>CM075780.1:2623544-4034588 GCA_037974665.1 Ehretia macrophylla
CATTGGGCCTTTTGAATGGGCCATATCTCTAGGCTGGGACTGTGAACCGTTAACACATAAAGGAATTGTGCCCTCAACATGACGGGTGCGATCATACCAGCACTAATGCACCGGACCCCATCAGAACTCCGAAGTTAAGCGTGCTTGGGCGAGAGTAGTACTAGGATGGGTGACCCCCTGGGAAGTCCTCGTGTTGTACCCCCCTTTTCAATTTTTTTTGCTCCGGTTAGGGTTGCCAAGATACTTTACCCACCACATTTCTATTATGAAATCCCATGGCACCTTGGGCAAGACAACTTCTCTTCACGTGGAGGCTGGGCCCGCAAACCGAGGGCGTAGCGCTTGTGACCAGGTCTCCGTCGCTCCGGTGCCCATAACATTTGATCCGTAAGGAGTTACGAGGCGCACAACATACCGTTGGAATGCTCTCTGAGAGCTCTACGACGAGGGCAGCCAGCTAGCTCGCTTTGCCCTTTTCGGAGCTCAAAATCGAACGTTTTCATCAGTTTCGGGGCACTTTTCTTCTTTTACTTTGTTTTTCCATCCCGGATCGTACGTCGTGAGCTATTAAAAGGACGACAACTTTACTCGCGGCACATTAGAGGACCCGACAATGCGTCGGTATCACGTCTTGCGAGGATGCTGCGTTGTTGAAGCGGATGGGTTGTCGTTAAGCCCATTGGGCCTTTTGAATGGGCCATATCTGTAGGTTGGGACTGTGAACCGTTAACACATAAAGGAATTGTGCCCTCAACATGACGGGTGCGATTATACCAGCACTAATGCACCGGATCCCATCAGAACTCCGAAGTTAAGCGTGCTTGGGCGAGAGTAGTACTAGGATGGGTGACCCCTGGGAAGTCCTCGTGTTGCACCCCCCTTTTCAATTTTTTTTGCTCCGGTTAGGGTTGCCAAGATACTTTACCTACCACATTTCTATTATCGAATCCCACGGCAACTTGGGCAAGACAACTTCTCTTCACGTGGAGGATGGGCCCGTAAACCGAGGGCGTAGGGCTTGTGACCAGGTCTCCGTCGCTCTGGTGCCCATAACTTTTGATCTGTAAGGAGTTACGAGGCGCACAGCATACCGTTGGAAAGCTCTCGAGAGCTCTACGACGGGGGCAGCCAGCTAGCTTGCTTTGCCCTTTTCGGAGCTCAAAATCGAACAGTTTCATCAGTTTCGGGCCACTTTTCTTCTTTTGCTCTGTTTTTCCGTCCCGGATCGTACGTCGTGAGCTGTTAAAAGGACGACAACCTTACTCGCGGCACATTAGAGGACCCTACAATGCGTCGATATCACGTCTTGCGAGGATGCTGCGTTGTTGAAGCGGATGGGTTGTCGTTAAGCCCATTGGGCCTTTTGAATGGGCCATATCTCTAGGCTGGGACTGTGAACCGTTAACACATAAAGGAATTGTGCCCTCAACATGACGGGTGCGATCATACCAGCACTAATGCACCCGATCCCATCAGAACTCCGAAGTTAAGCGTGCTTGGGCGAGAGTAGTACTAGGATGGGTGACCCCCTGGGAAGTCCTCGTGTTGCACCCCCCTTTTCAATTTTTTTTGCTCCGGTTAGGGTTGCCAAGATACTTTACCTACCACATTTCTATTATCGAATCCCACGGCAACTTGGGCAAGACAACTTCTCTTCACGTGGAGGATGGGCCCGTAAACCGAGGGCGTAGGGCTTGTGACCAGGTCTCCGTCGCTCTGGTGCCCATAACTTTTGATGCGTAAGGAGTTACGAGGCGCACAGCATACCGTTGGAAAGCTCTCTGAGAGCTCTACGACGGGGGCAGCCAGCTAGCTTGCTTTGCCCTTTTCGGAGCTCAAAATCGAACAGTTTCATCAGTTTCGGGCCACTTTTCTTCTTTTGCTCTGTTTTTCCGTCCCGGATCGTACGTCGTGAGCTGTTAAAAGGACGACAACCTTACTCGCGGCACATTAGAGGACCCTACAATGCGTCGATATCACGTCTTGCGAGGATGCTGCGTTGTTGAAGCGGATGGGTTGTCGTTAAGCCCATTGGGCCTTTTGAATGGGCCATATCTCTAGGATGGGACTGTGAACCGTTAACACATAAAGGAATTGTGCCCTCAACATGACGGGTGCGATCATACCAGCACTAATGCACCCGATCCCATCAGAACTCCGAAGTTAAGCGTGCTTGGGCGAGAGTAGTACTAGGATGGGTGACCCCCTGGGAAGTCCTCGTGTTGCACCCCCCTTTTCAATTTTTTTTGCTCCGGTTAGGGTTGCCAAGATACTTTACCTACCACATTTCTATTATCGAATCACATGGCACCTTGGGCAAGACAACTTCTCTTCACGTGGAGGGTGGGCCCGCAAACCGAGGGCGTAGGGCTTGTGACCAGGTCTCCGTCAATCCGGTGCCCATAACTTTTGATCCGTAAGGAGTTACGAGGCGCACAGCATACCGTTGAAAGCTCTCTGAGAGCTCTACGACGGGGGCAGCAAACTAGCTCGCTGTGCCCTTTTCGGAGCTCAAAATCGAACAGTTTCATCAGTTTCGGGCCACTTTTCTTCTTTTGCTCTGTTTTTCCGTCCCGGATCGTACGTCGTGAGCTGTTAAAATGACGACAACCTTACTCGCGGCACATTAGAGGACCCTACAATGCGTCGATATCACGTCCTGCGAGGATGCTGCGTTGTTGAAGCGGATGGGTTGTCGTTAAGCCCATTGGGCCTTTTGAATGGGCCATATCTCTAGGCTGGGACTGTGAACCATTAACACATAAAGGAATTGTGCCCTCAACATGACGGGTGCGATCATACCAGCACTATTGCACCAGATCCCATCAGAACTCCTAAGTTAAACGTGCTTCGGCGAGAGTAGTACTAGGATGGGTGACCCCCTGGGAAGTCGTCGTGTTGCACCCCCCTTTTCAATTTTTTTTGCTCCGGTTATGGTTGCCAAGATACTTTACCCACCACATTTCTATTATCGAATCCCACGGCACCTTGGGCAAGACAACTTCTCTTCACGTGGAGGCTGGGCCCGTAAACCGAGGGCGTAGGGCTTGTGACCAGGTCACCGTCGCTCCGGTGCCCATAACTTTTGATCCGTAAGGAGTTACGAGGCACACAGCATACCGTTGGAAAGCTCTCTGAGAACTCTACGATGGGGCTGCAAGCTTGCTTGCTGTGCCCTTTTCGGAGCTCAAAATCGAACGTTTTTATCAGTTTCGGGCCACTTTTCTTCTTTTGCTCTGTTTTTCTGTCCCCGATCGTACGTCGTGAGCTGTTAAAATGATGACAACCTTACTCGCGGCACATTAGAGGACCCTACAATGCGTCGATATCACGTCCTGCGAGGATGCTGCGTTGTTGAAGCGGATGGGTTGTCGTTATGCCCATTGGGCCTTTTGAATGGGCCATATCTCTAGGCTGGGACTGTGAACCGTTAACACATAAAGGAATTGTGCCCTCAACATGACGGGTGCGATCATACCAGCACTAATGCACCGGATCCCATCAGAACTCCGAAGTTAAGCGTGCTTGGGCGAGAGTCGTACTAGGATGGTTGACCCCCTGGGAAGTCCTCGTGTTGCACCCCCCTTTTCAATTTTTTTTGCTCCGGTTAGGGTTGCCAAGATACTTTACCCACCTAATTTCTATTATCGAATCCCACGGCACCTTGGGCAAGACAACTTCTCTTCACGTAGAGGATGGGCCCGCAAACCGAGGGCGTAGGGCTTATGACCAGGTCTCCGTCTCTCTGGTGCCCATAACTTTTGATCCGTAAGGAGTTACGAGGCGCACAGCATACCGTTGGAAAGCTCTCTGAGATCTCTACGACGGGGGCAGCCAGCTAGCATGCTGTGCCCTTTTCGGAGCTCAAAATCGAACGTTTTCATCAGTTTCGGGCCACTTTTCTTCTTTTGCTATGTTTTTCCGTCCCGGATCGTACATCGTGAGCTGTTAAAGGGATGACAACCTTACTCGCGGCACATTAGAGGACCCTACAATGCATCGATATCACGTCTTGCGAGAATGCTGCGTTGTTGAAGCGGTTGGGTTGTCGTTAAGCCCATTGGGCCTTTTGAATGGGCCATATCTCTAGGCTGGGACTGTGAACCGTTAACACATAAAGGAATTGTGCCCTCAACATAACGGGTGCGATCATACCAGCACTAATGCACCGGATCCCATCAGAACTCCGAAGTTAAGCGTGCTTGGGCGAGAGTAGTAGTAGGATGGGTGACCCCCTGGGAAGTCCTCGTGTTGCACCCCCCTTTTCAATTTTTTTTGCTCCGGTTAGGGTTGCCAAGATACTTTACCCACCACATTTCTATTATCGAATCCCACGGCACCTTGGGCAAGACAACTTCTCTTCACATGGAGGCTGGGCCCGCAAACCGAGGGCGTAGGGCTTGTGACCAGGTCTACGTCGCTCCGGTGCCCAAAACTTTTGATCCGTAAGGAGTTACGAGGCGCACAGCATACCGTTGGAAAGCTCTCTGAGAGCTCTACGACGGGGGCAGCAAGCTAGCTCACTGTGCCCTTTTCGGAGCTCAAAATCGAACGTTTTCATCAGTTTTGAGGAACTTTTCTTCTTTTGCTCGGTTTTTCCGTCCCGGATCATACGTCGTGAGCTATTAAAAGGACGACAACCTTACTCGCGGCACATTAGAGGACCCGACAATGCGTCGGTATCACGTCTTGCGAGGATGCTGCGTTGTTGAAGCGGATGGGTTGTCGTTAAGCCCATTGGGCCTTTTGAATGGGCCATATCTGTAGGCTGGGACTGTGAACCGTTAACACATAAAGGAATTGTGCCCTCAACATGACGGGTGCGATCATACCAGCACTAATGCACCGGATCCCATCAGAACTCCGAAGTTAAGCGTGCTTGGGCGAGAGTAGTACTAGGATGGGTGACCCCCTGGGAAGTCCTCGTGTTGCACCCCCCTTTTCAATTTTTTTTGCTCCGGTTAGGGTTGCCAAGATACTTTACCCACCACATTTCTATTATCGAATCCCACGGCACCTTGGTCAAGACAACTTCTATTCACGTGGAGGCTGGGCCCGCAAACCGAGGGCATTGGGCTTGTGACCAGGTCTCCGTCGCTCCGGTGCCCATAATTTTGATCCGTAAGGAGTTACGAGGCGCACAGCATACCGTTGCAAACCTCTCTGAGAGCTCTACGACGGGGGCAGCAAGCTAGCTCGCTGTGCCCCTTTCGGAGCTCAAAATCGAACGTTTTCATCAGTTTCGGGCCACTTTTCTACTTTTGCTCTCTTTTTCCGTCCCGGATCGTACGTCGTGAGCTGTTAAAAGGACGACAACCTTACTCGCGGCATATTAGAGGACCCTACAATGCGTCGATATCAGGTCTTGCGAGGATGCTGCGTTGTTGAAGCGGATGGGTTATCGTTAAGCCCATTGGGCCTTTTGAATGGGCCATATCTCTAGGCTGGGACTGTGAACCGTTAACACATAAAGGAATTGTGCCCTCAACATGACGGGTTCGATCATACCAGCACTAATGCACCGGATCCCATCAGAACTCCGAAGTTAAGCGTGCTTCGGTGAGAGTAATACTAGGATGGGTGACCCCCTAGGAAGTCCTCGTGTTGCACCCCCCTTTTCAATTTTTTTTGCTCCGGTTAGGGTTGCCAAGATACTTTACCCACCACATTTCTATTATCGAATCCCACGGCACCTTGGGTAAGACTACTTCTCTTCACGTGGAGGATGGGCCGGCAAACCGAGGGCATAGGGCTTGTGACCAGGTCTCCGTCGCTCCGGTGCCCATAACTTTTGATCTGTAAGGAGTTACGAGGCGCACAGCATACCGTTGGAAAGCTCTCTGAGAGCTCTACGACGGGGGCAGCAAGCTTGCTCGCTGGGCCCTTTTGGGAGCTCAAAATCGAACATTTTCATCAGTTTCGGGCCACTTTTCTTCTTTTGCTCTGTTTTTCTGTCCCGGATCGTACGTCGTGAGCTGTTAAAAGGATGACAACCTTACTCGCGTTACATTAGAGGACCCTACAATGCGTCGATATCACGTCTTGCGAGGATGCTGCGTTGTTGAAGCGGATGGGTTGTCGTTAAGCCAATTGGGCCTTTTGAATGGGCCATATCTCTAGGCTGGGACTGTGAACCGTTAACACATAAAGGAATTGTGCCCTCAACATGACGGGTGCGATCATACCAGCACTAATGCACCGGATCCCATCAGAACTCCGAAGTTAAGCGTGCTTGGGCGAGAGTAGTACTAGGATGGGTGACCCCCTACGAAGTCCTCGTGTTGCACCCCCCTTTTCAATATATTTTGCTCCGGTTAGGGTTGCCAAGATACTTTATCCACCAAATTTCTATTATTGAATCCCACGGCACCTTGGGCAAGACAACTTCTCTTCACGTGGAGGCTGGGCCCGCAAACCGAGGGCGTAGGGCTTGTGACCAGGTCTCCGTCGCTCCGGTGCCCATAATTTTGATCCGTAAGGAGTTACGAGGCGCACAGCATACCGTTGCAAAGCTCTCTGAGAGCTCTACGACGGGGGCAGCAAGCTAGCTCGCTGTGCCCTTTTCGGAGCTCAAAATCGAACGTTTTCATCAGTTTTGGGCCACTTTTCTTCTTTTGCTCTCTTTTTCCGTCCCGGATCGTACGTCGTGAGCTATTAAAAGGAGGACAACCTTACTCGCGGCACATTAGAGGACCCTACAATGCGTCGATATCACGTCTTTCGAGGATGCTACGTTGTTGAAGCGGATGGGTTGTCGTTAAGCCCATTGGGCCTTTTGAATGGGCCATATCTCTACGCTGGGACTGTGAACCGTTAACACATAAAGGAATTGTGCCCTCAACATGACGGATGTGATCATACCAGCACTAATGCACCGGATCCCATCAGAACTCCGAAGTTAAACGTGCTTGGGCGAGAGTAGTACTAGGATGGGTGACCCCCTGGGAAGTCCTCGTGTTGCACCCCCCATTTCAATTTTTTTTGCTCCGGTTAGGGTTGCCGAGTTACTTTACCCACCATATTTCTATTATCGAATCCCACGGCACCTTGGGCGAGACAACTTCTCTTCACGTGGAGGCTGGGCCCGCAAACCGAGGGCGTAGGGCTTGTAACCAGGTCTCCGTCGCTCCGGTGCCCATAACTTTTGATCCGTAAGGAGTTATGAGGCGCACAGCATACCGTTGGAAAGCTCTCTGAGAGCTCTACGACGGGGGCAGCTAGCTAGCTCGCTGTGCCCTTTTCGGAGCTCAAAATCAAACGTTTTCATCAGTTTTGGGCCACTTTTCTTCTTTTGCTCTATTTTTCCGTCCCGGATCGTACGTCGTGAGCTTTTAAAAGGACGACAACCTTACTCGTGGCACATTAGAGGACCCTACAATGCGTCGATATCACGTCTTGCGAGGATGCTACGTTGTTGAAGTGGATGGGTTGTCGTTAATCCCATTGGGCCTTTTGAATGGGCCATATCTCTAGGCTGGGACTGTGAACCTTTAAAACATAAAGGAATTGTGCCCTCAACATGACGGGTGCGATCATACCAGCACTAATGCACCGGATCCCATCAGAACTCCGAAGTTAAGCGTGCTTGGGCGAGAGTAGTACTAGGATGGGTGACCCCCTGGGAAGTCCTCGTGTTATACCCCTCTTTTCAATTTTTTTTGCTCCGGTTAGGGTTGCCAAGATACTTTACCCACCACATTTCTATTATCAAATCCCACGGCACCTTGGGCAAGACAACTTCTCTTCACGTGGAGGCTGGGCCCACAAACCGGTGCCCATAACTTTTGATCCGTAAGGAGTTACGAGGCGCACGGCATACCGTTGGAAAGCTCTCTGAGAGCTCTACGACGGGGGCATCAAGCTTGCTTGCTGTGCCCTTTTCGGAGCTCCAAATCGAACGTTTTCATCAGTTTCGGGCCACTTTTCTTCTTTTGCTCTGTTTTTCCGTCCCCGATCGTACGTTGTGAGCTGTTAAAAGGACGACAACTTTAATCGCGGCACATTAGAGGACCCTACAATGCGTCGGTATCACGTCTTGCGAGGATGCTGCGTTGTTGAAGCGGATGGGTTGTCGTTAAGCCCATTGGGCCTTTTGAATGGGCCATATCTCTAGGCTGGGACTGTGAACCGTTAACACATAAAGGAATTGTGCCCTCAACAGGATGGGTGCGATCATACCAGCACTAATGCACAGGACCCCATCAGAACTCCGAAGTTAAGCGTGCTTGGGCGAGATTAGTACTAGGATGGGTGACCCCATGGGAAGTTCTCGTGTTGCACCCCCCTTTTCAATTTTTTTTGCTCCGGTTTGGGTTGCCAAGATACTTTACCCACCACATTTCTATTATCGAATCCCACGGCACCTTGGGCAAGACAACTTCTATTCACGTGGAGGATGGGCCCGCAAACCGAGGGCGTAGGGCTTGTGACCAGGTCTCCGTCGCTCCGGTGCCCATAACTTTTGATCCGTAAGGAGTTACGAGGCGCACAGCATACCGTTGGAAAGCTCTCTGAGAGCTCTACGACGGGGGCAGCAAACTAGCTTGCTATGCCCTTTTCGGAGCTCAAAATCGAACGTTTTCATCAGTTTCGGGCCACTTTTCTTCTCTCGCTCTGTTTTTCCGTCCCGGATCGTACGTCGTGAGCTGTTAAAATGACGACGACCTTACTCGCGGCACATTAGAGGACCCTACAATGCGTCGGTATCACCTCTTGCGAGGATGCTGCGTTGTTGAAGCGGATGGGTTGTCGTTAAGCCCATTGGGCCTTTTGAATGGGCCATATCTCTAGGCTGGGACTGTGAACCGTTAACACATAAAGGAATTGTGCCCTCAACAGGACGGGTGCGATCATACCAGCACTAATGCACCGGACCCCATCAGAACTCCGAAGTTAAGCGTGCTTGGGCGAGAGTAGTACTAGGATGGGTGACCCCCTGGGAAGTCCTCGTGTTGTACCCCTCTTTTCAATTTTTTTTGCTCCGGTTAGGGTTGCCAAGATACTTTACCCACGACATTTCTATTATCGAATCCCACGGCACCTTGGGCAAGACAACTTCTCTTCACGTAGAGGATGGGCCCGCAAACCGACGGCGTAGGGCTTGGGACCAGGTCTCCGTCGCTCCGGTGCCCATAACATTTGACCCGTAAGGAGTTACGAGGCGCACAACATACCGTTGGAATGCCCTCTGAGAGCTCTACGACGGGGGCAGCCAGCTAGCTCGCTTTGCCCTTTTCGGAGCTCAAAATCGAACGTTTTCATCAGTTTCGGGCCACTTTTCTTCTTTTGCTCTGTTTTTCCGTCCCGGATCGTACGTCGTGAGCTATTAAAAGGACGACAACCTTACTCGCGGCACATTAGAGGACCCGACAATGCGTCGGTATCACGTCTTGCGAGGATGCTGCGTTGTTGAAGCGGATGGGTTGTCGTTAAGCCCATTGGGCCTTTTGAATGGGCCATATCTCTAGGCTGGGACTGTGAACCGTTAACACATAAATGAATTGTGCCCTCGACATGACGGGTGCGATCATACCAACACAAATGCACCGGATCCCATCAGAACTCCGAAGTTAAGCGTGCTTGGGCGAGAGTAGTACTAGGATGGGTGACCCCCTGGGAAGTCCTCGTGTTGCACCCCCCTTTTCAATTTTTTTTGCTCCGGTTAGGGTTGCCAAGATACTTTACCTACCACATTTCTATTATCGAATCCCACGGCACCTTGGGCAAGACAACTTCTCTTCACGTGGAGGATGGGCCCGTAAACCGAGGGCGTAGGGCTTGTGACCAGGTCTCCGTCGCTCTGGTGCCCATAACTTTTGATCCGTAAGGAGTTACGAGGTGCACAGCATACCGTTGGAAAGCTCTCTGAGAGCTCTACGACGGGGGCAGCCAGCTAGCTCGCTTTGCCCTTTTCGGAGCTCAAAATCGAACAGTTTCATCAGTTTCGGGCCACTTTTCTTCTCTTGCTCTGTTTTTCCGTCCCGGATCGTACGTCGTGAGCTGTTAAAATGACGACGACCTTACTCGCGGCACATTAGAGGACCCTACAATGCGTCGGTATCACCTCTTGCGAGGATGCTGCGTTGTTGAAGCGGATGGGTTGTCGTTAAGCCCATTGGGCCTTTTGAATGGGCCATATCTCTAGGCTGGGACTGTGAACCGTTAACACATAAAGGAATTGTGCCCTCAACAGGACGGGTGCGATCATACCAGCACTAATGCACCGGATCCCATCAGAACTCTGAAGTTAAGCGTGCTTGGGCGAGAGTAGTACTAGGATGGGTGACCCCATGGGAAGTTCTCGTGTTGCACCCCCCTTTTCAATTTTTTTTGCTCCGGTTTGGGTTGCCAAGATACTTTACCCACCACATTTCTATTATCGAATCCCACGGCACCTTGGGCAAGACAACTTCTCTTCACGTGGAGGATGGGCTCGCAAACCGAGGGCGTAGGGCTTGTGACCAGGTCTCCGTCGCTCAGGTGCCCATAACATTTGACCCGTAAGGAGTTACGAGGCGCACAACATACCGTTGGAATGCCCTCTGAGAGCTCTACGACGGGGGCAGCCAGCTAGCTCGCTTTGCCCTTTTCGGAGCTCAAAATCGAACGTTTTCATCATTTTCGGGCCACTTTTCTTCTCTCGCTCTGTTTTTCCGTCCCGGATCGTACGTCGTGAGCTGTTAAAATGACGACAACCTTACTCGCAGCACATTAGAGGACCCTACAATGCGTCGGTATCACGTCTTGCGAGGATGCTGCGTTGTTGAAGCGGATGGGTTGTCGTTAAGCCCATTGGGCCTTTTGAATGGGCCATATCTCTAGGCTGGGACTGTGAACCGTTAACACATAAAGGAATTGTGCCCTCAACAGGACGGGTGCGATCATACCAGCACTAATGCACCGGATCCCATCAGAACTCTGAAGTTAAGCGTGCTTGGGCGAGAGTAGTACTAGGATGGGTGACCCCATGGGAAGTTCTCGTGTTGCACCCCCCTTTTCAATTTTTTTTGCTCCGGTTTGGGTTGCCAAGATACTTTACCCACCACATTTCTATTATCGAATCCCACGGCACCTTGGGCAAGACAACTTCTCTTCACGTGGAGGATGGGCTCGCAAACCGAGGGCGTAGGGCTTGTGACCAGGTCTCCGTCGCTCCGGTGCCCATAACTTTTGATCCGTAAGGAGTTACGAGGCGCACAGCATACCGTTGGAAAGCTCTCTGAGAGCTCTACGACGGGGGCAGCTAGCTAGCTCGCTGTGCCCTTTTCGGAGCTCAAAATTGAACGTTTCCATCAGTTTCGGGCCACTTTTCTTCTTTTGCTCTGTTTTTCTGTCCCGGATCGTACGTCGTGAGCTGTTAAAAGGACGACAACCTTACTCGCGGCACATTAGAGGACCCTACAATGCGTCGATATCACGTCTTGCGAGGATGCTGCGTTGTTGAAGCGGATGGGTTGTCGTTAAGCCAATTGGGCCTTTTGAATGGGCCATATCTCTAGGCTGGGACTGTGAACAGTTAACACATAAAGGAATTGTGCCCTCAACATGACGGGTGTGATCATACCAGCACTAATGCACCGGATCCCATCAGAACTCCGAAGTTAAGCGTGCTTGGGCTAGAGTAGTACTAGGATGGGTGACCCCCTGCGAAGTCCTCGTGTTGCACCCCCCTTTTCAATTTTTTTTGCTCCGGTTAGGGTTGCCAAGATACTTTACCCACCACATTTCTATTATCGAATCCCACGGCACCTTGGGCAAGACAACTTCTCTTCACGTGGAGGATGGGCCCGTAAACCGAGGGCGTAGGGCTTGTGACCAGGTCTCCGTCGCTCTGGTGCCCATAACTTTTGATCCGTAAGGAGTTACGAGGTGCACAACATACCGTTGGAAAGCTCTCTGAGAGCTCTACGACGGGGGCAGCCAGCTAGCTCGCTTTGCCCTTTTCGGAGCTCAAAATCGAACAGTTTCATCAGTTTCGGGCCACTTTTCTTCTTTTGCTCTGTTTTTCCGTCCCGGATCGTACGTCGTGAGCTGTTAAAAGGACGACAACCTTACTCGCGGCCCATTAGAGGACCCTACAATGCGTCGATATCACGTCTTGCGAGGATGCTGCATTGTTGAAGCGGATGGGTTGCTGTTAAGCCCATTGGGCCTTTTGAATGGGCCATATCTCTAGGCTGGGACTGTGAACCGTTAACACATAAAGGAATTGTGCCCTCAACATGACGGGTGCGATCATACCAGCACTAATGCACCCGATCCCATAAGAACTCCGAAGTTAAGCGTGCTTGGGCGAGAGTAGTACTAGGATGGGTGACCCCCTGGGAAGTCCTCGTGTTGCACCCCCCTTTTCAATTTTTTTTGCTCCGGTTAGGGTTGCCAAGATACTTTACCTACCACATTTCTATTATCGAATCACATGGCACCTTGGGCAAGACAACTTCTCTTCACGTGGAGGCTGGGCCCGCAAACCGAGGGCGTAGGGCTTGTGACCAGGTCTCCGTCAATCCGGTGCCCATAACTTTTGATCCGTAAGGAGTTACGAGGCGCACAGCATACCGTTGGAAAGCTCTCTGAGAGCTCTACGACGGGAGCAGCCAGCTAGCTCGATGTGCCCTTTTCGGAGCTCAAAATCGAACGTTTTCATCAGTTTCGGGCCAGTTTTCTTCTTTTGCTCTGTTTTTCCACCCCGGATTGTACGTCGTGAGCTGTTAAAATGACGACAACCTTACTCGCGGCACATTAGAGGACCCTACAATGCGTCGGTATCACGTCTTGCGAGGATGCTGCGTTGTTGAAGCGGATGGGATGTCGTTAAGCCCATTGGGCCTTTTGAATGGGCCATATCTCTAGGCTGGGACTGTGAACCGTTAACACATAAAGGAATTGTGCCCTCAACATGACGGGTGCGATCATACCAGCACTAATGCACCGGACCCCATCAGAACTCCGAAGTCAAGCGTGCTTGGGCGAGAGTAGTACTACGATGGGTGACCCCCTGGGAAGTCCTCGTGTTGTACACCCCTTTTCAATTTTTTTTGCTCCGGTTAGGGTTGCCAAGATACTTTACCCACCACATTTCTATTATCGAATCCCACGGCACCTTGGGCAAGACAACTTCTCTTCACGTGGAGGATGGGCCCGTAAACCGAGGGCGTAGGGCTTGTGACCAGGTCTCCGTCGCTCTGGTGCCCATAACTTTTGATCCGTAAGGAGTTACGAGGCGCACAGCATACCGTTGGAAAGCTCTCTGAGAGCTCTACGACGGGGGCAGCTAGCTAGCTCGCTGTGCCCTTTTCGGAGCTCAAAATTGAACGTTTCCATCAGTTTCGGGCCACTTTTCTTCTTTTGCTCTGTTTTTCTGTCCCGGATCGTACGTCGTGAGCTGTTAAAAGGACGACAACCTTACTCGCGGCACATTAGAGGACCCTACAATGCGTCGATATCACGTCTTGCGAGGATGCTGCGTTGTTGAAGCGGATGGGTTGTCATTAAGCCAATTGGGCCTTTTGAATGGGCCATATCTCTAGGCTGGGACTGTGAACAGTTAACACATAAAGGAATTGTGCCCTCAACATGACGGGTGCGATCATACCAGCACTAATGCACCGGATCCCATCAGAACTCCGAAGTTAAGCGTGCTTGGGCTAGAGTAGTACTAGGATGGGTGACCCCCTGCGAAGTCCTCGTGTTGCACCCCGCTTTTCAATTTTTTTTGCTCCGGTTAGGGTTGCCAAGATACTTTACCCACCACATTCCTATTATCGAATCCCACGGCACCTTGGGCAAGACAACTTCTCTTCACGTGGAGGATGGGCCCGTAAACCGAGGGCGTAGGGCTTGTGACCAGGTCTCCGTCGCTCTGGTGCCCATAACTTTTGATCCGTAAGGAGTTACGAGGTGCACAACATACCGTTGGAAAGCTCTCTGAGAGCTCTACGACGGGGGCAGCCAGCTAGCTCGCTTTGCCCTTTTCGGAGCTCAAAATCGAACAGTTTCATCAGTTTCGGGCCACTTTTCTTCTTTTGCTCTGTTTTTCCGTCCCGGATCGTACGTCGTGAGCTGTTAAAAGGACGACAACCTTACTCGCGGCACATTAGAGGACCCTACAATGCGTCGATATCACGTCTTGCGAGGATGCTGCATTGTTGAAGCGGATGGGTTGCTGTTAAGCCCATTGGGCCTTTTGAATGGGCCATATCTCTAGGCTGGGACTGTGAACCGTTAACACATAAAGGAATTGTGCCCTCAACATGACGGGTGCAATCATACCAGCACTAATGCACCCGATCCCATCAGAACTCCGAAGTTAAGCGTGCTTGGGCGAGAGTAGTACTAGGATGGGTGACCCCCTGGGAAGTCCTCGTGTTGCACCCCCCTTTTCAATTTTTTTTGCTCCGGTTAGGGTTGCCAAGATACTTTACCTACCACATTTCTATTATCGAATCACATGGCACCTTGGGCAAGACAACTTCTCTTCACGTGGAGGCTGGGCCCGCAAACCGAGGGCGTAGGGCTTGTGACCAGGTCTCCGTCAATCCGGTGCCCATAACTTTTGATCCGTAAGGAGTTACGAGGCGCACAGCATACCGTTGGAAAGCTCTCTGAGAGCTCTACGACGGGAGCAGCCAGCTAGCTCGCTGTACCCTTTTCGGAGCTCAAAATCGAACGTTTTCATCAGTTTCGGGCCAGTTTTCTTCTTTTGCTCTGTTTTTCCACCCCGGATTGTACGTCGTGAGCTGTTAAAATGACGACAACCTTACTCGCGGCACATTAGAGGACCCTACAATGCGTCGGTATCACGTCTTGCGAGGATGCTGCGTTGTTGAAGCGGATGGGTTGTTGTTAAGCCCATTGGGCCTTTTGAATGGGCCATATCTCTAGGCTGGGACTGTGTACCGTTAACACATAAAGGAATTGTGCCCTCAACATGACGGGTGCGATCATACCAGCACTAATGCACCGGACCCCATCAGAACTCCGAAGTCAAGCGTGCTTGGGCGAGAGTAGTACTACGATGGGTGACCCCCTGGGAAGTCCTCGTGTTGTACACCCCTTTTCAATTTTTTTTGCTCCGGTTAGGGTTGCCAAGATACTTTACCCACCACATTTCTATTATCGAATCCCACGGCACCTTGGGCAAGACAACTTCTCTTCACGTAGAGGATGGGCCCGCAAACCGAGGGCGTAGGGCTTGTGACCAGGTCTCCGTCGCTCCGGTGCCCATAACATTTGATCCCTAAGGAGTTACGAGGCGCACAACATACCGTTGGAATGCTCTCTGAGAGCTCTACGACGGGTGCAGCCTGCTTGCTCGCTTTGCTTTTTTCGGAGCTCAAAATCGAACGTTTTCATCAGTTTCGGGCCACTTTTCTTCTTTTGCTCTGTTTTTCTGTCCCGGATCGTACGTCGTGAGCTATTAAAAGGACAACAACCTTACTCGCGGTACATTAGAGGACCCTACAATGCGTCGATATCACGTCTTGCGAGGATGCTGCGTTGTTGAAGCGGATGGGTTGTCGTTAAGCCCATTGGGCCTTTTGAATGGGCCATATCTCTAGGCTGGGACTGTGAACCGTTAACACATAAAGGAATTGTGCCCTCAACATGACGGGTGCGATCATACCAGCACTAATGCACCGGATCCCAACAGAACTCCTAAGTTAAGCGTGCTTGGGCGAGAGTAGTACTATGATGGGTGATCCCCTGGGAAGTCCTCGTGTTGCACCCCCCTTTTCAATTTTTTTTGATCCGGTTAGGGTTGCCAAGATACTTTACCCACCACATTTCTATTATCGAATCCCACGGCACCTTGGACAAGACAACTACTCTTCACGTGGTGGCTGGGCCCGCAAACCGAGGGCGCAGGGCTTGTGACCAGGTCTCCGTCGCTCCGGTGCCCATAACTTTTGATCCGTAAGGAGTTACGAGACGCACAGCATACCGTTGGAAAGCTCTCTGAGAGCTCTACGACAGGGGCAGCTAGCTAGCTCGCTGTGCCCTTTTCGGAGCTCAAAACTGAACGTTTTCATCAGTTTTGGGCCACTTTTCTTCTTTTGCTCTATTTTTTTGTCCCGGATCGTACGTCGTGAGCTGTTAAAAGGACGACAACCTTACTCGCGGCACATTAGAGGACCCTACAATGCGTCGATATCACGTCTTGCGAGGATGCTGCGTTGTTGAAGCGGATGGGTTGTCGTTAAGCCAATTGGGCCTTTTGAATGGGCCATATCTCTAGGCTGGGACTGTGAACAGTTAACACATAAAGGAATTGTGCCCTCAACATGACGGGTGCGATCATACCAGCACTAATGCACCGGATCCCATCAGAACTCCGAAGTTAAGCGTGCTTGGGCGAGAGTAGTACTAGGATGGGTGACCCCCTGGGAAGTCCTCGTGTTGCACCCCCCTTTTCAATTTTTTTTGCTCCGGTTAGGGTTGCCAAGATACTTTACCTACCACATTTCTATTATCGAATCACATGGCACCTTGGGCAAGACAACTTCTCTTCACGTGGAGGCTGGGCCCGCAAACCGAGGGCGTAGGGCTTGTGGCCAGGTCTCCGTCAATCCGGTGCCCATAACTTTTGATCCGTAAGGAGTTACGAGGCGCACAGCATACCGTTGGAAAGCTCTCTGAGAGCTCTACAACGGGGGCAGCCAGCTAGCTCGCTGTGCCCTTTTCGGAGCTCAAAATCGAACGTTTTCATCAGTTTCGGGCCAGTTTTCTTCTTTTGCTCTGTTTTTCCACCCCGGATTGTACGTCGTGAGCTGTTAAAAGGACGGCAACCTTACTCGCGGCACATTAGAGGACCCTACATTGCGTCGATATCACATCTTGCGAGGATGCTGCGTTGTTGAAGCGGATGGGTTGTCGTTAAGCCCATTGGTCCTTTTGAATGGGCCATATCTCTAGGCTGGGACTGTGAACCGTTAACACATAAAGGAATTGTGCCCTCAACATGACGGGTGCGATCATACCAGCACTAATGCACCAGATCCCATCAGAACTCCTAAGTTAAGCGTGCTTGGGCGAGAGTAGTACTAGGATGGGTGACCTCTTGGGAAGTCCTCGTGTTGCACCCCCCTTTTCAATTTTTTTTGCTCCGGTTATGGTTGCCAAGATACTTTACCCATCACATTTCTATTATCGAATCCCACGGCACCTTGGACAAGACAACCTTTCTTCACATGGAGGCTGGGCCCGCAAACCGAGGGCGTAGGGCTTGTGACCAGGTCTCCGTCGCTTCGGTGCCCATAACTTTTGATCCGTAAGGAGTTACGAGGCGCACAGCATACCGTTGGAAAGCTCTCTGAGAGCTCTACGACGGGGCTGCAAGCTAGCACGTTGTGCCCTTTTCGGAGCTCAAAATCGAACGTTTTCATCAGTTTCGGGCCACTTTTCTTCTTTTGCTCTATTTTTCCGTCCCGGATCGTACGTCGTGAGCTGTTAAAAGGACGACAACCTTACTCGCGGCACATTAGAGGACCCTACAATGCGTCGATATCACGTCTTGCGAGGATGCTGCGTTGTTGAAGCGGATGGGTTGTTGTTAAGCCTATTGGGCCTTTTGAATGGGCCATATCTCTAGGCTGGGACTGTGAACCGTTAACACATAAAGGAATTGTGCCCTCAACATGACGGGTGCGATCATACCAGCACTAATGCACCCGATCCCATCAGAACTCCGAAGTTAAGCGTGCTTGGGCGAGAGTAGTACTAGGATGGGTGACCCCCTGGGAAGTCCTCGTGTTGCACCCCCCTTTTCAATTTTTTTTGCTCCGGTTAGGGTTGCCAAGACACTTTACCTACCACATTTCTATTATCGAATCACATGGCACCTTGGGCAAGACAACTTCTCTTCACGTGGAGGCTGGGCCCGCAAACCGAGGGCGTAGGGCTTGTGACCAGGTCTCCGTCAATCCGGTGCCCATAACTTTTGATCCGTAAGGAGTTACGAGGCGCACAGCATACCGTTGGAAAGCTCTCTGAGAGCTCTACGACGGGAGCAGCCAGCTAGCTCGATGTGCCCTTTTCGGAGCTCAAAATCGAACGTTTTCATCAGTTTCGGGCCAGTTTTCTTCTTTTGCTCTGTTTTTCCACCCCGGATTGTACGTCGTGAGCTGTTAAAATGACGACAACCTTACTCGCGGCACATTAGAGGACCCTACAATGCGTCGGTATCACGTCTTGCGAGGATGCTGCGTTGTTGAAGCGGATGGGTTGTCGTTAAGCCCATTGGTCCTTTTGAATGGGCCATATCTCTAGGCTGGGACTGTGAACCGTTAACACATAAAGGAATTGTGCCCTCAACATGACGGGTGCGATCATACCAGCACTAATGCACCGGATCCCATCAGAACTCCGAAGTTAAGCGTACTTGGGCGAGAGTAGTACTAGGATGGGTGACCCCCTGCGAAGTCCTCGTGTTGCACCCCCCTTTTCAATTTTTTTTGCTCCGGTTAGGGTTGCCAAGATACTTTACCCACCACATTTCTATTATCGAATCCCACGGCACCTTGGGCAAGACAACTTCTCTTCACGTGGAGGATGGGCCCGTAAACCGAGGGCGTAGGGCTTGTGACCAGGTCTCCGTCGCTCTGGTGCCCATAACTTTTGATCCGTAAGGAGTTACGAGGTGCACAACATACCGTTGGAAAGCTCTCTGAGAGCTCTACGACGGGGGCAGCCAGCTAGCTCGCTTTGCCCTTTTCGGAGCTCAAAATCGAACAGTTTCATCAGTTTCGGGCCACTTTTCTTCTTTTGCTCTGTTTTTCCGTCCCGGATCGTACGTCGTGAGCTGTTAAAAGGACGACAACCTTACTCGCGGCCCATTAGAGGACCCTACAATGCGTCGATATCACGTCTTGCAAGGATGCTGCATTGTTGAAGCGGATGGGTTGCTGTTAAGCCCATTGGGCCTTTTGAATGGGCCATATCTCTAGGCTGGGACTGTGAACCGTTAACACATAAAGGAATTGTGCCCTCAACATGACGGGTGCGATCATACCAGCACTAATGCACCCGATCCCATCAGAACTCCGAAGTTAAGCGTGCTTGGGCGAGAGTAGTACTAGGATGGGTGACCCCCTGGGATGTCCTCGTGTTGCACCCCCCTTTTCAATTTTTTTTGCTCCGGTTAGGGTTGCCAAGATACTTTACCTACCACATTTCTATTATCGAATCACATGGCACCTTGGGCAAGACAACTTCTCTTCACGTGGAGGCTGGGCCCGCAAACCGAGGGCGTAGGGCTTGTGACCAGGTCTCCGTCAATCCGGTGCCCATAACTTTTGATCCGTAAGGAGTTACGAGGCGCACAGCATACCGTTGGAAAGCTCTCTGAGAGCTCTACGATGGGGGCAGCCAGCTAGCTCGCTGTGCCCTTTTCGGAGCTCAAAATCGAACGTTTTCATCAGTTTCGGGCCACTTTCCTTCTTTTGCTCTGTTTTTCCGTCCCGGATCGTATGTCGTGAGCTGTTAAAAGGACGACAACCTTACTCGCGGCACATTAGAGGACCCTACAATGCGTCGACATCACGTCTTTCGAGGATGCTGCGTTGTTGAAGCGGATGGGTTGTCGTTATGCCCATTGGGCCTTTTGAATGGGCCATATCTCTAGGCTGGGACTGTGAACCGTTAACACATAAAGGAATTGTGCCCTCAACATGACGGGTGCGATCATACCAGCACTAATGCACCAGTTCCCATCAGAACTCCGAAGTTAAGCGTGCTTGGGCGAGAGTTGTACTAGTATGGGTGACCCCCTGGGAAGTCTTCGTGTTGCACCCCCCTTTTTAATTTTTTTTGCTCCGGTTAGGGTTGCCAAGATACTTTACCCACCTAATTTCTATTATCGAATCCCACGGCACCTTGGGCAAGACAACTTCTCGTCACGTAGAGGATGGGCCCGCAAACCGAGGGCGTAGGGCTTGTGACCAGGTCTCCGTCGCTCCGGTGCCCATAAGTTTTGATCCGTAAGGAGTTACGAGGCGCACAGCATACCGTTGGAAAGCTCTCTGAGAGCTCTACGACGGGGGCAGCTAACTAGCTTGCTGTGCCCTTTTCGGAGCTCAAAATCGAACGTTTTCATCAGTTTCGGGCCACTTTTCTTCTTTTGCTCTGTTTTTACGTCCCGGATCGTACGTCGTGAGCTGTTAAAAGGATGACAACCTTACTCGCGGCACATTAGAGGACCCTACAATGCGTCGATATCACGTCTTGCGAGGATGCTGCGTTGTTGAAGTGGATGGGTTGTCGTTAAGCCCATTGGGCCTTTTGAATGGGCCATATCTATAGGCTGGGACTGTGAACCGTTAACACATAAAGGAATTGTGCCCTCAACATGACGGGTGCGATCATACCAGCACTAATGCACCGGATCCCATCAGAACTCCGAAGTTAAGCGTGCTTGGGCGAGAGTAGTACTAGGATGGGTGACCCCCTGGGAAGTCCTCGTGTTGCACCCCCCTTTTCAATTTTTTTTGCTCCGGTTAGGGTTGCCAAGATACTTTACCCACCACATTTCTATTATCGAATCCCACGGCACCTTGGGCAAGACAACTTCTCTTCACGTGGAGGCTGGGCCCGCAAACCGAGGGCGTAGGGCTTGTGACCAGGTCTCCGTCGCTCCGGTGCCTATAACTTTTGATCTGTAAGGAGTTACGAGGCGCACAGCATACCGTTGGAAAGCACTCTGAGAGCTTTACGACGGGGGCAGCCAGCTAGCTCGCTGTGCCCTTTTCGGAGCTCAAAATCGAACGTTTTCATCAGTTTCGGGCCACTTTTCTTCTTTTGCTCTGTTTTTACGTCCCGGATCGTACGTCGTGAGCTGTTAAAAGGATGACAACCTTACTCGCGGCACATTAGAGGACCCTACAATGCGTCGATATCACGTCTTGCGAGGATGCTGCGTTGTTGAAGTGGATGGGTTGTCGTTAAGCCCATTGGGCCTTTTGAATGGGCCATATCTATAGGCTGGGACTGTGAACCGTTAACACATAAAGGAATTGTGCCCTCAACATGACGGGTGCGATCATACCAGCACTAATGCACCGGATCCCATCAGAACTCCGAACTTAAGCGTGCTTGGGCGAGAGTAGTACTAGGATGGGTGACCCCCTGGGAAGTCCTCGTGTTGCACCCCCCTTTTCAATTTTTTTTGCTCCGGTTAGGGTTGCCAAGATACTTTACCCACCACATTTCTATTATCGAATCCCACGGCACCTTGGGCAAGACAACTTCTCTTCACGTGGAGGCTGGGCCCGCAAACCGAGGGCGTAGGGCTTGTGACCAGGTCTCCGTCGCTCCGGTGCCTATAACTTTTGATCTGTAAGGAGTTACGAGGCGCACAGCATACCGTTGGAAAGCACTCTGAGAGCTTTACGACGGGGGCAGCCAGCTAGCTCGCTGTGCCCTTTTCGGAGCTCAAAATCGAACGTTTTCATCAGTTTCGGGCCACTTTTCTACTTTTGCTCTCTTTTTCCGTCCCGGATCGTACGTCGTGAGCTATTAAAAGGAGGACAACCTTACTCGTGGCACATTAGAGGACCCTACAATGCGTCGATATCACGTCTTGCGAGAATGCTGCGTTGTTGAAGCGAATGGGTTGTCGTTAAGCCCATTGGGCCTTTTGAATGGGCCATATCTCTAGGCTGGGACTGTGAACCGTTAACACATAAAGGAATTGTGCCCTCAACATGACGGGTGCGATCATACCAGCACTAATGCACCGGATCCCATCAGAACTCCGAAGTTAAGCGTGCTTGGGCGAGAGTAGTACTAGGATGGGTGACCCCCTGCGAAGTCCTCGTGTGGCACCCCCCTTTTCAATTTTTTTTGCTCCGGTTAGGGTTGCCAAGATACTTTATCCACCAAATTTCTATTATTGAATCCCACGGCACCTTGGGCAAGACAACTTCTCTTCACGTGGAGGCTGGGCCCGCAAATCGAGGGCGTAGGGCTTGTGACCAGGTCTCCGTCGCTCCGGTGCCCATAATTTTGATCCGTAAGGAGTTACGAGGCGCACAGCATACCGTTGCAAAGCTCTCTGAGAGCTCTACGACGGGGGCAGCAAGCTAGCTCGCTGTGCCCTTTTCGGAGCTCAAAATCGAACGTTTTCATCAGTTTTGGGCCACTTTTCTTCTTTTGCTCTCTTTTTTCGTCCCGGATCGTACGTCGTGAGCTATTAAAAGGAGGACAACCTTACTCGCGGCACATTAGAGGACCCTACAATGCGTCGATATCACGTCCTGCGAGGATGCTGCGTTGTTGAAGCGAATGGGTTGTCGTTAAGCCCATTGGGCCTTTTGAATGGGCCATATCTCTAGGCTGGGACTGTGAACCGTTAACACATAAAGGAATTGTGCCCTC
Source organism: Ehretia macrophylla (assembly GCA_037974665.1). NCBI lineage: Eukaryota > Viridiplantae > Streptophyta > Magnoliopsida > Boraginales > Ehretiaceae > Ehretia > Ehretia macrophylla. The sequence goes on from CM075780.1 coordinate 2,645,916, forward strand.
AACATGACGGGTGCGATCATACCAGCACTAATGCACCGGATCCCATCAGAACTCCGAAGTTAAGCGTGCTTGGGCGAGAGTAGTACTAGGATGGGTGACCCCCTGGGAAGTCCTCGTGTTGCACCCCCCTTTTCAATTTTTTTTGCTCCGGTTAGGGTTGCCAAGATACTTTACCCACCACATTTCTATTATCGAATCCCACGGCACCTTGGGCAAGACAACTTCTCTTCACGTGGAGGCTGGGCCCGCAAACCGAGGGCGTAGGGCTTGTGACCAGGTCTCCGTCGCTCCGGTGCCTATAACTTTTGATCTGTAAGGAGTTACGAGGCGCACAGCATACCGTTGGAAAGCACTCTGAGAGCTTTACGACGGGGGCAGCCAGCTAGCTCGCTGTGCCCTTTTCGGAGCTCAAAATCGAACGTTTTCATCAGTTTCGGGCCACTTTTCTTCTTTTGCTCTGTTTTTACATCCCGGATCGTACGTCATGAGCTGTTAAAAGGATGACAACCTTACTCGCGGCACATTAGAGGACCCTACAATGCGTCGATATCACGTCTTGCGAGGATGCTGCGTTGTTGAAGTGGATGGGTTGTCGTTAAGCCCATTGGGCCTTTTGAATGGGCCATATCTATAGGCTGCGACTGTGAACCGTTAACACATAAAGGAATTGTGCCCTCAACATGACGGGTGCGATCATACCAGCACTAATGCACCGGATCCCATCAGAACTCCGAACTTAAGCGTGCTTGGGCGAGAGTAGTACTAGGATGGGTGACCCCCTGGGAAGTCCTCGTGTTGCACCCCCCTTTTCAATTTTTTTTGCTCCGGTTAGGGTTGCCAAGATACTTTACCCACCACATTTCTATTATCGAATCCCACGGCACCTTGGGCAAGACAACTTCTCTTCACGTGGAGGCTGGGCCCGCAAACCGAGGGCGTAGGGCTTGTGACCAGGTCTCTGTCGCTCCGGTGCCTATAACTTTTGATCTGTAAGGAGTTACGAGGCGCACAGCATACCATTGGAAAGCACTCTGAGAGCTTTACGACGGGGGCAGCCAGCTAGCTCGCTGTGCCCTTTTCGGAGCTCAAAATCGAACGTTTTCATCAGTTTCGGGCCACTTTTCTACTTTTGCTCTCTTTTTCCGTCCCGGATCGTACGTCGTGAGCTATTAAAAGGAGGACAACCTTACTCGTGGCACATTAGAGGACCCTACAATGCGTCGATATCACGTCTTGCGAGGATGCTGCGTTGTTTAAGCGAATGGGTTGTCGTTAAGCCCATTGGGCCTTTTGAATGGGCCATATCTCTAGGCTGGGACTGTGAACCGTTAACACATAAAGGAATTGTGCCCTCAACATGACGGGTGCGATCATACCAGCACTAATGCACCGGATCCCATCAGAACTCCGAAGTTAAGCGTGCTTGGGCGAGAGTAGTACTAAGATGGGTGACCCCCTGCGAAGTCCTCGTGTGGCACCCCCCTTTTCAATTTTTTTTGCTCCGGTTAGGGTTGCCAAGATACTTTATCCACCAAATTTCTATTATTGAATCCCACGGCACCTTGGGCAAGACAACTTCTCTTCACGTGGAGGCTGGGCCCGCAAATCGAGGGCGTAGGGCTTGTGACCAGGTCTCCGTCGCTCCGGTGCCCATAATTTTGATCCGTAAGGAGTTACGAGGCGCACAGCATACCGTTGCAAAGCTCTCTGAGAGCTCTACGACGGGGGCAGCAAGCTAGCTCGCTGTGCCCTTTTCGGAGCTCAAAATCGAATGTTTTCATCAGTTTTGGGCCACTTTTCTTCTTTTGCTCTCTTTTTCCGTCCCGGATCGTACGTCGTGAGCTATTAAAAGGAGGACAACCTTACTCGCGGCACATTAGAGGACCCTACAATGCGTCGATATCACGTCCTGCGAGGATGCTGCGTTGTTGAAGCGAATGGGTTGTCGTTAAGCCCATTGGGCCTTTTGAATGGGCCATATCTCTAGGCTGGGACTGTGAACCGTTAACACATAAAGGAATTGTGCCCTCAACATGACGGGTGCGATCATACCAGCACTAATGCACCGGATCCCATCAGAACTCCGAAGTTAAGCGTGCTTGGGCGAGAGTAGTACTAGGATGGGTGACCCCCTGCGAAGTCCTCGTGTTGCACCCCCCTTTTGAATTTTTTTTTGCTCCGGTTAGGGTTGCCAAGATACTTTATCCACCAAATTTCTATTATTGAATCCCACGGCACATTGGGCAAGACAACTTCTCTTCACGTGGAGGCTGGGCCCGCAAACCGAGGGCGTAGGGCTTGTGACCAGGTCTCCGTCGCTCCGGTGCCCATAATTTTGATCCGTAAGGAGTTACGAGGCACACAACATACCGTTGCAAAGCTCTCTGAGAGCTCTACGACGGGGGAAGCTAGCTAGCTCGCTGTGCCCTTTTCGGAGCTCAAAATCGAACGTTTTCATCAGTTTTGGGCCACTTTTCTTCCTTTACTCTATTTTTCCGTCCCGGATCGTACGTCGTGAGCTTTTAAAAGGACGACAACCTTACTCGTGGCACATTAGAGGACCCTACAATGCGTCGATATCACGTCTTGCGAGGATGCTACGTTGTTGAAGCGGATGGGTTGTCGTTAATCCCATTGGGCCTTTTGAATGGGCCATATCTCTAGGCTGGGACTGTGAACCTTTAAAACATAAAGGAATTGTGCCCTCAACATGACGGGTGCGATCATACCAGCACTAATGCACCGGATCCCATCAGAACTCCGAAGTTAAGCGTGCTTGGGCGAGAGTAGTACTAGGATGGGTGACCCCCTGGGAAGTCCTCGTGTTGCACCCACCTTTTCAATTTTTTTTGCTCTGGTTAGGGTTGCCAAGATACTTTACCCACCACATTTCTATTATCAAATCCCACGGCACCTTGGGCAAGACAACTTCTCTTCACGTGGAGGCTGGGCCCACAAACCGGTGCCCATAACTTTTGATCCGTAAGGAGTTACGAGGCGCACGGCATACCGTTGGAAAGCTCTCTGAGAGCTCTACGACGGGGGCAGCAAGCTTGCTTGCTGTGCCCTTTTCGGAGCTCCAAATCGAACGTTTTCATCAGTTTCGGGCCACTTTTCTTCTTTTGCTCTGTTTTTTCGTCCCGGATCGTACGTCGTGAGCTGTTAAAAGGACGACAACCCTACTCGCGGCACATTAGAGGACCCTACAATACGTCGATATCACGTCTTGCGAGGATGCTGCGTTGTTGAAGCGGATGGGTTGTCGTTAAGCCCATTGGGCCTTTTGGATGGGCCATATCTCTAGGCTGGGACTGTGAACCGTTAACACATAAAGGAATTGTGCCCTCAACATGACGGGTGCGATCATACCAGCACTAATGCACCGGATCCCATCAGAACTCCGAAGTTAAACGTGCTTGGGCGAGAGTAGTACTAGGATGGGTGACCCCCGGGGAAGTGCTCGTGTTGCACCCCCCTTTTCAATTTTTTTTGCTCCGGTTAGGGTTGCCAAGATACTTTGCCCACCATATTTCTATTATCGAATCCCACGGCACCGTGGGCAAGACAACTTCTCTTCACGTGGAGGCTGGGCCCGCAAACCGAGGGCGTAGGGCTTGTGACCAGGTCTCCGTCGCTCCGGTGCCCATAACTTTTGATCCGTAAGGAGTTACGTGGCGCACAGCATACCGTTGGAAAGCTCTCCGAGAGCTCTACGACGGGGGCAGGTAGTTAGCTCGCCGTGCAATTTTCGGAGCTCAAAATCGAATGTTTTCATCAGTTTCGGGCCACTTTTCTTCTTTTGCTCTGTTTTTCCGTCCCGGATCGTACGTCGTGAGCTGTTAAAAGGATGACAACCTTACTCGTGGCACATTAGAGGACCCTATAATGCGTCGATATCACGTCTTGCGAGGATGCTGCGTTGTTGAAGCGGATGTGTTGTCGTTAAGCCCATTGGGCCTTTTGAATGGGCCATATCTCTAGGCTTGGACTGTAAACCGTTAACACATAAAGGAATTGTGCCCTCAACATGACGGGTGCGATCATACCAGCACTAATGCACCGGATCCCATCAGAACTCCGAAGTTAAGCGTGCTTGGGCGGGAATAGTACTAGGATTGGTGACCCCCTCGGAAGTCCCCGTGTTGAACCCCCCTTTTCAATTTTTTTTGCTCCGGTTAGGGTTGCCAAGATTCTTTACCCACCATATTTCTATTATCGAATCCCACGGCACCTTGGGCAAGACAACTTCTCTTCACGTGGAGGCTGGGCCCGCAAACCGAGGGCGTAGGGCTTGTGACCAGGTCTCCGTCGCTCCGGTGCGTATAACTTTTGATCCGTAAGGAGTTACGAGGCGCACAGCATACCGTTGGAAAGCTCTGTGAGAGCTCTACGACGGGGGCAGCAAGCTAGCTCGCTTTGCCCTTTCCGGAGCTCTAAATCGAACGTTTTCATCAGTTTCGGGCCACTTTTCTTCTTTTGCTCTATTTTTCCGTCCCGGATCGTACGTCGTGAGCTTTTAAAAGGACGACAACCTTACTCGCGGCACATTAGAGGACCCTACAATGCGTCGATATCATGTCTTGCGAGGATGCTACGTTGTTGAAGCGGATTGGTTGTCGTTAATCCCATTGGGCCTTTTGAATGGGCCATATCTCTAGGCTGGGACTGTGAACCGTTAACACATAAAGGAATTGTGCCCTCAACATGACGGGTGCGATCATACCAGCACTAATGCACCGGATCCCATCAGAACTCCGAAGTTATGCGTGCTTGGGCGAGAGTAGTACTAGGATGGGTTACCCCCTGGGAAGTCCTCGTGTTGCACCCCCCTTTTCAATTTTTTTTGCTCCGGTTAGGGTTGCCAAGATACTTTACCCACCACATTTCTATTATCGAATCACACGGCACCTTGGGCAAGACAACTTCTCTTCACGTGGAGGCTGGGCCCGCAAACCGGGGGCGTAGGGCTTGTGACCAGGTCTCCGTCGCTCCGGTGCCCATAACTTTTGATCCGTAAGGAGTTACGAGGCGCACAGCATACCGTTGGAAAGCTCTCTGAGAGCTCTACGACGGGGGCATCCAGCTAGCTTGCTGTGCCATTTTCGGAGCTCAAAATCGAATGTTTTCATCAGTTTCGTGATACTTTTCTTCTTTTGCACTGTTTTTTCGTCCCGGATCGTACGTTGTGAGCTGTTAAAAGGACGACAACCTTACTCGCGGCACATTAGAGGGCCCTACAATGCGTCGATATCACGTCTTGCGAGGATGCTGCGTTGTTGAAGCGGATGGGTTGTCGTTAAGCCCATTGGGCCTTTTGAATGGGCCATATCTCTAGGCTGGGACTGTGAACCGTTAACACATAAAGGAATTGTGCCCTCAACATGACGGGTGCGATCATACCAGCACTAATGCACCGGATCCCATCAGAACTCCGATGTTAAACGTGCTTGGGCGAGAGTAGTACTAGGATGGGTGACCCCTTGGGAAGTCCTCGTGTTGCACCCCCCTTTTCAATTTTTTTTGCTCCGGTTAGGGTTGCCAAGATACTTTACCCACCACATTTCTATTATCGAATCCCACGGCACCTTGGGCAAGACAACTTCTCTTCACGTGGAGGTTGGGCCCGCAAACTGAGGGCGTAGGGCTTATGACCAGGTCTCCGTCGCTCCGGTACCCATAACTTTTGATCCGCATGGAGTTACGAGGCGCACAGCATACCGTTGGAAAGCTCTTTGAGAGCTCTACGATGGGGGCAGCTAGCTTGCTCGCTGTGCCCTTTTCGGAGCTCAAAATCGAATGTTTTCATCAGTTTCGGGCCACTTTTCTTCTTTGGCTCTGTTTTTTCGTCCCGAATCGTACGTCGTGAGCTGTTAAAAGGACGACAACCTTACTCACGGCACATTAGAGTACCCTAAAATGCGTCGATAACACGTCTTGCGAGGATGCTGCGTTGTTGAAGCGGATGGGTTGTCGTTAAGCCCATTGGGCCTTTTGAATGGGCCATATCTCTAGGCTGGGACTGTGAACCGTTAACACATAAAGGAATTCTGCCCTCAACATGTCGGGTGCGATCATACCAGCACTAATGCACCGGATCCCATCAGAACTCCGAAGTTAAGCGTGCTTGGGCGAGAGCAGTACTAGGATGGGTGACCCCGTGGGAAGTCCTCGTGTTGCACCCCCCTTTTCAATTTTTTTTGCTCCGGTTAGGGTTGCCAAGATACTTTACCCACCATATTTCTATTATCGAATCCCACGGCACCTTGGGCAAGACAACTTCTCTTCACGTGGAGGCTGGGCCCGCAAACCAAGGGCGTAGGGCTTGTGACCAGGTCTCCGTCGCTCCGGTGCCCATAACTTTTGATCCGTAAGGAGTTACGTGGCGCACAGCATACCGTTGGAAAGCTCTCCGAGAGCTCTACGACGGGGGCAGGTAGCTAGCTTGTCGTGCAATTTTCGGAGCTCAAATTCGAATGTTTTCATCAGTTTCGGGCAACTTTTCTTCTTTTGCTCTGTTTTTTCGTCCCGGTTCATACGTCGTGAGCTGTTAAAAGGACGACAACCTTACTCGCGGCACATTAGAGGACCCTACAATGCGTCGATATCACGTCTTGCGAGGATGCTGCGTTGTTGAAGCGGATGGGTTGTTGTTAAGCCCATTGGGCCTTTTGAATGGGCCATATCTCTAGGCTTGGACAGTGAACCGCTAACACATAAAGGAATTGTGCCCTCAACATGACGGGTGCGATCATACCAGCACTAATGCACCGGATCCCATCGGAACTCCGAAGTTAAGCGTGCTTGGGCGAGAGTAGTACTAGGATGGGTGACCCCCTGGGAAGTCCTCGTGTTGCATCCCAATTTTCAATTTTTTTTGCTCCGGTTAGGGTTGCCAAGATACTTTACCCACCATATTTCTATTATCGAATCCCACGGCACCTTGGGCAAGACAACTTCTCTTCACGTGGAGGCTGGGCCCGCAAACCGAGGGCGTAGGGCTTGTGACCAGGTCTCCGTCGCTCCGGTGCACATAACTTTTGATCCGTAAGGAGTTACGTGGCGCACAGCATACCGTTGGAAAGCTCTCCGAGAGCTCTACGACGGGGGCAGGTAGGTAGCTTGCCGTGCAATTTTCGGAGCTCAAATTCGAATGTTTTCATTAGTTTCGGGCCACTTTTCTTCTTTTGCTCTGTTTTTTCGTCCCGGATCGTACGTCGTGAGCTGTTAAAAGGACGACAACCTTACTCGCGGCACATTAGAGGACCCTACAATGCGTCGATATCACGTCTTGCGAGGATGCTGCGTTGTTGAAGCGGATGGGTTGTCGTTAAGCCCATTGGGCCTTTTGAATGGGCCATATCTCTAGGCTTGGACAGTGAACCGCTAACACATAAAGGAATTGTGCCCTCAACATGACGGGTGCGATCATACCAGCACTAATGCACCGGATCCCATCGGAACTCCGAAGTTAAGCGTGCTTGGGCGAGAGTAGTACTAGGATGGGTGACCCCCTGGGAAGTCCTTGTGTTGCACCCCCATTTTCAATTTTTTTTGCTCCGGTTAGGGTTGCCAAGATACTTTACCCACCACATTTCTATTATCGAATCCCACGGCACCTTGGGCAAGACAATTTCTCTTCACGTTGAGGCTGGGCCCGCAAACTGAGGGCGTAGGGCTTGTGACCAGGTCTCCGTCGCTCCGGTACCCATAACTTTTGATCCGCAAGGAGTTACGAGGCGCACAGCATACCGTTGGAAAGCTCTCTGAGAGCTCTACGATGGGGGCAGCTAGCTTGCTCGCTGTGCCCTTTTCGGAGCTCAAAATCAAACGTTTTCATCAGTTTCGGGCCACTTTTCTTCTTTAGCTCTGTTTTTCCGTCCCGGATCGTACGTCGTGAGCTGTTAAAAGGACGACAACCTTACTCGCGGCACATTAGAGTACCCTACAATGCGTCGATAACACGTCTTGCGAGGATGCTGCGTTGTTGAAGCGGATGGGTTGTCGTTAAGCCCATTGGGCCTTTTGAATGGGCCATATCTCTAGGCTGGGACTGTGAACCGTTAACACATAAAAGAATTGTGCCCTCAACATGACAGGTGCGATCATACCAGCACTAATGCACCGGATCCCATCAGAACTCCGAAGTTAGGCGTGCTTGGGAGAGAGTAGTACTAGGATGGGTGACCCCCTGGGAAGTCCTCGTGTTGCACCGCCCTTTTCAATTTTTTTTGCTCCGGTTAGGGTTGCCAAGATACTTTACCCACCATATTTCTATTATCGAATCCCACGGCACCGTGGGCAAGACAACTTCTCTTCACGTGGAGGCTGGGCCCGCAAACCGAGGGCGTAGGGCTTGTGACCAGGTCTCCGTCGCTCCGGTGCCCATAACTTTTGATCCGTAAGGAGTTACGTGGCGCACAGCATACCGTTGGAAAGCTCTCCGAGAGCTCTACGACGGGGGCAGCTAGCTAGCTCGCCGTGCAATTTTCGGAGCTCAAAATCGAATGTTTTCATCAGTTTCGGGCCACTTTTCTTCTTTTGCTATGTTTTTCCGTCCCGGATCGTACGTCGTGAGCTGTTAAAAGGATGACAACCTTACTCGTGGCACATTAGAGGACCCTATAATGCGTCGATATCACATCTTGCGAGGATGCTGCGTTGTTGAAGCGGATGTGTTGTCGTTAAGCCCATTGGGCCTTTTGAATGGGCCATATCTCTAGGCTTGGACTGTAAACCGTTAACACATAAAGGAATTGTGCCCTCAACATGACGGGTGCGATCATACCAGCACTAATGCACCGGATCCCATCAGAACTCCGAAGTTAAGCGTGCTTGGGCGAGAATAGTACTAGGATGGGTGACCCCCTCGGAAGTCCCCGTGTTGAACCCCCCTTTTCAATTTTTTTTGCTCCGGTTAGGGTTGCCAAGATACTTTACCCACCATATTTCTATTATCGAATCCCACGGCACCTTGGGCAAGACAAATTCTCTTCACGTGGAGGTTGGGCCCGCAAACCGAGGGCGTAGGGCTTGTGACCAGGTCTCCGTCGCTCCGGTGCCCATAACTTTTGATCCGTAAGGAGTTACGTGGCGCACAGCATACCGTTGGAAAGCCCTCCGAGAGCTCTACGACGCGGGCAGGTAGCTAGCTTGCCGTGCAATTTTCGGAGCTCAAATTCGAATGTTTTCATCAGTTTCGGGCCACTTTTCTTCTTTTGCTCTGTTTTTTCGTCCCGGTTCATACGTCGTGAGCTGTTAAAAGGACGACAACCTTACTCGCGGCACATTAGAGGACCCTACAATGCGTCGATATCACGTCTTGCGAGGATGCTGCGTTGTTGAAGCAGATGGGTTGTCGTTAAGCCCATTGGGCCTTTTGAATGGGCCATATCTCTAGGCTTGGACAGTGAACCGCTAACACATAAAGGAATTGTGCCCTCAACATGACGCGTGCGATCATACCAGCACTAATGCACCGGATCCCATCGGAACTCCGAAGTTAAGCGTGCTTGGGCGAGAGTAGTACTAGGATGGGTGACCCCCTGGGAAGTCCTCGTGTTGCATCCCCATTTTCAATTTTTTTTGCTCCGGTTAGGGTTGCCAAGATACTTTACCCACCATATTTCTATTATCGAATCCCACGGCACCTTGGGCAAGACAACTTCTCTTCACGTGGAGGCTGGGCCCGCAAACCGAGGGCGTAGGGCTTGTGACCAGGTCTCCGTCGCTCCGGTGCACATAACTTTTGATCCGTAAGGAGTTACGTGGCGTACAGCATACCGTTGGAAAGCTCTCTGAGAGCTCTACGACGGGGGCAGGTAGCTAGCTTGCCGTGCAATTTTCGGAGCTCAAATTCGAATGTTTTCATCAGTTTCGGGCCACTTTTCTTCTTTTGCTCTGTTTTTTCGTCCCGGATCGTACGTCGTGAGCTGTTAAAAGGACGACAACCTTACTCGCGGCACATTAGAGGACCCTACAATGCGTCGATATCACGTCTTGCGAGGATGCTGCGTTGTTGAAGCGGATGGGTTGTCGTTAAGCCCATTGGGCCTTTTGAATGGGCCATATCTCTAGGCTTGGACAGTGAACCGCTAACACATAAAGGAATTGTGCCCTCAACATGACGGGTGCGATCATACCAGCACTAATGCACCAGATCCCATCGGAACTCCGAAGTTAAGCGTGCTTGGGCGAGAGTAGTACTAGGATGGGTGACCCCCTGGGAAGTCCTCGTGTTGCACCCCCATTTTCAATTTTTTTTGCTCCGGTTAGGGTTGCCAAGATACTTTACCCACCACATTTCTATTATCGAATCCCACGGCACCTTGGGCAAGACAATTTCTCTTCACGTTGAGGCTGGGCCCGCAAACTGAGGGCGTAGGGCTTGTGACCAGGTCTCCGTCGCTCCGGTACCCATAACTTTTGATCCGCAAGGAGTTACGAGGCGCACAGCATACCGTTGGAAAGCTCTCTGAGAGCTCTACGATGGGGGCAGCTAGCTTGCTCGCTGTGCCCTTTTCGGAGCTCAAAATCAAACGTTTTCATCAGTTTCGGGCCACTTTTCTTCTTTAGCTCTGTTTTTCCGTCCCGGATCGTACGTCGTGAGCTGTTAAAAGGACGACAACCTTACTCGCGGCACATTAGAGTACCCTACAATGCGTCGATAACACGTCTTGCGAGGATGCTGCGTTGTTGAAGCGGATGGGTTGTCGTTAAGCCCATTGGGCCTTTTGAATGGGCCATATCTCTAGGCTGGGACTGTGAACCGTTAACACATAAAAGAATTGTGCCCTCAACATGACAGGTGCGATCATACCAGCACTAATGCACCGGATCCCATCAGAACTCCGAAGTTAAGCGTGCTTGGGAGAGAGTAGTACTAGGATGGGTGACCCCCTGGGAAGTCCTCGTGTTGCACCGCCCTTTTCAATTTTTTTTGCTCCGGTTAGGCTTGCCAAGATACTTTACCCACCATATTTATATTATCGAATCCCACGGCACCGTGGGCAAGACAACTTCTCTTCACGTGGAGGCTGGGCCCGCAAACCGAGGGCGTAGGGCTTGTGACCAGGTCTCCGTCGCTCCGGTGCCCATAACTTTTGATCCGTAAGGAGTTACGTGGCGCACAGCATACCGTTGGAAAGCTCTCCGAGAGCTCTACGACGGGGGCAGGTAGCTGGCTCGCCGTGCAATTTTTAGAGCTCAAAATCAAATGTTTTCATCAGTTTCAGGCCACTTTTCTTCTTTTGCTATGTTTTTCCGTCCCGGATCGTACGTCGTGAGCTGTTAAAAGGATGACAACCTTACTAGTGGCACATTAGAGGACCCTATAATGCGTCGATATCACGTCTTGCGAGGATGCTGCGTTGTTCAAGCGGATGTGTTGTCGTTAAGCCCATTGGGCCTTTTGAATGGGCCATATCTCTAGGCTTGGACTGTAAACCGTTAACACATAAAGGAATTGTGCCCTCAACATGACGGGTGCGATCATACCAGCACTAATGCACCGGATCCCATCAGAACTCCGAAGTTAAGCGTGCTTGGGCGAGAATAGTACTAGGATGGGTGACCCCCTCGGAAGTCCCCGTGTTGAACCCCCCTTTTCAATTTTTTTTGCTCCGGTTAGGGTTGCCAAGATACTTTACCCACCATATTTCTATTATCGAATCCCACGGCACCTTGGGCAAGACAACTTCTCTTCACGTGGAGGCTGGGCCCGCAAACCGAGGGCGTAGGGCTTGTGACCAGGTCTCCGTCGCTCCGGTGCCCATAACTTTTGATCCGTAAGGAGTTACGCGGCGCACAACATACCGTTGGAAAGCTCTCCGTGAGCTCTACGACGGGGGTAGGTAGCTAGCTCGCCGTGCCCTTTTCGGAGCTCAAAATCGAACGTTTTCATCAGTTTTGGACCACTTTTCTTCTTTTGCTCTGTTTTTTCGTCCCGGATCGTACGTCGTGAGCTGTTAAAAGGACGACAACCTTACTCGCGGCACATTAGAGGACCCTACAATGCATCGATATCACGTCTTGCGAGGATGCTGCGTTGTTGAAGCGGATGGGTTGTCGTTATGCCCATTGGGCCTTTTGAATGGGCCATATCTCTAGGCTGGGACTGTGAACCGTTAACACATAAAGGAATTGTACCCTCAACATGACGGGTGCGATCATACCAGCACTAATGCACCGGATCCCATCGGAACTCCGAAGTTAAGCGTGCTTGGGCGAGAGTAGTACTAGGATCGGTGACCCTCTGGGAAGCCCTCGTGTTCCACCCCCCTTTTCAAATTTTTTTGCTCCGGTTAGGGTTGCCAAGATGCTTTACCCACAACATTTCTATTATCGAATCCCACGGCACCTTGGGCAAGACAACTTCTCTTCACGTGGTGGCTGGGCCCGCAAACCGAGGGCGTAGGGCTTGTGACCAGGTCTCCGTCGCTCTGGTACCCATAACTTTTGCTCCGTAAGGAGTTACGACGGGCACAGCATACCGTTGGAAAGCTCTCTGAGAGCTCTACGACGGGGGCAGTTAGCGAGCTCGTTATGCCCTTTTCGGATCTCAAAATCGAACGTTTTCATCAGTTTCGGGCCACTTTTCTAATTTTGCTCTGTTTTTCCGTCCCGGATCGTACGTCGTAAGCTGTTAAAAGGACGACAACCTTACTCGCGCCACATTAGAGGACCCTACAATGCGTCGATATCACGTCTTGCGAGGATGCTGCGTTGTTGAAGCAGATGGGTTGTCGTTAAGCCCATTGGGCCTTCTGAATGGGCCATATCTCTAGGCTGGGACTGTGAACCGTTAACACATAAAGGAATTGTGCCCTCAACATGACGGGTGCGATCATACCAGCACTAATGCACCGGATCCCATCGGAACTCCGAAGTTAAGCGTGCTTGGGCGAGAGTAGTACTAGGATGGGTGACCCCCTGGAAAGTCCTCGTGTTCCACCCCCCTTTTCAAATTTTTTTGCTCCGGTTAGGGTTGCCAAGATGCTTTACCCACAACATTTCTATTATCGAATCCCACGGCACCTTGGGCAAGACAACTTCTCTTCACGTGGTGGCTGGGCCCGCAAACCGAGGGCGTAGGGCTTGTGACCAGGTCTCCGTCGCTCTGGTACCCATAACTTTTGCTCCGTAAGGAGTTACGACGGGCACAGCATACCGTTGGAAAGCTCTCTGAGAGCTCTACGACGAGGGCAGTTAGAGAGCTCGTTATGCCCTTTTCGGATCTCAAAATCGAACGTTTTCATCAGTTTCGGGCCACTTTTCAAATTTTGCTCTGTTTTTCCCTCCCGGATCGTACGTCGTAAGCTGTTAAAAGGACGACAACCTTACTCGCGCCACATTAGAGGACCCTACAATGCGTCGATATCACGTCTTGCGAGGATGCTGCGTTGTTGAAGCGGATGGATTGTCGTTAAGCCCATTGGGCCTTTTGAGTGGGCCATATCTCTAGGCTGGGACTGTGAACTGTTAACACATAAAGGAATTGTGCCCTCAACATGACGGGTGCGATCATACCAGCACTAATGCACCGGATCCCATCAGAACTCCGAAGTTAAGCGTGCTTGGGCGAGAGTAGTACTAGGATGGGTGACCCCGTGGGAAGTCCTCGTGTTGCACCCCCCTTTTCAATTTTTTTTGCTCCGGTTAGGGTTGCCAAGATACTTTAACCACCATATTTCTATTATCGAATCCCACCGCACCTTGGGCAAGACAACTTCTCTTCACGTGGAGGCTGGGCCCGCAAACCGAGGGCGTAGGGCTTGTGACCAGGTCTCCGTCGCTCTGGTGCCCATAACTTTTGATCCGTAAGGAGTTACGCGATGCACAGCATACCGTTGGAAAGCACTCCGAGAGCTCTACGACGGGGGTAGCGAGCCAACTTGCTGTGCCCTTTTCGGAGCTCAAAATTGAATGTTTTCATCAGTTTCGGGCTACTTTTCTTCTTTTGCTCTGTTTTTCCGTCCCGGATCGTACGTCGTGAGCTGTTAAAAGGACGACAACCTTACTCGCGGCACATTAGAGGACCCTACAATGCGTCGATATCACGTCTTGCGAGGATGCTGCGTTGTTGAAGCGGATGGGTTGTCGTTAAGCCCATTGGGCCTTTTGAATGGGCCATATCTCTAGGCTTGGACTGTGAACCGTTAACACATAAAGGAATTGTGCCCTCAACATAACGGGTGCGATCATACCAGCACTAATGCACCGGATCCCATCGGAACTCGGAAGTTAATCGTGCTTGGGCGAGAGTAGTACTAGGATGGGTGACCCCCTGGGAAGTCCTCGTGTTGCACCCCTCTTTTCAATTTTTTTTGCTCCGGTTAGGGTTGCCAAGATACTTTACCCGCCACATTTCTATTATCGAATCCCACGGCACCTTGGGCAAGACAACTTCTCTTCACGTGGAGGATGGGCCCGCAAACCGAGGGCGTAGGGCGTGTGACCAGGTCTCCGGCGCTACGGTGCCCATAACTTTTGATCCGTAAGGAGTTACAAGGCGCACAGCATACCGTTGGAAAGCTCTCTGAGAGCTCTACGACTAGGGCAGCGAGCTAGCTCGCTGTACCCTTTTCGGAGCTCAAAATCGAATGTTTTCAACAGTTTCGGGCTACTTTTCTTCTTTTGCTATGTTTTTCCATCCCGGATCGTACGTCGTGAGCTGTTAAAAGGACGACGACCTTACTCGCGGCACATTAGAGGACCCTACAATGCGTCGATATCACGTCTTGCGAGGATGCTGCGTTGTTGAAGCGGATGGGTTGTCATTAAGCCCATTTGGCCTTTTGAATGGGCCATATCTCTAGGCTGGGACTGTGAACCGTTAACACATAAAGGAATTGTGCCTTCAACATGACGGGTGCGATCATACCAGCATTAATGCGCCGGATCCCATCAGAACTCCGAAGTTAAGCGTGCTTGGGCGAGAGTAGTACTAGGATGGGTGACCCCCTGGGAAATCCTCGTGTTGCACCCCCCTTTTCAATTTTTTTTGCTCCGGTTAGGGTTGCCAAGATACTTTACCCACCACATTTCTATTATCGAATCCCACGGCACCTTGGTCAAGACAACTTCTATTCACGTGGAGGCTGGGCCCGCAAACCGAGGGCATAGGGCTTGTGACCAGGTCTCCGTCGCTCCGGTGCCCATAATTTTGATCCGTAAGGAGTTACGAGGCGCACAGCATACCGTTGCAAAGCTCTTTGAGAGCTCTACGACGGGGGCAGCAAGCTAGCTCGCTGTGCCCTTTCTGGAGCTCAAAATGGAACGTTTTCATCAGTTTCGGGCAACTTTTCTTCTTTTGCTCTCTTTTTCCGTCCCGGATCGTACGTCGTGAGCTGTTAAAAGGACGACAACCTTACTCGCGGCACATTAGAGGACCCTACAATGCGTCGATATCACGTCTTGCGAGGTTGCTGCGTTGTTGAAGCGGATGGGTTGTCGTTAAGCCCATTGGGCCTTTTGAATGGGCCATATCTATAGGCTGGGACTGTGAACCGTTAACACATAAAGGAATTGTGCCCTCAACATGACGGGTGCGATCATACCAGCACTAATGCACCGGATCCTATCAGAACTCCGAAGTTAAGCGTGCTTGGGCGAGAGTAATACTAGGATGGGTGACCCCCTGGGAAGTCCTGCTGTTGCACCCCCCTTTTCAATTTTTTTTGCTCCGGTTAGGGTTGCCAAGATACTTTACCCACCACATTTCTATTATCGAATCGCACGGCACCTTGGGCAAGACAACTTCTCTTCACGTGGAGGATGGGCCCGCAAACCGAGGGCGTAGGGCTTGTGACCAGGTCTCCGTCGCTCCGGTGCCCATAACTTTTGATCTATAAGGAGTTACGAGGCGCACAGCATACCGTTGGAAAGCTCTCTGAGAGCTCTACGACGGGGGCAGCAAGCTAGCTCCCTTTGCCCATTTCAGAGCTCAAAATCGAACGTTTTCATCAGTTTCGGGCCACTTTTCTTCTTTTGCTCTGTTTTTCCTTCCCGGATCGTATGTCGTGAGCTGTTAAAAGGACGACAACCTTACTCGTGGCACATTAGAGGACCCTACAATGCGTCGATATCACATCTTGCGAGGATGCTGCGTTGTTGGAGCGGAGGGGTTGTCGTTAAGCCCATTGGGCCTTTTGAATGGGCCATATCTCTAGGCTGGGACTGTGAACCGTTAACACATAAAGGAATTGTGCCCTTAACATGATGGGTGCGATCATACCAGCACTAATGCACCGGATCCCATCAGAACTCCTAAGTTAAGCGTGCTTGGGCGAGAGTAGTACTAGGATGGGTGACCCCCTGGGAAGTCCTCGTGTTGCACCCCCCTTTTCAATTTTTTTTGCTCCGGTTAGGGTTGCCAAGATACTTTACCCACCACATTTCTATTATCGAATTCCACGGCACCTTGGACAAGACAACTTCTCTTCACGTGGAGGCTGGGCCCGCAAACCGTGGGCGTAGGGCTTGTGACCAGGTCTCCGTCGCTCCGGTGCCCATAACTTTTGATCCGTAAGGTGTTACGAGGCGCACAGCATACCGTTGGAAAGCTCTCTGAGAGCTCTACGACGAGGCAGCAAGCAAGCTTGCTGTGTCCTTTTCGGAGCTCAAAATCGAACGTTTTCATCAGTTTCGGGCCACTTTTCTTCTTTTGCTCTGTTTTTCCGTCCCGGATCGTACGTCGTGAGCTGTTAAAAGTACGACAACCTTACTCGCGGCACATTAGAGGACCCTACAATGCGTCGACATCAAGTCTTGCGAGGATGCTGCGTTGTTGAAGCGGATGGGTTGTCGTTATGCCCATTGGGCCTTTTGAATGGGCCATATCTCTAGGCTGGGACTGTGAACCGTTAACACATAAAGGAATTGTGCCCTCAACATGACGGGTGCGATCATACCAGCACTAATGCACCAGTTCCCATCAGAACTCCGAAGTTAAGCGTGCTTGGGCGAGAGTTGTACTAGTATGGGTGACCCCCTGGGAAGTCCTCGTGTTGCACTCCCCTTTTCAATTTTTTTTGCTCCGGTTAGGGTTGCCATGATACTTTACCCACCTAATTTCTATTATCGAATCCCACGGCACCTTGGGCAAGACAACTTCTCTTCACGTAGAGGATGGGCCCGCAAACCGAGGGCGTAGGGCTTGTGACCAGGTCTCCGTCGCTCCGGTGCCCATAACTTTTGATCCGTAAGGAGTTACGAGGCGCACAGCATACCGTTGGAAAGCTCTCTGAGAGCTCTACGACGGGGGCAGCCAACTAGCTTGCTGTGCCCTTTTCGGAGCTCAAAATTGAACGTTTTCATCAGTTTCGGGCCACTTTTCTTCTTTTGCTCTGTTTTTACGTCCCGGATCGTACGTCGTGAGCTGTTAAAAGGATGACAACCTTACTCGCGGCACATTAGAGGACCCTACAATGCGTCGATATCACGTCTTGCGAGGATGCTGCGTTGTTGAAGTGGATGGGTTGTCGTTAAGCCCATTGGGCCTTTTGAATGGGCCATATCTATAGGCTGGGACTGTGAACCGTTAACACATAAAGGAATTGTGCCCTTAACATGACGGGTGTGATCATACCAGCACTAATGCACCGGATCCCATCAGAACTCCGAAGTTAAGCGTGCTTGGGCGAGAGTAGTACTAGGATGGGTGACCCCCTGGGAAGTCCTCGTGTTGCACCCCCCTTTTCAATTTTTTTTGCTCCGGTTAGGGTTGCCAAGATACTTTACCCACCACATTTCTATTATCGAATCCCACGGCACCTTGGGCAAGACAACTTCTCTTCACGTGGAGGCTGGGCCCGCAAACCGAGGGCGTAGGGCTTGTGACCAGGTCTCCGTCGCTCCGGTGCCTATAACTTTTGATCCGTAAGGAGTTACGAGGCGCACAGCATACCGTTGGAAAGCACTCTGAGAGCTTTACGACGGGGGCAGCCTGCTAGCTCGCTGTGCCCTTTTCGGAGCTCAAAATCGAACGTTTTCATCAGTTTCGGGCCACTTTTCTACTTTTGCTCTCTTTTTCCGTCCCGGATCGTACGTCGTGAGCTATTAAAAGGAGGACAACCTTACTCGCGGCACATTAGAGGACCCTACAATGCGTCGATATCACGTCTTGCGAGGATGCTGCGTTGTTGAAGCGAATGGGTTGTCGTTAAGCCCATTGGGCCTTTTGAATGGGCCATATCTCTAGGCTGGGACTGTGAACCGTTAACACATAAAGGAATTGTGCCCTCAACATGACGGGTGCGATCATACCAGCACTAATGCACCGGATCCCATCAGAACTCCTAAGTTAAGCGTGCTTGGGCGAGAGTAGTACTATGATGGGTGATCCCCTGGGAAGTCCTCGTGTTGCACCCCCCTTTTCAATTTTTTTTGCTCCGGTTAGGGTTGCCAAGATACTTTACCCACCAAATTTCTATTATCGAATCCCACGGCACCTTGGACAAGACAACTACTCTTCACGGGGTGGCTGGGCCCGCAAACCGAGGGCGTAGGGCTTGTGACCAGGTCTCCGTCGCTCCGGTGCCCATAACTTTTGATCCGTAAGGAGTTACGAGGCGCACAGCATACCGTTGGAAAGCTCTCTGAGAGCTCTACGACGGGTGCAGCCAGCTAGCTCGCTGTGCCCTTTTCGGAGCTCAAAATTGAACGTTTCCATCAGTTTCGGGCTACTTTTCTTCTTTTGCTCTGTTTTTCCGTCCCGGATCGTACGTCGTGAGTTGTTAAAAGGACGACAACCTTACTTGCGGCACATTAGAGGACCCTACAATGCGTCGATATCACGTCTTGCGAGGATGCTGCGTTGTTGAAGCGGATGGGTTGTCGTTAAGCCAATTGGGCCTTTTGAATGGGCCATATCTCTAGGCTGGGACTGTGAACCGTTAACACATAAAGGAATTGTGCCCTCAACATGACGGGTGCGATCATACCAGCACTAATGCACCGGATCCCATCAGAACTCCGAAGTTAAGCGTGCTTGGGCGAGAGTAGTACTAGGATGGGTGACCCCCTGGTAAGTCCTCGTGTTGCACCCCCCTTTTCAATTTTTTTTGCTCCGGTTAGGGTTGCCAAGATACTTTACCCACCACATTTCTATTATCGAATCCCACGGCACCTTGGGCAAGACAACTTCTCTTCACGTGGAGGATGGGCCCGCAAACCGAGGGCGTAGGGCTTGTGACCAGGTCTCCGTCGCTCCGGTGCCCATAACTTTTGATCCGTAAGGAGTTACGAGGCGAACAGCATACCGTTGGAAAGCTCTCTGAGAGCTCTACGACGGGGGCAGCCAGCTAGCTTGCTCTGCCATTTTTGGAGCTCAAAATCGAACGTTTTCATCAGTTTCGGGCTACTTTTCTTCTTTTGCTCTGTTTTTCCATCCCGGATCATACGTCGTGAGCTGTTAAAAGGACGACAACCTTACTCGCGGCACATTAGAGGACCCTACAATGCGTCGATAACATGTCTTGCGAGGATTCTGCATTGTTGAAGCGGATGGGTTGTCGTTAATCCCATTGGGCCTTTTGAATGGGCCATATCTTTAGGCTGAGACTGTGAACAGTTAACACATAAAGGAATTGTGCCCTCAACATGACGGGTGCGATCATACCAGCACTAATGCACTGGATCCCATCAGAACTCCGAAGTTAAACGTGCTTGGGCGAGAGTAGTACTAGGATGGGTGACCCCCTGGGAAGTCCTCGTGTTGCACCCCCCCTTTTCAATTTTTTTTGCTCCGGTTAGGGTTGCCAAGATACTTTACCCACCACATTTCTATTATCGAATCACACGGCACCTTGGGCAAGACAACTTCTCTTCACGTGGAGGATGGGCCCGCAAACCGGGGGCGTAGGGCTTGTGACCAGGTCTCCGTCGCTCCGGTGCCCATAACTTTTGATCCGTAAGGAGTTACGAGGCGCACAGCATACCGTTGGAAAGCTCTCTGAGAGCTCTACGACGGGTGCAGCAAGCTAGCTTGCTGTGCCCTTTTCGGAGCTCAAAATCGAACGTTTTCATCAGTTTCGGGCCACTTTTCTTCTTTTGCTCTGTTTTTCTGTCCCGGATCGTACGTCGTGAGCTGTTAAAAGGATGACAACCTTACTCGCGCCACATTAGAGGACCCTACAATGCGTCGATATCACGTCTTGCGAGGATGATGCGTTGTTGAAGCGGATGGCTTGTCGTTAAGCCCATTGGGCCTTTTGAATGGGCCATATCTCTTGGCTGGGACTGTGAACCGTTAACACATAAAGGAATTGTGCCCTCAACATGACAGGTGCGATCATACCAGCACTAATGCACCGGATCCCATCAGAACTCCGAAGTTAAACGTGCTTGGGCGAGAGTAGTACTAGGATGGGTGACCCCCTGGGAAGTCCTCGTGTTGCACCCCACTTTTCAATTTTTTTTGCTCCGGTTAGGGTTGCCAAGATACTTTACCCACCATATTTCTATTATCGAATCCCACGGCACCTTGGGCAAGACAACTTCTCTTCATGTGGAGGCTGGGCCCGCAAACCGAGGGCGTAGGGCTTGTGACCAGGTCTCCGTCGCTCCGGTGCCCATAACTTTTGATCCGTAAGGAGTTACGAGGCGCACAGCATACCGTTGGAAAGCTCTCTGAGAGCTCTACGACGTGGGCAGCCAGCTAGCTTGCTGTGACATTTTCGGAGCTCAAAATCGAACGTTTTCATCAGTTTCGTGATACTTTTCTTCTTTTGCACTGTTTTTCCGTCCCGGATCGTACGTTGTGAGCTGTTAAAAGGACGACAACCTTATTCGCGGCACATTAGAGGGCCCTACAATGCGTCGATATCACGTCTTACGAGGATGCTGCGTTGTTGAAGCGGATGGGTTGTCGTTAAGCCCATTGGGCCTTTTGAATGGGCCATATCTCTAGGCTGGGACAGTGAACCTTTAACACAAAAAGGAATTGTGCCCTCAACATGACGGGTGCGATCATACCAGCACTAATGCACCGGATCCCATCAGAACTCCGAAGTTAAACGTGCTTGGGCGAGAGTAGTACTAGGATGGGTGACCCCCTGGGAAGTCCTCGTGTTGCACCCCCCTTTTCAATTTTTTTTGCTCCGGTTAGGGTTGCCAAGATACTTTACCCACCACATTTCTATTATCGAATCCCACGGCACCTTGGGCAAGACAACGTCTCTTCACGTGGAGGCTGGGCCCGCAAACCGAGGGCGTAGGGCTTGTGACCAGGTCTCCGTCGCTCCGGTGCCCATAACTTTTGATCCGTAAGGAGTTACGAGGCGCACAGCATACCGTTGGAAAGCTCTCTGAGAGCTCTACGATGGGGGCAGCAAGCTTGCTTGTTGTGCCCTTTTTGGAGCTCAAAATCGAACGTTTTCATCAGTTTCGGGACACTTTTCTTCTTTTCCTCTGTTTTTCCGTCCCGGATCGTACGTCGTGAGCTGTTAAAAGGACGACAACCCTACCCGCGGCACATTAGAGGACCCTACAATGCGTCGATATCACGTCTTGCGAGGATGCTGCGTTGTTGAAGTGGATGGGTTGTCGTTAAGCCCATTGGGCCTTTTGAATGGGCCATATCTCTAGGCTGGGACTGTGAACAGTTAACACATAAAGGAATTGTGCCCTCAACATGATGGGTGCGATCACCGGATCGTACGTCGTGAGCTGTTAAAAGGACGACAACCTTACTCGCGGCACATTAGAGGACCCTACAATGCGTCGATAACACGTCTTGCGAGGATGCTGCGTTGTTGAAGCGGATGGGTTGTCGTTAAGCCCATTGGGCCTTTTGAATGGGCCATATCTCTAGGCTGGGACTGTGAACCGTTAACACATAAAGGAATTGTGCCCTCAACATGACGGGTGCGATCATACCAGCACTAATGCACCGGATCCCATCAGAACTCCGAAGCTAAGCGTGCTTGGCCGAGAGTAGTACTAGGATGGGTGACCCCTTGGGAAGTCCTCGTGTTGCACCCCTCTTTTCAATTTTTTTTGCTCCGGTTAGGGTTGCCAAGATACTTTACCCACCACATTTCTATTATCGAATCCCACGGCACCTTGGGCAAGACAACTTCTCTTCACGTGGAGGTTGGGCCCGCAAACTGAGGGCGTAGGGCTTGTGACCAGGTCTCCGTCGCTCCGGTACCCATAACTTTTGATCCGCAAGGAGTTACGAGGCGCACAGCATACCGTTGGAAAGCTCTCTGAGAGCTCTACGATGTGGGCAGCTAGCTTGCTCGCTGTGCCCTTTTCGGAGCTCAAAATCGAACGTTTTCATCAGTTTCGGGCCACTTTTCTTCTTTGGCTCTGTTTTTTCGTCCCGGATCGTACGTCGTGAGCTGTTAAAAGGACGACAACCTTACTCGCGGCACATTAGAGTACCCTAAAATGCGTCGATAACACGTCTTGCGAGGATGCTGCGTTGTTGAAGCGGATGGGTTGTCGTTAAGCCCATTGGGCCTTTTGAATAGGCCATATCTCTAGGCTGGGACTGTGAACCGTTAACACATAAAGGAATTCTGCCCTCAACATGTCGGGTGCGATCATACCAGCACTAATGCACCGGATCCCATCAGAACTCCGAAGTTAAGCGTGCTTGGGCGAGAGCAGTACTAGGATGGGTGACCCCGTGGGAAGTCCTCGTGTTGCACCCCCCTTTTCAATTTTTTTTGCTCCGGTTAGGGTTGCCAAGATACTTTACCCACCATATTTCTATTATCGAATCCCACGGCACCTTGGGCAAGACAACTTCTCTTCACGTGGAGGCTGGGCCCGCAAACCGAGGGCGTAGGGCTTGTGACCAGGTCTCCGTCGCTCCGGTGCACATAACTTTTGATCCGTAAGGAGTTACGTGGCGCACAGCATACCGTTGGAAAGCTCTCCGAGAGCTCTACGACGGGGGCAGGTAGCTAGCTTGCCGTGCAATTTTCGGAGCTCAAATTCGAATGTTTTCATCAGTTTCGGGCCACTTTTCTTCTTTTGCTCTGTTTTTTCGTCCCGGATCGTACGTCGTGAGCTGTTAAAAGGACGACAACCTTACTCGCGGCACATTAGAGTACCCTACAATGCGTCGATATCACGTCTTGCGAGGATGCTGCGTTGTTGAAGTGGATGGGTTGTCGTTAAGCCCATTGGGCCTTTTGAATGGGCCATATCTCTAGGCTGGGATTGTGAACAGTTAACACATAAAGGAATTGTGCCCTCAACATGATGGGTGCGATCACCGGATCGTACGTCGTGAGCTGTTAAAAGGACGACAACCTTACTCGCGGCACATTAGAGGACCCTACAATGCGTCGATAACACGTCTTGCGAGGATGCTGCGTTGTTGAAGCGGATGGGTTGTCGTTAAGCCCATTGGGCCTTTTGAATGGGCCATATCTCTAGGCTGGGACTGTGAACCGTTAACACATAAAGGAATTGTGACCTCAACGTGACGGGTGCGATCATACCAGCACTAATGCACCGGATCCCATCGGAACTCCGAAGTTAAGCGTGCTTGGGCGAGAGTAGTACTAGGATGGGTGACCCCCTGGGAAGTCCTCGTGTTGCACCCCCATTTTCAAATTTTTTTGCTCCGGTTAGGGTTGCCAAGATACTTTACCCACCACATTTCTATTATCGAATCCCACGGCACCTTGGGCAAGACAATTTCTCTTCACGTTGAGGCTGGTCCCGCAAACTGAGGGCGTAGGGCTTGTGACCAGGTCTCCGTCGCTCCGGTACCCATAACTTTTGATCCGCAAGGAGTTACGAGGCGCACAGCATACCGTTGGAAAGCTCTCTCAGAGCTCTACGATGGGGGCAGCTAGCTTGCTCGCTGTACCCTTTTCGGAGCTCAAAATCAAACGTTTTCATCAGTTTCGGGCCACTTTTCTTCTTTAGCTCTGTTTTTCCGTCCCGGATTGTACGTCGTGAGCTGTTAAAAGGATGACAACCTTACTCGTGGCACATTAGAGGACCCTATAATGCGTCGATATCCCGTCTTGCGAGGATGCTGCGTTGTTGAAGCGGATGTGTTGTCGTTAAGCCCATTGGGCCTTTTGAATGGGCCATATCTCTAGGCTTGGACTGTAAACCGTTAACACATAAAGGAATTGTGCCCTCAACATGACGGGTGCGATCATACCAGCACTAATGCACCGGATCCCATCAGAACTCCGAAGTTAAGCGTGCTTGGGCGAGAATAGTACTAGGATGGGTGACCCCCTCGGAAGTCCCCGTGTTGAACCCCCCTTTTCAATTTTTTTTGCTCCGGTTAGGGTTGCCAAGATACTTTACCCACCATATTTCTATTATCGAATCCCACGGCACCTTGGGCAAGACAACTTCTCTTCACGTGGAGGCTGGGCCCGCAAACCGAGGGCGTAGGGCTTGTGACCAGGTCTCCGTCGCTCCGGTGCCCATAACTTTTGATCCGTAAGGAGTTACGCGGCGCACAACATACCGTTGGAAAGCTCTCCGAGAGCTCTACGACGGGGGTAGGTAGCTAGCTCGCCGTGCCCTTTTTGGAGCTCAAAATCGAACGTTTTCATCAGTTTTGGGCCACTTTTCTTCTTTTGCTCTGTTTTTTCGTCCCGGATCGTACGTCGTGAGCTGTTAAAAGGACGACAACCTTACTCGCGGCACATTAGAGGACCCTACAATGCGTCGATATCACGTCTTGCGAGGATGCTGCGTTGTTGAAGCGGATGGGTTGTCGTTATGCCCATTGGGCCTTTTGAATGGGCCATATCTCTAGGCTGGGACTGTGAACCGTTAACACATAAAGGAATTGTGCCCTCAACATGACGGGTGCGATCATACCAGCACTAATGCACCGGATCCCATCGGAACTCCGAAGTTAAGCGTGCTTGGGCGAGAGTAGTACTAGGATGGGTGACCCCCTGGGAAGTCCTCGTGTTCCACCCCCCTTTTCAAATTTTTTTGCTCCGGTTAGGGTTGCCAAGATGCTTTACCCACAACATTTCTATTATCGAATCCCACGGCACCTTGGGCAAGACAACTTCTCTTCACGTGGTGGCTGGGCCCGCAAACCGAGGGCGTAGGGCTTGTGACCAGGTCTCCGTCGCTCTGGTACCCATAACTTTTGCTCCGTAAGGAGTTACGACGGGCACAGCATACCGTTGGAAAGCTCTCTGAGAGCTCTACGACGGGGGCAGTTAGCGAGCTCGTTATGCCCTTTTCGGATCTCAAAATCGAACGTTTTCATCAGTTTCGGGCCACTTTTCTAATTTTGCTCTGTTTTTCCGTCCCGGATCGTACGTCGTAAGCTGTTAAAAGGACGACAACCTTACTCGCGCCACATTAGAGGACCCTACAATGCGTCGATATCACGTCTTGCGAAGATGCTGTGTTGTTGAAGCGGATGGGTTGTCGTTAAGCCCATTGGGCCTTTTGAATGGGCCATATCTCTAGGCTGAGACTGTGAACCGTTAACACATAAAGGAATTGTGCCCTCAACATGACGGGTGCGATCATACCAGCACTAATGCACCGGATCACATCGGAACTTCGAAGTTAAGCGTGCTTGGGCGAGAGTAGTACTAGGATGGGTGACCCCCTGGGAAGTCCTCGTGTTCCACCCCCCTTTTCAAATTTTTTTGCTCCGGTTAGGGTTGCCAAGATGCTTTACCCACAACATTTCTATTATCGAATCCCACGGCACCTTGGGCAAGACAACTTCTCTTCACGTGGTGGCTGGGCCCGCAAACCGAGGGCGTAGGGCTTGTGACCAGGTCTCCGTCGCTCTGGTACCCATAACTTTTGCTCCGTAAGGAGTTACGACGAGCACAGCATACCGTTGGAAAGCTCTCTGAGAGCTCTACGATGGGGGCAGTTAGCGAGCTCGTTATGCCCTTTTCGGATCTCAAAATCGAACGTTTTCATCAGTTTCGGGCCACTTTTCTAATTTTGCTCTGTTTTTCCGTCCCGGATCGTACGTCGTAAGATGTTAAAAGGACGACAACCTTACTCGCGCCACATTAGAGGACCCTACAATGCGTCGATATCACGTCTTGCGAGGATGCTGCGTTGTTGAAGCGGATGGGTTGTCGTTAAGCCCATTGGGTCTTTTGAATGGGCCATATCTCTAGGCTTGGACTGTAAACCGTTAACACATAAAGGAATTGTGCCCTCAACATGACGGGTGCGATCATACCAGCACTAATGCACCGGATCCCATCAGAACTCCGAAGTTAAGCGTGCTTGGGCGAGAATAGTACTAGGATGGGTGACCCCCTCTGAAGTCCCCGTGTTGAACCCCCCTTTTCAATTTTTTTTGCTCCGGTTAGGGTTGCCAAGATACTTTACCCACCATATTTCTATTATCGAATCCCACGGCACCTTGGGCAAGACAACTTCTCTTCACGTGGAGGCTGGGCCCGCAAACCGAGGGCGTAGGGCTTGTGACCAGGTCTCCGTCGCTCCGGTGCCCATAACTTTTGATCCGTAAGGAGTTACGCGGCGCACAACATACCGTTGGAAAGCTCTCCGAGAGCTCTACGACGGGGGTAGGTAGCTAGCTCGCCGTGCCCTTTTCGAAGCTCAAAATCGAACGTTTTCATCAGTTTTGGGCCACTTTTCTTATTTTGCTCTATTTTTTCGTCCCGGATCGTTCGTCGTGAGCTGTTAAAAGGACGACAACCTTACTCGCGGCACATTAGAGGACCCTACAATGCGTCGATATCACGTCTTGCGAGGATGCTGCGTTGTTGAAGCGGATGGGTTGTCGTTATGCCCATTGGGCCTTTTGAATGGGCCATATCTCTAGGCTGGGACTGTGAACCGTTAACACATAAAGGAATTGTGCCCTCAACATGACGGGTGCGATCATACCAGCACTAATGCACCGGATCCCATCGGAACTCCGAAGTTAAGCGTGCTTGGGCGAGAGTAGTACTAGGATGGGTGACCCCCTGGGAGGTCCTCGTGTTCCACCCCCCTTTTCAAATTTTTTTGCTCCGGTTAGGGTTGCCAAGATGCTTTACCCACAACATTTCTATTATCGAATCCCACGGCACCTTGGGCAAGACAACTTCTCTTCACGTGGTGGCTGGGCCCGCAAACCGAGGGCGTAGGGCTTGTGACCAGGTCTCCGTCGCTCTGGTACACACAACTTTTGCTCCGTAAGGAGTTACGACGGGCACAGCATACCGTTGGAAAGCTCTCTGAGAGCTCTACGACGGGGGCAGTTAGCGAGCTCGTTATGCCCTTTTTGGATCTCAAAATCGAACGTTTTCATCAGTTTCGGGCCACTTTTCTAATTTTACTCTGTTTTTCCGTCCCGGATCGTACGTCGTAAGCTGTTAAAAGAACGACAACCTTACTCGCGCCACATTAGAGGACCCTACAATGCGTCGATATCACGTCTTGCGAGGATGCTGCGTTGTTGAAGCGGATGGGTTGTCGTTAAGCCCATTGGGCCTTTTGAATGGGCCATATCTCTAGGCTGGGACTGTGAACCGTTAACACATAAAGGAATTGTGCCCTCAACATGACGGGTGTGATCATACCAGCACTAATGCACCGGATCCCATCGGAACTCCGAAGTTAAGCGTGCTTGGGCGAGAGTAGTACTAGGATGGGTGACCCCCTGGGAAGTCCTCGTGTTCCACCCCCCTTTTCATATTTTTTTGCTCCGGTTAGGGTTGCCAAGATGCTTTACCCACAACATTTCTATTATCGAATCCCACGGCACCTTGGGCAAGACAACTTCTCTTCACGTGGTGGCTGGGCCGGCAAACCGAGGGCGTAGGGCTTGTGACCAGGTCTCCGTCGCTCTGATACCCATAACTTTTGCTCCGTAAGGAGTTACGACGGGCACAGCATACTGTTGGAAAGCTCTCTGAGAGCTCTACGACGGGGGCAGTTAGCGAGCTCGTTATGCCCTTTTCGGATCTCATAATCGAACGTTTTCATCAGTTTCGGGCCACTTTTCTAATTTTGCTCTGTTTTTTCGTCCCGGATCGTACGTCGTAAGCTGTTAAAAGGACGACAACCTTACTCGCGCCACATTAGAGGACCCTACAATGCGTCGATATCACATCTTGCGAGGATGCTGCGTTGTTGAAGCGGATGGGTTGTCGTTAAGCCCATTGGGCCTTTTGAATGGGCCATATCTCTAGGCTGGGACTGTGAACCGTTAACACATAAAGGAATTGTGCCCTCAACATGACTGGTGCGATCATACCAGCACTAATGCACCGGATCCCATCAGAAATCCGAAGTTAAGCGTGCTTGGACGAGAGTAGTACTAGGATGGGTGACCCCCTGGGAAGTCCTCGTGTTGCATCCCCCTTTTCAATTTTTTTTGATCCGGTTAGGGTTGCCAAGATACTTTAACCACCATATTTCTATTATCGAATCCCACGGCACCTTGGGCAAGACAACTTCTCTTCACGTGGAGGCTGGGCCCGCAAACCGAGGGCGTAGGGCTTGTGACCAGGTCTCCGTCGCTCCGGTGCCCATAACTTTTGATCCGTAAGGAGTTACGCGACGCACAGCATACCGTTGGAAAGCACTCCGAGAGCTCTACGACGGGGGTAGCGAGCCAACTTGCTGTGCCCTTTTCGGAGCTCAAAATGGAATGTTTTCATCAGTTTCGGGCTACTTTTCTTCTTTTGCTCTGTTTTTCCGTCCCGGATCGTACGTCGTGAGCTGTTAAAAGGACGACAACCTTACTCGCGTCACATTAGAGGACCCTACAATGCGTCGATATCACGTCTTGCGAGGATGCTGCGTTG
Organism: Ehretia macrophylla; assembly: GCA_037974665.1. NCBI lineage: Eukaryota > Viridiplantae > Streptophyta > Magnoliopsida > Boraginales > Ehretiaceae > Ehretia > Ehretia macrophylla. The sequence goes on from CM075780.1 coordinate 2,674,661, forward strand.
TTGAAGCGGATGGGTTGTCGTTAAGCCCATTGGGCCTTTTGAATGGGCCATATCTCTAGGCTTGGACTGTGAACCGTTAACACATAAAGGAATTGTACCCTTAACATGACGGGTGCGATCATACCAGCACTAATGCACCGGATCCCATCGGAACTCGGAAGTTAATCGTGCTTGGGCGAGAGTAGTACTAGGATGGGTGACCCCCTGGGAAGTCCTCGTGTTGCACCCCTCTTTTCAATTTTTTTTGCTCCGGTTAGGGTTGCCAAGATACTTTACCCGCCACATTTCTATTATCGAATCCCACGGCACCTTGGGCAAGACAACTTCTCTTCAAGTGGAGGATGGGCCCGCAAACCGAGGGCGTAGGGCTTGTGACCAGGTCTCCGGCGCTACGGTGCCCATAACTTTTGATCCGTAAGGAGTTACGAGGCGCACAGCATACCGTTGGAAAGCTCTCTGAGAGCTCTACGACTAGGGCAGTGAGCTAGCTCGCTGTGCCCTTTTCGGGGCTCAAAATTGAATGTTTTCAAAAATTTCGGGCTACTTTTCTTCTTTTGCTATGTTTTTCCGTCCCGGATCTTACGTCGTGAGCTGTTAAAAGGACGACGACCTTACTCGCGGCACATTAGAGGACCCTACAATGCGTCGATATCACGTCTTGCGAGGATGCTGCGTTGTTGAAGCGGATGGGTTGTCGTTAGGCCCATTGGGCCTTTTGAATGGGCCATATCTCTAGGCTTGGACTGTGAACCGCTAACACATAAAGGAATTGTGCCCTCAACATGACGGGTGCGATCATACCAGCACTAATGCACCGGATCCCATCGGAACTCCGAAGTTAAGCGTGCTTGGGCGAGAGTAGTACGAGGATGGGTGACCCCTTGGGAAGTCCTCGTGTTGCACCCCCCTTTTCAATTTTTTTTGCTCCGGTTAGGGTTGCCAAGATACCTTACCCACCACATTTCTATTATCGAATCCCACGGCACCTTGGGCAAGACAACTTCTCTTCACGTGGAGGCTGGGCCTGCAAACCGAGGGCGTAGGGCTTGTGACCAGGTCTCCGTCGCTCCGGTGCCCATAACTTTTGATCCGTAAGGAGTTACGCGGCGCACAGCATACCGTTGGAAAGCTCTCTGAGAGCTCTACGACGGGGGCAGGTAGCTAGCTCGCCGCGCCCTTTTCGGAGATCAAAATCAAATGTTTTCATCAGTTTCGGGCCACTTTTCTTCTTTTGCTCTGTTTTTCCGTCCCGGATCGTACGTCGTGAGCTGTTAAAAGGACGACAACCTTACTCGCGGCACATTAGAGGACCCTACAATGCGTCGATATCACGTCTTGTGAGGATGCTGCGTTGTTGAAGCGGATGGGTTGTCGTTAAGCCCATTGGGCCTTTTGAATGGGCCATATCTCTAGGCTGGGACTGTGAACCGTTAACACATAAAGGAATTGTGCCCTCAACATAACGGGTGTGATCATACCAGCACTAATGCACCGGATCCCATCAGAACTCCGAAGTTAAGCGTGCTTGGGCGAGAGTAGTACTAGGATGGGTGACCCCCTGGGAAGTCCTCGTGTTGCACCCCCCTTTTCAATTTTTTTTGCCCCGATTAGGGTTTCCATGATACTTTACCCACCACATTTCTATTATCGAATCCCACGGCACCTTGGGCAAGACAACTTCTCTTCACGTGGAGGCTGGGCCCGCAAACCGAGGGCGTAGGGCTTGTGACCAGGTCTCCGTCGCTACGGTGCCCATAACTTTTGATCCGTAAGGAGTTACGAGGTGCACAAAATACCGTTGGAATGCTCTCTAAGAGCTCTACGACGGGTGCAGCGAGCTAGCTCGCTGTGCCCTTTTCGGAGCTCAAAATCGAATGTTTTCATCAGTTTCGGGCCACTTTTCTTCTTTTGCTCTGTTTTTCCATCACCGGATCGTATGTCGTGAGCTTTTAAAAGGACGACAACCTTACTCGTGGCACATTAGAGGACCCTACAATGCGTCGATATCACGTCCTGCGAGGATGCTGCGTTGTTGAGGCGGATGGGTTGTCGTTAAGCCCATTGGGCCTTTTGAATGGGCCATATCTCTAGGCTTGGACTGTGAACCGTTAACACATAAAGGAATTGTGCCCTCAACATGACGGGTGTGATCATACCAGCACCAATGCACCGGATCCCATCGGAACTCCGAAGATAAGGAGCTTGGGCGAGAGTAGTACTAGGATGGGTGACCCCCTGGGAAGTCCTCGTGTTGCACCCCCCTTTTCAATTTGTTTTGCTACGGTTAGGGTTGCCAAGATACTTTACCCACCACATTCCTATTATCAAATCCCACGGCACCTTGGGCAAGACAACTTCTCTTCACGTGGAGGCTGGGCCCGCAAACCGAGGGTGTAGGGCTTGTGACCAGGTCTCCGTCGCTCCGGTACCCATAACTTTTGATCCGTAAGGAGTTACGAGGCGCACTGCATACCGTTGGAACACTCTCTGAGAGCTCTACGACGGGGGCAGCTAGCTAGCTTGCTTTGCCCTTTTCGGAGCTCAAAATCGAACGTTTTCACCAGTTTCGGGCCACTTTTCCTCTTTTGCTCTGTTTTTCCATCCCGGATAGTACGTCGTGAGCTGTTAAAAGGACGACAACCTTACTCGCGGCACATTAGAGGACCCTACAATGCGTCGATATCACGTCTTGCGAGGATGCTGCGTTGTTGAAGCGGATGGGTTGTCGTTAAGCCCATTGGGCCTTTTGAATGGGCCATATCTCTAGGCTGGGACTGTGAACTGTTAACACATAAAGGAATTGTGCCCTCAACATGACGGGTGCGATCATACTAGCACTAATGCACCGGATCCCGTCGGAACTCCGAAGTTAAGCGTGCTTGAGCGAGAGTAGTACTAGGATGGGTGACCCTCTGGGAAGTCCTCGTGTTGCACCCCCATTTTCAATTTTTTTTGCTCCGGTTAGGGTTGCCAAGATACTTTACCCACCACATTTCTATTATCGAATCCCACAGCACCTTGGGCAAGACAACTTCTCTTCACGTGGAGGCTGGGACCGCAAACCGAGGACGTAGGGCTTGTGACCAGGTCTCCGTCGCTCCGGTACCCATAACTTTAGATCCGTAAGGAGTTACGAGGCGCACAGCATACCGTTGGAAAGCACTCTGAGAGCTCTACGATGGGGGCAGCTAGCTAGCTCGCTGTGCCCTTTCCGGAGCTCAAAATCGAACGTTTTCATCAGTGTCGGTCCACTTTTCTTCATTAGCTCTGTTTTTCCGTCCCGGATCGTACGTCGTGAGCTGTTAAAAGGACGACAACCTTACTCGCGGCACATTAGAGGACCCTACAATGCGTCGATATCACGTCTTGCGAGGATGCTGCGTTGTTGAAGCGGATGGGTTGTCGTTAATCCCATTGGGCCTTTTGAATGGGCCATATCTCTAGGCTGGGACTGTAAACCGTTAACACATAAAGGAATTGTGCCCTCAACATGACGGGTGCGATCATACCAGCACTAATGCACCGGATCCCATCAGAACTCCGAAGTTAAGCGTGCTTGGGCGAGAGTAGTACTAGGATGGGTGACCCCTTGGGAAGTCCTCGTGTTGCACCCCCCTTTTCAATTTTTTTTGCTCCGGTTAGGGTTGCCAAGATACTTTACCCACCACATTTCTATTATCGAATACCACGGCACCTTGGGCAAGACAACTTCTCTTCACGTGGAGGCTGGGCCCGCAAACCGAGGGCGTAGGGCTTGTGACCAGGTCTCCGTCGCTCCGGTGCCCATATCTTTTGATCCGTAAGGAGTTACGCGGCGCACAGCATACCGTCGGAAAGCTCTCCGAGAGCTTTACGACGGGGGCAGGTAGCTAGCTCACCGTGCCCTTTTTCGAACTCAAAATCGAACGTTTTCATCAGTTTCGGGCCACTTTTCTTACTTTTACTCTATTTTTCCGTCCCGGATCCTACGTCGTGAGCTGTTAAAAGGACGACAACCTTACTCGCGGCACATTAGAGGACCCTAAAATGCGTCGATATCACGTCTTGCGAGGATGCTACGTTGTTGAAGCGGATGGGTTGTCGTTAAGCCCATTGGGCCTTTTTAATGGGCCATATCTATAGGCTGGGACTGTGAACTGTTAACACATAAAGGAATTGTGCCCTCAACATAACGGGTGCGATCATACTAGCACTAATGCACCGGATCCCGTCGGAACTCCGAAGTTAAGCGTGCTTGGGCGAGAGTAGTACTAGGATGGGGGACCGCCTGGGAAGTCCTCGTGTTACACCCCCCCTTTTCAATTTTTTTTGCTCCGGTTAGGGTTGCCAAGATACTTTACCCACCACATTTCTATTATCTAATCCCACGGCACCTTGGGCAAGACAACTTCACTTCACGTGGAGGCTGGGCCCGAAAACCGAGGGCGTAGGGCTTGTGACCAGGTCTCCGTCGCTCCGGTACCCATAACTTTTGATCCGTAAGGAGTTACGAGGCTCACAGCATACCGTTGGAAAGCACTCTGAGAGCTCTACGACGGGGGTAGCTAGCTAGCTCGCTGTGCCCTTTTTAGAGCTCAAAATTGAACGTTTTCATCAGTTTAGGGCCACTTTTCTTCTTTTGCTATGTTTTTCCGTCCCGGATCGTACGTCGTGAGCTGTTAAAAGGAGGAAAACCTTACTCGCGGCACATTAGAGGACCCTACAATGCGTCGATATCACGTCTTGCGAGGATGCTGCGTTGTTGAAGCGGATGGGTTGTCGTTAAGCCCATTTGGCCTTTTGAATGGGCCATATCTCTAGGCTGGGACTGTGAACCGTTAACACATAAAGGAATTGTGCCCTCAACAAGACGGGTGCGATCATACAAGCACTAATGCACTGGATCCCATCAGAACTCCGAAGTTAAGCGTTCTTGGGCGAGAGTAGTACTAGGATGGGTGACCCCCTGGGAAGTCCTCATGTTGCACCCCCCTTTTCAATTTTTTTTGCTCCGGTTAGGGTTGCCAAGATACCTTACCCACCACATTTCTATTATCGAATCCCACGGCACCTTGGGCAAGACAACTTCTCTTCACGTGGAGGCTGGGCCCGCAAACCGAGGGCATAGGGCTTGTGACCAGGTCTCCGTCGCTCCGGTGCCCATAACTTTTGATCCGTAAGGAGTTACGCGATGCACAGCATACCGTTGGAAAGCTCTCTGAGAGCTCTACGACGTGGGCAGGTAGCTATCTCGCCGTGCCCTTTTCGGAGCTCAAAATCGAACGTTTTCATCAGTTTCGGGCCACTTTTCTTCTTTTGCTCTGTTTTTCCGTCCCGGATCGTACGTCGTGAGCTGTTAAAAGGATGACAACCTTACTCGCGGCACATTAGAGGACCCTACAATGCGTCGATATCACGTCTTGCGAGGATGCTGCGTTGTTGAAGCGGATGGGTTGTCGTTAAGCCCATTGGGCCTTTTGAATGGGCCATATCTCTAGGCTGGGACTGTGAACCGTTAACACATAAAGGAATTGTGCCCTCAACATGACGGGTGCGATCATACCAGCACTAATGCACCAGATCCCATCAGAACTCCGAAGTTAAGCGTGCTTGGGCGAGAGTAGTACTAGGATGGTAGACCCCCTGGGAAGTCCTCGTGTTGCACCCCCCTTTTCAATTTTTTTTGCTCCGGTTAGGGTTGCCAAGATACTTTACCCACCACATTTCTATTATCGAATCCCACGGCACCTTGGGCAAGACAACTTCTCTTCACGTGGAGGCTGGGCCCGAAAACCGAGGGCGTAGGGCTTGTGACCAGGTCTCCGTCGCTCCGGTACCCATAACTTTTGTCCGTAAGGAGTTACGAGGCGCACAGCATACCGTTGGAAAGCTCTCTGAGAGATCTACGACGGGGGCAGCTAGCTAGCTCGCCGTGCCCTTTTCGGAGCTCAAAATCGAACGTTTTCATCAGTTTCGGGCCACTTTTCTTCTTTTGCTCTGTTTTTCCGTCCCGGATCGTACGTCGTGAGCTGTTAAAAGGATGACAACCTTACTCGCGGCACATTAGAGGACCCTACAATGCGTCGATATCACGTCTTGCGAGGATGCTGCGTTGTTGAAGCGGATGGGTTGTCGTTAAGCCCATTGGGCCTTTTGAATGGGCCATATCTCTAGGCTGGGACTGTGAACCGTTAACACATAAAGGAATTGTGCCCTCAACATGACGGGTGCGATCATACCAGCACTAATGCACCAGATCCCATCAGAACTCCGAAGTTAAGCGTGCTTGGGCGAGAATAGTACTAGGATGGGTGACCCCCTCGGAAGTCCCCGTGTTGAACCCCCCTTTTCAATTTTTTTTGCTCCGGTTAGGGTTGCCAAGATACTTTACCCACCATATTTCTATTATCGAATCCCACGGCACCTTGGGCAAGACAACTTCTCTTCACGTGGAGGCTGGGCCCGCAAACCGAGGGCGTAGGGCTTGTGACCAGGTCTCCGTCGCTCCGGTGCCCATAACTTTTGATCCGTAAGGAGTTACGCGGCGCACAACATACCGTTGGAAAGCTCTCCGAGAGCTCTACGACGGGGGTAGGTAGCTAGCTCGCCGTGCCCTTTTCGGAGCTCAAAATCGAACGTTTTCATCAGTTTCGGGCCACTTTTCTTCTTTTGCTCTGTTTTTCCGTCCCGGATCGTACGTCGTGAGCTGTTAAAAGGATGACAACCTTACTCGCGGCACATTAGAGGACCCTACAATGCGTCGATATCACGTCTTGCGAGGATGCTGCGTTGTTGAAGCGGATGTGTTGTCGTTAAGTCCATTGGGCCTTTTGAATGGGCCATATCTTAAGGCTGGGACTGTGAACCGTTAACACATAAAGGATTTGTGCCCTCAACATGACGGGTGCGATCATACCAGTACTAATTCACCGGATCCCATCAGAACTCCGAAGTTAAGCGTGCTTGGGCGAGAGTAGTACTAGGATGGGTGACCCCCGGGGAAGTCCTCCTGTTGCACCCCCCTTTTCAATTTTTTTTGCTCCGGTTAAGGTTGCCAAGATACTTTACCCACCACATTTCGTTTATCAAATCCCACGTCACCTTGGGCAAGACAACTTCTCTTCACGTGGAGGCTGGGCCCGCAAACCGAGGACGTAGGGCTTGTGACCAGGTCTCCGTCGCTCCGGTACCCATAACTTTAGATCCGTAAGGAGTTACGAGGCGCACAGCATACCGTTGGAAAGCACTCTGAGAGCTCACCGACGGGGGCAGCTAGCTAGCTCGCTGTGCCCTTTCCTGAGCTCAAAATCGAACGTTTACATCAGCTTCGGGCCACTTTTCTTCTTTTGCTCTATTTTTCCGTCCCTGATCGTACGTCGTGAGCGGTTAAATGGACGACAACCTTACTCGCGGCACATTAGAGGACCCTACAATGCGTCGATATTACGTCTTGCGAGGATGCTGCGTTGTTGAAGCGGATGGGTTGTCGTTAAGCCCATTGGGCCTTTTGAATGGGCCATATCTCTAGGCTGGGACTGTGAACCGTTAACACATAAAGGAATTGTGCTCTCAACATGACGGGTGCGATCATACCAGTACTAATGCACCGGATCCCATCAGAACTCCGAAGTTAAGCGTGCTTGGGCAAGAGTAGTACTAGGATGGGTGACCCCCGGGGAAGTCCTCCTGTTGCACCCCCCTTTTCAATTTTTTTTGCTCCGGTTAAGGTTGCCAAGATACTTTACCCACCACATTTCTATTATCGAATCCCACGGCACCTTGGGCAAGACAACTTCTCTTCACGTGGAGGCTGGGCCCGCAAACCGAGGACGTAGGGCTTGTGACCAGGTCTCCGTCGCTCCGGTACCCATAACTTTAGATCCGTAAGGAGTTACGAGGCGCACAGCATACCGTTGGAAAGCACTCTGAGAGCTCACCGACGGGGGCAGCTAGCTAGCTCGCTGTACCCTTTTCAGAGCTCAAAATCGAACGTTTTCATCAGTTTCGGGCCACTTTTCTTCTTTTGATCTGTTTTTTCGTCCCGGATCGTACGTCGTGAGCTGTTAAAAGGACGACAACCTTACTCGAGGCACATTAGAGGACCATACAATGCGTCGATATCACGTCTTGCGAGGATGCTACGTTGTTGAAGCGGATTGGTTGTCGTTAAGCCCATTGTGCCTTTTGAATGGGCCATATCTCTAGGCTGGGACTGTGAACCGTTAACACATAAAGGAATTGTGCCCTCAACATGACGGGTGCGATCATACCAGCACTAATGCACCGGATCCCATCAGAACTCCGAAGTTAAGCGTGCTTGGGCGAGAGTAGTACTAGGATGGGTGACCCCCTGGGAAGTCGTCGTGTTGCACCCTCCTTTTCAATTTTTTTTCCTCCGGTTAGCGTTGCCAAGATACTTTACCGACCACATTTCTATTTTCGAATCCCACGGCACCTTGGGCAAGACAACTTCTCTTCACATGGAGGCTGGGCCCGCAAACCGAGGGCGTAGGGCTTGTGACCAGGTCTCCGTCGCTCCGGTGCCCATAACTTTTGATCCGTAAGAAGTTACGAGGCGCACAGCATACCGTTGGAAAGCTCTCTGAGAGCTCTACGACGGGGACAGCTAGCAAGATCGCTGTGCCCTTTTCGGAGCTCAAAATCGAACGTTTTCATCAGTTTCTGGCCACTTTTCTTCTATTGCTCTGTTTTTCCGTCCCGGATCGTACGTCGTGAGCTGTTAAAAGGACGACAACCTTACTCGCGGCACATTAGAGGACCCTACAATGCGTCGATATCACGTCTTGCGAGGATGCTGCGTTGTTGAAGCGGATCGGTTGTCGTTAAGCCCATTGGGCCTTTTGAATGGGCCATATCTCTAGGCTGGGACTGTGAACCGTTAACACATAAAGGAATTGTGCCCTCAACATGACGGGTGCGATCATACCAGCACTAATGCACCGGATCCCATCAGAACTCCGAAATTAAGCGTGCTTGGGCGAGAGTAGTACTAGGATGGGTGAACCCCTGGGAGGTCCTTGTGTTGCACCCCCTTTTGCACCCCCTTTTTCAATTTTTTTTGCTCCGGTTAGGGTTGCCAAGATACTTTACCCACCACATTTATATTATCGAATCCCACGGCACCTTGGGCAAGAAAACTTCTCTTCACGTGGAGGCTGGGCCAGCAAACCGAGGTCGTAGGGCTTGTGACCAGGTCTCCGTCGCTCCGTTGCCCATAACTTTTGATCCGTAAGGAGTTACGCGGCGCACAGCATACCGTTGGAAAGCTCTCCGAGAGCTCTACGACGGAGGCAGGTAACTAGCTCGCCGTGCCCTTTTCAGAGCTCAAAATCGAACGTTTTCATCAGTTTCGGGCCACTTTTCTTCTTTTGCTCTGTTTCTCTGTCCTGGATCGTACGTCGTGAGCTGTTAAAAGGGCGACAACCTTACTCGCGGCACATTAGAGGACCCTACAATGCGTCGATATCACGTCTTGCGAGGTTGCTGCGTTGTTCAAGCGGATGGGTTGTCGTTAAGCCCATTGGGCCTTTTGAATGGGCCATATCTCTAGGCTGGGACTGTGAACCGTTAACACATAAAGGAATTGTGCCCTCAACATGACGGGTGCGATCATACCAGCACTAATGCACCGGATCCCATCAGAACTCCGAAGTTAAGCGTGCTTGGGCGAGAGTAGTACTAGGATGGGTGACCCCCTGGGAAGTCGTCGTGTTGCACCCTCCTTTTCAATTTTTTTTCCTCCGGTTAGCGTTGCCAAGATACTTTACCGACCACATTTCTATTTTCGAATCCCACGGCACCTTGGGCAAGACAACTTCTCTTCACATGGAGGCTGGGCCCGCAAACCGAGGGCGTAGGGCTTGTGACCAGGTCTCCGTCGCTCCGGTGACCATAACTTTTGATCCGTAAGGAGTTACGCGATGCACAGCATACCGTTGGAAAGCTCTCCGAGAGCTCTACGACGGAGGCAGGTAACTAGCTCGCCGTGCCCTTTTCAGAGCTCAAAATCGAACGTTTTCATCAGTTTCGGGCCACTTTTCTTCTTTTGCTCTGTTTTTCCGTCCCGGATCGTACGTCGTGAGCTGTTAAAAGGACGACAACCTTACTCGCGGCACATTGGAGGACCCTAGAATGCGTCGATATCACGTCTTGCGAGGATGCTGCGTTGTTGAAGCGGATGGGTTGTCGTTAAGCCCATTGGGCTTTTTGAATGGGCCATATCTCTAGGCTGGGACTGTGAACCGTTAACACATAAAGGAATTGTGCCCTCAACATGACGGGTGCGATCATACCATCACTAATGCACCGGATCCCACCAGAACTCCGAAGTTAAGCGTGCTTGGGTGAGAGTAGTACTAGGATGGGTGACCCCCTGGGAAGTCCTCGTGTTGCACCCCCCTTTTCAATTTTTTTTGCTCCGGTTAGCGTTGCCAAGATACTTTACCCACCAGATTTCTATTATCGAATCCCACGGCACCTTGGGCAAGACAACTTCTCTTCACGTGGAGGCTGGGCCAGCAAACCGAGGGCGTAGGGCTTGTGACCAGGTCTCCGTCGCTCCGGTGCCAATAACTTTTGATCCGTAAGGAGTTACGAGGTGCACAACATACCGTTGGAAAGCTCTCTGAGAGCTCTACGACGGGGGCAGCAAACTAGCTTGCTGTGCCCTTTTCGGAGCTCAAAATCTAACGTTTTCATCAGTTTTGGTCCACTTTTCTGCTTTTTCTCTGTTTTTCCGTCCCAGATCGTACGTCGTGAGCTGTTAAAAGGACGACAAACTTACTCGCGGCACATTAGAGGACCCTACAATGCGTCGATATCACGTCTTGCGAGGATGCTGCGTTGTTGAAGCGGATGGGTTGTCGTTAAGCCCATTGCGCCTTTTGAATTGGCCATATCTCTATGCTGGGACTGTGAACCGTTAACACTTAAAGGAATTGTGCCCTCAACATGACCGGTGCGATCATACTAGCACTAATGCACCGGATCCTATCAGAACTCCGAAGTTAAGCGTGCTTGGGCGAGAGTAGTACTAGGATGGGTGACCCCCTGGGAAGTCCTCGTGTTGCACCCCCCCTTTTCAATTTTTTTTGCTCCGGTTAGCGTTGCCAAGATACTTTACCCACCACATTTCTATTATCGAATCTCATGGCACCTTGGGCAAGACAACTTCTCTTCACGTGGAGGTTGGGCCAGCAAACCGAGGGCGTAGGGCTTGTGACCAGGTCTCCGTCGCTCCGGTGCCCATAACTTTTGATCCGTAAGGAGTTACGAGGCGCACAACATACCGTTGGAAAGCTCTCTGAGAGCTCTACGACGGGGGCAGCAAGCTAGCTTGCTCTGCCCTTTTCGGAGCTCAAAATCTAACGTTTTTATCAGTTTTGGTCCACTTTTCTTGTTTTGCTCTGTTTTTCCATCCCGGATCGTACGTTGTGAGCTTTTAAAAGGACGACAACCTTTCTCGCGGCACATTAGGGGACCCTACAATGCGTCGATATCACGTATGGCGAGGATGCTGCGTTGTTGAAGCGGATGGGTTCTCGTTAAGCCCATTGGGCCTTTTGAATGGGCCATATCTCTAGGCTGGGACTGTGAACCGTTAACACATAAAGGAATCGTGCCCTCAACATGACGGGTGCGATCATACCAGCACTAATGCACCAGATCCCATCAGAACTCCGAAGTTAAGGGTGCTTGGGCGAGAGTAGTACTAGGATGGGTGACCCCTTGGGAAGTCCTCGTGTTGCACCCCCCTTTTCAATTTTTTTTGCTCCGGTTAGCGTTGCCAAGATACTTTACCCACCACATTTCTATTATCGAATCCCACGGCACCATGGGCAAGACAACTTCTCTTCACGTGGAGGCTGGGCCCGCAAACCGAGGGCGTAGGGCTTGTGACCAGGTCTCCGTCGCTTCGGTGCCCATAACTTTTGATCCGTAAGGAGTTACGAGGCGCACAACATACCGTTGGAAAGCTCTCCGAGAGCTCTACGACGGGGGCAGGTAGCTAGCTAGCTGTGCCCTTTTTTGGAGCTCAAAATCAAACGTTTTCATCTGTTTTGGGCCACTTTTCTTATTTTGCTCTGTTTTTCCATCCCGTATCGTACATCGTGAGCTTTTAAAAGGACGACAACCTTACTCGCGGCACATTAGAGGACCCTACAATGCGTCGATATCACGTCTTGCGAGGATGCTACGTTGTTCAAGCGGATGGGTTGTCGTTAAGCCCATTGGGCCTTTTGAATGGGCTATATCTCTAGGCTGGGACTGTGAACCGTTAACACATAAAGGAATTGTACCCTCAACATGACGGGTGCAATCATACCAGCACTAATGCACCAGATCCCATCAGAACTCCGAAGTTAAGGGTGCTTGGGCGAGAGTAGTACTAGGATGGGTGACCCCCTGGGAAGTCTTCGTGTTGCACCCCCTTTTTCAATTTTTTTTGCTCCGGTTAGCGTTGCCAAGATAATTTACCCACCACATTTCTATTATCGAATCCCACGGCACCATGGGCAAGACAACTTCTCTTCACGTGGAGGCTGGGCCCGCAAACCGAGGGCGTAGGGCTTGTGACTAGGTCTCCGTCGCTCCGGTGCCCATAACTTTTGATCCCTAAGGAGTTACGAGGCGCACAGTATACCGTTGGAAAGCTCTCTGAGAGCTCTACGACAGGGGCAGCTAGCTAGCTAGCTATGTCCTTTTCGGAGCTCAAAATCGAACGTTTTGATCAGTTTCGGGCCACTTTTCTTCTTTTGCTCTGTTTTTCCGTCCCGGATCGTAGGTCGTGAATTGTTAAAAGTACGACAACCTTACTCGCGGCACATTAGAGGACCCTACAATGCGTCGATATCACGTCTTGCGAGGATGCTGCGTTGTTGAAGCGGATGGGTTGTCGTTAAGCCCATTGGGCCTTTTGAATGGGCAATATCTCTAGGCTGGGACTGTGAACCGTTAACACATAAAGGAATTGTGCCCTCAACATGACGGGTGCGATCATACCAGCACTAATGCACCGGATCCCATCAGAACTCAGAAGTTAAGCGTGCTTGGGCGAGAGTAGTACTAGGATGGGTGACCCCCTGGGATGTCCTCGTGTTGCACTCCCCTTTTCAATTTTTTTTGCTCCGGTTAGCGTTGCCAAGATACTTTACCGACCACATTTCTATTATCGTATCCCACGGCACCTTGGGCAAGACAACTTCTCTTCACGTGGAGGCTGGGCCCGCAAACCGAGGGCGTAGGGCTTGTGACCTGGTCTCCGTCGCACCGGTGCCCATAACTTTTGATCCGTATGGAGTTACGAGGCGCACAGCATACCGTTGGAAAGCTCTCTGGGAGCTCTACAATGGGGGCAGTTAGCTAGCACGCTGTGCCCAGTTCGGAGCTCAAAATCGAACGTTTTCATCAGTTTCGGGCCACTTTTCTTCCTTTGCTCTGTTTTTCCGTCCCGGATCGTACGTCGTGAGCTGTTAAAAGGACGACAACCTTACTCGCGGAATATTAGAGGACCCTACAATGCGTCGATATCACGTCTTGCGAGGATGCTGTGTTGTTGAAGCGAATGGGTTGTCGTTAATCCCATTGGGCCTTTTGAATGGGCCATATCTCTAGGCTGGGACTATGAACCGTTAACACATAAAGGAATTGTGCCCTCAACATGACGGGTGCGATCATACCAGCACTAATGCACCGGATCCCATCAGAACTCCGAAGTTAAGCGTGCTTGGGCGAGAGTAGTTCTAGGATGGGTGACCCCCTGGGAAGTCCTCGTGTTGCACCCCCCTTTTCAATTTTTTTTGCTCCGGTTAGCGTTGCCAAGATACTTTACCCACCACATTTCTATTATCTAATCCCACGGCACCTTGGGCAAGACAACTTCTCTTCACGTGTAGGCTGGGCCCGCAAATCGAGGGCGTAGGGCTTGTGACCAGGTCTCCGTCGCTCCGGTGCCCATAACTTTTGATCCGTAAGGAGTTACGCGGCGCACAGCATACCGTTGGAAAGCTCTCCGAGAGCTCTACGACAGGGGCAGGTAGCTAGCTCGCCGTGCCCTTTTCGGAGCTCTAAATCGAACGTTTTCATCAGTTTTGGGCCACTTTTCTTCTTTTGCTCTGTTTTTCTGTCCCGGATCGTACGTCGTGAGCTGTTAAAAGGACGACAACCTTACTCGCGGCACATTAGAGGACCCTACAATGCATCAATATCACGTCTTGCGAGGAAGCTACGTTGCTGAAGTGGATGGGTTGTCGTTAAGCCCATTGGGCCTTTTGAATGGGCCATATCTCTAGGTTGGGACTGTGAACCGTTAACACATAAACGAATTATGCCCTCAACATGACGGGTGCGATCATACCAGCACTAATGCACCGGATCCCATCAGAACTCCGAAGTTAAACGTGCTTGGGCGAGAGTAGTACTAGGATGGGTGACCCCCTGGGAAGTCCTCGTGTTGCACCCCCCTTTTCAATTTTTTTTGCTCCGGTTAGCGTTGCCAAGATACTTTGCCCACCACATTTCTATTATCGAATCCCACGGCACCTTGGGCATGACAACTTCTCTTCACGTGGAGGCTGGCCCGCAAACCGACGGCGTAGGGCTTGTGACCAGGTCTCCGTCGCTCCGGTGCCCATAACTTTTGATCTGTAAGGAGTTACGAGGCGCACAGCATACCGTTGGAAATCTCTCTGAGAGCTCTACGACGGGTGCAGCTAGCTAGCTCGTTGTGCCCTTTTCGGAGCTCAAAATCGAACGTTTTCATCAGTTTCGGGCCACTTTTCTTCTTTTGCTCTATTTTTCCATCCCGGATCGTACGTCCTGAGCTGTTAAAAGGACGACAACCTTACTCGCGGCACATTAGAGGACCCTACAATGCGTCGATATCACGTCTTGCGAGGATGCTGCGTTGTTGAAGCGGATGGGTTGTCGTTAAGCCCATTGGGCCTTTTGAATGGGCCATATCTCTAGGTTGGGACTGTGAACCGTTAACACATAAAGGAATTGTGCCCTCAACATGATGGGTGCGATCATACCAGCACTAATGCACCGGATCCCATCAGAACTCCGAAGTTAAGAGTGCTTGGGCGAGAGTAGTACTAGGATGGGTGACCCCCTGGGAAGTCCTCGTGTTGCACCCCCCTTTTCAATTTTTTTTGCTCCGGTTAGGGTTGCCAAGATACTTTACCCACCAAATTTCTATTATCGAATCCCACGGCACCTTGGGCAAGACAACTTCTCTTCGCGTGGAGGCTGGGCCCGCAAACCGAGGGCGTAGGGCTTGTGACCAGGTCTCCGTCGCTCCGGTGCCCATAACTTTACATCTGTAAGGAGTTACGCGGCGCACAGCATACCGTTGGAAAGCTCTCCGAGAGCTCTACGACGGGTGCAGCTAGCTAGCTCGCCGTGCCCTTTTCGGAGCTCAAAATCGAACGTTTTCAATAGTTTCGGGCCACTTTTCTTCTTTTGCTCTGTTTTTCTGTCCCGGATCGTACGTCGTGAGCTGTTAAAAGGAAGACAACCTTACTCACGGCACATTAGAGGACCCTACAATGCGTCGATATCACGTCTTGCGAGGATGCTGGGTTGTTGAAGCGGATGGGTTGTCGTTAAGCCCATTGGGCCATTTGAATGGGCCATATCTCTAGGCTGGGACTGTGAACCGTTAACACATAAAGGAATTGTGCCCTCAACAAGACGGGTGCGATCATACCAGCACTAATGTTCCGGATCCCATCAGAACTCCGAAGTTAAGCGTGCTTGGGCGAGAGTAGTACTAGGATGGGTGACCCCCTTGGAAGTCCTCGTGTTGCACCCCCTTTTGAACCCCCTTTTTCAATTTTTTTTGCTCCGGTTAGGGTTGCCAAGACACTTTACCCACCACATTTCTATTCTCAAATCCCACGGCACCTTGGGCAAGACAACTTCTCTTCACGTGGAGGCTGGGCCCGCAAACCGAGGGCGTAGGGCTTGTGACCAGGTCTCCGTCGCTCCGGTGCCCATAACTTTTGATCCATAAGGAGTTACGCGGCGCACAGCATACCGTTGGAAAGCTCCCCGAGAGCTCTACAACGAGGGCAGGTAGCTAGCTCGCCGTGCCCTTTTCGGAGGTCAAAATCGAACGTTTTCATTAGTTTCGGGCCACTTTTCTTCTTTTGCTCTGTTTTTTCCATCCCGAATCGTACGTCCTAAGCTGTTAAAAGTACGACAACCTTACTCGCGGCACATTAGAGGACCCTACAATGCGTCGATATCACGTCTTGCGGGGATGCTGCGTTGTTGAAGCGGATGGGTTGTCGTAAAGCCCATTGGGCCTTTTGAATGGGCCATATCTCTAGGCTAGGACTGTGAACCGTTAACACATAAAGGAATTGTGCCCTCAACATGACGGGTGCGATCATACCAGCACTAATGCACCGGATCCCATCAGAACTCCGAAGTTAAGCGTGCTTGGGCGAGAGTAGTACTAGGATGGGTGACCCCTTGGGAAGTCCACATGTTGCACCCCCTTTTGCACCCCCTTTTTAAATTTTTTTTGCTCCGGTTAGGGTTGCCAAGATACTTTACCCACCACATTTCTATTATCGAATCCCACGGCACCTTGGGCAAGACGACTTCTCTTCACGTGGAGGCTGGGCCCGCAAACCGAAGGCGTAGGGCTTGTGACCAGGTCTCCGTCGCTCCGGTGCCCATAACTTTTGATCCGTAAGGAGCTACGCGGCGCACAGCATACCGTTGGAAAGCTCTCCGAGAGCTCCACGATGGGGGCAGGTAGCTCGCTCGCTGTACCATTTTCGGAGCTCAAAATCGAACGTTTTCATCAGTTTCGGGCCACTTTTCTTCTTTTGCTCTATTTTTCCATCCCGGATCGTACGTCGTGAGCTGTTAAAAGGACGACAACCTTACTCGCGGAACATTAGAGGACCCTACAATGCGTTGATATCACGTCTTGTGAGGATGCTGCGTTGTTGAAGCGGATGGGTTGTCGTTAAGCCCATTGGGCCTTTTGAATGGGCCATATCTCTAGGCTGGGACTGTGAACCGTTAACTCATAAAGGAATTGTAACCTCAACATGACGGGTGCGATCATACCAGCACTAATGCACCGGATCCCATCAGAACTCCGAAGTTAAGCGTGCTTGGGCGAGAGTAGTACTAGGATGGGTGACCCCCTGGGAAGTCCTCGTGTTGTACCCCCTTTTTCAATTTTTTTTGCTCCGGTTAGGGTTGCCAAGATACTTTACCCACCACATTTATATTATCGAATCCCACGGCACCTTGGGCAAGACAACTTCTCTTCACGTGGAGGCTGGGCCCGTAAACCGAGGGCGTATGGCTTGTGACCAGGTCTCCGTCGCTCCGGTGCCCATAACTTTTGATCTGTACGGAGTTATGCGGCGCACAGCATACCGTTGGAAAGCACTCCGAGAGCTCTACGACGGGGGCAGGTAGCTAGCTCGCCGTACCCTTTTTGGAGCTCAAAATCGAACGTTTTCATCAATTTCGGGCCACTTTTGTTCTTTTGCTCTGTTTTTCCATCCCGGATCGTACGTCGTGAGCTGTTAAAAGGACGACAACCTTACTCGCGGCACATTAAAGGACCCTACAATGCTTCGATATCACGTCTTGCGAGGATGCTGCGTTGTTGAAGCGGATGGGTTGTCGTTAAGCCCATTGGGCCTTTTGAATGTGCCATATCTCTAGGCTGGGACTGTGAACCGTTAACACATAAAGGAATTGTGCCATCAACATGACGGGTGCGATCATACCAGCACTAATGCACCGGATCCCATCAGAACTCCGAAGTTAAGCGTGCTTGGGCGAGAGTAGTACTAGGATGGGTGACCCCCTGGGAAGTCCTCGTGTTGCACCCCCCATTTCCAATTTTTTTGCTCCAGTTAAGGTTGCCAAGATACTTTACCCACCACATTTCTATTATCGAATCCCATGGCACCTTGGGCATGACAACTTCTCTTAACGTGGAGGCTGGGCCCGCAAACCGAGGGCGTAGGGCTTGTGACCAGGTCTCCGTCGCTCCGGTGCCCATAACTTTTCATCTGTAAGGAGTTACGCGGCGCACAGCATACCGTTGGAAAGCTCTCCGAGAGCTCTACGACGGGTGTAGCTAGCTAGCTCGCCGTGCCCTTTTCGGAGCTCAAAATCGAACGTTTTCATCAGTTTTGGGCCACTTTTCTTCTTTTGCTCTGTTTTTCTGTCCCGGATCGTACGTCGTGAGCTGTTAAAAGGACGACAACCTTACTCACGGCTCATTAGAGGACCCTACAATGCGTCGATATCACGTCTTGCGAGGATGCTGCGTTGTTGAAGCGGATGGGTCGTCGTTAAGCCCATTGGGCCTTTTGAATGGGCCATATCTCTAGGCTGGGACTGTGAACCGTTAACACATAAAGGAATTGTGCCCTCAACATGACGGGTGCGATGATACCAGCACTAATGCACCGGATCCCATCAGAACTCCGAAGTTAAGCATGCTTGGGCGAGAGTAGTACTAGGATGGGTGACCCCCTGGGAAGTCCTCGTGTTGCACCCCCCTTTTCAATTTTTTTTGCTCCGGTTAGCGTTGCCCAGATTCTTCACCCACCACATTTCTATTATCGAATCCCACGGCACCTTGGGCAAGACAACTTCTCTTCACGTGGAGGCTGGGCCAGCAAACCGAGGGCGTAGGGCTTGTGACCAGGTCTCCGTCGCCCCGGTGCCCATAACTTTTGATCCGTAAGGAGTTACGAGGCGCACAACATACCGTTGGAAAGCTCTCTGAGAGCTCTACGACGGGGGCAGCTAGCTAGCTCAATGTGCCCTTTTTGGATCTCAAAATCAAACGTTTTCTTCAGTTTCGGGCCACTTTTCTTCTTTTGCTCTGTTTTTCCGTCCTGGATCGTACGTCGTGAGCTGTTAAAAGGACGACAACCTTACTCGCGGCACATTAGAGGACCCTACAATGCGTCGATATCACGTCTTGCGAGGATGCTGCGTTGTTGAAGCGGATGGGTTGTCGTTAAGCCCATTGGGCCTTTTAAATGGGCCATATCTCTAGGCTGGGACTGTGAACCGTTAACACATAAAGGAATTGTGCCCTCAACATGACGGGTGCGATCATACCAGCACTAATGCACCGGATCCCATCAGAACTCCGAAGTTAAGCGTGCTTGGGCGAGAGTAGTACTAGGATGGGTGACCCCCTGGGAAGTCCTCGTGTTGCACCCCCCTTTTCAATTTTTTTTGCTCCGGTTAGGGTTGCCAAGATACTTTACCCACCACATTTCTATTATCGAATCCCACGGCCCCTTGGGCAAGACAACTTCTTTTCACGTGGAGGCTGGGCCCGCAAACCGAGGGCGTAAGGCTTGTGACCAGGTCTCCGTTGCTCCGGTGCCCATAACTTTTGATCCGTAAGGCGTTACGAGGCTCACAGCATACCGTTGGAAAGCTCTCCGAGAGCTCTACGACGGGGGTAGCTAGCTAGCATGCTGTGCACTTTTCGGAGCTCAAAATCGAATGTTTTCATCAGTTTTGGGGCACTTTTCTTCTTTTGCTCTGTTTTTCCATCCCGGATCGTACGTTGTGAGCTGTTAAAAGGACGACAACCTTACTCGCGGCACATTAGAGGACTTTACAATGCGTCGATATCACATCTTGCGAGGATACTGCGTTGTTGAAGCGGATGTGTTGTCATTAAGCCCATTGGACCTTTTGAATGGGCCATATCTCTAGGCTGGGACTGTGAACCGTTAACACATAAAGGAATTGTGCCCTCAACATGACGGGTGCAATCATACCAGCACTAATGCAACGGATCCCATTAGAACTCCGAAGTTAAGCGTGCTTGGGCGAGAGTAGTACTAGGATGGGTGACCCCTTGGGAAGTCCTCGTGTTGCACCCCCCTTTTCAATTTTTTTTGCTCCGGTTAGGGTTGCCAAGATACTTTACCCACCACATTTCTATTATCGAATCCCATGGCACCTTGGGCAAGACAACTTCTCTTCACGTGGAGGCTGGGCCCGCAAACCGAGGGCGTAGGGCTTGTGACCAGGTCTCCGTCACTCCGGTGCCCATAACTTTTGATCCGTAAGGAGTTACGCGGCGCACAGCATACCGTTGGAAAGCTCTCCAAGAGCTCTACGACGTGGGCAGGTAGCTAGCTCGCCGTGCCCTTTTCGGAGCTCAAAATCGAACGTTTTCATCTGTTTCGGGCCACTTTTCTTCTTTTTCTCTATTTTTCCGTCCCGGATCGTACTTCGTGAGCTGTTAAAAGGACGACAACGTTACTCGCGGCACATTAGAGGACCCTACAATGCATCGATATGACGTCTTGCGAGGATGTTGCGTTGTTGAAGCGGATGGGTTGTCGTTAAGCCCATTGGGCCTTTTGAATGGGCCATATCTCTAGGCTGGGACTGTGAACCGTTAACACATAAAAGAATTGTGCCCTCAACATGACGGGTGCGATCATACCAGCACTAATGCACCGGATCCCATCAGAACTCCAAAGTTAAGCGTGCTTGGGCGAGAGTAGTACTAGGATGGGTGACCCCTTGGGAAGTCCTCGTGTTGCACCCCCATTTTCAATTTTTTTTGCTCCGGTTAGGGTTGCCAAGATACTTTACCCACCACATTTCTATTATCGAATCCCACGGCACCTTGGGCAAGACAACTTCTCTTCACGTGGAGGCTGGGCCCGCAAACCGAGGGCGTAGGTCTTGTGACCAGGTCTCCGTCGCTCCGGTGCCCATAACTTTTGATCCGTAAGGAGTTACGCGGCGCACAGCATACCGTTGGAAAGCTCTCCGAGAGCTCTACGACGGGGGCAGCTAGCTAGCTTGCCGTTCCCTTTTCGGAGCTCAAAATCGAACCTTTTCATCAGTTTCGGGCCACTTTTCTTCTTTTGCTCTATTTTTCCGTCCCGGATCGTACGTCGTGAGCTGTTAAAAGGACGACAACCTTACTCGCGGCACATTAGAGGACTTTACAATGCGTCGATATCATGTCTTGCGAGGATGCTGCGTTGTTGAAGCGGATGGGTTGTCGTTTAGCCCATTGGGCCTTTTGAATGGGCCATATCTCTAGGCTGGGACTGTGAACCGTTAACACATAAAGGAATTGTGCCCTCAACATGACGGGTGCGATCATACCAGAACTAATGCACCGGATCCCATCAGAACTCCGAAGTTAAGCGTGCTTGGGCGAGAGTAGTACTAGGATGTGTGACCCCCTGGGAAGTCCTCGTGTAGCACCCCCCTTTTCAATTTTTTTTGCTCCGATTAGCGTTGCCAAGATACTTTACCCACCACATTTCTATTATCGAATCCCACGGCACCTTGGGCAGGACAACTTCTCTTCACGTGGAGGCTGGGCCAGCAAACCGAGGGCGTAGGGCTTGTGACTAGGTCTCCGTCGCTCCAGTGCCCATAACTTTTGATCCGTAAGGAGTTACGAGGCGCACAGCATACCGTTGGAAAGCTCTCTGAGAGCTCTACGACGGGGGCAGCAAGCTAGCTCGCTATGCCCTTTTTGGAGCTCAAAATCGAACGTTTTCATCAATTTCGGGCCACTTTTCTTCAATTGCTCTGTTTTTCCGTACCGGATCGTACGTCGTGAGCTGTTAAAAGGACGACAACCTTACTCGCGGCACATTAGAGGACCCTACAATGCGTCGATATCACGTCTTGCGAGGATGCTGCGTTGTTGAAGCGGATGGGTTGTCGTTAAGCCCATTGGGCCTTTTGAATGGGCCATATCTCTATGCTGGGACTGTGAACCGTTAACACAAAAAGGAATTGTGCCCTCAACATGACGGGTGCGATCATACCAACACTAATGCACCGGATCCCATCAGAACTCCGAAGTTAAGCGTGCTTGGGCGAGAGTAGTACTAGGATGGGTGACCCCCTGGGAAGTCCTCGTGTTGCACCCCCCTTTTCAATTTTTTTTGCTCCGGTTAGCCTTGCCAAGATACTTTACCCACCACATTTCTATTATCGAATCCCACGGCACCTTGGGCAAGACAACTTCTCTTCACGTGGAGGCTGGGCCCGCAAACCGAGGGCGTAGGGCTTGTGACCAGGTCTTCGTCGCTCCGGTGTCCATAACTTTTGATCCGTAAGGAGTTACGCGGCGCACAGCATACCGTTGGAAAGCTCTCTGAGAGCTCTACGACGGGGGCAGCTAGCTAGATTACTTTGCCCTCTTCAGAGCTCAAAATCGAACGTTTTCATCAGTTTCGGGCCACTTTTCTTCTTTTACTCTGTTTTTTCATCCCGGATCGTACGTCGTGAGCTGTTAAAAGGACGACAACCTTACTCGTGGCACATTAGAGGACCCTATAATGCGTCGATATCACGTCTTGCAAGGATGCTGCGTTGTTTAAGCGGATGGGTTGTCGTTAAGCCCATTGGGCCTTTTGAATGGGCCATATCTCTAGGCTGGGACTGTGAACCATTAACACATAAAGGAATTGTGCCCTCAACATGACGGGTGCGATCATACCAGCACTAATGCACCAGATCCCATTAGAACTCCGAAGTTAAGCGTGCTTGGGCGAGAGTAGTACTAGGATAGGTGACCCCCTTGGAAGTCCACGTGTTGCACCCCCCTTTTCAATTTTTTTTGCTCCGGTTAGGGTTGCCAAGATACTTTACCCACCCCATTTCTATTATCGAATCCTATTGCACCTTGGGCAAGACAACTTCTTTTCACGTGGAGGCTGGGCCCGCAAACCGAGGGCGTAGGGCTTGTGACCAGGTAATCGTCTCTCCGGTGCCCATAACTTTTGATCCGTAAGGAGTTACGCGGCGCACAGCATACCGTTGGAAAGCTCTCCAAGAGCTCTACGACGGAGGCAGCTAGCTAGCTCGTCGTGTCCTTTTCAGAGCTCAAAATTGAACGTTTTCATCAGTTTCAGGCCACTTTTCTTCTTTTGCTCTATTTTTCGGTCCCGGATCGTACGTCGTGAGCTGTTAAAAGGACGACAACCTTACTCGCGGCACATTAGAGGACCCTACAATGCGTCGATATCACGTCTTGCGAGGATGATGAGTTGTTGAAGCGGATGGGTTGTCGTTAAGCCCATTGGGTCTTTTGAATGGGCCATATCTCTAGGCTGGGACTGTGAACCGTTAACCCATAAAGGAATTGTGCCCTCAACATGACGGGTGCGATCATACCAGCACTAATGCACCGGATCCCATCAGAACTCCGAAGTTAAGCGTGCTTGGACGAGAGTAGTACTAGGATGGGTGACCCCTTGGGAAGTTCTCGTGTTGCACCCCCCTTTTCAATTTTTTTTGCTCCGGTTAGGGTTGCCAAGATACTTTACCCACCACATTTCTATTATCGAATCCCACGGCACCTTGGGCAAGACAACTTCTCTTCACGTGGAGGCTGGGCCCGCAAACCAAGGGCGTAGGGCTTGTGACCAGGTCTCCGTCGCTCCGGTGCCCATAACTTTTGATCCGTAAGGAGTTACGTGGCGCACAGCATATCGTTGGAAAGCTCTCCGAGAGCTCTAAGACGGGGGCAGGTAGCTAGCTCGCCGTGCCCTTTTCGGAGCTCAAAATCTAACGTTTTCATTAGTTTCGGGCCACTTTTCTTCTTTTGCTCTGTTTTTCCGTCCTGGATCGTACGTCGTGAGCTGTTAAAAGGACGACAACCTTACTCGCGGCACATTAGAGGACCCTACAATGCGTCGATATCACGTCATGCGAGGATGCTGCGTTGTTGAAGCGGATGGGTTGTCGTTAAGCCCATTGGGCTTTTTGAATGGGCCATATCTCTAGGCTGGGACTATGAACCGTTAACACAGAAAGGAATTGTGCCCTCAACATGACGGGTGCGATCATACCAGCACTAATGCACCGGATCCCATCAGAACTCCGAAGTTAAGCGTGCTTGGGCGAGAGTAGTACTAGGGTGGGTGACCCCCTGGGAAGTCCTCGTGTTGCACCCCCTTTTTCAATTTTTTTTGCTCCGGTTAGGGTTGCCAAGATACTTTACCCACCACATTTCTATTATCGAATCCCACGGCACCTTGGGCAAGACAACTTCTCTTCACGTGGAGGCTGGGCCCGCAAACCGAGGGCGTAGGGCTTGTGACCAGGTCTCCGTCGCTCCGGTGCCCATAACTTTTGATCCGTAAGGAGTTACGCGGCGCACAGCATACCGTTGGAAAGCTCTCCGAGAGCTCTACGACAGGGGCAGGTAGCTAGCTCGCCGTGCCCTTTTCGGAGATCAAAATCGAACGTTTTCATCAGTTTCGGGCCACTTTTCTTCTTTTGCTCTGTTTTTCAGTCCCGGATCGTACGTCGTGAGCTGTTAAAAGGACGACAACCTTACTCGCGGCACATTAGAGGACCCTACAATGCGTCGATATCACGTCTTGCGAGGATGCTGCGTTGTTGAAGCGGATGGGTTGTCGTTAAGCCCATTGGGCCTTTTGAATGGGGCATATCTCTAGGCTGGGACTCTGAACCGTTAACACATAAAGGAATTGTGCCCTCAACATGACGGGTGCGATCATAGCAGCACTAATGCAACGGATCCCATTTGAACTCTGAAGTTAAGCGTGCTTGGGCGAGAGTAGTACTAGGATGGGTGACCCCCTAGGAAGTCCTCGTGTTGCACCCTCCTTTTCAATTTTTTTTGCTCCGGTTAGCGTTGCCAAGATACTTTACCCACCACATTTCTATTATCGAATCCCACGGCACCTTGGGCAAGACAACTTCTCTTCACGTGGACGCTGGGCCCGCAAACCGAGGGCGTAGGGCTTGTGACCAGGTCTCCGTCGCTCCGGTGCCCATAACTTTTAATCCGTAAGGAGTTACGAGGTGCACAGCATACCGTTGGAAAGCCCTCTGAGAGCTCTACGACGGGGGCAGCTAGCTAGCTTGCTCTGCCCTTTTCGGAGCTCAAAATCGAACGTTTTCATCAATTTCGGGCCACTTTTCTTCTTTTGCTCTGTTTTTCCGTCCCGGATCGTACGTCGTGAGCTTTTAAAAGGATGACAACCTTACTCGTGGTACATTAGAGGACCCTACAATGCGTCGATATCACGTCTTGCGAGGATTCTGCGTTGTTGAAGCGGATGGGTTGTCGTTAAGCCCATTGGGCCTTTTGAATGGGCCATATCTCTAGGCTGGGACTGTGAACCGTTAACACATAAAGGAATTGTGCACTCAACATGACGGGTGCGGTCATACCAGCACTAATGCACCGGATCCCATCAGAACTCCGAAGTTAAGCGTGCTTGGGCGAGAGTAGTACTAGGATGGGTGACCCCCTGTGAAGTCCTCGTGTTGCACCCCCCTTTTCAATTTTTTTTGCTCCGGTTAGGGTTGCCAAGATACTTTACCCACCACATTTCTATTATCGAATCCCACGGCACCTTGGGCAAGACAACTTCTCTTCAAGTGGAGGCTGGGCCCGCAAACCGAGGGCGTAGGGCTTGTGACGAGGTCTCCGTCGCTCCGGTGCCCATAACTTTTGATCCGTAAGGAGTTACGCGGCGCACAGCATACCGTTGGAAAGCTCTCCGAGAGCTCTACGACAGAGGCAGTTAGCTAGCTCGCCGTGCCCTTTTCGGAGCACAAAATCGAACGTTTTCATCAGTTTCGGGCTACTTTTCTTCTTTTGCTCTGTTTTTCCGTCCCGGATCGTACTTCGTGAGCTGTTAAAAGGACGACAACCTTACTCGCGGCACATTAGAGGACCCTACAATGCGTCGATATCACGTCTTCCGAGGATGCTGCGTTGTTGAAGCGGATGGGTTGTCGTTAAGCCCATTGGGCCTTTTGAATGGGCCATATCTCTAGGCTGGGACTTTGAACCGTTAACACATAAAGGAATTGTGCCCTCAACATGACGGGTGCGGTCATACCAGCACTAATGCACCGGATCCCATCAGAACTCCGAAGTTAAGCGTGCTTGGGCGAGAGTAGTACTAGGATGGGTGACCCCCTGGGAAGTCCTCGTGTTGCACCCCCCTTTTCAATTTTTTTTGCTCCGGTTAGGGTTGCCAAGATACTTTACCCACCACATTTCTATTATCGAATCCCACGGCACCTTGGGCAAGACAACTTCTCTTCACGTGGAGGCTGGGCCCGCAAACCGAGGGCGTAGGGCTTGTGACCAAGTCTCCGTCGCTCCGGTGCCCATAACTTTTGATCCGTAAGGAGTTACGCGGCGCACAGCATACCGTTGGAAAGCACTCCGAGTGCTCTACGACGGGGGCAGCTAGCTAGCTCGCCGTGCACTTTTCGGAGCTCAAAATCGAACGTTTTCATCAGTTTCGGGCTACTTTTCTTCTTTTGCTCTGTTTTTCCATCCCGGATCGTACGTCGTGAGCTGTTAAAAGGACGACAACCTTACTCGCGGCACATTAGAGGACCCTACAATGCGTCGATATCACGTCTTGCGAGGATGCTGCATTGTTGAAGCGGATGGGTTGTCGTTAAGCCCATTGGGCCGTTTGAATGGGCCATATCTCTAGGCTGGGACTGTGAACCGTTAACACAAAAAGGAATTGTGCCCTCAACATGACGGGTGCGATCATAGCAGCACTAATGCACCGGATCCCATCAGAACTCCGAAGTTAAGCGTGCTTGGGCGAGAGTAGTACTAGGATGGGTGATCCCTTGGGAAGTTCTCGTGTTGCACCGCCCTTTTCAATTTTTTTTGCTCCGGTAAGGGTTGCCAAGATACTTTACCCACCACATTTCTATTATCAAATCCCACGGCACCTTGGGCAAGACAACTTCTCTTCACGTGGAGGCTGGGCCCGCAAGCCGAGGGCGTAGGGCTTGTGACCAGGTCTCCGTCGCTCCGGTGCCCATACCTTTTGATCCGTAAGGAGTTACGCGGCGCACAGTATACCGTTGGAAAGTTCTCCGAGAGCTCTACGACGGGAGCAGGTAGCAAGCTCACCGTGCCCTTTTCGGAGCTCAAATCGAACGTTTTCATCAGTTTCGGGCCACTTTTGTTCTTTTGCTCTGTTTTTCCATCCCGGATCGTACTTCGTGAGCTGTTAAAAGGACGACAACGTTACTCGCGGCACATTAGAGGACCCAACAATGTGTCGATATCACGACTTGCGAGGATGCTGCGTTGTTGAAGAGTATGGGTTGTCGTTAAGCCCATTGGGCCTTTTGAATGGGCCATATCTCTAGGCTGGGACTGTGAACCGTTAACACATAAAGGAATTGTGCCCTCGACATGACGGGTGTGATCATACCAGCACTAATGCACCGGATCCCATCAGAACTCCGAAGTTAAGCGTGCTTGGGCGAGAGTAGTACTAGGATGGGTGACCGCTTGGGAAGTCCTCGTGTTGCACCCCCCTTTTCAATTTTTTTTGCTCCGGTTAGGGTTGCCAAGATACTTTACCCACCACATTTCTATTATCGAATCCCACGGCACCTTGGGCAAGACAACTTCTCTTCACGTGGAGGCTGGGCCCGCAAACCGAGGGCGTAGGGCTTGTAACCAGGTCTCCGTCGCTCCGGTGCCCATAACTTTTGATCTGTAAGGAGTTACGCGGCGCACGGCATACCGTTGGAAAGCTCTCTGAGAGCTCTACGACGGGGGCAATTAGCTAGCCTGCCGTGCCCTTTTCGGAGCTCAAAATTGAACGTTTTCATCAGTTTCGGGCCACTTTTCTTCTTTTGCTCTGTTTTTCCGTCCCGGATCGTACGTCGTGAGCTGTTAAAAGGACGACAACCCAACTCGCGGCACATTAGAGGACCCTACAATGCGTCGATATCACGTCTTGCGAGGATACTGCGTTGTTGAAGCGGATGGGTTGTCGTTAGGCCCATTGGGCCTTTTGAATGGGCCATATCTCTAGGCTGGGACTGTGAACCGTTAACACATAAAGGAATTGTGCCCTCAACATGACGGGTGCGATCATACCAGCACTAATGCAACGGATCCCATCAGAACTCCGAAGTTAAGCGTGCTTGGGCGAGAGTAGTACTAGGATGGGTGACCCCTGGGAAGTCCTCGTGTTGCACCCCCTTTTGCACGCCCTTTTTCAATTTTTTTTGCTCCGGTTAGGGTTGCCAAGATACTTTACCCACCGCATTTCTATTATCGAATCCCACAGCACCTTGGGCAAGACAACTTCTCTTCACGTGGAGGCTGGGACCGCAAACCGAGGGCGTAGGGCTTGTGACCAGGCCTCCGTCGCTCCGGTGCCCATAACTTTTGATCCGTAAGGAGTTACGCGGTGCACAGCATACCGTTGGAATGTTCTCCGAGAGCTCTACGACGGGAGCAGGTAACTAGCTCGCCATGCCCTTTTCGGAGCTCAAAATCGAACGTTTTCATCAGTTTCGGGCAACTTTTCTTCTTTTGCTCTGTTTTTCCGTCCCGGATCATACGTCGTGAGCTGTTAAAAGGACGACAACCTTACTCGCGGCACATTAGAGGACCCTACAATGCGTCGATATCACGTCTTGCGAGGATGCTGCGTTGTTGAAGCGGATGGGCTGTCGTTAAGCCCATTGGGCCTTTTGAATGGGCCATATCTCTAGGCTGGGACTGTGAACCGTTAACACAAAAAGAAATTGTGCCCTCAACATGACGGGTGCGATCATAGCAGCACTAATGCACCGGATCCCATCAGAACTCCGAAGTTAAGCGTGCTTGGGCGAGAGTAGTACTAGGATGGGTGACCCCTTGGGAAGTTATCGTGTTGCACCGCCCTTTTCAATTTTTTTTGCTCCGGTTAGGGTTGCCAAGATACTTTACCCAGCACATTTCTATTATCGAATCCCACGGCACCTTGGGCAAGACAACTTCTCTTCACGTGGAGGTTGGGCCCGCAAGCCGAGGGCGTAGGGCTTGTGACCAGGTCTCCGTCGCTCCGGTGCCCATAACTTTTGATCCGTAAGGAGTTACGCGGCGCACAGCATACCGTTGGAAAGTTCTCCGAGAGCTCTACGACGGGAGCAGGTAGCTAGCTCACCTTGCCCTTTTCGGAGCTCAAATCGAACATTTTCATCAGTTTCGGGCCACTTTTGTTCTTTTGCTCTGTTTTTCCGTCCCGGATCGTACTTCGTGAGCTGTTAAAAGGACGACAACGTTACTCGCGGCACATTAGAGGACCCAACAATGCGTCGATATCACGACTTGCGAGGATGCTGCGTTGTTGAAGCGGATGGGTTGTCGTTAAGCCCATTGGGCCTTTTGAATGGGCCATATCTCTAGGCTGGGACTATGAACCGTTAACACATAAAGGAATTGTGCCCTCAACATGACGGGTGCGGTCATACCAGCACTAATGCACCGGATCCCATCAGAACTCCGAAGTTAAGCGTGCTTGGGCGAGAGTAGTACTAGGATGGGTGACCCCCTGGGAAGTCCTCGTGTTGCACCCCCCTTTTCAATTTTTTTTGCTCCGGTTAGGGTTGCCAAGATACTTTACCCACCACATTTCTATTATCGAATCCCACGGCACCTTGGGCAAGACAACTTCTCTTCACGTGGAGGCTGGGCCCGCAAACCGAGGGCGTAGGGCTTGTGACCAAGTCTCCGTCGCTCCGGTGCCCATAACTTTTGATCCGTAAGGAGTTACGCGGCGCACAGCATACCGTTGGAAAGCTCTCCGAGAGCTCTACGACGGGGCCAGCTAGCTAGCTCGCTGTGCACTTTTCGGAGCTCAAAATCGAACGTTTTCATCAGTTTCGGGCCACTTTTCTTCTTTTGCTCGGCTTTTCCATCCCGGATCGTACGTCGTGAGCTGTTAAAAGGACGACAACCTTACTCGCGGCACATTAGAGGACCCTACAATGCGTCGATATCACGTCTTGCGAGGATGCTGCATTGTTGAAGCGGATGGGTTGTCGTTAAGCCCATTGGGCCGTTTGAATGGGCCATATCTCTAGGCTGGGACTGTGAACCGTTAACACAAAAAGGAATTGTGCCCTCAACATGACGGGTGCGATCATAGCAGCACTAATGCACCGGATCCCATCAGAACTCCGAAGTTAAGCGTGCTTGGGCGAGAGTAGTACTAGGATGGGTGATCCCTTGGGAAGTTCTCGTGTTGCACCGCCCTTTTCAATTTTTTTTGCTCCGGTAAGGGTTGCCAAGATACTTTACCCACCACATTTCTATTATCAAATCCCACGGCACCTTGGGCAAGACAACTTCTCTTCACGTGGAGGCTGGGCCCGCAAGCCGAGGGCGTAGGGCTTGTGACCAGGTCTCCGTCGCTCCGGTGCCCATACCTTTTGATCCGTAAGGAGTTACGCGGCGCACAGTATACCGTTGGAAAGTTCTCCGAGAGCTCTACGACGGGAGCAGGTAGCAAGCTCACCGTGCCCTTTTCGGAGCTCAAATCGAACGTTTTCATCAGTTTCGGGCCACTTTTGTTCTTTTGCTCTGTTTTTCCATCCCGGATCGTACTTCGTGAGCTGTTAAAAGGACGACAACGTTACTCGCGGCACATTAGAGGACCCAACAATGTGTCGATATCACGACTTGCGAGGATGCTGCGTTGTTGAAGAGTATGGGTTGTCGTTAAGCCCATTGGGCCTTTTGAATGGGCCATATCTCTAGGCTGGGACTGTGAACCGTTAACACATAAAGGAATTGTGCCCTCGACATGACGGGTGTGATCATACCAGCACTAATGCACCGGATCCCATCAGAACTCCGAAGTTAAGCGTGCTTGGGCGAGAGTAGTACTAGGATGGGTGACCGCTTGGGAAGTCCTCGTGTTGCACCCCCCTTTTCAATTTTTTTTGCTCCGGTTAGGGTTGCCAAGATACTTTACCCACCACATTTCTATTATCGAATCCCACGGCACCTTGGGCAAGACAACTTCTCTTCACGTGGAGGCTGGGCCCGCAAACCGAGGGCGTAGGGCTTGTAACCAGGTCTCCGTCGCTCCGGTGCCCATAACTTTTGATCTGTAAGGAGTTACGCGGCGCACGGCATACCGTTGGAAAGCTCTCTGAGAGCTCTACGACGGGGGCAGTTAGCTAGCCTGCCGTGCCCTTTTCGGAGCTCAAAATTGAACGTTTTCATCAGTTTCGGGCCACTTTTCTTCTTTTGCTCTGTTTTTCCGTCCCGGATCGTACGTCGTGAGCTGTTAAAAGGACGACAACCCAACTCGCGGCACATTAGAGGACCCTACAATGCGTCGATATCACGTCTTG
This sequence comes from Ehretia macrophylla, assembly GCA_037974665.1. Lineage (NCBI taxonomy): Eukaryota > Viridiplantae > Streptophyta > Magnoliopsida > Boraginales > Ehretiaceae > Ehretia > Ehretia macrophylla. Next base: position 2,705,834 of record CM075780.1, read on the forward strand.
CGAGGATACTGCGTTGTTGAAGCGGATGGGTTGTCGTTAGGCCCATTGGGCCTTTTGAATGGGCCATATCTCTAGGCTGGGACTGTGAACCGTTAACACATAAAGGAATTGTGCCCTCAACATGACGGGTGCGATCATACCAGCACTAATGCAACGGATCCCATCAGAACTCCGAAGTTAAGCGTGCTTGGGCGAGAGTAGTACTAGGATGGGTGACCCCTGGGAAGTCCTCGTGTTGCACCCCCTTTTGCACGCCCTTTTTCAATTTTTTTTGCTCCGGTTAGGGTTGCCAAGATACTTTACCCACCGCATTTCTATTATCGAATCCCACAGCACCTTGGGCAAGACAACTTCTCTTCACGTGGAGGCTGGGACCGCAAACCGAGGGCGTAGGGCTTGTGACCAGGCCTCCGTCGCTCCGGTGCCCATAACTTTTGATCCGTAAGGAGTTACGCGGTGCACAGCATACCGTTGGAATGTTCTCCGAGAGCTCTACGACGGGAGCAGGTAACTAGCTCGCCATGCCCTTTTCGGAGCTCAAAATCGAACGTTTTCATCAGTTTCGGGCAACTTTTCTTCTTTTGCTCTGTTTTTCCGTCCCGGATCATACGTCGTGAGCTGTTAAAAGGACGACAACCTTACTCGCGGCACATTAGAGGACCCTACAATGCGTCGATATCACGTCTTGCGAGGATGCTGCGTTGTTGAAGCGGATGGGCTGTCGTTAAGCCCATTGGGCCTTTTGAATGGGCCATATCTCTAGGCTGGGACTGTGAACCGTTAACACAAAAAGAAATTGTGCCCTCAACATGACGGGTGCGATCATAGCAGCACTAATGCACCGGATCCCATCAGAACTCCGAAGTTAAGCGTGCTTGGGCGAGAGTAGTACTAGGATGGGTGACCCCTTGGGAAGTTATCGTGTTGCACCGCCCTTTTCAATTTTTTTTGCTCCGGTTAGGGTTGCCAAGATACTTTACCCAGCACATTTCTATTATCGAATCCCACGGCACCTTGGGCAAGACAACTTCTCTTCACGTGGAGGTTGGGCCCGCAAGCCGAGGGCGTAGGGCTTGTGACCAGGTCTCCGTCGCTCCGGTGCCCATAACTTTTGATCCGTAAGGAGTTACGCGGCGCACAGCATACCGTTGGAAAGTTCTCCGAGAGCTCTACGACGGGAGCAGGTAGCTAGCTCACCTTGCCCTTTTCGGAGCTCAAATCGAACATTTTCATCAGTTTCGGGCCACTTTTGTTCTTTTGCTCTGTTTTTCCGTCCCGGATCGTACTTCGTGAGCTGTTAAAAGGACGACAACGTTACTCGCGGCACATTAGAGGACCCAACAATGCGTCGATATCACGACTTGCGAGGATGCTGCGTTGTTGAAGCGGATGGGTTGTCGTTAAGCCCATTGGGCCTTTTGAATGGGCCATATCTCTAGGCTGGGACTGTGAACCGTTAACACATAAAGGAATTGTGCCCTCAACATGACGGGTGCGATCATACCAGCACTAATGCACCGGATCCCGTCAGAACTCCGAAGTTAAGCGTGCTTGGGCGAGAGTAGTACTAGGATGGGTGACCCCTTGGGAAGTCCTCGTGTTGCACCCCCCTTTTCAATTTTTTTTGCTCCGGTTAGGGTTGCCAAGATACTTTACCCACCACATTTCTATTAACGAATCCCACGGCACCTTGGGCAAGACAACTTCTCTTCACGTGGAGGCTGGGCCCGCAAACCGAGGGCGTAGGGCTGTAACCAGGTCTCCGTCGCTCCGGTGCCCATAAGTTTTGATCCGTAAGGAGTTACGCGGCGCACGGCATAGCGTTGGAAAGCTCTCTGAGAGCTCTACAACGGGGGCAGCTAGCTAGCTCGCTGTGCCCTTTTCGGAGCTCAAAATCGAACGTATTCATCAGTTTCGGGCCACTTTTCTTCTTTTGCTCTGTTTTTCCGTCCCGGATCGTACGTCGTGAGCTGTTAAAAGGACGACAACCTTACTCGCGGCACATTAGAGGACCCTACAATGCGTCGATATCACGTCTTGCGAGGATATTGCGTTGTTGAAGCGGATGGGTTGTCGTTAAGCCCATTGGGCCTTTTGAATGGGCCATATCTCTAGGCTGGGACTGTGAACCGTTAACACATAAAGGAATTGTGCCCTCAACATGACGGGTGCGATCATACCAGCACTAATGCAACGGATCCCATCAGAACTCCGAAGTTAAGCGTGCTTGGGCGAGAGTAGTACTAGGATGGGTGACCCCTGGGAAGTCCTCGTGTTGCACCCTCTTTTGCACGCCCTTTTTCAAATTTTTTTGCTCCGGTTAGGGTTGCCAAGATACTTTACCCACCACATTTCTATTATCGAATCCCACGGCACCTTGGGCAAGACAACTTCTCTTCACGTGGAGGCTGGGACCGCAAACCGAGGGTGTAGGGCTTGTGACCAGGCCTCCGTCGCTCCGGTGCCTATAACTTTTGATCCGTAAGGAGTTACGCGGCGCACAGCATACCGTTGGAAAGCTCTCTGAGAGCTCTATGACGGGGGCAGCTAGCTAGCTCGCCGTGCCCTTTTCAGAGCTCAAAATCGAAAATTTCATCAGTTTCGGGCCACTTTTCTTCTTTTGCTCTGTTTTTCCGTCCCGGATCGTACGTCGTGAGCTGTTAAAAGGACGACAACCTTACTCGCGGCACATTAGAGGACCCTACAATGCATCGATATCACGTCTTGCGAGGATGCTGCGTTGTTGAAGCGGATGGGTTGTCGTTAAGCCCATTGGGCCTTTTGAATGGGCCATATCTCTAGGCTGGGACTGTGAACCGTTAACACATAAAGGAATTGTGCCCTCAACATGACGGGTGCGATCATACCAGCACTAATGCACCGGATCCCATCAGAACTCCGAAGTTAAGCGTGCTTGGGCGAGAGTAGTACTAGGATGGGTGACCCATTGGGAAGTCCTCGTGTTGCACCCCCCTTTTCAATTTTTTTTGCTCCGGTTAGGGTTGCCAAGATACTTTACCCACCACATTTCTATTATCGAATCCCACGGCACCTTGGGCAAGACAACTTCTCTTCATGTGGAGGCTGGGCCCGCAAACCGAGGGCGTAGGGCTTGTGACCAGGTCTCCGTCGCTCCGGTGCCCATAACTTTTGATCCGTAAGGAATTACGAGGCGCACAGCATGCCGTTGGAAAGCTCTATGAGAGCTCTACGACTGGGGCAGATAGCTAGCTCGCTATGCCCTTTTCGGATCTCACAATCGAACGTTTTCATCAGTTTCGGGCCACTTTTGTTCTTTTGCTCTGTTTTTCCGTCCCGGATCGTACGTCGTGAGCTGTTAAAAGGACGACAACCTCACTCGCTGCACATTAGAGGACCCTACAATACGTCGATATCACGTCTTGCGAGGATGCTGCGTTGTTGAAGCGGATGTGTTGTCGTTAAGCCCATTGGACCTTTTGAATGGGCCATATCTCTAGGCTGGGACTGTTAACCGTTTACACATAAAGGAATTGTGCCCTCAACATGACGGGTGCGATCATACCAGCACTAATGCACCGGATCCCATCAGAACTCCGAAGTTAAGCGTGCTTGGGCGAGAGTAGTACTAGGATGGGTGACCCCCTTGGAAGTCCTCGTGTTGCACCCCACTTTTCAATTTTTTTTGCTCCGGTTAGGGTTGCCAAGATACTTTACCCACCACATTTCTATTATCGAATCCCACGGCACCTTGGGCAAGAGAACTTCTCTTCAGGTGGAGGCTGGGCCCGCAAACCGAGGGCGTAGAGCTTGTGACCAGGTCTCCGTCGCTCCGGTGCCCATAACTTTTGATCCGTAAGGAGTTACGAGGCGCACAGCATACCGTTGGAAAGCTCTCTGAGAGCTCTACGACTGGTGCAGCTAGCTAGCTCGCTGTGCCCTTTTCGGAGGTCAAAATCGAACATTTTCATCAGTTTCGGGCCACTTTTGTTCTTTTGCTCTGTTTTTCCATCCCGGATCGTACGTCGTGAGCTGTTAAAAGGACGACAACCTTACTCACGGAACATTAGAGGACTTTACAATGCGTCGATATCACGTCTTGCGAGGATACTGCGTTGTTGAAGCGGATGTGTTGTCGTTAAGCCCATTGGACCTTTTGAATGGGCCATATCTCTAGGCTGGGACTGTGAACCGTTTACACATAAAGGAATTGTGCCCTCAACATGACGGGTGCGATCAAAGCAGCACTAATGCACCGGATCCCATCAGAACTCCGAAGTTAAGCGTGCTTGGGCGAGAGTAGTACTAGGATGGGTGACCCCCTGGGATGTCCTCGTGTTGCACCCCCCTTTTCAATTTTTTTTGCTCCGGTTAGGGTTGCCAAGATACTTTACCCACCACATTTCTGTTATCGAATCCCACGGCACCTTGGGCAAGACAACTTCTCTTCACGTGGAGGCTGGGCCCGCAAACCGAGGGCGTAGAGCTTGTGACCAGGTCTCCGTCGCTCCGGTGCCCATCTCTTTTGATCCGTAAGGAGTTACGAGGCTCACAGCATACCGTTGGAAAGCTCTCTGAGAGCTCTACGACGGGGGTAGCTAGCTAACTTGCTGTGCCCTTTTCGGAGCTCAAAATCGAACGTTTTCATCAGTTTCGGGGCACTTTTCTTCTTTTGCTCTGTTTTTCCATCCCGGATCTTACGTCGTGAGCTGTTAAAAGGACGACAACCTTACTCGCGGCACATTAGAGGACGCTACAATGCGTCGATATCACGTCTTGCGAGGATGCTGCGTTGTTGATACGGAAGGGTTGTCGTTAAGCCCATTGGGCCTTTTGAATGGGCCATATCTCTAGGCTGGGACTGTGAACCGTTAACACATAAAGGAATTGTGCCCTCAACATGACGGGTGCGATCAAAGCAGCACTAATGCACCGGATCCCATCAGAACTCCGAAGTTAAGCGTGCTTGGGCGAGAGTAGTACTAGGATTGGTGACCCCCTGGAAAGTCCTCGTGTTGTACCCCCCTTTTCAATTTTTTTTGCTCCGGTTAGGGTTGCCAAGATACTTTACGCACCACATTTCTATTATCGAATCCCACGGAACCTTGGGCAAGACAACTTCTCTTCACGTGGAGGCTGGGCCCGCAAACAGAGGGCGTAGGGGTTGTGACCAGGTCTCCATCGCTCCGGTGCCCATAACTTTTGATCCGTAAGGAGTTACGCGGTGCACAGCATACCGTTGGAAAGCTCTCCGAGAGCTCTACTATGGGGGCAGCTAGCTAGCTCGCCGTGCCCTTTTCGGAGCTCAAAATTGAACGTTTTCATCAGTTTCGGGCCACTTTTCTTTTTTTGCTCTATTTTTCCGTCCCGGATCGTACGTCGTGAGCTGTTAAAAGGACGACAACCCAACTCGCGGCACATTAGAGGACCCTACAATGCGTCGATATCACGTCTTGCGAGGATACTGCGTTGTTGAAGCGGATGGGTTGTCGTTAGGCCCATTGGGCCTTTTGAATGGGCCATATCTCTAGGCTGGGATTGTGAACCGTTAACACATAAAGGAATTGTGCCCTCAACATGACGGGTGCGATCATACCAGCACTAATGCAACGGATCCCATCAGAACTCCGAAGTTAAGCGTGCTTGGGCGAGAGTAGTACTAGGATGGGTGACCCCTGGGAAGTCCTCGTGTTGCACCCCCTTTTGCACGCCCTTTTTCAATTTTTTTTGCTCCGGTTAGGGTTGCCAAGATACTTTACCCACCACATTTCTATTATCGAATCCCACGGCACCTTGGGCAAGACAACTTCTCTTCACGTGGAGGCTGGGCCCGCAAACCGAGGGCGTAGAGCTTGTGACCAGGTCTCCGTCGCTCCGGTGCCCATAACTTTTGATCCGTAAGGAGTTATGAGGCGCACAGCATACCGTTGGAAAGCTCTCTGAGAGCTCTACGACAGGTGCAGCTAGCTAGCTTGCTATGCCCTTTTCGGAGCTCAAAATCGAACATTTTCATCAGTTTCGGGCCACTTTTGTTCTTTTGCTCTGTTTTTCCATCCTGGATCGTACGTCGTGAGCTGTTAAAAGGACGACAACCTTACTCGCGGCACATTAGAGGACTTTACAATGCGTCGATATCACGTCTTGCGAGGATACTGCGTTGTTGAAGCGGATGTGTTGTCGTTAAGCCCATTGGACCTTTTGAATGGGCCATATCTCTAGGCTGGGACTGTGAACCGTTTACACATAAAGGAATTGTGCCCTCAACATGGCGGGTGCGATCATACCAGTACTAATGCACCGGATCCCATAAGAACTCCGAAGTTAAGCGTGGTTGGGCGAGAGTAGTACTAGGATGGGTGACCCCTTGGGAAGTCCTCGTGTTGCACCCCCTTTTCAATTTTTTTTGCTCCGGTTAGGGTTGCCAAGATACTTTACCCACCACATTTCTATTATCGAATCCCACGGCACCTTGGGCAAGACAACTTCTCTTCACGTGGAGGCTGGGCCCGCAAACCGAGGGCGTAGAGCTTGTGACCAGGTCTCCGTCGCTCCGGTGCCCATCACTTTTGATCCGTAAGGAGTTACGAGGCGCACAGCATACCGTTGGAAAGATCTCTGAGAGCTCTACAACGGGGGTAGCTAGCTAGCTTGCTGTGCCCTTTTCGGAGCTCAAAATCGAACGTTTTCATCAGTTTCGGGGCACTTTTCTTCTTTTGCTCTGTTTTTCCATCCCGGATCGTACGTCGTGAGCTGTTAAAAGGACGACAACCTTACTCGCGGCACATTAGAGGACTTTACAATGCGTCGATATCACGTCTTGCGAGGATACTGCGTTGTTGAAGCGGATGTGTTGTCGTTAAGCCCATTGGACCTTTTGAATGGGCCATATCTCTAGGTTGGGACTGTGAACCGTTAACACATAAAGGAATTGTGCCCTCAACATGACGGGTGCAATCATACCAGCACTAATGCAACAGATCCCATTAGAACTCCGAAGTTAAGCGTGCTTGGGCGAGAGTAGTACTAGGATGGGTGACCCCCTGGGAAGTCCTCGTGTTGCACCCCCTTTTTCAATTTTTTTTGCTCTGGTTAGCGTTGCCAAGATACTTTACCCACCACATTTCTATTATCGAATCCCACGGCACCTTGGGCAAGACAACTTCTCTTCACGTGGAGGCTGGGCCCGCAAACCGAGGGCATAGGGCTTGTGACCAGGTCTCCGTCGCTCCGGTGCCCATAACTTTTGATCCGTAAGGAGTTACGAGGCGCACAGCATACCGTTGGAAAGCTCTCTGAGAGCTCTACGACTGGTGCAGCTAGCTAGCTTGCTATGCCCTTTTCGGAGCTCAAAATCGAACATTTTCATCAGTTTCGGGCCACTTTTCTTCATTTGCTCTGTTTTTTCGTCCCGGATCGTACGTCGTGAGCTGTTAAAAGGACGACAACCTTACTCGCGGCACATTAGAGGACCCTACAATGCGTCGATATCACGTCTTGCGAGGATGCTACGTTGTTGAAGCGGATGGGTTGTCGTTAAGCACATTGGGCCTTTTGAATGGGCCATATCTCTAGGCTGGGACTGTGAACCGTTAACACATAAAGGAATTGTGCCCTCAACATGACGGGTGCGATCATACCAGCACTAATGCACCGGATCCCATCAGAACTCCGAAGTTAAGCGTGCTTGGGCGAGAGTAGTACTAGGATGGGTGACCCCTTTGGAAGTCCTCGTGTTGCACCCCCCTTTTCAATTTTTTTTGCTCCGGTTAGGGTTGCCAAGATACTTTACCCACCATATTTCTATTATCGAATCCCACGGCACCTTGGGCAAGACAACTTCTCTTCACGTGGAGGCTGGGCCCGCAAACCGAGGGCGTAGGGCTTGTGACCAGGTCTCCGTCGCTCCGATGCCCATAACTTTTGATCCGTAAGGAATTACGAGGCGCACAGCATACCGTTGGAAAGCTCTCTGAGAGATCTACGACTGGGGCAGCTAGCTAGCTCGCTTTGTTCTTTTCGGAGCTCAAAATCGAACATTTTCATCAGTTTCGGGCCACTTTTGTTCTTTTGCTCTGTTTTTCCGTCCCGGATCGTACGTCGTGAGCTGTTAAAAGGAAGACAACCTTACTCGCAGCACATTAGAGGACCCTACTATGCGTCGATATCACGTCTTGCGAGGATGCTGCGTTGTTGAAGCGGATGTGTTGTCGTTAAGCCCATTGGACCTTTTGAATGGGCCATATCTCTAGGCTGGGACTGTGAACCGTTTACACATAAAGGAATTGTGCCCTCAACATGACGGGTGCGATCATACTAGCACTAATGCACCGGATCCCATCAGAACTCCGAAGTTAAGCGTGCTTGGGCGAGAGTAGTACTAGGATGGGTGACCCCCTTGGAAGTCCTCGTGTTGCACCCCACTTTTCAATTTTTTTTGCTCCGGTTAGGGTTGCCAAGATACTTTACCCACCACATTTCTATTATCGAATCCCACGGCACCTTGGGCAAGACAACTTCTCTTAACGTGGAGGCTGGGCCCGCAAACCGAGGGCGTAGAGCTTGTGACCAGGTCTCCGTCGCTCCGGTGCCCATAACTTTTGATCCGTAAGGAGTTACGAGGCGCACAGCATACCGTTGGAAAGCTCTCTGAGAGCTCTACGACTGGTGCAGTTAGCTAGCTCGCTGTGCCCTTTTCGGAGGTCAATATCGAACATTTTCATCAGTTTCGGGCCACTTTTGTTCTTTTGCTCTGTTTTTCCATCCCGGATCGTACGTCGTGAGCTGTTAAAAGGACGACAACCTTACTCACGGAACATTAGAGGACTTTACAATGCGTCGATATCACGTCTTGCGAGGATACTGCGTTGTTGAAGCGGATGTGTTGTCGTTAAGCCCATTGGACCTTTTGAATGGGCCATATCTCTAGGTTGGGACTGTGAACCGTTTACACATAAAGGAATTGTGCCCTCAACATGACGGGTGCGATCAAAGCAGCACTAATGCACCGGATCCCATCAGAACTCCGAAGTTAAGCGTGCTTGGGCGAGAGTAGTACTAGGATGGGTGACCCCCTGGGAAGTCCTCGTGTTGCACCCCCCTTTTCAATTTTTTTTGCTCCGGTTAGGGTTGCCAAGATACTTTACCCACCACATTTCTGTTATCGAATCCCACGGCACCTTGGGCAAGACAACTTCTCTTCACGTGGAGGCTGGGCCCGCAAACCGAGGGCGTAGAGCTTGTGACCAGGTCTCCGTCGCTCCGGTGCCCATCTCTTTTGATCCGTAAGGAGTTACGAGGCGCACAGCATACCGTTGGAAAGCTCTCTGAGAGCTCTACGACGGGGGTAGCTAGCTAACTTGCTGTGCCCTTTTCGGAGCTCAAAATCGAACGTTTTCATCAGTTTCGGGGCACTTTTCTTCTTTTGCTCTGTTTTTCCATCCCGGATCTTACGTCGTGAGCTGTTAAAAGGACGACAACCTTACTCGCGGCACATTAGAGGACGCTACAATGCGTCGATATCACGTCTTGCGAGGATGCTGCGTTGTTGATACGGATGGGTTGTCGTTAAGCCCATTGGGCCTTTTGAATGGGCCATATCTCTAGGCTGGGACTGTGAACCGTTAACACATAAAGGAATTGTGCCTTCAACATGACGGGTGCGATCAAAGCAGCACTAATGCACCGGATCCCATCAGAACTCCGAAGTTAAGCGTGCTTGGGCGAGAGTAGTACTAGGATGGGTGACCCCCTGGAAAGTCCTCGTGTTGCACCCCCCTTTTCAATTTTTTTTGCTCCGGTTATGGTTGCCAAGATACTTTATGCACCACATTTCTATTATCGAATCCCACGGCACCTTGGGCAAGACAACTTCTCTTCACGTGGAGGCTGGGCCCGCAAACAGAGGGCGTAGGGGTTGTGACCAGGTCTCCGTCGCTCCGGTGCCCATAACTTTTGATCCGTAAGGAGTTACGCGGTGCACAGCATACCGTTGGAAAGCTCTCCGAGAGCTCTACTACGGGGGCAGCTAGCTAGCTCGCCGTGCCCTTTTCGGAGCTCAAAATTGAACGTTTTCATCAGTTTCGGGCCACTTTTCTTTTTTTGCTCTGTTTTTCCGTCCCGGATCGTACGTCGTGAGCTGTTAAAAGGACGACAACCTTACTCGCGGCACATTAGAGGACCCTACAATGCGTCGATATCACGTCTTGCGAGGATGCTGCGTTGTTGAAGCGGATGGGTTGTCGTTAATCCCATTGGGCCTTTTGAATGGGCCATATCTCTAGGCTGGGACTGTGAACCGTTAACACATAAAGGAATTGTGCCCTCAACATGACGGGTGCGATCATACCAGCACTAATGCACCGGATCCCATCAGAACTCTGAAGTTAAGCGTGCTTGGGCGAGAGTAGTACTAGGATGGGTGACCCCTTGGGAAGTCCTCGTGTTGCACCCCGCTTTTCAATTTTTTTTGCTCCGGTTAGGGTTGCCAAGATACTTTACCCACCACATTTCTATTATCGAATCCCACGGCACCTTGGGCAAGACAACTTCTCTTCACGTGGAGGCTGGGCCTGCAAACCGAGGGCGTAGGGCTTATGACCAGGTCTCCGTCGCTCCGGTGCCCATAACTTTTGATCCGTAAGGAATTACGAGGCGCACAGCATACCGTTGGAAAGCTCTCTGAGAGCTCTACGACTGGGGCAGCTAGCTAGCTTGCTCTGCCCTTTTCGGAGCTCAAAATCGAACGTTTTCAACAGTTTCGGGCCACTTTTGTTCTTTTGCTCTGTTTTTCCGTCCCGGACCGTACGTCGTGAGCTGTTAAAAGGACGACAACCTTACTCGCAGCACATTAGAGGACCTTACAATGCGTCGATATCACGTCTTGCGAGGATGCTGCGTTGTTGAAGCGGATGGGTTGTCGTTAAGCCCATTGGGCCTTTTGAATGGGCCTTATCTCTAGGCTGGGACTGTGAACCGTTAACACATAAAGGAATTTTGCCCTCAACATGACGGGTGCGATCATACCAGCACTAATGCACCGGATCCCATTAGTACTCCGAAGTTAAGCGTGCTTGGGCGAGAGTAGTACTAGGATGGGTGACCCCTTGGGAAGTCCTCGTGTTGCACCCCCCTTTTCAATTTTTTTTGCTCCGTTTAGGGTTGCCAAGATACTTTACCCACCACATTTCTATTATCGAATCCCACGGCACCTTGGGCAAGACAACTTCTCTTCACGTGGAGGCTGGGCAAGCAAACCAAGGGCGTAGGGCTTGTGACCAGGTCTCCGTCGCTCCGGTGCCCATAACTTTTGATCCGTAAGGAGTTACGAGGCGCACAGCATACCGTTGGAAAGCTCTCTGAGAGCTCTACGACGGTTGCAGCTAGCTAGCTCACTTTGCCCTTTTCGGAGCTCAAAATCGAACGTTTTCATCAGTTTCGGGCCACTTTTCTTCTTTTGCTCTGTTTTTCCGTCCCGGATCGTACGTCGTGAGCTGTTAAAAGGACGACAACCTTACTCGCGGCACATTAGAGGACCCTACAATGCGTCGATATCACGTCTTGCGAGGATGCTGCGTTGTTGAAGCGGATGGGTTGTCGTTAAGCCCATTGGGCCTTTTGAATGGGCCATATCTCTAGGCTGGGACTGTGAACCGTTAACACATAAAGGAATTGTGCCCTCAACATGACGGGTGCGATCATACCGGCACTAATGCACCGGATCCCTTTAGAACTCCGAAGTTAAGCGTGCTTGGGCGAGAGTAGTACTAGGATGGGTGACCCCTTGGGAAGTCCTCGTGTTGCACCCCCCTTCTCAATTTTTTTTTGCTCCGTTTAGGGTTGCCAAAATACTTTACCCACCACATTTCTATTATCGAATCCCACGGCACCTTGGGCAAGACAACTTCTCTTCACGTGGAGGCTGGGCCCGCAAACCAAGGCCGTAGGGCTTGTGACCAGGTCTCCGTCGCTCCGGTGCCCATAACTTTTGATCCGTAACGAGGTACGAGGCGCACATCATACCGTTGGAAAGCTTTCTGAGAGCTCTACGACGGGTGCAGCTAGCTAGCTGGCTTTGCCCTTTTCGGAGCTCAAAATCGAACGTTTTCATGAGTTTCGGGCCACTTTTCTTCTTTAGCTCTTTTTTTCCATCCTGGATCGTACGTCGTGAGCTGTTAAAAGGACGACAACCTTACTCGCGGCACATTAGAGGACCCTACAATGCGTCGATATCACGTCTTGCGAGGATGCTGCGTTGTTGAAGCGGATGTGTTGTCGTTAATCCCATTGGACCTTTTGAATGGGCCATATCTCTAGGCTGGGACTATGAACCGTTTACACATAAAGGAATTGTGCCCTCAACATGACGGGTGCGATCATACCAGTACTAATGCACTGGATCCCATCAGAACTCCGAAGTTAAGCGTGCTTGGGCGAGAGTAGTACTAGGATGGGTGACCCCCTGGGAAGTCGTCGTGTTGCACCCCCTTTCTCAATTTTTTTTGCTCCGGTTAGGGTTGCCAAGATACTTTACCCACCACATTTCTATTATCGAATCACACGATACCTTGGGCAAGACGACTTCTCTTCACGTGGAGGCTGGGCCCGCAAACCGAGGGCGTAGAGCTTGTGACCAGGTCTCCGTCGCTCCGGTGGCCATAACTTTTGATCCGTAAGGAGTTACGAGGCGCACAGCATACCGTTGGAAAGCTCTCTGAGAGCTCTACGACGGGGGCAGCTAGCTAGCTCGCGATGCCCTTTTCGGAGCTCAAAATCGAACGTTTTCATCAGTTTCGGGCCACTTTTCTTCTTTTGCTCTGTTTTTCTGTCCCGGATCGTACGTCGTGAGCTGTTAAAAGGACGACAACCTTACTCGCGGCACATTAGAGGACCCTACAATGCGTCGATATCACGTCTTGCGAGGATGCTACGTTGTTGAAGCGGATGTGTTGTCGTTAATCCCATTGGACCTTTTGAATGGGCCATATCTCTAGGCTGGGACTATGAACCGTTTACACATAAAGGAATTGTGCCCTCAACATGACGGGTGCGATCATACCCGTACTAATGCACTGTATCCCATCAGAACTCCGAAGTTAAGCGTGCTTGGGCGAGAGTAGTACTAGGATGGGTGACCCCTTGGGAAGTCCTCGTGTTGCACCCCCCTTCTCAATTTTTTTTGCTCCGGTTAGGGTTGCCAAGATACTTTACCCACCACATTTCTATTATCGAATCACACGATACCTTGGGTAAGACGACTTCTCTTCACGTGGAGGCTGGGCCCGCAAACCGAGGGCGTAGAGCTTGTGACCAGGTCTCCGTCGCTCCGGTGCCCATAACTTTTGATCCGTAAGGAGTTACGAGGCGCACAGCATACCGTTGGAAATCTCTCTGAGAGCTCTACGACGGGGGTAGCTAGCTAGCTCGCTGTGCCCTTTTCGGAGCTCAAAATCGAACGTTTTCATCAGTTTCGGGCCACTTTTGTTCTTTTGCTCTATTTTTCCGTCCCGGATCGTACGTCGTGAGCTGTTAATAGGAAGACAACCTTACTCGCGGCACATTAGAGGACCCTACAATGCGTCGATATCACGTCTTGCGAAGATGCTGCGTTGTTGAAGCGGATGTGTTGTCGTTAAGCCCATTGGACCTTTTGAATGGGCCATATCTCTAGGCTGGGACTGTGAACCGTTTACACATAAAGGAATTGTGCCCTCAACATGACGGGTGCGATCATACCAGCACTAATGCACCGGATCCCATCAGAAATCCGAAGTTAAGCGTGCTTGGGCGAGAGTAGTACTAGGATGGGTGACCCCCTGGGAAGTCCTCGTGTTGCACCCCCCTTTTCAATTTTTTTTGCTCCAGTTAGGGTTGCCAATATACTTTACCCACCACATTTCTATTATCGAATCCCACGGCACCTTGGGCAAGACAACTTCTCTTCACGTGGAGGCTGGGCCCGCAAACCGAGGGCGTAGAGCTTGTGACCAGGTATCCGTCGCTCCGGTGCCCATAACTTTTGATCCGTAAGGAGTTACGAGGCGCACAGCATACCGTTGGAAATCTCTCTGAGAGCTCTACGACGGGGGCAGCTAGCTAGCTCGCTGTGCCCTTTTCGGAGCTCAAAATCGAACGTTTTCATCAGTTTCGGGCCACTTTTGTTCTTTTGCTCTAATTTTCCGTCCCGGATCGTACGTCGTGAGCTGTTAAAAGGACGACAACCTTACTCGCAGCACATTAGAGGACCCTACAATGCGTCGATATCACGTCTTGCGAGGATGCTGCGTTGTTGAAGCGGATGGGTTGTCGTTAAGCCCATTGGGCCTTTTGAATGGGCCATATCTCTAGGCTGGGACTGTGAACCGTTAACACATAAAGGAATTTTGCCCTCAACATGACGGGTGCGATCATACCAGCACTAATGCACCGGATCCCATTAGAACTCCGAAGTTAAGCGTGCTTGGGCGAGAGTAGTACTAGGATGGGTGACCCCTTGGGAAGTCCTCGTGTTGCACCCCCCTTCTCAATTTTTTTTTGCTCCGTTTTGGGTTGCCAAAATACTTTACCCACCACATATCTATTATCGAATCCCACGGCACCTTGGGCAAGACAACTTCTCTTCACGTGGAGGCTGGGCCCGCAAACCAAGGCCGTAGGGCTTGTGACCAGGTCTCCGTCGCTCCGGTGCCCATAACTTTTGATCCGTAAGGAGTTACGAGGCGCACAGCATACCATTGTAAAGCTTTCTGAGAGCTCTACGACGGGTGCAGCTAGCTAGCTCGCTTTGCCCTTTTCGGAGCTCAAAATCGAACGTTTTCATCAGTTTCGGGCCACTTTTCTTCTTTTGCTCTGTTTTTCTGTCCCGGATCGTACGTCGTGAGCTGTTAAAAGGACGACAACCTTACTCGCGGCACATTAGAGGACCCTACAATGCGTCGATATCACGTCTTGCGAGGATGCTACATTGTTGAAGCGGATGTGTTGTCGTTAATCCCATTGGACCTTTTGAATGGGCCATATCTCTAGGCTGGGACTATGAACCGTTTACACATAAAGGAATTGTGCCCTCAACATGACGGGTGCGATCATACCCGTACTAATGCACTGTATCCCATCAGAACTCCGAAGTTAAGCGTGCTTGGGCGAGAGTAGTACTAGGATGGGTGACCCCCTGGGAAGTCCTCGTGTTGCACCCCCCTTCTCAATTTTTTTTGCTCCGGTTAGGGTTGCCAAGATACTTTACCCACCACATTTCTATTATCGAATCACACGATACCTTGGGTAAGACGACTTCTCTTCACGTGGAGGCTGGGCCCGCAAACCGAGGGCGTAGAGCTTCTGACCAGGTCTCCGTCGCTCCTGTGCCCATAACTTTTGATCCGTAAGGAGTCACGAGGCGCACAGCATACCGTAGGAAAGCTCTCTGAGAGCTCTACGACGGGGGCAGCTAGCTAGCTCGCTTTGCCCTTTTTGGAGCTCAAAATCGAACGTTTTAATCTGTTTCGGGCCACTTTTGTTCTTTTGCTCTGTTTTTCCGTCCCGGATCGTACGTCATGAGCTGTTAAAAGGAAGACAACCTTACTCGCGGCACATTAGAGGACCCTACAATGCGTCGATATCACGTCTTGCGAAGATGCTGCGTTGTTGAAGCGGATGTGTTGTCGTTAAGCCCATTGGACCTTTTGAATGGGCCATATCTCTAGGCTGGGACTGTTAACCGTTTACACATAAAGGAATTGTGCCCTCAACATGACGGGTGCGATCATACCAGCACTAATGCACCGGATCCCATCAGAAATCCGAAGTTAAGCGTGCTTGGGCGAGAGTAGTACTAGGATGGGTGACCCCCTGGGAAGTCCTCGTGTTGCACCCCCCTTTTCAATTTTTTTTGCTCCAGTTAGGGTTGCCAAGATACTTTACCCACCACATTTCTATTATCGAATCCCACGGCACCTTGGGCAAGACAACTTCTCTTCACGTGGAGGCTGGGCCCGCAAACCGAGGGCGTAGAGCTTGTGACCAGGTATCCGTCGCTCCGGTGCCCATAACTTTTGATCCGTAAGGAGTTACGAGGCGCACAGCATACCGTTGGAAATCTCTCCGAGAGCTCTACGACGGTGGCAGCTAGCTAGCTCGTTGTGCCCTTTTCGGAGCTCAAAATCGAACGTTTTCATCAGTTTCGGGCCACTTTTGTTCTTTTGCTCTGTTTTTCCGTCCCGGATCGTACGTCGTGAGCTGTTAAAAGGACGACAACCTTACTCGCGGCACATTAGAGGACCCTACAATGCGTCAATATCACGTCTTGCGAGGATGCTGCGTTGTTGAAGCGGATGGGTTGACGTTAAGCCCATTGGGCCTTTTGAATGGGCCATATCTCTAGGCTAGGACTGTGAACCGTTAACACATAATGGAATTGTGCCCTCAACATGACGGGTGCGATCATACCAGCACTAATGCACCGGATCCCATCAGAACTCCGAAGTTAAGCGTGCTTGGGCGAGAGTAGTACTAGGATGGGTGACCCCCTGGGAAGTCCTCGTGTTGCACCCCCCTTCTCAATTTTTTTTGCTCCGGTTAGGGTTGCCAAGATACTTTACCCACCACATTTCTATTATGGAATCACACGGCACCTTGGGCAAGACGACTTCTCTTCACGTGGAGGCTGGGCCCACAAACCGAGGGCGTAGAGCTTGTGACCAGGTCTCCGTCGCTCCGGTGCCCATAACTTTTGATCCGTAAGGAGTTACGAGGCGCACAGCATACCGTTGGAAAGCTCTCTGAGAGCTCTACGACGGGTGTAGCTAGCTAGCTCGCTGTACCCTTTTCGGAGCTCAAAATCGAACGTTTTAATCAGTTTCGGGCCACTTTTGTTCTTTTGCTCTGTTTTTCCGTCCCGAATCGTACATCGTGAGCTGTTAAAAGGACGACAACCTTACTCGCGGCACATTAGAGGACCCTACAAGGCGTCGATATCACGTCTTGCGAAGATGCTGCGTTGTTGAAGCGGATGTGTTGTCGTTAAGCCCATTGGACCTTTTGAATGGGCCATATCTCTAGGCTGGGACTGTGAACCGTTTACACATAAAGGAATTGTGCCCTCAACATGACGGGTGCGATCATACAAGCACTAATGCACCAGATCCCATAAGAAATCCGAAGTTAAGCGTGCTTGGGCGAGAGTAGTACTAGGATGGGTGACCCCCTGGGAAGTCCTCGTGTTGCACCCCCCTTTTCAATTTTTTTTGCTCCAGTTAGGGTTGCCAAGATACTTTACCCACCACATTTCTATTATCGAATCCCACGGCTCCTTGGGCAAGACAACTTCTCTTCACATGGAGGCTGGGCCCGCAAACCGAGGACGTAGAGCTTGTGACCAGGTCTCCGTCGCTCCGGTGCCCATAACTTTTGATCCGTAAGGAGTAACGAGGCGCACAGCATACCGTTGGAAAGCTCTCTGAGAACTCTACGACGGGGGCAGCTAGCTAGCTCGCTATGCCCTTTTCGGTGCTCAAAATCGAACGTTTTAATCTGTTTCGGGCCAATTTTGTTCTTTTGCTCGGTTTTTCCGTCTCGGATCGTACGTCGTGAGCTGTTAAAAGGACGACAACCTTACTCGCGGCACATTAGAGGACCCTACAATGCGTCGATATCACGTCTTGCGAGGATGCTGCGTTGTTGAAGCGGATGGGTTGTCGTTAAGCCCATTGGGCCTTTTGAATGGGCCATATCTCTAGGCTGCGACTGTGAACCATTAACACATAAAGGAATTGTGCCCTCAACATGACGGGTGCGATCATACCAGTACTAATGCACCGGATCCCATCAGAACTCCGAAGTTAAGCGTGCTTGGGCGAGAGTAGTACTAGGATGGGTGACCCCCTGGGAAGTCCTCGTGTTGCACCCCCCTTTTCAATTTTTTTTGCTCCGGTTAGGGTTGCCAAGATACTTTACCCACCACATTTCTATTATCGAATCCCACGGCACCTTGGGCAAGAAAACTTCTCTTCACGTGGAGGCTGGGCCCGCAAACCGAGGGCTTAGAGCTTGTGACCAGGTCTCCGTCGCTCCGGTGCTCATAACTTTTGATCCGTAAGGAGTTACGAGGCGCACAGCATACCGTTGGAAAGCTCTTTGAGAACTCTACGGCGGGGGCAGCTAGCTAGCTCGCTATGCCCTTTTCAGAGGTCAAAATCGAACGTTTTCATCAGATTCGGGCCACTTTTGTTCTTTTGCTCTGTTTTTCCGTTCCGGATCGTACGTCGTGAGCTGTTAAAAGGACGACAACCTTACTCGCGGCACATTAGATGACCCTACAATGCGTCGATATCACGTCTTGCGAGGATGCTGCGTTGTTGTAGCGGATGGGTTGTCGTTAAGCCCATTGGGCCTTTTGAATGGGCCATATCTCTAGGCTGGGACTGAGAACTGTTAACACATAAAGGAATTGTGCCCTCAACATGACGGGTGCGTTCATACCAGCACTAATGCACCGGATCCCATCAGAACTCCGAAGTTAAGCGTGC
Source organism: Ehretia macrophylla (assembly GCA_037974665.1). NCBI lineage: Eukaryota > Viridiplantae > Streptophyta > Magnoliopsida > Boraginales > Ehretiaceae > Ehretia > Ehretia macrophylla. The sequence goes on from CM075780.1 coordinate 2,724,331, forward strand.
TTGGGCGAGAGTAGTACTAGGATGGGTGACCCCCTGGGAAGTCCTCGTGTTGCACTCCCCTTCTCAATTTTTTTTGCTCCGGTGAGGGTTGCCAAGATACTTTACCCACCACATTTCTATTATCGAATCACATGGCACCTTGGGCAAGACGACTTCTCTTCACGTGGAGGCTAGGCCCGCAAACCGAGGGCGTAGGGCTTGTGACCAGGTCTCCGTCGCTCCAGTGCTCATAACTTTTGATCCGTAAGGAGTTACGAGGCGCACAGCAAACCGTTGAAAAGCACTCTGAGAGCTCTACGACGGGGGCAGCTAGCTAGCTTGCTGTGCCTTTTTCGGAGCTCAAAATCGAACGTTTTCATCAGTTTCGGGCCACTTTTGTTCTTTTGCTCTGTTTTTCCGTCCCGGATCGTACGTCGTGAGATGTTAAAAGGACGACAACCTTACTCGCGGCACATTAGAGGACCCTACAATTCGTCGATATCACGTCTTGCGGGGATGCTACGTTGTTGAAGCGGATGTGTTGTCGTTAAGCCCATTGGACCTTTTGAATGGGCCATATCTCTAGGCTGGGACTGTGAACCGTTTACCCATAAAGGAATTGTGCCCTCAACATGACGGGTGCGATCATACCAGCACTAATGCACTGGATCCCATCAAAACTCCGAAGTTAAGCGTGCTTGGGCGAGAGTAGTACTAGGATGGGTGACCCCCTGGGAAGTCCTCGTGTTGCACCCCCCTTTTCAATTTTTTTTACTCCAGTTAGGGTTGGCAAGATACTTTACCCACCACATTTCTATTATCGAATCCAACGGCACCTTGGGCAAGACAACTTCTCTTCACGTGGAGGCTGGGCCCGCAAACCGAGGGCATAGAGCTTGTCACCAGGTCTCCGTCGCTCCGGAGCCCATAACTTTTGATCCGTAAGGAGTTACGAGGCGCACAGCATACCGTTCGAAAGCTCTCTGAGAGCTATACGACGGGGGCAGCTAGCTAGCTCGTTGTGCCCTTTTCGAAGCTCAAAATCGAACGTTTTCATCAGTTTCGGGCCACTTTTGTTCTTTTGCTCTGTTTTTCCGTCCCGGATCGTACGTCGTGAGCTTTTAAAAGGACGACAACCTTACTCGCGGCACATTAGAGGACCCTACAATGCGTCGATATCACGTCTTGCGAGGATGCTGCGTTGTTGAAGCGGATGTGTTGTCGTTAAGCCCATTGGACCTTTTGAATGGGCCATATCTCTAGGCTGGGACTGTGAACCGTTTACACATAAAAGAATTGTGCCCTCAACATGACGTGTGCGATCATACCAGTACTAATGCACCAGATCCCATCAGAACTCCGAAGTTAAGCGTGCTTGGGCGAGAGTAGTACTAGGATGGGTGACCCCCTGGGAAGTCCTCGTGTTGCACCCCCCTTTTCAATTTTTTTTGCTCCGGTTAGGGTTGCCAAGATACTTTACCCACCACATTTCTATTATCGAATCCCACGGCACCTTGGGCAAGACAACATCTCTTCACGTGGAGGCTGGGCCCGCAAACCGAGGGCGTAGAGCTTGTGACCAGGTCTCCGTCGCTCCGGTGCCCATAACTTTTGATCCGTAAGGAGTTACGAGGCGCACAGCAAACCGTTGGAAAGCTCTCTGAGAGCTCTACGACAGGGGCAGCGCTCTGTGCCCTTTTCGGAGCTCAAAATCGAACGTTTTCATCAGTTTCGGGCCACTTTTGTTCTTTTGCTCTGTTTTTCCGTCCCGGATCGTACGTCGTGAGCTGTTAAAAGGACGACAACCTTACTCACGGCACATTGGAGGACCCTACAATGCGTCGATATCACGTCTTGCGAGGATGCTGCGTTGTTGAAGCGGATGTGTTGTCGTTAAGCCCATTGGACCTTTTGAATGGGCCATATCTCTAGGCTGGGACTGTGAACCGTTTACACATAAAGGAATTGTGCCCTCAACATGACGGGTGCGATCATACCAGCACTAATGCACCGGATCCCATCAGAACTTCGAAGTTAAGCGTGCTTGGGCGAGAGTAGTACTAGGATGGTTGACCCCCTGGGAAGTCCTCGTGTTGCACCCCTCTTTTCAATTTTTTTTGCTCCGGTTAGGGTTGCCAAGATACTTTAGCCACCACATTTCTATTATTGAATCCCACGGCACCTTGGGCAAGACAACTTCTCTTCACGTGGAGGTTGGGCCCGCAAACTGAGGGCGTAGAGCTTGTGACCAGGTCTCCGTCGCTCCAGTGCCCATAACTTTTGATCCGTAAGGAGTTACGAGGGGCACAGCATACCGTTGGAAAGCTCTCTAAGGGCTCTACGACGGGGGCAGCTAGCTACCTCGCTTTGCCGTTTTCGGAGCTCAAAATCGAACGTTTTCATCAGTTTCTGGCCACTTTTCTTCTTTTGCTCTTTTTTTCCGTCCCGGATCGTACGTCGTGAGCTGTTAAAAGGACGACAACCTTACTCGCGGCACATTCGAGGACCCTACAATGCGTCGATATCACGTCTTGCAAGGATGCAGCGTTGTTGAAGCGGTTGGGTTGTCGTTAAGCCCATTGGGCCTTTTGAATGGGCCATATCTCTAGGCCGGGACTGTGAACCGTTAACACATAAAGGAATTGTGCCCTCAACATGACGGGTGCGATCATACCAGCACTAATGCACCGGATCCCATCAGAACTCCGAAGTTAAGCGTGCTTGGGCGAGAGTAGTACTAGGATGGGTGACCCCCTGGGAAGTCCTCGTGTTGCACCCCCCTTCTCAATTTTTTTTGCTCCGGTTAGGATTGCCAAGATACTTTACCCACCACATTTCTATTATCGAATCACACGGCACCTTGGGCAAGACGACTTCTCTTCACGTGGAGGCTGGGCCCGCAAACCGAGGGCGTAGGGCTTGTGACCAGGTCTCCATCGCTCCGGTGCCCATAACTTTTGATCCGTAAGGAGTTACGAGGCGCACAGCATACCGTTGGAAAGCTCTCTGAGAGCTCTACGACGCGGGCAGCTAGCTAGCTTGCTGTGCCCTTTTCGGAGCTCAAAATCGAACGTTTTCATCAGTTTCTGGCCACTTTTCTTCTTTTGCTCTGTTTTTCCGTCCCGGATCGTACGTCGTGAGCTGTTAAAAGGACGACAACCTTACTCGCGGCACATTAGAGGACCCTACAATGCGTCGATATCACGTCTTGCGAGGATGCTGCGTTGTTGAAGCGGTTGGGTTGTCGTTAAGCCCATTGGGCCTTTTGAATGGGCCATATCTCTAGGCTGGGACTGTGAACCGTTAACACATAAAGGAATTGTGCCCTCAACATGACGGGTGCGATCATACCAGCACTAATGCACCGGATCCCATCAGAACTCCGAAGTTAAGCATGCTTGGGCGAGAGTAGTACTAGGATGGATGACCCCCTGGGAAATCCTCGTGTTGCACCCCCCTTCTCAATTTTTTTTGCTCCGGTTAGGGTTGCCAAGATACTTTACCCACCACATTTCTATTATCGAATCACACGGCACCGTGGGCAAGATGACTTCTCTTCACGTGGAGGCTGGGCCCGCAAACCGAGGCCGTAGGGCTTGTGACCAGGTCTCCGTCGCTCCGGTGCCCATAACTTTTGATCCGTAAGGAGTTACGAGGCGCACAGCATACCGTTGGAAAGCTCTCTGAGAGCTCTACGATGGGGGCAGCCAGCTAGCTCGCTATGCCCTTTTCGGAGCTCAAAATCGAACGTTTTCATCAGTTTTGGGCCACTTTTGTTCTTTTGCTCTGTTTTTCTGTCCCGGATCGTACGTCGTGAGCTGTTAAAAGGACGACAACCTTACTCGTGGCACATTAGAGGACCCTACAATGCGTCGATATCACGTCTTGCGAGGATGCTGCGTTGTTGAAGCGGATGGGTTGTCGTTAAGCCCATTGGGCCTTTTGAATGGGCCATATCTCTAGGCTGGGACTGTGAACCGTTAACACATAAAGGAATTGTGCCCTCAACATGACGGGTGCGATCATACCAGCACTAATGCACCGGATCCCATCAGAACTCCGAAGTTAAGCGTGCTTGGGTGAGAGTAGTACTAGGATGGGGGACCCCCTGGGAAGTCCTCGTGTTGCACCCCACTTTTCAATTTTTTTTGCTCCGGTTAGGGTTGCCAAGATACTTTACCCACCACATTTCTATTATCGAATCCCACGGCACCTTAGGCAAGACAACTTCTCTTCACGTGGAGGCTGGGCCCGCAAACCGAGGGCATAGAGCTTGTGACTAGGTCTCCGTAGCTCCGGTGCCCATAAATTTTGATCCGTAAGGACTTACAAGGCGCATCGCATACCGTTGGAAAGCTCTCTGAGAGCTCTACGACGGGGGCAGCTAGCTAGCTCGCTGTCCCCTTTTCAGAGCTCAAAATCGAACGTTTTCAACAGTTTCGGGCTACTTTTCTTCTATTGCTCGGTTTTTCCGTCCCGGATCGTACGTCGTGAGCTGTTAAAATGACTACAACCTTACTCGCGGCACATTAGAGGACCCTACGATGCGTCGATATCATGTCTTGCGAGGATGCTGCGTTGTTGAAGCGGATGGGTTGTCATTAAGCCCATTGGGCCTTTTGAATGGGCCATATCTCTAGGCTGGGACTGTGAACCGTTAACACATAAAGGAATTGTGCCCTCAACATGACGGGTGCGATCATACCAGCACTAATGCACCGGATCCCATCAGAACTCCGAAGTTAAGCGTGCTTGGGCGAGAGTAGTACTAGGATGGGCGACCCCTTGGGAAGTCCTCGTGTTGCACCCACCTTTTCAATTTTTTTTGCTCCGGTTAGGGTTGCCAAGATACTTTACCCACCACATTTCTATTATCGAATCCCACAGCACCTAGGGCAAGACAACTTCTCTTCACGTGGAGGCTGGGCCCGCAAACCGAGGGCGTAGGGCTTGTGACCAGGTCTCCGTCGCTCCGGTGCCCATAACTTTTGATCCGTAAGGAGTTACGAGGCGCAGATCATACCGTTGGAAAGCTATCTGAGAGATCTACGACGGGGGCAGCTAGCTAGCTCGTTGTGCCCTTTTTGGAGCTCAAAATCGAATGTTTTCATCAGTTTCGGGCCACTTTTGTTCTTTTGCTCTGTTTTTCCGTCCCGGATCGTACGTCGTGAGTTGTTAAAAGGACGACAACCTTACTCGCGGCACATTAGAGGACCCTACAATGCGTTGATATCACGTCTTGCGAGGATGCTGCGTTGTTGAAGCGGATGTGTTGTCGTTAAGCCCATTGGACCTTTTGAATGGGCCATATCTCTAGGCTGGGACTGTGAACCGTTTACACATAAAGGAATTGTGCCCTCAACATGACGGGTGCGATCATACCAGAACTAATGCACCGGATCCCATCAGAACTCCGAAGTTAAGCGTGCTTGGGCGAGAGTAGTACTAGGGTGGGTGACACTTTGGGAAGTCCTCGTGTTGCACCCCCCTTTTCAATTTTTTTTGCTCCGGTTAGGGTTGCCAAGATACTTTACCCACCACATTTCTATTATCGAATCCCACGGCACCTTGGGCAAGACAACTTCTCTTCACGTGGAGGTTGGGCCCGCAAACCGAGGGCGTAGAGCTTGTGACCTGGTCTTTGTCGCTCCGGTGCCCATAACTTTTGATCCGTAAGGAGTTACGAGGCGCACAGCATACCGTTGGAAAGCTCTCTGCGAGCTCTATGACGGGGGCAGCTAGCTAGCTCGCTATGCCCTATTCGGAGCTCAAAATTGAACATTTTCATCAGTTTTGGGCCACTTTTCTTCTTTTGCTCTGTTTTTTCGTCCCGGATCGTACGTCGTGAGCTATTAAAAGGACGACAACCTTACTCGCGGCACATTAGAGGACCCTACAATGCGTCGATATCACGTCTTGCGAGGATGCTGCGTTGTTGAAGCGGATGGGTTGTCGTTAAGCCCATTGGGCCTTTTGAATGGGCCATATCTCTAGGCTAGGACTGTGAACCGTTAACACATAAAGGAATTGTGCCCTCAACATGACGGGTGCGATCATAACAGCACTAATGCACCGGATCCCATCAGAACTCCAAAGTTAAGCGTGCTTGGGTGAGAGTAGTACTAGGATGGGTGACCCCCTGGGAAGTCCTCGTGTTGCACCCCACTTTTCAATTTTTTTTGCTCCGGCTAGGGTTGCCAAGATACTTTACCCACCACATTTCTATTATCGAATACCACGGCACCTTGGGCAAGACAACTTCTCTTCACGTGGAGGCTGGGCCCGCAAACCGAGGGCGTAGGGCTTGTGACCAGGTCTCCGTCGCTCCGGTGCCCATAACTTTTGATCCGTAAGGAGTTACGCGGCGCACAGCATACCATTGGAAAGCTCTCCGAGAGCTCTACGACGGGGGCAGGTAGCTAGCTCGCCGTACCCTTTTTGGAGCTCAAAATCGAATGTTTTCATCAGTTTCGGGCAACTTTTCTTCTTTTACTCTGTTTTTCCGTCCCAGATCGTACGTCGTGAGCTGTTAAAAGGACGACAACCTTACTCGTGGCACATTAGAGGACCCTACAATGCGTCGATATCACGTCTTGCGAGGATGCTGCGTTGTTGAAGCGGATGGGTTGTCGTTAAGCCCATTGGGCCTTTTGAATGGGCCATATCTCTAGGCTGGGACTGTGAACCGTTAACACATAAAGGAATTGTGCCCTCAACATGACGGGTGCGATCATACCATCACTAATGCACCGGATCCCATCAGAACTCCGAAGTTAAGTGTGCTTGGGCGAGAGTAGTACTAGGATGGATGACCCCCTGGGAAGTCCTCGTGTTGTACCCCCCTTCTCAATTTTTTTTGCTCCTCTTAGGGTTGCCAAGATACTTTACACACCACATTTCTATTATGGAATCACACGGCACCTTGGGCAAGACAACTTCTCTTCACGTGGAGGCTGGGCCCGCAAACCGAGGGCGTCGGGCTTGTGACCAGGTCTCCGTCGCTCCAGTGCCCATAACTTTTGATCCGTAAAGAGTTACGAGGCGCACAACATACCGTTGGAAAGCTCTCTGAGAGCTCTACGACGGGGGCAGCTAGCTAGCTCGCCATGCCCTTTTCGGAGCTCAAAATCGAACGTTTTCATCAGTTTCGGGACACTTTTCTTCTTTTGCTCTATTTTTCTGTCCCGGATCGTACGTCGTGAGCTGTTAAAAGGACGACAACCTTACTCGCGGCACATTAGAGGACCCTACAATGCGTCGATATCACGTCTTGCGAGGATGCTGCGTTGTTGTAGCGGATGGGTTGTCGTTAAGCCCATTGGGCCTTTTGAATGGGCCATATCTCTAGGTTGGGACTGTGAACCGTTAACACATAAAGGAATTGTGCCCTCAACATGACGGGTGCGATCATACCAGCACTAATGCACCGGATCCCATCAGAACTCCGAAGTTAAGCGTGCTTGGGTGAGAGTAGTACTAGGATGGGGGACCCCCTGGGAAGTCCTCGTGTTGCACCCCACTTTTCAATTTTTTTTGCTCCGGTTAGGGTTGCCAAGATACTTTACCCACCACATTTCTATTATCGAATCCCACGGCACCTTAGGCAAGACAACTTCTCTTCACGTGGAGGCTGGGCCCGCAAACCGAGGGCATAAAGCTTGTGACTAGGTCTCCGTCGCTCCGGTGCCCATAAATTTTGATCCGTAAGGACTTACAAGGCGCACCGCATACCGTTGGAAAGCTCTCTGAGAGCTCTACGACGGGGGCAGCTAGCTAGCTCGCTGTGCCCTTTTCAGAGCTCAAAATCGAACGTTTTCAACAGTTTCGGGCTACTTTTCTTCTTTTGCTCTGTTTTTCCGTCCCGGATCGTACGTCGTGAGCTGTTAAAATGACTACAACCTTACTCGCGGCACATTAGAGGACCCTTCAATGCGTCGATATCACGTCTTGCGAGGATGCTGCGTTGTTGAAGCGGATGGGTTGTCATTAAGCCCATTGGGCCTTTTGAATGGGCCATATCTCTAGGCTGGGACTGTGAACCGTTAACACATAAAGGAATTGTGCCCTCAACATGACGGGTGTGATCGTACCAGCACTAATGCACCGGATCCCATCAGAACTCCGAAGTTAAGCGTGCTTGGGCGAGAGTAGTACTGGGATGGGCGACCCCTTGGGAAGTCCTCGTGTTGCACCCACCTTTTCAATTTTTTTTGCTCCGGTTAGGGTTGCCAAGATACTTTACCCACCACATTTCTATTATCGAATCCCACAGCACCTAGGGCATGACAACTTCTCTTCACGTGGAGGCTGGGCCCGCAAACCGAGGGCGTAGGGCTTGTGACCAGGTCTCCGTCGCTCCGGTGCCCATAACTTTTGATCCGTAAGGAGTTACGAGGCGCAGATCATACCGTTGGAAAGCTATCTGAGAGATCTACGACGGGGGCAGCTAGCTAGCTCGTTGTGCCCTTTTTGGAGCTCAAAATCGAACGTTTTCATCAGTTTCGGGCCACTTTTGTTCTTTTGCTCTGTTTTTCCGTCCCGGATCGTACGTCGTGAGTTGTTAAAAGGACGACAACCTTACTCGCAGCACATTAGAGGACCCTACCATGCGTCGATATCACGTCTTGCGAGGATGCTGCGTTGTTGAAGCGGATGTGTTGTCGTTAAGCCCATTGGACCTTTTGAATGGGCCATATCTCTAGGCTGGGACTGTGAACCGTTTACACATAAAGGAATTGTGCCCTCAACATGACGGGTGCGATCATACGAGCACTAATGCACCGGATCCCATCAGAACTCCGAAGTTAAGCGTGCTTGGGCGAGAGTAGTACTAGGGTGGGTGACACTTTGGGAAGTCCTCGTGTTGCACCCCCCTTTTCAATTTTTTTTGCTCCGGTTAGGGTTGCCAAGATACTTTACCCACCACATTTCTATTATCGAATCCCACGGCACCTTGGGCAAGACAACTTCTCTTCACGTGGAGGTTGGGACCGCAAACCGAGGGCGTAGAGCTTGTGACCTGGTCTTTGTCGCTCCGGTGCCCATAACTTTTGATCCGTAAGGAGTTACGAGGCGCACAGCATACCGTTGGAAAGCTCTCGGCGAGCTCTACGACGGGGGCAGCTAGCTAGCTTGCTATGCCCTTTTCGGAGCTCAAAATTGAACGTTTTCATCAGTTTTGGGCCACTTTTCTTCTTTTGCTCTGTTTTTTCGTCCCGGATCGTACGTCGTGAGCTATTAAAAGGACGACAACCTTACTCGCGGCACATTAGAGGACCCTACAATGCGTCGATATCACGTCTTGCGAGGATGCTGCGTTGTTGAAGCGGATGGGTTGTCGTTAAGCCCATTGGGCCTTTTGAATGGGCCATATCTCTAGGCTGGGACTGTGAACCGTTAACACATAAAGGAATTGTGCCCTCAACATGACGGGTGCGATCATACCAGCACTAATGCACCGGATCCCATCAGAACTCCGAAGTTAAGCGTGCTTGGACGAGAGTAGTACTAGGATGGGTGACCACCTGGGAAGTCCTCGTGTTGCACCCCCTTTTGCACCCCCTTTTTCAATTTTTTTTGCTCCGGTTAGGGTTGCCAAGATACTTTACCCACCACATTTCTATTATCGAATCCCACGGCACCTTGGGCAAGACAACTTCTCTTCACGTGGAGGCTGGGCCCGCAAACCGAGGGCGTAGGGCTTGTGACCAGGTCTCCGTCGCTCCGGTGCCCATAACTTTCGATCCATAAGGAGTTACGCGGCGCACAGCGTACCGTTGGAAAGCTCTCCGAGAGCTCTACAACGGGGGCAGCTAGCTAGCTCGCCGTGTCATTCTCGGAGCTCAAAATCGAACGTTTTCATAAGTTTCGGGCCACTTTTCTTCTTTTGCCCTGTTTTTCCGTCCCGGATCGTACGTCGTGAGCTGTTAAAAGGACGACAACCTTATTCGCGGCACATTAGAGGACCCTACAATGCGTCGATATCACGTCTTGCGAGGATGCTGCATAGTTGAAGCGGATGGGTTGTCGTTAAGCCTATTGGGCCTTTTGAATGGGCCATATCTCTAGGCTAGGACTGTGAACCGTTAACACATAAAGGAATTGTGCCCTCAACATGACGGGTGCGATCATACCAGCACTAATGCACCGGATCCCATCAGAACTCCGAAGTTAAGCGTGCTTGGGCGAGAGTAGTACTAGGATGGGTGACCCCTTGGGAAGTTCTCGTGTTGCACCCCCCTTTTCAATTTTTTTTGCCCCGGTTAGGGTTGCCAAGATACTTTACCGACCACATTTCTATTATCGAATCCCACGGCACCTTGGGCAAGAAAACTTCTCTTCACGTGGAGGCTGGGCCCGCAAACCGAGGGCGTAGGGCTTGTGACCAGGTCTCCGTCGCTCCGGTGCCCATAACTTTTGATCCGTAAGGAGTTACGAGGCGCACATAATACCGTTGGAAAGCTTTCCTAGAGCTCTACGACGGGGCAGCTAGCTAGCCCGTTGTGCCCTTTTCGGAGCTCAAAATCGAACGTTTTCATCAGTTTCGGGCCACTTTTCTTCTTTTGCTCTGTTTTTCCGTCCCGGATCGTACGTCGTGAGATGTTAAAAGGACGACAACCATACTCGCGGCACATTAGAGGACCCTACAATGCGTCGATATCACGTCTTGCGAGGATGCTGCGTTGTTGAAGCGGATGGGTTGTCGTTAAGCCCATTGGGCCTTTTGAATGGGCCATATCTCTATGCTGGGACTGTGAACCGTTAACACATAAAGGAATTGTGCCCTCAACATGACGGGTGCGATCATACCAGCACTAATGCACCGGATCCCATCAGAACTCCGAAGTTAAGCATGCTTGGGCGAGAGTAGTACTAGGATGGGTGACCCCCTGGGAAGTCCTCGTGTTGCACCCCACTTTTCAATTTTTTTTGCTCCGGTTAGGGTTGCCAAGATACTTTACCCACCACATTTCTATTATCGAATCCCACGGCACCTTGGGCAAGACAACTTCTCTTCACGTGGAGGCTGGGCCCGCAAACCGAGGGCGTAGGGCTTGGGACCAGGTCTCCGTCGCTCCGGTGCCCATAACTTTTGATCCGTAAGGAGTTACGATGCGCACATCATACCGTTGGAAAGCTCTCCGAGAGCTCTACGACGGGGCAGCTAGCTAGCTCGCAGTGCCCTTTTCGGAGCTCTAAATCGAACGTTTTCATAAGTTTCGGGCTACTTTTCTTCTTTTGCTCTGTTTTTCCGTCCCGGATCGTACGTCGTGAGCTGTTAAAAGGACGACAACCTTACTCGCGGGACATTAGAGGACTCTACAATGCGTCGATATCACGTCTTGCGAGGATGCTGCGTTGTTGAAGCGAATGGGTTGTCGTTAAGCCCATTGGGCCTTTTGAATGGGCCATATCTCTAGGCTGGGACTGTGAACCGTTAACACATAAAGGAATTGTGCCCTCAACATGACGGGTGCGATCATAACAGCACTAATGCACCGGATCCCATCAGAACTCCGAAGTTAAGCGTGCTTGGGCGAGAGTAGTACTAGGATGGGTGACCCCTTGGGAAGTTCTCGTGTTGCACCCCCCTTTTCAATTTTTTTTGCTCCGGTTAGGGTTGCCAAGATACTTTACCCACCACATTTCTATTATCGAATCCCACGGCACCTTGGGCAAGACAACTTCTCTTCACGTGGAGGCTGGGCCCGCAAACCGAGGGCGTAGGGCTTGTGACCAGGTCTCCGTCGCCCCGGTCCCCATAACTTTTGATCCTTAATGAGTTACGAGGCGCACAGCGTACCGTTGGAAAGCACTCTGAGAGCTCTACGACGGGGGCAGCCAGCTAGCTTGCTGTACCCTTTTCGGAGATCAAAATCGAACGTTCTCATCAGTTTCGGGCCACTTTTCTTCTTTTGCTCTGTTTTTCCGTCCCGGATCGTACGTCGTGAGCTTTTAAAAGGACGACAACCTTACTCGTGGCACATTAGAGGACCCTACAATGCGTCGATATCACAAATTGCGAGGATGCTGCGTTGTTGAAGCGGATGTGTTGTCGTTAAGCCCATTGGGCCTTTTGAATGGGGCATATCTCTAGGCTGGGACAGTGAACCGTTAACACATAAAGGAATTGTGCCCTCAACATGACGGGTGCGATCATACCAGCACTAATGCACCGGATCCAATCAGAACTCCGAAGTTAAGCGTGCTTGGGCGAGAGTAGTACTAGGATGGGTGACCCCCTGGGAAGTCCTCGTGTTGCACCCCACTTTTCAATTTTTTTTGCTCCGGTTAGGGTTGTCAAGATACTTTACCCACCACATTTCTATTATCGAATCCCACGGCACCTTGGGCAAGACAACTTCTCTTCACGTGGAGGCTGGGCCCGCAAACCGAGGGCGTAGGGCTTGTGACCAGGTCTCCGTCATCCCGATGCCCATAACTTTTGATCCGTAAGGAGTTACGCGGCGCACAGCATACTGTTGGAAAGCTCTCCGAGAGCTCTACGACGGGGGCAGGTAGCTAGATCACCGAGACCTTTTCGGAGCTCAAAATCGAATGTTTTCATCAGTTTCGGGCCACTTTTCTTCTTTTGCTCTGTTTTTCCGTCCCGGATCATACGTCGTGAGCTGTTAATAGGACGACAACCTTACTCGCGGCACATTAGAGGACCCTACAATGCGTCGATATCACGTATTGCGAGGATGCTGCGTTGTTGAAGCGGAAGTGTTGTCGTTAAGCCCATTGAGCCTTTTGAATGGGCCATATCTCTAGGCTGGGATTGTGAACCGTTAACACATAAAGGAATTGTGCCCTCAACATGACGGGTACGATCATACCAGCACTAATGCACCGGATCCCATCAGAACTCCGAAGTTAAGCATGCTTGGGCGAGAGTAGTACTAGGATGGGTGACCCCCTGGGAAGTCCTCGTGTTGCACCCCACTTTTCAATTTTTTTTGCTCCGGTTAGGGTTGCCAAGATACTTTACCCACCACATTTCTATTATCGAATCCCACGGCACCTTGGGCAAGACAACTTCTCTTCACGTGGAGGCTGGGCCCTCAAACCGAGGGCGTAGGGCTTGTGACCAGGTCTCCGTCGCCCCGGTGCCCATAACTTTTGATCCGTAAGGAGTTACGCGGCGCACAGCATACTGTTGGAAAGCTCTCCGAGAGCTCTACGACGGGGGCAGGTAGCTAGATCACCGAGACCTTTTCGGAGCTCAAAATCGAATGTTTTCATCAGTTTCGGGCCACTTTTCTTCTTTTGCTCTATTTTTCCGTCCCGGATCGTACGTCGTGGGATGTTAAAAGGACGACAACCTTACTCGCGGCACATTAGAGGACACTACAATGCGTCGATATCACGTCTTGCGAGGATGCTGCGTTGTTGAAGCGGATGGGTTGTCGTTAAGCCCATTGGGCCTTTTGAATGGGCCATATCTCTAGGCTGGGACTGTGAACCGTTAACACATAAAGGAATTATGCCCTCAACATGACGGGTGCTATCATACCAGTACTAATGCACCGGATCCCATCAGAACTCCGAAGTTAAGCGTGCTTGGGTGAGAGTAGTACTAGGATGGGTGACCCCCTGGGAAGTCCTCGTGTTGCACCCCACTTTTCAATTTTTTTTGCTCCGGTTAGGGTTGCCAAGATACTTTACCCACCACTTTTCTATTATCGAATACCACGGCACCTTGGGCAAGACAACTTCTCTTCACGTGGAGGCTGGGCCCGCAAACCGAGGGCGTAGGGCTTGTGACCAGGTCTCCGTCGCTCCGGTGCCCATAACTTTTGATCCGTAAGGAGTTACGAGGCGCACATCAAACCGTTGGAAAGCTCTCTGAGAGCTCTACGACGGGGGCAGCTAGCAAGCTCGCTGTGCCCTTTTCGGAGCTCAAAATCGAACGTTTTCATCAGTTTCGGGCCACTTTTCTTCTTTTGCTCTGTATTTCCGTCCCGGATCGTACGTCGTGTGCTGTTAAAAGGACGACAACCTTACTCGCGGCACATTAGAGGACCCTACAATGTGTCGATATCACGTCTTGCGAGGATGCTGCGTTGTTGAAGCGGATGGGTTGTCGTTAAGCCCATTGGGCCTTTTGAATGGGCCATATCTCTAGGCTGGGACTCTGAACCGTTAACACATAAAGGAATTGTGCCCTCAACATGACGGGTGCGATCATACCAGCACTAATGCACCGGATCCCATCAGAACTCCGAAGTTAAGCGTGCTTGGGCGAGAGTAGTACTAGGATGGGTGACCACCTGGGAAGTCCTCGTGTTGCAACCCCCTTTTCAATTTTTTTGCTCCGGTTAGGGTTGCCAAGATACTTTACCCGCCACATTTCTATTATCGAATCCCACGGCACCTTGGGCAAGACAACTTCTCTTCACGTGGAGGCTGGGCCCGCAAACCGAGGTCGTAGGGCTTGTGACCAAGTCTCCGTCGCCCCGGTCCCCATAACTTTTGATCCGTAAGGAGTTACGAGGCGCACAGCGTACCGTTGGAAAGCTCTCTGAGAGCTCTACGACGGGGGTAGCCAGCTATCTTGCTGTACCCTTTTCGGAGATCAAAATCGAACGTTTTCATCAGTTTCGGGCCACTTTTCTTCTTTTGCTCTATTTTTCCGTCCCGGATCGTACATCGTGAGCTGTTAAAAGGACGACAACCTTACTCGTGGCACATTAGAGGAACCTACAATGCGTCGATATCACGTCTTGCGAGGATGCTGCGTTGTTGAAGCGGATGGGTTGCCGTTAAGCCCATTGGGCCTTTTGAATGGGCCATATCTCTAGGCTGGGACTGTGAACCGTTAACACATAAAGGAATTGTGCCCTCAACATGACGGGTGCGATCATACCAGCACTAATGCACCGGATCCCATCAGAACTCCGAAGTTAAGCGTGCTTGGGCGAGAGTAGTACTAGGATGGTTGGCCCCTTGGGAAGTTCTCGTGTTGCACCCCCCTTTTCAATTTTTTTTGCCCCGGTTAGGGTTGCCAAGATACTTTACCCACCACATTTCTATTATCGAATCCCACGGCACCTTGGGCAAGAAAACTTCTCTTCACGTGGAGGCTGGGCCCGCAAACCGAGGGCGTAGGGCTTGTGACCAGGTCTCCGTCGCTCCGGTGCCCGTAACTTTTGATCCGTAAGGAGTTACGAGGCGCACATAATACCGTTGGAAAGCTTTCCGAGAGCTCTACGACGGGGCAGCTAGCTAGCCCGCTGTGCCCTTTTCGGAGCTCAAAATCGAACGTTTTCATCAGTTTCGGGCCACTTTTCTTCTTTTGCTCTGTTTTTCCGTCCCGGATCGTACGTCGTGAGCTGTTAGAAGGACAACAACCTTACTCGCGGCATATTAGAGGACCCTACAATGCGTCGATATCACGTCTTGCGAGGATGCTGCGTTGTTGAAGCGGATGGGTTGTCGTTAAGCCCATTGGGCCTTTTGAATGGGCCATATCTCTATGCTGGGACTGTGAACCGTTAACACATAAAGGAATTGTGCCCTCAACATGACGGGTGTGATCATACCAGCACTAATGCACCGGATCCCATCAGAACTCCGAAGTTAAGCGTGCTTGGGCGAGAGTAGTACAAGGATGGGTGACCCCCTAGGAAGTCCTCGTGTTGCACCCCACTTTTCAATTTTTTTTGCTCCGGTTAGGGTTGCCAAGATACTTTACCCACCACATTTCTATTATCGAATCCCACGGCACCTTGGGCAAGACAACTTCTATTCACGTGGAGGCTGGGACCGCAAACCGAGGGCGTAGGGCTTGTGACCAGGTCTCCGTCGCCCCGGTGCCCATAAATTTTGATCCGTAAGGAGCT
This sequence comes from Ehretia macrophylla, assembly GCA_037974665.1. Lineage (NCBI taxonomy): Eukaryota > Viridiplantae > Streptophyta > Magnoliopsida > Boraginales > Ehretiaceae > Ehretia > Ehretia macrophylla. Next base: position 2,740,155 of record CM075780.1, read on the forward strand.
ACGCGGCGCACAGCATAGCGTTGGAAAGCTCTCCGAGAGCTCTGCGACGGGGGCAGGTAGCTAGCTCACCGAGACCTTTTCGGAGCTCAAAATCGAACGTTTTCATCTGTTTCGGGCCACTTTTCTTCTTTTGCTCTGTTTTTCCGTCCCGGCTCGTACGTCGTGAGCTGTTAAAAGGACGACAACCTTACTCGCGGCACATTAGTGGACCCTACAATGCGTCGATATCACGTCTTGCGAGGATGCTGCGTTGTTGAAGCGGATGGGTTGTCGTTAAGACCATTGGGCCTTTTGAATGGGCCATATCTCTAGGCTGGGACTGTGAACCGTTAACACATAAAGGAATTGTGCCCTCAACATAACGGGTGCGATCATACAAGCACTAATGCACCGGATCCCATCAGAACTCCGTAGTTAAGCGTGCTTGGGCGAGAGTAGTACTAGGATGGGTGACCCCCTGGGAAGTCCTCGTGTTGCACCCCACTTTTCAATTTTTTTTGCTCCGGTTAGGGTTGCCAAGATACTTTACCCACCACATTTCTATTATCGAATCCCGCGGCACCTTGGGCAAGACAACTTCTCTTCACGTGGAGGCTGGGCCCGCAAACCGAGGGCATAGGGCTTGTGACCAGGTCTCCGTCGCCCCGGTGCCCATAACTTTTGATCCGTAAGGAGTTACACGGCGCACAGCATACCGTTGGAAAGCTCTCCGAGAGCTCTACGACGGGGCCAGGTAGCTAGATCACCGAGACCTTTTCGGAGCTCAAAATCGAACGTTTTCATCAGTTTCGGGCCACTTTTCTTCTTTTGCTCTGTTTTTCCGTCCCGGATCGTACGTCGTGAGCTGTTAAAAGGACGACAACCTTACTCGCGGCACATTAGAGGACCCTACAATGCGTCGATATCACGTCTTGCGAGGATGCTCCGTTGTTGAAGCAGATGGGTTGTCGTTAAGCCCATTGGGCCTTTTGAATGGGCCATATCTCTAGGCTGGGACTGTGAACCGTTAACACATAAAGGAATTGTGCCCTCAACATGACGGGTGCGATCATACCAGCACTAATGCACTGGATCCCATCAGAACTCCGAAGTTAAGCGTGCTTGGGCGAGAGTAGTACTAGGATGGGTGACCCCCTGGGAAGTCCTCGTGTTGCACCCCCCTTTTCAATTTTTTTTGCTCCGGTTAGCGTTGCCAAGATACTTTACCCACCACATTTCTATTATCGAATCCCGCGGCACCTTGGGCAAGACAACTTCTCTTCACGTGGAGGCTGGGCCCGCAAACTGAGGGCGTAGGGCTTGTGACCTGGTCTCCGTCGCTCCGGTGCCCATAACTTTTGATCCGTAAGGAGTTACGAGGCGCACAGCATACCGTTGGAAAGCTCTCTGAGAGCTCTACGACGGGGGCAGCTAGCTAGCTCGTTGTGCCCTTTTCGGAGCTCAAAATCGAACGTTTTCATCAGTTTTGGGCCACTTTTCTTCTTTTGCTATGTTTTTTCGTCCCGGATCGTACGTCGTGCGCTGTTAAAAGGAAGACAACCTTACTCGCGGCACGTTAAAGGACCCTACAATGCGTCGATATCACGTCTTGCGAGGATGTTGCGTTGTTGAAGCGGATGGGTTGTCGTTAAGCCCATTGGGCCTTTTGAATGGGCCATATCTCTAGGCTGGGACTGTGAACCGTTAACACATAAAGGAATTGTGCCCTCAACATAATGGGTGCGATCATACCAGCACTAATGCACCGGATCCCATCAGAACTCCGAAGTTAAGCGTGCTTGGGCGAGAGTAGTACTAGGATGGGTGACCCCCTGGGAAGTCCGCGTGTTGCACCCCCCTTTTCAATTTTTTTTGCTCCGGTTAGCGTTGCCAAGATACATTACCCACCACATTTCTATTATCGAATCCCACGGCACCTTGGGCAAGACAACTTCTCTTCACGTGGAGGCTGGGCCCGCAAACCGAGGGCGTAGGGCTTGTGACCAGGTCTCCGTCGCTCCGGTGACCATAACTTTTGATCCGTAAGGAGTTACGAGGCGCACAACATACCGTTGGAAAGATCTCTGAGAGCTCTACGACGGGGGCAGCTAGCTAGCTCGCCTTGCCCTTTTCGGAGCTCAAAATCGAACGTTTTCATCAGTTTCGGGCCACTTTTCTTCTTTTGCTCTGTTTTTCCGTCCCGGATAGTACGTCGTGAGCTGTTAAAAGGACGACAACCTTACTCCCGGCACATTAGTGGACCCTACATTGCGTCGATATCACATCTTGCGAGCATGCTGCGTTGTTGAAGCGGATGGGTTGTCGTTAAGACCATTGGGCCTTTTGAATGGGCCATATCTCTAGGCTGGGACTGTGAACCGTTAACACATAAAGGAATTGTGCCCTCAACATGACGGGTGCGATCATACCAGCACTAATGCACCGGATCCCATCAGAACTCCGAAGTTAAGCGTGCTTGGGCAAGAGTTGTACTAGGATGGGTGACCCCTTGGGAAGTCCTCGTGTTGCACCCCCCTTTTCAATTTTTTTTGCTCCGGTTAGCGTTGCCAAGATACTTTACCTACCACATTTCTATTATAGAATCCCGTGGCACCTTGGGCAAGACAACTTCTCTTCACGTGGAGGCTGGGCCCGCAAACCGAGGGCGTAGGGCTTGTGACCAGGTCTCCGTCGCTCCGGTGACCATAACTTTTGATCCGTAAGGAGTTACGAGGCGCACAGCATACCGTTGGAAAGCTCTCTGAGAGCTCTACGACGGGGGCAGCTAGCTAGCTCGCCGTGCCCTTTTCGGAGCTCAAAATCGAACGTTTTCATCAGTTTCGGGCCACTTTTCTTCTTTTGCTCTGTTTTTTAGTCCCGGATCGTACGTCGTGAGCTGTTAAAAGGACGACAACCTTACTCGCGGCATATTAGAGGACCCTACAATGCATCGATATCACGTCTTGCGAGGATGCTGCGTTGTTGAAGCGGATGGGTTGTCGTTAAGCCCATTGGGCCTTTTGAATGGGCCATATCTCTAGGCTGGGACTGTGAACCGTTAACACATAAAGGAATTGTGCCCTCAACATGATGGGTGCGATCATACCAGCACTAATGCACCGGATCCCATCAGAACTCCGAAGTTAAGCGTGCTTGGGCGAGAGTAGTACTAGGATGGGTGACCCCCTGGGAAGTCCGCGTGTTGCACCCCCCTTTTCAATTTTTTTTGCTCCGGTTAGCGTTGCCAAGATACATTACCCACCACATTTCTATTATCGAATCCCACGGCACCTTGGGCAAGACAACTTCTCTTCACGTGGAGGCTGGGCCCGCAAACCGAGGGCGTAGGGCTTGTGACCAGGTCTCCGTCGCTCCGGTGCCCATAACTTTTGATCCGTAAGGAGTTACGAGGCGCACAACATACCGTTGGAAAGCTCTCTGAGAGCTCTACGACGGGGGCAGCCAGCTAGCTCGCTGTGCCCTTTTCGGAGCTCAAAATCGAACGTTTTCATCAGTTTCGGGCCACTTTTCTTCTTTTGCTCTGTTTTTCCGTCTCGGATCGTACGTCGTGAGCTGTTAGAAGGACGACAACCTTACTCGCGGCATATTAGAGGACCCTACAATGCGTCGATATCACGTCTTGCGAGGATACTGCGTTGTTGAAGCGGATGGGTTGTCGTTAAGCCCATTGGGCCTTTTGAATGGTCCATATCTCTATGCTGGGACTGTGAACCGTTAACACATAAAGGAATTATGCCCTCAACATGACGGGTGTGATCATACCAGCACTAATGCACCGGATCCCATCAGAACTCCGAAGTTAAGCGTGCTTGGGCGAGAGTAGTACTAGGATGGGTGACCCCCTGGGAAGTCCTCGTGTTGCACCCCACTTTTCAATTTTTTTTGCTCCGGTTAGGGTTGCCAAGATACTTTACCCACCACATTTCTATTATCGATTTCCACGGCACCTTGGGCAAGACAACTTCTATTCACGTGGAGGCTGGGCCCACAAACCGAGGGCGTAGGGCTTGTGACCAGGTCTCCGTCGCCCCGGTGCCCATAACTTTTGATCCGTAAGGAGTTACGCGGCGCACAGCATAGCGTTGGAAAGCTCTCCGAGAGCTCTGCGACGGGGGCAGGTAGCTAGCTCACCGAGACCTTTTCGGAGCTCAAAATCGAACGTTTTCATCAGTTTCGGGCCACTTTTCTTCTTTTGCTCTGTTTTTCCGTCCCGGCTCGTACGTCGTGAGCTGTTAAAAGGACGACAACCTTACTCGCGGCACATTAGTGGACCCCACAATGCGTCGATATCACGTCTTGCGAGGATGCTGCGTTGTTGAAGCGGATGGGTTGTCGTTAAGACCATTGGGCCTTTTGAATGGGCCATATCTCTAGGCTGGGACTGTGAACCGTTAACACATAAAGGAATTGTGCCCTCAACATGACGGGTGCGATCATACCAGCACTAATGCACCGGATCCCATCAGAACTCCGAAGTTAAGCGTGCTTGGGCGAGAGTAGTACTAGGATGGGTGACCCCTTGGGAAGTCCTCGTGTTGCACCCCCCTTTTCAATTTTTTTTGCTCCGGTTAGCGTTGCCAAGATACTTTACCCACCACATTTCTATTATCGAATCCCGCGGCACCTTGGGCAAGACAACTTCTCTTCACGTGGAGGCTGGGCCCGCAAACCGAGGGCGTAGGGCTTGTGACCAGGTCTCCGTCGCTCCGGTGCCCATAACTTTTGATCCGTAAGGAGTTACGAGGCGCACAGCATACCATTGGAAAGCTCTCTGAGAGCTCTACGATGAGGGCAGCTAGCTAGCTCGCCGTGCCCTTTTCGAAGCTCAAAATCGAACGTTTTCATCAGTTTCGGGCCACTTTTCTTCTTTTTCTCTGTTTTTCCGTCCCGGATCGTACGTCGTGAGCTGTTAAAAGGACGACAACTTTACTCGCGGCATATTAGAGGACCCTACAATGCATCGATATCACGTCTTGCGAGGATGCTGCGTTGTTGAAGCGGATGGGTTGTCGTTAAGCCCATTGGGACTTTTGAATGGGCCATATCTCTAGGCTGGGACTGTGAACCGTTAACACATAAAGGAATTGTGCCCTCAACATGACGGGTGCGATCATACCAGCACTAATGCACCGGATCCTATCAGAACTCCGAAGTTAAGCGTGCTTGGGCGAGAGTAGTACTAGGATGGGTGACCCCCTGGGAAGTCCGCGTGTTGCACCCCCCTTTTCAATTTTTTTTGCTACGGTTAACGTTGCCAAGATACATTACCCACCACATTTCTATTATCGAATCCCACGGCACCTTGGGCAAGAAAACTTCTCTTCACGTGGAGGCTGGGCCCGCAAACCGAGGGCGTAGGGCTTGTGACCAAGTCTCCGTCGCTCCGGTGCCCATAACTTTTGATCCGTAAGGAGTTACGAGGCGCACAGCATACCGTTGGAAAGGTCCCCGAGAGCTCTACGACATGGGCAGCAAGCTAGCTCGTTGTGCCCTTTTCGGAGCTCAAAATCGAACGTTTTCATCAATTTCGGGCCACTTTTCTTCTTTTGCTCTGTTTTTCCGTCCATGATCGTACGTCTTGAGCTGTTAGAAGGACGACAACCTTACTCGCGGCACATTAGAGGACCCTACAATGCGTCGATATCACGTCTTGCGAGGATGCTGCGTTGTTGAAGCGGATGGGTTGTCGTTAAGCCCATTGGGCCTTTTGAATGGGCCATATCTCTAGGCTGGGACTGTGAACCGTTAACACATAAAGGAATTGTGCCCTCAACATGACGGGTGCGATCATACCAGCACTAATGCACCGGATCCCATCAGAACTCCGAAGTTAAGCGTGCTTGGGCGAGAGTAGTACTAGGATGGTTGACCCCCTGGGAAGTCCGCGTGTTGCACCCCCCTTTTCAATTTTTTTTGCTCCAGTTAGCGTTGCCAAGATACTTTACCCACCACATTTCTATTATCGAATCCCACGGCACCTTGGGCAAGACAACTTCTCTTCACGTGGAGGCTGGGCCCGCACACCGAGGGCGTAGGGCTTGTGACCAGGTCTCCGTCGCCCCGGTGCCCATAACTTTTGATCCGTAAGGAGTTACGAGGCGCACAGCATACCGTTGGAAAGCTCTCTGAGAGTTCTACGACGGGGGCAGCCAGCTAGCTCGCTTTACCCTTTTCTGAGCTCAAAATCAATCGTTTTCATCAGTTTCGGGCCACTTTTCTTCTTTTGCTCTGTTTTTTCGTCCCGGATCGTACGTCGTGAGCTGTTAAAAGGACGTCAACCCTACTCGCGGCACATTAGAGGACCCTACAATGCGTCGATATCACGTATTGCGAGGATGCTGCGTTGTTGAAGCGGATGGGTTGTCGTTAAGCCCATTGGGCCTTTTGAATGGGCCATATCTCTAGGCTGGGACTGTGAACCGTTAACACATAAAGGAATTGTGCCCTCAACATGACGGGTGCGATCATACCAGCACTAATGCACCGGATCCCATTAGAACTCCGAAGTTAAGCGTGCTTGGGCGAGAGTAGTACTAGGATGGGTGACCCCCTGGGAAGTCCTCGTGTTGCACCCCCCTTTTCAATTTTTTTTGCTCCGGTTAGGGTTGCCAAGATACTTTACCCACCACATTTCTATTATCGAATCCCACAGCACCTTGGGCAAGACAACTTCTCTTCACGTGGAGGCTGGGCCTGCAAACCGGGGGCGTAGGGCTTGTGACTAGGTCTCCGTCGCTCCGGAGTCCATAACTATTGATCCGTAAGGAGTTACGAGGCGCACAGCATACCGTTGGAAAGCTCTCCGAGAGCTCTACGACGGGGCAGCTAGCTAGCTCGCTGTGCCCTTTTCGGAGCTCAATATCGAACGTTTTCATCAATTTCGGGCCACTTTTCTTCTTTTGTTCTGTTTTTCCGTCCCGGATCGTACGTCGTGAGCTGTTAAAAGGACAACGACCTTAATCGCGGGACATTAGAGGACTCTACAATGCGTCGATATCACGTCTTGCGAGGATGCTGTGTTGTTGAAGCGGATAGGTTGTCGTTAAGCCCATTGGGCCTTTTGAATGGGCCATATCTCTAGGCTGGGACTGTGAACCGTTAACGCATAAAGTAATTGTTCCCTCAACATGACGGGTGCGATCATACCAGCACTAATGCACCGGATCCCATCAGAACTCCGAAGTTAAGCGTGCTTGGGCGAGAGTAGTACTAGGATGGGTGACCCCGTGGGAAGTCCTCGTGTAGCACCCCCATTTTCAATTTTTTTTGCTCCGGTTAGGGTTGCCAAGATACTTTACCCACCACATTTCTATTATCGAATCCCACGGCACCTTGGGCAAGACAACTTCTCTTCACGTGGAGGCTCGGCCTGCAAACCGAGGTCGTAGGGCTTGTGACCAAGTCTCCGTCGCCCCGGTCCCCATAACTTTTGATCCGTAACGAGTTACGAGGCGCACAGCGTACCGTTGGAAAGCTCTCTGAGAGCTCTACAACGGGGGCAGCGAGCTAGCTCGCTGTACCCTTTTCGGAGATCAAAATCGAACGTTTTCATCAGTTTCGGGCCACTTTTCTTCTTTTGCTATGATTTTTCGTACTGGATCGTACGTCGTGAGCTGTTAAAAGGACGACAACCTTACTCGCGGCACATTAGAGGACCCTACAATGCGTCGATATCACGTCTTACGAGGATGCTGCGTTGTTGAAGCGGATGTGTTGTCGTTAAGCCCATTGGGCCTTTTGAATGGGCCATATCTCTAGGTTGGGACTGTGAACAGTTAACACATAAAAGAATTGTGCCCTCAACATGACGGGTGCGATCATACCAGCACTAATGTACCGGATCCCATCAGAACTCCGAAGTTAAGCGTGCTTGGGTGATAGTAGTACTAGGATGGGTGACCCCTTGGGAAGTCCTCGTGTTGCACCCCCCTTTTCAATTTTTTTTGCTCCGGTTAGGGTTGCCAAGATACTTTACCCACCACATTTCTATTATCGAATCCCGCGGCACCTTGGGCAAGACAACTTCTCTTCACGTGGAGGCTGGGCCCCCAAACCGAGGGCGTAGGGCTTGTGACCAGGTCTTCGTCGCCCCGGTCCCCATAACTTTTGATCCGTAAGGAGTTACGAGGCGCACAGCATACCGTTGGAAAGCTCTTTGAGATCTCTACGACGGGGGCAGCCAGCTAGCTCGCTGTACCCTTTTCGGAGCTCAAAATCGAACGTTTTCATCAGTTTCGGGCGACTTTTCTTCTTTTGCTCTGTTTTTTCGTCCCGGATCGTACGTCGTGAGCTGTTAAAAGGACGACAACCTTACTCGCGGCACATTAGAGGACCCTACAATGCGTCGATATCACGTCTTGCGAGGAAGCTGCGTTGTTGAAGCGGATGGGTTGTTGTTGAGCCCATTGGGCCTTTTGAATGGGCCATATCTCTAGGATGGGAGTGTGAACCGTTAACACATAAAGGAATTGTGCCCTCAACATGACAGGTGCGATCATACCAGCACTAATCCACCGGATCCCATCAGAACTCCGAAGTAAAGCGTGCTTGGGCGAGAGTAGTACTAGGATGGGTGACCCCCTGGGAAGTCCTCGTGTTGCACCCCGCTTTTCAATTTTTTTTGCTGCGGTTAGCGTTGCCAAGATACTTTACCCACCACATTTCTATTATCGAATCCCACGGCACCTTGGGCAAGACAACGTCTCTTCACGTGGAGGCTGGGCCCGCAAACCGAGGGCGTAGGGCTTGTGACCAGGTCTCCGTTGCTCCGGTGCCCATAACTTTTGATCCGTAAGGAGTTACGCGGCGCACACCATACCGTTGGAAAGCTCTCCGAGAGCTCTACGACGGGGGCAAGTAGCTTGCTCACCGTGCCCTTTTCGGAGCTCAAAATCGAACGTTTTCATCAGTTTCGGGCCACTTTTCTTCTTTTGCTCTGTTTTTCCGTCCCGGATCGTACGTCGTGAGTTGTTAAAAGGATGACAACCTTACTCGCGGCACATTAGAGGACCCTACAATGCGTCGATATCACGTCTTGCGAGGATGCTGTGTTGTTGAAGCGGAAGGGTTGTCGTTAAGCCCATTGGGCCTTTTGAATGGGCCATATCTCTAGGCTGGGACTGTGAACCGTTAACACATAAAGGAATTGTGCCCTCAACACGACTGGTGCGATCATACCAGCACTAATGCGCAGGATCCCATCAGAACTCCGAAGTTAAGCGTGCTTGGGCGAGAGTAGTACTAGGATGGGTGCCCCCCTGGGAAGTCCTCGTGTTGCACCCCCCTTTTCAATTTTTTTTCTCCGGTTAGGGTTGCCAAGATACTTTACCCACCACATTTCTATTATCGAATCCCACGGCACCTTGGGCAAGACAACTTCTCTTCACGTGGAGGCCGGGCCCGCAAACCGAGGGCGTAGGGCTTGTGACCAGGTCTCCGTCGCTCCGGTGTCCATAACTATTGATCCGTAAGGAGTTACAAGGCGCACAGCATACCGATGGAAAGCTCTCCGAGAGCTCTACGACGGGGCAGCTAGCTAGCTCGCTGTGCCTTTTTCGGAGCTCAAAATCGAACGTTTTCATCAGTTTCGGGCCACTTTTCTTCTTTTGCTCTGTTTTTCCGTCCCGGATCATACGTCGTGAGCTGTTAAAAGGACGACAACCTTACTCGCGGGACATTAGAGAACTCTACAATGCGTCGATATCAAGTCTTGCGAGGATGCTGCGTTGTTGAAGCGGATAGGTTGTCGTTAAGCCCATTGGGCCTTTTGAATGGGCCATATCTCTAGGCTGGGACTGTGAACCGTTAACGCATAAAGGAATTGTGCCCTCAACATGACGGGTGCGATCATACCAGCACTAATGCATCGGATCCCATCAGAACTCCGAAGTTAAGCGTGCTTGGGCGAGAGTAGTACTAGGATGGGTGACCCCCTGGGAAGTCCTCGTGTTGCACCCCCCTTTTCAATTTTTTTTGCTCCGGTTAGGGTTGCCAAGATACTTTACCCACCACATTTCTATTATCGAATCCCACGGCACCTTGGGCAAGACAACTTCTCTTCACGTGGAGGCTGGGCCCGCAAACCGAGGTCGTAGGGCTTGTGACCAAGTCTCCGTCGCCCCGGTCCCCATAACTTTTGATCCGTAAGGAGTTACGAGGCGCACAGCGTACCGTTGGAAAGCTCTCTGAGAGCTCTAAGACGGGGGCAGCCAGCTAGCTCGTTGTACCCTTTTCGGAGATCAAAATCGAACGTTTTCATCAGTTTCGGGCCACTTTTCTCTTTTTGCTCTGTTTTTCCGTCCTGGATCGTACGTCGTGAGCTGTTAAAAGGACGACAACCTTACTCGCGGCACATTAGAGGACCCTACAATGCGTCGATATCACGTCTTGCGAGGATGCTGCGTTGTTGAAGCGGATGTGTTGTCGTTAAGCCCATTGGGCCTTTTGAATGGGCCATATCTCTAGGCTGGGACTGTGAACCGTTAACACATAAAGGAATTGTGCCCTCAACATGACGGGTGCGATCATACCAGCACTAATGCACCGGATCCCATCAGAACTCCGAAGTTAAGCGTGCTTGGGCGAGAGTAGTACTGGGATGGGTGACCCCCTGGGAAGTCCTCGTGTTGTACCCCCCTTTTCAATTTTTTTTGCTCCGGTTAGGGTTGCCAAGATACTTTACCCACCACATTTCTATTATCGAATCCTGTGGCACTTTGGGCAAGACAACTTCTCTTCACGTGGAGGCTGGGCCCGCAAATCGAGGGCGTAGGGCTTATGACCAGGTCTCCGTCGCCCCGGTGCCCATAACTTTTGATCCGTAAGGAGTTACGAGGCGCACAGCATACCGTTGGAAAGCTCTCTGAGAGCTCTGCGACGGGGGCAGCCAGCTAGCTCGCTGTACCATTTTAGGAGCTCAAAATCGAACGTTTTCATCAGTTTCGGGCAACTTTTCTTCTTTTGCTCTGTTTTTTCGTCCCGGATCGTACGTCGTGAGCTGTTAAAAGGACGACAACCTTACTCGCGGCACATTAGAGGACCCTACAATGCGTCGATATCACGTCTTGCGAGGATGCTGCGTTGTTGAAGCGGATGGGTTGTCGTTAAGCCCATTGGGCCTTTTGAATGGGCCATATCTCTAGGCTGGGACTGTGAACCGTTAACACATAAAAGAATTGTGCCCTCAACATGACGGGTGCGATCATACCAGCATTAATGCACCGGATCCCATCAGAACTCCGAAGTTAAGCGTGCTTGGGCAAGAGTAGTACTAGGATGGGTGACCCCCTGGGAAGTCCTCGTGTTGCACCCCCCTTTTCAATTTTTTTTGCTCCGGTTAGGGTTGCCAAGATACTTTACCCACCACATTTCTATTATCGAATCCTACGGCACCTTGGGCAAGACAACTTCTCTTCACGTGGAGGCTGGGCCCGCAAACCGAGGGCGTAGGGCTTGTCACCAGGTCTCCGTCGCCCCGGTGCCCATAACTTTTGATCCGTAAGGAGTTACGAGGCGCACAGGATACCGTTGGAAAGCTCTCTGAGAGCTCTACGACGGGGGCAGCCAGCTAGCTCGCTGTAACATTTTAGGAGCTCAAAATCGAACGTTTTCATCAGTTTCGGGCCACTTTTCTTCTTTTGCTCTGTTTTTCCATTCCGGATCGTACGTCGTGAGCTGTTAAAAGGACGAAAACCTTACTCGCGGCACATTAGAGGACCCTACAATGCGTCGATATCGCGTCTTGCGAGGATGCTGCGTTGTTGAAACGGATGGGTTGTCGTTAAGCCCATTGGGGCTTTTGAATGGGCAATATCTCTAGGCTGGGACTGTGAACCGTTAACACATAAAGGAATTGTGCCCTCAACATGACAGGTGCGATCATACCAGCACTAATGCACCGGATCCCATCAGAACTCCGAAGTTAAGCGTGCTTGGGCAAGAGTAGTACTAGGATGGGTGACCCCCTGGGAAGTCCTCGTGTTGCACCCCGCTTTTCAATTTTTTTTGCTCCGGTTAGGGTTGCCAAGATACTTTACCCACCACATTTCTATTATCGAATCCTACGGCACCTTGGGCAAGACAACTTCTCTTCACGTGGAGGCTGGGCCCGCAAACCGAGGGCGTAGGGCTTGTGACCAGGTCTCTGTCGCTCCGGTGCCCATAACTTTTGATCCGTAAGGAGTTACGAGGCGCACAGCATACCGTTCGAAAGCTCTCTGAGAGCTCTACTACGGGGGCAGCAAGCAAGCTTGCTGTACCCTTTTCGGAGCTCAAAATCGAACGTTTTCATCAGTTTCGGGCCACTTTTCTTCTTTTGCTCTATTTTTCCGTCCCGGATCGTACGTCGTGAGCTGTTAAAAGGACGACAACCTTACTCGCGGCACATTAGAGGACCCTACAATGCGTCGATATCACGTCTTGCGAGGATGCTGCGTTGTTGAAGCGGATGGGTTGTCGTTAAGCCCATTGGGCCTTTTGAATGGGCCATATCTCTAGGCTGGGACTGTGAACCGTTAACACATAAAGGAATTGTGCCCTCAACATGACGGGTGCGATAATACCAGCACTAATGCACCGGATCCCATCAGAACTCCGAAGTCAAGCGTGCTTGGGCGAGAGTAGTACTAGGATGGGTGACCCCCTGGGAAGTCCTCGTGTTGCACCCCCCTTTTCAATTTTTTTTGCTCCGGTTAGGGTTGCCAAGATACTTTACCCACCACATTTCTATTATCGAATCCCACGGCACCTTGGGCAAGACAACTTCTCTTCACGTGGAGGCTGGGCCCGCAAACCGGTGCCCATAACTTTTGATCCGTAAGGAGTTACGAGGCGCACAGCATACTGTTGGAAAGCTCTCTAAGAGCTCTACGACGGGGGCAGCCAGCTAGCTCGCTCTGCCCTTTTCGGAGCTCAAAATTGAACGTTTTCATCAGTTTCGGGCCACTTTTCTTCTTTTGCTCTGTTTTTCCGTCCCGGATCGTACGTCGTGAGCTGTTAAAAGGATGACAACCTTACTCGCGGCACATTAGAGGACCCTACAATGTGTCGATATCACGTCTTGCGAGGATGCTGCGTTGTTGAAGCGGATGGGTTGTCGTTAAGCCCATTGGGCCTTTTGAATGGGCCATATCTCTAGGCTGGGACTGTGAACCGTTAACACATAAAGGAATTGTGCCCTCAACATGACGGGTGTGATCATACCAGCACTAATGCACCGGATCCCATCAGAACTCCAAAGTTAAGCGTGCATGGGCGAGAGTAGTACTAGGATGGGTGACCCTCTGGGAAGTCCTCGTGTTGCACCCCCCTTTTCCATTTTTTTTGCTCCGGTTAGGGTTGCCAAGATACTTTACCCACCATATTTCTATTATCGAATCCCACGGCACTTTGGGCAAGACAACTTCTCTTCACGTGGAGGCTGGGCCCGCAAACCGGTGCCCATAACTTTTGATCCGTAAGGAGTTACGAGGCGCACAACATACCGTTGGAAAGCCCTCTGAGAGCTCTACGACGGGGGTAGCTAGCTAGCCCGCTGTGCCCTTTTCGGAGCTCAAAATCGAACGTTTTCATCAGTTTCGGGCCACTTTTTTTCTTTTGCTCTGTTTTTCCGTCCCGGATCGTACGTCGTGAGCTGTTAAAAGAATGACAACCTTACTCGCGGCATATTAGAGGACCCTACAATGCGTCGATATCACGTCTTGCGAGGATGCTGCGTTGTTGAAGCGGATGGGTTGTCGTTAATCCCATTGGGCCTTTTTAATGGGCCATATCTCTAGGCTGGGACTGTGAACCGTTAACACATAAAGGAATTGTGCCCTCAACATGATGGGTGCGATCATACCAGCACTAATGCACCGGATCCCATCAGGACTCCGAAGTTAAGCGTGCTTGGGCGAGAGTATTACTAGGATGGGTGACCCCCTGGGAAATCCTCGTGTTGCACCCCCCTTTTCAATTTTTTTTGCTCCGGTTAGGGTTGCCAAGATACTTTACCCGCCACATTTCTATTATCGAATCCCACGGCACCTTGGGCAAGACAACTTCTGTGAGGCCCGACCCCGAATAACGTGCCTTACCTCGATTTGTGTGCCTTAGACCTAGAACTGTACAACCGACCCTAGATTACGTGCCCTGTCTTGGTTTTCTTGCATGCCTCGTTATACGTGCCTTAACCTAGACTTGTGTGCCCTAATCCTCGATATACGTGCGATACCTAGATAAACATGCCATGACCTTAATTTACGTGCGAGACCTCGATTTGCTTGTGTCTCTTTGTTTCGTGTGCATTAACCTTGAACTGCGTGCTTTAACCTAGGTTTAAGAGTCGTGTCTTGAATTACGTGCCTTGTATTGGTTTACGTGCATTTATCTAGGGATTACGTGCATTGCATTGAATTACGTGTCTTATTTTGATCTACGTTCATTCACCTAGGATTGCGTGTGTTAGCATTAGAATCCGTTCACTTATCTTGAAGTATGTGCCTTAGTCTTGAAATACGTGTTGTACCTCGTAGTTCGTGTCTTACCTCATAGTTCGTGTCTACCTCGTAATTCGTGCCCTAGACCTAGGAATCCGTGCCACCACGTTGATCAAGAAAGAATCCTACACAAAGAACAAGACAATAAAATAATCCTACACAATCCACTAACTATTATTATAATCCTAATTCAAATCTCTACAAAATCCACTAACACCTAAATATTATATTTTAAACTCACTACAAGACAAAATCTCACCAACCTCTAAACATACCCTATATTCTATTCTACCTAAAATCCCTAAATACCCAACATTCTCTTACACACATGTTAAAACAATTCAAAAGATGACACAAAATCAGATTTTTGCATGCATGTTTAATTCAAAATAATTCTAGACAAGTCATGACACAAAAACACTTATCAAAGCATAAAAAATTGCCCAAAACCACCTCAATTTCCTCTCATTTTCGACCAAACCACTCATGGCCCATGCTAACATTTCAAATTCCACCTTGAAGACACAAAAATTCAGATTTGGAAGCCCAAGGCTGACCACATGCTCAAAAATTGCAAAAAGCCTCATTTTTCTCTCATTTCTCTCACTTTCCTCACATTTCTCTCTCTCCCTCTCATTTTCTCTCTCCATTTCGGTTTTGGCTGAGTTATTCATCTCCATAGCTTCTCTTCTTCACACCATAGCTAAACCAAGCAAGCCACAAGCAAAGGACCTCAACCGAACAAGCTAGGATGCAAAAATCACTCATGCATGTGCATTGAAGCTTCATTTTCGGCCTAGGTGAGTTACTAAGCTTCCATTTCTTTTCTTCAAGTCCTAACTACATGCATGTACTAAGAGATTGCTTAATAGGCTAGGAAAAATAGAGAAAACCAAGTTGGAAACTCGGCTAAGCAAGAAGAGGAAGAAATTTGAGCCTCAACAAGGTTTTTGTGCATCTTTTGGTTGATTGCAAAGGTGAGGGTTAAAAGCTTTTGAAAAATCTTTGAAATTTCACATGCATGCTCATAAATGTGTGTATTTGCTTCTGTACTTGAGCTATATGGTCGTTCATAAGCTTAAACAACCATGCATGGCAAGATCTTGGCTTGAAAATGATGCTAGGTGAAGTCGAAGTGGATGACAGCTCTCTGACCAGTCTGTTCGAGGTAATTTTAGCTAAGCAAATGATGTTGAAAATGCTTGAAAATTGGTGGGTGACTATTTTGGACAGTTTTAAACATTTTTCCCAGAAATAGGCCGAAGCTAATTTTGACTCTAAGGTCCTCAAAATGGCAAATCATTAAAATATGACCAAATCTGGAAATCTGGGAAAATGAATCAGGTTTTGGCAAATGCACTGACCTTGTGGAGCGAACCATGTTTGACTTAGTAAATGTTGTCCAAAATACATGAAAATTGGTGTACTACTATATTTTTCAGTTCTGGACAATTTTGTCAGAAATGGACCAAAGCTAAAAATGAATCTAAGAACCTCAAAAACGTCAATTTATGAAAAGTGTGCAAATCTGGACAGTTTTGTGCTACCTCACTGTTTCGGCCATAACTAATGATTCTGAACTCCAATTGATGCAAGGTTTGTTTCTGAGTTTAGTTAACTTCTTAAGCTTTAATTTGACATCTTATTCACTGAATTTTGAGATTGTTTGATTATCCTATTGATTGTGGGAAAACAGCCTATTGCAGTAAAGGTTTCACTTAGCTATATGTTTGGAAAATTGATGTAACCTCTCTTGTGGTACTAATTGCTTGGAATTGTGGTGTTGGAATGTTGTGTGGACTGTTTTGGTTACTTGAGGATGTTTGAATTGAATGATGCATGACTTGAGAATGATTTTGAGTTGACTTAGGGTTTAATCACGCGGTTAAGCATGAAACGGAAACCCTAATGACTAGGTAGTCTTGCTAAGTGTTGATCATTTGGATATTGTGTGGAAATTATATGCTTAGTGGGCTGCCCGTTAATGTCTTATAACTTCAAATGTGATTTTGACCATTGCATGTTGACAAATAAGCTTTTCTTGCACCCGAACCCATGATTGATGTCATTGCATGTTGAATAATCTTATCACTTGATCACGTGGACTTCTTAATGAGTTATATGGCCTGTTTTACATGTGTTACATGGCTTCCCGTTTAATTTTCATATAACTCTATATGCCTTCAAGTGAAATTTTCATGTCTTATCGTGCCTTGCTTGTCTACCTGTCAATGTGCAATCTTATGACTGTCCGGAGGCAACCTACTTTGTTGTCCTCCTACTGTGATATATTACCTGTTTTATCGTGCCCTGCCTGTTTACTTGGTCAATGTGCAATCTTATGACTGTCCGGAGGGAACCTACTTTGTTGTCCTCCTACTGTGATATATTACCTGTCATAAATGTGCATTGCATACAAGGTTGCAACCTTTCCTGTCGGCATGGTAGCGATCACGTACGCCGGGCGGCATCGGGCTTGCTGGTGTTACCGTGACCACCATGGTCCCATTCCCTCTCTCGCTTGGGGGCTAGACTTCCTCGGAGAGTTGGGTCGTAGGCTTTTGGGGTACATCCGGAGTACACCCACCTGGTGTGTTTTGGGGAATGATTTGAAGTCGGCCGCAACTTCTGATTCTGAAACTGATCTGAGAGCAAAAGCTCGCCGTATCCTTTTTATTACATGTATAAGTACTCCCGCTTGGATCCTAGAGAACCTCGGGGAGGAAAGACCGCTATTCCTGTTCTGTACTTGTATTTCTGTACTTTTATTTCTGTACTTGTATCTCTGTTGTATTCATGTTTGAGAAAGGGATTTTCATAAGTTTAACCGGAAAATGAGTTTCAAAACGTATTTCTCGTTCCCCCTCGCTGAGTTCATAAGGACTCACCCTCTTTTTCATCACAGGTGAAGAAGAACAGGTACAGGTACCCGAGGACGGTGTGCCTAACGATGAACCCCTGGAGTGATTGCCTGTCTTGTGTGCCTTGCGTGATTATGGCTATTTGTGAACTATGCTACTTGAAGACTATTTCTTTTATGTTGCTCGTTGTTTATTGATGTAAATGACCCCGTTGTAATTTGGGTCTAATTCTGAGATTGTACTATCTATAACCGGACGAACTTTTATTTGGTTGTTTGCTTTCGTTTTCTTAATTAGTAGTTATCGTAGGCATTCAAACCACTAGATGAACAATCAACTAAGTTAATTCTATCTAATTTCACTTAGGTGTTCATTTGCAAACTAAAGGATAATAGGTACTTGCATGATAGGAAATTGAAAAATAAACAGGACATAGTTATCATGTTAGGCTTATTAACCAAATGAGACTTTCAAGGTAAACTAGTTAGCCAATCGGTTGGTGTCAAATAGGAGTCCTTAATGGAATTGGATTAATGATTGGAATAATTGAGGCGTTTAGAGAATTAGGTCAAACCAAAGAGCCCAATTACAGCCGTTATGCTGCCGGTTTACCGAAAAAATTTTGGAGTTTAGGCCAAGACGTTAAGTGTTAAATCTTCATGAACGGTTAAGTACGAGACGTGACTTGAATGTTTAGATCATACCCCAGTCTAACCTTTATAGGCCGGGTTGGGGCGTGACACCTTATATTAGAATGGTATCAGAGCTTAGTTTAGTAACTAGGCGTTAGTCGGGTTCAACTCTCGGACCATGGGTAGAAGCCCTAAGGTAATTGTGATGTCTTGTTTATATGAGTTAATGTGTGCTAATATGCTTTAATTGCTTTGAGAATTGAATACTATGTGCCTTTGTGGACTATATGTATTATGTGTCATGCACACTGACACGTTAGTGCCCTCAATAATGCATGCATACCTTTATACTTCTTTCTTGATACATATGCATGTTATATAACCATAAATGACTGTTTATACACATAGATAGTTAGAATTAGGACTTTCAGGGAAGTAAATTCATGCAGGAAGAACGAAAAGTCTCGGTTAGAGATTTCTGGCATCTTCACAGGTACTCGATGGATAGTATGTATTATTGGATATGCATATGTATAAAATGCGTAGCACGGGTATAATTGTTGAGGTAAAGTTTCTCCTTATTTTTGAAATACCTATACCTGTGATTAAGTTGTCAATTTTATAGCTATGAAGTTATTGATTCCGTTAAACCATTCTTCTAATTATGGTTCAAGTATAAAGTTTAATGACATACAACTTCGCTTAAGATATAAGAACATACTATTAAATATGTAGAGTAGTATATATTCTCATGTTCTGATAGTGGAAGTTGACTTGGAGGTTTCTTTGAATCCATTTCTCACATCTTAAAATTGGCTCGATAGGCTATCTAAGAAGTTGGCAATATACTCGTACGATTGAATCCTTACTTGATTGGAATTAAGCATCGTTGAACCTAATAAGGTGTATATTAACGAGTTTCAAGTTCACTCAATGGTAAGTTTGTGACCTAGAAATTAAGGGATGAACTCGTGGAAATGGGAGATAGGGGTTAGATTATTAAGGCGTGAATAACGTGTTTAGGTAACTTAACAATGGATAACCTCGAGACATGTAGGCAACTCTAGAGATTAAGTTTAACAAGATTGATGAATCTTTAGTATAACAAGATATGGGGATATTGGAATCGACGAATTCGAGTAAAGAGAACTCGTGTTCGGAAGACTACACCTAAATGTTAGGTCGAATGGAAGTGTAAGGTATTGAATTATGTATTAGATGATGTTGCTAAGGTCCTAAGTTGGATATTGGTGATATTAAGGATCATGGTATTAATTTGGCACCTCTCGGATTTAGTTGTGATTATGTAAGTAAGTCATTCTATGCACTCGTTGTTTGGATACCCTAGAGGATATTAGGAAGCATATATCTCTAAGTAATACCGATGGACCTATTATATAAACCATCGAAATGATATTAAGCATCTGGTTGCAAAGTGGAGTCGTTAGGATATGATTAGTAATCCTAAATAGCTAATAGTAAGTATGCATGATGATTCATGGTGAACCCTAGGACCTAAGGTCGATGAGTCTTGATGTTCTTAGTTAGTTGAACATGTAAACGAAGAGAGTAAGATAGAGATAAATAAGAGTCATGATGACCCAAGAGACTATTGTTAGACCACTGTATCTATGTGCACCGTTTCACTTCTAGAAACTAGCAGTTGGAGACTTCGAATTGTGGTCGTCGAATAAGAGGGGTGAATTTTGTAGTGATAGTTAAATAAGTAATTGATTACTTTTGAAGTTCTAATAGGTTATGTTGAAGGATGCCTCGTGGTCATAATTCTTATGTTGACACGACCTTGAAGTTATTTTGTGTAACAAGCTACTTGGACTAGTATGGTAAGTGTCTTATGAGCTAGATCATTTCGGTACCCATTTATAGTCCTAGGATTGTTGTTGTACGACTGATAACCTAGTAGAGAATTGATCTCACTTACATGGCTATGAACCTAGCTTAGTAATATTAACGTTGAAGATATATTGGCAGTCATTAAGTGTTCGAAGGAATGACTAGGTTGCTAAGTAAGTAGGACCATTGTCTTCTTAAGTATGACGTAACCTTGGATTGAAATGAGTGGAATTTATTTGAGGTTGAAACTATTCACCTTAGGAGTTTTGGATAAGATTAAAAAAAAAAATTCTGAAGTCTCGTGACTTGAAGATAAAGATTTGAATTAGGAAATAAATTGTGGATTACGAGTTGATGAATTTACTTGTAAGAGTTGAACTAGTGCGACATGATTAGTCTACCCATGCAATTTCGATGGCAGTTGTTGGTGGTACCTAATAAATCTTAGAGTTTGAGTTTAACGAATCTCAATGGTCTTTCTCATTGATTACGAGCGTGAAGGTTAACGAAGCCGGGAAAGGAGATTAGTGAATAGGAGCCTGTAATCGGGAGACTAGTCATTAGAAGATTTATTAATCCAATGTATCTTCAAGATAAGAACTATGATACTACCGATAGATGACGATTTGAGATGGATTAGTTTATTGGTGAGTTCTTCCTGAAAATAGGGTCGTATCGTGAAAATAATCCATAACATGTGTATGTCTTACGTGCTAACAATTTGAAGCTAGTAGATATGATATGTAAATCGGATATAGACCTATCATATTGAAATTAGCGTATGTTACCCTAGGATCGTGGAATTACTGTGATATTCCTTTTGAGGTATGGATGCGAGATTGATACAACATGAGTCATGATTTTGGAGTTATTGTTATATTGTTAGGATACCGATGCAACTTTGATGACTATGTTTGGAGATTCAAACCTTAGTTAATGAACTCGACCTTAAGACCAATTGGAGAAACATAGGAAGTGAATTGGTTGTGGTAAAAGATCACCAAACACGGGATGAACCGGAGTAGGAAGAATAACAAGGGTCGGAATCCGTTTAAATGACCTTAACAAGTAAGAATGAATTTCGGGACGAAATTCTTTTAAGGAGGGGAGGATGTGAGGCCCGACCCCGAATAACGTGCCTTACCTCGATTTGCGTGCCTTAGACCTAGAACTGTACAACCGACCCTAGATTACGTGCCCTGTCTTGGTTTTCGTGCATGCCTCGTTATACGTGCCTTAACCTAGACTTGTGTGCCCTAATCCTCGATATACATGCGATACCTAGATAAACATGCCATGACCTTAATTTACGTGCGAGACCTCGATTTGCTTGTGTCTCTTCGTTTCGTGTGCATTAACCTTGAACTGCGTGCTTTAACCTAAGTTTAAGAGTCGTGTCTTGAATTACGTGCCTTGTATTGGTTTACGTACATTTATCTAGGGATTACGTGCATTGCATTGAATTACGTGCCTTATTTTGATCTACGTTCATTCACCTAGGATTGCGTGTGTTAGCATTAGAATCCGTTCACTTATCTTGAAGTATGTGCCTTAGTCTTGAAATACGTGTTGTACCTCGTAGTTCGTGTCTTACCTTGTAGTTCGTGTCTACCTCGTAATTCGTGCCCTAGACCTAGGAATCCGTGCCACCACGTTGATCAAGAAAGAATCCTACACAAAGAACAAGACAATAAAATAATCCTACACAATCCACTAACTATTATTATAATCCTAATTCAAATCTCTACAAAATCCACTAACACCTAAATATTATATTTTAAACTCACTACAAGACAAAATCTCACCAACCTCTAAACATACCCTATATTCTATTCTACCTAAAATCCCTAAATACCCAACATTCTCTTACACACATGTTAAAACAATTCAAAAGATGACACAAAATCATATTTTTGCATGCATGTTTAATTCAAAATAATTCTAGACAAGTCATGACACAAAAACACTTATCAATGCATAAAAAAATTGCCCAAAACCACCTCAATTTCCTCTCATTTTCGACCAAACCACTCATGGCCCATGCTAACATTTCAAATTCCACCTTGAAGACACAAAAATTCAGATTTGGAAGCCCAAGGCTGACCACATGCTCAAAAATTGCAAAAAGCCTCATTTTTCTCTCATTTCTCTCACTTTCCTCACATTTCTCTCTCTCCCTCTCATTTTCTCTCTCCATTTCGGTTTTGGCTGAGTTATTCATCTCCATAGCTTCTCTTCTTCACACCATAGCTAAACCAAGCAAGCCACAAGCAAAGGACCTCAACCGAACAAGCTAGGATGCAAAAATCACTCATGCATGTGCATTGAAGCTTCATTTTCGGCCTAGGTGAGTTACTAAGCTTCCATTTCTTTTCTTCAAGTCCTAACTACATGCATGTACTAAGAGATTGCTTAATAGGCTAGGAAAAATAGAGAAAACCAAGTTGGAAACTCGGCTAAGCAAGAAGAGGAAGAAATTTGAGCCTCAACAAGGTTTTTGTGCATCTTTTGGTTGATTGCAAAGGTGAGGGTTAAAAGCTTTTGAAAAATCTTTGAAATTTCACATGCATGCTCATAAATGTGTGTATTTGCTTCTGTACTTGAGCTATATGGTCGTTCATAAGCTTAAACAACCATGCATGGCAAGATCTTGGCTTGAAAATGATGCTAGGTGAAGTCGAAGTGGATGACAGCTCTCTGACCAGTCTGTTCGAGGTAATTTTAGCTAAGCAAATGATGTTGAAAATGCTTGAAAATTGGTGGGTGACTATTTTGGACAGTTTTGAACATTTTTCCCAGAAATAGGCCGAAGCTAATTTTGATTCTAAGGTCCTCAAAATGGCAAATCATTAAAATATGACCAAATCTGGAAATCTGGGAAAATGAATCAGGTTTTGGCAAATGCACTGACCTTGTGGAGCGAACCATGTTTGACTTAGTAAATGTTGTCCAAAATACATGAAAATTGTTGTACTACTATATTTTTCAGTTCTGGACAATTTTGTCAGAAATGGACCAAAGCTAAAAATGAATCTAAGAACCTCAAAAACGTCAATTTATGAAAAGTGTGCAAATCTGGACAGTTTTGTGCTACCTCACTGTTTCGGCCATAACTAATGATTCTGAACTCCAATTGATGCAAGGTTTGTTTCTGAGTTTAGTTAACTTCTTAAGATTTAATTTGACATCTTATTCACTGAATTTTGAGATTGTTTGATTATCCTATTGATTGTGGGAAAACAGCCTATTGCAGTAAAGGTTTCACTTAGCTATATGCTTGGAAAATTGATGTAACCTCTCTTGTGGTACTAATTGCTTGGAATTGTGGTGTTGGAATGTTGTGTGGACTGTTTTGGTTACTTGAGGATGTTTGAATTGAATGATGCATGACTTGAGAATGATTTTGAGTTGACTTAGGGTTTAATCACGCGGTTAAGCATGAAACGGAAACCCTAATGACTAGGTAGTCTTGCTAAGTGTTGATCATTTGGATATTGTGTGGAAATTATATGCTTAGTGGGCTGCCCGTTAAAGTCTTATAACTTCAAATGTGATTTTGACCATTGCATGTTGACAAATAAGCTTTTCTTGCACCCGAACCCATGATTGATGTCATTGCATGTTGAATAATCTTATCACTTGATCACGTGGACTTCTTAATGAGTTATATGGCCTGTTTTACATGTGTTACATGGCTTCCCATTTAATTTTCATATAACTCTATATGCCTTCAAGTGAAATTTTCATGTCTTATCGTGCCTTGCTTGTCTACCTGTCAATGTGCAATCTTATGACTGTTCGGAGGCAACCTACTTTGTTGTCCTCCTACTGTGATATATTACCTGTTTTATCGTGCCCTGCCTGTTTACTTGGTCAATGTGCAATCTTATGACTGTCCGGAGGGAACCTACTTTGTTGTCCTCCTACTGTGATATATTACCTGTCATAAATGTGCATTGCATACAAGGTTGCAACCTTTCCTGTCGGCATGGTAGCGATCACGCACGCCGGGCGGCATCGGGCTTGCCGGTGTTACCGTGACCACCATGGTCCCATTCCCTCTCTCGCTTGGGTGCTAGACTTCCTCGGAGAGTTGGGTCGTAGGCTTTTGGGGTACATCCGGAGTACACCCACCTGGTATGTTTTGGGGAATGATTTGAAGTCGGCCGCAACTTCTGATTCTGAAACTGATCTGAGAGCAAAAGCTCGCCGTATCCTTTTTATTACATGTATAAGTACTCCCGCTTGGATCCTAGAGAACCTCGGGGAGGAAAGATCGGTATTCCTGTTCTGTACTTGTATTTCTATACTTTTATTTCTGTACTTGTATCTCTGTTGTATTCATGTTTGAGAAAGGGATTTTCATAAGTTTAACCGGAAAATGAGTTTCAAAACGTATTTCTCGTTCCCCCTCGTTGAGTTCATAAGGACTCACCCTCTTTTTCATCACAGGTGAAGAAGAACAGGTACAGGTACCCGAGGACGGTGTGCCTAACGATGAACCCCTGGAGTGATTGCCTGTCTTGTGTGCCTTGCGTGATTATGGCTATTTGTGAACTATGCTACTTGAAGACTATTTCTTTTATGTTGCTCGTTGTTTATTGATGTAAATGACCCCGTTGTAATTTGGGTCTAATTCTGAGATTGTACTATCTATAACCGGACGAACTTTTATTTGGTTGTTTGCTTTCGTTTTCTTAATTAGTAGTTATCGTAGGCATTCAAACCACTAGATGAACAATCAACTAAGTTAATTCTATCTAATTTCACTTAGGTGTTCATTTGCAAACTAAAGGATAATAGGTACTTGCATGATAGGAAATTGAAAAATAAACAGGACATAGTTATCATGTTAGGCTTATTAACCAAACGAGACTTTCAAGGTAAACTAGTTAGCCAATCGGTTGGTGTCAAATAGGAGTCCTTAATGGAATTGGATTAATGATTGGAATAATTGAGGCGTTTAGAGAATTAGGTCAAACCAAAGAGCCCAATTACAGCCGTTATGCTGCCGGTTTACCGAAAAAATTTTGGAGTTTAGGCCAAGACGTTAAGTGTTAAATCTTCATGAACGGTTAAGTACGAGACGTGACTTGAATGTTTAGATCATACCCCAGTCTAACCTTTATAGGCCGGACAATTTTAGGCGAGAGTAGTACTAGGATGGGTGACCCCCTGGGAAGTCTTCGTGTTGTACCCCCCTTTTCAATTTTTTGTGCTCCGGTTAGGGTTGCCAAGATACTTTACCCACCACATTTCTATTATCGAATCCCACGGCACCTTGGGCAAGACAACTTCTCTTCACGTGGAGGCTGGGCCCGCAAACCGAGGGCGTAGGGCTTGTGACCAGGTCTCCGTCGCTCCGGTGCCCATAACTTTTGATCCGTAAGGAGTTACGAGGCGCACATCAAACCGTTGGAAAGCTCTCTGAGAGCTCTACGACGGGGGCAGCTAGCTAGCTCGCTGTGCCCGTTTCGGAGCTCAAAATTGAACGTTTTCATCAGTTTCGGGCCACTTTTCTTCTTTTGCTCTGTTTTTCCGTCCCGGATCGTACGTCGTGTGCTGTTAAAAGGACGACAACCTTACTCGCGGCACATTAGAGGACCCTACAATGTGTCGATATCACGTCTTGCGAGGATGCTGCGTTGTTGAAGCGGATGGGTTGTCGTTAAGCCCATTGGGCCTTTTCAATGGGCCATATCTCTAGGCTGAGACTGTGAACCGTTAACACATAAAGGAATTGTGCCCTCAACATGACGGGTGCGATCATACCAGCATTAATGCACCTGATCCCATCAGAACTACGAAGTTAAGCGTGTTTGGGCGAGAGTAGTACTAGGATGGGTGACCCCCCGGCAAGTCCTCGTGTTGCACCCCCCTTTTCAATTTTTTTTGCTCCGGTTAGGGTTGCCAAGATACTTTACCCACCACATTTCTATTATCGAATCCCACGGCACCTTGGGCAAGACAACTTCTCTTCACGTGGAGGCTAGGCCCGTAAACCGGTGCCCATAACTTTTGATCCGTAAGGAGTTACGAGGCGAACAGCATACCGTTGGAAAGCTCTCTGAGAGCTCTACGACGGGGGCAGCTAGCTAGCTTGCTGTGCCCTTTTCGGAGCTCAAAATCGAACGTTTTCATCAGTTTCGGGCCACTTTTCTTCTTTTGCTCTGTTTTTCCGTCCCGGATCGTACGTTGTGAGCTGTTAAAAGGACGACAACCTTACTCGCGGCACATTAGAGGACCCTACAATGCGTCGATATCACGTCTTGCGAGGATGCTGCGTTGTTGAAGCGGATGGGTTGTCGTAAAGCCCATTGGGCCTTTTGAATGGGCCATATCTCTAGGCTGGGACTGTGAACCGTTAACACATAAAGGAATTGTGCCCTCAACATGACGGGTGCGATCATACCAGCACTAATGCACCGGATCCCATCAGAACTCCGAAGTTAAGCGTGCTTGGGCGAGAGTAGTACTAGGATGGGTGACCCCCTGGGAAGGCCTCATGTTGCACCCCCCTTTTCAATTTTTTTTCCTCCGGTTAGGGTTGCCAATATACTTTACCCACCACATTTCTATTATCGAATCCCACGGCACCTTGGGCAAGACAACTTCTTTTCACGTGGAGGTTGGGCCCGCAAATCGGTGCCCATAAATTTTGATCCGTAAGGAGTTACGAGGCGCACAGCATACCGTAGGAAAGCTCTCTGAGAGCTCTACGACGGGGGCAGCTAGCTAGCTCGCTGTTCCCTTTTCGGAGCTCAAAATCGAACATTTTCATCAGTTTCGGGCCACTTTTCTTCTTTTGCTCTGTTTTTCCGTCCCGGATCGTACGTTGTGAGCTGTTAAAAGGACGACAACCTTACACGCGGCACATTAGAGGACCCTGCAATGCGTCGATATCACGTCTTGCGAGGATGCTACGTTGTTGAAGCGGATGGGTTGTCGTTAAGCCCATTGGGCCTTTTGAATGGGCCATATCTCTAGGCTGGGACTGTGAACCGTTAACACATAAAGGAATTGTGCCCTCAACATGACGGGTGCGATCATACCAGCACTAATGCACCTGATCCCATCAGAACTACGAAGTTAAGCGTGCTTGGGCGAGAGTAGTACAAGGATGGGTGACCCCCCGGCAAGTCCTCGTGTTGCACCCCCCTTTTCAATTTTTTTTGCTCCGGTTAGGGTTGCCAAGATACTTTACCCACCACATTTCTATTATCGAATCCCACGGCACCTTGGGCAAGACAACTTCTCTTCACGTGGAGGCTAGGCCCGTAAACCGGTGCCCATAACTTTTGATCCGTAAGGAGTTACGAGGCGAACAGCATACCGTTGGAAAGCTCTCTGAGAGCTCTACGACGGGGGCAGCTAGCTAGCTTGCTGTGCCCTTTTCGGAGCTCAAAATCGAACGTTTTCATCAGTTTCGGGCCACTTTTCTCCTTTTGCCCTGTTTTTCCGTCCCGGATCGTACGTTGTGAGCTGTTAAAAGGACGACAACCTTACTCGCGGCACATTAGAGGACCCTACAATGCGTCGATATCACGTCTTGCGAGGATGCTGTGTTGTTGAAGCGGATGGGTTGTCGTTAAGCCCATTGGGCCTTTTGAATGGGCCATATCTCTAGGCTGGGACTGTGAACCGTTAACACATAAAGGAATTGTGTCCTCAACATGACGGGTGCGATCATACCAGCACTAATGCACCGGATCCCATCAGAACTCCGAAGTTAAGCGTGCTTGGGCGAGAGTAGTACTAGGATGGGTGACCCCTTGGGAAGTCCTCATGTTGCACCCCCCTTTTCAATTTTTTTTCCTCCGGTTAGGGTTGCCAAGATACTTTACCCACCACATTTCTATTATCGAATCCCACGGCACCTTGGGCAAGACAACTTCTCTTCACGTGGAGGTTGGGCCCGCAAACTGGTGCCCATAAATTTTGATCCGTAAGGAGTTACGAGGCGCACAGCATACCGTTGGAAAGCTCTCTGAGAGCTCTACGACGGGGGCAGCTAGCTAGCTCGCTGTGCCCTTTCGGAGCTCAAAATCGAACCTTTTCATCAGTTTCGGGCCACTTTTCTTCTTTTGCTCTGTTTTTCGGTCCCGGATCGTACGTTGTGAGCTGTTAAAAGGACGACAACCTTACACGCGGCACATTAGAGGACCCTGCAATGCGTCGATATCACGTCTTGCGAGGATGCTACGTTGTTGAAGCGGATGGGTTGTCGTTAAGCCCATTGGGCCTTTTGAATGGGCCATATCTCTAGGCTGGGACTGTGAACCGTTAACACATAAAGGAATTGTGCCCTCAACATGACGGGTGCGATCATACCAGCACTAATGCACCGGATCCCATCAGAACTCCGAAGTTAAGCGTGCTTGGGCGAGAGTAGTACTAGGATGGGTGACCCCCTGGGAAGTCCTCGTGTTGCACCCCCACTTTTCAATTTTTTTTGCTCCGGTTAGGGTTGCCAAGATATTTTACCCACCACATTTCTATTATCGAATCCCACGGTACCTTGGGCAAGACAACTTCTCTTCACGTGGAGGCTGGGCCCGCAAATTGAGGGCGTCGGGCTTGTGACCAGGTCTCCGTCGCTCCGGTGCCCATAACTTTTGATCCGTAAGGAGTTACGAGGCGCACAGCATACCGTTGGAAAGCTCTCTGAGAGCTCTACGACGGGGGCAGCTAGCTAGCTCGCTATGCCCTTTTCGGAGCTCAAAATCGAACATTTTCATCAGTTTCAGGCCACTTTTCTTCTTTTGCTCTGTTTTTCCATCCCGGATCCTACGTCGTGAGCTGTTAAAAGGACGACAACCTTACTCGCGGCACAGTAGAGGACCCTACAATGCATCGATATCACGTCTTGCGAGGATGCTGCGTTGTTGAAGCGGATGGGTTGTCGTTAAGCCCATTGGGCCTTTTGAATGGGCCATATCTCTAGGCTGGGACTGTGAACCGTTAACACATAAAGGAATTGTGCCCTCAACATGACGGGTGCGATCATACCAGCACTAATGCACCGGATCCCATAAGAACTCCGAAGTTAAGCGTGCTTGGGCGAGAGTAGTACTAGGATGGGTGACCCCCTGGGAAGTCCTCGTGTTGCACCCCCCTTTTCAATTTTTTTTGCACCGGTTAGGGTTGCCAAGATACTTTACCCACCACATTTCTATTATCGAATACCACGGCACCTTTTGCAAGACAACTTCTCTTTACATGGAGGTTGGGCCCGCAAACCAGTTCCCATAACTTTTGATCCGTAAGGAGTTACGAGGCGCACAGCATACCGTTGGAAAGCTCTCTGAGAGCTCTACGACGGGGGCAGCTAGCTAGCACGCTGTGCCCTTTTCGGAGCTCAAAATCGAACATTTTCATCAGTTTCGGGCCACTTTTCTTCTTTTGCTCTGTTTTTCCGTCCCGGATCGTTTGTCGTGAGCTGTTAAAAGGACGACAACCTTACTCGCGGCACATTAGAGGACCCTACAATGTGTCGATATCATGTCTTGCGAGGATGCTGCGTTGTTGAAGCGGATGGGTTGTCGTTAAGCCCATTGGGCCTTTTGAATGGGCCATATCTCTAGGTTGAGACTGTGAACCGTTAACACATAAAGGAATTGTGCCCTCAACATGAAGGGTGCGATCATACCAGCACTAATTCACTGGATCCCATCAGAACTCCTAAGTTAAGCGTGCTTGGGCGAGAGTAGTACTAGGATGGGTGACCCCGTGGGAAGTCCTCGTGTTGCACCCTCCTTTTCAATTTTTTTTGCTCCGGTTAGGGTTGCCAAGATACTTTACCCACCACATTTCTATTATCGAATCCCACGGCACCTTGGGCAAGACAACTTCTCTTCACGTGGAGGCTGGGCCCGCAAACCGAGGGCGTAGGGCTTGTGACCAGGTCTCCGTCGCTCCGGTGCCCATAACTTTTGATCCGTAAGGAGTTACGCGGCGCACAGCATACCGTTGGAAAGCTCTCCGAGAGCTCTACGACGGGGGCAGCTAGCTAGCTCGCCGTTCACTTTTTGGTGCTCAAAATCGAACGTTTTCATCAGTTTCGGGCGACTTTTCTTCTTTTGCTCTGTTTTTCCATCCCGGATCCTACGTCGTGAGCTGTTAAAAGGACGACAACCTTACTCGCGGCACATTAGAGGACCCTACAATGCGTCGATATCACGTCTTGCGAGGATGCTGCGTTGTTGAAGCGGATGGGTTGTCGTTAAGCCCATTGGGCCTTTCGAATGGGCCATATCTCTAGGCTGGGACTGTGAACCGTTAACACATAAAGGAATTGTGCCCTCAACATATCGGGTACGATCATACCAGCACTAATGCACCGGATCCCATTAGAACTCCGAAGTTAAGCGTGCTTGGGCGAGAGTAGTACTAGGATGGGTTACCCCCTGGGAAGTCCTCGTGTTGCACCCCCCTTTTCAATTTTTTTTGCTCCATTTAGCGTTGCCAAGATACTTTACCCACCACATTTCTATTATCGAATCTCACGGCACCTTTTGCAAGACAACTTCTCTTCACATGGAGGCTGGGCCCGCAAACCGGTGCCCATAACTTTTGATCCGTAAGGAGTTACGAGGCGCACAGCATACCGTTGGAAAGCTCTCTGAGAGCTCTACGACGGGGGCAGCTAGCTAGCTCGCTGTGCCCTTTTCGGAGCTCAAACTCGAACATTTTCATCAGTTTCAGGCCACTTTTCTTCTTTTGCTCTGTTTTTCCGTCCCGGATCCTACGTCGTGAGCTGTTAAAAGGACGACAACCTTACTCGCGGCACAGTAGAGGACCCTACAATGCATCGATATCACGTCTTGCGAGGATGCTGCGTTGTTGAAGCGGATGGGTTGTCGTTAAGCCCATTGGACCTTTTGAATGGGCCATATCTCTAGGCTGGGACTGTGAACCGTTAACACATAAAGGAATTGTGCCCTCAACATGACGGGTGCGATCATACCAGCACTAATGCACCGGATCCCATGAGAACTCCGAAGTTAAGCATGCTTGGGCGAGAGTAGTACTAGGATGGGTGACCCCCTGGGAAGTCCTCGTGTTGCACCCCCCTTTTCAATTTTTTTTTGCACCGGTTAGGGTTGTCAAGATACTTTACCCACCACATTTCTATTATCGAATACCACGGCACCTTTTGCAAGACAACTTCTCTTTACATGGAGGCTGGGCCCGCAAACCGGTGCCCATAACTTTTGATCCGTAAGGAGTTACGAGGCGCACAGCATACCGTTGGAAAGCTCTCTGAGAGCTCTACGACGGGGGCAGCTAGCTTGCTCGCTGTGCCCTTTTTGGAGCTCAAAATCGAACATTTTCATCAGTTTTGGGCCACTTTTCTTCTTTTGCTCTGTTTTTCCGTCCCGGATCGTATGTCGTGAGCTGTTAAAAGGACGAAAACCTTACTCGCGGCACATTAGAGGACCCTACAATGTGTCGATATCACGTCTTGCGAGGATGCTGCGTTGTTGAAGCGGATGGGTTGTCGTTAAGCCCATTGGGCCTTTTGAATGGGCCATATCTCTAGGCTGAGACTGTGAACCGTTAACACATAAAGGAATTGTGCCCTCAACATGAAGGGTGCGATCATACCAGCACTAATGCACTGGATCCCATCAGAACTCCTAAGTTAAGCGTGCTTGGGCGAGAGTAGTACTAGGATGGGTGACCCCGTGGGAAGTCCTCGTGTTGCACCCCCCTTTTCAATTTTTTTTGCTCCGGTTAGGGTTGCCAAGATACTTTACCCACCACATTTCTATTATCGAATCCCACGGCACCTTGGGCAAGACAACTTCTCTTCACGTGGAGGCTGGGCCCGCAAACCGAGGGCGTAGGGCTTGTGACCAGGTCTCCGTCGCTCCGGTGCCCATAACTTTTGATCCGTAAGGAGTTACGCGACGCACAGCATACCGTTGGAAAGCTCTCCGAGAGCTCTACGACGGGGGCAGCTAGCTAGCTCGCCGTGCACTTTTTGGAGCTCAAAATCGAACGTTTTCATCAGTTTCGGGCGACTTTTCTTCTTTTGCTCTGTTTTTCCATCCCGGATCCTACGTCGTGAGCTGTTAAAAGGACGACAACCTTACTCGTGGCACATTAGAGGACCCTACAATGCGTCGATATCACGTCTTGCGAGGATGCTGCGTTGTTGAAGCGGATGGGTTGTCGTTAAGCCCATTGGGCCTTTTGAATGGGCCATATCTCTAGGCTGGGACTGTGAACCGTTAACACATAAAGGAATTGTGCCCTCAACATGACGGGTACGATCATACCAGCACTAATGCACCGGATCCCATTAGAACTCCGAAGTTAAGCGTGCTTGGGCGAGAGTAGTACTAGGATGGGTCACCCCTGGGAAGTCCTCGTGTTGCACCCCCCTTTTCAATTTTTTTTGCTCCGTTTAGCGTTGCCAAGATACTTTACCCACCACATTTCTATTATCGAATCTCACGGCACCTTTTGCAAGACAACTTCTCTTCACATGGAGGCTGGGCCCGCAAACCGGTGCCCATAACTTTTGATCCGTAAGGAGTTACGAGGCGCACAGCATACCGTTGGAAAGCTCTCTGAGAGCTCTACGACGGGGGCAGCTAGCTAGCTCGCTATGCCCTTTTCGCAGCTCAAAATCGAACATTTTCATCAGTTTCGGGCCACTTTTCTTCTTTTGCTCTGTTTTTCCGTCCCGGATCGTATGTCGTGAGCTGTTAAAAGGACGACAACCTTACTCGCGGCACATTAGAGGACCCTACAATGCATCGATATCACGTCTTGCGAGGATGCTGCGTTGTTGAAGCGGATGGGTTGTCGTTAAGCCCATTGGGCCTTTTGAATGGGCCATATCTCTAGGCTGAGACTGTGAACCGTTAACACATAAAGGAATTGTGCCCTCAACATGAAGGGTGCGATCATACCAGCACTAATGCACTGGATCCCATCAGAACTCCTAAGTTAAGCGTGCTTGGGCGAGAGTAGTACTAGGATGGGTGACCCCCTGGGAAGTCCTCGTGTTGCACCCCCCTTTTCAATTTTTTTTGCTCCGGTTAGGGTTGCCAAGATACTTTACCCACCACATTTCTATTATCGAATCCCACGGCACCTTGGGCAAGACAACTTCTCTTCACGTGGAGGCTGGGCCCGCAAACCGAGGGCGTAGGGCTTGTGACCAGGTCTCCGTCGCTCCGGTGCCCATAACTTTTGATCCGTAAGGAGTTACGCGGCGCACAGCATACCGTTGGAAAGCTCTCCGAGAGCTCTACGACGTGGGCAGCTAGCTAGCTCGCCGTGCACTTTTTGGAGCTCAAAATCGAACATTTTTATTAGTTTCGGGCAACTTTTCATCTTTTGCTCTGTTTTTCCATCCCGGATCGTACGTCGTGAGCTGTTAAAAGGACGACAACCTTACTCGCGGCACATTAGAGGACCCTACAATGCGTCGATATCACGTCTTGCGAGGATGCTGCGTTGTTGAAGCGGATGGGTTGTCGTTAAGCCCATTGGGCCTTTTGAATGGGCCATATCTCTAGGCTGGGACTATGAACCGTTAACACATAAAGGAATTGTGCCCTCAACATGACGGGTGCGATCATACCAGCACTAATGCACCGGATCCCATCAGAATTCCGAAGTTAAGCGTGCTTGGGCGAGAGTAGTACTAGGATGGGTGACCCCTTGGGAAGTCCTCGTGTTGCACCCCACTTTTCAATTTTTTTTGCTCCGGTTAGGGTTGCCAAGATACTTTACCACCACATTTCTATTATCGAATCCCACGGCACCTTGGGCAAGACATCTTCTCTTCACGTGGAGGCTGGGCCCGCAAACCGAGGGCGTAGGGCCTGTGACCAGGTGTCCGTCGCTCCGGTGCCCATAACTTTTGATCCGTAAGGAGTTACGAGGCGCACAGCATACCGTTGGAAAGCACTCTGAGAGCTCTACGACGGGGGCAGCTAGCTAGCTCGCTGTGCCCTTTTCGGAGCTCAAAATCGAACGTTTTCATCAGTTTCGGGCCACTTTTGTTCTTTTGCTCTGTTTTTCCGTCCCGGATCGTACGTCGTAAGCTGTTAAAAGGACGACAACCTTACTCGCGGCACATTAGAGGACCCTACAATGCTTCGATATCACATCTTGCGAGGATACAGCGTTGTTGAAGCGGATGTGTTGTCGTTAAGCCCATTGGACCTTTTGAATGGGCCATATCTCTAGGCTGGGACTGTGAACCGTTTACACATAAAGGAATTGTGCCCTCAACGTGATGGGTGCGATCATACCAGCACTAATGCACCGGATCCCATCAGAACTCCGAAGTTAAGCGTGCTTGGGCGAGAGTAGTACTAGTATGGGTGACCCCCCTGGAAGTCCTCGTGTTGCACCCCGCTTTTCAATTTTTTTTGCTACGGTTAGGGTTGCCAAGATACTTTATCCACCACATTTCTATTATCGAATCCCACGGCACCTTGGGCAAGACAACTTCTCTTCACGTGGAGGCTGGGCCCGCAAACCGAGGGCTGAGAGCTTGTGACCAGGTCTCCGTCGCTCCGGTGCCCATAACTTTTGATCCGTAAGGAGTTATGAGGCGCACAACATACCGTTGGAAAGCTCTCTGAGAGCTCTACGATGGGGGTAGCTAACTAGATCGCTGTGCCCTTTTCGGAGCTCAAAATCGAACGTTTTCATCAGTTTCGGGCCACTTTTCTTCTTTTGCTCTGTTTTTCCGTCCCGGATCGTATGTCGTGAGCTGTTAAAAGGACGACAACCTTACTCGCGGCACATTAGAGGACCCTACAATGCGTCGATATCACGTCTTGCGAGGATGCTGCGTTGTTGAAGCGGATGGGTTGTGGTTAAGCCCATTGGGCCTTTTGAATGGGCCATATCTCTAGGCTGGGACTGTGAACCGTTAACACATAAAGGAATTGTGCCCTCAACATGACGGGTGTGATCATACCAGCATTAATGCACCGGATCCCATCAGAACTCCGAAGTTAAGCGTGCTTGGGCGAGAGTAGTACTAGGATGGTTGACCCCCTGGGAAGTCCTCGTGTTGCACCCCCTTTTGCACCCCCTTTTTCAATTTTTTTTGCTCCGGTTAGGGTTGCCAAGATACTTTACCCACCACATTTCTATTATTGAATCCCACGGCACCTTGGGCAAGACAACTTCTCTTCACGTGGAGGCTGGGCCGGCAAACCGAGGGCGTAGGGCTTGTGACCAGGTCTCCGTCGCTCCGGTGCCCATAACTTTTGATCCGTAAGGAGTTACGCGGCGCACAGCATACCGTTGGAAAGCTCTCCGAGAGCTCTACTACGAGGGCAGCTAGCTAGCTCACCGAGCCCTTTTCGGAGTTTAAAATTCGAACGTTTTCATCAGTTTCGGGCCACTTTTCTTCTTTTGCTCTGTTTTTCCGTCCCGGATCGTACGTCGTGAACTGTTAAAAGGACGACAACCTTACTCGCGGCACATTAGAGGACCCTACAATGCGTCGATATCACGTCTTGCGAGGATGCTGTGTTGTTGAAGCGGATGGGTTGTCGTTAAGCCCATTGGGCCTTTTGAATGGGCCAGATCTCTAGGCTGGGACTGTGAACCGTTAACACATAAATGAATTGTGCCCTCAACATGACGGGTGCGATCATACCAGCACTAATGCACCGGATCCCATCAGAACTCCGAAGTTAAGCGTGCTTGGGCGAGAGTAGTACTAGGATGGGTGACCCCCTGGGAAGTCCTCGTGTTGCACCCCCCTTTTCAATTTTTTTTGCTCCGGTTAGGGTTGCCCCCTTTTCAATTTTTTTTGCTCCGGTTAGGGTTGCCAACATACTTTACCCACCACATTTCTATTATCGAATCCCACGGCACCTTGGGCAAGACAACTTCTCTTCACGTGGAGGCTGGGCCCGCAAACCGAGGGCGTAGGGCTTGTGACCAGGTCTCCGTCGCTCCGGTGCCTATAACTTTTGTTCCGTAAGGAGTTACGAGGCGCACAGCATACCGTTGGAAAGCTCTCTGAGAGCTCTACGATGGGGCAGCTAGCTAGCTTGCTTTTCCCTCTTCGGAGCTCAAAATCGAACGTTTTCATCAGTTTTGGGCCATTTTTCTTCTTTTGCTCTGTTTTTCCGTCCCGGATCGTACGTCGTGAGCTGTTAAAAGGACCACAACCTTACACGTGGCACATTAGAGGACCCTACAATGCGTCGATATCACGTCTTGCGAGGATGCTGCGTTGTTGAAGCGGATGGGTTGTCGTTAAGCCCATTGGGCCTTTTGAATAGACCATATCTCTAGGCTGGGACTGTGAACCGTTAACACATAAAGGAATTGTGCCCTCAACATGACGGGTGCCATCATACCAGCACTAATGTGCCGGATCCCATCAGAACTCCGAAGTTAAGCGTGCCTGGGCGAGAGTAGTACTATGATGGGTGACCCCCTGGGAAGTCCTCGTGTTGCACCCCCTTTTGCACACCCCTTTTCAATTTTTTTTGCTCCGGTTAGCGTTGCCAAGATACTTTACCCACCACATTTCTATTATCGAATCCCACGGCACCTTGGGCAAGACAACTTCTCTTCACGTGGAGGCTGGGCCCGCAAACCGAGGGCGTAGGGCTTGTGATTAGGTCTCTGTCGCTCCGGTGCCCATAACTTTTGATCCGTAAGGAGTTACGAGGCGCACAGCATAACGTTTGAAAGCTCTCTGAGAGCTCTACGACGGGGACAGCTAGCTAGCTCGCTATGCCCTTTTCGGGGCTCAAAATCGAACGTTTTCATCAGTTTTGGGCCACTTTTCTTCTTTTGCTCTGTTTTTTCGTACCGGATCCTACTTCGTGAGCTGTTAAAAGGACGACAACCTTACTCGCGGCACATTAGAGGACCCTACAATGCGTCGATATCACGTCTTGCGAGGTTGCTGCGTTGTTGAAGCGGATGGGTTGTCGTTAATCCCATTGGGCCTTTTGAATGGGCCATATTTCTAGGCTGTGACTGTGAACCGTTAACACATAAAGGAATTGTGCCCTCAACATGACGGGTGCGATCATACCAGCACTAATGCACCGGATCCCATCAGAACAGCGAAGTTAAGCGTGCTTGGGCGAGAGTAGTACTAGGATGGGTGACCCCCTGGGAAGTCCTCGTGTTGCACCCCCTTTTCAATTATTTTTGCTTCGGTTAGCATTGCCAAGATACTTTACCCACCACATTTCTATTATCGAATCCCACTGCACCTTGGGCAAGAGAACTTCTCTTCACGTGGAGGCTGGGCCGGCAAACCGAGGGCGTAGGGCTTGTGACCAGGTCTCCGTCGCTCCGGTGCCCATAACTTTTGATCCGTAAGGAGTTACGAGGCGCACAGCATACCGTTGGAAAGCACTTTGAGAGCTCTACGATGGGGGTAGCTAGCTAGCAGGATGTGCCCTTTTCGGAGCTCAAAATCGAACGTTTTCATCAGTTTCATGCCACTTTTCTTCTTTTGCTCTGTTTTTCCGTCCCGGATCGTACGTCGTGAGCTGTTAAAAAGATGGCAACCTTACTCGCGTCACATTAGAGGACCCTACAATGCGTTGATATCACTTCTTGCGAGGATGCTGCGTTGTTGAAGTGGATGGGTTGTCGTTAAGCCCATTGGGCCTTTTGAATGGGCCATATCTCTAGGTTGGGACTGTGAACCGTTAACACATAAAGGAATTGTGCCCTCAACATGACGGGTGCGATCATACCAGCACTAATGCACCGGATTCCATCAGAACTCCGAAGTAAAGCGTGCTTGGGCGAGAGTAGTACTAGGATGGGTGACCCCCTGGGAAGTCATTGTGTTGCACCCCCTTTTTCAAATTTTTTTGCTCCGGATAGCGTTGCCAAGATACTTTACCCACCACATATCTATTATCGAAACCCACGGCACCTTGGGCAAGACAACTTCTCTTCACGTGGAGGCTGGGCCCGCAAACCGAGGACGTAGGGCTTGTGACCAGGTCTCCGTCGCTCCGGTGCCCATAACTTTTGATCCGTAAGGAGTTACGAGGCGCACAGCATACCGTTGGAAAGATCTCTGAGAGCTCTACTACGGGGGTAGCTAGATAGCTCGCTGTGCCCTTTTCCGAGCTCAAAATCAAACGTTTTCATCAGTTTCGGGTCACTTTTCTTCTTTTGCTCTGTTTTTCCGTCCCAGATCGTACGTCGTGAGCTGTTAAAAGGATGACAACCTTACTCACGGCACATTAGAGGACCATACAATGCGTCGATATCACGTTTTGCGAGGATGCTGCGTTGTTGAAGCGGATGGGTTGTCGTTAAGCCCATTGGGACTTTTGAATGGGCCATATCTCTAGGCTGGGACTGTGAACCGTTAACACATAAAGGAATTGTGCCCTCAACATGACGGGTGTAATCATACCCGCACTAATGCACCGGATCCGATCAGAACTCCAAAGTTAAGCGTGCTTGGGCGAGAGTAGTACTATGATGGGTGACCCCCTGGGAAGTCCTCGTGTTGCACCCCCCTTTTCAATTTTTTTTGCTCCGGTTAGGGTTGCCAAGATACTTTACCCACCACATTTCTATTATCGAATCCCACGGCACCTTGGGCAAGACAACTTCTCTTCACGTGGAGGCTGGGCCCGCAAAACGAGGGCGTAGGGCTTGTGACCAGGTCTCCGTCGCTCCGATGCCCATAACCGTAAGGAGTTACGAGGCGCACAACATACCGTTGGAAAGCACTCTGAGAGCTCTACGATGGGGGCAGCTAGCTAGCTTGCTGTGCCCTCTTCGGAGCTCAAAATCGAACGTTTTCAACAGTTTTGGGCCACTTTACTTTTTTTGCTCTGTTTTTCCATCCCGGATCGTACGTCGTGAGCTGTTAAAAGGACCACAACCTTACTC
The DNA here is from genome assembly GCA_037974665.1 of Ehretia macrophylla. Taxonomy (NCBI): domain Eukaryota; kingdom Viridiplantae; phylum Streptophyta; class Magnoliopsida; order Boraginales; family Ehretiaceae; genus Ehretia; species Ehretia macrophylla. Next base: position 2,778,861 of record CM075780.1, read on the forward strand.
GTGGCACATTAGAGGACCCTACAATGCGTCGATATCACGTCTTGCGACGATGCTGCGTTGTTGAAGCGGATGGGTTGTCGTTAAGCCCATTGGGCCTTTTGAATGGGCCATATCTCTAGGCTGGGACTGTGAACTGTTAACACATAAAGTAATTGTGCCCTCAATATGACGGGTGCGATCATACCAGCACTAATGCACCGGATCCATTTAGAACTCCGAAGTTAAGCATGCTTGGGCGAGAGTAGTACTAGGATGGATGACCCCCTGGGAAGTCCTCGTGTTGTACCCCCCTTTTCAATTTTTTTTGCTCCGGTTAGGGTTGCCAAGATACTTTACCCACCACATTTCTATTATCGAATCCCACGGCACCTTGGGCAAGACAACTTCTCTTCACGTGGAGGCTGGGCCCGCAAACCGAGGGCGTAGGGCTTGTGACCAGGTCTCCGTCGCTCCGGTGCCCATAACTTTTGATCCGTAAGGAGTTACGAGGCGCACAGCATACCGTTGGAAAGCTCTCTGAGAGCTCAACGACGAGGGCAGCTAGCTAGCTCGCTATGCCCTTTTCGGAGCTCAAAATCGAACGTTTTCATCAGTTTCGGGCCACTTTTCTTCTTTTGCTATGTTTTTCCGTCCCGGATCGTACGTCGTGAGCTGTTAAAAGGACGACAACCTCAATCGCGGCACATTAGAGGACCCTACAATGCGTCGATATCACGTCTTGCGAGGATGCTGCGTTGTTGAAGCGGATGGGTTGTCGTTAAGCCCATTGGGCCTTTTGAATGGGCCATATCTCTAGGCTGGGACTGTGAACCGTTAACACATAAAGGAATTGTGCCCTCAACATGACGGGTGTAATCATACCCGCACTAATGCACCGGATCCGATCAGAACTCCAAAGTTAAGCGTGCTTGGGCGAGAGTAGTACTATGATGGGTGACCCCCTGGGAAGTCCTCGTGTTGCACCCCCCTTTTCAATTTTTTTTGCTCCGGTTAGGGTTGCCAAGATACTTTACCCACCACATTTCTATTATCGAATCCCACGGCACCTTGGGCAAGACAACTTCTCTTCACGTGGAGGCTGGGCCCGCAAAACGAGGGCGTAGGGCTTGTGACCAGGTCTCCGTCGCTCCGATGCCCATAACCGTAAGGAGTTACGAGGCGCACAACATACCGTTGGAAAGCACTCTGAGAGCTCTACGATGGGGGCAGCTAGCTAGCTTGCTGTGCCCTCTTCGGAGCTCAAAATCGAACGTTTTCAACAGTTTTGGGCCACTTTACTTCTTTTGCTCTGTTTTTCCATCCCGGATCGTACGTCGTGAGCTGTTAAAAGGACCACAACCTTACTCGTGGCACATTAGAGGACCCTACAATGCGTCGATATCACGTCTTGCGACGATGCTGCGTTGTTGAAGCGGATGGGTTGTCGTTAAGCCCATTGGGCCTTTTGAATGGGCCATATCTCTAGGCTGGGACTGTGAACTGTTAACACATAAAGTAATTGTGCCCTCAATATGACGGGTGCGATCATACCAGCACTAATGCACCGGATCCATTTAGAACTCCGAAGTTAAGCATGCTTGGGCGAGAGTAGTACTAGGATGGATGACCCCCTGGGAAGTCCTCGTGTTGTATCCCCCTTTTCAATTTTTTTTGCTCCGGTTAGGGTTGCCAAGATACTTTACCCACCACATTTCTATTATCGAATCCCACGGCACCTTGGGCAAGACAACTTCTCTTCACGTGGAGGCTGGGCCCGCAAACCGAGGGCGTAGGGCTTGTGACCAGGTCTCCGTCGCTCCGGTGCCCATAACTTTTGATCCGTAAGGAGTTACGAGGCGCACAGCATACCGTTGGAAAGCTCTCTGAGAGCTCAACGACGAGGGCAGCTAGCTAGCTCGCTATGCCCTTTTCGGAGCTCAAAATCGAACGTTTTCATCAGTTTCGGGCCACTTTTCTTCTTTTGCTATGTTTTTCCGTCCCGGATCGTACGTCGTGAGCTGTTAAAAGGACGACAACCTCAATCGCGGCACATTAGAGGACCCTACAATGCGTCGATATCACGTCTTGCGAGGATGCTGCGTTGTTGAAGCGGATGGGTTGTCGTTAAGCCCATTGGGCCTTTTGAATGGGCCATATCTCTAGGCTGGGACTGTGAACCGTTAACACATAAAGGAATTGTGCCCTTAACATGACTGGTACGATCATACCAGCACTAATGCAACGGATCCCATCAGAACACCGAAGTTAAGCGTGCTTGGGCGAGAGTAGTACTAGGATGGGTGACCCCCTGGGAAGTCCTCATGTTGCACCCCCTTTTTCAATTATTTTTGCTTCGGTTAGCATTGCCAAGATACTTTACCCACCACATTTCTATTATCGAATCCCACTGCACCTTGGGCAAGAGAACTTCTCTTCACGTGGAGGCTGGGCCCGCAAACCGAGGGCGTAGGGCTTGTGACCAGGTCTCCGTCGCTCCGGTGCCCATAACTTTTGATCCGTAAGGAGTTACGAGGCGCACAGCATACCGTTGGAAAGCTCTTTGAGAGCTCTACGACGGGGGTATCTAGTTAGCAGGTTGTGCCCTTTTCGGAGCTCAAAATCGAACGTTTTCATCAGTTTCGGGCCACTTTTCTTCTTTTGCTCTGTTTTTCCGTCCCGGATCGTATGTCGTGAGCTGTTAAAAGGACGACAACCTCACTCGCAGCACATTAGAGGACCCTACAATGCGACGATATCATGTCTTGCGAGGATGCTGCGTTGTTGAAGCGGATGGGTTGTCGTTAAGCCCATTGGGCCTTTTGAATGGGCCATATCTCTAGGCTGGGACTGTGAACCGTTAACATATAAAGGAATTGTGCCCTCAACATGACGGGTGCGATCATACCATCACTAATGCACCGGATCCCATCAGAACTCCGAAGTTAAGCGTGCTTGGGCGACAGTAGTACTAGGATGGGTGACCCCCTAGGAAGTCCTCGTGTTGCACCCCCCTTTTCAATTTTTTTTGCTCCGGTTAGGGTTGCCAAGATACTTTACCCACCACATTTCTATTATCAAATCCCACGGTACCTTGGGCAAGACAACTTCTCTTCACGTGGAGGCTGGGCCCGCAAACCGAGGGCGTAGGGCTTGTGACCAGGTCTCCGTTGCTCCGGTGCCCATAACTTTTGATCCGTAAGGAGTTACGAGGCGCACAGCATACCGTTGGAAAGCTCTCTGAGAGCTCTACGACGGGGGCAGCTAGCTAGCTCGCTGTGCCCTTTTCAGAGCTCAAAATCGAACGTTTTCATCAGTTTCGGGCCACTTTTCTTCTTTTGCTATGTTTTTCCGTCCCGGATCGTACGTCGTGAGCTGTTAAAAGGATGACAACCTTACTCGCAGCACATTACAGGACCCTACAATGCGACGATATCATGTCTTGCGAGGATGCTGCGTTGTTGAAGCGGATGGGTTGTCGTTAAGCCCATTGGGCCTTTTGAATGGGCCATATCTCTAGGCTGGGACTGTGAACCGTTAACACATAAAGGAATTGTGCCCTCAACATGACGGGTGCGATCATACCATCACTAATGCACCGGATCCCATCAGAACTCCGAACTTAAGCATGCTTGGGCGACAGTAGTACTAGGATGGGTGACCCCCTAGGAAGTCCTCGTGTTGCACCCCCCTTTTCAATTTTTTTTGCTCCGGTTAGGGTTGCCAAGATACTTTACCCACCACATTTCTATTATCAAATCCCACGGCACCTTGGGCAAGACAACTTCTCTTCACGTGGAGGCTGGGCCCGCAAACCGAGGGCGTAGGGCTTGTGACCAGGTCTCCGTTGCTCCGGTGCCCATAACTTTTGATCCGTAAGGAGTTACGAGGCGCACAGCATACCGTTAGAAAGCTCTCTAAGAGCTCTACGACGGGGGCTGCAAGCTAGCTCGCTTTGCCCTTTTTGGAGCTCAAAATTGAACGTTTTCATCAGTTTCGGGGAACTTTTCTTCTTTTGCTCTGTTTTTCCGTCCCGGATCGTACGTCGTGAGCTGTTAAAAGGACGACAACCTTACTCGCAGCACATTAGAGGACCCTACAATGCGACGATATCATGTCTTGCGAGGATGCTGCGTTGTTGAAGCGGATGGGTTGTCGTTAAGCCCATTGGGCCTTTTGAATGGGCCATATCTCTAGGCTGGGACTGTGAACCGTTAACACATAAAGGAATTGTGCCCTCAACATGACGGGTGCGATCATACCATCACTAATGCACCGGATCCCATCAGAACTCCGAAGTTAAGCGTGCTTGGGCGACAGTAGTACTAGGATGGGTGACCCCCTAGGAAGTCCTCGTGTTGCACCCCCCTTTTCAATTTTTTTTGCTCCGGTTAGGGTTGCCAAGATACTTTACCCACCACATTTCTATTATCAAATCCCACGGCACCTTGGGCAAGACAACTTCTCTTCACGTGGAGGCTGGGCCCGCAAACCGAGGGCGTAGGGCTTGTGACCAGGTCTCCGTTGCTCCGGTGCCCATAACTTTTGATCCGTAAGGAGTTACGAGGCGCACATCATACCGTTGGAAAGCTCTCTGAGAGCTCTACGACGGGGGCAGCTAGCTAGCTCGCTGTGCCCTTTTCCGAGCTCAAAATCAAACGTTTTCATCAGTTTCGGGCCACTTTTCTACTTTTGCTCTATTTTTCCGTCCCGAATCGTATGTCGTGAGCTGTTAAAAGGACGACAACCTTACTCGCGGCACATTAGAGGACCCTACAATGCGTCAATATCACGTCTTGCGAGGATGCTACGTTGTTGAACCGGATGGGTTGTCGTTAAGCCCATTGGGCCTTTTGAATGAGCCATATCTCTAGGCTGGGACTGTGAACTGTTAACACATAAAGGAATTGTGCCCTCAACATGACGGGTGCGCTCATACCAGCACTAATGCACCGGATCCCATGAGAACTCCGAAGTTAAGCGTGCTTGGGCGAGAGTAGTACTAGGATGGGTGACCCCCTGGGAAGTCCTCGTGTTGCACCACCCTTTTCAATTTTTTTTGCTCCGGTTAGGGTTGCCAAGATACTTTACCCACCACATTTCTATTATCAAATCCCACGGCACCTTGGGCAAGAGAACTTCTATTCACGTGGAGGCTGGGCCCGCAAACCGAGGGCGTAGGGCTTGTGAACAGGTCTCCGTTGCTCCGGTGCCCATAACTTTTGATCCGTAAGTAGTTACAAGACGCACAGCATGCCGTTGGAAAGCTCTCTGAGAGCTCTACGACGGGGGAAGCTAGCTAGCTTGCTATGCCCTTTTCGGAGCTCAAAATCGAACGTTTTCATCAGTTTTGGGCCACTTTTCTTCTTTTGCTCTGTTTTTCCGTCCCGGATCGTACGTCGTGAGCTGTTAAAAGGACGACGACCTTACTCGCGGCACATTAGAGGACCGTACAATGCGTCCATATCACGGTCTTGCGAGGATGCTGCGTTGTTGAAGCGGATGGGTTGTCGTTAAGCCCATTGGGCCTATTGAATGGGCCATATCTCTAGGCTGGGACTGTGAACTGTTAACACATAAAGTAATTGTGCCCTCAATATGACGAGTGCGATCATACCAGCACTAATGCACCGGATCCCATTAGAACTCCGAAGTTAAGCGTGCTTGGGCGATAGTAGTAATAGGATGGGTGACCCCCTGGGAAGTCCTCGTGTTGTACCCCCCTTTTCAATTTTTTTTGCTCCGGTTAGGGTTGCCAAGATACTTTACCCACCACATTTCTATTATCGAATCCCACGGCACCTTGGGCAAGACAACTTCTCTTCACGTGGAGGCTGGGCCCGCAAACCGAGGGCGTAGGGCTTGTGACCAGGTCTCCGTCGCTCCGGTGCCCATAACTTTTGATCCGTAAGGAGTTACGAGGCGCACAGCATACCGTTGGAAATCTCTCTGAGAGCTCTACGACGGGGGCTGCAAGCTAGCTCGCTTTGCCCTTTTCGGAGCTCAAAATCGAACGTTTTCATCAGTTTTGGGCCACTTTTCTTCTTTTGCTCTGTTTTTCCGTCCCGGATCGTACGTCGTGAGCTGTTAAAAGGACGACGACCTTACTCGCGGCACATTAGAGGACCGTACAATGCGTCCATATCACGGTCTTGCGAGGATGCTGCGTTGTTGAAGCGGATGGGTTGTCGTTAAGCCCATTGGGCCTTTTGAATGGGCCATATCTCTAGGCTGGGACTGTGAACTGTTAACACATAAAGGAATTGTGCCCTCAACATGACGGGTGCGATCATACCAGCACTAATGCACCGGATCCCATTAGAACTCCGAAGTTAAGCGTGCTTGGGCGAGAGTAGTACTAGGATGGGTGACCCCCTAGGAAGTCCTCGTGTTGCACCCCCCTTTTCAATTTTTTTTGCTCCGGTTAGGGTTGCCAAGATACTTTACCCACCACATTTCTATTATCAAATCCCACGGCACCTTGGGCAAGACAACTTCTCTTCACGTGGAGGCTGGGCCCGCAAACCGAGGGCGTAGGGCTTGTGACCAGGTCTCCGTCGCTCCGGTGCCCATAACTTTTGTTCCGTAAGGAGTTACGAGGCGCACAGCATACCGTTGGAAAGCTCTCTGAGAGCTCTACGACGGGGGCAGCTAGCTAGCTTGCTTTGCCCTTTTCAGAGCTCAAAATCGAACGTTTTCATCAGTTTCGGGCCAGTTTTCTTCTTTTGCTCTCTTTTTCCGTCCCGAATCGTACGTCGTGAGCTGTTAAAAGGACGACAACCTTACTCGCGGCACATTAGAGGACCCTACAATGCGTCGATATCACGTCTTGCGGGGATGCTACATTGTTGAAGCGGATGGGTTGTCGTTAAGCCCATTGGGCCTTTTGAATGAGCCATATCTCTAGGCTGGGACTGTGAACTGTTAACACATAAAGGAATTGTGCCCTCAACATGACGGGTGCGATCATACCAGCACTAATGCACCGGATCCCATGAGAACTCCGAAGTTAAGCGTGCTTGGGCGAGAGTAGTACTAGGATGGGTGACCCCCTGGGAAGTCCTCGTGTTGCACCCCCCTTTTCAATTTTTTTTGCTCCGGTTAGGGTTGCCAAGATACTTTACCCACCACATTTCTATTATCAAATCCCACGGCACCTTGGGCAAGAGAACTTCTATTCACGTGGAGGCTGGTCCTGCAAACCGAGGGCGTAGGGCTTGTGAACAGGTCTCAGTCGCTCCGGTGCCCATAACTTTTGATCCGTAAGTAGTTAAAAGACGCACAGCATACCGTTGGAAAGCTCTCTGAGAGCTCTACGACGGGGGAAGCTAGCTAGCTTGCTATGCCCTTTTCGGAGCTCAAAATCGAACGTTTTCATCAGTTTTGGGCCACTTTTCTTCTTTTGCTCTGTTTTTCCGTCCCGGATCGTACGTCGTGAGCTGTTAAAAGGACGACAACCTTACTCGCGGCACCTTAGAGGACCGTACAATGCGTCCATATCACGTCTTGCGAGGATGCTGCGTTGTTGAAGCGGATGGGTTGTCGTTAAGCCCATTGGGCCTTTTGAATGGGCCATATCTCTAGGCTGGGACTGTGAACTGTTAACACATAAAGTAATTGTGCCCTCAATATGACGGGTGCGATCATACCAGCACTAATGCACCGGATCCCATTAGAACTCCGAAGTTAAGCGTGCTCGGGCGAGAGAAGTACTAGGATGGGTGACCCCCTGGGAAGTCCTTGTGTTGTACCCCCCTTTTCAATTTTTTTTGCTCCGGTTAGGGTTGCCAAGATACTTTACCCACCACATTTCTATTATCGAATCCAACGGCACCTTGGGCAAGACAACTTCTCTTCACGTGGAGGCTGGGCCCGCAAACCGAGGGCGTAGGGCTTGTGACCAGGTCTCCGTCGCTCCGGTGCCCATAACTTTTGATCCGTAAGGAGTTACGAGGTGCACAGCATACCGTTGGAAAGCTCTCTAAAAGCTCTACGACGGGGGCTGCAAGCTAGCTCGCTTTGCCCTTTTCGGAGCTCAAAATCGAACGTTTTCATCAGTTTTGGGCCACTTTTCTTCTTTTGCTCTGTTTTTCCGTCCCGGATCGTACGTCGTGAGGTGTTAAAAGGACGACAACCTTACTCGCAGCACATTAGAGGACCCTACAATGCGACGATATCATGTCTTGCGAGGATGCTGTGTTGTTGAAGCGGATGGGTTGTCGTTAAGCCCATTGGGCCTTTTGAATGGGCCATATCTCTAGGCTGGGACTGTGAACTGTTAACACATAAAGGATTTGTGCCCTCAACATGACGGTTGCGATCATACCATCACTAATGCACCGGATCCCATTAGGACTCCGAAGTTAAGCGTGCTTGGGCTAGAGTAGTACTAGGATGGGTGACCCCCTGGGAAGTCCTCGTGTTGTACCACCCTTTTCAATTTTGTTTTGCTCCGGTTAGGGTTGCCAAGATACTTTACCCAACACATTTCTATTATCGAATCCCACGGCATCTTGGGCAAGAGAACTTCTCTTCACGTGGAGGCTGGGCCCTCAAACCGTGGGCGTAGGGCTTGTGACCAGGTCTCCGTCGCTTCGGTGCCCATAACTTTTGATCCGCAAGGAGTTACGAGGCGCATAGCATACCGTTGGAAAGCTCTCGGAGAGCTCTACAACGGGGGCAGCTAGCGAGCTTGCTTTTCCCTTTTCGAAGCTCAAAATTGAACGTTTTCATCAGTTTTGGGCCACTTTTCTTCTTTTGCTCTGTTTTTCCGTCCCGGATCGTACGTCGTGAGCTGTTAAAAGGACGGCAACCTTACTCGCGGCACATTAGAGGACCCTACAATGCGTCGATATCACGTCTTGCGAGGATGCTGCGTTGTTGAAGCGGATGGGTTATCGTTAAGCCCATTGGGCCTTTTGAATGGGCCATATCTCTAGGCTGGGACTGTGAACCGTTAACACATAAAGGAATTGTGCCCTCAACATGACGGGTGCGATCATACCAGCAATAAAGCACCGGATCCCATCAGAACTCCGAAGTTAAGCGTGCGTGGGCGAGAGTAGTACAAGGATAGGTGACCCCCTAGGAAGTCCTCGTGTTGCACCCCCCTTTTCAATTTTGTTTTGCTCCGGTTAGGGTTGACAAGATACTTTACCCACCACATTTCTATTATCGAATCCCACGGCACCTTGGGCAAGAGTACTTCTCTTCACGAGGAGGCTGGGCCCTCAAACCGTGGGCGTAGGGCTTGTGACCAGGTCTCCGTCGCTCCGGTGCCCATAACTTTTGATCCGTAAGGAGTTACGAGGCGCACAGCATACCGTTGGAAAGCTCTCTGAGAGCTCTACGACGGGGGCAGCTAGCTAGCTTGCTGTGCCCTTTTTAGAGCTCAAAATCGAACGTTTTCATCAGTTTCGGGCCACTTTTCTTCTTTTGCTCTGTTTTTCCGTCCCGAATCGTATGTCGTGAGCTGTTAAAAGGACGACAACCTTACTCGCGGCACATTAGAGGACCCTACAATGCGTCGATATCACGTCTTGCGAGGATGCTACGTTGTTGAACCGGATGGGTTGTCGTTAAGCCCATTGGGCCTTTTGAATGAGCCATATCTCTAGGCTGGGACTGTGAACTGTTAACACATAAAGGAATTGTGCCCTCAATATGACGGGTGCGATCATACCAGCACTAATGCACCGGATCCCATGAGAACTCCGAAGTTAAGCGTGCTTGGGCGAGAGTAGTACTAGGATGGGTGACCCCCTGGGAAGTCCTCGTGTTGCACCCCCCTTTTCAATTTTTTTTGCTCCGGTTAGGGTTGCCAAGATACTTTACCCACCACATTTCTATTATCAAATCCCACGGCACCTTGGGCAAGAGAACTTCTATTCACGTGGAGGCTGGGCCCGCAAACCGAGGGCGTAGGGCTTGTGAACAGGTCTCCGTCGCTCCGGTGCCCATAACTTTTGATCCGTAAGGAGTTACGAGGCGCACAGCATACCGTTGGAAATCTCTCTGAGAGCTCTACGACGGGGGCTGCAAGCTAGCTCGCTTTGCCCTTTTCGGAGCTCAAAATCGAACGTTTTCATCAGTTTTGGGCCACTTTTCTTCTTTTGCTCTGTTTTTCCGTCCCGGATCGTACGTCGTGAGCTGTTAAAAGGACGACAACCTTACTCGCGGCACATTAGAGGACCCTACAATGCGTCGATATCACGTCTTGCGAGGATGCTGCGTTGTTGAAGCGGATGGGTTGTCGTTAAGCCCATTGGGCCTTTTGAATGGGCCATATCTCTAGGCTGGGACTGTGAACTGTTAACACATAAAGGAATTGTGCCCTCAACATGACGGGTGCGATCATACCAGCACTAATGCACCGGATCCCATTAGAACTCCGAAGTTAAGCGTGCTTGGGCGAGAGTAGTACTAGGATGGGTGACCCCCTAGGAAGTCCTCGTGTTGCACCCCCCTTTTCAATTTTTTTTGCTCCGGTTAGGGTTGCCAAGATACTTTACAAACCACATTTCTATTATCAAATCCCACGGCACCTTAGGCAAGACAACTTCTCTTCACGTGGAGGCTGGGCCTGCAAACCGAGGGCGTAGGGCTTGTGACCAGGTCTCCGTCGCTCCGGTGCCCATAACTTTTGATCCGTAAGGAGTTACGAGGCGCACAGCATACCGTTGGAAAGCTCTCTGAGAGCTCTACGACGGGGGCAGCTAGCTAGCTCGCTTTGCCCTTTTCAGAACTCAAAATCGAACGTTTTCATCAGTTTCGGGCCAGTTTTCTTCTTTTGCTCTGTTTTTCCGTCCCGAATCGTACGTCGTGAGCTGTTAAAAGGACGACAACCTTACTCGCGGCACATTAGAGGACCCTACAATGCGTCGATATCACGTCTTGCGAGGATGCTACGTTGTTGAAGCGGATGGGTTGTCGTTAAGCCCATTGGGCCTTTTGAATGAGCCATATCTCTAGGCTGGGACTGTGAACTGTTAACACATAAAGGAATTGTGCCCTCAACATGACGGGTGCGATCATACCAGCACTAATGCACCGGATCCCATGAGAACTCCGAAGTTAAGCGTGCTTGGGCGAGAGTAGTACTAGGATGGGTGACCCCTTGGGAAGTCCTCGTGTTGCACCCCCCTTTTCAATTTTTTTTGCTCCGGTTAGGGTTGCCAAGATACTTTACCTACCACATTTCTATTATCAAATCCCACGGCACCTTGGGCAAGAGAACTTCTATTCACGTGGAGGCTGGACCCGCAAACCGAGGGCGTAGGGCTTGTGAACAGGTCTCCGTCGCTCCGGTGCCCATAACTTTTGATCTGTAAGTAGTTACAAGACGCACAGCATACCGTTGGAAAGCTCTCTGAGAGCTCTACGACAGGGGAAGCTAGCTAGCTTGCTATGCCCTTTTCGGAGCTCAAAATCGAACGTTTTCATCAGTTTTCTTCTTCTGCTCTGTTTTTCCGTCCCGGATCGTACGTCGTGAGCTGTTAAAAGGACGACAACCTTACTCGCGGCACATTAGAGGACCGTACAATGCGTCCATATCACGTCTTGCGAGGATGCTGTGTTGTTGAAGCGGATGGGTTATCGTTAAGCCCATTGGGCCTTTTGAATGGGCCATATCTCTAGGCTGGGACTGTGAACTGTTAACACATAAAGTAATTGTGCCCTCAATATGACGGGTGCGATCATACCAGCACTAATGCAGCGGATCCCATTAGAACTCCGAAGTTAAGCGTGCTTGGGCGAGAGTAGTACTAGGATGGGTGACCCCCTGGGAAGTCCTCGTGTTGTACCCCCCTTTTCAATTTTTTTTGCTCCGGTTAGGGTTGCCAAGATACTTTACCCACCACATTTCTATTATCGAATCCCACGGCACCTTGGGCAAGACAACTTCTCTTCACGTGGAGGCTGGGCCCGCAAACCGAGGGCGTAGGGCTTGTGACCAGGTCTCCGTCGCTCCGGTGCCCATAACTTTTGATCCGTAAGGAGTTACGAGGCGCACAGTATACCGTTGGAAAGCTCTCTAAGAGCTCTACGACGGGGGCTGCAAGCTAGCTAGCTTTGCCCTTTTCGGAGGTCAAAATCGAACGTTTTCATCAGTTTCGGGCCACTTTTCTTCTTTTGCTCTGTTTTTTCGTCCCGGATCGTACGTCGTGAGCTGTTAAAAGGATGACAACCTTACTCGCAGCACATTAGAGGACCCAACAATGCGACGATATCATGTCTAGCGAGGATGCTGTGTTGTTGAAGCGGATGGGTTGTCGTTAAGCCCATTGGGCCTTTTGAATGGGCCATATCTCTAGGCTGGGACTGTGAACTGTTAACACATAAAGGATTTGTGCCCTCAACATGACGGTTGCGATCATACCATCACTAATGCACCGGATCCCATTAGAACTCCGAAGTTAAGCGTGCTTGGGCTAGAGTAGTACTAGGATGGGTGACCCCCTGGGAAGTCCTCGTGTTGCACCACCCTTCTCAATTTTGTTTTGCTCCGGTTAGGGTTGCCAAGATACTTTACCCAACACATTTCTATTATCGAATCCCACGGCACCTTGGGCAAGAGAACTTCTCTTCACGTGGAGGCTGGGCCCTCAAACCGTGGGCGCAGGTCTTGTGACCAGGTCTCCGTCGCTCCGGTCCCCATAACTTTTGATCCGTAAGGAGTTACGAGGCGCACAGCATACCGTTGGAAAGCTCTCGGAGAGCTCTACAATGGGGGCAGCTAGCGAGCTCGCTGTACCCTTTTCGGGGCTCAAAATTGAACGTTTTCATCAGTTTTTGGCCACTTTTCTTATTTTGCTCTGTTTTTCCGTCCCGGATCGTACGTCGTGAGCTGTTAAAAGGACGACAACCTTACCCGCGGCACATTAGAGGACCCTACAATGCGTCGATATCACGTCTTGCGAGGATGCTGCGTTGTTGAAGCGGATGGGTTGTCGTTAATCCCATTGGGCCTTTTGAATGGGCCATATCTCTAGGCTGGGACTGTGAACTGTTAACACATAAAGGAATTGTGCCCTCAACATGACGGGTGCGATCATACTAGCAATAATGCACCGGATCCCATTAGAACTCTGAAGTTAAGCGTGCTTGGGCGAGAGTAGTACTAGGATGGGTGACCCCCTGGGAAGTCCTCGTGTTGCACCACCCTTTTCAATTTTGTTTTGCTCCGGTTAGGGTGCCAAGATACTTTACCCAACACATTTCTATTATCGAATCCCACGGCACCTTGGGCAAGAGAACTTCTCTTCACGAGGAGGCTGGGCCCTCAAACCGTGGGCGTAGGGCTTGTGACCAGGTCTCCGTCGCTCCGGTGCCCATAACTTTTGATCCGTAAGGAGTTACGAGGCGCACAGCATACCGTTAGAAAGCTCTCTGAGAGCTCTACGACCGGGGCAGCAAGCTAACTTGCTATGCCCTTTTCGGAGCTCAAAATCGAACGTTTTCATCAGTTTCGGACCACTTTTCTTCTTTTGCTCTGTTTTTCCGTCCAGGATCGTACGTCGTGAGCTGTTTAAAGGACGACAACCTTACTCGCGGCACATTAGAGGACCCTACAATGCGTCGATATCACGTCTTGCGAGGATGCTGCGTTGTTGAAGCGGATGGGTTGTCGTTAAGCCCATTGGGCTTTTTGAATGGGCCATATCTCTAGGCTGGGACTGTGAACCGTTAACACATAAAGGAATTGTGCCCTCAACATGACGGGTGCGATCATACCAGCACTAATGCACCGGATCCCATCAGAACTCCGAAGTTAAGCGTGCTTGGGCGAAAGTAGTACTAGGATGGGTGACCCCCTGGGAAGTCCTCGTGTTGCACCCCCATTTTCAATTTTTTTTGCTCCGGTTAGGGTTGCCAAGATACTTTACCCACCACATTTCTATTATGGAATCCCACGGTACCATGGGCAAGACAACTTCTCTTCACGTGGAGGCTGGGCCCGCAAACCGGTGCCCATAACTTTTGATCCGTAAGGAGTTACGAGGCGCACAGCATACCGTTGGAAAGCACTCTAAGAGCTCTACGACGGGGGCAGCAAGTTAGATTGCTATGCCCTTTTCAGAGCTCAAAATCGAACGTTTTCATCAGTTTCGGGCCACTTTTCTACTTCTGCTCTGTTTTTCCGTCCCGGATCGTACGTCGTGAGCTGTTAAAAGGACGAAAACCATACTCGCGGCACATTAGAGGACCCTACAATGCGTCGATATCCCGTCTTGCGAGGATGCTGCGTTGTTGAAGCGGATGGGTTGTCGTTAAGCCCATTGGGCCTTTTGAATGGGCCATATCTCTAGGCTGGGACTGTGAACCGTTAACACATAAAGGAATTATGCCCTCAACATGACGGGTGCAATCATACCAGCACTAATGCACAGGATCCCATCAGAACTCCGAAGTTAAGCATGCTTGGGCGAGAGTAGTACTAGGATGGGTGACCCCCTGGGAAGTCCTTTTGTTGTACCCCCCTTTTCAATTTTTTTTGCTCCGGTTAGGGTTGCCAAGATACTTTACCCACCACATTTCTATTATCGAATCCCACGGCACCTTGGGCAAGAGAACTTCTATTCACGTGGAGGTTGGGCCCGCAAACCGAGGGCGTAGGGCTTGTGAACAGGTCTCCGTCGCTCCGGTGCCCATAACTTTTGATCCGTAAGGAGTTTCGAGGTGCACAGCATACCGTTGGAAAGCTCTCTGAGAGCTCTACGACGGGGGCAGCTAGCTAGCGCTCTGTGCACTTTTCGGAGCTCAAAATCGAACGTTTTCATCAGTTTCGGGCCACTTTTCTTCTTTTGCTCTTTTTTTCGGTCCTGGATCGTACGTCGTGAGCTATTAAAAGGACGACAACCTTACTCGCGGCACATTAGAGGACCCTACAATGCGTCGATATCACGTCTTGCGAGGATGCTGCGTTGTTGAAGCGGATGGGTTGTCGTTAAGCCCATTGGGCCTTTTGAATGGGCCATATCATTAGACTGGGACAGTGAACTGTTAACACATAAAGGAATTGTGCCCTCAATATGACGGGTGCGATCATACCAGCACTAATGCACCGGATCCCATTAGAACTCCGAAGTTAAGCGTGCTTGGGCGAGAGTAGTACTAGGATGGGTGACCCCCTGTGAAGTCCTCGTGTTGCACCCCCCTTTTCAATTTTTTTTTCTCCGGTTAGGGTTAACAAGATACTTTACCCACCACATTTCTATTATCGAATCCCAAGGCACCTTGGGCAAGACAACTTCTCTTCACGTGGAGGCTGGGCCCGCAAACCGAGGGCGTAGGGCTTGTGACCAGGTCTCCGTCCCTCCGGTGCCCATAACTTTTGATCCGTAAGGAGTTACGAGGCGCACAGCATACCGTTTGAAAGCTCTCTGAGAGGTCTACAACGGGGGCAGCTAGCTAGCTCGCTATGCTCTTTTCGGAGCTCAAAATCGAACGTTTTCATCAGTTTTGGGCCACTTTTCTTCTATTGCTCTGTTTTTCCGTCCTGGATCGTACGTCGTGAGCTGTTAAAAGGACGACAACCTTACTCGCGGCACATTAGAGGACCCTAAAATGCGTTGATATCACGTCTTGCGAGGATGCTGCGTTGTTGAAGCGGATGGGTTGTCGTTAAGCCCATTGGGCCTTTTGAATGGGCCATATCTCTAGGCTGGGACTGTGAAATGTTAACACATAAAGGAATTGTGCCCTCAACATGACTGGTGCGATCATACCAGCACTAATGCACCGGATCCCATTAGAACTCCGAAGTTAAGCGTGCTTGGGCGAGAGTAGTACTAGGATGGGTGACCCTCTGGGACGTCCTCGTGTTGCACCCCCTTTTCAATTTTTTTTGATCCGGTTAGGGTTGCCAAGATACTTTACCCACCACATTTCAATTATCGAATCCCACGGTACCTTGGGCAAGACAACTTCTCTTCACGTGGAGGCTGGGCCCGCAAACCGAGGGCGTAGGGCTTGTGACCAGGTCTCCGTCGCTCCGGTGTCCATAACTTTTGATCCGTAAGGAGTTACGAGGCGCACAGCATACCGTTGGAAAGTTCTCTGAGAGCTCTACGACCGGGCCAGCAAGCTAACTTGCTATGCCCTTTTCGGAGCTCAAAATCGAACGTTTTCATCAGTTTCGGACCACTTTTCTTCTTTTGCTCTGTTTTTCCGTCCAGGATCGTACGTCGTGAGCTGTTTAAAGGACGACAACCTTACTCGCGGCAC
Organism: Ehretia macrophylla; assembly: GCA_037974665.1. NCBI lineage: Eukaryota > Viridiplantae > Streptophyta > Magnoliopsida > Boraginales > Ehretiaceae > Ehretia > Ehretia macrophylla. The sequence goes on from CM075780.1 coordinate 2,795,064, forward strand.
ATTAGAGGACCCTACAGTGCGTCGATATCACGTCTTGCGAGGATGCTACGTTGTTGAAGCGGATGGGTTGTCGTTAAGCCCATTGGGCTTTTTGAATGGGCCATATCTCTAGGCTGGGACTGTGAACCGTTAACACATAAAGGAATTGTGCCCTCAACATGACGGGTGCGATCATACCAGCACTAATGCACCGGATCCCATCAAAACTCCGAAGTTAAGCGTGCTTGGGCAACAGTAGTACTAGGATGGGTGACCCCCTGGGAAGTCCTCGTGTTGCACCCCCATTTTCAATTTTTTTTGCTCCGGTTAGGGTTGCCAAGATACTTTACCCACCACATTTCTACTATGGAATCCCACGGTACCTTGGGCAAGACAACTTCTCTTCACGTGGAGGCTGGGCCCGCAAACCGGTGCCTATAACTTTTGATACGTAAGGAGTTACGAGGCGCACAGCATACCGTTGGAAAGCACTCTAAGAGCTCTACGACGGGGGCAGCAAGTTAGCTTGCTATGCCCTTTTCAGAGCTCAAAATCGAACAATTTCATCAGTTTCGGGCCACTTTTCTACTTCTGCTCTGTTTTTCCGTCCCGGATCGTACGTCGTGAGCTGTTAAAAGGACGACAACCTTACTAGCGGCACATTGGAGGACCCTACAATGCGTCGATATCCCGTCTTGCGAGGATGCTGCGTTGTTGAAGCGGATGGGTTGTCGTTAAGCCCATTGGGCCTTTTGAATGGACCATATCTCTAGGCTGGGACTGTGAACCGTTAACACATAAAGGAATTATGCCCTCAACATGACGGGTGCAATCATACCAGCCCTAATGCACATGATCCCATCAGAACTCCGAAGTTAAGCATGCTTGGGCAAGAGTAGTACTAGGATGGGTGACCCCCTGGGAAGTCCTCGTGTTGTACCCCCCTTTTCAATTTTTTTTTGCTCCGGTTAGGGTTGCCAAGATACTTTACCCACCACATTTCTATTATCGAATCCCACGGCACCTTGGGCAAGAGAACTTCTATTCACGTGGAGGTTGGGCCCGCAAACCGAGGGCATAGGGCTTGTGAACAGGTCTCCGTCGCTCCGGTGCCCATAACTTTTGATCCGTAAGGAGTTACGAGGCGCACAGCATACCGTTGGAAAGCTCTCCGAGAGCTCGACGACGGTGGCCGCTAGCTAGCGCTCTGTGCCCTTTTCGGAGCTCAAAATCGAACGTTTTCATCAGTTTCGGGCCACTTTTCTTCTTTTGCTCTGTTTTTCCGTCCCGGATCGTACGTCGTGAGCTGTTAAAAGGACGACAACCTTACTCGCGGCACATTAGAGGACCCTACAATGCGTCGATATCACATCTTGCGAGGATGCTGCGTTGTTGAAGCGGATGGGTTGTCGTTAAGCCCATTGGGCCTTTTGAATGGGCCATATCTCTAGACTGGGACTGTGAACTGTTAACACATAAAGGAATTGTGCCCTCAATTTGACGGGTGCGATCATACCAGCACTAATGCACCGGATCCCATTAGAACTCTGAAGTTAAGCGTGCTTGGGCGAGAGTAGTACTAGGATGGGTGACCCCCTGGGAAGTCCTCGTGTTGCACCCCCCTTTTCAATTTTTTTTTCTCCGGTTAGGGTTGCCAAGATACTTTACCCACCACATTTCTATTATCGAATCCCACGGCACCTTGGGCAAGAGAACTTCTCTTCACGTGGAGGTTGGGCCTGCAAACCGAGGGCGTAGGGCTTGTGACCAGGTCTCCGTCGCTCCGGTGCCCATAACTTTTGATCCGTAAGGAGTTACAAGGCGCATAGCATACCGTTTGAAAGCTCTCTGAGAGCTCTACAACGGGGGCAGCTAGCTAGCACGCTGTGCCCTTTTCGGAGCTCAAAATCTAACGTTTTCATCAGTTTTGGGCCACTTTTCTTCTTTTGCTCTGTTTTTCCGTCCCGGATCGTACGTCGTGAGCTATTAAAAGGACGACAACCTTACTCACGGCACATTAGAGGACCCTACAATGCGTCGATATCACGTCTTGCGAGGATGCTGCGTTGTTGAAGCGGATGGGTTGTCGTTAAGCCCATTGGGCCTTTTGAATGAGCCATATCTCTAGGGTGGGACTGTGAATTGTTAAAACATAAAGGAATTGTGCCCTCAACAAGACGGGTGTGATCATACCAGCACTAATGCACCGGATCCCATGAGAACTCCGAAGTTAAGCGTGCTTGGGCGAGAGTAGTACTAGGATGGGTGACCCCCTGGGAAGTCCTCGTGTTGCACCCCCCTTTTCAATTTTTTTTGCTCCGGTGAGGGTTGCCAAGATACTTTACCCACCACATTTCTTTTATCGAATCCCAGGGCACCTTGGGCAAGACAACTTCTCTTCACGGGGAGGCTGGGCCCGCAAACCGAGGGCGTAGGGCTTGTGACCAGGTCTCCGTCGCTCCATTGCCCATAACTTTTGATCCGTAAGGAGTTACGAGGCGCACAGCATACCGTTTGAAAGCTCTCTGAGAGCTCTACGACGGGGGCAGCTAGCTAGCTCGCTTTGCCCTTTTGGAGCTCAAAATCGAACGTTTTCATCAGTTTCGGGCCACTTTTCTTCTTTTGCTCTGTTTTTCCATCCCGGATCGTACGTCGTGAGCTGTTAAAAGGACGACAACCTTACTCGCGGCACATTAGAGGACCCTACAATGCGTCGATATCACGTCTTGCGAGGATGCTGCGTTATTGAAGCGGATGGGTTGTCGTTAAGCCCATTGGGCCTTTTGAATGGGCCATATCTCTAGGCTGGGACTGTGAACTATTAACACATAAAGGATTTGTGCCCTCAACAAGATGGGTGCGATCATACCAGCACTAATGCACCGGATCCCATTAGAACTCCGAAGTTAAGCGTGCTTGGGCGAGAGTAGTACTAGGATGGGTGACCCCCTGGGAAGTCCTCGTGTTGCACCCCCCTTTTCAATTTTGTTTTGCTCCGGTTAGGGTTGCCAAGATACTTTACCCACCACATTTCTATTATCGAATCCCACGGCACCTTGGGCAAGAGAACTTCTCTTCACGTGGAGGCTGGGCCCGCAAACCGAGGAAGTAGGGCTTGTGACCAGGTCTTCGTCGCTCCGATTCCCATAACTTTTGATCCGTAAGGAGTTACGAGGCGCACAGCATACCGTTTGAAAGCTCTCTGAGAGCTCTACAACGGGGGCAGCTAGCTAGCCCGCTTTGCCCTTTTCGGAGCTCAAAATCGAATGTTTTCATCAGTTTTGGGCCACTTTTCTTCTTTTGCTCTGTTTTTCCATCCCGGATCGTACGTCGTGAGCTGTTAAAAGGATGACAACCCTACTCGCGGCACATTAGAGGACCCTACAATGCGTCGATATCACGTCTTGCGAGGATGCTGCGTTGTTGAAGCGGATGGGTTGTCGTTAAGCCCATTGGGCCTTTTGAATGAGCCATATCTCTAGGGTGGGATTGTGAACTGTTAACACATAAAGGAATTGTGCCCTCAACATGACGGGTGTGATCATACCAGCACTAATGCACCGGATCCCATGAGAACTCCGAAGTTAAGCATGCTTGGGCGAGAGTAGTACTAGGATGGGTGACCCCCTGGGAAGTCCTCGTGTTGCACCCCCCTTTTCAATTTTTTTTGCTCCGGTTAGGGTTGCCAAGATACTTTACCCACCACATTTCTATTATCGAATCCCACGGCACATTGGGCAAAAGAACTTCTATTCACGTGGAGGCTGGGCCCGCAAACCGAGGGCGTAGGGCTTGTGAACAGGTCTCCGACGCACCGGTGCCCATAACTTTTGATCCGTAAGGAGTTACGAGGCGCACAGCATACCGTTGGAAAGCACTCTGAGAGCTCTACGACGGGGGCAGCAAGCTAGCTCGCTTTGCCCTTTTCGGAGCTCAAAATCGAACGTTTTTATCAGTTTCGGGCCACTTTTCTTCTTTTGCTCTGTTTTTCGTCCCGGATCGTACGTCGTGAGCTGTTAAAAGGACGACAACCTTACTCACGGCACATTAGAGGACCCTACAATGCGTCGATATCACGTCTTGCGAGGATGCTGCGTTGTTGAAGCGGATGGGTTGTCGTTAAGCCCATTGGGCCTTTTGAATGAGCCATATCTCTAGGGTGGGATTGTGAACTGTTAACACATAAAGGAATTGTGCCCTCAACATGACGGGTGTGATCATACCAGCACTAATGCACCGGATCCCATGAGAACTCCGAAGTTAAGCATGCTTGGGCGAGAGTAGTACTGGGATGGGTAACCCCCTGGGAAGTCCTCGTGTTGCACCCCCCTTTTCAATTTTTTTTGCTCCGGTTAGGGTTGCCAAGATACTTTACCCACCACATTTATATTATCGAATCCCACGGCACATTGGGCAAAAGAACTTCTATTCACGTGGAGGCTGGGCCCGCAAACCGAGGGCGTAGGGCTTGTGAACAGGTCTCCGACGCACCGGTGCCCATAACTTTTGATCCGTAAGGAGTTACGAGGCGCACAGCATACCGTTGGAAAGCACTCTGAGAGCTCTACGACGGGGGCAGCTAGCTAGCTCGCTTTGCCCTTTTCGGAGCTCAAAATCGAACGTTTTCATCAGTTTTGGGCAACTTTTCTTCTTTTGCTCTGTTTTTCCGTCCCGGATCGTACGGCGTTAGCTGTTAAAAGGACGACAACCTTGCTCGCGGCACATTAGAGGACCCTACAATGCGTCGATATCACGTCTTGCGAGGATGCTGCGTTGTTGAAGCTGATGGGTTGTCGTTAAGCCAATTGGGCCTTTTGAATGGGCCATATCTCTAGGCTGGGACTGTGAACTGTTAACACATAAAGGATTTGTGCCCTCAATATGACGGATGCGATCATACCAGCACTAATGCACCGGATCCCATTAGAACTCCGAAGTTAAGCGTGCTTGGGCAAGAGTAGTACTAGGATGGGTGACCCCCTGGGAAGTCCTCGTGTTGCACCCCCCTTTTCAATTTTTTTTTCTACGGTTAGGGTTGCCAAGATACTTTACCCACCACATTTCTATTATCGAATCCCACGGCACCTTGGGCAAGACAACTTCTCTTCACGTGGAGGCCGGGCCCGCAAACCGAGGGCGTAGGGCTTGTGACCAGGTCTCCGTCGCTCCAGTGCCCATAACTTTTGATCCGTAAGGAGTTACGAGGCGCACAGCATACCGTTGGAAAGCTCTCTGAGAGCTCTACGACAGGGGCAGCAAGCTAGCTCGCTTTGCCCTTTTCGGAGCTCAAAATCGAAAGTTTTCATCAGTTTCGGGCCACTTTTCTTCTTTTGCTCTGTTTTTCCGTCACGGATCGTACGTCGTGAGCTGTTAAAAGGATGACAACCTTACTCCGCCCACATTAGAGGACCCTACAATGCGACGATATCATGTCTTGCGAGGATGCTGCGTTGTTGAAGCGGATGGGTTGTCGTTAAGCCCATTGGGCCTTTTGAATGGGCCATATCTCTAGGCTGGGACTGTGAACTGTTAACACATAAAGGATTTGTGCCCTCAACATGACGGGTGCGATCATACCAGCACTAATGCACCGGATCCCATTAGAACTCCGAAGTTAAGCGTGCTTGGGCGAGAGTAGTACTAGGATGGGTGACCCCCTGGGAAGTCCTCGTGTTGCACCCCCCATTTTCAATATTTTTTGCTCCGGTTAGTGTTGCCAAGATACTTTACCCACCACATTTCTATTATCGAATCCCACAACCTTGGGCAATAGAACTTCTCTTCATGTGGAGGCTGGGCCCGCAAACCGAGCGCGTAGGGCTTGTGACTAGGTCTCCGTCGCTCCGGTGCCCATAACTTTTGATCCGTAAGGAGTTACGAGGCGCACAGCATACCGTTGGAAAGCACTCTGAGAGCTCTACGACGGGGGCAGCAAGCTAGCTTGCCATGCCCTTTTCGGAGCTCAAAATCGAACGTTTTCATCAGTTTCGGGCCACTTTTCTTCTTTTGCTATGTTTTTCCGTCCCGGATCGTACGTCGTGAGCTGTTAAAAGGATGACAACCTTACTCGCGGCACATTAGAGGACCCTACAATGCGTCGATATCATGTCTTGCGAGGATGCTGCGTTGTTGAAGCGGATGGGTTGTCGTTAAGCCCATTGGGCCTTTTGAATGGGCCATATCTCTAGGCTGGGACTGTGAACCGTTAACACATAAAGGAATTGTGCCCTCAACATGACGGGTGCGATCATACCAGCACTAATGCACTGGATCCCATTAGAACTCCGAAGTTAAGCGTGCTTGGGCGAGAGTAGTACTAGGATGGGTGACCCCCTAGGAAGTCCTCGTGTTGCACCCCCCTTTTCAATTTTTTTTGCTCCGGTTAGGGCCGCCAAGATACTTTACCCACCACATTTCTATAATCGAATCCCACGGCATCTTGGGCAAGACAACTTCTCTTCACGTGGAGGCTGGGCCCGCAAACCGAGGGTGTACGGCTTGTGACTAGGTCTCCGTTGCTCCGATGCCCATAACTTTTGATCCGTAAGGAGTTACGAGGCGCACAGCATACCATTGGAAAGCTCTCTGAGAGCTCTACAACGGGGGCAGCCAGCTAGCTCGCTGTGCCCTTTTCGGAGCTCAAAATCGAACATTTTCATCAGTTTCGGGCCACTTTTCTTCCTTTGCTCTGTTTTTCCGTCCTGGATCGTACGTCGTGAGCTGTTAAAAGGACGATAACCCTACTCGCGACACATTAGGGGACCCTACAATGCGTCGATATCACGTCTTGCGAGGATGCTGCTTTGTTGAAGCGGATGGGTTGTCGTTAAGCCCATTGGGCCTTTTGAATGGGCCATATCTCTAGGCTGGGACTGTGAACCGTTAACACATAAAGGAATTGTGCCCTCAACATGACGGGTGCGATCATACCAGCACTAATGCACCGGATCCCATCAGAACTCCGAAGTTAAGCGTGCTTGGGCGAGAGTAGTACTAGGATGGGTGACCCCCTGGGAAGTCCTCGTGTTGCAACCCCTTTTTCAATTTTTTTCGCTTCGGTTAGGGTTGCAAAGATACTTTACCCACCACATTTCTATTATCGAATCCCACGGCACCTTGGGCAAGACAACTTCTCTTCACGTGGAGGCTGGGCCCGGAAACCGAGGGCGTAGGGCTTGTGACCATGTCTCCGTCGCTCCGGTGCCCATAACTTTTGATCCGTAAGGAGTTACGAGGCGCACAGCATACCGTTCGAAAGCTCTCTGAGAGCTCTACGATGGGGGCAGCAAGCTAGCTTGCTATGCCCTTTTCGGAGCACAAAATCGAACGTTTTCATCAGTTTCCGGCCACTTTTCTACCTTTGCTCTGTTTTTCCGTCCCGGATCGTACGTCGTGAGCTGTTAAAAGGACGACAACCTTACTCGTGGCACATTAGAGAACCCTACAATGCGTCGATATCACGTCTTGCAAGGATGCTGCGTTGTTGAAGCGGATGGGTTGTCGTTAAGCCCATTGGGCCATTTGAATGGGCCATATCTCTAGGCTGGGACTGTGAACCGCTAACAAATAAATTACTTGTGCCCTCAACATGACGAGTGCGATCATACCAGCACTAATGCACCGGATCCCATCAGACTCCGAAGTTAAGCGTGCTTGGGCGAGAGTAGTACTAGGATGGGTGACCCCCAAGGAAGTCCTCGTGTTGCACCCCCCTTTTCAATTTTTTTTGCTCCGGTTAGGGTTGCCATGATACTTTACCCACCACATTTCAATTATCGAATCCCACGGCACCTTGGGCAAGACAACTTCTCTTCACGTGGAGGCTGGGCCCGCAAACCGAGTGCGTAGGGCTTGTGACCAGGTCTCCGTCGCTCCGGTGCCCATAACTTTTGATCCGTAAGGAGTTACGAGGCGCACAGCATACCGTTGGAAAGCTCTCTGAGAGCTCTACAACAGGGGCAGCTAGCTAGCTCGCTGTGCCCTTTTTGGAGCTCAAAATCGAACGTTTTCATCAGTTTCGGGCCACTTTTCTTCTTTTGCTCTGTTTTTCCGTCACGGATCGTACGTCGTGAGCTGTTAAAAGGATGACAACCTTACTCCGCCCACATTAGAGGACCCTACAATGCGACGATATCATGTCTTGCGAGGATGCTGCGTTGTTGAAGCGGATGGGTTGTCGTTAAGCCCATTGGGCCTTTTGAATGGGCCATATCTCTAGGCTGGGACTGTGAACTGTTAACACATAAAGGATTTGTGCCCTCAACATGACGGGTGCGATCATACCAGCACTAATGCACCGGATCCCATTAGAACTCCGAAGTTAAGCGTGCTTGGGCGAGAGTAGTACTAGGATGGGTGCCCCCTGGGAAGTCCTCGTGTTGCACCCCCCATTTTCAATATTTTTTGCTTCGGTTAGTGTTGCCAAGATACTTTACCCACCACATTTCTATTATCGAATCCCACAACCTTGGGCAATAGAACTTCTCTTCACGTGGAGGCTGGGCCCGCAAACCGAGCGCGTAGGGCTTGTGACTAGGTCTCCGTCGCTCCGGTGCCCATAACTTTTGATCCGTAAGGAGTTACGAGGCGCACAGCATACCGTTGGAAAGCACTCTGAGAGCTCTACGACGGGGGCAGCAAGCTAGCTTGCCATGCCCTTTTCGGAGCTCAAAATCGAACGTTTTCATCAGTTTCGGGCCACTTTTCTTCTTTTGCTATGTTTTTCCGTCCCGGATCGTACGTCGTGAGCTGTTAAAAGGATGACAACCTTACTCTTGGCACATTAGAGGACCCTACAATGCGTCGATATCATGTCTTGCGAGGATGCTGCGTTGTTGAAGCGGATGGGTTGTCGTTAAGCCCATTGGGCCTTTTGAATGGGCCATATCTCTAGGCTGGGACTGTGAACCGTTAACACATAAAGGAATTGTGCCCTCAACATGACGGGTGCGATCATACCAGCACTAATGCACTGGATCCCATTAGAACTCCGAAGTTAAGCGTGCTTGGGCGAGAGTAGTACTAGGATGGGTGACCCCCTAGGAAGTCCTCGTGTTGCACCCCCCTTTTCAATTTTTTTTGCTCCGGTTAGGGCCGCCAAGATACTTTACCCACCACATTTCTATAATCGAATCCCACGGCATCTTGGGCAAGACAACTTCTCTTCACGTGGAGGCTGGGCCCGCAAACCGAGGGTGTACGGCTTGTGACTAGGTCTCCGTTGCTCCGGTGCCCATAACTTTTGATCCGTAAGGAGTTACGAGGCGCACAGCATACCATTGGAAAGCTCTCTGAGAGCTCTACGACGGGGGCAGCCAGCTAGCTCGCTGTGCCCTTTTCGGAGCTCAAAATCGAACATTTTCATCAGTTTCGGGCCACTTTTCTTCCTTTGCTCTGTTTTTCCGTCCTGGATCGTACGTCGTGAGCTGTTAAAAGGACGACAACCTTACTCGCGGCACATTAGTGGACCCTACAATGCGTCGATATCACGTCTTGCGAGGATGCTGCTTTGTTGAAGCGGATGGGTTGTCGTTAAGCCCATTGGGCCTTTTGAATGGGCCATATCTCTAGGCTGGGACTGTGAACCGTTAACACATAAAGGAATTGTGCCCTCAACATGACGGGTGCGATCATACCAGCACTAATGCACCGGATCCCATCAGAACTCCGAAGTTAAGCGTGCTTGGGCGAGAGTAGTACTAGGATGGGTGACCCCCTGGGAAGTCCTCGTGTTGCAACCCCTTTTTCAATTTTTTTCGCTTCGGTTAGGGTTGCAAAGATACTTTACCCACCACATTTCTATTATCGAATCCCACGGCACCTTGGGCAAGACAACTTCTCTTCACGTGGAGGCTGGGCCCGGAAACCGAGGGCGTAGGGCTTGTGACCATGTCTCCGTCGCTCCGGTGCCCATAACTTTTGATCCGTAAGGAGTTACGAGGCGCACAGCATACCGTTCGAAAGCTCTCTGAGAGCTCTACGATGGGGGCAGCAAGCTAGCTTGCTATGCCCTTTTCGGAGCACAAAATCGAACGTTTTCATCAGTTTCCGGCCACTTTTCTACCTTTGCTCTGTTTTTCCGTCCCGGATCGTACGTCGTGAGCTGTTAAAAGGACGACAACCTTACTCGTGGCACATTAGAGAACCCTACAATGCGTCGATATCACGTCTTGCAAGGATGCTGCGTTGTTGAAGCGGATGGGTTGTCGTTAAGCCCATTGGGCCATTTGAATGGGCCATATCTCTAGGCTGGGACTGTGAACCGCTAACAAATAAATTACTTGTGCCCTCAACATGACGAGTGCGATCATACCAGCACTAATGCACCGGATCCCATCAGACTCCGAAGTTAAGCGTGCTTGGGCGAGAGTAGTACTAGGATGGGTGACCCCCAAGGAAGTCCTCGTGTTGCACCCCCCTTTTCAATTTTTTTTGCTCCGGTTAGGGTTGCCATGATACTTTACCCACCACATTTCAATTATCGAATCCCACGGCACCTTGGGCAAGACAACTTCTCTTCACGTGGAGGCTGGGCCCGCAAACCGAGTGCGTAGGGCTTGTGACCAGGTCTCCGTCGCTCCGGTGCCCATAACTTTTGATCCGTAAGGAGTTACGAAGCGCACAGCATACCGTTGGAAAGCTCTCTGAGAGCTCTACAACGGGGGCAGCTAGCTAGCTCGCTGTGCCCTTTTTGGAGCTCAAAATCGAACGTTTTCATCAGTTTCGGGCCACTTTTCTTCTTTTGCTCTGTTTTTCCGTCACGGATCGTACGTCGTGAGCTGTTAAAAGGATGACAACCTTACTCCGCCCACATTAGAGGACCCTACAATGCGACGATATCATGTCTTGCGAGGATGCTGCGTTGTTGAAGCGGATGGGTTGTCGTTAAGCCCATTGGGCCTTTTGAATGGGCCATATCTCTAGGCTGGGACTGTGAACTGTTAACACATAAAGGATTTGTGCCCTCAACATGACGGGTGCGATCATACCAGCACTAATGCACCGGATCCCATTAGAACTCCGAAGTTAAGCGTGCTTGGGCGAGAGTAGTACTAGGATGGGTGACCCCCTGGGAAGTCCTCGTGTTGCACCCCCCATTTTCAATATTTTTTGCTTCGGTTAGTGTTGCCAAGATACTTTACCCACCACATTTCTATTATCGAATCCCACAACCTTGGGCAATAGAACTTCTCTTCACGTGGAGGCTGGGCCCGCAAACCGAGCGCGTAGGGCTTGTGACTAGGTCTCCGTCGCTCCGGTGCCCATAACTTTTGATCCGTAAGGAGTTACGAGGCGCACAGCATACCGTTGGAAAGCACTCTGAGAGCTCTACGACGGGGGCAGCAAGCTAGCTTGCCATGCCCTTTTCGGAGCTCAAAATCGAACGTTTTCATCAGTTTCGGGCCACTTTTCTTCTTTTGCTATGTTTTTCCGTCCCGGATCGTACGTCGTGAGCTGTTAAAAGGATGACAACCTTACTCGCGGCACATTAGAGGACCCTACAATGCGTCGATATCATGTCTTGCGAGGATGCTGCGTTGTTGAAGCGGATGGGTTGTCGTTAAGCCCATTGGGCCTTTTGAATGGGCCATATCTCTAGGCTGGGACTGTGAACCGTTAACACATAAAGGAATTGTGCCCTCAACATGACGGGTGCGATCATACCAGCACTAATGCACTGGATCCCATTAGAACTCCGAAGTTAAGCGTGCTTGGGCGAGAGTAGTACTAGGATGGGTGACCCCCTAGGAAGTCCTCGTGTTGCACCCCCCTTTTCAATTTTTTTTGCTCCGGTTAGGGCCGCCAAGATACTTTACCCACCACATTTCTATAATCGAATCCCACGGCATCTTGGGCAAGACAACTTCTCTTCACGTGGAGGCTGGGCCCGCAAACCGAGGGTGTACGGCTTGTGACTAGGTCTCCGTTGCTCCGGTGCCCATAACTTTTGATCCGTAAGGAGTTACGAGGCGCACAGCATACCATTGGAAAGCTCTCTGAGAGCTCTACGACGGGGGCAGCTAGCTAGCTCGCTGTGCCCTTTTCGGAGCTCAAAATCGAACATTTTCATCAGTTTCGGGCCACTTTTCTTCCTTTGCTCTGTTTTTCCGTCCTGGATCGTACGTCGTGAGCTGTTAAAAGGACGACAACCTTACTCGCGGCACATTAGTGGACCCTACAATGCGTCGATATCACGTCTTGCGAGGATGCTGCTTTGTTGAAGCGGATGGGTTGTCGTTAAGCCCATTGGGCCTTTTGAATGGGCCATATCTCTAGGCTGGGACTGTGAACCGTTAACACATAAAGGAATTGTGCCCTCAACATGACGGGTGCGATCATACCAGCACTAATGCACCGGATCCCATCAGAACTCCGAAGTTAAGCGTGCTTGGGCGAGAGTAGTACTAGGATGGGTGACCCCCTGGGAAGTCCTCGTGTTGCAACCCCTTTTTCAATTTTTTTCGCTTCGGTTAGGGTTGCAAAGATACTTTACCCACCACATTTCTATTATCGAATCCCACGGCACCTTGGGCAAGACAACTTCTCTTCACGTGGAGGCTGGGCCCGGAAACCGAGGGCGTAGGGCTTGTGACCATGTCTCCGTCGCTCCGGTGCCCATAACTTTTGATCCGTAAGGAGTTACGAGGCGCACAGCATACCGTTCGAAAGCTCTCTGAGAGCTCTACGATGGGGGCAGCAAGCTAGCTTGCTATGCCCGTTTCGGAGCTCAAAATCAAACGTTTTCATCAGTTTCCGGCCACTTTTCTACCTTTGCTCTGTTTTTCCGTCCCGGATCGTACGTCGTGAGCTGTTAAAAGGACGACAACCTTACTCGTGGCACATTAGAGAACCCTACAATGCGTCGATATCACGTCTTGCAAGGATGCTGCGTTGTTGAAGCGGATGGGTTGTCGTTAAGCCCATTGGGCCATTTGAATGGGCCATATCTCTAGGCTGGGACTGTGAACCGCTAACAAATAAATTACTTGTGCCCTCAACATGACGAGTGCGATCATACCAGCACTAATGCACCGGATCCCATCAGACTCCGAAGTTAAGCGTGCTTGGGCGAGAGTAGTACTAGGATGGGTGACCCCCAAGGAAGTCCTCGTGTTGCACCCCCCTTTTCAATTTTTTTTGCTCCGGTTAGGGTTGCCATGATACTTTACCCACCACATTTCAATTATCGAATCCCACGGCACCTTGGGCAAGACAACTTCTCTTCACGTGGAGGCTGGGCCCGCAAACCGAGTGCGTAGGGCTTGTGACCAGGTCTCCGTCGCTCCGGTGCCCATAACTTTTGATCCGTAAGGAGTTACGAGGCGCACAGCATACCGTTGGAAAGCTCTCTGAGAGCTCTACAACGGGGGCAGCTAGCTAGCTCGCTGTGCCCTTTTTGGAGCTCAAAATCGAACGTTTTCATCAGTTTCGGGCCACTTTTCTTCTTTTGCTCTGTTTTTCCGTCACGGATCGTACGTCGTGAGCTGTTAAAAGGATGACAACCTTACTCCGCCCACATTAGAGGACCCTACAATGCGACGATATCATGTCTTGCGAGGATGCTGCGTTGTTGAAGCGGATGGGTTGTCGTTAAGCCCATTGGGCCTTTTGAATGGGCCATATCTCTAGGCTGGGACTGTGAACTGTTAACACATAAAGGATTTGTGCCCTCAACATGACGGGTGCGATCATACCAGCACTAATGCACCGGATCCCATTAGAACTCCGAAGTTAAGCGTGCTTGGGCGAGAGTAGTACTAGGATGGGTGACCCCCAGGGAAGTCCTCGTGTTGCACCCCCCATTTTCAATATTTTTTGCTTCGGTTAGTGTTGCCAAGATACTTTACCCACCACATTTCTATTATCGAATCCCACAACCTTGGGCAATAGAACTTCTCTTCACGTGGAGGCTGGGCCCGCAAACCGAGCGCGTAGGGCTTGTGACTAGGTCTCCGTCGCTCCGGTGCCCATAACTTTTGATCCGTAAGGAGTTACGAGGCGCACAGCATACCGTTGGAAAGCACTCTGAGAGCTCTACGACGGGGGCAGCAAGCTAGCTTGCCATGCCCTTTTCGGAGCTCAAAATCGAACGTTTTCATCAGTTTCGGGCCACTTTTCTTCTTTTGCTATGTTTTTCCGTCCCGGATCGTACGTCGTGAGCTGTTAAAAGGATGACAACCTTACTCGCGGCACATTAGAGGACCCTACAATGCGTCGATATCATGTCTTGCGAGGATGCTGCGTTGTTGAAGCGGATGGGTTGTCGTTAAGCCCATTGGGCCTTTTGAATGGGCCATATCTCTAGGCTGGGACTGTGAACCGTTAACACATAAAGGAATTGTGCCCTCAACATGACGGGTGCGATCATACCAGCACTAATGCACTGGATCCCATTAGAACTCCGAAGTTAAGCGTGCTTGGGCGAGAGTAGTACTAGGATGGGTGACCCCCTAGGAAGTCCTCGTGTTGCACCCCCCTTTTCAATTTTTTTTGCTCCGGTTAGGGCCGCCAAGATACTTTACCCACCACATTTCTATAATCGAATCCCACGGCATCTTGGGCAAGACAACTTCTCTTCACGTGGAGGCTGGGCCCGCAAACCGAGGGTGTACGGCTTGTGACTAGGTCTCCGTTGCTCCGGTGCCCATAACTTTTGATCCGTAAGGAGTTACGAGGCGCACAGCATACCATTGGAAAGCTCTCTGAGAGCTCTACGACGGGGGCAGCCAGCTAGCTCGCTGTGCCCTTTTCGGAGCTCAAAATCGAACATTTTCATCAGTTTCGGGCCACTTTTCTTCCTTTGCTCTGTTTTTCCGTCCTGGATCGTACGTCGTGAGCTGTTAAAAGGACGACAACCTTACTCGCGGCACATTAGTGGACCCTACAATGCGTCGATATCACGTCTTGCGAGGATGCTGCTTTGTTGAAGCGGATGGGTTGTCGTTAAGCCCATTGGGCCTTTTGAATGGGCCATATCTCTAGGCTGGGACTGTGAACCGTTAACACATAAAGGAATTGTGCCCTCAACATGACGGGTGCGATCATACCAGCACTAATGCACCGGATCCCATCAGAACTCCGAAGTTAAGCGTGCTTGGGCGAGAGTAGTACTAGGATGGGTGACCCCCTGGGAAGTCCTCGTGTTGCAACCCCTTTTTCAATTTTTTTCGCTTCGGTTAGGGTTGCAAAGATACTTTACCCACCACATTTCTATTATCGAATCCCACGGCACCTTGGGCAAGACAACTTCTCTTCACGTGGAGGCTGGGCCCGGAAACCGAGGGCGTAGGGCTTGTGACCATGTCTCCGTCGCTCCGGTGCCCATAACTTTTGATCCGTAAGGAGTTACGAGGCGCACAGCATACCGTTCGAAAGCTCTCTGAGAGCTCTACGATGGGGGCAGCAAGCTAGCTTGCTATGCCCGTTTCGGAGCTCAAAATCAAACGTTTTCATCAGTTTCCGGCCACTTTTCTACCTTTGCTCTGTTTTTCCGTCCCGGATCGTACGTCGTGAGCTGTTAAAAGGACGACAACCTTACTCGTGGCACATTAGAGAACCCTACAATGCGTCGATATCACGTCTTGCAAGGATGCTGCGTTGTTGAAGCGGATGGGTTGTCGTTAAGCCCATTGGGCCATTTGAATGGGCCATATCTCTAGGCTGGGACTGTGAACCGCTAACAAATAAATTACTTGTGCCCTCAACATGACGAGTGCGATCATACCAGCACTAATGCACCGGATCCCATCAGACTCCGAAGTTAAGCGTGCTTGGGCGAGAGTAGTACTAGGATGGGTGACCCCCAAGGAAGTCCTCGTGTTGCACCCCCCTTTTCAATTTTTTTTGCTCCGGTTAGGGTTGCCATGATACTTTACCCACCACATTTCAATTATCGAATCCCACGGCACCTTGGGCAAGACAACTTCTCTTCACGTGGAGGCTGGGCCCGCAAACCGAGTGCGTAGGGCTTGTGACCAGGTCTCCGTCGCTCCGGTGCCCATAACTTTTGATCCGTAAGGAGTTACGAGGCGCACAGCATACCGTTGGAAAGCTCTCTGAGAGCTCTACAACGGGGGCAGCTAGCTAGCTCGCTGTGCCCTTTTTGGAGCTCAAAATCGAACGTTTTCATCAGTTTCGGGCCACTTTTCTTCTTTTGCTCTGTTTTTCCGTCACGGATCGTACGTCGTGAGCTGTTAAAAGGATGACAACCTTACTCCGCCCACATTAGAGGACCCTACAATGCGACGATATCATGTCTTGCGAGGATGCTGCGTTGTTGAAGCGGATGGGTTGTCGTTAAGCCCATTGGGCCTTTTGAATGGGCCATATCTCTAGGCTGGGACTGTGAACTGTTAACACATAAAGGATTTGTGCCCTCAACATGACGGGTGCGATCATACCAGCACTAATGCACCGGATCCCATTAGAACTCCGAAGTTAAGCGTGCTTGGGCGAGAGTAGTACTAGGATGGGTGACCCCCAGGGAAGTCCTCGTGTTGCACCCCCCATTTTCAATATTTTTTGCTTCGGTTAGTGTTGCCAAGATACTTTACCCACCACATTTCTATTATCGAATCCCACAACCTTGGGCAATAGAACTTCTCTTCACGTGGAGGCTGGGCCCGCAAACCGAGCGCGTAGGGCTTGTGACTAGGTCTCCGTCGCTCCGGTGCCCATAACTTTTGATCCGTAAGGAGTTACGAGGCGCACAGCATACCGTTGGAAAGCACTCTGAGAGCTCTACGACGGGGGCAGCAAGCTAGCTTGCCATGCCCTTTTCGGAGCTCAAAATCGAACGTTTTCATCAGTTTCGGGCCACTTTTCTTCTTTTGCTATGTTTTTCCGTCCCGGATCGTACGTCGTGAGCTGTTAAAAGGATGACAACCTTACTCGCGGCACATTAGAGGACCCTACAATGCGTCGATATCATGTCTTGCGAGGATGCTGCGTTGTTGAAGCGGATGGGTTGTCGTTAAGCCCATTGGGCCTTTTGAATGGGCCATATCTCTAGGCTGGGACTGTGAACCGTTAACACATAAAGGAATTGTGCCCTCAACATGACGGGTGCGATCATACCAGCACTAATGCACTGGATCCCATTAGAACTCCGAAGTTAAGCGTGCTTGGGCGAGAGTAGTACTAGGATGGGTGACCCCCTAGGAAGTCCTCGTGTTGCACCCCCCTTTTCAATTTTTTTTGCTCCGGTTAGGGCCGCCAAGATACTTTACCCACCACATTTCTATAATCGAATCCCACGGCATCTTGGGCAAGACAACTTCTCTTCACGTGGAGGCTGGGCCCGCAAACCGAGGGTGTACGGCTTGTGACTAGGTCTCCGTTGCTCCGGTGCCCATAACTTTTGATCCGTAAGGAGTTACGAGGCGCACAGCATACCATTGGAAAGCTCTCTGAGAGCTCTACGACGGGGGCAGCCAGCTAGCTCGCTGTGCCCTTTTCGGAGCTCAAAATCGAACATTTTCATCAGTTTCGGGCCACTTTTCTTCCTTTGCTCTGTTTTTCCGTCCTGGATCGTACGTCGTGAGCTGTTAAAAGGACGACAACCTTACTCGCGGCACATTAGTGGACCCTACAATGCGTCGATATCACGTCTTGCGAGGATGCTGCTTTGTTGAAGCGGATGGGTTGTCGTTAAGCCCATTGGGCCTTTTGAATGGGCCATATCTCTAGGCTGGGACTGTGAACCGTTAACACATAAAGGAATTGTGCCCTCAACATGACGGGTGCGATCATACCAGCACTAATGCACCGGATCCCATCAGAACTCCGAAGTTAAGCGTGCTTGGGCGAGAGTAGTACTAGGATGGGTGACCCCCTGGGAAGTCCTCGTGTTGCAACCCCTTTTTCAATTTTTTTCGCTTCGGTTAGGGTTGCAAAGATACTTTACCCACCACATTTCTATTATCGAATCCCACGGCACCTTGGGCAAGACAACTTCTCTTCACGTGGAGGCTGGGCCCGGAAACCGAGGGCGTAGGGCTTGTGACCATGTCTCCGTCGCTCCGGTGCCCATAACTTTTGATCCGTAAGGAGTTACGAGGCGCACAGCATACCGTTCGAAAGCTCTCTGAGAGCTCTACGATGGGGGCAGCAAGCTAGCTTGCTATGCCCGTTTCGGAGCTCAAAATCAAACGTTTTCATCAGTTTCCGGCCACTTTTCTACCTTTGCTCTGTTTTTCCGTCCCGGATCGTACGTCGTGAGCTGTTAAAAGGACGACAACCTTACTCGTGGCACATTAGAGAACCCTACAATGCGTCGATATCACGTCTTGCAAGGATGCTGCGTTGTTGAAGCGGATGGGTTGTCGTTAAGCCCATTGGGCCATTTGAATGGGCCATATCTCTAGGCTGGGACTGTGAACCGCTAACAAATAAATTACTTGTGCCCTCAACATGACGAGTGCGATCATACCAGCACTAATGCACCGGATCCCATCAGACTCCGAAGTTAAGCGTGCTTGGGCGAGAGTAGTACTAGGATGGGTGACCCCCAAGGAAGTCCTCGTGTTGCACCCCCCTTTTCAATTTTTTTTGCTCCGGTTAGGGTTGCCATGATACTTTACCCACCACATTTCAATTATCGAATCCCACGGCACCTTGGGCAAGACAACTTCTCTTCACGTGGAGGCTGGGCCCGCAAACCGAGTGCGTAGGGCTTGTGACCAGGTCTCCGTCGCTCCGGTGCCCATAACTTTTGATCCGTAAGGAGTTACGAGGCGCACAGCATACCGTTGGAAAGCTCTCTGAGAGCTCTACAACGGGGGCAGCTAGCTAGCTCGCTGTGCCCTTTTTGGAGCTCAAAATCGAACGTTTTCATCAGTTTCGGGCCACTTTTCTCCTTTTGCTCTGTTTTTCTGTCCCGGATCGTACATCGTGAGCTGTTAAAAGGACGACAAGCTTACTCGCGGCACATTAGAGGACCCTACAATGCGTCGATATCACGTCTTGCAAGGATGCTGCGTTGTTGAAGCGGATGGGTTGTCGTTAAGCCCATTGGGCCTTTTGAATGGGCCATATCTCCAGGCTGGGACTGTGAACTGTTAACACATAATGGAGTTGTGCCCTCAACATGACGGGTGCGATCATACCAGCACTAATGCACCAGATACAATTAGAACTCTGAAGTTAAGCGTGCTTGGGCGAGAGTAGTACTAGGATGGGTTACCCCCTGGGAAGTCCTCGTGTTGCACCCCCCTTTTCAATTTTTTTTGCTTCGGTTAGGGTTGCCAAGATACTTTACCCACGACATTTCTATTATCGAATCCCACGGCACCTTGGGCAAGACAACTTCTCTTCACGTGGAGGCTGGGCCCGCAAACCGAGGGCGTAGGGCTTGTGACCAGGTCTCCGTCGCTCCGGTGCCCATAACTTTTGATCCGTAAGGAATTACGAGGCGCACAGCATACCGTTGGAATGTTCTCTGAGAGCTCTACGACGGGGGCAGCAAGCTAGCTCGCTGTGTCCTTTTCGGAGCTCAAAATCGAACGTTTTCATCAGTTTCGGGCCACTTTTCTTTCTTTGCTCTGTTTTTCCGTCCCGGATCGTACGTCGTGAGCTGTTAAAAGGACGACAACCTTACTCGCGGCACATTAGAGGACCCTACAATGCGTCGATATCACGTCTTGCGAGGATGCTGCGTTGTTGAAGCGGATGGGTTGTCGTTAAGCCCATTGGGCCTTTTGAATGGGCCATATCTCTAGGCTGGGACTGTGAACCGTTAACACATAAAGGAATTGTGCGCTCAACATCACAGGTGCGATCATACCAGCACTAATGCACCAGATACAATTAGAACTCGGAAGTTAAGCGTGGTTGGGCGAGAGTAGTACTAGGATGGGTGACCCCCTGGGAAGTCCTCGTGTTGCACCCCACTTTTCAATTTTTTTTGCTCCGGTTAGGGTTGCCAAGATACTTTACCCACCACATTTCTATTATCGAATCCCACGGCACCTTGGGCAAGACAACTTCTCTTCACGTGGAGGCTGGGCCCGCAAACCGAGGGCGTAGGGCTTGTGACCAGGTCTCCGTCGCAACTGTGCCCATAACTTTTCATCCGTAAGGAGTTACGAGGCGCACAGCATACCGTTGGAAAGCTCTCGGAGAGCTCTACGACGGGGGCAGCAAGCTAGCTCGATGTGCCCTTTTCGGAGCACAAAATTGAAAGTTTTCATCAGTTTCGGGTCACTTTTCTTCCTTTGCTCTGTTTTTCCGTCCCGGATCGTACGTCGTGAGTTGTTAAAAGGACGACAACCTTACTCGCGGCACATTAGAGGACCCTACAATGCGTCGATATCACATCTTGCGAGGATGCTGCGTTGTTGAAGCGGATGGGTTGTCGTTAAGCCCATTGGGCCTTTTGAATGGGCCATATCTCTAGGCTGGGACTGTGAACCGTTAACACATAAAGGAATTGTGCCCTCAACATGATGGGTGCGATCATACCAGCACTAATGCATTGGATCCCATCAGAACTCCGAAGTTAAGCGTGCTTGGGCGATAGTAGTACTAGGATGGGTGACCCCCTGGGAAGTCCTCGTGTTACAGCCCCCTTTTCAATTTTTTTTGCTCCGGTTAGAGTTGCCAAGATACTTTACCCACAACATTTCTATTATCGAATCCCACGGCACCTTTGGCAAGACAACTTCTCTTCACGTGGAGGCTGGGCCCACAAACCGAGGGCATAGGGCTTGTGACCAGGTCTCCGTCGCTCCGGTGCCCATAACTTTTGATCCGTAAGGAATTACGAGGAGCACAGCATACCGTTGGAAAGCTCTCTGAGAGCTCTACGACGGGGGCAGCAAGCTAGCTCGATGTGCCCTTTTCAGAGCACAAAATTGAACGTTTTCATCAGTTTCGGGCCACTTTTCTTCCTTTGCTCTGTTTTTCCGTCCCGGATCGTACGTCGTGAGCTGTTAAAAGGACGACAACCTTACTCGCGGCACATTAGAGGACCCTACAATGCGTCGATATCACATCTTGCGAGGATGCTGCGTTGTTGAAGCGGATGGGTTGTCGTTAAGCCCATTGGGCCTTTTGAATGGGCCATATCTCTAGGCTGGGACTGTGAACCGTTAACACATAAAGGAATTGTGCCCTCAACATGACGGGTGCGATCATACCAGCACTAATGCACCGGATCCCATTAGAACTCCGAAGTTAAGCGTGCTTGGGCGAGAGTAGTACTAGGATGGGTGACCCCCTGGGAAGTCCTCGTGTTACACCCCCCTTTTCAATTTTTTTTGCTCCGGTTATGGTTGCCAAGATACTTTACCCACCATATTTCTATTATCGAATCCCACGGCACCTTGGGCAAGACAACTTCTCTTCACGTGGAGGCTGGGCCCGCAAACCGAGGGCGTAGGGCTTGTGACCAGGTCTCCGTCGCTCTGGGGCCCATAACTTTTGATCCGTAAGGAGTTACGAGGCGCACAGCATACCGTTGGAAAGCTCTCTGAGAGCTCTATGATGGGGACAGCTAGCTAGCTTGCTATGCCCTTTTTGGTGCTCAAAATCGAACGTTTTCATCAGTTTCGGGCCACTTTTCTTCTTTTGCTCTGTTTTTCCGTCCCGGATCGTACGTCGTGAGCTGTTAAAAGGACGACAACATTACTCGCGGCACATTAGAGGACCCTACAATGCGTCGATATCACGTCTTGCAAGGATGCTGCGTTGTTGAAGCGGATGGGTTGTCGTTAAGCCCATTGGGCCTTTTGAATGGGCCATATCTCTAGGCTGAGACTGTGAACTGTTAATACATAATGGAATTGTGCCCTCAACATGATGGGTGGGATCATACCAGCACTAATGCACCGGATCCCATTAGAACTCCGAAGTTAACCGTGCTTGGGCGAGAGTAGTACTAGGATGGGTGACCCCCTGGGAAGTCCTCGTGTTGCACCCCACTTTTCAATTTTTTTTGCTCCGGTTAGGGTTGCCAAGATACTTTACCCACCACATTTCTATTATCGAATCCCACGGCACCTTGGGCAAGACAACTTCTCTTCACGTGGAGGCTGGGCCCGCAAACAGAGGGCGTAGGGCTTGTGACCAGGTCTCCGTCGCTCCGGTGCCCATAACTTTTGATCCGTAAGGAGTTACGAGGCGCACAGCTTACCGTTGGAAAGCTCTCTGAGAGCTCTACGACGGGGGTAGCTAGCTAGCTCGCTGTGCCCTTTTCGGAGCTCAAAATTGAACATTTTCATCAGTTTCGGGCCACTTTTATTCTTTTGTTCTGTTTTTCCGTCCCGGATCGTACGTCGTGAGCTGTTAAAAGGACGACAACCTTACTCGCGTCACATTAGATTACCCTACAATGCGTCGATATCACGTCTTGCGAGGATGCTGCGTTGTTGAAGCGGATGGGTTGTCGTTAAGCCCATTGGGCCTTTTGAGTGGGCCATATCTCTAGGCTGCGACTGTGAACCGTTAACACATAGAGGAAATGTGCCCTCAACATGACGGGTGCGATCATACCAGCACTAATGCACCGGATCCCATCAGAACTCCGAAGTTAAGCGTGCTTGGGCGAGAGTAGTACTAGGATGGGTGACCCCCTGGGAAGTCCTCGTGTTGCACCCCCCTTTTCAATTTTTTTTGCTCCAGTTAGGGTTGCCAAGATACTTTACCCACCACATTTCTTTTATCGAATCCCACGGCATCTTGGGCAAGACAACTTCTCTTCACGGGGAGGCTGGGACCGCAAACCGAGGGCGTAGGCCTTGTGACTAGGTCTCCGTCGCTCCGGTGCCCATAACTTTTGATCTGTAAGGAGTTACGAGGCGCACAGCATACCGTTGGAAAGCTCTCTGAGAACTCTACGATGGGGGTAGCAACCTAGCTTGCTGTGCCCTTTGCAGAGCTCAAAATCGAACGTTTTCATCAGTTTCGGGCCACTTTTCTTCTTTTGCTCTGTTTTTCCGTCCCGGATCGTACGTAGTGAGCTGTTAAAAGGACGACAACCTTACTCGCGGCACATTAGAGGACCCTACAATGCGTCGATATCACGTCTTGCAAGGATGCTGCGTTATTGAAGCGGATGGGTTGTCGTTAAGCCCGTTGGGCCTTTTGAAAGGGCCATATCTCTAGGCTGGGACTGTGAACTGTGAACTGTTAACACATAAAGGAATTGTGCCCTCAACATGATGGTTGCGATCATACCAGCACTAATGCACCGGATCCCATTAGAACTCCGAAGTTAAGCGTGCTTGGGCGAGAGTAGTACTAAGATGGGTGACCCCCTGGGAAGTCCTCGTGTTGCACCCCCCTTTTAAATTTTTATTGCTCCGGTTAGGGTTGCCAAGATACTTTACCCACCACATTTCTATTATAGAATCCCACGGCACCTTGGGCAAGACAACTTCTCTTCACGTGGAGGCTGGGCCCGCAAACCGAGGGCGTAGGGCTTGTGACCAGGTCTCCGTCGCTCCGGTGCCCATAACTTTTGATCCGTAAGGAGTTACGAGGCGCACAACATACCGTTGGAAAGCTCTCTGAGAGCTCTAAGAGGGGGCAGCAAGCTAGCTCGCTATGCCCTTTTCGGAGCTCAAAATTGAACGTTTTCATCAGTTTCGGGCCACTTTTCTTCTTTTGCTCTGTTTTTCCGTCCCGGATCGTACGTCGTGAGCTGTTAAAAGGAAGACAACGTTACTCGCGGCACATTAGAGGACCCTACAATGCGTCGATATCACGTCTTGCGAGAATGCTGCGTTGTTGAAGCGGATGGGTTGTCGTTAAGCCCATTGGGCCTTTTGAATGGGCCATATCTCTAGGCTGGGACTATGAACAGTTAACACATAAACGAATTGTGCCCTCAACATGACGGGTGCGATCATACCAGCACTAATGCACCGGATCCCATTAGAACTCCGAAGTTAAGCGTGCTTGGGCGAGAGTAGTACTAGGATGGGTGACCCCCTGGGTAGTCCTCGTGTTGCACCCCCTTTTTCAATTTTTTTGGCTCCGGTTAAGATTGCCAAGATACTTTACCCACCACATTTCTATTATCGAATCCCACGGCACCTTGGGCAAGACAACTTCTTTTCACGTGGAGGCTGGGCCAGCAAACCGAGGGCGTAGGGCTTGTGACCAGGTCTCCGTCACTCTGGTGCCCATAACTTTTGATCCGTAAGGAGTTACGCGGCGCACAGCATACCGTTGTAAAGCTCTCCGAGATCTCTACGATGGGGGCAGCCAGCTAGCTCACTTTGCCCTTTTCGAAGCTCAAAATCGAACGTTTTCATCAGTTTCGGGCTACTTTTCTTCTTTTGCTCTATTTTTCCATCCCAGATCGTACGTCGTGAGCTGTTAAAAGGACGACAACCTTACTCGCGGCACATTAGAGGACCCTACAATGCGTCGATATCACGTCTTGCGAGGATGCTGCGTTGTTGAAGCGGATGGGCTATCGTTAAGCCCATTGGGCCTTTTGAATGGGCCATATCTCTAGGCTGGGACTGTGAACCGTTAACACAAAAAGGAATTGTGCCCTCAACATGACGGATGTGGTCATACCAGCACTAATGCACTAGATCCCATCAGAACTCCGAAGTTAAGCGTGCTTGGGCGAGAGTAGTACTAGGATGGGTGACCCCCTGGGAAGTCCTCGTGTTGCACCCCCCTTTTCAATTTTTTTTGCTTCGGTTAGGGTTGCCAAGATACTTTATCCACCACATTTCTATTATCGAATCCCACGATACCTTGGGCAAGACAACTTCCCTTCACGTGGAGGCTGGACCCTCAAACCGAGGACGTAGGGCTTGTGATCAGGTTTCCGTCGCTCCGGTGCCCATAACTTTTGATCCGTAAGGAGTTACGCGGCGTACAGCATACCGTTGTAAAGCTCTCCGAGATCTCTACAATGGGGGCAGGTAGCTAACTCGCCGTGCCCTTTTCGGAGCTCAAAATCGATCGTTTTCATCAGTTTCGGGACACTTTTCGTCTTTTGCTCTATTTTTCCGTCCCCGATCGTACGTCGTGAGCTGTTAAAAGGAAGACAACCTTACTCGCGGCACATTAGAGGACCCTACAATGCGTCGATATCACGTCTTGCGAGGATGCTGCGTTGTTGAAGCGGATAGGTTGTCGTTAAGCCGATTGGGCCTTTTGAATGGGCCATATCTCTAGGCTGGGACTGTGAACTGTTAACACATAAAGGAATTGTGCCCTCAACATGACGGGTGCGATCATACCAGCACTAATGCACCGGATCCCATCAGAACTCCGAAGTTAAGCGTGCTTGGGCGAGAATAGTACTAGGATGGGTGACCCCCTGGGAAGTCCTCGTGTTGCACCCCCCTTTTCAATTTTTTTTGGTCCGGTTAGGGTTGCCAAGATACTTTACCCACTACATCTCTATTATCGAATCCCACGGCACCTTGGGCAAGACAACTTCTCTTCACGTGGAGGCTGGGCCCGCAAACCGAGGGCGTAGGGCTTGTGACCAGGTCTCCGTCGCTCCAGTGCCTATAACTTTTGATCCGTAAGGAGTTACGCGGCGCACAGCATACCGTTGGAAAGCTCTCTGAGAGTTCTACGACGGGGGCAGGTAGCGAGCTCGCCGTGCCCTTTTCAGAGCTCAAAATCGAACGTTTTCATCAGTTTCGGGCTACTTTTCTTCTTTTGCTCTGTTTTTCCGTTACGGATCATACGTCGTGAGCCGTTAAAAGGACGACAACCTTACTCGCGGCACATTAGAGGACCCTAAAATGCGTCGATATCACGTCTTGCGAGGATGCTGCGTTGTTGAAGCGGATGGGTTGTCGTTAAGCCCATTGGGCCTTTTGAATGGGCCATATCTCTTGGCTGGGACTGTGAACCGTTAACACATAAATGAATTGTGCCCTCAACATGACGGGTGCGATCATACCAGCACTAATGCACCGGATCCCATCAGAACTCCGAAGTTAAGCGTGCTTGGGCGAGAGTAGTACTAGGATGGGTGACCCCCTGGGAAGTCCTCGTGTTGCACCCCCCTTTTCAATTTTTTTTGCCCCGGTTCGGGTTGCCAAGATACTTTACCCACCACATTTCTTTTATCGAATCCCACGGCACCTTGGGCAAGACAACTTCTCTTCACGTGGAGGCTGGGCCCGCAAACCGAGGGCGTAGGGCTTGTGACCAGGTCTCCGTCGCTCCGGTGCCCATAACTTTTTATCCGTAACGAGTTACGCGGTGCACAGCATATACCGTTGGAAAGCTCTCCGAGAGCTCTACGACGGGGGCAGGTACCTAGCTTGCCGTGCCCTTTTCGGAGCTCAAAATCGAACGTTTTCATCAGTTTCGGGCTACTTTTCTTCTTTTGCTCAGTTTTTCCGTCCCGGATCGTACGTCGTGAGCTGTTAAAAGGATGAAAACCTTACTCGCGGCACATTAGAGGACCCTACAATGCGTCGATATCACGTCTTGCGAGGATGCTGCGTTGTTGAAGCGGATGGGTTGTCGTTAAGCCCATTGGGCCTTTTGAATGGGCCATATCTCTAGGCTGGGACTGTGAACTTTTAACACATAAAGAAATTGTGCCCTCAACATGACAGGTGCGATCATACCAGCACTAATGCACCGGATCCCATCAGAACTCGGAAGTTAAGCGTGCTTGGGCGAGAGTAGTACTAGGATGGGTGACCCCCTGGGAAGTCCTCGTGTTGCACCCCCCTTTTCAATTTTTTTTGGTCCGGTTAGGGTTGCCAAGATACTTTACCCACTACATTTCTATTATCGAATCCCACGGCACCTTGGGCAAGACAACTTCTCTTCACGTGGAGGCTGGGCCCGCAAACCGAGGGCGTAGGGCTTGTGACCAGGTCTCCGTCGCTCCAGTGCCTATAACTTTTGATCCGTAAGGAGTTACGCGGCACACAGCATACCGTTGTAAAGCTCTCCGAGAGCTCTACGACGGGGGTAGCCAGCTAGCTCGCTTTGCCCTTTTCGGAGCTCAAAATCGAACGTTTTCATCAGTTTCGGGCCACTTTTCTTCTTTTGCTCTGTTTTTCCGTCCCGGATCGTACGTCGTGAGTTGTTAAAAGGACGACAACCTTACTCGCGGCACATTAGAGGACCCTACAATGCGTCGATATCACGTCTTGCGAGGATGCTACGATGTTGAAGCGGATGGGTTGTCGTTAAGCCCATTGGGCCTTTTGAAAGGGCCATATCTCTAGACTGGGACTGTGAACCGTTAACACATAAAGGAATTGTACCCTCAACATGACGGGTGCGATCATACCAGCACTAATGCACCGGATCCCATCAGAACTCCGAAGTTAAGCGTGCTTGGGCGAGAGTAGTACTAGGATGGGTTACCCCCTGCGAAGTCCTCGTGTTGCACCCCCCTTTTCAATTTTTTTTGCTCCTGTTAGGGTTGCCAAGATACTTTACCCACCACATTTCTATTATCGAATCCCATGGCACCTTGGGCAAGACAACTACTCTCCACGTGGAGGTTGGGCCCGCAAACCGAGGGCGTAGGGCTTATGACCAGGTCTCCGTCGCTCCGGTGCCCATAACTTTTGATCCGTATGGAGTTACGCGGCGCACAGCATACCGTTGGAAAGCCATTCGAGAGCTCTACGACGGGGGCAGGTATCTAGCTCGCCGTGCCCTTTTCGGAGCTCGAAATTGAAAGTTTTCATCAGTTTCGGGCTACTTTTCTTCTTTTGCTTTGTTTTTCCGTCCCGGATCGTACGTCGTGAGCTGTTAAAAGGACGACAACCTTACTCGTGGCACATTAGAGGACCCTACAATGCGTCGATATCACGTCTTGCGAGGATGCTGCGTTGTTGAAGAGGATGGGTTGTCGTTAAGCCCATTGGGCCTTTTGAATGGGCCATATCTCTAGGCTGGGACTGTGAACCGTTAACACATAAAGGAATTGTGCCCTCAACATGACAGGTGCGATCATACCAGCACTAATGCACCGGATCCCATCAGAACTCCGGAGTTAAGCGTGCTTGGGCGAGAGTAGTACTCGGATGGGTGACCCCCTGGGAAGTCCTCGTGTTGCACCCGCCTTTTCAATTTTTTTTGCTCCTGTTAGGGTTGCCAAGATACTTTACCCACCACATTTCTATTATCGAATCCCATGGCACCTTGGGCAAGACAACTACTCTCCACGTGGAGGTTGGGCCCGCAAACCGAGGGCGTAGGGCTTATGACCAGGTCTCCGTCGCTCCGGTGCCCATAACTTTTGATCCGTAAGGAGTTACGCGGCGCACAGCATACCGTTGTAAAGCTCTCCGAGAGCTCTACGAAGGGGGCAGCCAGCTAGCCCGCTTTGCCCTTTTCGGAGCTCAAAATCGAACGTTTTCATCAGTTTCGGGCCACTTTTCTTCTTTTGCTCTGTTTTTCCGTCCCGGATCGTACGTCGTGAGCTGTTAAAAGGACGACAACCTTACTCGTGGCACATTAGAGGACCCTACAATGCGTCGATATCACGTCTTGCGTGGATGCTGCGTTGTTGAAACGGATGGGTTGTCGTTAAGCCCATTGGGCCTTTTGAATGGGCCATATCTCTAGGCTTGGACTGTGAACCGTTAACATATAAAGGAATTGTGCCCTCAACATGACGGGTGCGATCATACCAGCACTAATGCACCGGATCCCATCGGAACTCCGAAGTTAAGCGTGCTTGGGCGAGAGTAGTACTAGGATGGGTGATCCCCTGGGAAGTCCTCGTGTTGCACCCCCCTTTTCAAATTTTTTTGCTCCGGTTAGGGTTGCCAAGATACTTTACCCACCACATTTCTATTATCGAATCCCACGGCACCTTGGGCAAGACAACTTCTCTTCACGTGGAGGATGGGCCCGCAAACCGAGGGCGTAAGGCTTGTGACGAGGTCTCCGTCGCTCCGGTGCCCATAACTTTTGATCCGTAAGGAGTTACGCGGCGCACAGCATACCGTATGAAAGCTCTCCGAGAGCTCTACGACGGGGGCAGGTAGCTAGCTCGCCGTGCCCTTTTTGAAGCTCAAAATCGAAGGTTTTCATCAGTTTCGGGCCACTTTTCTTCTTTTGCTCTGTTTTTCCGTCCCGGATCGTACGTCGTGAGCTGTTAAAAGGACGACAACCTTACTCGCGGCACATTAGTGGACCCTAAAATGCGTCGATATCACGTCTTGCGAGGATGCTGCGTTGTTGAAGCGGATGGGTTGTCGTTAAGCCCATTGGGCCTTTTGAATGGGCCATATCTCTAGGCTTGGACTGTGAACCGTTAACACATAAAGGAATTGTGCCCTCAACATGACGGGTGCGATCATACCAGCACTAATGCACCGGATCCCATCGGAACTCCGAAGTTAAGCGTGCTTCGGCGAGAGTAGTACTAGGATGGGTGACCCCCTGGGAAGTCCTCGTGTTGCACCCCTCTTTTCAATTTTTTTTGCTCCGGTTAGGTTTGCCAAGATACTTTACCCACCACATTTCTATTATCGAATCCCACGGCACCTTGGGCAAGACAACTTCTCTTCACGTGGAGGCTGGGACCGCAAACCGAGGGCATAGGGCTTGTGACCAAGTCTCCGTCGCTCCGGTACCCATAACTTTTGATCCGTAAGGAGTTACGAGGCGCACAGCATACCGTTGGAAAGGTCTCTGAGAGCTCTACGACGGGGGCAGCTAACTAGCTCGCTGTGCCCTTATCGGAGCTAAAAATCGAACGTTTTCATCAGTTTCGGGCCACTTTTCTTCTTTTGCTCTGTTTTTCCGTCCCGGATCGTACGTCGCGACCTGTTAAAAGGACGACAACCTTACTCGCGGCACATTAGAGGACCCTACAATGCGTCGATATCACGTCTTGCGAGGATGCTGCGTTGTTGAAGCGGATGGGTTATCGTTAAGCCCATTGGGCCTTTTGAATGGGCCATATCTCTAGGCTGGGACTGTGAACCGTTAACACATAAAGGAATTGTGCCCTCAACATGACGGGTGCGATCATACCAGCACTAATGCACCGGATCCCATCATAACTCCGAAGTTAAGCGTGCTTGGGCGAGAGTAGTACTAGGATGAGTGACCCCCTGGGAAGTCCTCGTGTTGCACCCCCCTTTTCAATTTTTTTTGCTCCGGTTAGGGTTGCCAAGATACTTTACCCACCAAATTTCTATTATCGAATCCCACGGCACCTTGGGCAAGACAACTTCTCTTCACGTGGAGGCTGGGCCCGCAAACCGAGGGCGTAGCGCTTGTGACCAGGTCTCCGTCGGTCCGGTGCCCATAACTTTTGATTCATAAGGAGTTACGCGGCGCACAGCATACCGTTGGAAATCTCTCCGAGAGCCCTACGACGGGGGCAAGTATCTAGATCCCTGTGCCCTTTTCAGAGCTCAAAATCGAACGTTTTCATCATATTCGAGCTACTTTTCTTCTTTTGCTCTGTTTTTCCGTCCCGGATCGTACGTCGTGAGCTGTTAAAAGGACGACAACCTTACTTGCGGCACATTAGAGGACCCTACAATGCATCGATATCACGTCTTGCGAGGATGCTGCGTTGTTGAAGCGGATGGGTTGTCGTTAAGCGCATTGGGCCTTTTGAATGGGCCATATCTCTTGGCTGGGACTGTGAACCGTAAACACATAAAGGAATTGTGCCCTCAACATGACAGGTGCGATCATACCAGCACTAATGCACCGGATCCCATCAGAACTCCGGAGTTAAGCGTGCTTGGGCGAGAGTAGTACTAGGATGGGTGACCCCCTGGGAAGTCCTCGTGTTGCACCCGCCTTTTCAATTTTTTTTGCTCCTGTTAGGGTTGCCAAGATACTTTACCCACCACATTTCTATTATCGAATCCCATGGCACCTTGGGCAAGACAACTACTCTCCACGTGGAGGTTGGGCCCGCAAACCGAGGGCGTAGGGCTTATGACCAGGTCTCCGTCGCTCCGGTGCCCATAACTTTTGATCCGTAAGGAGTTACGCGGCGCACAGCATACCGTTGTAAAGCTCTCCGAGAGCTCTACGAAGGGGGCAGCCAGCTAGCCCGCTTTGCCCTTTTCGGAGCTCAAAATCGAACGTTTTCATCAGTTTCGGGCCACTTTTCTTCTTTTGCTCTGTTTTTCCGTCCCGGATCGTACGTCGTGAGCTGTTAAAAGGACGACAACCTTACTCGTGGCACATTAGAGGACCCTACAATGCGTCGATATCACGTCTTGCGTGGATGCTGCGTTGTTGAAACGGATGGGTTGTCGTTAAGCCCATTGGGCCTTTTGAATGGGCCATATCTCTAGGCTTGGACTGTGAACCGTTAACATATAAAGGAATTGTGCCCTCAACATGACGGGTGCGATCATACCAGCACTAATGCACCGGATCCCATCGGAACTCCGAAGTTAAGCGTGCTTGGGCGAGAGTAGTACTAGGATGGGCGATCCCCTGGGAAGTCCTCGTGTTGCACCCCCCTTTTCAAATTTTTTTGCTCCGGTTAGGGTTGCCAAGATACTTTACCCACCACATTTCTATTATCGAATCCCACGGCACCTTGGGCAAGACAACTTCTCTTCACGTGGAGGATGGGCCCGCAAACCGAGGGCGTAAGGCTTGTGACGAGGTCTCCGTCGCTCCGGTGCCCATAACTTTTGATCCGTAAGGAGTTACGCGGCGCACAGCATAGCGTATGAAAGCTCTCCGAGAGCTCTACGACGGGGGCAGGTAGCTAGCTCGCCGTGCCCTTTTTGAAGCTCAAAATCGAAGGTTTTCATCAGTTTCGGGCCACTTTTCTTCTTTTGCTCTGTTTTTCCGTCCCGGATCGTACGTCGTGAGCTGTTAAAAGGACGACAACCTTACTCGCGGCACATTAGAGGACCCTAAAATGCGTCGATATCACGTCTTGCGAGGATGCTGCGTTGTTGAAGCGGATGGGTTGTCGTTAAGCCCATTGGGCCTTTTGAATGGGCCATATCTCTAGGCTTGGACTGTGAACCGTTAACACATAAAGGAATTGTGCCCTCAACATGACGGGTGCGATCATACCAGCACTAATGCACCGGATCCCATCGGAACTCCGAAGTTAAGCGTGCTTCGGCGAGAGTAGTACTAGGATGGGTGACCCCCTGGGAAGTCCTCGTGTTGCACCCCTCTTTTCAATTTTTTTTGCTCCGGTTAGGTTTGCCAAGATACTTTACCCACCACATTTCTATTATCGAATCCCACGGCACCTTGGGCAAGACAACTTCTCTTCACGTGGAGGCTGGGCCCGCAAACCGAGGGCATAGGGCTTGTGACCAGGTCTCCGTCGCTCCGGTACCCATAACTTTTGATCCGTAAGGAGTTACGAGGCGCACAGCATACCGTTGGAAAGGTCTCTGAGAGCTCTACGACGGGGGCAGCTAACTAGCTCGCTGTGCCCTTATCGGAGCTAAAAATCGAACGTTTTCATCAGTTTCGGGCCACTTTTCTTCTTTTGCTCTGTTTTTCCGTCCCGGATCGTACGTCGCGACCTGTTAAAAGGACGACAACCTTACTCGCGGCACATTAGAGGACCCTACAATGCGTCGATATCACGTCTTGCGAGGATGCTGCGTTGTTGAAGCGGATGGGTTATCGTTAAGCCCATTGGGCCTTTTGAATGGGCCATATCTCTAGGCTGGGACTGTGAACCGTTAACACATAAAGGAATTGTGCCCTCAACATGACGGGTGCGATCATACCAGCACTAATGCACCGGATCCCATCATAACTCCGAAGTTAAGCGTGCTTGGGCGAGAGTAGTACTAGGATGAGTGACCCCCTGGGAAGTCCTCGTGTTGCACCCCCCTTTTCAATTTTTTTTGCTCCGGTTAGGGTTGCCAAGATACTTTACCCACCAAATTTCTATTATCGAATCCCACGGCACCTTGGGCAAGACAACTTCTCTTCACGTGGAGGCTGGGCCCGCAAACCGAGGGCGTAGCGCTTGTGACCAGGTCTCCGTTGGTCCGGTGCCCATAACTTTTGATTCATAAGGAGTTACGCGGCGCACAGCATACCGTTTGAAATCTCTCCGAGAGCCCTACGACGGGGGCAAGTATCTAGATCCCTGTGCCCTTTTCAGAGCTCAAAATCGAACGTTTTCATCATATTCGAGCCACTTTTCTTCTTTTGCTCTGTTTTTCCGTCCCGGATCGTACGTCGTGAGCTGTTAAAAGGACGACAACCTTACTTGCGGCACATTAGAGGACCCTACAATGCATCGATATCACGTCTTGCGAGGATGCTGCGTTGTTGAAGCGGATGGGTTGTCGTTAAGCGCATTGGGCCTTTTGAATGGGCCATATCTCTTGGCTGCGACTGTGAACCGTAAACACATAAAGGAATTGTGCCCTCAACATGACAGGTACGATCATACCAGCACTAATGCACCGGATCCCATCAGAACTCCGAAGTTAAGCGTGCTTGGGCGACAGTAGTACTAGGATGGGTGACCCCCTGGGAAGTCCTCGTGTTGCACCCCCCTTTTCAATTTTTTTTGCTCCTGTTAGGGTTGCCAAGATACTTTACCCACCACATTTCTATTATCGAATCCCACGTCACCTTGGGCAAGACAACTACTCTCCACGTGGAGGTAGGGCCCGCAAACCGAGGGCGTAGGGCTTGTGACCAGGTCTCCGTCGCTCCGGTGCCCATAACTTTTGATCCGTAAGGAGTTACGCGGCGCACAGCATACCGTTGTAAAGCTCTCCGAGAGCTCTACGACGGGGGCAGCCAGCTAGCTCGCTTTGCCCTTTTCGGAGCTCAAAATTGAACGTTTTCATCAGTTTCGGGCCACTTTCCTTCTTTTGCTCTGTTTTTACGTCCCGGATCGTACGTCGTGAGCTGTTAAAAGGACGACAATCTTACTCGTGGCACATTAGAGGACCCTACAATGCGTCGATATCACGTCTTGCGAGGATGCTGCGTTGTTGAAGCAAATGGGTTGTCGTTAAGCCCATTGGGCCTTCTGAATGGGCCATATCTCTAGGCTTGGACTGTGAACCGTTAACACATAAAGGAATTGTGCCCTCAACATGACGGGTGCGATCATACCAGCACTAATGCACCGGATCCCATAAGAACTCCGAAGTTAAGCGTGCTTGGGCGAGAGTAGTACTAGGATGGGTGACCCCCTGGGAAGTCCTCGTGTTGCACCCCCCTTTTCAATTTTTTTTGCTCCGGTTAGGTTTGCCAAGATACTTTACCCACCACATTTCTATTATCGAATCCCACAGCACCTTGGGCAAGACAACTTCTCTTCACGTGGAGGCTGGGCCCGCAAACCGAGGGCGTAGGGCTTGTGACCATGTCTCCGTCGCTCCGGTGCCCATAACTTTTGATCCGTAAGGAGTTACGCGACGCACAGCATACCGTTGGAAAGCTCTCCGAGAGCTCTACGACTGGGGTAGGTAGCTAGCTCCCTGTGCCCTTTTTGAAGCTCAAAATTGAACGTTGTCATCAGTTTCGGGCCACTTTTATTCTTTTGCTCTGTTTTTCCGTCCCGGATCGTATGTCGTGAGCTGTTAAAAGGACGACAACCTTACTCGCGGCACATTAGAGGACCCTACAATGCGTCGATATCACGTCTTGCGAGGATGCTGCGTTGTTGAAGCGGATGGGTTGTCGTTAAACCCATTGGGCCTTTTGAATGGGCCATATCTCTAGGCTTGGACTGTGAACCGTTAACACAAAGAAGGAATTGTGCCCTCAACATGACGGGTGCAATCATACCAGCACTAATGCACCGGATCCCATCGGAACTCCGAAGTTAAGCGTGCTTGGGCGAGAGTAGTACTAGGATGGGTGACCCCCTGGGAAGTCCTCGTGTTGCACCCCTTTTTTCAATTTTTTTTGCTCCGGTTAGGGTTGCCAAGATACTTTACCCACCACATTTCTATTATCGAATCCCACGGCACCTTGGGCAAGACAACTTCTCTTCATGTGGAGGCTGGGCCCGCAAACCGAGGGCATAGGGCTTGTGACCAGGTCTCCGTCGCTACGCTACCCATAACTTTTGATCCGTAAGGAGTTACGAGGAACAAAGCATACCGTTGGAAAGCTCTCCGAGAGCTCTACGACGGGGGCAGGTAGCTAGCTCACCGTGCCCTTTTCGGAGCTCAAAATTGAACGTTTTCATCAGTTTCGGGCTACTTTTCTTCTTTTCCTCTGTTTTTCCGTCCCGGATCGTACGTCGTGAGCTGTTAAAAGGACGACAACCTTACTCGCCGAACATTAGAGGACCCTAAAATGCGTCGATATCACGTATTGTGAGGATGTTGCGTTGTTGAAGCGGATGGGTTGTCGTTAAGCCCATTGGGCCTTTTGAATGGGCCATATCTCTAGACTTGGACTGTGAACCGTTAACACATAAAGGAATTGTGCCCTCAACATGACGGGTGCGATCATACCAGCACTAATGCACCGGATCCCATCGGAACTCCGAAGTTAAGCGTGCTTGGGCGAGAGTAGTACTAGGATGGGTGACCCCCTTGGAAGTCCTCGTGTTGCACCCCTCTTTTCATTTTTTTTGCTCCGGTTAGGGTTGCCAAGATACTTTACCCACCACATTTCTATTATCGAATCCCACGGCACCTTGGGCAAGACAACTTCTCTTCACGTGGAGGCTGGGCCCGCAAACCGAGGGCGTAGGGCTTGTGACCGGGTCTCCGTCGCTCCGGTACCCATAACTTTTGATCCGCAAGGAGTTACGAGGCGCACAGCATACCGTTGGAAAGCTCTCTGAGAGATCTACGACGAGGTCAGCTAGCTTGCTCGATGTGCCCTTTTTGGAGCTCAAAATCGAACGTTTTCATCAGTTTCGGGCCATTTTTCTTCTTTGGCTCTGTTTTTCCGTCCCGGATCATACGTCGTGAGCTGTTAAAAGGACGAAAACCTTAGTCGCGGCACATTAGAGGACCCTACAAAGCGTCGATAACACGTCTTGCGAGGATGCTGCGTTGTTGAAGCGGATGGGTTGTCGTTAAGCCCATTGGGCCTTTTGAATGGGCCATATCTCTAGGCTGGGACTGTGAACCGTTAACACATAAAGGAATTATGCCCTCAACATGACGGGTGCGATCATACCAGCACTAATGCACCGGATCCCATCAGAACTCCGAAGTTAAGCGTGCTTGGGCGAGAGTAGTACTAGGATGGGTGACCCCGTCGGAAGTCCTCGTGTTGCACCCACTTTTCAATTTTTTTTGCTCCGGTTAGGGTTGCCAAGATACTTTACCCACCATATTTCTATTATCGAATCCCATGGCACCTTGGGCAAGACAACTTCTCTTCACGTGGAGGCTGGGCCCGCAAACCGAGGGCGTAGGGCATGTGACCAGGTCTCCGTCGCTCCGGTGCCCATAACTTTTGATCCGGAAGGAGTTACGCGGCGCACAGCATACCGTTGGAAAGCTCTTCGAGAGCTCTACGACGGGGGTGGGTAGCTAGCTCACCGTGCCCTTGTCGGAGATCAAAATCGAACGTTTTCATCAGTTTCGGGCCACTTTTCTTCTTTTGCTCTGTTTTTTCGTCCTGGATCGTACGTCGTGAGCTGTTAAAAGGACGAAAACCTTACTCGCGCCACATTAGAGGACCCTACAATGCGTCGATATCACGTCTTGCGAGGATGCTGCGTTGTTGAAGCGGATGGGTTGTTGTTAAGCCCATTGGGCCTTTTCAATGGGCCATATCTGTAGGCTGGGACTGTGAACCGTTAACACAAAAAGGAATTGTGCCCTCAACATGACGGGTGCGATCATACCAGCACTAATGCACCGGATCCCATCGGAACTCCGAAGTTAAGCGTGCTTGGGCGAGAGTAGTACTAGGATGGGTGACCCCCTGGGAAGTCCTCGTGTTGTACCCCCCTTTTCAATTTTTTTTGCTCCGGTTAGGGTTGCCAAGATACTTTACCCACCACATTTCTATTATCGAATCCCATGGCACCTTGGGCAAGACAACTTCTCTTCACGTGGAGGCTGGGCCCGCAAACCGAGGGCGTAGGGCTTGTGACCAGGTCTCCGTCGCTCTGGTACCCATAACTTTTGATCCGTAAGGAGTTACGATGCGCACAGCATACCGTTGGAAAGCTCTCTGAGAGCTCTACGACGGGGGAAGCTAGCGAGCTCACTGTACCCTTTTCGGATCTCAAA
This sequence comes from Ehretia macrophylla, assembly GCA_037974665.1. Lineage (NCBI taxonomy): Eukaryota > Viridiplantae > Streptophyta > Magnoliopsida > Boraginales > Ehretiaceae > Ehretia > Ehretia macrophylla. The sequence goes on from CM075780.1 coordinate 2,832,149, forward strand.
ATCGAAGGTTTTCATCTGTTTCGGGCCACTTTTCTACTTTTGCACTGTTTTTCCATCCCGGATCGTACGTCGTGAGCTGTTAAAAGGACGACAACCTTACTCGCGCCACATTAGAGGACCCTACAATGCGTCGATATCACATCTTGCGAGGATGCTGCGTTGTTGAAGCGGATGGGTTATCGTTAAGCCCATTGGGCCTTTTGAATGGGCCATATCTCTAGGCTGGGACTGTGAACCGTTAACACATAAAGGAATTGTGCCCTCAACATGACGGGTGCGATCATACCAGCACTAATGCACCGGATCCCATCAGAACTCCGAAGTTAAGCGTGCTTGGGCGAGAGTAGTACTAGGATGGGTGACCCCCTGGGAAGTCCTCGTGTTGCACCCACTTTTCAATTTTTTTTGCTCCGGTTAGGGTTGCCAAGATACTTTACCCACCATATTTCTATTATCGAATCCCACGGCACCTTGGGCAAGACAACTTCTCTTCACGTGGAGGCTGGGCCTGCAAACCGAGGGCGTAGGGCTTGTGACCAGGTCTCCGTCGCTCCGGTGCCCATAACTTTTGATCCGTAAGGAGTTACGCGACGCACAGCATACCGTTGGAAAGCTCTCCGAGAGCTCTACGACGGGGGCAGCTAGCTAGCTCGCCGTGCCCTTTTAAGTGCTCAAAATTGAATTTTTTCATCAGTTTCGGTCTACTTTTCTTCTTTTGCTCTGTTTTTCCGTCCCGGATCGTACGTCGTGAGCTGTTAAAAGGACGACAACCTTACTCGCGGCACATTAGAGGACCCTACAATGCGTCGATATCACGTCTTGAGAGGATGCTGCGTTGTTGAAGCGGATGGGTTGTCGTTAAGCCCATTGAGCCTTTTGAATGGGCCATATCTCTAGGCTTGGACTGTGAACCGTTAACACATAAAGGAATTGTGCCCTCAACATGACGGGTGCGATCGTACCAGCACTAATGCACCGGATCCCATCGGAACTCCGAAGTTAAGCGTGCTCGGGCGAGAGTAGTACTAGGATGGGTGACCCCCTGGGAAGTCCTCGTGTTACACCCCTCTTTTCAATTTTTTTGCTCCGGTTAGGGTTGCCAAGATACTTTACCCACCACATTTCTATTATCGAATCCCACGGTACCTTGGGCAAGACAACTTCATTTCACGTGGAGGCTGGGCCTGCAAACCGAGGGCGTACGGCTTGTGACCAGGTCTCCGTCTCTACGGTGCCCATAACTTTTGATCCGTAAGGAGTTACGAGGCGCACAGCATACCGTTGGAAAGCTCTCTGAGAGCTCTACGACGAGGGTAGCGAGCAAGCTCGCTGTGCTATTTTCGGAGCTCAAAATCGAACGTTTTCATCAGTTTCGTGCCACTTTTCTTCTTTTGCTCTGTTTTTCCGTCCCGGATCGTACGTTATGAGCTGTTAAAAGGACGACAACCTTACTCGCGGCATATTAGAAGACCCTACAATGCGTCGATATCACGTCTTGCGAGGATACTGCGTTGTTGAAGCGGATGGGTTGTCGTTAAGCCCATTGGGCCTTTTGAATAGGCCATATCTCTAGGCTGGGACTGTGAAACGTTAACACATAAAGGAATTGTGCCCTCAACATGACGGGTGCGATCATACCAGCACTAATGCACCGGATCCCATCAGAACTTCGAAGTTAAGCGTGCTTGGGCGAGAGTAGTACTAGGATGGGTGACCCCCTGGGAAGTCCTCGTGTTGCACCCCCCTTTTCAATTTTTTTTGCTCCGGTTAGGGTTGCCAAGATACTTTACGCTCCACATTTCTATTATCGAATCCCACGGCACCTTGGGCAAGACCACTTCTCTTCACGTGGAGGCTGGGCCCGCAAACTGAGGGCGTAGGGCTTGTGACCAGGTCTCCGTCGCTACGATGCCCATAACTTTTGATCCGTAAGGAGTTACGAGGCGAACAGCATACCGTTGGAAAGCTCTCTGAGAGCTCTACGACGAGGGCAGCGAGCTAGCTCGTTGTGCCCATTTCGGAGCTCAAAATCGAACATTTTCATCAGTTTCGGGCCACTTTTCATCTTTTGCTCTGTTTTTCCGTCCCGGATTGTACGTCGTGAGCTGTTAAAAGGACGACAACCTTACTCGCGGCACATTAGAGGACCCTACAATGCGTCGATATCACGTCTTGCGAGGATGCTACGTTGTTGAAGCGGATGGGTTGTCGTTAAGCCCATTGGGCCTTTTGAATGGGCCATATCTCTAGGCTTGGACTGTGAACCGCTAACACATAAAGGAATTGTGCCCTCAACATGATGTGTGCGATCATACCAGCACTAATGCACCGGATCCCATCAGAACTTCGAAGTTAAGCGCGCTTGGGCGAGAGTAGTACTAGGATGGGTGACCCCCTGGGAAGTCCTTGTGTTGCACCCCCATTTTCAATTTTTTTTGCTCCGGTTAGGGTTGCCAAGATACTTTACCCACCACATTTCTATTATCGAATCCCACGGCACCTTGGGCAAGACAACTTCTCTTCACCTGGAGGCTGGGCCCGCAAACCGAGGGCGTAGGGCTTGTGACCAGGTCTCCGTCGCTCCGGTGCCTATAACTTTTGATCTGTAAGGAGTTACGCGGCGCACAGCATACCGTTGGAAAGCTCTCTGAGAGCTCTACGACGGGGGCAGGTAGCTAGCTCGCCGTGCCCTTTTCAGAGATCAAAATCAAACGTTTTCATCAGTTTCGGGCCACTTTTCTTCTTTTGCTCTGTTTTTCCGTCCAGGATCGTACGTCGTGAGCTGTTAAAAGGACGACAACCTTACTCGTGGCATATTAGAGGACCCTACAATGCGTCGATATCACCTCTTGCGAGGATGCTGCGTTGTTGAAGCGGATGGGTTGTCGTTAAGCCCATTGGGCCTTTTGAATGGGCCATATCTCAAGGCTTGGACTGTGAACCGTTAACACATAAAGGAATTGTGCCCTCAACATGACGGGTGCGATTATACCAACACTAATGCACCGGATCCCATCAGAACTCCGAAGTTAAGCGTGCTTGGGCGAGAGTAGTACTAGGATGGGTGACCCCCTGGGAAGTCCTCGTGTTGCACCCCCCTTTTCAATTTTTTTTTGGTCCGGTTAGGGTTGCCAAGATACTTTACCCACCATATTTCTATTATCGAATCCCACGGCAACATGGGCAGGACAACTTCTCTTCACGTGGAGGCTGGGCCCGCAAACCGAGGGCGTAGGGCTTGTGACCAGGTCTCCGTCGCTCCGGTGCCCATAACTTTTGATCCGTAAGGAGTTACGCGGCGCACAGCATACCGTTGGAAAGCTCTCCGAGAGCTCTACGATGGGGGCAGGTAGCTAGCTCTCCTTGCCCTTTTCGGAGCTCAAAATTGAACGTTTTCATCAGTTTCGGGCCACTTTTCTTCTTTTGCCCTGTTTTTTCGTCCCGGATCGTACGTCGTGAGCTGTTAAAAGTACGACAACCTTACTCACGGCACATTAGAGGACCCTACAATGCGTCGATATCACGTCTTGCGAGGATGCTGCGTTGTTGAAGCGGATGGGTTGTCGTTAAGCCCATTGGGCCTTTTGAATGGGCCATATCTCTAGGCTGGGACTGTGAACCATTAACACATAAAGGAATTGTGCCCTCAACATGACGGGTGCGATCATACCAGCACTAATGCACCGGATCCCATCGGAATTCCGAAGTTAAGCGTGCTTGGGCGAGAGTAGTACTAGGATGGGTGACCCCCTGGGAAGTCCTCGTGTTGCACCCCCCTTTTCAATTTTTTTTGCTCCGGTTAGGGTTGCCAAGATACTTTACCCACCACATTTCTATTATCGAATCCCACGGCACCTTGGGCAAGACAACTTCTCTTCACGTGGAGGCTGGGCCCGCAAACCGAGGGCGTAGGGCTTGTGACCAGGTCTCCGTCGCTCTGGTACCCATAACTTTTGATCCGTAAGGAGTTACGACGCGCACAGCATACCGTTGGAAAGCTCTCTGAGAGCTCTACGACAAGGGCAGTGAGCTAGCTCACGGTGCCCTTTTCGGAGCTCAAAATCGAACATTTTCATCAGTTTCGGGCCACTTTTCTTCTTTTGCTCTGTTTTTCCGTCACGGATCGTACGTCGTGAGCTGTTAAAAGGACAACTACCTTACTCGCGGCACATTAGAGGACCCTACAATGCGTCGATATCACGTCTTGCGAGGATGCTGCGTTGTTGAAGCGGATGGGTTGTCGTTAAGCCCATTGGGCCTTTTGAATGGGCCATATCTCTAGGCTGGGACTGTGAACCGTTAACACATAAAGGAATTGTGCCCTCAACATGACGGGTGCGATCATACCAGCACTAATGCACCGGATTCCATCAGAACTCCGAAGTTAAGCGTGCTTGGGCGAGAGTAGTACTAGGATGGGTGACCCCCTGGGAAGTCCTCGTGTTGCACCCCCCTTTTCAATTTTTTTTGCTCCGGTTAGGGTTGCCAAGATACTTTACCCACCACATTTCTATTATCGAATCCCACGGCACCTTGGGCAAGACAACTTCTCTTCACGTGGAGGCTGGGCCCGCAAACCGAGGGCGTAGGGCTTGTGACCAGGTCTCCGTCGCTCTGGTACCCATAACTTTTGATCCGTAAGGAGTTACGACGCGCACAGCATACCGTTGGAAAGCTCTCTGAGAGCTCTACGACAAGGGCAGTGAGCTAGCTCACGGTGCCCTTTTCGGAGCTCAAAATCGAACATTTTCATCAGTTTCGGGCCACTTTTCTTCTTTTGCTCTGTTTTTCCGTCACGGATCGTACGTCGTGAGCTGTTAAAAGGACAACTACCTTACTCGCGGCACATTAGAGGACCCTACAATGCGTCGATATCACGTCTTGCGAGGATGCTGCGTTGTTGAAGCGGATGGGTTGTCGTTAAGCCCATTGGGCCTTTTGAATGGGCCATATCTCTAGGCTGGGACTGTGAACCGTTAACACATAAAGGAATTGTGCCCTCAACATGACGGGTGCGATCATACCAGCACTAATGCACCGGATTCCATCAGAACTCCGAAGTTAAGCGTGCTTGGGCGAGAGTAGTACTAGGATGGGTGACCCCCTGGGAAGTCCTCGTGTTGCACCCCCCTTTTCAATTTTTTTTGCTCCGGTTATGGTTGCCAAGATACTTTACCCACCACATTTCTATTATCGAATCCCACGGCACCTTGGGCAAGACAACTTCTCTTCACCAGGAGGCTAGGCCCGCAAACCGAGGGCGTAGGGCTTGTGACCAGGTCTCCGTCGCTCAGGTGCCTATAACTTTTGATCCGTAAGGAGTTACGCGGCGCACAGCATACCGTTGGAAAGCACTCTGAGAGCTCTACGACGGGGGCAGGCAGCTAGCTCGCCGTGCCCTTTTCGGAGATCAAAATCAAACTTTTTCATCAGTTTCGGGCCACTTTTCTTCTTTTGCTCTGTTTTTCCATCCCGGATCGTACGTCGTGAGCTGTTAAAAGGACGACAACCATACTCGCGGCACATTAGAGGACCCTACAATGCGTCGATATCACATCTTGCGAGGATGCTGCGTTGTTGAAGCGGATGGGTTGTCGTTAAGCCCATTGGGACTTTTGAATGGGCCATATCTCTAGGCTGGGACTGTGAACCGTTAACACATAAAGGAATTGTGCTCTCAACATGACGGGTGCGATCATACCAGCACTAATGCACCGGATCCCATCAGAACTCCGAAGTTAAGCGTCCTTGGGCGAGAGTAGTACTAGGATGGATGACCCCGTGGGAAGTCCTCGTGTTGCACCCCCCTTTTCATTTTTTTTTGGTCCGGTTAGGGTTGCCAAGATACTTTACCCACCATATTTCTATTATCGAATCCCACGGCACCTTGGGCAAGACAACTTCTCTTCACGTGGAGGCTGGGCCCGCAAACCGAGGCCGTAGGGCTTGTGACCAGGTCTCTGTCGCTCCGGTGCCCATAACTTTTGATCCGTAAGGAGTTACGCGGCGCACAGCATACCGTTGGAAAGCTCTCCGAGAGCTCTACGATGGGGGCAGGTAGCTAGCTCTCCGTGCCCTTTTCGGAGCTCAAAATCGGACGTTTTCTTCAGTTTCGGGCCACTTTTCTTCTTTTGCCCTGTTTTTTCGTCCCGGATCGTACGTCGTGAGCTGTTAAAAGGACGTCAACCTTACTCACGGCACATTAGAGGACCCTACAATGCGTCGATATCACGTCTTGCGAGGATGCTGCGTTGTTGAAGCGGATGGGTTGTCGTTAAGCCCATTGGGCCTTTTGAATGGGCCATATCTCTAGGCTGGGACTGTGAACCGTTAACACATAAAGGAATTGTGCCCTCAACATGACGGGTGCGATCATACCAGCACTAATGCACCGGATCCCATCGGAACTCCGAAGTTAAGCGTGCTTGGGCGAGAGTAGTACTAGGATGGGTGACCCCCTGGGAAGTCCTCGTGTTGCACCCCCCTTTTCAATTTTTTTTGCTCCGGTTAGGGTTGCCAAGATACTTTACCCACCACATTTCTATTATCGAATCCCACGGCACCTTGGGCAAGACAACTTCTCTTCACCTGGAGGCTGGGCCCGCAAACCGAGGTCGTAGGGCTTGTGACCAGGTCTCCGTCGCTACGGTGCCCATAACTTTTGATCCGTAACGAGTTACGAGGCGCACAACATACCGTTGGAAAGCTCTCCCACGGCACCTTGGGCAAGACAACTTCTCTTCACCTGGAGGCTGGGCCCGCAAACCGAGGTCGTAGGGCTTGTGACCAGGTCTCCGTCGCTACGGTGCCCATAACTTTTGATCCGTAACGAGTTACGAGGCGCACAACATACCGTTGGAAAGCTCTCTGAGAGCTCTACGACGAGGGCAGCGAGCTAGCTCGCTGTGGCCTTTTTGGAGCTCAAAATAGAACGTTTTCATCAGTTTCGGGCCACTTTTCTTCTTTTGCTCTGTTTTTCCGTCCCGGATCGTACGTCGTGAGCTGTTAAAAGGACGAGAACCTTACTCGCGGCACATTAGAGGACCCTACAATGCGTCGATATCACGTCTTGCGAGGATGCTGCGTTGTTGAAGCGGATGGGTTGTCGTTAAGCCCATTGGGCCTTTTGAATAGGCCATATCTCTAGGCTTGGACTGTGAACCGCTAACACATAAAGGAATTGTGCCCTCAACATGACGGGTGCGATCATACCAGCACTAATGCACCGGATCCCATAAGAACTCCGAAGTTAAGCGTGCTTGGGCGAGAGTAGTACTAGGATGGGTGACCCCCTGGGAAGTCCTCGTGTTGCACCCCCCTTTTCAATTTTTTTTGCTCCGGTTAGGGTTGCCAAGATACTTTACCCACCATATTTCTATTATCGAATCCCACGGCACCTTGGGCAAGACAACTTCTCTTCACCTGGAGGCTGGGCCCGCAAACCGAGGGCGTAGCGCTTGTGACCTGGTCTCCGTTGCTCCGGTGCCTATAACTTTTGATCCGTAAGGAGTTACGCGGCGCACAGCATACCGTTGGAAAGCTCTCTGAGAGCTCTACAACGGGGGCAGGTAGCTAGCTCGCCGTGCCCTTTTCGGAGATCAAAATCAAACGTTTTCATCAGTTTCGGGCCACTTTTCTTCTTTTGCTCTGTTTTTCCGTCCCGGATCGTACGTCGTGAGCTTTTAAAAGGACGACAACCTTACTCGCGGCACATTAGAGGACCCTACAATGCGTCGATATCACGTCTTGCGAGGATGCTGCGTTGTTGAAGCGGATGGGTTGTCGTTAAGCCCATTGGGCCTTTTGAATGGGCCATATCTGTAACGACCCGCCACGGTTTATCACGGGCACGAGTACGTCACTACCACAATATTGTCCGCTTTGAGCAAGCCCCGAAGGGAATCAATACTCTCACGGTTTTGTTTCTCACGTGGTCTCCCACGTGAAAAGGCCTTGTCAAGGGTAAGTCCCGAAGGCACCAATACCCAAGCCAATATTGTCCGCTTTGTGTATCAGCCACAAGCCTCTCACTCACGGTTTTGTCCCCACGCAGTGCCACGGTTTATAATGGGCACACCACGTGAAGGGCCTTGTGGCTAATACAAGGAGTCGCCCCCTTATATTCAGCTGTATCACTTCCTAATTTTTCGATGTGGGATTGTGTTACCACACTCCACCCCCCTTAAGAGGCACGCGCCCTCGCGGGCTAACGTCACAACCCCGGGTCACCCCGATAGGCTCTGATACCATTTGTAACGACCCGCCACGGTTTATCATGGGCACGAGTACGTCACTACCACAATATTGTCCGCTTTGAGCAAGCCCCGAAGGGAACCAATACTCTCACGGTTTTGTTTCTCACGTGGTCTCCCACGTGAAAAGGCCTTGTCAAGGGTAAGTCCCGAAGGCACCAATACCCAAGCCAATATTGTCCGCTTTGTGTATCAGCCACAAGCCTCTCACTCACGGTTTTGTCCCCACGCAGCGCCACTGTTTATAACGGGCACACCACGTGAAGGGCCTTGTGGCTAATACAAGGAGTCGCCCCCTTATATTCAGCTGTATCACTTCCTAATTTTTCGATGTGGGATTGTGTTACCACAATACCAGCACTAATGCACCGGATCCCATCAGAACTCCGAAGTTAAGCGTACTTGGGTGAGAGTAGTACTAGGATGGGTAACCCCCTGGGATGTTCTCGTGTTGTACCCCCTTTTCAATTTTTTTTGCGCTGGTTAGGGTTGCCAAGACACTTTATCCACCAAATCTCTATTACTGAATCCCACGAAACATTGGGCAAGACAACTTTGCTTCACGTAGAGGCTGGGCCTGCAAACCGATGGCGTAGGGTTTGTGACCAGGTCTTCGTCGCTCCGGTGCCCATAACTTTTGATCCGTAAGGAGTTACGCGGTGCACAGCATACCATTGCAAAGCTCTCTAAGAGCTCTACGACGGGGGCAGCCAGCTTGCTCGCTTTGCCCATTTTTGGATCCCAAAATCGAACGTTTTCATCAGTTTCAGGCCACTTTTCTTCTTTTGCTCTATTTTTTCATCCCGGATCATACGTTGTGAACTGTTAAAAGGACGACAACCTGAGTCGCGGGACATCAGAGGGCCCTACAACGTGTCGATATAACGTCTTGCTAGGATGCTGCATTGTTGAAGCGGATGGGTTGTCGTTAAGCCCATTGGGCCTTTTGAATGGGCCATCTCTCTAGGCAGAGATGTAAACCGTTAACACATATAGGAATTGTGCCCTCAACATGACGGGTGCAATCATACCAGCTCTAATGCACCGGATCCCATCAGAACTCCGAAGTTAAGCGTGCTTAGGCGAGAATAGTGCTAGGATAGGTGACCCCCTGGGAAGTCCTCGTGTTGCACCCCCTTTTCAATTTTTTTTTCCCTGGTTAGGGTTGCCAAGATACTTTATCCACCAAATCTCTATTACTGAATCCCACGGAACATTGGGCAAGACAACTTTGCTTCACGTAGAGGCTGGGCCAGCAAACCGAGGGCGTAGGGTTTGTGACCAGGCCTCCGTCGCTCCGGTGCCCATAATTTTTGATCCGTATAGAGTTACGCGGCGCACAGAATACCGTTGCAAAGCTCCCTCAGAGTTGTACGACGGGGGCAGCCAGCTTGCTCGCTGTGCCCGTTTTTGGAGCCTAAAATTGCACGTTTTCATCAGTTTCAGACTACTTTTCTTCTTTTGCTCTGTTTTTCCGTCCCGGATCATACGTTGTGAATTGTTAAAAGGTCGGCAACCTGACTCGCGGGACATCAGAGGGCCCTACAACGTGTCGATATAACGTCTTGCGAGCATGCTGCGTTGTTGAAGCGGATGGGTTGTCGTTAAGCCCATTGGGCCTTTTGAATGGGCCATTTCTCTAGGCTGGGACAGTGAACAGTTAACACAAAAAGGAATTGTGCCCTCAACAAGAAGGGTTCGATCATACCAGCACTAATGCACCGGATCCTATCAGAACCCCGAAGTTAAGCGTGCTTGGGCGAGAGTACTACTAGGATGGGTGACCCCCTGGGACGTCCTCGTGTTGCACCCCCTTTTCAATTTTTTTTGCCCTGGTTAGGGTTGCCAAGATACTTTATCCACCAAATCTCTATTATTGAATCCCACGGAACATTGGGCAAGACAACTTCGCTTCACGTAGAGGCTGGGCCCGCAAACCAAGGGCGTAGGGTTTGTGACTAGTTCTCCGTCGCTCCGGTGCCCATAACTTTTGATCCGTAAGGAGTTACGCGGTGCACAGCATACCGTTGCAAAGCTCTCTGAGAGCTCTACGACAGGGCAGCCATCTTGCTTGTTGTGCCCATTTTTGGAGCCCAAAATCGAACGTTTTCATCAGTTTCAGGCCACTTTTCTACTTTTGCTCTGTTTTTTCGTCCCAAAATCGAATGTTTTCATCAGTGTCCTACCTCGATTTGTGCGCCTTTGACATAAAATTAAATGTCCGACCTTGGATTACGTGTCCTGTGTTGGTTTTCGTGCATACCTCATCATACGTGCCTTGACCTAGAATAGTGTGCCCTAATCCCTGACTCACTTGCGGTACCTAGAAATACGTGCCCTGACCTCGTTGTACGTGCGTTACCTCGTTTCGTGTGCCCTAACCTTGAACTGCGTACCTTAACCTAGATATAGAGTCATGCCTTGATTTACGTGCATTTGCATTAGAATCTGTGCATTTATCTTGAAGTACGTGCATTAGTCTTGAAGTTCGTGTCTTACCTCGTAGTTCGTGTCTACCTCGTAATTCGTGCCCTAGATCTAGGAATCCGTGCCACCACGTTGATCAAGAAAGAATCCTACACAAAGCACTAAACACTAAAATAATCCTACACAATCCACTAACCAATATTATATTCCTAATTCAAATTCTCTACAAACTCCACTAACAATAAAATAATACTAAACTATTCCTACATTTCCCACTAACAATTATTATATTCATAATTCAACTCATCAACAAACATTCATATATTTTATTCTATCTAGATTCCCTAATTCCCCAACATTCCTATAACAATTCTAATGACACAAATGCATAAAGAATTATTCCTAGACAAACTATGACAAACACTTAGCACAATGCATAAAAAAATGCTCAAAACCACCTAAATCCTCTACCTTGCTCAACCAAACCACCTTTTCCCATGCTAAATATTTTAAAATCACACATTGAAGACACAAAAATCAGAATTTAATGGCCCAAGGCCGACCAAGTGCTTGAATAATGCAAAAGCCTTCATTTTTTTGTCATTTCTTCTTTCCTCTCACATTTTCTCTCTCTCCCTCTCATTCTCTCTCTCCATTTCGGTTTTGGCTGAGTTCTCTCCACCTCTTAGCTCATCTTCATCATCCTAAGGTGCATCAAGTCAAACCACAATCAAAGAAACTCACCCAAGCAAGCTAGGATGCAAGAAACACACATGCAAGCATTTTGAGTCACCATTTTCGGCCTAGGTAAGTTTTCTTGGCTTCCATTTCTTTTCTTCTTGTTCTAACCTCATGCATGTGCTAAGAGATTGATCACTAGGCTAGGAAAAATAGAGAAACCAAGTTGGAATCTCGGCTAAGCAAGAAGAAGAAGAGATTTGAAGCTTCAACAAGTTTTTGTGCATCTTTGTGGTTGATTGCTAAGGTGAGGGTTAAAACCTTTTCAAAACTCTTCAAAAAATTCACATGCATGCTCATAAATGTGTGTATTTGCTTCTGTACATGAGCTACATGGTCGTTCATAAGCTTAAACAACCATGCATGGCAAGATCTTGGCTTGAAAATGATGCTAGGTGAAGTCGAAATTGTTGACAGCTCTCTGACCAGTCTGTTCGAGGTAAGTTTAGCTAGGCAAATGATACTGAAAATGCATGAACATTTGTAGGTGACTAGTTTGGAAAGTTTTGAACAATTTTCCCAGAAATAGGCCGAAGCAAATTTTGACTCTAAGGTCCTCAAAATGGAAAATCTTTAAAATGTGACCATATCTGGAAATCTGGAAAAATGAAGCAGGTTTTGGCAGATGCACTGACTCTGTGTAACGAACCATATTTGACTGAGTAAATGATGTCCAAAATGCATGAAATTTGGTTTGCTTCTAGATTTGTCAGTTCTGGACAATTTTGTCAGAAATGGACCAAGGCTAAAACTGAACCTAAGGGCCTCAAAAACGTCAATTTCTGAAAAGTGTGCAAATCTGGACAGTTTTGTGCTATTCCACTGTTTCGGCTATATCTAATGATCCCGAACTCCAATTGATGCAAGGTTTATTTCTGATTTTAGTTAACTTCTTAAGATTTAATTTGACATCTTATTCACTGAATTTGGAGATTGTTTGATTATCCTACTGATTGTGAGAAAACAGCCTATTGCAGTAAGGGTTTCACTTAGTATTATGCTTAGAAAAAAAATTGTTGTGGCTTCTCTTGTTGAATTAAATGCTTGGGATTGTAGCTTCGGGATGTTGTGTGGACTGTTTTGAATGTTTGAAGATGTTGAATTAAATGATGCATGGTTTGAGATTGACTTTGAGTTGGGTTGAGGCTCAAATTGCATGAATATACACGAAATGGAAACCCTAATGACTAGGTAGTTTTGATAAGTGTTGATCATTTGGATGTTGTGTGGAAATTATATGCTTAGTGGGCTGCCCGTAAATGTCTTATAACTTCAAATGTGATTTTGACCATTGCATGTTGTCAAATAAGCTTTTCTTGCAACCGAACCCACGTAGATGTTGTTGCATGTTGAATAATCGTATCACTTAATTACGTGGACTTCGAAATGAGCTATATGGCTTGACTTGCATGTGTTACATGGCTGCCCGTTTAATGTTCATATGACTCTATATGTCTTTCAAGTGAAATTACTTGTCTTATCGTGCCTTGTTTGATTACTTGACAACGTGCGATCTTATAACTGCTTGGAGGCGACCTACTTTATTGTCCTCCTAATGTGATATGTTAAATGTTATAAATGTGCATTGCATACGAGGTTGGAACCTTTCATTGTGGCATGGTAGCGTTTTACAAACGCCGGGCGGCATAGGGCTTGCCGGTGCTCCCGTGACTACCATGGTCCAATTCCCTCTCTCGCTTGGCATTCCACCCTCGGAGAGTTGGGTTGTAGGTTTCGGGGTACATCCGGAGTACACACAATTGGGAGCGATAAGTGGATTATTGAAGTCGGCCGCAACAATTGTATCGAAATTGAAATTGAGAGCAACTGCTCACCGTATCCTTGAAATGATTGGTAAATGTATCTGTTACTCGATTTGTTTCATATATTTGCGTACCTTATTATTTGTAATACGTGACATGTTTTCAAAAAGATTTTTCATAAATTGAACCAGAAAATGAGTTTCAAAACGTATTTCTCGTTCCCCCTCGCTGAGTTCATAAGGACTTACCCTCTTTTTTATCACAGGTGAAGAAGAACAGGTACAGGTACCCGAGGACAACGTGCGTATCGATGATTCCTTGGAGTGATTGCCTGTCCCTACGTGCTTTTGTGCTTTGCCTGAAAGTGGTTGCTATATGGATGTTGTGTTTGATTGCAAACTATTCATTTTATTGATGTAAATGTCCCCGTTGTAATTTGGGTCTAATTCTGGGATTGTACTACCTATAGCCGGACGAACTTTTATTTGGTGGTTTGCTTTCGTTTTCTTAATTGGTAGTTATCGTAGGCATTCAAACCACTAGATGAACAATCAACTAAGTTAATTCTATCTAATTTCACTTAGGTGCTCACTTGCAAACTAAAGGATAATAGGTACTTGCATGATAGGAAATTGACAAATAAACGGGACATAGTTATCATGTTAGGCTTATTAACCAAACAAGACCTTCAAGATAAACTAGTAGGCAAATCGGTTGGTGACAAATAGGAGTCCTTAATGGAATTGGGTTAATGATTGGAATAATTGAGGCGTTTAGAGAATTAGGTTAAACCAAAGAGCCCAATTACAGCCATTATGCTGCCGGTTTTCCAGAAAATTTTGGAGTTTAGGCCAAAACGTTAAGTGTTAAATCTTCATAAACAGTTAAGTATGTAATATTACCTGAATGTTTAGTTTACACCCTAGTCTAACCTTATAGGCCGGGTTGGGGCGTGACACCTTATATTAGAATGGTATCAGAGCTTAGTTTACTAACTAGGCATTAGTCGAGTTCAACTCTCGGACCATGGGTAGAAGCCCTAAGGTAATTATGATGCCTTGTTTATATGTGTTAATATGTGCTTTAATTGCTTTGTGCATTGAATATTATGTGCCTTTGTGGACTATATGTATTATGTATCATGCACACCGACACGTCCTCAATAATGCATGCATGCTTTTATACTCCTTCCTTGATACATGTGCATGTTATATAACCGTGAATGACTGTTTATACACATAGATAGTTAGGATTAGGACTTTCAGGGAAGTGAATTTGTGCAGGACGAACGAAAAGCTCGGTTAGAGATTTCTCGCATCTTCACAGGTGCTCAATGGATCATATATCTTATTGGATATGCATATATATAAAATGCATAGTACATGTATCATTGTTGAGGTAAAATTATCTCTTTATCTTTGGAATACACATGCCTGTGATTAAGTTATCAATTTTATAGCTATAAAGTTCTTAATTCCGTTAAACCGTTCTTCTAATTGTGGTTCAAGAATAAATGTTAAGGACATACAACTTTCCTTAGATATAAGAATATACTATTGGAGATATGAAGTAGTATATATATGTTCACATGCTTATAATGAAAGTTTGACTTAGGAGTTGCTTTTGAATCAAATTCTTATATCTTAAAATGGTATAATAGACTAATTATATGATTGAATCCTTACTTGATTGGAATTAAGCATCGTTGAACCTAATAAGGTGTATATTAACGAGTTTCAAGTTCACTCAATGGTAAGATTGTAACCTAGAAATTAAGAGATGAACTCGTGGAAATGGACGATAGGGGTTAGATTATTAAGGCGTGAATAATGTGTTTAAGTAACTTAACAATGGATAACCTCAAGACATGTAGGTAACTCTGGAGACTGAGTTTAACAAGGTTGATGATTCTTTAGTATAACAAGGTATAGGAATGTTGGAATCAAGGAATTCACGTAGCTAGAACTCGTGTTTGGAAAACTGCACCTAAAATGTTAGGTCGGATAGAAGTGTAAGGAATTGAATTGTGCATTAGATGACTAACGTTGCTAAAGGTCCTAAGTTGGATATCGGTGATATTTAGAATCATGGAATTAATTTGGTGCCTCTCGGGTTTAGTTGTGATTATGCAAGTAAGTCATTCTATACACTCATTGTTTAGATACCCTAGAGGATGTTGGAAAGCATATATCCTTAAGTAAGACCGATGGACCTATTATATAAACCATGGAAATGATATTAAACATCTGGTTGCAAAGTGGAGTTGTTAGGGTATGATTTGAAATCCTAAATAGCTAATAGTGAGTATGCATGATGATTCATGGTAAACCCTAGGACCTAAGGTCGACAAGTCTTGACGCTCTTAGCCTAGATGAACATGTAAATGGGAAGAGTAAGATTTCATAAAGTTAAGATAGATGTGAATTAGAGTCATAATGACCTAAGAGACTATTGTTAGACAACTGTATTATGTGCACCGTTTCATATCTAGAAACTAGCTGTTGGTAGACTTCGAATTGTGGTCGTTAAATGGAGGGCGGATCTTGTAGTGATAGTTGTATGAGTTGTTGACTACTTTTGAAGTTCTATTAGATTATATTGAAGGATGCCTTGTGGTTATAATTCTTATGATTGACACAGCCTTGAAGTTATTTTGTGTAATAAGCTACTTGGATTAGTATGGCAAGTATCTTATGAGCTAGATCATTTCGGTACCTATTTATAGTCCTAGGATTGTTGTTGTACGACCGGTAACCTAGTAGAGCATTGATATCACCTACATGGCGATGAACCCAGCTTAGTAACATTAATGTCGAAGATATATTGGCGGGCATTAAGTATTCGAAGGAATGACTAGGTCGCTAAATGAGTAGGACCATTGTCTTCTTAAGTATGACGTAACCTTGGATTGAGGTGAGTGAAATTTATTTGAGGTTGAAACTATTCGCCTTAGGAGTTTTGGATAAGATTAAAAGAAAATTCTGAAGTCTCGTGACTTGAAGATAGAGATTCGAATAAGGAAATAAATTGTGGATCACAAGCTGATGAATTTTACTTGTAAGAGTTGAACTAGTGTAACATGATTAGTTTACCCATGCAATTTCGATGGCAATTTGTTGGTGATACTTAATAAACCTTAGAATTCGAGTTTAATGAATCTCAACGGTCTTTCTCCTTGATTACGAGCGTGAAGGTTAACGAAGTTGGGAAAGGATGTTAGTGAATAGGAGCTTATAACCAGAAGACTAGTCATTAGAAGATTTACTAATCCAATGTACCTTCAAGATAAGAACTATGATACTACCGATAGATGACGACTTGAGATGGATTAGTTTGTTTGGTGAGTTCAACCTGAAAATAGGGTCGTATCGTGGAAATGATCCGTAACTTGTGTATGACCTATGTGATAACAGTTCTGAAGCTAGTAGATAGAATATGTAAATCGGATATAGACCTATCATCTTGAAATTAGCGTATGTCACCCTAGGATCATGGAATTATTGTGATATTCCTTTTGAGGTATGAATGCGAGATTGACACAACATGAGTCATGATTTTGGAGTTATTGTTATATTGTTAGAATACCGATGCAACTTTGATGACTATGTTTGAAGACTCTAACCTTAGTTAATGAACTTGACCTTAAGATCAAATGGAGAATAGAGTCGTTCAAAGGAACAAACTGTAAATGTAGAGGTCACACCGAATTAAATGATTGGAGAAAGCTAGGAAGTGAAATCGTTGTGGTAAGAGAGATCACAGAACAAAGGACGACCCGGAGTTGGAAAATAACAATGGTCGGAATCCGTCTAAATGACCTTAACAAGTAAGAACGAATTTCGGGACGAAATTCTTTTAAGGAGGGGAGGATGTGAGGCCCGACCCCGAATAACGTGTCCTACCTCGATTTGTGCGCCTTAGACCTAAAATTAAATGACCGACCTTGGATTACGTGTCCTATCTTGGTTTTCGTGCATACCTCGTCATACGTGCCTTGACCTAGAATAGTGTGCCCTAATCCCTGACTCACGTGTGGTACCTAGAAATACGTGCCCTAACCTCGATGTACGTGCGTTACCTCGTTTCGTGTGCCCTAACCTTGAACTGCGTACCTTAACCTACATATAGAGTCATGCCTTGATTTGCGTGCATTTGCATTAGAATCTGTGCATTTATCTTGAAGTACGTGCATTAGTCTTGAAGTTCGTGTCTTACCTCGTAGTTCGTGTCTACCTCGTAATTCGTGCCCTAGACCTAGGAATCTGTGCCACCACTTTGATCAAGAAAGAATCCTACACAAAGCACTAGACACTAAAATAATCCTACACAATCCACTAACCAATATTATATTCCTAATTCAAATTCTCTACAAACTCCACTAACAATAAAATAATACTAAACTATTCCTACATTTCCCACTAACTATTATTCTATTCATAATTCAACTCATCAACAAACATTCCTATATTTTATTCTATCTAGATTCCCTAATTCCCCAACATTCCTATGACAATTCTAATGACACAAATGCATAAAGAATTATTCATAGACAAACTATGACAAACACTTAGCACAATGCATAAAAAAATGCTCAAAACCACCTAAATCCTCTACCTTGCTCAACCAAACCACCTTTTCCCATGCTAAACATTTTAAAATCACACATTGAAGACACAAAAATCAGAATTTAATGGCCCAAGGCCGACCAAGTGCTTGAATAATGCAAAAGCCTTCATTTTTTTGTCATTTCATCTTTCCTCTCACATTTTCTCTCTCTCCCTCTCATTCTCTCTCTCCATTTCGGTTTTGGATGAGTTTTCTCCACCTCTTAGCTCATCTTCATCATCCTAAGGTGCATCAAGACAAACCACAAGCAAAGAAACTCACCCAAGCAAGCTAGGATGCAAGAAACACACATGCAAGCATTTTGAGTCACCATTTTCGGCCTAGGTAAGTTTTCTTGGCTTCCATTTCTTTTCTTCTTGTTCTAACCTCATGCATGTGCTAAGAGATTGATCACTAGGCTAGGAAAAATAGAGAAACCAAGTTGGAATCTCGGCTAAGCAAGAAGAAGAAGAGATTTGAAGCTTCAACAAGTTTTTGTGCATCTTTGTGGTTGATTGCTAAGGTGAGGGTTAAAACCTTTTCAAAACTCTTCAAAAAATTCACATGCATGCTCATAAATGTGTGTATTTGCTTCTGTACTTGAGCTATATGGTCGTTCATAAGCTTAAACAACCATGCATGGCAAGATCTTGGCTTGAAAATGATGCTAGGTGAAGTCGAAATTGTTGACAGCTCTCTGACCAGTCTGTTCGAGGTAAGTTTAGCTAGGCAAATGATACTGAAAATGCATGAACATTTGTAGGTGACTATTTTGGACAGTTTGGAACAATTTTCCCAGAAATAGGCCGAAGCAAATTTTGACTCTAAGGTCCTCAAAATGTCAAATCTTTAAAATGTGACCAAATCTGGAAATCTGGAAAAATGAAGCAGGTTTTGGCAGATGCACTGACTTTGTGGAACGAACCATATTTTACTGAGTAAATGATGTCCAAAATGCATGAAATTTGGTGTGCTGCTAGAATTTTCAGTTCTGGACAATTTTTTCAGAAATGGACCAAGGCTAAAACTGAAACTAAGGACCTCAAAAACGTCAATTTCTGAAAAGTTTGCAAATCTGGACAGTTTTGTGCTATTCCACTGTTTCGGCTATATCTAATGATCCCGAACTCCAATTGATGCAAGGTTTGTTTCTGATTTTAGTTAACTTCTTAAGCTTTAATTTGACATCTTATTCACTGAATTTGGAGATTGTTTGATTATCCTACTGATTGTGATAAAACAGCCTATTGCAGTAAGGGTTTCACTTAGTATTATGCTTAGAAAAAAAAAATTGTTGTGGCTTCTCTTGTTGAATTAAATGCTTGGGATTGTAGCTTCGGGATGTTGTGTGGACTGTTTTGAATGTTTGAAGATGTTGAATTAAATGATGCATGGTTTGAGATTGACTTTGAGTTGGGTTGAGGCTCAAATTGCATGAATATACACGAAATGGAAACCCTAATGACTAGGTAGTTTTGATAAGTGTTGATCATTTGGATGTTGTGTGAAAATTATATGCTTAGTGGGCTGCCCATAAATGTCTTATAACTTCAAATGTGATTTTGACCATTGCATGTTGTCAAATAAGCTTTTCTTGCAACCGAACCCACGTAGATGTTGTTCCACGTTGAATAATCGTATCACTTGCTTACGTGGACTTCGAAATGAGCTATATGGCTTGACTTGCATGTGTTACATGGCTGCCCGTTTAATGTTCATATGACTCTATATGTCTTTCAAGCGAAATTACTTGTCTTATCATGCCTTGTTTGATTACTTGACAACGTGCGATCTTATAAATGCTCGGAGGCGACCTACTTTGTTGTCCTTCTAATGTGATATGTTAAATGTTATAAATGTGCATTGCATACGAGGTTGCAACCTTTCATTGTGGCATGGTAGCGTTTCACGAACGCCAGGCGGCATAGGGCTTGCCGGTGCTCCCGTGACTACCATGGTCCAATTCCTTCTCTCGCTTGGCATTCCACCCTTGGAGAGTTGGGTCGTAGGTTTCGGGGTACATCCGGAGTACACCCAATTGGGAGCGATAAGTGGATTATTGAAGTCGGCCGCAACAATTGTATCGAAATTGAAATTGAGAGCAACTGCTCACCGTATCCTTGAAATGATTGGTAAATGTATCTGTTACTCGATTTGTTTCATATATTTGCGTACCTTATTATTTGTAATACGCGACATGTTTTCAAAAAGATTTTTCATAAATTGAACCGGAAAATGAGTTTCAAAACGTATTTCTCGTTCCCCTCGCTGAGTTAATAAGGACTCACCCTCTTTTTTATCACAGGTGAAGAAGAACAGGTACATGTACCAGAGAACAACGTGCCTATCGATGATTCCTTGGAGTGATTTCCTGTCCCTACGTGCTTTTGTGCTTTGCCTGAAAGTGGTTGCTATATGGATGTTGTGTTTGATTGCAAACTATTCATTTTATTGATGTAAATGACCCCGTTGTAATTTGGGTCTAATTCTGGGATTGTACTACCTATAGACAGACGAACTTTTATTTGGTGGTTTGCTTTTGTTTTCTTAATTGGTAGTTATCGTAGGCATTCAAACCACTAAATGAACAATCAACTAAGTTAATTCTATCTAATTTCACTTAGGTGCTCACTTGCAAACTAAAGGATAATAGGTACTTGCATGATAGGAAATTGACAAATAAACGGGACATAGTTATCATGTTAGGCTTATTAACCAAACAAGACCTTCAAGATAAACTAGTAGGCAAATCGGTTGGTGACAAATAGGAGTCCTTAATAGAATTGGGTTAATGATTGAATAATTGAGGCGTTTAGAGAATTAGGTCAAACCAAATAGCCCAATTACAGCCATTATACTGCCGGTTTTCCGGAAAAATTTGGAGTTTAGGCCAAAACGTTAAGTGTTAAATCTTCATAAACAATTAAGTATGCAATATTACCTGAATGTTTAGTTCACACCCTAGTCTAACCTTATAGGCCGGGTTGGGGCGTGACAAGTTACGTGGCGCATAGCATACCGTTGCAAAGCTCTCTGAGAGCTCTACGACGGGGGCAGCTAGCATGCTCGTTGTGCCCGTTTTTGGAGCCCAAAATCGAACGTTTTCATCAGTTTCAGGCCACTTTTCTTCTTTTTCTATGTTTTTCCATCCCGGATCGTACGTCGTGAACTGTTAAAAGGACAACAACCTGACTCGCGGGACATCAGAGCTCCCTACAACGTGTCGATATCACGTCTTGCAAGCATGCTGCGTTGTTGAAGCGGATGGGTTGTTGTTAAGCTCATTGGGCCTTTTGAATGGGCCATCTCTCTAAGCTGGGACTCTAAACAGTTAACACATAAAGGAATTGTGCCCTCAACATGATGGGTGCGATCATACCAGCACTAATGCACCGGATCCCATCAAAACTCCGAAGTTAAGCGTGCTTGGGCAAGAGTAGTTATAATACCTGAGCCCGACCATGCATTGACAAGTATTTATTTATATTTATTTATTTATTTATTTATTTTTATTTTTATTTTTTTTTAATTTTTGAAAAAATGTGTCTTTGTGGTTACTTGCTTGTATTTAACTTATAGTTTATTGTCTTAATGTCTAGGATCAATTTTTATTTTTTTGATTAATAGTACCCTACTATGTGTTCTTAGTTCTTGTAGCATGAACTAAATAAATAAATAAAAAATTGTTATAGCTTATCATCTAGATTCATACAAATATAATTTGCGAGTATCCTAAATGTATAACCGAATTAGGTATAAAGTTATAAACACCTTGGAGCATAGATTAGTTCATCATCTTAGGATGAGATAAAGTTATAATAATTAAAGAATATTAGCTGAGTAGAATAAACGATCTGAAAATATTTGGAATTATTAGATAATTTAATTGGAAATGCTAAATCATTAGAATGAAATAGTAGCGTAAGGTATGATTTACTTGTAAGATTCATGAAGATCTACTAGCTGGTGCATTATGGATTTTGGATAATACATTCACTATCACTAGCAACTTAGAAGACAATTAGTATATTGACTAAATAGTTTGAACCAATTAGTACATAAACTATATTTGTAACAAAATAATAGTATGTTACATGTAAGTAATTAATGGCACCTTACTTAGGCTCAATTAAATTTATCATTCGATTTTATTTAAACTAAATTAGTTGGGAAATTTAACAACATATTAAAACATAGGAATGTTACTGAGTAAATTTAATTAGAATGTTAATAACAAAATTTAACCTATGAAACAAAGTAATGGGCTAATTTAAGTTGCAATATCACCTTTACCTTATCACCTAGTGAGCAGTCTGCGTGTTATAATTGAATCATCACCGCTTCAGCTAGCCTAATAGCTCTAATCAATCAGCGGTGCACCTGTCTTCACCTTGAGTGGTTTTATCCGCCTATTAACCAATCACGCACCATGAATATCATCCTAAAGCCACCTGTCCTTATTTTAAACCAATGTCTTCCTCAACTAAACACCTTCATCCGCGTAGCCTAGCATAATCACCACATGTCTTCTTCATCCGCGTAGCCTAGCATAATCACCACACGTCTTCACCTATAGTTACTGATCGCCTCCTTAGTCATCATCTACTTCACAGTAAGAAAGCCACCTAGCAGATAAATTATGATTTCTCCTTAGTCACCAATAAACTCGCCTTGCATGATCAACACCTCCTTCATCGTATAACAAGAAACACCACACGTTATCACCTTAGCTTAATTACTACCCAGTTCGTTGTCGTCATGCATGTATAAGTTGTTAATAGCTTGTGCTACCTTGCCGCTAAGCTACAAGACCTTATCATCACCTAATGCCTAACTTAGAAACGTTGGCATTTATTTAGATCCTTACCATGCTTCGTGGAGCCCTTAACAGCCAAACACCTCATCGCCTAAGTCGCCACCTCCTTTTAACATCAAACACCTCCTGCTAGTTATTACCCTTATCCTCTACTGCCACCATAAATCAATTGAAGAGCAACTAGGAGCCTATAAATAGCCAACACTATCAGCTCGTTATCATCATCAGCAACCTGCCCAATTCTAGTAAGCCTACTTAAGTGTTAATCCTACAATCACTCTTAGCTTGCACTTGTTTCATTTCTAAGCTTTGTCATCCACTGCCGCTTCACCATACGTTGCCAAAAATACAATTCACCATTAGCCTATTATCCTAACAGCAATCATCACCACGGCTTTATCACTTCTTCACCATAATCCAGTCAGAGCATGACCCTATATAAAGGGTCTTCATTCGGCAGTAGTAAGGACACACAAAAAAATATGTATATGACTTTAGTATTATTTTAGCAAATGTTTAAGCCATAGCTTCGCGTAGTTGAGCCGCCTATTAGAATCCAATAAAAGTCACCTGACATTTGTCATCTTCTTAAGCTGCCTTCACCACCCACGTTGGGACCAAAAGCCTCAAGCACACGCCGCCACCACTATCATTTTGTTACACTGAAACAAGGCAGTAAGCTCTCGAGAGTTAAGATAATCATACTCTACAGCCAATAGGTGAGGAATTTTTGTAAAACTTCATGTAGGATTTTCTTGAAAATGAAAGTATATGATTATAATAATGTTACTTTATAAGTGTATTAAGTCATGTGAGGAGATTTAATAAAAAAATATATCATCTTATATAACTTGTGTATATGTGATACTGTTTTAATTAGAAAGAGCTTGCACTAACGTGGTTGTTGTTCATGTACGCATAACTACCAAGTATTAGGCGCAATACATGTGAGGAAATTTTGGTAAAATGCACTTGTGTTTTGTTTATACATATATATGTATAATATTATGGTTGAACAGGTTGGTGTGCGTGTGTATTTAGAGCTGCTTATAACAAATATAATAGAAAAGAAATCGATCAGGCAAGGAAAGAAAGAGCACACTAATATATATACATTTCATGGACCGTGATCCACCTTATTTGATTCTCGTGAGGAGATTTAATACAAGTTGCATATCTATATACATGTAACGTGTAAGCTTATGTGAGAAACGTTTATGTTACTAGCCGCATGAAAGTTTGAATTCCTGTACGTACATGGTATGGCGTTGAGCTTGGTAGTGTGTATAGGACAGCAATATATGAAGTAGTAGTGAATAATAACTATGTTATGACATGAAATCATAGTTGGTGTAATGTTAAGTAGACAAGCTTTACTATTAATTTTGGTGTAAAATAAATTAAACAAATAGAGCTTATATTCTGTGAAATGGCGTGATTTAGGATTTGCTTTATTTACATCTATAGGACATAAGCAGTACTGGGTATTAATTGGGAAGTATATAAGTGTAGGTATCATAATGTTGTGGATCTGTAAGCTTGATTAGAAGTTTGACATAGGAATTGAATAAATTATTGATATATGCTTAATGGGTCTCATTAGGTGAAAGGAAGTGCTACCAATAGGTTTAGTTATCGAATTTAGAATTTAGAAGTTAAATAAAGACAAGACTTGGTTAATAAAATAAATGACTTTGGAAATGCGAAATTTAATGATAAAGGTACTCAAAAGGCATTTTTAAAAGATACGAATTGTTTAAATTGGTTAACATTATGAAATTTACAGGAAACATGACTCTTGTTTCCACTTGAGTTTATTTAATCTATTATTATCTACTTGTGACATTTGTATATTGTTATTTACTTTTACTATTAGGTATCCATTAATTGTTATTTTAAGTGACAATAATGAGTTATTTTTATAAGGGAAACAAGTTACTTTTAAGGCTCCCGATGGTATGTCCGGGACAACCTCTTTTGTTAATTCCCATCTACGTGCATATCAAAATACTATATGTTGTGTGTTATGTGACTACTGGTGCATGCCTGTGTGCTCTTGAATTGGGGGTTGCAACCTCAGGCACGATAGCATTCGGACGCCGGGCGGCGTAGGGCTTGCCGGTGCTCCCGTGACTATCGTGGTCCTATTCCCTCTTCTCACTTGGGACCCTTACCGCCCTTGGAGAGTTTCTCTCGCTTGGGACCAGGTCCACCCTCGGAGATTCTGGGTCGTAGATTTTGGATACAATCCGGAGTATCCTCTTGGGAGAGATAAGAAGTTGGAATTGTAATTAAGGCTGGCCATCTTGTGAAATACTCGAATTGTTCCTACTCTAACTTGTTACCACCCTCGGAGAGTAGTGTCCTACTCTCGCTTGGCATTCCACCCTCGGAGAGTAGGCTGATATATGTTGTGAGTATATGCCATTAATTGTAATTATTATTGCGATATAAATAGATTATCTATCTAGATATTACTATTATTGTTATTTGATATGTGACTCGAACGGGATAGAAATTTGTACTTGTATATATCTCAAATGGATAATGTGTAATACGTGAATTGCATCATGATTTGAAAAAGAGACCGACCAGAAATGTTTTCAAAACTTTTCTATTTCATCCTCATTGAGCTTCCCAGAGCTCATCGTGTTTTTCTTCCCCCGGTGCAGGTGCAACTTAGCTTGAATTGGAAATTGACTTTGAATGTTAACATGCTCGAAGCGTTTTGATGCCATAGTTGGATCCAAGTTGTAAAAGTTAGAGTTTGTTGTATTAATTTTGGAAAGAAGGGTAGCTGTGTTAAAACCTCAGTTTGTATAATACCTGGGTAGTTATCAGATTTCAGATGTTGTAACATCCTTTTGTACTTAAATTATTATATAAAGGCTTGTTATTAAGTAATTCTTTATTTATTGTTCATTTTAATAGAAAGTTATGAACTCGCAATGACGATAAACGTAGACTTTGACCTAGTCTTGAGATTGGGCCGGGTTGGGGTTGTTATAGTAGTACTAGGATGGGTGACCCCCTAGGAAGTCCTCGTGTTGCACCCCCTTTTCAATTTTTTTTGCCCTGGTTAGGGTTGCCAAGATACTTTATCCACCAAATCTCTATTACTGAATCCCACGGAACATTGGGCAAGACAACTTCACTTCTTGTAGAGGCTGGGCCCACAAACCGAGGGCGTAGGGTTTGTGACCAGGTCTCCGTCGCTCCGGTGCCCATAACTTTTGATCCGTAAGGAGTTACGCGGCGCACAGCATACCGTTGCAAAGCTCTCTGAGAGCTCTACGACGAGGGCAGCCAGCTTGCTCGCTGTGCCTATTTTTGGAGCCCAAAATTGAACATTTTCATCAGTTTCAGGCCACTTTTCTTCTTTTGCTTCGTTTTTCCGTCCCGGATCGTACGTCGTGAACTGTTAAAAGGACGACAACCTGACTCGCGAGACATCAGAGGGCCCTACAACGTGTCGATATCACGTCTTGCAAGGATGCTGCGTTGTTGAAGCGGATGGGTTGTCGTTAAGCCCATTGGGCTTTTTGAATGGGCCATCTCTCTAGGCTGGGACTGTGAACCGTTAACACATATAAGAATTGTGCCCTCAACATGACGGGTGCGGTCATACCAGCACTAATGCACCGGATCCCATCAGAACTCCGAAGTTAAGCGTGCTTGGGTGAGAGTAGTACTAGGATGGGTAACCCCCTGGGAAGTCCTCGTGTTGCACCCCCTTTTCCATTTTTTTTGCCCTAGTTAGGGTTGTGAGGTCTGACCCCGATTTGCGTGCGAAACCTCGCTTCGTGTGCCCTAACCTAGATTTGCGTGCCATGACCTAGGTTTAAGAATTGTGTTCATTTTATGTGCCATGCATTGAATTACATGCATTCATTTAGGGTTGCGTGCTTTTACTTGAAAAACGTGCGTTCGTCTCGTAGTTCGTGTCCTACCTCGTAGTGGGTGCCCTAGACCTTGGAAAGCGTGCCTTCACGCTAATCAAGAAAGCATCTTACACGGAGCACTAGACTATTAAACAATCCTACAAAATCCACTATCAATATAATAATCCTAATTCAACTCACTAGAAGACGAAATAGCACCAAAAGCTAGACATTCTTCATTCTTTATTCCTTATTCTTTTTGCACTTTCAAGACACAATTAATTAATGATCAAAAGTTGACAAAAATTCAGAATTGGAAGCTAGCTTGGCTGACCATTCCATGGTGTTTGCACAAGGTTTGAACAATTTTATAATCAACTATGCATGCTTAGACATTCTATGACACAAATGCTTAGAAAATTGCTCAAAAACCCTACCATTTGCACACTATTTTCGGCCACACCATTCTTGCCCATCCTAGGAATTTCAAATTGCACATTGAAGACACAAAATGCTGAATTTGGACTGCCCAAGGCCGACCACAACCTCAAAGAAATTGCAAAGCCATCACTTTGTCATATTCTCTCTTTTCCTTCAATTTCTCTCACTTCCCTCTCAATTTTCCTCTCTCATTCTCGGCCTTGGCTGAGTTCTTCATCTCCATAGCTTCTCTTCTTCACACCATAGCTAAACCAAGCAATCCACAAGAAAAAGACTTCAACCGAGCTAGCTAAGAAGTGAAAATCACACTTGCATGTGCATTGAAGACTCCATTCGGCCTAGGTAAGCTTCTTGGCATCCATTTCTTTTCTTCAAGCCCTAACTACATGCATGTACTAAGAGATTGATCACTAAGATAGGAAAAATAGAGAAAAGCTAGTTGGGTTTTTGGCTAAGCAAGGAGAGGAAGAAAGTTGAGCTTCAACAAGGTTTTGAGCATCTTTGTGGTTGATTGCTAAGGTGAGGGTTAAAACCTTTTGAAACATCTTCAAAAATTCACATGCATGTTCATAAATGTGTGTATTTTCTTCTGTACTTGAGCTATATGGTCGTTCATAAGCTTAAACAACCATGCATGGCAAGATCTTGGCTTGAAAATGATGCTAGGTGAAGTCGAAATTGTTGACACCTCTCTGACCAGTCTTTTCGAGGTAAGTTTAGCTTGGAAAATGATGTTGAAAATGCTTTAAAATTGGTAGGTGACTAGTTTGGACAGTTTTGAACATTTTTCCCAGAAATAGGCCGAAGAAAATTTTGACTCTAAGGTCCTCAAAATGGAAAATCTTTGAAATGTGTCCAAATCTGGAAATCTGGAAAAATGAAGCAGGTTTCGGCAGATGCACTGAACTTGTGGAACGAACCATATTTGACTTAGTAAATGATGTCCAAAATGCATGAAATTTGGTGTGATGCTAGATTTTTCAGTTCTGGAAAATTTTGTCAGAAATGGACCAAGGCTAAAACTGACCCTAAGGACCTCAAAAACGTCACTTTCTAAAAAGTGTGCAAATCTGGAGAGTTTTGTGCTATCTCACTGTTTCGGCTATAACTAATGATTCCGAACTCCAATTGATGCAAGGTTTGTTTCTGATTTTATTTAACTACTTAAGCTTTAATTTGACATCTTATTCACTGGATTTGGAGATTTTTTGATTATTCTATTGATTGTTAGAATACATCCTATTGCAGTAAGGGTTTCACTTAATGTGGTACTTAGAAAAATTGTGGTGACTTCTCTTGTTGAATTAAATGCTTGGGATTGTAGCTTCGGGATGTTGTGTGGACTGTTTTGAATGTTTGAGGATGTTGAATTAAATGATGCATGGTTTGAGATTGACTTTGAGTTGGGTTGAGGCTCAAATTGCATGAATATACACGAAATGGAAACCCTAATGACTAGGTAGTTTTGCTAAGTGTTGATCATTTGGATATTGTGTGGGAATTATATGCTTAGTGGGCTGCCCATAAATGTCTTATAACTTCAAATGTGATTTGGACCATTGCATGTTGTCAAATAAGCTTTTCTTGCAACCGAACCCACGTAAATGTTGTTGCATGTTGAATATTTGTATCACTTGATTACGTGAACTTCGAAATGAGTTATATGGCTTGACTTGCATGTGTTACATGGCTGCCCGTTTAATGTTCATATGACTCCATATGCTTTTCAAGTGAAATTATTTGTCTTATCGTGCCTTGTTTGATTACTTGACAACGTGCGATCTTATAATTGCTTGGAGGCGACCTACTTTGTTGTCCTCCTAATGTGATATGTTAAATGTTATAAATGTGCACTGCATACAAGGTTACAACCTTTCATTGTGGCATGGTAGCGTTTCACGAACGTTGGGCGGCATAGGGCTTGCCGGTGCTCCCGTGACTACCATGGTCCAATTCCCTCTCTCGCTTGGCATTCCACCGTCGAAGAGTTGGGTCGTAGGTTTCGGGGTACATCCGGAGTACACCCAATTGGGAGCGATAAGTGGATTATTGAAGTCGGCCGCACCAAATGAATCGAAATTGATATTTAGAGCAAATGCTCACTGTATCCTTGAAATGATTGGTAAATGTATCTGTTACTCGATTTGTTTCATATATTTGCGTACCTTATTATTGGTAATACGTGACATGTTTTCAAAAGGAGTTTTCATAATTGAATCGGAAAATGAGTTTCAAAACGTATTTCTCATTTCCCCCTCGCTGAGTTCATAAGGACTCACCCTCTTTTTCATCACAGGTGAAGAAGAACAGGTACAGGTACTCGAGGACAATGTGCCTAATGATGAACCCCTAGAGTGATTGCCTGTCATTGTTGTTTTGCTTGAACGTGACTACTTGTGAACTTTATGTTACTTGAAGACTATTTCCTTTTATGTTGCTCGATGTTGTGATGCAAAAGACCCCCGTTGTAATTTGGGGTCTAATTTTGGTTTGTACTTATATTAATTAGACTGATACTAGACATTACTATGATCGTTATACTTTTATTACCACTAGTATTATCATAGGTTATGATGCATTAGTAAGGACTAAGTAAATGAATTTATCCAATCTTAAACAGGTATATTTTGAAACGAGGTCAAACAAACAAACGAGACATAGTATCATGCTAGGTTATAAATCAAACGGATGTCGAAATAACCAATAGGCAATTCAATTGATGGTAAAATAGTAATCTTAGTTGGAAATGGAATTGAGATGGTAAATTTTGAGGTGTTTAGAGAACTAGGTCAAACCAAAGAGCCCAATTACAACCGTTATGCTGCCGGTTTTTGGGAAAAATTTTGGAGTCTAGGATAAAATGTTAAGTGCTAAACCTCCTTGAACGATTAAGTACTTGAAAGGACTTGAATGTTTAGATCACACCCTAGTCTAACCTTTATAGGCCGGGTTGGGGCGTGACACCTTAGAAGAATGGTATCAGAGCTTAGATTGCTTAAGCCGGGTTTAACTCTCGGACCGTGGGTAGAGCCCTAAGATAATTAGGATGACTTGTCTATGTGTTATTGTGTGATAAATGTGCCTTCTATGTTCTATGTGCTTAAGTGACTTACATGCCTTAAATGTTTTTAGAATTGTACCTATATTATGTTGCATATCTTATGCATTAGATTCTTAATTGTCATATTTCAATAAATTGTACATCATAATTTGTGCCTATAGATGGCTGGCCCTAGTACCCGTACTACTAATAGGAGCGGTGAACCTCAAGCGACCGGGGATGCTTATCAGACTAATCCTGGTATAGCTATGTTTAATATGATGGCAAATGCCATGGATCGTGTATCACGTGTGATGGAGCGTCAGGATGCTCGTGAAGCCAACAACAACAACATCAATAATAGGAATGAGGGTAACCATGGGAGACATAGCAGAATGAGGGAATTCCTTGACTTTCGCCCATCTAAATTCTACGGGGAAGCTAATGATGAGAAAGCAGAGGCTTGGCTGTCCGAGATTGAGAAGATTTTCAGGCCACTTGATTATAGAGATGAAAAGAAAGTGGAGTTTGCTGTATTTCTGTTGCACGGGGATGCCGAGCATTGGTGGCACACTGTAGAGGCACTGTGGGAGACTGACCAGACACCTCGCTTGTGGGGTAATTTCGTTAAGGCATTTAAGGAGAAATATGTACCTGTAGTTTCCAGGCAGAGGCGGATCGAGGAGTTCATGCACTTGACCCAGGGTAATATGACGGTGGCCCAGTACGAGACTCGTTTTGATCGACTGTCCCGTTATGCTCAATATATGGTTTGTACTCCGGAGGCGAAAATGTAGAAATTTACTGTTGGATTGAGGCCAGAGATTCAGGACCAGTTAGCTTCTCATGACTTCGATACTTACTCTGCCCTCTTTGCTGCTGCCTCTCGAGTTGAGAAGAGGAAACTAGATGGATCCGGTTCGAGTCAGCCGAGCAAGAAACCATTCCAGCCTCCAGGTCAGCAGAGGAAATTCTAGAGTCAGAGTCACGGTCAAGGCCAGAGCCAGAATAGACCAGTGAATAACCATGGCCTGACAAAAGCGCCATCAGCCTCTTCCACCCGCGGATCCACAGGTAGTTCACCTGCTTCTCAGACTGTCATCTGTTTGTACTGTAACAAGAATGGCCACAACGAGGCCCAGTGTTGGAGAAAATTGGGGCGATGTATGGGTTGTGGCAGCGATCAACACCGGGTTAAGGATTGCCCTAAATGGCAAGGGGGACAGAATCAGGGTAAGCCAGCCGGTAGGGGCAAGACTCCAGTTCCTAGAGCCTAGGCTCGAGCCTTTGCTATTGAGTGCGAGGAGATTCCAGATGAGACCGCTGTTGTGGAAGGTACATTCTTCATACTGAATCAACCTGTTAAGGTGTTAATTGATCCGGGTGCTACTCATTCATTTATTACTCCCTTATGTGTGGAACGTGTGAAATTGAGAGTTGTATGTTTGCCATACGAAGTAGAAGTTGGTACTCCAATGGGTTCTAAACTTGTAACTAGTTCAGCTTGTAAAGTATGTAAAATCCAAATTAAGGATAGGGAATTCTCAGCCAATCTTATTGTATTACCTTTTCGAGATTATGAGGTCATTTTAGGGATGGACTAGTTGGCAAAACATCACGTCCAACTGGATTGCCAGGCGAAGATTATAACGTTCTGGGTACCTGATCAACCAATACTGGAGGTTATGGGTCGAAGAGATTTCACCGGGAGTTCCATCATTTCATCTACAAAAGCAGTAAAGTCCTTGAGGAAAGGGTGCAGCGGTTACTTGGCTTACCTTATCAACAAGCCGTCGGACAAAGCTAAATTGGAGGAGATGCCTGTGATCAAAGACTATGCAGATGTGTTCCTAGAAGAATTACCCGGTTTACCCCCGAATCGGGAGATCGAGTTTGTTATAGAGTTGCTGCCTGGCGCCCAGCCAATATCTAAAGCTCCCTATCGTATGGCACCGGCTGAGCTACAAGAATTAAAGGACCAATTGCAAGGATTGTTGAAGAAGGGGTTTGTTCAACCGAGTTCTTCACCGTGGGGTGCGCCAGTCCTGTTTGTGAAAAAGAAAGACGGAACGTTGAGGCTATGTATTGACTACCGAGGTTTGAACCAAGTGACCGTCAAGAATAAATACCCACTTCCCCTGATCGACGAGTTATTTGATCAATTACAAGGAGCCAAAGTGTATTCGAAACTCGACTTGAGGCAAGGGTATTATCAGTTGCGGATCAAGAAGGAAGATGTGCCTAAAACGGCTTTCAGGACGAGATATGGGCATTATGAATATGTGGTGATGCCTTTTGGACTAACTAATGCCCCTGCAGCTTTTATGGATTTGATGCATAGGGTGTTTCAACCCTATTTGGACCAATTTGTGGTGATCTTCATTGATGATATTTTGGTATACTCGAAATCGGAGGCGGAGCATGAGCAACATCTGCGGTTGGTACTGCAGAAACTTTGAGAGCACCAATTGTATGCAAAGTTTAGCAAGTGTGAATTTTGGCTGCAGCAGATTGCATTTTTGGGGCATATCATATCCCAAAAGGGAATAGCGGTGGATCCAGCAAAGATTGATGCAGTGATGTCTTGGAAGAAGCCGGAAAATATTACGGAGGTTCGGAGTTTTCTTGGTCTAGTTGGCTATTATCGGAGATTCGTGAAAGATTTCTCTAAGATTGCAGGACCGCTTACAAAGCTCACTCAAAAGAAAACCAAGTTCGTGTGGGATGATAAGTGTGAGAGCAGCTTTCAAGAATTGAAGAAAAGATTGACTACCGCACCTGTTCTTGCATTGCCTGAAGGGAGTCAAGGTTTTGTAATCTATAGCGACGCTTCGAAAGAAGGATTGTGATGTGTATTGATGCAAAATGGAAGAGTGATTGCTTATGCCTCTAGGAAACCAAAGCCATATGAGATGAATTACCCGACGCATGATTTGGAGTTAGCAGCCATTGTGTTTGCACTCAAGAAATGGAGGCATTATCTGTGGGGTAACAAGTTTGAGGTATATATTGATCATAAGAGCTTGAAATACTTGTTCTCTCAGAAGGAGTTGAATATGAGGCAAAGGCGGTGGATAGAGCTTTTGGATGATTATAACTGCTCAATCAATTATGTGTCTGGTAAAGCGAATGTAGTTGCAGATGCCTTAAGCAGAAAGGCAAGCATGACAAAACTGGAGGTCAAGGTGCAGGAGTTGTTGGAGGAAGCATTTCTGTGGAAACCACAATTGACTCAGAAAGGGTTACTTTTTGCCACTACCCAAGTTCAACCGACCTTGTTGTCTGAGTTACGAAAGGCACAACAGAAGGACCAACAATTTCAGAAGATCAAGGAAAGCAATGCAGATTTCAAGTTTCATGATGATGGTATTTGGAGGTTTAGGAACCGGATTTGTGTTCCCCATGACCCAGAGCTGAAAAAGAAGATTCTTGAGGAAGCACATAATTCAAGATATACTATTCACCCCGGCGGAACAAAGATGTATCGGGATTTGAAGAAACACTATTGGTGGAATAACATGAAGAGAGAAATTGCGGAGTTTGTAGCACGGTGTTTGACTTGTCAGAGGGTCAAAGCAGAACATCAGCGACCCGCAGGTTTACTTCAGCCGTTGGAGATTCCTCAATGGAAATGGGAACATATCACTATGGATTTTGTTATGGACCTGCCTAGATCACGAAAGGGTCATGACGCCGTTTGGGTTATAGTGGATAGATTGACTAAGTCGGCGCACTTCTTACCGATGAACAAGGAGGATAGTCCTGAGAAACTGGGAGATATGTATGTAGCGGAGATTGTAAGATTGCACGGGATGCCTATGAGTATTGTATCGGATAGGGATCCTCGTTTTACTTCCCGATTTTGGAAGAGATTGCAAGAAGCTTTGGGAATGAAGTTGAGTTTTAGCACGGCTTATCACCCTCAGACTGATGGACAATCAGAGAGGACTATTCAGATTTTGGAGGATATGCTGAGGGCTTGTGTTATGGATTTCGGCAAAGGTTGGGACAAATATCTATCTTTAGCAGAGTTCGCCTACAACAATAGTTATCAGGCCACTATCGGGATGGCCCCATTTGAGGCTTTGTATGGACGGAAGTGTCGATCCCCAATTTACTAGAATGAAGTAGGTGAGACGAAAACTTTTGACCCGACCCTTTTACCTGAACTTATGAAGACTGTTGATAATATCCACCTCATCCGGAAACGGATGCTTACCGCCCAGAGCAGGCAGAAGAGTTATGCAGACCGACAGAGACGGAGTCTCGAGTTTGAGGTTGGCGACAAGGTGTTCTTGAAGACATCACCCCGGAGGGGACTGATTAGGCATGGCAAGGGTGGAAAGTTGAGCACGAGATTTGTGGGACTATTTGAGATATTTGAGAAGGTTGGCAAGTTGGCGTATCGCCTAGTGCTACCCCAGAACCTCTCCAATATTCACGACGTCTTTCATGTTTCGATGCTGCGGAAGTATCATCCTGACCCGTCGCATATCTTGGAGCCAGAGCCGTTGCAGCTTCGGGAAAACTTGTCTTACGAGGAGAAGCCCATTCGGATCCTAGACCAGCATGATCGGGAGTTGCGCAACAGAACTATACCAATGGTAAAGGTGCTGTGGGATCATCACAGAGTCGAAGAAGCAATGTGGGAAAGGCGAGACCAGATGGACCAGCAGTATCCAGCTTTATTTCAAGGTAATATTGAATTTCGGGGCGAAATTCTTTTAAGGAGGGGAGGATGTGAGGCCCGACCCCGATTTGCGTCTGAAACCTCGCTTCGTGTGCCCTAACCTAGATTTGCGTGCCATGACCTAGGTTTAAGAATTGTGTTCATTTTATGTGCCATGCATTGAATTACGTGCATTCATTTAGGGTTGCGTGCTTTTACTTGAAAAACGTGCATTCGTCTCGTAGTTCATGTCCTACCTCGTAGTACGTGCCCTAGACCTAGGAAAGCGTGCCTTCACGCTAATCAAGAAAGCATTTTACACGGAGCACTAGACTATTAAACAATCCTACAAAATCCACTATCAATATAATAATCCTAATTCAACTCACTAGAAGACGAAATAGCACCAAAAGCTAGACATTCTTCATTCTTCATTCCTTATTTTTTTTGCACTTTTAAGACACAATTAATTAATGATCAAAAGTTGACAAAAATTCAGAATTGGAAGCTAGCTTGGCCGACCATACCATGGTGTTTGCACAAGGTTTGAACAATTTTATAATCAACTATGCATGCTTAGACATTCTATGACACAAATGCTTAGAAAATTGCTCAAAAACCCTACCATTTGCACACTATTTTCGGCCACATCATTCTTGCCCATCCTAGGAATTTCAAATTGCACATTGAAGACACAAAATGCTGAATTTGGACTGCCCAAGGCCGACCACAACCTCAAAGAACTTGCAAAGCCATCACTTTGTCATATTCTCTCTTTTCCTTCAATTTCTCTCACTTCCCTCTCAATTTTCCTCTCTCATTCTCGGCCTTGGCTGAGTTCTTCATCTCCATAGCTTCTCTTCTTCACACCATAGCTAAACCAAGCAAGCCACAAGCAAAAGACTTCAACCAAGCTAGTTAAGAAGTGAAAATCACACTTGCATGTGCATTGAAGACTCCATTCGGCCTAGGTAAGCTTCTTGGCATCCATTTCTTTTCTTCAAGCCCTAACTACATGAATGTACTAAGAGATTGATCACTAAGCTAGGAAAAATAGAGAAAATCTAGTTGGGTTTTCGGCTAAGCAAGGAGAGGAAGAAAGTTGAGCTTCAACAAGGTTTTGAGCATCTTTGTGGTTGATTGCTAAGGTGAGGGTTAAAACATTTTGAAAACTCTTCAAAAATTCACATGCATGTTCAAAAATGTGTGTATTTGCTTCTGTACTTGAGCTATATGGTCGTTCATAAGCTTAAACAACCATGCATGGAAAGATCTTGGCTTGAAAATGATGCTAGGTGAAGTCGAAATTGTTGACAGCTCTCCGACCAGTCTGTTCGAGGTAAGTTTAGCTACGAAAATGATGTTGAAAATGCTTGCAAATTGGTAGGTGACTATTTTGGACAGTTGTGAACATTTGTCCCAGAAATAGACCGAAGCAAATTTTGAATCTAAAGTCCTCAAAATGGCAAATCTAAAATATGTGTCCAAATATGGAAATCTGGAAAAATGAAGCACGTTTTGGCAGATGCACTGACCATGTTGAAAGAACCATATTTGACTTAGTAAATGATGTCCAAAATGAATGAAATTTGGTGTACTGCTATATTTTTCAGTTCTGGACAATTTTTTCAGAAATGGACCAAGGCTAAAACTGACCCTAAGGACCTCAAAAACGTCACTTTCTGAAAAGTGTGCAAATCTGGACAGTTTTGTGCTATCTCACTGTTTCGGCTATAACTAATGATTCCGAACTCCAATTGATGCAAGGTATGTTTCTGATTTTAGTTAACTCCTTAAGCTTTAATTTGACATCTTATTCACTGGATTTGGAGATTGTTTGATTATTCTATTGATCGTGAGAATACAGCCTATTGTAGTAAGGGTTTCACTTAATGTGGTACTTAGAAAAATTGTGGTGAAGTCTTGTTGAATTAAATGCTTGGGATTGTAGCTTCGGGATGTTGTGTGGACTGTTTTGAATGTTTGAGAATGTTGAATTAAATGATGCATGGTTTGAGATTGACTTTGAGTTGGGTTGAGGCTCAAATTGCATGAATATACACGAAATGGAAACCCTAATGACTAGGTAGTTTTGCAAGACAACTTCGTTTCACGTAGAGGCTGGGCTTGCAAACCGAGGGCGTAGGGTTTGTGAACAGGTCTCCGTCGCTCCGGTGCCCATAACTTTTGATCCGTAAGGAGTTACGCGGCGCACAGCATACCGTTGCAAAGCTCTCTCAGAGCTCTACGACGGGGGCAACCAGCATGCTCGCTGTGCCTGGTTTTTGAGGCCAAAATCGAACATTTTCATCAGTTTCAAGCCACTTTTCTTCTTTTGCTTTGTTTTTTCGTCCCGGATCGTACGTCGTGAACTGTTAAAAGGATGACAATCTCACTCACGGGACATCAGAGGGCCCTACGACGTGTCGATATCACGTCTTGCAAGCATGCTGCGTTGTTGAAGCAGATGGGTTGTCTTTAAGTCCATTGGGCCTTTTGAATGGGCCATCTCTCTAGGCTGGGACTGTGAACAGTTAACACATAAAGGAATTGTGCCCTGAACATGACGGGTGCGATCATACCAACACTAATGCACCGGATCCCATAAAAATTCCGAAGTTAAGCGTGCTTGGGCGAGAGTAGTACTAGGATGGGTGATCCCCTGGGAAGTCCTCATGTTGCACCCCTTTTTCAATTTTTTTTGCCCTGGTTAGGGTTGCCAAGATACTTTATCCACCAAATCTCTATTACTGAATCCCACGGAACATTGGGCAAGACAACTTCGCTTCATGTAGAGGCTGGGCCGGCAAACCGAGGGCGTAGGGTTTGTGACTAGGTCTCCGTCGCTCCGGTGCCCATAACTTTTAGTCCGTAAGGAGTTACGCGGCACACTGCAGACCGTTACAGAGCTCTCTGAGAGCTCTACGATGGGGGCAGCCAGCTGGCTTGCTTTGCCCGTTTTTGGAGCCCAAAATCGAACGTTTTCATTAGTTTTAGCAACTTTTCTTCTTTTTCTCTATTTTTCCGTCCGGGATCGTACGTCGTGAACTGTTAAAAGGATGAAAACCTGACTCGCGGGACATCAGAGGGCCCTACAACGTGTCGATATCACGTCTTGCGAGGATGCTGCGTTGTTGAAGCGGATGGGTTGTCGTTAAGCCCATTGGGCCTTTTGCATGGGACATCTCTCTAGGTTTGGACTGTGAACCGTTAACACATATAGGAATTGTGCCTTCAACATGACGAGTGCGATCATACCAGCACTAAAGCACCGGATCCCATCAGAACTCTGAAGTTAAGCGTGCTTGGGCGAGAGTAGTACTAGGATGGGAGACCCCTTGGGAAGTCCTCGTGTTGTACTCCCTTTTCAATTTTTTTTGCCTTGGTTAGGGTTGCCAAGATACTTTATCCACCAAATCTCTGTTACTGAATCCCACGGAACATTGGGCAAGACAACTTCGTTTCACGTAGAGGCTGGGCCCGCAAACCGAGGGCGTAGGGTTTGTGACCAGGTCTCCGTCGCTCCGGTGCCCATAACTTTTGATCCGTAAGGAGTTACGCGGCGCACAGCATGTAATACCCGAGCCCGGAATATTAATTTTCTTTGTTTATTATTTTGAAAATTATATTTCCTTAAATTCTTTGTGAATTAACTGTTACTTTCTAGTCGACGCAACGTGCATTGCATTTAAGGAGCGATAGCTAGATAACGATTTCCAGTCCTCAGCAAATAGTGAAACTAGTATTTAGACGACTTAAATTTTATATTTTAATTGTTGCTAACTTTAATTGAACTTACCTTAACTGAAACGGCTTTAAAACGCGCGAAATAGGGCCCTTTGACCAAGTTTTTAAGTAGTTTGACTTAGCCCTTTGACCCTTTGACCATTTGACCCTTAAATAAGTTAAAATTAAGAAAAATAAAATAAAAACAGCAGCAAAACAGCAGCAGGTCGTGATCTCCCTTAGAGGAAAAAAAAAAAAACCTTTCAACCTTCCAAACG
Source organism: Ehretia macrophylla (assembly GCA_037974665.1). Lineage (NCBI taxonomy): Eukaryota > Viridiplantae > Streptophyta > Magnoliopsida > Boraginales > Ehretiaceae > Ehretia > Ehretia macrophylla. The sequence goes on from CM075780.1 coordinate 2,870,785, forward strand.
ATCAATCTTCGCGTGTGCTCGTGCGGGGTGATTTCTGAGGCAACCAACGTTGTTTTCCTAGCGACTAGGAGTACCTAAGGTGAGGGAAGCATGTTATTTGCGCATTTATACGTTGTGTTAGTTAACTTTATCAGTTTTTAGATTTATCCGTAGATCGTTATTTAAAGCGAATTGATGCTTCTAAAATGTTCCTTAGCATTGGTAGAACATGTATTTATGGCTTTGTAACATTTTCTGCGGTTAAATGTTGTGATTGCAACTTGAATTGTGATATGAATAGTACTTTGTGAATAGTAAAACCTTGAAACGTTGAAATTGCGCTGTTATGCTTTCCGTTGATGTAGAAACGTGCTAGGTATGCTAGAATGCTAAAATGTGTGGTTTGTTTGGGTTGCGTAGTGGAAAAAACGAGAATTAAGCCTTTGGGAAAGTCGGGGTCGTTTAGGTCGACTTTTGCGTTTTCTCGTTTTGCGTGTTGGCATTGCTTCGGGAAGCCATGGAAGCACTTTTGGTGCGAATATGGCGTTGGTTGGGTGTTTGGTTGTTGTAGTTGTAGTTCAAACGAGAAAGGGGGAAATCGGGGCTTTGCGCGAGTTCTAGGGTGAAGTAAGGTTTCGGGGTCTTTAGACGTGCCTTATGGTGACCTAGGAGGGTTGGCGAAGTCGGTTTCCAGAACTCGTGGCTCGTTTGGAAATGGTAGCATTTTGACAGTTGGGGCCGATTTGTGTTTTTGTGTGTTTACTTGTCTTTATGCTTATAGAATGCTTAGAATTACTTGAATTACTTGTTTGAGTTGTTTCGGATTGAATTGCTTATCAAATTGCTGCTATTGCGTGCGAGAGTAACCTACTTTGTTATTCTCCCACGTGTGGTTTATCGCTTGTTTATTGCTTGTTTATTGTCTTGTATCGAGTCTTGCATGGCATAGTGTCTCGCACGTGAGTGATGGGCCTCTCTGGGTAGCCTTGGGTTGCCAGTGTTGGTTGCTCTAGCTCCGTTGCTATTCCCTTTCTCGCTTGGGTTGCCTCCCAGGGAGATTTGGGTCGTAGGATTGATGGATACTTCCGGAGTATTCCAAACTGGTGTTATAAGGTTGTTTTGGGCCGGCGCGTCATCATCGAATTCGAGTTTGAAAGTGGTTCGTGAAAAGAGTATCGTATCCTTTGATTGAGTGTTTGCAGCTTTAAATACTTGCCTTGCTTTATTGTTGGCTTTGGATGTATCTTTATATGTTTTGAATGTATTGCTTGGCTAATTGCATTGCATACTCCTCTCATCTCCGTCCTTGAGACCAATTGCCCTCGCTGAGCAATAGTTTTTGCTCATTCCTCTCTATACTATGTTTTTACAGGAGTAGTTGAGGCAGACCCTCTCGAGGTAATTGAGGAGGAGGAGCAGGTGGAGGTGTTTCCGTGATAGCACTTACCTGCTTTGCTGGTGGTTGGTTACCAGTTTTGTGCAAACCTTGCTGTTATGTATATTGCGTGAGGAACGCTTAATTTTGAGGCTTGTAGCCTTGTATATATATTTTCTAGTTGAAATCTTTATTAGTCTTATGTTGAAATGGATTAAAGTTTGTAAGTTGTAAACTTATACTCGGATGACTAGTGAAGAATGCATGCTAATGGCTAATGGTTTAGTGGCATAAGTACTTGTGTAGTATGCATATCATTTTTGGTTTGGAAAGTTGGATAATAAGAAATGTATGTTTTATAGAAAGTTGGCTTGTTTTGATTATTTTATAGCTTTCGCAAGTGTTATATTGATTTTAGGGTTTTCGGATTGTCCGCAGTACAGAGGAGACTCCGTCCGTGTGTCGGGTCCGGGCTTGGCCTTTTGCGGGGTTGGGTCGGGGCGTGACATCTTTAGGTGGTATCAGAGCATGATAGTCTTGCATGAGCCGGGATATGATTCTCGGTCTGTGGGGTAAAGGTCTAAAATGCTAAAGTGTTTATGAATGATTGCTAAGTGAAAAGAAAATGTTCTAGCATGACTTTGTGAACTTGGAATGTTTATGTGTTTAAGTGAAATAGTTTGGCAAGTTAAACTTGTCTTATGTGAATTGTGTGATAGAATATTGGATTGTTATTGACTTGAGTGTTATCTAATCTTATGTGTTATATTTCTATCTATAAACTGCTTTTAAATGTTGCCAGCTATTGTGAGTTGCTACTATGCCGCCACGTCGTGGTACTCAAGGTATAGGATCAGATGAAGAGGCAGCAGAACAAGGTCAGCAGCCATTGCCTGAGCAGTTTATGGCTACCATGACTACTGCAGTAGACCGGATCACACAGGTACTACATGAGCAGAGGCAGGACCGGATTAATCCCCAGGGTAATCAAGCTAATCCTGGTGGACAGGGGTACAGAGTTGAGAATAACCAGCTTGAGAAATTTCTGAGGCACGAGCCAGGAAAGTTTTTCGGGGAGCCGGATGATGAGGCGGCCGAGAGATGGATTAATCGAGTTGAGAAAATTTTCACTGCTTTGAGGTATACCGATGAGGCAAGAATAGACTATGCATCATTTTTATTTGAGGGCGATGCAGAGCAGTGGTGGAATACTGTTAGGCTGAGGTGGGATTGTGAGGATGTTCCACACTTATGGGATGATTTTGTAAGTGAGTTTCGGGACAAATATATTCCCGAGATGGCAATGGAGAGACGGGAAGATGAGTTTGTGGCCCTGAAGCAGGGAAATATGACTGTTGCACAATATGAGGCTAGATTTGTTAGCCTGTCGAGGTATATGCCCGAGTTGGTACGGCCAGCTAGGAGGATGATACATAGGTTTGTCCGTGGGTTGAGAATGGACATACAGTTGCATTTGACTGGACAGACCTACACTACTTTTCCCGAGGCATTTCAGGCAGCCTCGAAGTTTGAGAAACGGAAGGCTGAGATGTTAGCCGAGAGCAGTCAGCCGAGTAAGAAGCAGTTTTTGGGCCAGAGCAGCCAGAGTCAGCCGAGGCAGTATCAGGCTTCTGCACAGGGTCCTCAGCAGCGTTCGTATCAGCCACAGCAGCAGATTCAGGCTAGACCAGCTGTGACTAGACCTCAGCAGGGAGGTACAGTTCCTACCCCTGCCAGAGCCCCAGCACCTACAGGAAACACTGCGGTTAGGCAAAATCAGCAGTGTGATTATTGTAATCGACCAGGGCATATTGAGGCTAACTGCTGGAGGAAGAGTGGGAAATGTACGGGTTGTGGCAGTGATGAGCATAGGGTGAAGGATTGCCCTAAATTTAATAATGTTCAGGGCCGTGGTGGAGGCCGAGGTGTTCAGAATAGGGCTGCAGGTGCACGACCAGCACAGAGAGTTCAGGCTAGGGTCTTTGCACTGGATGCAGAGGAGCTGCCCGATAATACAGCTATAGTGGAAGGTACCTTTCTTCTCAATACTCAGCCAGTTAAAGTTTTGATTGATCCTGGAGCTACGCATTCGTTTATAACTCCTGCATGTGCACGATCTGTGAATGTTTGCATTGATAATTTGCCTCATGAAGTTGAAGTTAGTACTCCTTTGGGTGCAAAATTTGTTGCTGAATCTATTTGCAAATCTTGTGATATATGTATAGAGAACCGTAAATTTCCTGCTGATTTAATTATATTACCATTCCGTGACTTTGAAATCATTTTGGGAATGGACTGGTTGGGAAAGTATTATGCTCAGTTGGATTGTAGAACAAAGATCGTTTATCTTAAAGTTCCTGACCTACCGGTACTAGAGATTATTGGGAACTGCAGGGCTGCCCGCATTCCACTTTTATCAGCGATCAAGACTTCTAAGTTGTTGAATAGGGGTTGTGAAGCCTACTTAGCCTATTTGATCAATCAGCCTGCTGATAAGTTGAGTTTGAATGAAGTTCCGATTGTTAGAGACTTCCCTGGTGTATTTCCTGAGGAATTACCGGGTTTACCACCGGATAGGGAGATTGAGTTCGTGATTGATCTTGTGCCAGGCACTGCGCCAATTTCTAGGAGTCCTTATAGGATGGCATCGGCTGAACTTCAGGAGTTAAAAATTCAGCTTCAGAACTTGCTTGAGAAAGGGTTTATACAACCTAGTTCTTCACCGTGGGGCGCACCTGTGTTGTTTGTGAGAAAGAAAGATGGCACGCTACGGTTATGCATTGATTACAGGGGACTTAATCAAGTCACGATTAAGAATAAATACCCCTTGCCGTTGATTGAAGAATTGTTTGACCAGTTGCAGGGTGCGAGTGTTTACTCCAAATTTGACTTGAGGCAGGGTTACTATCAACTTAGAATTCGGAGTGACGATATACCAAAGACGGCATTCAGGACTAGATATGGCCACTATGAATTTGTTGTTTTGCCGTTTGGATTGACGAATGCACCAGCCGCATTCATGGACTTGATGCAGAGGGTTTTTCGGCCTTACCTTGATCAGTTTGTCGTGATCTTCATTGACGACATTTTAGTGTATTCGAAGAACGAGGCTGAACATGAGCAACACTTGAGGATTGTGCTTCAGACTTTGCAGGAAAACAAGCTTTTTGCTAAATTCAGCAAGTGTGAGTTCTGGTTGAACCAGATATCTTTTCTAGGCCATATCATTTCAGACCGAGGAATTTCAGTGGACCCAGCTAAGATTGAAGTTGTTTCAGCTTGGAAGAGACCTGAGACGGTGCCAGAGATTCGGAGTTTTCTTGGATTGGCAGGTTACTACCGGAGATTTGTTAAAGACTTTTCTAAAATTTCTGGACCTTTGAGCCAGTTAACTCGGAAGAAAGTTGCTTACAATTGGGATGCCAAGTGTGAATCCAGTTTCCAGGAATTGAAGAAGAGACTAACTACAGCTCCTATACTAGCTTTACCTGAGGGAACAGAGAACTTCGTTGTCTACAGTGATGCATCTAAAGAAGGATTGGGCTGTGTTTTAATGCAGAATGGTAAGGTGATTGCCTATGCTTCTAGGAAATTGAAACCTTATGAAGTCAATTACCCTACACATGATCTCGAGTTAGCTGCAGTTGTGTTTGCATTGAAGAAGTGGCGTCATTACTTGTGGGGTTGCAGATTTGAAATATTTACTGACCACAAGAGTCTCAAGTATTTGTTTTCACAGAAGGATCTGAATATGAGGCAGCGGAGATGGCTAGAGCTATTGGGTGGTTATAACTGTTCCATTAACTATGTGCCAGGTAAGGCAAATGTTGTTGCTGATGCTTTGAGCCGAAAGGCTACTGTTGCGAGCTTGATTATCAAGGACTGGGAGACTTTGGAAGAAATTTGTTCATGGAAACCAGAAGCTACTGAGGTAGGGATTCGGTTTGCTAGTTTACAGATTCAGTCAGGGTTGCTAGCACAGATCAGAGAGGCTCAGAAGACTGATCCTCACATCTTGAAGATCCAAGAGAAAGCTAAAGGGGGAGAGTCGGAGTTTAAATTTCATGCAGATGGCATTTTCAGGTTCAGGGATAGAGTATGTGTTCCTGATGATCCGACTTTGAAGAATGAGATCCTGTCCGAGGCACATAATTCGAGGTACACGATTCACCCGGGCAGTACTAAGATGTATAGAGATTTGAAGCAACACTTCTGGTGGAACAATATGAAGAGGGAGATTGCTGGGTATGTATCCAGATGTTTGACTTGTCAGAGGGTTAAGGTTGAGCATCAGAGGCCAGCCGGACTTCTACAGCCGTTATCGATTCCGCAATGGAAGTGGGTACATATAACAATGGACCTTGTGACCGATCTTAATAGATCTCCGAGAGGATGTGATTCTGTTTGGGTTGTTGTGGACCGCTTGACTAAAGTTACACATTTTATTCCCGTGAACAAACAGGATAGCCTTGATAAGCTAGCTGAATTGTATGTTGCTAATATTGTGAGATTGCATGGAGTACCACAGAGTATAGTGTCAGATAGGGATCCCAGATTCAGATCTCGTTTTTGGCAGAAGTTGCAAGAGGCCATGGGAACTAAGTTGAGCTTCAGTACTGCATATCATCCGCAAACTGATGGCCAGTCTGAGAGAACCATCAGGATCTTGGAAGACATGCTTCGGGCATGTGTGCTTGACTTTGGGAAGAATTGGGAGAAGTTTTTGCCTTTAGCGGAGTTCGCCTACAACAATAGTTATCAATCTACTATAGGTATGGCTCCCTACGAGGCGTTGTATGGTCGGAAATGCAGATCCCCATTATATTGGGAAGAGGTTGGAGAGATGAGAACAGTTGATCCGACTGTGTTACCTGAGATGATTAAGATGGTAGATAATGTTCACCTTATTCGCCAGCGTATGCTTACAGCTCAGAGTCGTCAGAAGAGTTATGCAGATAAGCACCGTCGGGATCTTAAGTTTGATTTGGGAGATTGGGTGTTTCTTAAGATTTCTCCACGGAAGGGATTGATTCGGCACGGTAAGAGCGGGAAGCTTAGTCCCAGGTATGTGGGCCCGTATGAGATCACCGAAAAGGTAGGTCCTTTGGCTTATCGATTAGCTTTGCCTCCGAGCTTGTCGCGACTGCATGATGTGTTTCACGTGTCTATGTTGAAGAAGTATCATCCAGACCCTTCGCATGTACTTGAACCAGAGCCTTTGCAGATTGAAGAGAAGTTATCCTACGAAGAGAAACCGATTAGAATTGTGGATCGGAAGATTCAAGAGCTTCGCAGAAAGAGTATTCCGTTAGTGAAGGTTCTGTGGAATCATCATGGGTTTGAGGAAGCGACATGGGAAAGAGAGGACCAAGTTCGGGATCAGTATCCGGAGTTGTTTGTTGACCAGGTAAGAATTGCGTGGGCGCAATTGTTTTAAGGGGGAGAGGGTGTAATACCCGAGCCCGGAATATTAATTTTCTTTGTTTATTATTTTGAAAATTATATTTCCTTAAATTCTTTGTGAATTAACTGTTACTTTCTAGTCGACGCAACGTGCATTGCATTTAAGGAGCGATAGCTAGATAACGATTTCCAGTCCTCAGCAAATAGTGAAACTAGTATTTAGACGACTTAAATTTTATATTTTAATTGTTGCTAACTTTAATTGAACTTACCTTAACTGAAACGGCTTTAAAACGCGCGAAATAGGGCCCTTTGACCAAGTTTTTAAGTAGTTTGACTTAGCCCTTTGACCCTTTGACCATTTGACCCTTAAATAAGTTAAAATTAAGAAAAATAAAATAAAAACAGCAGCAAAACAGCAGCAGGTCGTGATCTCCCTTAGAGGAAAAAAAAAAAAACCTTTCAACCTTCCAAACGATCAATCTTCGCGTGTGCTCGTGCGGGGTGATTTCTGAGGCAACCAACGTTGTTTTCCTAGCGACTAGGAGTACCTAAGGTGAGGGAAGCATGTTATTTGCGCATTTATACGTTGTGTTAGTTAACTTTATCAGTTTTTAGATTTATCCGTAGATCGTTATTTAAAGCGAATTGATGCTTCTAAAATGTTCCTTAGCATTGGTAGAACATGTATTTATGGCTTTGTAACATTTTCTGCGGTTAAATGTTGTGATTGCAACTTGAATTGTGATATGAATACTACTTTGTGAATAGTAAAACCTTGAAACGTTGAAATTGCGCTGTTATGCTTTCCGTTGATGTAGAAACGTGCTAGGTATGCTAGAATGCTAAAATGTGTGGTTTGTTTGGGTTGCGTAGTGGAAAAAACGAGAATTAAGCCTTTGGGAAAGTCGGGGTCGTTTAGGTCGACTTTTGCGTTTTCTCGTTTTGCGTGTTGGCATTGCTTCGGGAAGCCATGGAAGCACTTTTGGTGCGAATATGGCGTTGGTTGGGTGTTTGGTTGTTGTAGTTGTAGTTCAAACGAGAAAGGGGGAAATCGGGGCTTTGCGCGAGTTCTAGGGTGAAGTAAGGTTTCGGGGTCTTTAGACGTGCCTTATGGTGACCTAGGAGGGTTGGCGAAGTCGGTTTCCAGAACTCGTGGCTCGTTTGGAAATGGTAGCATTTTGACAGTTGGGGCCGATTTGTGTTTTTGTGTGTTTACTTGTCTTTATGCTTATAGAATGCTTAGAATTACTTGAATTACTTGTTTGAGTTGTTTCGGATTGAATTGCTTATCAAATTGCTGCTATTGCGTGCGAGAGTAACCTACTTTGTTATTCTCCCACGTGTGGTTTATCGCTTGTTTATTGCTTGTTTATTGTCTTGTATCGAGTCTTGCATGGCATAGTGTCTCGCACGTGAGTGATGGGCCTCTCTGGGTAGCCTTGGGTTGCCAGTGTTGGTTGCTCTAGCTCCGTTGCTATTCCCTTTCTCGCTTGGGTTGCCTCCCAGGGAGATTTGGGTCGTAGGATTGATGGATACTTCCGGAGTATTCCAAACTGGTGTTATAAGGTTGTTTTGGGCCGGCGCGTCATCATCGAATTCGAGTTTGAAAGTGGTTCGTGAAAAGAGTATCGTATCCTTTGATTGAGTGTTTGCAGCTTTAAATACTTGCCTTGCTTTATTGTTGGCTTTGGATGTATCTTTATATGTTTTGAATGTATTGCTTGGCTAATTGCATTGCATACTCCTCTCATCTCCGTCCTTGAGACCAATTGCCCTCGCTGAGCAATAGTTTTTGCTCATTCCTCTCTATACTATGTTTTTACAGGAGTAGTTGAGGCAGACCCTCTCGAGGTAATTGAGGAGGAGGAGCAGGTGGAGGTGTTTCCGTGATAGCACTTACCTGCTTTGCTGGTGGTTGGTTACCAGTTTTGTGCAAACCTTGCTGTTATGTATATTGCGTGAGGAACGCTTAATTTTGAGGCTTGTAGCCTTGTATATATATTTTCTAGTTGAAATCTTTATTAGTCTTATGTTGAAATGGATTAAAGTTTGTAAGTTGTAAACTTATACTCGGATGACTAGTGAAGAATGCATGCTAATGGCTAATGGTTTAGTGGCATAAGTACTTGTGTAGTATGCATATCATTTTTGGTTTGGAAAGTTGGATAATAAGAAATGTATGTTTTATAGAAAGTTGGCTTGTTTTGATTATTTTATAGCTTTCGCAAGTGTTATATTGATTTTAGGGTTTTCGGATTGTCCGCAGTACAGAGGAGACTCCGTCCGTGTGTCGGGTCCGGGCTTGGCCTTTTGCGGGGTTGGGTCGGGGCGTGACACAGCATACCGTTGCAAAGTTCTCTGAGAGCTCTACGACGGGGGCAGCCAGCATGCTCCATGTGCCCTTTTTGGAACCCAAAATCGAACGTTTTCATCAGTTTCATGCCACTTTTCTTCTTTTGCTCTGTTTTTCCGTCCCGGATCGTACGTCGTGAACTGTTAAAAGGACGACAACCTAACTCGCTGGACATCAGAGGGCCCTACAACGTGTCGATATCACGTCTTGCAAGCATGTTGCGTTGTTGAAGCGGATGGGTTGTCGTTAAGCCCATTGGGCCTTTTGAATGGGCCATCTCTCTAGGCTGGGACTGTGAACAGTTAACACATAAAGGAATTGTGCCCTCAACTTGACGGGTGCGATCATACCAGCACTAATGCACCGGATCCCATCAGAACTCCGAAGTTAAGCGTGTTTGGGCGAGAGTAGTACTAAGATGGGTGACCCCTTGGGAAGTCCTCGTGTTGCACCCCCTATTCAATTTTTTTTGCCCTGGTTAGGGTTGCCAAGATACTTTATCCACCAAATCTCTATTACTGAATCTCACGGAACATTGGGCAAGACAACTTCGGTTCACGTAGAGGCTTGGCCCGCAAACCTAGGGCATAGGGTTTGTGACCAGGTCTCCGTCGCTTCGGTGCCCATAACTTTTAATCCGTAAGGAGTTACGCGGCACACAGCAGACCGTTACAAAGCTCTCTGAGAGCTCTACGACGGGGGCAGCCAGCTTGCTCGCTGTGCCCGTTTTTGGAGCCCAAAATCGAACGTTTTTCATCAGTTTCAGCAACTTTTCTTCTTTTGCTCTGTTTTTCCATCCTGGATCGTACGTCGTGAACTGTTAAAAGGACGACAACCTGACTCGCGGGACATCAGAGGGCCCTACAACGTGTCAATATCAAGTCTTGCGAGGATGCTGCGTTGTTGAAGCGGATGGGTTGTCGTTAAGCCCATTGGGCCTTTTGAATGGGCCATCTCTCTAGGTTGGGACTGTGAACCGTTAACACATATTGGAATTGTGCTCTCAACATGACGGGTGCGATCATACCATCACTAATGCACCGGATCCCATCGGAACTCCGAAGTTAAGCGTGCTTGGGCGAGAGTAGTACTCGGATGGGTGACCCCTTGGGAAGTCCTCGTGTTGCACCCCCTTTTCAATATTTTTTGCCCTGGTTAGGGTTGCCAAGATACTTTATCTACCAAATCTCTATTACTGAATCCCACAGAACATTGGGCAAGTCAACTTCGCTTCACGTAGAGGCTGGACCCGCAAACCGAGGTCGTAGGGTTTGTGACCAGGTCTCCGTCGTTCCGGTGCCCATTACTTTTGATCCGTAAGGAGTTACGCGGTGTACAACATACCGTTTCAAAGCTCTCTGAGAGCTCTATGACGGGGGCAGAAAGCTTGCTTGCTGTGCCCGTTTTTGGAGCCCAAAATCGAACGTTTTCATCAGTTTCAGGCCATTTTTCTTCTTTTACTCAGTTTTTCCATCCCGGATCGTACGTCGTGAACTGTTAAAAGGACGATAACCTGACTCGCGGGACATCAGAGGGCCCTACAACGTGTCGATATCACGTCTTGCAAGGATGCTGCGTTGTTAAAGCAGATGGGTTGTCGTTAAGCCCATTGGGCCTTTTGAATGGGCCATCTCTCTGGATTGGGACAGTGAACCGTTAACACATATAGGAATTGTGCCCTCAACATGACGGGTGCGATCATACCAGCACTAATGCACCGGATCCTATCAGAACTCCGAAGTTAAGCGTGCTTGGGCTAGAGATGTACTAGGATTACTGACCCCCTGGGAAGTCCTCGTGTTGCACCCCATTTTCAATTTTTTTTGCTTTGGTTAGGGTTGCCAAGATACTTTATCCACCAAATCTCTATTACTGAATCCCACAGAACATTGGGCAGGCTGGGCCCGCAAACCGAGCGCGTAGGGTTTGTGACCAGGTCTCCGTCGCTCCGGTGCCCATAACTTTTGATCCGTAGTGAGTTACGCAGCGCACAGCATACCGTTGCAAAGCTCTATGAGAGCTTTACGACGGGGGCTGCCAGCTTGCTCGCTTTTCCCATTTTTGGAGCCTAAAATCGAATATTTTCATCAATTTCAGGCCGCTTTTATGGTTTTTCTCTGATTATCCGTCCCGGATCGTACGTCGTGAACTGTTAAAAGGATGACAACCTAACTCGCGGGAAATCAGACAGCCCTACAACGTGTCGATATCACGTCTTGCGAGGATGCTGCGTTGTTGAAGCGGATGGGTTGTCGTGAAGCCCATTGGGCCTTTTGAATGGGCCATCTCTCTAGGCTAGGACCGTGAACAGTTAACACATAAAGGAATTGCGCCCTCAACATGATGGGTGCGATCATACCAGCACTAATGCACCAGATCATATCAGAACTTCGTAGTTAAGCATGTTTGGACGAGTGTAGTACTAGGATGGGTAACCCCCTGGGAAGTCCTCGTGTTGCACCCCTTTTCAATTTTTTTTGCCCTGGTTAGGGTTGCCAAGATACTTTATCCACCAAATCTCTATTACTGAATCCCACGGAACATTGGGCAAGACAACTTCGCTTCACGTAGAGGTTGGGCCTGCTAACCGAGGGCGTAGGGTTTTTCACCAGGTCTCCGTCGCTCCGGTGCCCATAACTTTTTATCCGTAAGGAGTTACGCGGCGCACAACATACCGTTGGAAAGCTCTCTCAAAGCTCTACGACGGGGGTAGCCAGCTTGCTCGCTGTGCCCATTTTTGGAGCCCAAAATTGAACGTTTTCATCAGTTTCCGCCCCGGATCATACGTCGTGAACTGTTAAAAGGACGACAACCTGACTCGCGGGACATCAGAGGGCCCTACAATGTGTTGATATCACGTCTTGCGAGGATGCTGCGTTGTTGAAGTGGATGTGTTGTCGTTAAGCCCATTGGGCCTTTTGAATGGGCCATCTTTCTAGGCTGGGACTGTGAACCGTTAACAAATATAGGAATTGTGCCCTCAACATGACGTGTGCGATCATACCAGCTCTAATGCACCAGATCCCATCAGAACTCTGAAGTTAAGCGTGCTTGCGCGAGAGTAGTACTAGGATGGGTGACCCCTTAGGAAGTCCTCGTGTTGCACCCCCTTTTCAATTTTTTTTGCCCTGGTTAGGGTTGCCAAGATACTTTATCCACAAAATCTCTATTATTGAGTCCCACGGAGCATTGGGCAAGACAACTTCGTATCACGTAGAGGCTGGGCCCGCAAACCGAGGACGTAGGGTTTGTGACCAGGTCTCCGTCACTCCGGTGCCCATAACTTTTGATCCTTAATTGTTACGCGGTGCATAGCATACCATTGCAAAGCTCTCTTAAAGCTCTACGATGGGACAGGCAGCTTGCTCGCTGTGCCCGTTTTTGGAGCCCAAAATTGAACGTTTTCATCAGTTTCATGCCAATTTTCTACTTTTGCTCTATTTTTCCATCCCGGATCGTACGTCGTGAACTGTTAAAAGGACGACAACCAGACTCGCGGGACATCAGACGGCCCTACAACGTGTCGATATCACGTCTTGCTAGGATTCTGCGTTGTTGAAGCGGATGGGTTGTTGTTAAGCCCATTGGGCCTTTTGAATGGGCTATGTCTCTAGGCTGGGACTGTGAACAGTTAACACATAAAGGAATTGTGCCCTCAACATGACGGGTGGGATCATACCAGCACTAATGCACCGGATCCCATCAGAACTTCGAAGTTAAGCATGCTTGGGCGAGAGTAGTACTAGGATGGGTGACCCCCTGGAAAGTCCTCGTGTTGCACCCCCTTTTCAATTTCTTTTGCCCTGGTTAGGGTTGTCAAGATACTTTATCCACCAAATATCTATTACTAAATCCCACGGAACATTGGGCAAGGCAAATTCGCTTCACGTAGAGGTTGGGCCCGTAAACCGAGGGCGTAGGGTTTCTGACCAGGTCTCCGTCGCTTCGGTGCCCATAACTTTTGATCCGTAAGGAGTTACGAGGCGCACAGCATACCGTTGCAAAGTTCACTGAGAGCTCTACGACGGGGGCAGCCAACTTGCTTGCTTTGCCCTTTTTTCGAGCCCAAAATCGAACCATTTCATCAGTTTCAGTAAATTTGTTTATTTTGTTCTATTTTTTCGTCCCGGATCGTACGTCGTGAACTGTTAAAAGGACGATAACGTGACTCGCGGGACATCAGAGGGCTCTACAACGTGTAGATATCACGTCTTGCGTGGATGCTTCGTTGTTGAAGTGGATGGGTATCCGTTAAGCCCATTGGGCCTTTTGAATGGACCATCTCTCTAGGTTGGGACTGTGAACCGTTAACAAATATAGGAATTGTGCCCTCAACATGACGGGTGTGATCATACCTGCACTAATGCACCGGATCCCATAAGAACTACGAAGTTAAGCATGCTTGGGCGAGAGTAGTACAAGGATGGGTGACCCCTTGGAAAGTCCTCGTGTTACACCCGCTTTTCAATTTTTTTTTGCCCTGGTTAGGCTTGCCAAAATACTTTATCCACCAAATCTCTGTTACTGAATCCCACGGAACATTGGGCAAGACAACTTTGCTTCACGTAGAGGCTGGGCCCGCAAACCGAGGGCGTGCAGTTTGTGACTAGGTCTCCGTCGCTCCAGTGCCCATAACTTTTGATCCGTAAGGAGTTACGTGGTGCATAGCATACCGTTGCGAAGCTCTCTGAGAGCTCTATGACGGGGGCAGCCAGCTTGCTCGCTTTGCCCTTTTTGGAGCCCAAAATCGAATGTTTTCATCAGTTTCAGGACACTATTCTCTTTTTTCTCTATTTTTCCATCCAGGATTGTACGTCGTGAACTGTTAAAAGGACAACAACCTGACTCGCAGGACATCAGAGGGCCCTACAACGTGTCGATATCACGTCTTGCGAGGATGCTGCGTTGTTGAAGCGGATGGGTTGTCGTTAAGCCCAATGGGCGTTTTGAATGGGCCATCTCTCTAGACTGGGACTGTGAACCGTAAACACATATGGGATTTGTGCTTCAACATGACGAGTGTGATCATACCAGAACTAACGCACCAGATCCCATCAGAACTCTGAAGTTAAGCGTGCTTGGGCAAAAGTAGTGCAAAGATGGGTGACCCCCTAGGAAGTCCTCGTGTCGCACCCCCCTTTTCAATTTTTTTTGCCTTGGTTAGGGTTGCCAAGATACTTTATCCACCAAATCTCTATTACTGAATCCCATGGAACATTGGGCAAGACAACTTCGTTTCACGTAGAGGCTGGGCCCGCAAACCGAGGGCGTAGGGTTTGTGACCAGGTCTCCATCGCTCCGGTGCCCATAACTTTTGATCCGTAAAGAGTTACGCGGCGCACAGCATACTGTTGCAAAGCACTCTGAGAGCTCTACGACAGGGGCAGCCAGCATGCTTGCTGTGCCAGTTTTTAGAGCCCAAAATCGAACGTTTTCATCAGTCTAAGGCCACTTTTCTTCTTTTGCTCTGTTTTTTCGTCCCGGATCATACGTCGTGAACTGTTAAAAGGACGACAACCTGAATCGCGGGACATCAGAGTGCCCTACAACGTTTCGATATAACGTCTTGCGAGGATGCTACGTTGTTGAAGCAGATGGGTTGTCGTTAAGCCCTTTGGGCCTTTTGAATGGGCCATCTCTCTAGGCTGGGACTGTGAACAATTAACACATAAAGGAATTGCACCCTCAACATGACGGGTGCCATCATACCAGCACTAATGCATCGGATCATATCAGAACTTCGAAGTTAAGCGTGTTTGGGCGAGAGTAGTACTAGGATGGGTGACCCCCTGGGAAGTCCTTGTGTTGTACCCCCTTTTCAATTTTTTTTGCCCTGGTTAGGGTTGCCAAGATACTTTATCCACCAAATCTCTATTACTGAATCCCACGGAACATTGGGCAAGACAACTTCGCTTCACGTAGAGGCTGGGCCTGCAAACCAAGGGCGTAGGGTTTGTGACCAGGTCTTCGTCGCTCCGTTGCCCATAACTTTTGATCCGTATGGAGTTACTCGGCGCACAACATACCGTTGGAAAGCTCTCTCAAAGCTCTACGATGGGGTTAACCAGCTTGCTCGCTGTCCCCATTTTTGGAGCCCAAAATCGAAGATTTTCATCAATTTCATGCCACTTTTCGACTTTTGCTCTATTTTTCCGTCCCGGATCATATGTCGTCAACTGTTAAAAGGATGACAACCTGACTTTCGGGACATCAGAGGGCCCTACGACATGTCGATATCACATCTTGCGAAGATCCTGCGTTGTTGAAGCAGATGTGTTGTTGTTAAGCCCATTGGGCCTTTTGAATGGGCCATCTCTCTAGGCTGGGACTGTGAACCGTTAACACATATAGGAATTGTGCCCTCAACATAACGGGTGCGATCATACCAGCACTAATGCATCGGATCCCATCAGAACTCCGAAGTTAAGCGTTCTTGGGCAAGAGTAGTACTAGGATGGGTGACCCCTTGGGAAGTCCTCGTGTTGCACCCCCTTTTCAATTTTTATTGCCCTGGTTAGGGTTGCCAAGATACTTTATCCACCAAATTTCTATTACTGAATCCCAAGGAACATTGGGCAAGACAACTTCGCTTCACGTAGAGGCTGCGCCCGTAAACCGAGGGCGTAGGGTTTGTGACCAGGTCTCCATCTCTCCGATGCCTATAACTTTTGATCCGTAATTGTTACGCTGCGCACAACAAACCGTTGCAAAGCTCTCTAAGAGCTTTACGGTGGGGGTAGCCAGCTAGCTCGCTGAGCCCGTTTTTGGAGCCCAAAATCGAACGTTTTCATCAGTTTCAGGCCACTATTCTTCTTTTGCCCTGTTTTTTCGTCCCAGATCGTACGTCGTGAACTGTTAAAAGGATGACAACCTGACTCGCAGGACATCAGAGGGCCCTGCAACGCGTCGATATCACGTTTTGCTAGTATGCTGCATTGTTGAAGCGGATGGGTTGTTGTTAAACCCATTGGGCCTTTTGAATGGGCTATATCTCTAGGCTGGGACTGTGAACAGTTAACACATAAATGAATTGTGCCCTCAACATGATGGGTGCGATCATACAAGTACTAATGCATCGGATCCCATCAGAACTTTGAAGTTAAGCGTGCTTGGGCGAGAGAAGTACTAGGATGGGTGACCCCCTGGGAAGTCCTCGTGTTGCACCCCATTTTTAATTTTTTTTGCCCTGGTTCGGGTTGTCAAGATACTTTATCCACCAAATCTCTATTACTGAATCCCACAGAACATTGGGCAAGACAACTTCGCTTCACGTAGAGGTTGGGCCCGCAAACCGAGGGAGTAGGGTTTGTGACCAGGTCTCCGTCGCTCCGGTGCCCATAACTTTTGATCCGTAAGGAGTTACGCGGCGCACAACATACCGTTGCAAAGTTCTCTGAGAGCTCTACGACGGGGGCAGCCAGCTTGCTCGCTGTGCCCTTTTTGGAGCCCAAAATCGAACGTTTCCATCAGTTTCTGGCCACTTTTCTTCTTTTGCTCTGTTTTTCTGTCCCGGATCATACGTTGTGAACTGTTAAAAGGATGACAACGAGACTCGCGGGACATTAGAGGGCCCTACAATGTGTCGATATAACGTCTTGTGAGGATGCTGCATTGTTGAAGCAGATAGGTTGTCGTTAAGCCCATTAGGCCTTTTGAATGGGCCACCTCTCTAGGTTGGGACTGTGAACCGTTAACACATATAGGAATTGTGCCCTCAACATGACGGGTGCGATCATACCAGAACTAATGCACCGGATCCCATCAGAACTCCGAAGTTAAGCGTGCTTGGGCGAGAGTAGTACTAGGATGGGTGACGCCCTGGGATGTTCTCGTGTTGCACTCCCTTTTCAATTTTTTTTGCCCTGGTTAGGGTTGCCAAGATACTTTATACACAAAATCTCTATTACTGAATCCCACGGAAGATTGGTCAAGACAACTTCGCTTCATGTAGAGGCTGGGCCCGCAAACCGAGGGCGTAGGGTTTGTGACCAGGTCTCCATCGCTCCCGTGTCCATAACTTTTGATTCGTAAGGAGTTACGCGTCACAAAGCATACCGTTGCGAAGTTCTCTGAGTGCTCTACGACGGGGGCAGCCTGCTTGCTCACTGTGCCCATTTTTGGAGCCCAAAATCGAACGTTTTGATCAGTTTCAGGCCACTTTTCTTCTTTTGCTCTATTTTTCCATCCCGGATCACACGTCGTGAACTATTAAAAGGACGACAATCTGACTCGCGGGACATCAGAGGGCCCTACAACGTGTCGATATCACATCTTGCGAGGATGCTGCGTGTTGAAGCGGATGGGTTGTCGTTAAGCCCATTGGGCCTTTTGAATGGGCCATCTCTCTAGGGTGGGACTGTGAACTGTTAACACATATAGGAATTGAACCCACAACATGACGGGTGCGATCATACCAGCACTAATGCACCGGATCCCATCAGAACTCCAAAGTTAAGCGTGCTTGGGCGAGAGTAGTACTAGGATGGGTGACCCCCTGGGAAGCCCTCGTGTTGCACCCCCTTTTCAAAATTTTTGCCCTGGTTAGGGTTGCCAAGATACTTTATCCACCAAATATCTATTACTGAATCCCACGGAACATTGGGCAAGACAATTTCGCTTCACATAGAGGCTGGGCCCTCAAACCGAGGTCGTAGGGTTTGTGACCAGGTCTCCGTCGCTCTGATGCCCATAACTTTTGATCCGTAATTGTTACGCGGCGTACAGCACACCGTTGCAAAGCTCTCTAAGAGCTCTACGATAGGGGCAGCCAGCTTGCTCGCTATGCCCATTTTTGGAGCCCAAAATCGAACGTTTTCATCGGTTTTAGGCCACTTTTCTTCTTTTGCTCTGTTTTTCCATCCCGGATCGTACGTCGTGAACTGTTAAAAGGACGACTACCTGACTCGCGGGATATCAGAGGGCCCTACAATGTGTCGATATAACGTCTTGCGAGGATGCTGCATTGTTGAAGCGGATGGGTTGTCGTTAAGCCCATTGGGCCTTTTGAATGGGCCACCTCTGTAGGTTGGGACTGTGAACCGTTAACACATATAGGAATTGTGCCCTCAACATGATGGGTGCGATCATACCAGCACTAATGCACCGGATCCCATCAGAACTCCGAAGTTAAGCGTGCTTGGGCGAGAGTAGGACTAGGATGGGTGACCCCCTGGGATGTCCTCGTGTTGCACTCCCTTATCTTTTTTTTTTGCCCTGGTTAAGGTTGCCAAGATACTTTATCCACCAAATCTCTATTACTGAATCCCACGGAACATTTGGTAAGACAACTTCACTTCACGTAGAGGCTGGGCCCGCAAACCGAGGGCGTACGGTTTGTGACCAGGTCTCCGTCGCTCCGGTGCCCATAACTTTTGATCCGTATGGAGTTACGCGGTGCAAAGCATACCGTTGCGAAGCTCTCTGAGAGATCTACGACGGGGGCAGCAAGCTGGCTTGCTGTGCCCATTTTTGGAGCCCAAAATCGAACGTTTTCATCAGTTTCAGGCCACTTTTCTTCTTTTGCTCTGTTTTTCCGTCCCGCATCATACGTCGTGAACTGTTAAAAGGATGACAACCTGACTCGCGGGACATCAGAGGGCCCTACAACGTGTCGATATCACATCTTGTGATGATGCTACGTTGTTGAAGTGGATGGGTTGTCGTTAAGCCCATTGGGCCTTTTGAATGGGCTATCTCTCTAGACTGGGACTGTAAACCGTTAACACATATAGGAATTGTGCCCTCAACATGACGGGTGCGATCATACCAGCACTAATGCACCGGATCCCATCAGAACTCCGAAGTTAAGCGTGCTAGGGCGAGAGTAGTACTAGGATGGGTGACCCCTTGAGAAGTCCTCGTGTTCCACCCCCTTTTCAATTTTTTTTGCCCTGGTTAGGGTTGCCATGATACTTTATCCACCAAATCTCTATTACTGAATCCCACGGAACATTAGGCAAGACAACTTCGCTTCACGTAGAGGCTGGGCCCCCAAACCGAGGGCGTAGGGTTTGTGACACGGTCTCCATCGCTGCAATGCCCATAACTTTTGATCCGTAATTGTTACGCAGCGCACAACATACCGTTGCAAAGCTCTCTGAGAGCTCTACGACAGGAGCAGCCAGCTTGCTCGTTGTGCCCATTTTTGGAGCCCAAAATCCAAAGTTTTAATCAGTTTCAGGCCACTTTTCTACTATTGCTTTGTTTTTCCGTCCTGGATCGTACGTCGTGAACTGTTAAAAGGACAACAACCTGATACACGGGACATCAGAGGGCCCTACAACGTGTCAATATCAAGTCTTGCAAGCATGGTGCGTTGTTGAAGTGGATGGGTTGTCGTTAAGCCCATTGGGCCTTTTGAATGGGCATCTCTCTAGGCTGGGACTGTGAAAAGTTAACGCATAAAGGAAATGTGCCATCAACATGATGGGTGCGATCATACCAGCACTAATGCATCGGATCCCATCAGAACTCCGAAGTTAAGCGTGCATGGGCGAGAGTAGTACTAGTATGGGTGACCTCCTGGGAAGTCCTCGTGTTGCTCCCCCTTTTCAATTATTTTTGCCCTGGTTAGGGTTGCCAAGATACTTTATCCACCAAATCTCTATTTTTGAATCCCACGGAACATTGGGCAGGACAACTTCGCTTCACGTAGAGGCTAGGCCCGCAAACCGAGGGCGTAGGGTTTGTGACCAGGTCTCCGTCGCTCCGGTGCCCAAAACTTTTGATCCGTAAGGAGTTACGCGGCGCACAGCATACCGTTGGAAAGCTCTCTGAGAGCTCTACGACGGGGGCAGCCAGCTTGCTCGCTATGACCTTTTTGGAGCCCAAAATCGAACGTTTTCATCAATTTCAGGCCACTTTTCTTCTTTTGCTTTATTTTTCCGTCCTGGATCGTACGTCGTGAACTGTTAAAAGGACGACAACCTGACTCGCGGGACATCAGAGGGCCTTACAACGTGTCGATATCATGTCTTGCAGGCATGCTACGTTGTTGAAGCGGATGGGTTGTCGTTAAGCCCATTGGGACTTTTGAATGGGCCATCTCTCTAGGATGGAACTGTGAACGGTTAACACATATAAGAATTGTGCCCTGAACATGACGGGTGCGATCATACCAGCACTAATGCACCGGATCCCATCAGAACTCCGAAGTTAAGCGTGCTTGGGCGAGAGTACTACTAGGATGGGTGACCCCCTTGGAAGTCCTCGTGTTGCACCCCCTTTTCAATTTTTTTTGCCCTGGTTAGGGTTGCCAAGATACTTTATCCACCAAATATCTATTATTGAATCCCACGGAACATTGGGCAGGACAACTTCGCTTCACGTAGAGGCTGGGCCCGCAAACCGAGGGCGTAGGGTTTGTGACCAGGTTTCCGTCGCTCCGGTGCCCAAAACTTTTGATCCGTAAGGAGTTACGCGGCGCACAGCATACCGTTGCAAAACTCTCTGAGAGACCTACGACAGGGACGGCCAGCTTGCTCGCTGTGCCTATTTTTGGAGCCCAAAATGGAACGATTTCATCAGTTTCAGGCCACTTTTCTTCTTTTGCCCTATTTTTCTGTCCTGTATCGTACGTCGTGAACTGTTAAAAGGACGACAACCTGACTCGCGGGACATCAGAGGGCCCTACAACGTGTCGATATCATGTCTTGCAGGCATGCTGCGTTGTTGAAGCGGATGGGTTGTCGTTAAGCCCATTGGGCCTTTTGGATGGGCCATCTCTCTAGGCTGGGACTGTGAACAATTAACATATAAAGGAATTGTGCCCTCAACATGACGGGTGCGATCATACCAGCACTAATGCTCCGTATCCCATCAGAACTCTGAAGTTAAGTGTGCTTGGGTGAGAGTAGTACTAGGATGGGTGACCCCCTGGGAAGTCCTCGTGTTGCACCCCCTTTTCAATTCTTTTTGCCCTGGTTAGGGTTGCCATGATACTTTATCCACCAAATCTCTATTACTGAATCCCACGGAACATTGGGCAAGACAACTTCGTTTCACGTAGAGGCTGGGCCCACAAACCGAGGGTGTAGGGTTTGTGACCAGGTCTCCGTCGCTCCGTTGCCCATAACTTTTGATCCGTAAGGAGTTACGCGGCGCACAACATACCGTTGCAAAGCTCTTTGAGAGCTTTACGGCGGGGGAAGCCAGCTTGCCCGCTGTGCCCATTTTTGGAGTCCAAAATCGAACGTTTTCATCAATTTCAGGCCACTTTTCTTCTTTTGCTCTGCTTTTCCGTCCGTGATCATACGTTGTGAACTGTTAAAAAGACGACAACCTGACTCGCGGGACATCAGAGGGCCCTACAACGTGTCAATATAACATCTTGCAACGATGCTGCGTTGTTGAAGTGGATGGGTTGTCGTTAAGCCCATTGGGCCTTTTGAATGGGCCATCTCTCTAGGCTGGGACTGTGAACAGTTAACATATAAAGGAATTGTGCCCTCAACATGACGGGTGCGATCATACCAGCACTAATGCTCCGGATCCCATCAGAACTCTTAAGTTAAGCGTGCTTGGGTGAGAGTAGTACTAGGATGGGTGACCCCGTGGGAAGTCCTCGTGTTGCACCCCCTTTTCAATTCTTTTTGCCCTGGTTAGGGTTGCCAAGATACTTTATCTACCAAATCTCTATTACTGAATCCCACGGAACATTGGGCAAGAAAACTTCGCTTCACGTAGAGGCTGGGCCCGCAAACCGAGGGCATAGGGTTTGTGACCAGGTCTCCGTCACTCCGGTGCCCATAACTTTTGATCCGTAAGGAGTTACGTGGCGCACAGCATACCGTTGCAAAGCTCTCTGAGAGCTCTACAACGGGGGCAGCGAGCTTGCTCGCTATGCAAATTTTTGGAGCCCAAAATCTAACGTTTTCATCAGTTTTAGGCCACTTTTTTTCTTTTGCTCTGTTTTTCCGTCCCGGATCGTACGTCATGAACTGTTAAAAGGACGACAACTTGGCTCACGGGACATTAGAGGGCCCTACAACGTGTCGATATCACGTCTTGCAAGCATGCTGCGTTGTTGAAGCGGATGGGTTGTCGTTAAGCCCATTGGGCCTTTTGAATGGGCCATCTCTCTAGGCTGGGACTGTGAACAGTTAACACATAAAGGAATTGTGCCCTCAACACGACGGGTGCGATCATACCAGCACTAATGCTCCGGATCCCATCAGAACTCCGAAGTTAAGCGTGCTTGGGCGATAGTAGTACTAGGATGGGTGACCCGGTAGGAAGTCCTTGTGTTGGACCCCCTTTTCAATTTTTTTTGCCCTGGTTAAGGTTGCCATGATACTTTATCCACCAAATCTCTATTACTGAATCCCACGGAACATTGGGCAAGACAACTTCGTTTCACGTAGAGGCTGGGCCCGCAAACCGAGGGCGTAAGGTTTGTGACCAGGTCTCCGTCTCTCCGTTGCCCATAACTTTTGATCCGTAAGGAGTTACGCGGCGCACAACATACCGTTGCAAAGCTCTTTGAGAGATTTACGGCGAGGGAAGCCAGCTTGCTCGCTATGCCCATTTTTGGAGTCCAAAATCGAACATTTTCATCAATTTCATGCCACTTTTCTTATTTTGCTCTGCTTTTCCGTCCGGGATCATACGTTGTGAACTGTTAAAAGGACGACAACCTGACTCGCGGGACATCAGAGGGCCCTACAACGTTTCGATATAACGTCTTGCGATGATGCTGCGTTGTTGAAGCGGATGGGTTGTCGTTAAGCCCATTGGGCCTTTTGAATGGGCCATCTCTCTAGGCTGGGACTGTGAACCGTTAACACATATAGGAATTGTGCCCTCAACATGACGGGTGCGATCATACCAGCACTAATGCAACGGATCCCATCAGAACTCCGAAGTTAAGCGTGCTTGGGCGAGAGTAGTACTAGGATTGGTGACCCCCTCGGAAGTCCTCGTGTTGCACCCCCTTTTCAATTTTTTTTGCCCAGGTTAGGGTTGCCAAGATACTTTATCCCCCAAATCTCTATTACTGAATCCCACGGAACATTGGGCAAGACAACTTCACTTCATGTAGAGGCTGGGCCCGCAAACCAATGGTGTAGGGTTTGTGACCAGGTCTCCGTCGCTCCGGTGCCCATAACTTTTTATCCGTAAGGAGTTACGTTGCGCACAGCTTACCGCTACAAATCTCTTTGAGAGCTCTACGATGGGGGCAGCTAGCTTGCTCGCTGTAACCATTTTTGGAGCCCAAAATCGAACTTTTTCATTAGTTTCAGGCCACTTTTCTTCTTTTGCTCTATTTTTCCATCCCGGATCATAAGTTGTGAACTATTAAAAGGACGACAACTGTCATGCCCCAACCCGGCCTATAAAGGTTAGACTAGGGTGTGATCTAAACATTCAAGTCATGTCTCGTACTTAACCGTTCATGAAGATTTAACACTTAATGTTTTGGCCTAAACTCCAAAAATTTTTGGTAAACCGGCAGCATAACCACTATAATTGGGCTCTTTGGTTTGACCTAATTCTCTAAACGCCTAAATTATTCCAATCATTAATCCAATTCCATTAAGGACTCCTATTTGTCACCAACTGATTTGCCTACTAGTTTATCTTGAAAATTTTGTTTGGTTAATAAGCCTAACATGATAACTATGTCCCGTTTATTTGTCAATTTCATATCATGCAAGTACCTATTATCCTTTAGTTTGCAAATGAGCACCTAAGTGAAATTAGATAGAATTAACTTAGTTGATTGTTCATCTTGTGGTTTGAATGCCTACGATAACTACTAATTAAGAAAACGAAAGCAAACAACCAAATAAAAGTTCGTCCGGTTATAGGTAGTACAATCCTAGAATTAGACCCAAATTACAACGGGGTCATTTACATCAATAAAATGAATAGTTTGCAATCAAACACAACATCCATATAGCAACCACTTTCAGGCAAAGCACAAAAGCACGTAGGGACAGGCAATCACTCCAAGGAATCATCGTTAGGCACATCGTCCTCGGGTACCTGTTCTTGATCTTCTTCACCTGAGATGATAAAAGAGGGCGAGTCCTTATGAACTCAGTGAGGGGGAATGAGAAATACGTTTTGAAACTCATTTTTGGGTTCAATTTATGAAAACTCTTTTTGAAAACATGTCACGTATTACAAATAATAAGGTACGCAAATACATGAAGCAAATCAAGTAACATATACATTTACCAATCATTTCAAGGATACGGTGAGCAGTTGCTCTCAATTTCAATTTCGATACAATTGTTGCGGCCGACTTCAATAATCCACTTATTGCTCCCAATTGGGTGTACTCCGGATGTACCCCGAAACCTATGACCCAACTCTCCGAGGGTGAAATGCCAAGCGAGAGAGGGAATTGGACCATGATAGTCACGGTAACACCGGCATGCCCGATGCCGCCCGGCGTGCGTGAAACACTACCATGCCATACTAAAAGGTTGCAACCTCGTATGCAATGCACATTTATAACATTTAGCATATCACATTAGGAGGACAACAAAGTAGGTCACCTCCGAGCAGTTATAAGATCTCACGTTGTCAAGTAATCAAACGAGGCACGATAAGACAAGTAATTTCACTTGAAAGGCATATAGAGCCATATGAACATTAAATGGGCAGCCATGTAACACATGCAAGTCAAGCCATATAACTCATTTCGAAGTCCACGTAATCAAGTGATACGATTATTCAACATGCAACAACATCTACGTGGGTTCGGATGCAAGAAAAGCCTATTTGTCAACATGCAATGATCAAAATTACATTTAAGCTTATAAGGGCAACTACGGGCAGCCCACTAAACATATAATTCCACACAATATCCGAATGATCAACACTTAGCAAAACTACCTAGTCGTTAGGGTTTCCATTTTGTGCATATTCGTGCAATTTGAGCCTCAAACCAACTCAAAGTCAATCTAAAGCCATGCATCATATAATTCAACATCCTCAAGTACTCAAAACAGTCCACACAACATCTCAACACCACAATTCCAAGCAATTAACACCACAAGAGAGGTTACAATAATTTTTCCAAGCATATAGCTAAGTGAAACATTTACTGTAATAGGCTGTCTTCTCACAATCAATAGGATAATCAAACAATCTCCAAATACAGCGAATAAGATGTCAAATTAAATCTTAAGAAGTTAACTAAAATCAGAAACAAACCTTGCATCAATTGGAGTTCGGGATCATTAGATATAGCCGAAACAGTGGAATAGCACAAAACTGTCCAGATTTGCACACTTTTCAGTAATTGACGTTTTTGAGGTCCTTAGGGTCAGTTTTAGCCTTAGTCCATTTCTGAAAAAATTGTCCAGAACTGAAAAATCTAGCAGCAAGCCAAATTTCATGCATTTTGGACATCATTTTTCCAGATTTCCAGATTTGGACACATTTTAAAGATTTGCCATTTTGAGGACCTTAGATTCAAAATTAGCTTCGGCCTATTTCTGGGAAAAATGTTCAAAACTGTCCAAACTAGTCACCTACCAATTTTAAAGTATTTTGAACATCATTTTCCTTGCTAAACTTACCTCGAAACAAACTGGTCAGAGAGCTGTCAACAATCCGACTTCACCTATCATCACTTTCAAGCCAAAATCTTGCCATGCATGGTTGTTTAAGCTTATGAACGAACATATAACTCAAGTACAGAAGCAAATACACACATTTATGAGCATGCATGAGGATTTTTGAAGAGCTTTCAAAAGGTTTTAGCCCTCACCTTAGCAATCAACCCAAAAGATGCACAAAAACTTGTTGAAGCTCAAAACTTCTTCTTCTTCTTCTTAGCCGAGATTCCAACTTGGTTTTCTCTATTTTCCTAGCTTAGTGACCAAGCTCTTAGTACATTCATGAGGTTAGAACAAGAAGAAAAGAAATGGAAGCTTAAAAACTCACCAAGGCCGAAAATGGTGACTCAAAATGCTTGCATGTGTGTTTCTTGCATCCTAGCTTGCTTGGGTGAGTTTCTTTGCTTGTTGTTTGTCTTGATGCACCATAGGATGATGAAGATGAGCTAAGGGATGAAGAAACTCAGCCCAAAACCGAGATAGAGAGAGAGAATGAGAGGGAGAGAGAGAGAAGGTTGAGGAAGAAAGAAGAAATGACAAAAAAAAAATGAAAGCCTTTGCAATCTTCAAGCATGTGGTCGGCCTTGGGCCATTAAAATCTGATTTTTGTGTCTTCAATGTGTGATTTTAAAATGTTTAGCATGGGCAAAGGTGGTTTGGTTGAGCAAGGTAGAGGATTTAGGTGGTTTTGAGCATTTTTTTATGTATTGTGCTAAGTGTTTGTCATAGTTTGTCTAGGACTAATTTTTTTTATGCATTTATGTCATTAGAATTGTCATAGGAATGTTGGGAAATTAGGGAATCTAGGTAGAATAAAATATAGAAATGTTTGTTGATGAGTTGAATTATGAATAGAATAATAGATAGTGGAAAATGTAGGAATAGTTTAGTATTATTTTATTGTTAGTGGAGTTTGTAGAGAATTTGAATTAAGAATATAATATTGGTAAGTGTATTGTGTAGGATTATTTTAGTGTCTAGTGCTTTGTGTAGGATTCTTTCTTGATTAACGTGGTGGCACGGAATCCTAGATCTAGGGCACGAATTACGAGGTAGACACGAACTACGAGGTAAGACACGAACTTCAAGATTAATGCACGTAATCCTAGGAGAATGCACGTAAACCAATGCAAGGCATGTAATTCAATGCAATGCACGCAAATCAAGGCACAACTCTATATCTATGTTAAGGTACGCAATTCAAGGTTAGGGCACGTATATCTAGGTATCGCACTTAAATCGAAGTCAAGGCACGTAAGACGAGTCGTGCACGAAAACCAAGACAGGGCATATAATCCAAGGTCGGTCATACAGTTCTGGGTCTAAGGCACGCAAATCGAGGTACGACACGTTATTCGGGGTCGGGCCTCACATCCTCCCCTCAAAAGAATTTCTTCCCGAAATTCATTCTTGCCTATTGAGGTCATTTAGACGGATTCTAACCCTTGTTATTCTTCCTACTCCGGTTCGTCCCGTGTTTGGTGATCTTTTACTGCAACCAATTCACTTCTTATTTCTCCAATCATTTAGTTCAGTGGGACCTTTACATTTACAGTTCGTTTCTTTGAACGACTCTATTATCCATTTGATCTTAAGGTTAAGTTCATTAATTAAGGTTAGAATCTCCAAACATAGTAATCAAAGCTGCATTGGTATTCTAACGATATAACTATGACTCCAAAATCATGACTTATGTTGTATCAATCTCACATTCATACCTCAAAAGGATTGTCACAATAATACCGCGATCTTATGGTTACATACACTAATTTCAAGATGATAGGTCTATATCAGATTTATATATCCTACCAACTAGTTTCAAAATTGTTAACACGTAGGACCTACACATGTTATGGATCATTTCTACGATACGACCCTATCTTCAAGAAGAACTCACCAAACAACTAATCCATCTCAAATCATCATCTATCGACAATATCATAATCCTTATCTCGTAGGTACGTTAAATTAACAAATCTTCTAATGACTAGTCTCCCGGTTATAGGCTCCTATTCACTAACCTCATTTCCCGGCTTTGTTAACCTTCACGCTCGCAATCAACGAGAAATACCGTTGAGATTCGTTAAACTCAACCTCTAAGGTTTATTAGGTACCACCAACAAATCGCCATTGAAATTGCATGGGTAAACTAATCATGTAGCACTAGTTCAACTTTTCAAGTAAGCTTCATCAGTTTGTGATCCACAATTCATTTCCTTATTCAAATCTCTAATTTCAAGTCACAAGGCTTCAGAATTTTCTTTTAATCTTACCCAAAACTCCTAAGGCAAATAGTTTCAACCTCAAATAAATTCTACTCACCTCAATCCAAGGTTACGTCATACTTAAGAAGACAATGGTCCTACTCACTTAGCAACCTAGTCATCCCTTCGAACACTTAATGTCAGCCAATATATCTCCAACATTAATGTTACTAGGCTGGGTTCATAGCTATGTAAGTGATATCAATTCTCTACTAGGTTACCGGTCATACAACAACAATCCTAGGACTATCAATGGGTACCGAAATGATCTAGCTCATAAGATACTTACCATACTAATCCAAGTAGCTTATTACATGAAATAACTTCAAGGATATGTCATCATAAGAATTATAACCACAAGTCATCTTACAATATAATCTAATAGAATTTCAAAAGTAATCAACCATTCATTTAATTATCACCATAAGATTTACCCTCTATTCAACAACCACGATTCGAAGTCTACCAATCGCTAGTTTCTAGAAGTGAAACGGTGCACATAGATACGGTGGTCTAACAATAGTCTTTTGGGTCATCATGACTCTGATTCATCTCTATCTTACTCTCTTCATTTACATGTTCAACTAGCTAAGAGCATCAAGACTCATCGACCTTAGGTCATAGGGTTCACCATGAATCATCCTGCATACTCACTATTAGCTATTTAGGATTTCAAATCATACCCTAACGACTCCACCTTGCAACCAGATGCTTAATATCATTTCGATGGTTTATATAATAGGTCCATCGGTATTATTTAGGGATATATGCTTCCTAATATCCTCTAGGGTATCCAAATAACGAGAGCATAGAATGACTTACTTCGCATAATCATAACTAAATCCGAGGGGCAATAATTTAATACCATGATTCTTAAAATCACCAATATCCAACTTATGACCTTAGCAACATTAGTCATCTAATGCATAATTCAATACCTTACACTTCTATTTCGACCTAACATTTAGGTGTAGTCTTCCGAACACGAGTTCTAGTTACATGAATTCCTCGATTTTATCATCCTTATATCTTGTTATATTATAAAATCATCAACCTTGTTAAATTCGGTCTCCAGAGTTGCCTACATGTTTTGAGGTTATCCATTGTTAAGTCACTCAAATACACTATCCATGTCTCAACAATCTAACCCCTAAAAGTAACTATCGTCAACTTCCACGAATTTATCTTTTAATTTCTAGGTCATGATCTCAACACTTAGTGAACTTGAAACTCGCTAGTATACACCATATCAGATTCATCAATGCTTAATTCCAATCAAGTAAGGATTCAATCGTACGAGTATATTGCTAACTTCTTAGATAGTCTATCAAGCCAATTTCAAGATGTGAGAAATGGATTCAAAGAAACCTCCAAGTCAACTTCCAGTATCAGCACATGAGAATATATACTACTCTACATATTTAATAGTATGTTCTTATATCTTAAGCGAAGTTGTATGTCATTAAACTTTATACTTGAACCATAATTAGAAAAACGGTTTAACGGAATCAATAACTTCATAGCTATAAAATTGACAACTTAATCACAAGTATAGGTATTCCAAAAATAAGGAGATAACTTTACCTCAACAATTATACTCGTGCTACGCATTTTATACATATGCATATCCAATAATACATACTATCCATCGAGTACCTATGAAGATGCCAGAATTCTCTAACCGAGACTTTTCGTTCTTCCTGCATGAATTCACTTCCCTGAAAGTTCTAATCCTAACTATCTATGTGTATAAACAGTCATTCATGGTTATATAACATGCACATGTATGAAGGAAGGAGTATAAAAGCATGCATGCATTATTGAGGACGTGTCGGTGTGCATGATACATAATACATATAGTCCACAAAGGCACATAATATTCAATGCTCAAGCAATTAAAGCACATTAGCACACATTAACACATATAAACAAGACATCATAATTACCTTAGGGCTTCTACCCATGGTCCGAGAGTTAAACCCGACCAACACCTAGTTACTAAACTAGGCTCTGATACCATTCTAATATAAGGTGTCACGCCCCAACCCAGCCTATAAAGGTTAGACTAGGGTGTGATCTAAACATTCAAGTTACGTCTCGTACTTAACCACTCATGAAGATTTAACACTTAACGTTTTGGCCTAAACACTAAAAATTTTCGGTAAACCGGCAGCATAACGACTGTAATTGGGCTCTTTGGTTTGATCTGATTCTCTAAACGCCTCAATTATTCTAATCATTAATCCAATTCCATTAAGAACTCATATTTGTCACCAACCGATTTGCCTACTAGTTTATCTTGAAAATCTCATTTGGTTAATAAGCCTAACTGTTAAAAGGACGACACCTGACTCGCGGGACATTAGGGGCCCTACAACGTGTCGATATCACGTCTTGCAAGCATGTTGCGTTGTTGAAGCAGATGGGTTGTCGTTAAGCCCATTGGGCCTTTTGAATGGGCCATCTCTCTAGGCTGGGACTATGAACAGTTAACACATAAAGGAATTGTGCCCTCAACATGACGGGTGCGATCATACCATCACTAATGCACCGGATCCCATAAGATTTCCGAAGTTAAGCGTGCTTGGGCGAGAGTAGTACTAGGATGGGTGATCCCCTGGGAAGTCCTCGTGTTCGATCCCTTTTTCAATTTTTTTTGCCCTGGTTAGGGTTGTCAAGATACTTTATCCACCAAATCTCTATTACTGAATCCCACGGAACATTGGGCAAGACAACTTCGCTTCATGTAGAGGCTAGGCCGGCAAACCGAGGGCGTAGGATTTGTGACCAGGTCTCTGTCGCTCCGGTGCCCATAACTTTTAGTCCGTAAGGAGTTACACGGCACACAGCAGACCGTTACAGTGCTCTCTGAGAGCTCTACGACGGGGGCAGCCAGCTTGCTCGCTTTGCCCGTTTTTGGAGCCCAAAATCGAACATTTTCATCAGTTTCAGCAACTTTTCTTCTTTTTCTCTGTTTTTCCATCCCGGATCGTACGTCGTGAACTGTTAAAAGGACGACAACCTGACTCGCGGGACATCAGAGGGCCCTACAACGTGTCGATATCACGTCTTGCGAGGATGCTGCGTTGTTGAAGCGGATGGGTTGTCGTTAAGCCCATTGGGCCTTTTGCATGGGACATCTCTCTAGGTTTGGACTGTGAACCGTTAACACATATAGGAATTGTGCCCTCAACATGACGGGTGCGATCATACCAGCACTAATGCACCGGATCCTATCAGAACTCCGAAGTTAAGCGTGCTTGGGCGAGAGTAGTACTAGGATGGGAGACCCCTTGGGAAGTCCTCGTGTTGTACTCCCTTTTCAATTTTTTTTGTCTTGGTTAGGGTTGCCAAGATACGTTATCCACCAAATCTATGTTACTGAATCCCACGGAACATTGGGCAAGACAACTTGGTTTCACGTAGAGGCTGGGCCCGCAAACCGAGGGCGTAGGCTTTGTGACCAGGTCTCCGTCGCTCCGGTGCCCATAACTTTTGATCCGTAAGGAGTTATGCGGCGCACAGCATACCGATGCAAAGTTCTCTGAGAGCTCTACGACGGGGGCAGCCAGCATGCTCCATGTGCCCTTTTTGGAACCCAAAATCGAACATTTTCATCTATTTCATGCCACTTTTCTTCTTTTGCTCTGTTTTTTCGTCCCGGATCGTACGTCGTGAACTGTTAAAAGGACGACAACTTGACTCGCTGGACATCAGAGGGCCCTACAATGTGTCGATATCACGTCTTGCAAGCATGCTGCGTTGTTGAAGCTGATGGGTTGTCGTTAAGCCCATTGGGCCTTTTGAATGGGCCATCTCTCTAGGCTGGGACTGTGAACAGTTAACACATAAAAGAATTGTGCCCTCAACATGACGGGTGCGATCATAACAGCACTAATGCACCGGATCCCATCAGAACTCCGAAGTTAAGCGTGTTTGGGCGAGAGTAGTACTAGGATGGGTGACCCCTTGGGAAGTCCTCGTGTTGCACCCCCTATTCAATTTTTTTTGCCCTGGTTAGGGTTGCCAAGATACTTTATCCACCAAATCTCTATTACTGAATCCAACGGAACATTGGGCAAGACAACTTCGGTTCACGTAGAGGCTGGGCCCGCAAACCTAGGGCATAGGGTTTGTGACCAGGTCTCCGTCACTCCGGTGCCCATAACTTTTAATCCGTAAGAAGTTACGCGGCACACAGCAGACCGTTACAAAGCTCTCTGAGAGCTCTATGACTGGGGCATCCAGCTTGCTCGCTATGCCCGTTTTTGGAGCCCAAAATCGAACGTTTTCATCAGTTTCAACAACTTTTCTTCTTTTGCTCTGTTTTTCCATCCCGGATCGTACGTCATGAACTGTTAAAAGGACGACAACCTGACTCGCGGGACATCAGAGGGCCGTACAACGTGTCGATATCACGTCTTGCGAGGATGCTGCGTTGTTGAAACGGATGGGTTGTCGTTAAGCCCATTGGGCCTTTTGAATTGGCCATCTCTCTAGGTTGGGACTGTGAACCGTTAACACATATAGGAATTGTTCTCCCAACATGACGGGTGCGATCATACCATCACTAATGCACCGGATCCCGTCGAAACTCCGAAGTTAAGCATGCTTGGGCGAGAGTAGTACTAGGATGGTTGACCCCCTGGGTAGTCCTCGTGTTGCACCCCCTTTTCAAAATTTTTTTCCCTGGTTAGGGTTGCCAAAATACTTCATCCACCAAATCTTTTTTACTGAATCCCACGGAACATTGGGCAAGTCAACTTCGCTTCACGTAGAGGCTGGACCCGCAAACCGAGGGCGTAAGGTTTGTGACCAGGTCTCCGTCGCTCCGGTGCCCATAACTTTTGATCCGTAAGGAATTACGCGGTGCACAGCATACCGTTTCAAAGCTCTCTGAGAGCTCTACGACGGGGGCAGAAATCTTGCTCATTATGCCCATTTTTGGAGCCCAAAATTGAACGTTTTCATCAGTTTCAGGCCATTTTTCTTCTTTTGCTCAGTTTTTCCGTCCCGGATCGTACGTCGTGAACTGTTAAAAGGATGATAACCTGACTCGCGGGACATCAGAGGGCCCTACAACGTGTCGATATCTGGTCTTGCAAGGATGCTGCGTTGTTGAAGCGGATGGGTTGTCGTTAAGCCCATTGGGCCTTTTGAATGGGCCATCTCTCTGGATTGGAACTGTGAACCGTTAACACATATAGGAATTGTGCCCTCAACATGACCGGTGCGATCATACCAGCACTAATGCACCGGATCCTATCAGAACTCCGAAGTTAAGCGTGCTTGGGCAAGAGTAGTACTAGGATTACTGACCCCCTGGGAAGTCCTCGTGTTGCATCCCATTTTCAATTTTTTTTGCCCTGGTTAGGGTTGCCAAGATACTTTATCCACCAAATCTCTATTACTGAATCCCACGGAACATTGGGCAGGCTGGGCCCGCAAACCGAGCGCGTAGGGTTTGTGACCAGGTCTTCGTCGCTCCGGTGCCCATAACTTTTGATCCGTAGGGAGTTACACAGCGCACAGCATACCGTTGCAAAGCTCTATGAGAGCTCTTCGATGGGGGCTGCCAGCTTGCTCGCTGTGCCCATTTTTGGAGCCTAAAATCGAACGTTTTCATCAATTTCAGGCCACTTTTCTGGTTTTTCTCTGTTTTTCCGTCCCGGATCGTACGTCGTGAACTGTTAAAAGGATGACAACCTAACTCGCGGGAATCAGACTTCCCTACAACGTGTCAATATCACGTCTTGCGAGGATGCTGCGTTGTTGAAGCGGATGGGTTGTCGTGAAGCCCATTGGGCCTTTTGAATGGGCCATCTCTCTAGGCTAGGACTGTGAACAGTTAACACATAAAAGAATTGCGCCCTCAACATGACGGGTGCGATCATACCAGCACTAATGCACCGGATCATATCAGAACTTCGTAGTTAAGCATGTTTGGGCGAGTGTAGTACTAGGATGGGTGACCCCCTGGGAAGTCCTCGTGTTGCACCCCATTTTCAATTTTTTTTGCCCTGGTTAGGGTTGCCAAGATACTTTATCCACCAAATCTCTATTACTGAATCCCACGGAACATTGGGCAAGACAACTTCGCTTCACGTAGAGGCTGGGCCCGCAAACCGAGGGCGTAGGGTTTGTGACCAGGTCTCCGTCGCTCCGGTGCCCATAAGTTTTTATCCGTAAGGAGTTACGCGGCGCACAACATACTGTTGGAAAGCTCTCTCAAAGCTCTACGACGGGGATAGCCAGATTGCTCACTGTGCCCATTTTTGGAGCCCAAAATCGAACGTTTTCATCAGTTTCGGGCCACTTTTCTACTTTTGCTCTGTTTTTTCATCCCGGATCATACGTCGTGAACTGTTAAAAGGACAACAACCTGACTCGCGGGACATCAGAGGGCCCTACAACGTGTTGATATCATGTCTTGCGTGGATGCTGCGTTGTTGAAGCGGATGTGTTGTCGTTAAGCCCATTGGGCCTTTTGAATGGCCCATCTTTCTAGGCTGAGACTGTGAACCTTTAACAAATATAGGAATTGTGCCCTCAACATGACGTGTGCGATCATACCAGCACTAATGCACCAGATCCCAACAAAACTCCGAAGTTAAGCGTGCTTGGGCGAGAGTAGTACTAGGATGGGTGACCCCTTAGGAAGTCCTCGTGTTGCACCCCCTTTTCAATTTTTTTTGCCCTGGTTAGGGTTGCCAAGATACTTTATCCACGAAATCTCTATTACTGAATCCCACGGAACATTGGGCAAGACAACTTCGTATCACGTAGAGGTTGGGCCCACAAACCGAGGGCGTAGGGTTTGTGACCAGGTCTCCGTCACTCCGGTGCCCATAATTTTTTATCCTTAATTGTTACGCGGTGCATAGCATACCATTGCAAAGATCTCTCAAAGCTCTACGACAGGGCAGCCAGCTTGCTCGCTGTGCTCGTTTTTAGAGCCCAAAATCGAACGTTTTCATCAGTTTCTTGCCAATTTTCTACTTTTGCTCTGTTTTTCCGTCCCGGATCGTACGTCGTGAACTGTTAAAAGGAAGACAACTAGACTCGAGGGACATCAGACGGCCCTACAACGTGTCGATATCACGTCTTGCTAGGATGTTGCGTTGTTGAAGCGGATGGGTTGTCGTTAAGCCCATTGGGCCTTTTGAATTGGCTATGTCTCTAGGCTGGGACTGTGAACAGTTAACACATAAAGGAATTGTGCCCTCAACATGACGGGTGGGATCATACCAGCACTAATGCACCAGATCCCATCAGAACTTCGAAGTTAAGCGTGCTTGGGCGAGAGTAGTACTAGGATGGGTGACCCCCTGGAAAGTCCTCGCGTTGCACCCCCTTTTCAATTTTTTTTGCCCTGGTTAGGGTTGTCAAGAAACTTTATCCACCAAATCTCTATTACTAAATCCCACGAAACATTGGGCAAGACAACTTCGCTTCACGTAGAGGTTGAGCCCGCAAACCGAGGGCGTAGGGTTTGTGACCAGGTCTCCGTCGCTTCGGTGCCCATAACTTTTGATCCGTAAGGAGTTACGAGGCGCACAGCATACCGTGGCAAAGTTCACTGAGAGCTCTACGACGGGGGCAGTCAACTTGCTCGCTTTGCCCTTTTTTCGAGCCCAAAATCGAACGATTTCATCAGTTTCACCAACTTTTCTTCTTTTGTTCTATTTTTCCATCCCGGATCTTACGTCGTGAACTGTTAAAAGGACGAAAATGTGACTCGCGGGACATCAGAGGGCTCTACAACGTGTCGATATCACGTCTTGCGAGGATGCTGCGTTGTTGAAGCGGATGGGTTGTCGTTAATCCCATTGGGCCTTTTGAATGGGCCATCTCTCTAGGTTGGGACTGTGAACCGTTAACTCATATAGGAATTGTGCCCTCAACATGACGGGTGTGATCATACCAGCACTAATGCACCGGATCCCATAAGAACAACGAAGTTAAGCATGCTTGGGCGAGAGTAGTACAAGGATGGGTGACCCCCTTGGAAGTCCTCGTGTTACACTCCCTTTTCAATATTTTTTTGCCCTGGTTAGGCTTGCCAAGATACTTTATCCACCAAATCACTGTTACTGAATCCCACGGAACATTGGGCAAGACAACTTCGCTTCACGTGGAGGCTGGGCCCGCAAACCGAGGGCGTACGGTTTGTGACCAAGTCTCCGTCGCTCCGGTGCCCATAACTTTAGATCCGTAAGGAGTTACGTGGCGCATAGCATACCGTTGCAAAGCTCTCTGAGAGCTCTATGACGGGGGCAGCCAGCTTGCTCGCTGTGCCCTTTTTGGAGCCCAAAATCGAATTTTTCCATCAGTTTTAGGCCACTTTTCTTTATTTGCTCTATTTTTCCATCCCGGATTGTACGTCGTGAACTGTTAAAAGGACAAGAACCTGACTTGCGGGACATCAGAGGGCCTTACAATGGGTTGATATCACATCTTGTGACGATGCTGCGTTGTTGAAGCGGATGGGTTGTCATTAAGCCCAATGGGCCTTTTGAATTGGCCATCTCTCTAGACTGGGACTGTGAACCGTTAACACATATAGGAATTGTGCCCTCAACATGACGGGTGCGATCATACCAGCACTAATGCACCGGATCCCATCAGAACTGCGAAGTTAAGCGTGCTTGGGCGAACGTAGTACTAGGATGGGTGACCCCCTGGGAAGTCCTCGTGTTGCACCCCCTTTTCTATTTTTTTTTGCCTTGGTTAGGGTTGCCAAGATACTTTATCCACAAAATCTCTATTACTGAATCCCACGGAACATTGGGCAAGACAACTTCGTTTCACGTAGAGGCTGGGCCTGCAAACCGAGGGCGTAGGGTTTATGACCAGGTCTCCATCGCTCCGGTGCCCATAACTTTTGATCCGTAAAGAGTTACGCGGCGCACAACATACCCTTGCAAAGCACTCTGAGAGCTCTACGGCAGGGGCAGCCAGCATGCTTGTTGTACCAGTTTTTGGAGCCCAAAATCGAACGTTTTCATCAGTCTTAGGCCACTTTTCTTCTTTTGCTCTGTTTTTTCGTCCCGGATCATACGTCGTGAACTGTTAAAAGGACGAAAACCTGATTCGCCGGATATCAGAGGGCCCTACAACGTGTCGATATAACGTCTTGCGAGGATGCTACGTTGTTGAAGCAAATGGGTTGTCGTTAAGCCCTTTGGGCCTTTTGAATGGGCCATCTCTCTAGGCTGGGACTGTGAACAGTTAACACATAAAGGAATTGCACCCTCAACATGACGGGTGCGATCATACCAGCACTAATGCACCGGATCATATCAGAACTTCGAAGTTAAGCGTGTTTGGGCTAGAGTAGTACTATGATGGGTGACCCCCGGGGAAGTCCTCGTGTTGCACCCCCTTTTCAATTTTTTTTGCCCTGGTTAGGGTTGCCAAGATACTTTATCCACCAAATCTCTATTAATGAATCCCACGGAACATTGGGCAAGACAACTTCGCTTCACGTAGAGGCTGGGCCTACAAACCGAGGGCGTAGGGTTTGTGACCAGGTCTTCGTCGCTCCGTTGCCCATAACTTTTGATCCGTATAGAGTTACTCGGCGCACAACATACCGTTGGAAAGCTCTCTCAAAGCTCTACGACAGGGGAAGCCAGCTTGCTCGCTGTGCCCATTTTTGGAGCCCAAAATTGAAGATTTTCTTCAGTTTCAGGCCACTTTTTGACTTTTGCTCTATTTTTCCATCCCGGATCATACGTCGTGAACTGTTAAAAGGACGACAACCTGACTCGCTGGACATCAGAGTGCCCTACAACATGTCGATATCATGTCTTGCGAGGATGATGCGTTGTTGAAGCAGATGTGTTGTTGTTAAGCCCATTGGGCCTTTTGAATGGGCCATCTCTCTAGGCTGGGTCTGTGAACTGTTAACACATATAGGAATTATGCCCTCAACATAACGGGTGCGATCATACCAGCACTAATGCATCGGATCCCATCAGAACTCCGAAGATAAGCGTGCTTAGGCTAGAGTAGTTACGTGACACAAAGCATACCGTTGCACAGCTCTCTGAGAGCTCTACGACGGGGGTAGCCAGCTTGCTCTCTTTGCACTTTTTAGAGCCCAAAATCGAACGTTTTCATCAGTTTCAAGCCACTTTTCTTCTTTTGCTCTATTTTTCCATCCCGGATCATACGTCGTGAACTGTTAAAAGGACGACAACCTGACACGCAGGACATCAGAGGGCCCTACAATGTGTCGATATAACATCTTGCGAGGATGCTGCGTTGTTGAAGAGGATGGGTTGTCGTTAAGCCTATTGGGCCTTTTGAATGGGCCATCTCTCTAGGCTGGGATTGTGAACCGTTAACACATATAGGAATTGTGCCCTCAACATGATGGGTGCGATCATACCAGCACTAATGCACCGGATCATATCAGAACTCCGAAGTTAAGCATGTTTGGACGAGAGTAGTACTAGGATGGGTGACCCCTTGGGAAGTCCTCGTGTTGCACCCCCTTTTGAATTTTTTTTGCTCTGGCTATGGTTGCCAAGATACTTTATCCACTAAATCTCTATTACTGAATCCGACGGAACATTGGGCAAGACAACTTCGCTTCACGTAGAGGCTGGGCCCGCAAACCGAGGGCGTAGGGTTTCTGACCAGGTCTCCGTCGCTCCGGTGCCCATAACTTTTGATCCGTAAGGAGTTATGTGGCGCACAGCATACCGTTACAAAGCTTCCTGAGAGCTCTACGATGGAGGTAGCTAGCTTGCGCGCTGTGCCCCTTTTTGTAGCCCAAAATCGAACGTTTTCATCAGTTTCAGGCCACTTTTCTTCTTTTGCTCTATTTTTCCATCCCAGATCATGCGTCGTAAACTTTTAAAGGACAACAACCTGACTCGCGGGACATTAGAGGGCCCTACAACGTGTCGATATCACGTCTTGCAAGGATGCTGCGTTGTTGAAGCGGATGGGTTGTCGTTAAGCCTATTGGGCCTTTTGAATGGGCCATCTCTCTAGGCTGGGACTGTGAACCGTTAACACATATAGGAATTGTGCCCTCAACATGATGGGTGCGATCATACCAGCACTAATGCTCCGGATCCCATCAGAACTCCGAAGTTAAGCGTGCTTGGGCGAGAGTAGTACTAGGATGGGTGACCCCCGAGAAGTCATCGTGTAGCACCTCATTTTCAATTTTTTTTGCCCTGGTTAGGGATGCCAAGATACTTTACCCACCAAATCTCTATTACTTAATCCCACGGAGCATTGGTCAAGACAACTTCGCTTCACGTAGAGGCTAGGCCCGCAAACCGAGGGCGCAGGGTTTTAGACCAGGTCTCCGTCGCTCCGGTGCCCATAACTTTTAATCCGTAATTGTTACGCGGCACACAGCATACCGTTGCAAAGCTCTCTGAGAGCTCTACGACGGGGGCAGCCATCTTGCTCGCTGTGCCCATTTTTAGAGCTCAAAATCGAACGTTTTCATCAGTTTCAGGTCACTTTTCTACTTTTGCTATGTTTTTCCGTCCCGAATCGTACGTCGTGAACTGTTAAAAGGACAGCAACCTGACTCGTGGGACATCAGAGGGCCGTATAACGTGTCGATATGACGTCTTGGTAGGATGCTGCGTTGTTGAAGCGGATGGGTTGTCGTTAAGCCCATTCGGCCTTTTGAATGGGCCATCTCTCTAGGATGGTTCTGTGAACAGTTAACACTTAAATGAATTGTGCCCTTAATATGATGGGTGTGATCATACCAGCACTAATGCACCGGATCCCATCAGAACTTCGAAGTTAAGCGTGCTTGGGCGAGAGTAGTACTAGGATGGGTAACCCCCGGGGAAGTCCTCGTGTTGCACCCCCTTTTCAATTTTTTTTGGCCCTAGTTAGGGTTGTCAACATACTTTATCCACCAAATCTCCATTACTAAATCCCACGGAACATTGGGCAAGACAACTTCGCTTCTCGTAGAGGCTAGGCCCGCAAACTGAGGGCGTAGGGTTTGTGACCAGGTTTCTGTCACTCCGGTGCCCATAACTTTTGATCCGTAAAGAGTTACGCGGTGCACAGCATACCGTTGAAATGCACTTTGAGAGCTCTTCGACGGGAACGGCCAGCTTGCTCGCTGTGCCCATTTTTAGAGCCCAAGTTTTAGGCCACTTTTCTTCTTGTGCTCTGTTTTATCGTCTGGGATCATACGTCGTCAACTGTTAAAAGGACGACAACCTGACTCGCGGGACATCAGAGGGCCCTACAACGTGTCGATATCACCTCTTGCGTGGATGCTGCATTGTTTAAGCGGATGGGTTGTCGTTAAGCCCATTGGGCCTTTTGAATGGGCCATTTCTCTAGGCTGGGACTGTGAACAGTTAACACATAAAGGAATTGTGCCCTCAACAAGACGGGTGCGATCATACCAGCACTAATGCACCGGATCCCATCAGAACTCCGAAGTTAAGCGTGCTTGGGCCAGAGTAGTACCAGGATGGGTGACCCCCTGGGAAGTCCTTGTGTTGCACCCCCTTTTCAATTTTTTTTGCCCAAGTTATGGTTGCCAAGATACTTTATCCACCAAATCACTATTACTGAATGCCACAGAATATTGGGAAAAACAACTTCGCTTCACGTAGAGGCTGCGCCAGCAAAACGAGGGCGTAGGGTTTTTGACCGGGTTTCCGTCGCTCCGATGCCCATAACTTTTGATCCGTAAAGAGTTACGCGGTGCACAACATAGGGTTGCAAAGCTCTCTGAAAGCTCTACGACGTGGGTAGCCAGCTTGCTCACTGTGCCCCTTTTTGGAGCCCAAAACTGAACGTTTTCATCAGTTTTAGGCCACTTTTCTTCTTATGCTCTGTTTTTCCATCCCGGATCGTAAGTCGTGAATTGTTAAAAGGACGACAACCTGACTCGCGGGACAACAGAGGGCCTTACAACGTGTCGATATCACGTCTTGCAAGCATGCTACGTTGTTGAAGCGGATGGGTTGTCGTTAAGCCCATTGGGCCTTTTGAATGGGCCATCTCTCTAGGCTGGGACTGTCAACAGTTAACACATAAAGGAATTGTGCCCTCAACATGACGGGTGTGATCATACCAGCACTAATGCACCAGATCCCATCAGAACTCCGAAGTTAAGCGTGCTTGGGTGAGAGTAGTACTAGGAGGGTTGACCCCTTGGGAAGTCCTCGTGTTGCAACCCCTTTTCAATATTTTTTGCTATGGTTATGGTTGCCAAGATACTTTATCCACTAAATCTCTATTACTGAATCCCACGGAACATTGGGCAAGACAACTTCGCTTCACATTGAGGCTGGGCCACAAACCGAGGGCGTAGGGTTTGTCACCAGGTCTCCGTCGCTCCGGTGCCCATAACTTTTGATCCGTAAGGAGTTATCCTGCGCACAACAAACCGTTGCAAAGCTCTCTGAGAGCTCTACGTCGGGGGCAGCCAGCTTCCTCGCTGTGCCCCTTTTTGGATTCCAAAATAGAACATTTTAATCAGTTTCAGGCCACTTTTCTTCATTTGCTCTGTTTTTTCGTCCCGGATCATACGTCGTAAACTGTTAAAAGGACGACAACCTGACTCCCTGGACATCAGAGGGCCCTACAACGTGTCGATATCACGTCCTGCGAGGATGATGCATTGTTGAAGCGGATGGGTTGTCGTTAAGCCCATTGGGCCTTTTGAAAGGGCCATCTCTCTAGGCTGGGACTGTGAACCGTTAACACATATAGGAATTGTGCCCTCAACATGACGAGTGCGATCATACCAGCACTTATGCACCGGATCCCATCAGAACTCCGAAGTTAAGCGTGCTTGGGCGAGAGTAGTACTAGGATGGGTGAACCCCTGGGAAGTCCTCGTGTAGCACCTCATTTTCAATTTTTTTTGCCTTGGTTAGGGTTGCCAAGATACTTTATCCACCAAATCTCTATTACGGAATCCCACGGAGCATTGGTCCAGACAACTTCGCTTCACGGAGAGGCTGGGCCCGCAAACCGAGAGCGTAGGGTTTGTGGCCAGGTCTCCGTCGCTCCGGTGCCCATAACTTTCGATCCGTAATTGTTACGCGGCGCACAACTTACCGTTGCAAAGCTCTCTGAGAGCTCTACGACGGGGGCAGCCAGCTTGCTCACTGTGCCCATTTTTGGAGCTCAAAATCGAACGTTTTAATCTGTTTCAGGTCACTTTTCTACTTTTGCTCTGTTTTTCCGTCCCGGATAGTATGTCGTGAACTGTTAAAAGGACAACAACCTGACTTGTGGGACATCAGAGGGCCGTACAACGTGTCGATATCACGTCTTGCTAGGATGGGTTGTCGTTAAGCCCATTGGGCCTTTTGAATGGGCCATCTCTCTAGGATGGGACTGTGAACAGTTAACACATAAAAGAATTGTGCCCTCAACATGACGGGTGCGATCATACCAGCACTAATGCACCGGATCCCATCCGAACATCGAAGTTAAGCGTGCTCGGGCGAGAGTAGTACTAGGATGGGTAACCCCCTGGGAAGTCCTCGTGTTGCACACCTTTTCTTTTTTTTTTGCCCTAGTTAGGGTTGTCAAGATACTTTATCCACCAAATATCTATTACTGAATCCCACGGAACATTGGGCAAGACAACTTCGCTTCACGTAGAGGCTAAGGCCGCAAACTACGGGCGTAGGATTTGTGACCAGGTTTCTGTCACTCCTGTGCCCATAACTTTTGATCCGTAAAGAGTTACGTGGTGCACAGCTTACCGTTGCAAAGCTCTTTGAGAGCTCTACGACAGGGACGGCCAGTTTGCTCGCTGTGCCCATTTTTGGAGCCCAAAATCGAAAGTTTTCGTCAGTTTCTGGCCACTTTTCTTCATTTGCTCTATTTTTTCGTCCCGGATCATACGTCGTGAACTGTTAAAAGGACGACAACCTGACTCGTGGGACATCAGAGGGCCCTACAACATGTCGATATCACGTCTTATGAGGATGCTGCGTTGTTGAAGCAGATGGGTTGTCGTTAAGCCCATTGGGCCTTTTGAATGGGCCATCTCTCTAGGCTGGGACTGTGAACAGTTAACACATAAAAGAATTATGCCCTCAACATGATGGGTGCGATCATACCAGCACTAATGTACCGGATCCCATCAGAACTCCGAAGTTAAGCGTGCTTGGGCGAGAGTAGTACTAGGATGGGTGACCCCTTGGGAAGTCCTCGTGTTGCACCCCCTTTTCAATTTTTTTTGCCCTGGTTAGGGTTGGCAAGATACTTTATCCACCAAATCTCTATTACTGAATGCCACGGAACATTGGGCAAGACAACTTCGCTTCACGTAGAGGCTGGGCCAGCAAACCGAGGGCGTAGGGTTTCCGTCACTCCGGTGCCCATAACTTTTGATCTGTAAAGAGTTACGCGGTGCACAGCATACCGTTACAAAGCGCTCTGAGAGCTCTACGACGGGGGCAGCCAGCTTGCTCACTGTGCCCCTTTTTGGAGCCGAAAATCGATCGTTTTCATCAATTTCGGGCCACTTTTCTTCTTTTGCTCTATTTTTCCGACCTGGATCGTACATCGTGAACTGTTAAAAGGATGACAACCTGACTTGCAGGACATCAGAGGGCCTTACAACATGTCGATCTCATGTCTTGCAAGCATGCTGCGTTGTTGAAGCGGAGGGGTTGTCGTTAAGCCCATTGGGCCTTTTGAATAGGCCATCTCTCTAGGCTGGGACTGTCAACAGTTAACACATAAAGGAATTGTGCCCTCAACATGACGGGTGCGATCATACCAGCACTAATGCACCGGATCCCATCCGAACTCCGAAGTTAGGCGTGCTTGGGCGAGAGTAGTACTAGG
Organism: Ehretia macrophylla; assembly: GCA_037974665.1. Taxonomy (NCBI): domain Eukaryota; kingdom Viridiplantae; phylum Streptophyta; class Magnoliopsida; order Boraginales; family Ehretiaceae; genus Ehretia; species Ehretia macrophylla. The sequence goes on from CM075780.1 coordinate 2,914,558, forward strand.
ATGGGTGACCCCCTGGGAAGTCCTCGTGTTGCACCCCATTTTCAAATTTTTTTGCCCTGGTTAGGGTTGCCAAGATACTTTATCCACCAAATCTCTATTACTGAATCCCACGGAACATTTGGCTAGACAACTTCGCTTCACGTAGAGGTTGGGCCCGCAAACCGAGGGCGTAGGTTTTGTGACAAGGTCTTCGTCGCTCCGGTGCCCATATCTTTTGATCCGTAAGGAGTTACGCGGTGCACAGCATACAGTTGCAAAGCTCTCTGAGAGCTCTACGACGGGGGCGGCCAGCTTGCTCGTTGTACGCTTTTTTTAGCCCAAAATCGAATGTTTTCATCAGTTTCAGGCTAATTTTCTTCTTTTGCTCTGTTTTTCCATCCCGGATCGTACGTCGTGAACTGTTAAAAGGACGACAACCTGACTCGCGGGACATCAGAGGGCCCTACAACGTGTCGATATCACGTCTTGCGAGGATGCTGCGTTGTTGAAGCGGATGGGTTGTCGTTAAGCCTATTGGGCCTTTTGAATGGGTCATCTCTCTAGGCTGGGACTGTGAATAGTTAACACATAAAGGAATTGTACCCTCAACATGACGGGTGCGATCATACCAGCACTAATGCACCGGATCCCATCAGAACTCCGAAGTTAAGCGTGCTTGGGTGAGAGTAGTGCTAGGATGGGTGACCCTCTGGGAAGTCCTCGTGTTGCACCCCCTTTTCAATTTTTTTTGCCCTGGTTAGGGTTGCCAAGATACTTTATCCACCAAATCTCTATTACTGAATGCCACGGAACATTAGGCAAGACAACTTCGTTTCACGTATAGGCTGTGTGAGTCCAGACCCCGAATAACGTGTCCTACCTCGATTTACGCGGCTTAGACCTAAAATTATATGACCGACCTAGGATTACGTGCCATGTCTTGGTTTTCGTGCATGCCTCGTTATACATGCCTTAACCTTGAATTATGTGCCTTAATCCTCGATATACGTGCGATACCTAGATAAACATGCCATGACCTTAATTTATGTGCGAGACCTTGATTTGCGTGTGTCTCTTCGTTTCGTGTGCATTAACCTTGAATTGCGTGCCTTAACCTAGGTTTAAGAGTCATGTCTTGAATTACGTGCATTGCATTGAATTACGTGCCTTATTTTGATCTACGTTCATTCACCTAGGGTTACATGTGTTATCATTAGAATCCGTGCACTTATCTTGAAGTATATGCCTTAGTCTTGAAAAACGTGCGTTCGTCTCGTAGTTCGTGTCCTACCTCGTAGTGCGTGCCCTAAACCTAGGAAAGCGTGCTTTCACGCTAATCAAGAGAGCATCTTACACGGAGCACTAGACTATTAAACAATCCTACAAAATCCACTATCAATATTATAATCCTAATTTAACTCACTAGAAGACAAAATAACACAAAAAGCTAGACATTCTTTATTCGTTATTCTTTATTCTTTTTGCACTTTCAATACACAATTAAATAACATCCAAAACCTAACAAAAATTCAGATTTGGCACATGCTTTGGCCGACCATACCATGGTTTTTGCATAAGGTTTGAACAATTATACAATTAACTATGCATGCTTAGACAAACTATGACACAAATGCATAAAAAATTGCTCAAACCACCTCAATTATCCCACCATTTTCGACCAAACCACCTATGCCCATGCTAACATTTCAAAATTCCATCTTGAAGACAAAAAAAGTCTGAATTTGTATGCCCAAGGCTGACCACATGCTCAAAAAATTGCAAAAGCCTCATTTTTCTCTCATTTCTCTCACTTTCCTCACATTTTCTCTCTCTCCCTCTCACTCTCTCTCTCCATTTCGGTTTTGGCTGAGTTCTCTCCACCTCTTAGCTCATCTTCATCATCCTATGGTGTATCAAGATAAACCACAAGCAAAGAAACTCAACAAAGCAAGCTAGGATGCAAGAAACACACATGCAAGCATTTTGAGTCACCATTTTCGGCCTTGGTGAGTTTTTAAGCTTCCATTTCTTTTCTTCTTGTTCTAACCTCATGCATGTGCTAAGAGATTGATCACTAAGCTAGGAAAAATAGAGAAAAGCTAGTTGGAATCTCGGCTAAGCTAGAAGAAGAAGAGATTTGAGCTTCAACAAGGTTTTGAGCATTTTTTTGGGTTGATTGCAAAGGTGAGGGTTAAAACCTTTTGAAAACTCTTCAAAATCTCACATGCATGCTCATAAATGTGTGTATTTGCTTCTGTACTTGAGCTATATGGTCGTTCATAAGCTTAAACAACCATGCATGGCAAGATCTTGGCTTGAAAATGATGCTAGGTGAAGTCGAAATGGATGACAGCTCTCTGACCAGTCTGTTCGAGGTAAGTTTAGCTAAGCAAATAATGTTGAAAATTCTTGAAAATTGGTAGGTGACTATTTTGGACAGTTTTGGACATGTTTCCCAGATATAGGCCGAAGCTAATTTTGACTCTAAGGTCCTCAAAATGGAAAATCTTTAAAATGTGACCAAATCTGGAAATCTGGAGAAATGAAGCAGGTTTTGGCAGATGCACTGACCTTCTGGGACGAACCATATTTTACTTAGTAAATGTTGTCCAAAATGAATGAATTTTTGTGTACTGCTATATTTTTCAGTTCTGGACAATTTTGTCAGAAATGGACCAAAGCTAAAACGGACCCTAAGGACCTCAAAAACATAAATTTCTGAAAAGTGTGCAAATCTGGACAGTTTTGTGCTACCTCACTGTTTCGGCCATAACTAAGGATTCTGAACTCCAATTGATGCAAGGGTTGTTTCTGATTTTAGTTAACTTCTTAAGATTTAATTTGACATATTATTCACTGAACTTGGAGATTTATTGATTATCCTATTGATTGTGGGAAAACATCCTATTGCAGTAAAGGTTTCATTTAGCTACATGCTTGGAAAATTGTTGTAACCCCTTTTGTGGTTCTAATTGTGTGGAAATGTGGTGTTGGGATGTTATGTAGACTGTTTTGAGTACTTGAGGATGCTTGAATGGAATGATGCATGACTTGAGAATGATTTTGAGTTGACTTAGGGTTTTAATCACACGATTAAGCATGAAATGGAAACCCTAATGACTAGGTAGTTTTGCTAAGTGTTGATTCTTGGTTATTGTGTGGAAATTATATGCTTTTGAATGTGCCATCTCTCTAGGCTAGGACTGTGAACCGTTAACCCATATAGGAATTGTGCCGTCAACATGACGGGTGCGATCATACCAGCACTAATGCACTGGATCCCATCTGAACTCCGAAGTTAAGTGTGCTTGGGCGAGAGTAGTACTAGGATGAGTGACCCCCTGGGAAGTCCTCGTGTTGCACCCCCTTTTCAATTTTTTTTGCCCTGGTTAGGGTTGCCAAGATACTTTATCCACCAAATCTCTATTACTGAATCCCAAGGAACATTTGGCAAGACAACTTCGCTTCACGTAGAGGCTGGGCCCGTAAACCGAGGGCGTAGGGTCTGTGACCAGGTCTTCTTCGCTCCGGTGCCCATAAATTTTGATCCGTATGGAGTTACGCGGCGCACAGCATACCGTTGCAAAGCTCTCTGAGAGCTCTATGAAGGGGGCAGCCAGCTTGCTCGCTGTTCCCATTTTTGGCGCCCAAAATCGAACGTTTTCATCAATTTTAGGCCACTTTTCTTCTTTTGCTCTATATTTTCGTCCCGGATCGTACGTCGTGAACTGTTAAAAGGACGACAACCTAACTCGCGGGACATCAGAGGGCCCTACAACGTGTCGATATCACGTCTTGCAAGGATGCTGCGTTGTTGAAGCGGATGGGTTGTCGTTAAGCCCATTGGCCTTTTGAATGGACCATCTCTCTATGCAGGGATTGTGAACCGTTGACACATGTAGAAATTGTGCCCTCAACATGACGGGTGCGATCATACCAGCACTAATGCACAAGATCACATAAGAACTCCGAACTTAAGCGTGCTTGGGCGAGAGTAGTACTAAGATGGGTGACCCCCTGGGAAGTCCTCGTGTTAGACCCCCTTTTCAAAATTTTTTTCCCTGGTTAGGGTAGCCAAGATACTTTATCCACCAAATCTCTATTACCGAATCCCACGAAACATTGGGCAAGACAACATCGCTTCACGTAGAGGCTGGGCCAGCAAACCGAGGGCGTAGGGTTTTTTACCAGGTTTCTGTCGCTCCGGTGCCCATAACTTTTGATCTGTAAAGAGTTACGCGGTGCACAGCATACCGTTACAAAGCGCTCTGAGAGCTCTACGACGGGGGCAGCCAGCTTGCTCGCTGTGCCCCTTTTTGGAGCCGAAAATTGATCGTTTTCATCAGTTTCGGGCCACTTTTCTTCTTTTGCTCTATTTTTCCGACCTGGATCGTACATCGTGAACTGTTAAAAGGACGACAACCTGACTTGCAGGACATCAGAGGGCCTTACAACATGTCGATATCATGTCTTGCAAGCATGCTGCGTTGTTGAAGCGGAGGGGTTGTCGTTAAGCCCATTGGGCCTTTTGAATAGGCCATCTCTCTAGGCTGGGACTGTCAACAGTTAACACATAAAGGAATTGTGCCCTCAACATGACGGGTGCGATCATACCAGCACTAATGCACCGGATCCCATCCGAACTCCGAAGTTAGGCGTGCTTGGGCGAGAGTAGTACTAGGATGGGTGACCCCCTGGGAAGTCCTCGTGTTGCACCCCATTTTCAAATTTTTTTGCCCTGGTTAGGGTTGCCAAGATACTTTATCCACCAATCCTCTATTACTGAATCCCACGGAACATTTGGCTAGACAACTTCGCTTCACGTAGAGGCTGGGCCCGCAAACCGAGGGCGTAGGTTTTGTGACAAGGTCTTCGTCGCTCCGGTGCCCATATCTTTTGATCCGTAAGGAGTTACGCTGTGCACAGCATACAGTTGCAAAGCTCTCTGAGAGCTCTACGACGGGGGCGGCCAGCTTGCTCGCTGTACGCTTTTTTAGCCCAAAATCGAACGTTTTCATCAGTTTCAGGCTAATTTTCTTCTTTTGCTCTGTTTTTCCGTCCCGGATCGTACGTCGTGAACTGTTAAAAGGACGACAACCTGACTCGCGGGACATCAGAGGGCCCTACAACGTGTCGATATCACGTCTTGCGAGGATGCTGCGTTGTTGAAGCGGATGGGTTGTCGTTAAGCCCATTGGGCCTTTTGAATGGGTCATCTCTCTAGGCTGGGACTGTGAATAGTTAACACATAAAGGAATTGTGCCCTCAACATGACGGGTGCGATCATACCAGCACTAATGCACCGGATCCCATCAGAACTCCGAAGTTAAGCGTGCTTGGGTGAGAGTAGTGCTAGGATGGGTGACCCTCTGGGAAGTCCTCGTGTTGCACCCCCTTTTCAATTTTTTTTGCCCTGGTTAGGGTTGCCAAGATACTTTATCCACCAAATCTCTATTACTGAATGCCACGGAACATTAGGCAAGACAACTTCGTTTCACGTATAGGCTGTGTGAGTCCAGACCCCGAATAACGTGTCGTACCTCGATTTACGCGCCTTAGACCTAAAATTATATGACCGACCTAGGATTACGTGCCATGTCTTGGTTTTCGTGCATGCCTCGTTATACATGCCTTAACCTTGAATTGTGTGCCTTAATCCTCGATATACGTGCGATACCTAGATAAACATGCCATGACCTTAATTTATGTGCGAGACCTTGATTTGCGTGTGTCTCTTCGTTTCGTGTGCATTAACCTTGAATTGCGTGCCTTAACCTAGGTTTAAGAGTCATGTCTTGAATTACGTGCATTGCATTGAATGACGTGCCTTATTTTGATCTACGTTCATTCACCTAGGGTTGCGTGTGTTATCATTAGAATCCGTGCACTTATCTTGAAATATATGCCTTAGTCTTGAAAAACGTGCGTTCGTCTCGTAGTTCGTGTCCTACCTCGTAGTGCGTGCCCTAAACCTAGGAAAGCGTGCTTTCACGCTAATCAAGAGAGCATCTTACACGGAGCACTAGACTATTAAACAATCCTACAAAATCCACTATCAATATTATAATCCTAATTTAACTCACTAGAAGACAAAATAACACAAAAAGCTAGACATTCTTTATTCCTTATTCTTTATTCTTTTTGCACTTTCAATACACAATTAAATAACATCCAAAACATAACAAAAATTCAGATTTGGCACATGCTTTGGCCGACCATACCATGGTTTTTGCACAAGGTTTGAACAATTATACAATTAACTATGCATGCTTAGAAAACTATGACACAAATGCATAAAAAATTGCTCAAACCACCTCAATTCTCCCACCATTTTCGACCAAACCACCTATGCCCATGCTAACATTTCAAAATTCCATCTTGAAGACAAAAAAAGTCTGAATTTGTATGCCCAAGGCTGACCACATGCTCAAAAAATTGCAAAAGCCTCATTTTTCTCTCATTTCTCTCACTTTCCTCACATTTTCTCTCTCTCTCCATTTCGGTTTTGGCTGAGTTATCTCCACCTCTTAGCTCATCTTCATCATCCTATGGTGTATCAAGATAAACCACAAGCAAAGAAACTCACCCAAGCAAGCTAGGATGCAAGAAACACACATGCAAGCATTTTGAGTCACCATTTTCGGCCTTGGTGAGTTTTTAAGCTTCCATTTCTTTTCTTCTTGTTCTAACCTCATGCATGTGCTAAGAGATTGATCACTAAGCTAGGAAAAATAGAGAAAAGCTAGTTGGAATCTCGGCTAAGCAAGAAGAAGAAGAGATTTGAGCTTCAACAAGGTTTTGAGCATTTTTTTGGGTTGATTGCAAAGGTGAGGGTTAAAACCTTTTGAAATCTCTTCAAAATCTCACATGCATGCTCATAAATGTGTGTATTTGCTTCTGTACTTGAGCTATATGGTCGTTCATAAGCTTAAACAACCATGCATGGCAAGATCTTGGCTTGAAAATGATGCTAGGTGAAGTCGAAATGGATGACAGCTCTCTGACCAGTCTGTTCGAGGAAAGTTTAGTTAAGTAAATACTGTTGAAAATTCTTGAAAATTGGTAGGTGACTATTTTGGACAGTTTTGGACATGTTTCCCAGAAATAGGCCGAAGCTAATTTTGACTCTAAGGTCCTCAAAATGGAAAATCTTTAAAATGTGACCAAATCTGGAAATCTGGAGAAATGAAGCAGGTTTTGGCAGATGCACTGACCTTCTGGAACGAACCATATTTTACTTAGTAAATGTTGTCAAAAATGCATTAAATTTAGTTTACTGCTAGATTTTTCAGTTCTGGACAATTTTGTCAGAAATGGACCAAAGCTAAAACGGACCCTAAGGATCTCAAAAACATCAATTTCTGAAAAGTGTGCAAATCTGGACAGTTTTGTGCTACCTCACTGTTTCGGCCATAACTAATGATTCTGAACTCCAATTGATGCAAGGGTTGTTTCTGATTTTAGTTAACTTCTTAAGATTTAATTTGACATATTATTCACTGAACTTGGAGATTTATTGATTATCCTATTGATTGTGGGAAAACATCCTATTGCAGTAAAGGTTTCATTTAGCTACATGCTTGGAAAATTGTTGTAACCCCTTTTGTGGTTCTAATTGTGTGGAAATGTGGTGTTGGGATGTTATGTGGACTGTTTTGAGTACTTGAGGATGCTTGAATGGAATGATGCATGACTTGAGAATGATTTTGAGTTGACTTAGGGTTTTAATCACACGATTAAGCATGAAATGGAAACCCTAATGACTAGGTAGTTTTGCTAAGTGTTGATTCTTGGTTATTGTGTGGAAATTATATGCTTTTGAATGTGCCATCTCTCTAGGCTAGGACTGTGAACCGTTAACCCATATAGGAATTGTGCCGTCAACATGACGGGTGCGATCATACCAGCACTAATGCACTGGATCCCATCAGAACTCCGAAGTTAAGTGTGCTTGGGCGAGAGTAGTACTAGGATGAGTGACCCCCTGGGAAGTCCTCGTGTTGCACCCCCTTTTCAATTTTTTTTGCCCTGGTTAGGGTTGCCAAGATACTTTATCCACCAAATCTCTATTACTGAATCCCAAGGAACATTTAGCAAGACAACTTCGCTTCACGTAGAGGCTGGGCCCGTAAACCGAGGGCGTAGGGTCTGTGACCAGGTCTTCTTCGCTCCGGTGCCCATAAATTTTGATCCGTATGGAGTTACGCGGCGCACAGCATACCGTTGCAAAGCTCTCTGAGAGCTCTATGAAGGGGGCAGCCAGCTTGCTCGCTGTGCCCATTTTTGGCGCCCAAAATCGAACGTTTTCATCAATTTTAGGCCACTTTTCTTCTTTTGCTCTATATTTTCGTCCCGGATCGTACGTCGTGAACTGTTAAAAGGACGACAACCTGACTCGCGGGACATCAGAGGGCCCTACAACGTGTCGATATCACGTCTTGCATGGATGCTGCGTTGTTGAAGGGAATGGGTTGTCGTTAAGCCCATTGGCCTTTTGAATGGACCATCTCTCTATGCAGGGATTGTGAACCGTTGACACATGTAGAAATTGTGCCCTCAACATGACGGGTGCGATCATACCAGCAGTAATGCACAAGATCACATAAGAACTCCGAACTTAAGCGTGCTTGGGCGAGAGTAGTACTAAGATGGGTGACCCCTTGGGAAGTCCTCGTGTTGCACCCCCTTTTCAAATTTTTTTTCCCTGGTTAGGGTAGCCAAGATACTTTATCCACCAAATCTCTATTACCGAATCCCACGAAACATTGGGCAAGACAACATCGCTTCACGTAGAGGTTGGGCTCGCAAACCGAGGGCGTAGGGTTTGTGACCAGGTCTCTGTCGCTCCGGTGCCTATAACTTTTGATCCGTAAGGAGTTACACGACACACAACATACCGTTGCAAAGCTCTCTGAGAGCTCTACGACGAGGCTAGCCAGCTTGATCTCTGTGCCCATTTTTGGAGCCCAAAATTGAACGTTTTCATCAGTTTTAGGCCACTTTTCTTCTTTTGCTCTGTTTTTCCGTCCCGGATCGTACGTTGTGAACTGTTAAAAGGACGACAACCTGACTCACGGGACATCAGAGGGCCCTACAACGTGTCGATATCACGTGTTGCTAGGATGCTGCGTTGTTGAAGCGGATGGGTTGTCGTTAAGCCCATTGGGCCTTTTGAATAGGCCATCTCTCTAGGCTGGGACTGTGAACAGTTAACACATAAAGGAATTGTGCCCTCAACATGACGGGTACGATCATACCAGCACTAATGTACCGGATCCCATCAGAACTCAGAAGTTAAGCGTGCTTGGGCAAGAGTAGTAGTAGGATGGGTGACCCCCTGGGAAGTCCTCGTGTTGCACCCCCTTTTCAATTTTTTTTCCCTGGTTAGGGTTGCCAAGATACTTTATCCACCAAATCTCTATTACCGAATCCCACGGAACATTGGGCAAGACAACATCGATTCACGTAGAGGCTGGGCTCGCAAACCGAGGGCGTTGGGTTTGTGATCAGGTCTCCGTCGCTCGGATACCCATAACTTTTGATCCGTAAGGAGTTACGCGGCGCACAACATAACGTTGCAAAGTGCTCTGAGAGCTCTACGACGGGGGCAGCCAGCTTGCTCGCTATGCCCTTTTTGGAGCCCAAAATCGAACGTTTTCATCAATTTCAGGCCACTTTTCTTCCTTTGCTCAGTTTTTCCATCCCGGATCGTACGTCGTGAACTGGTAAAAAGATGACAACCTGACTCGTGGGACATCAGAGGGCCCTACAACATGTCGATATCACGTCTTGCGAGGATGCTGTGTTGTTGAAGCGGATGGGTTGTCGTTAAGCCCATTGGGCCTTTTGAATAGGCCATCTCTCTAGGCTGGTACTGTGAACCATTAATACATATAGGAATTGTGCCCTCAACAAGACAGGTGCGATCATACCAGCACTAATGCACCGGATCACATCAGAACTCCGAAGTTAAGCGTGCTTGGGGGAGAGTAGTACTAGGATGGGTTACGCCGTGGGAATTCCTCGTGTTGCACCCCCTTTTCAATATTTTTTGCCCTGGTTAGGGTTGCCAAGATACTTTATCCACCATATCTCTATTACCGAATCCCACAGAATATTGGGCAAGACAACTTCGCTTCACGTATAGGCTGGGCCCACAAACCGAGGGCGTAGGGTTTGTGACCAGGTCTCTGTCGCTCCGGTGCCCATAACTTTTTATCCGTATGGAGTTACGCGGTGCACAGCATACCGTTGCAAAGCTCTCTGAGAGCTCTACGACGGGGGCAGCCATCTTGCTCGTTGTACCCATTTTTGGAGCCCAAAATCGAACGTTTTCATCAGTTTCAGACCACTTTTCTTCTTTTGCAATGTTTTTCCATCCCGGATTGTACGTCGTGAACTATTAAAAGGACGACAACCTGACTCGCAGGACATCAGAGGGCCCTACAACGTGTCGATATCACGTCTTGCGAGGATGTTGCGTTGTTGAAGCGGATGGGTTGTCGTTAAGCCTATTGGGCCTTTTGAATGGGCCATCTCTCTAGGCTGGGATTGTGAACCGTTAACACATATAAAAATTGTGCCCTCAACATGACGGGTGCGATCATACCAGTACTAATGCACCAGATCACATCAGAACTCAGAAGTTAAGCGTGCTTGGGCGAGAGTAGTACTAGGATGGGTGACCCCCTGGGAAGTCCTCGTGTAGCACACCCTTTTCAATTTTTTTTGCCCTGGTTAGGCTTGCCAAGATACTTTATCCACCAAATCTCTATTACCGAATTCCCCGGAACATTGGGCAAGACAACTTCGCCTCACGTATAGGCTGGGCCCGCAAACCGAGGGCGTAGGGTTTGTGACTAGGTCTCCGTCGCTCCGGTGCCCATAACTTTTGATCCGTAAGGAGTTACGCGGTGCACAACATACCGTTGTAAAGATCTCTAAGAGCTCTACGACAGGGGCAGCCAGCTTGCTCACTGTGCCCTTTTTTGGGAGCCCAAAATCTAACGTTTTCATCAGTTTCAGGCCACTTTTCGTCTTTTGCAATGTTTTTCTGTCCCGGATCGTACGTCGTGAACTGTTAAAAGGACGACAACCTGACTCGCAGGAAATCAGAGGGCCCTACAACGTGTCCATGTCACGTCTCACGAGGATGCTACGTTGTTGAAGTGGATGGGTTGTCGTTAATCCCATTGGGCCTTTTGAATGGGCCATCCCTCTAGGCTGGGAATGTGAACCGTTAACACATATAGGAATTGTGCCCTCAACGCGACGGGTACGATCATACCAGCACTAATGCTCTAGATCACATCAGAACTCGGAAGTTAAGCGTGCTTGGGCGAGAGTAGTACTAGGATGGGTGACCCCTAACGAAGTCCTCGTGTTGTACCTCCTTTTCAATTTTTTTTGCCCTTGTTAGGGTTGCCAAGATACTTTATCCACCAAATCTCTATTACCGAATCCCACGGAACATTGGGCAACACAACATTGCTTCACGTAGAGGCTGGGCTCGCAAACCGATGGCGTAGGGTTTGTGAACAAGACTCCGTCGCTCCGGTGCTCACAACTTCTGATCCGTAAGAAGTTACGCGGTGCACAGCATACCGTTGCAAAGCTCACTGAGAGCTCTACGACGGGGGCAGCCATCTTGCTCGTTGTGCCCATTTTTGGAGCCCAAAATCGAACGTTTTCATCTGTTTCAGACCACTTTTCTTCTTTTGCAATGTTTTTCCATCCCGGATTGTACGTCGTGAACTATTAAAAGGACGACAACCTGACTCGCGGGACATCAGAGAGCCCTCCAACGTGTCGACATCATGTCTTGCGAGGATGCTGCGTTGTAGAAGTGGATGGGTTGTCGTTAAGCCCAATGGGCCTTTTGAATGGGCCATCTCTCCAGGCTGGGACTGTGAACCTTTAACACATATAGGAATTGTGCCCTCAACATGACGGGTGCGATCATACCAGCACTAATGCACCAGATCCCGTCAGAACTCGGAAGTTAAGCGTGCTTGGGCGAGAGTAGTACTAGGAAGGGTGACGCCCTGGGAAGTCCTCGTGTTGCACCCCCTTTTCAATTTTTTTTGCCCTGGTTAGGGTTGCCAAGATACTTTATCAACCAAATCTCTATTAACGAATCCCACGGAACATTGGGCAAGACAACATCGCTTAACGTAGAGGCTGGGCTCGCAAACCGAGGGCGCAGGGTTAATGACCAGGTCTCCGTCACTCCGGTGCCCATAACTTTTGATCCGCAAGGAGTTACGCGGCGCACAGCATACCGTTGCAAAGCTCTTTGAGAGCTCTACGACAGGGGCAGCCAGCTTGCTCGCTTTACCCATTTTTGGACCCCAGAATCGAACGTTTTCATCAGTTTCAGGCTACTTTTCTTCTTTTGCTCTGTTTTTTCATCCCGGATCATACGTCGTGAACTGTTAAAAGGACGACAACCTGACTCGCGGGACATTAGAGGGCCCTACAATGTGTCGATATCACGTCTTGCGAGGATGCTGCGTTGTTGAAGCAGATAGGCTGTAGTTAAGGCCATTGGGCCTTTTGAATGGGCCATCTCTCTAGGTTGGGATTGTGAACCGTTAACACATGTAGGAATTGTGCCCTCAACATGACGGGTGCAATCATACCAGCACTAATGCACCAGATCACATCAGAACTCCGAAGTTAAGCGTGCTTGGGCAAGAGTAGTACTAAGATGGGTGACCCCCTGGGAAGTCCTCGTGTTGCACCCCCTTTTCAATTTTTTTTTCCAGGTCAGGGTTGCCAAAATACTTTATCCACCAAATCTTTATTCCCGAATCCCACGGAACATTGGGCAAGACAACTTCGCTTCACGTAGAGGCTGGGCCAGCAAACCGAGGGTGTAGGGTTTGTGATCAGGTCTCCGTCGCTCTGGTGCCCATAACTTTTGATCCGTAAGGAGTTACGCGGCGCGCAACATACCGTTACAAAGCTCTCTGAGAGCTCTACGACGGGAAAAACCAGCTTGCTCACTGTGCCCGGTTTTTGGAGCCAAAAATCGAATGTTTTCATCAGTTTCAGGCCATTTTTACACTTTTGTTTTGTTTTTCCGTCCCGGATCGTACGTCGTGAACTGTTAAAAGTACGACAACCTGACTCACAGGACATCAGAGGGCCCTACAACATGTCGATATCACGTCTTGTGAGGATGTTGTATTGTTGAAGCTGATGGGTTGTCGTTAAGCCCATTGGGCCTTCTGAATGGGCCATCTCTCTAGGCTGGTACTATGAACAGTTAACACATATAGAAATTGTGCCGTGAACTTGACAGGTGCGATCATACCAGCACTAATGCACCGGATCAAATCAGAACTCCGAAGTTAAGCGTGTTTAGGCGAGAGTAGTACTAGGATGGGTGACCCCCTGGGAAGTCCTCGTGTTGCACCCCCTTTTCAATTTTTTTTCTCCTGGTTAGGTTTGCCAAAATACTTTATCCACCAAATCTGTATTACCGAATCCCACGGAACATTGGGCAAGACAACTTTGCTTCACGTAGAGGCTGGGCCCGCAAACCGACGGCGTAGGGTTTGTGACCAGGTCTCCGTCGCTCCGGTGCCCATAACTTTTGATCTGTAAGGAGTTACGCGGCGCACAACATACCGTTGCAAAGCTCTCTGAGAGCTCTACGACGGGGGCAGCCAGCTTGCACACTGTGCCCGATTTTTGGAAACCAAAATCGAACGTTTTCATCAGTTTCAGGCCACTTTTCTTCTTTTGCTCTGTTTTTCCGTCCCGGATCGTACGTCGTGAACTGTTAAAAGGACGACAATCTGACTCGCGGGATATCAGAGGGCCCTACAAAGTGTCGATATCACGTCTTGCGAGGTTGCTGCATTATTAAAGCGGATGGGTTGTCGTTAAGCCCATTGGGCCTTCTGAATGGGCCATCTCTCTAGGCTAGTACTATGAACCGTTAACACATATAGGAATTGTGCCCTGAACATGACAGGTGCGATCATACCAGCACTAATGCACCGGATCACATCAGAACTCCGAAGTTAAGCGTGCTTAGGCGAGAGTAGTACTAGGATGGGTAACCCCCTGGGAAGTCCTCGTATTGCACCCCCTTTTCAATTTTTTTTGCCCTGGTTAGGGTTGCCAAGATACTTTATCCACCAAATCCTGATTACCGAATCCCACGGAACATTGGGGAAGACAACTTCACCTCACGTATAGGTTGGGCCTACAAACTGAGGGCATAGGGTTTTTTACCAAGTCTCCGTCGCTCCGGTGCCCATAACTTTTGATCCGTAAGGAGTTACGCAGTGCATAGCATACCGTTGCAAAGCTTTCTAAGAGCTCTACGACGGGGGTAGCCAGCTTGCTCGCTGCGCCCATATTTGGAGCCCAAAATCGAACATTTTCATCAGTTTCAGGCCAATTTTCTTCTTTTGCAATGTTTTTCCGTCCCGGATCGTACGTCGTGAACTGTTAAAAGGACGACAACCTGACTCGCGGGACATGAGAGGGCCCTACAACGTGTTGATATCACGTCCTGCGAGGATGCTGCGTTGTTGAAGCGGATGGGTAATCGTTAAGCCCATTGGGCCTTTTGAATGGGCCATATCTCTAGGCTGGGACTGTGAACCGTTAACACATATAGGAATTGTGCCCTCAACATGACGGGTGCGATCATACCAGCACTAATGCACCGGATCCCATCAGAACTCTGAAGTTAAGCGTGCTTGGGCGAGAGTAGTACTAGGATAGGTGACCCCCTGGGAAGTCCTCGTGTTACACCCCCTTTTCAATTTTTTTTGCCCTGATTAGGTTTGCCAAGATACTTTATCCACCAAATCTCTATTACTGAATCCCATGGAACATTGGGCAAGACAACTTCGCTTCACGTAAAGGCTAGGCCCGCAAACCGAAGGCGTAGGGTTTGTGACCAGGTCTTCGTCGCTCTGGTGCCCATAAATTTTGAATCGTAAGGAGTTACGCAACGCACAGCATACTGTTGCAAAGCTCTCTGACAGCTCTACGATGGGGGCAGCCACCTTGCTCACGGTGCCCCTTTTTGGAGCCCAAAATCAAATGTTTTCATCAGTTTCAGGCCACTTTTCTTCTTTTGCTCTATTTTTCCATCCCGGATCGTACGTCGTGAACTGTTAAAAGGACGACAACCTAACTCGCGGGACATCAGAGGGCCCTACAATGTGTCGATATCACGTCTTGCGAGGATGCTGCGTTGTTGAAGCGGATGGGTTGTCGTTAAGCCCATTGGGCCTTTTGAATTGGCCATCTCTCTAGGCTAGGATTGTGAACAGTTAACAAATAATGAAATTGTGCCCTCAACATGACGGGTGCGATCATACCAAAACTAATGTACAGGATCCCATCAGAACTCCGAAGTTAAGCGTGCTTGGGCGAGAATAGTACTAGGATGGGTGACCCCATGTGAAATCCTCGTGTTGCACCCCCTTTTCAATTTTTTTTGCCCTGGTTAGGGTTGCCAAGATACTTTATCCACCAAAACTCTATTACCGAATCTCAAGGAACATTGGGCAAGACAACATCGCTTCACGTAGAGGCTGGGCTCGCAAACCGAGGGCGTAGGGTTTGTGACTAGGTCTCCGTCGCTCCGGTGCCCATACCTTTTGATCCGTAAGGAGTTACACGGCGCACAACATACCGTTGCAAATCTCTTTGAGAGCTCTACGATGGGGGCAGCCAGCTTGCTCGCTGTACCTTTTTTTGTAGCAAAAAATTGAACGTTTTCATCAGTTTCATGCCACTTTTCTTCTTTTGCTCTGTTTTTTCATCCCGGATCATACGTCGGGAATAGTTAAAAGGACGACAATCTGACTCGCGGGACATCAGAGGGCCCTACAACGTGTCGATATCACGTCTTGCGAGGATGCTGCGTTGTTGAAGCGGATGGGTTGTCGTTAAGCCTATTGGGCCTTTTGAATGGGCCATCTATCAAGGTTGGGATTGTGAACCGTTAACACATGTAAAAATTGTGGCCTCAACATGACGGGTGTGATCATTCCAGCACTACTGCACCAGATCACATCAGAACTCCGAAGTTAAGCGTGCTTGGGCGAGAGTAATACTAAGATGGGTGACCCCCTGGGAAGTCCTCGTGTCCCACCCCCTTTTCAAATTTTTTTTCCCTAGTTAGTGTTGCCAAGATACTTTATCCACCAAATCTCTATTACCGAATCCCACGGAACATTGGGCAAGACAACATCGATTCACGTAGAGGCTGGGCTCACAAACCTAGGGCGTAGGGTTTGTGACCAAGTCTCCCTCGCTCCGGTGCCCATAACTTTTGATCCATAAGGAGTTACGCGGCGCACAGCATACCGTTGTAAAGCACTCTAAGAGCTCTACGACAGGGGCTGCCATCTTGCTCGCTATGCCCATTTTTTGAAGCCCAAAATCAAACGTTTTCATCAGTTTCAAGCCACTTTTCATCTTTTGCAATGTTTTTCTGTCCCGGATCGTACGTCGTAAACATCACGTCTTGCGAGGATGCTGCATTGTTGAAGTGGATGGGTTGTCGTTAAGGCCATTGGGCCTTTTGAATGGGCCATCTCTCTAGGCTGGGACTGTGAACCGTTAACACATATAGGAATTGTGCCCTCAACATGACGGGTGCGATCATACCAGCACTAATGCACCGGATCCCGTCAGAACTCGGAAGTTAAGCGTGCTTGGGCGAGAGTAGGACTAGGAAGGGTGACGCCTTGGGAAGCCCTCGTGTTGCACCCCCTTTTCAATTCTTTTTGTCCTGGTTAGGGTTGCCAAGATACTTTATCAACCAAATCTCTATTACCGAATCCCACGGAACATTGGCAAAAACAACATCGCTTCACGTGGAGGCTGGGCTTGCAAACCGAGGGCGCAAGGTTTGTGACCAGGTCTCCGTCGCTCCGGTGCCCATAACTTTAGATCCGTAAGGAGTAATGCGGTGCACAGCATACCGTTGCAAAGCCCTTTGAGAGCTCTACGATGGGGGCAGCCAGCTTGCTCGCTTGCCCATTTTTGGAGCCCAGAATTTAACGTTTTCATCAGTTTCAGGCTACTTTTCTTCTTTTGCTCTGTTTTTCCGTCCCAGATAGTACGTCGTGAACTGTTAAAAGGACGACGACCTGACTCGCGGGACATCAGAGGGCCCTACAATGTGTCGATATCACGTCTTGCAAGGATGCTGCGTTGTTGAAGCAGATGGGTTGTCGTTAAGCCTATTGGGCCTTTTGAATGGGCCATCTCTCTAGGTTGGGATTGTGAACCGTTAACACATGTAAAAATTGTGCCCTCAACATGACGGGTGCGATCATTCCAGCACTACTGCACCAGATCACATCAGAACTCCGAAGTTAAGCGTGCTTGGGCGAGAGTAGTACTAAGATGGGTGACCCCCTTGGAAGTCCTCGTGTTGCACCCCCTTTTCAATTTTTTTTTTCCTGGTAAGGGTTGCCAAAATACTTTATCTACCAAATCTTTATTCCCGAATCCCACGGAACATTGGACAAGACAACTTCGCTTCACGTAGAGGCTGGGCCAGCAAACCGAGGGCGTAGGGTTTATGATTAGGTCTCCGTCGCTCCGGTGCCCATAACTTTTGATCCGTAAGGAGTTACGCGGTGCACCGCATACCGTTACAAAGCTCTCTAAGATCTCTACGACGGGGGCAGCCAGCTTGCTCATTGTGCCCATTTTTTGAGCCCAAAATCGAATGTTTTCATCAGTTTCAGGCCACTTTTCTTCTTTTGCAATGTTTTTCCGTCCCGAATCGTATGTCGTGAACTGTTAAAAGGACGACAACCTGACTCGCGGGACATCAGAGGGCCCTACAATGTGTCGATATCACGTCTTGCAAGGATGCTGCATTGTTGAAGTAGATGGGTTGTCGTTAAGCCCATTGGGCCTTTTGAATGGGCCATCTCTCTAGGCTGGGACTGTGAACCGTTAACTCATATAGGAATAGTGCCCTCAACATGACGGGTGTGATCATACTAGCACTAATGCTCTGGATCCCATCAGAACCCGAGAGTAGTACTAAGATGGTTGACCCCCTGGGAAGTCCTCGTGTTGCACCCCCTTTTCAATTTTTTTGGCCCTAGTTAGGGTTGCCAAGATACTTTATCCACCAAATCTCTATTACCGAATCCCACGGAACATTGGGCAAGGCAACATCGCTTCACGTAGAGGCTGGTCTCGCAAACCGAGGCCGTAGGCTTTGTGACTAGGTCTCCGTCGCTCCGGTGCCCCTAACTTTTGATCAGTGAGGAGTTACGAGGCGCACAGCATACCGTTGCAAAGCTCTCTGAGAGCTCTGCGACGGGGGCAGCCAGTTTGATCGCTGTGCTCGATTTTGGAGCCAGAATCGAACGTTTTCATCAGTTTCACGCCACTTTTTTTCTTGTGCTCTATTTTTCTGTCCCGGATTGTACGTCGTGAACTGTTAAAAGGACGACAACCTCACTCGCGGGACATCAGAGGGCCCTACAACGTGTCGATATCACGTCTTGCGAGGATGCTGCGTTGTTGAAGCGAATAGGTTGTCGTTAAGCCCATTCGGCCTTTTGAATGGGCCATCTCTCTAGGTTGGGATTGTGAACCGTTAACACATGTAGGAATTGTGCCCTCAACATGACGGGTGCGATCATACCAGCACTAATGCACCAGATCACATCAGAACTCCGAAGTTAAGCGTGCTTGGGCGAGAGTAGTACTAAGATGGGTGACCCCCTGGGAAGTCCTCGTGTTGCACCCCCTTTAAATTTTTTTTTTTCCTGGTTAGGGTTGCCAAAATATTTTATCCACCAAATCTTTATTACTGAATCCCACGGAATATTGGGCAAGACAACTTCGCTTCACGTAGAGGCTGGGCCAGCAAACCCAGGGCGTAGGGTTTGTGACCAGGTCTCCGTCACTCCGGTGCCCATAACTTTTGATCCGTAAGGAGTTATGCGACGCACAACATACCGTTGCAAAGCCCCCTGATAGCTCTACAATGGGGGCAGCCAGCTTGCTCGATGTGCCCATTTTTGGAGCCCAAAATCAAACGTTTTTATCAATTTCAGGCCACTTTATCTTCTTTTGCTCTGTTTTACCGTCCCGGATCGTACGTTGTGAACTGTTAAAAGGACGACGACCTGACTCGCAGGACATCAGAGGGCCCTACAATGTGTCGATATCACATCTTGCGAGGTTGCTGAATTGTTGAAGCGGATGGGTTGTCGTTAAGCCTATTGGGCCTTCTGAATGGGCCATCTCTCTAGGCTGGTACTATGAACCGTTAACACATATAGGAATTATGCCCTGAACTTGACGGGTGCGATCATACCAGCACTAATGCACCGGATCACATCAGAACTCCGAAGTTAAGCGTGCTTAGGCGAGAGTAGTACTAGGATGGGTGACCCCCTGGGAAGTCCTCGTGTTGCACCCTCTTTTCAATTTTTTTTGCCCTAGTTAGGGTTGCCAAGATACTTTATCCCCAAAATCTCTATTACCGAATCCCACGGAACGTTGGGCAAGACAAATTCGCTTCACATAGAGGCTGGGCCCACAAACTGAGGGCGTAGGGTTTGTGACCAGGTCTCCGTCGCTCCGGTGCCCATAACTTTTGATCCGTAAGGAGTTACGCGGCGCACAACATACCGTTGCAAAGCTCTCTGAGAGCTCTACGACGGGGGCAGCCAGTTTGCACACTGTGCCCGATTTTTGGAGCCCAAATTCGAACGTTTTCATCAGTTTCAGGCCACTTTTCTTCTTTTGCTCTGTTTTTCCATCCCGGATCTTACGTCGTGAACTGTTAAAAGGACGACAATCTGACTTGCGGGATATCAGAGGGCCCTACAACGTGTCGATATCACGTCTTGCGAAGATGCTGCAGTGTTGAAGTGGATGGGTTGTCGTTAAGCCCATTGGGCCTTTTGAATGGGCCATCTCTCTAGGCTGGTACTATGAACCGTTAACACATATAGGAATTGTGCTCTGAACATGACGGATGCGATCATACCAGCACTAATGCACCGGATCACATCAGAACTCCGAAATTAAGCATGCTTAGGCGAGAGTAGTACTAGGATGGGTGACCCCCTGGGAAGTCCTCGTGTTGCATCCCCTTTTCAGTCTTTTTTGCACTGGTTAGGGTTGCCAATATACTTTATCCACAAAATCTCGATTACCGAATCCCACGGAACATTGGGCAATACAACTTCACTTAACGTATAGGCTGGGCCTGCAAACCGTGGGCGTAGGGTTTGTGAAGAAGTCTCCGTCGCTCCGGTGCCTATAACTTTTGATCCGTAAGGAGTTACGCGGTGCACAGCATACCGTTGCAAAGCTCTCTGAGAGCTCTACGACGGGGGTAGCCAGCTTTCTCGCTGTGCCCATTTTTGGAGCCCAAAATCGAACGTTTTCATCAGTTTCAGGCCACTTTTCTTCTTTTGCTCTATTTTTTCATCCCGGATCATACATCGTGAACAATTAAAAGGAGGACAATCTGACTCGCGGGAAATCAGAGGGCCCTACAACGTGTCGATATCACGTCTTGCGAGGATGCTGCATTGTTGAAGCGGGTGGGTTGTCGTTAAGACCGTTGGGCCTTCTGAATGGGCCATTTCTCTAGGTTGGTATTGTGAACCGTTAACACATATAGGAATTGTGCCCTCAAGATGACGGCTGCTATCATACCATCACTAATGCACCGGATCATATCAAAACTCCGAAGTTAAGCGTGCTAGGGCGAGAGTAGTAATAAGATGGATGACCCCCTGGGAAGTCCTCGTGTTGCACCCCATTTTCAATTTTTTTTTTCCTAGTTAGGGTTGCCAAGATAGTTTATCCACCAAATCTCTATTACCGAATCCCACAGAACATTGGGCAAGACAACATCGATTCACGTAGAGGCTGGGCTCACAAACCCAGGGCGTAGGGTTTGTCACCAGGTCTCCGTCACTCCAGTGCCCATAACTTTTGATCCATAAGGAGTTACGCGGCGCACAACATACCGTTGCAAAGCTCTCTAAGAGCTCTATGACAGGGGCAGCCAGCTTGCTCGCCGAGCCCATTTCTTGGAGCCCAAAATTGAACGTTTTCATCAGTTTCAAGCCACTTTTCGTCTTTTGCAATGTTTTTCCGTCCCGGATCGTACGTCGTGAACTGTTAAAAGGACGACAACCTGACTCGCGGGACATCAGAGGGCCCTACAACGTGTCCATATCACGTCTTGCGAGGATGCTGCATTGTTGAAGCGGGTGGGTTGTCGTTAAGACCGTTGGGCCTTCTGAATGGGCCATTTCTCTAGGTTGGTACTGTCAACCGTTAACACATATAGGAATTGTGCCCTCAAGATGACGGCTGCTATCATACCATCACTTATGCACCGGATCATATCAAAACTCCCAAGTTAAGCATGCTAGGGCTAGAGTAGTACTAGGATGAGTGACCCCCTGGGACGTCCTCGTGTTGCACCCCCTTTTCAATTTTTTTTGCCCTAGTTAGGCTTGCCAAGATACTTTATCCACCAAATCTTTATTACTGAACTCCACGGAACATTGGGCAAGACAACTTCGCTTCACGTATACGCTGGGCCCGCAAACCGAGGGCGTAGTGTTTGTGATCAGGTCTCTGTTGCTCCGGTGCCCATAACATTTTATCCGTAAGGAGTTACGCGGTGCACAGCATACCGTTGTAAAGCTCCCTAAGAGCTCTACGACAAGGGCAGCCAGCTTGCTCGCTGTGCCCATTTTTTGAAGCCAAAAATCAAACATTTTCATCAGTTTCAAGCCACTTTTCGTCTTTTGCAATGTTTTTCCATCCCAGATCGTACGTCGTGAACTGTTAAAAGGACGACAACCAGACTCGCGGGACATCAGAGGGCCCTACAACGTGTCCATATCACGTCTTGTGAGGATGCTGCGTTATTGAAGTGGATGGGTTGTCGTTAAGCCCATTGGGCCTTTTGAATGGGCCATCTCTCTAGGTTGGGACTGTGAACCGTTAACACATATAGGAATTGTGCCCTCAACATGACGGGTGCGATCATACTAGCACTAATGCTCTGGATCCCATCAGAACTCGGAAGTTAAGCGTGCTTGGGCGAGAGTAGTACTAGGATGGGTGACCCCTAGGAAAGTCCTCGTGTTCCACCCCCTTCTCAATTTTTTTTGCCCTTGTTAGGGTTGCCAAGATACTTTATCCACCAAATCTCTTTTACCAAATCCCACGGAACATTGGGCAAGACAACATCGCTTCACGTAGAGGCTGGGCTCGCAAACCGAGGGCATAGGGTTTGTGACCAAGTCTCCGTCGCTCCGGTACCCATAACTTTTGATCCGTAAGGAGTTACGTGGTGCACCGCATACCGTTGCAAAGCCGTCTGACAGCTCTACAATGGGGGCAGCCAGCTTGCTCGCTGTGCCCATTTTTGGAGCGTAAAATCAAACGTTTTTATCAATTTCAGGCCACTTTTCTTCTTTTGCTCTATTTTTCCATCCCGAATCGTACGCCATGAACTGTTAAAAGGATGACGACCTGACGCGCAGGATATCAGAGGGCCCTACAACGTGTCGATATCACGTCTTGCGAGGTTGCTGAATTGTTGAAGTGGATGGGTTGTCGTTAATCCTATTGGGCCTTCTGAATGGGCCATCTCTCTAGGCTGGTACTATGAACTGTTAACACATATAGGAATTATGCCCTGAACTTGACGGGTGCGATCATATCAGCACTAATGCACCGGATCACATCAGAACTCCAAAGTTAAGCGTGCTTAGGTGAGAGTAGTACTAGGATGGGTGACCCCCTGGGAAGTCCTCGTGTTGCACCCCCTTTTCAATTTTTTTTGCCCTGGTTTGGGTTGCCAAGATACTTTATCCCCAAAATCTCTATTACCGAATCCCACGGAACATTGGGCAAGACAACTTCGCTTCATATAGAGGTTGGGCCCGCAAACCGATGGCGTAGGGTATGTGACCAGGTCTCCTTCGCTCCGGTGCCCATAACTTTTGATCCGTAAGGAGTTATGCGGCGCACAACATACCGTTGCAAAGCTCTCTGAGAGCTCTACGATGGGGGCAGCCAGCTTGCACACTGTGCCCAATTTTTGGAGCCCAAATTCGAACGTTTTCATCAGTTTCAGGCCACTTTTCTTCTTTTGCTCTGTTTTTCCGTCACGGATCTTACGTCGTGAACTGTTAAAAGGACGACAATCTGACTTGCGGGATATCACAGGGCCCTACAACGTGTCGATATCACGTCTTGCGAAGATGCTGCATTGTTGAAGCGGATGGGTTGTCGTTAAGCCTATTGGGCCTTCTAAATGGGCCATCTTTCTAGGCTGGTACTATGAACCGTTAACACATATAGGAATTGTGCCCTGAACATGACGGATGCGATCATACCAGCACTAATGCACCGGATCACATCAGAACTCCGAAGTTAAGCGTGCTTAGGCGAGAGTAGTACTAGGATGGGTGACCGCCTGGGAAGTCCTCGTGTTGCATCCCCTTTTCAATTTTTTTTGCACTGGTTTGGGTTGCCAAGATACTTTATCCACCAAATCTCGATTACCGAATACCACAGAACATTGGGCAAGACAACTTCACTTAACGTATAGGCTAGGCCTGCAAACCGTGGGCGTAGGGTTCGTGACCAAGTCTCCGTCGCTCTGGTGCCCATAACTTTTGATCCGTAAGGAGTTACGCGGTGCACAGCATACCGTTGCAAAGCTCTCTAAGAGTTCTACGACGGGGGCAGCTAGCTTGCTCACTGTGCCCATTTTTGGAGACCAAAATCGAACGTTTTCATCAGTTTCAGGCCACTTCTCTTCTTTTGCTCTGTTTTTCTGTCCCGGATCGTACGTTGTGAACTGTTAAAAGGATTACAATCTGACTCACGGGATATCAGAGGGCCCTAAAATGTGTCGATATCACGTCTTGCGAGGATGCTACATTGTTGAAGCGGATGGGTTGTCATTAAGCCCATTGCGCCTTCTTAATGGGCCATCTCTCTAGGCTGGTACTATGAACCGTTAACACATATAGGAATTGTGCCCTGAACATGAGGGGTGCGATCATACCAGCACTAATGCACCGGATCACATCAGAACTCCGAAGTTAAGCGTGCTTAGGCGAGAGTGGTGCTAGGATGGGTGACCCCTTGTGAAGTCCTAGTGTTGCACCCACTTTTCAATTTTTTTTGCCCTGGTTGGGGTTGCCAAGATACTTTATCCACCAAATCTCTAATACCGAATCCCACAGAACATTGGGCAAGACAACTTCGCTTCACGTATAGGCTGGCCCCGCAAACCGAGGGCGTAGGGTTTGTGACCAGGTCTACGTCGATCCGGTGCCTATAACTTTTGATTCGTAAGGCGTTACGCGGCGCACAGCATACCGTTGCAAAGCTCTCTGAGAGCTCTACGACGGTGGCAGCCAGCTTGCTCGCTTTGCCCTTTTTTGGAGTCTAAAATCGAACGTTTTCATTAGTTTCAGGCCACTTTTCTTCTTTTGCTCCGTTTTTTCATCCCGGATCGTACGTCGTGAACTGTTAAAAGGACGACAAACAGACTCGCGGGACATAAAAGTGCCCTACAACGTGTCGATATGACGTCTTGCGAGGATGCTGAGTTGTTGAAGTAGATGGGCTGTAGTTAAGCCCATTGGGCCTTCTGAATAGGCCATCTCTCTAGGTTGGTACTGTGAACCGTTAACACATATAGGAAATGTGCCCTGAACTTGACGGGTGCGATCATACCAACACTAATGCACCGGATCACATCAGAACCCCGAAGTTAAGCGTGCTTGGGCGAGAGTAGTAATAGTATGGGTAACCCCCTGGGAAGTCGTCGTGTTGCACCCCCTTTTCAATTTTTTTTGCCCTGGTTAGGGTTGCCAAGATACTTTATCCACCAAATCTCTGTTACCGAATCCCACGGAACATTGGGCAAGACAACTTCGCTTCACGTAGAGGCTGGACCTGCAAACCGAGGGCGTAGGGTTTGTGACCAGGTCTCCGTCGCTCTGGTGCCCATAACTTTTGATCCGTAAGGAGTTACGCGGCGCACAGCATACCGTTGCAAAGCTCTCTGAGAGCTCTACGACGGTGGCATCCAGCTTGCTCACTGTGCCCATTTTTTGAGCCTAAAATCAAACGTTTTCATTAGTTTCAGGCTACTTTTCTTCTTTTGCTCTGTTTTTCCATCCCAGATCGTACGTCGTGAAATGTTAAAAGGATGACAACCTGACTCGCGGGACATCAGAGGGCCCTACAACGTGTCGATATCATGTCTTACGAGGATGCGGCGTTGTTGAAGCAGATGGGTTGTCGTTAAGCCCATTGGGCCTTTTGAATGGGCCATCTCTCTAGGCAGGGACTGTGAACCGTTAACACATAAAGGAATTGTGCCCTAAACATGACGGTTGCGATCATACCAGCACGAATGCACCGGATCCCATCAGAACTCTGATGTTAAGCGTGCTTGGGCGAGAGTAGTACTAGGATGGGTGACCCCTTGGGAAGTCCTCGTGTTGCACCCCTTTTTCAATTTTTTTTCCTTGGTTAGGGTTGCCAAGATACTTTATTCACCAAATCTCTATTACTGAATCCCACGGAACATTAGGCAAGACAACATCGCTTCACGTGGAGGCTGGGCCCTTAAACAGAGGGCGTAGGGTTTGTGACCAGGTCTCCGTCGCTCCAGTGCCCATAACTTTTGATCCATAAGGAGTTACGCGGTGCACAGCATATCGTTGCAAAGCTATCTCAGAGCTCTACGACGGGGGCAGCCAGCTTGCTCGCTGTGCCCATTTTTGGAGCACAAAATTGAACATTTTCATCAGTTTCAGGCCACTTTTCTTCTTTAGCTCTATTTTTTCGTCCTGGATCGTACGTCGTGAACTGTTAAAAGGACGACAACCTGACTCGCGGGACATCAGAGGGCCCTACAACGTGTCGATAGCACGTCTTGCGAGGATGCTGCATTGTTGAAGCGGATGGGTTGTCATTAAGCCCATTGGGCCTTTTGAATGGGCCATCTCTCTAGGCTGGTACTATGAACCGTTAACACATATACGAATTGTGCCTTGAACATGACCTGTGCGATCAAACCAGCACTAATGCACAGGATCACATCAGAACTCCGAAGTTAAGCGTGCTTAGGCGAGAGTAGTACTAGGATGGGTGACCCCCTGGGAAGTCCTCGTGTTGCACCCTCTTTTCAATTTTTTTTGCCCTGGTTAGGGCTGCCAAGATACTTTATCCACCAAATCTCTATTACCGAATCCCATGGAACATTGGGCAAGACAACTTCGCTTCACGTATAGGCTGGGCCCACAAACCGAGGGCGTAGGGTTTGTGACCAGGTCTCCGTCGCTCTGGTGCCCATAACTTTTGATCCGTAAGGAGTTACGCGGTGCACAGTATACCGTTGCAAAGCTCTCTGAGAGCTCTACGACTGGGGCAGCTAGCTTGCTTGTTGTGCCCAATTTTAGAGCCCAAAATCGAACGTTTTCATCAGTTTCAGGCCACATTTTTCTTCTTTTGCAATGTTTTTCCATCCTGGATCGTACGTCGCGAACTGTTAAAAGGACGACAACCTGACTCGCGTGACATCAGAGGGACTTACACTGTGTCGATATCACGTCTTGCGAGATGCTGCGTTGTTGAAGCAGATGGGTTGTCGTTAAGTCCATTGGGCCTTTTGAATGGGCCATCTCTCTTGGCTGGGTCTGTGAACCGTTAACACATAAAGGAATTGTGCCCTCAACATGATGGTTGCGATCATACCAGTACTAATGCACCGAATCCCATCAGAACTCTGAAGTTAAGCGTGCTTGGGCGAGAGTAGTACTAGGATGGGTGACCCCTTGGGAAGTCCTCGTGTTGCACCCCTTTTTCAATTTGTTTTTCCCTGGTTATTGTTGCCAAGATACTTTATATACCAAACCTCTATTACCGAATCCCACGGAACATTAGGCAAGACAACAGCGCTTCACGTAGAGGCTGGGCCCGTAAACCGAGGGCGTAGGGTTTGTGACCAGCTCTCTGTCGCTCCAGTGCCCATAACTTTTGATCCGTAAGGAGTTACGCGGCGCACAGCATACCGTTGCAAAGCTCTCTGAGAGATCTACGACGGGGGCAGCAAGCTTGCTTGCTATGCCCGTTTTTGGAGTCCAAAACCAAACTTTTTCATCAGTTTCAGGCCACTTTTCTTTCTTTGCTCTGTTTTTCCGTCCCGGATCGTACGTCGTGAACTGTTAAAAGGACAAAAACCTGACTCACTGGACATCAGAGTGCCCTATACTGTGTCGATATCACGTCTTGTGAGGATGCTGCATTGTTGAAGCGGATGGGTTGTCGTTAAGCCCATTGGGCCTTATGAATGGGCCATCTCTCTAGCTGGGACTGTGAACTGCTAACACATATAGGAATTGTGCCCTCAACATGACCGGTACGATCATACCAGCACTAAAAGACCGGATCACATCAGAACCCCGAAGTTAAGCGTGCTTGGGCGAGAGTAGTACTAGGATGGGTGACCCCTTGGGAAGTCCTCGTGTTGCACCCCTTTTTCAATTTTTTTTGCCCCGGTTAGGTTTGCCACGATACTTTATCCACAAAATCTCTATTACTGAATCCCACGGAACATTGGGCAAGACAACTTCGCTTCACGTAGAGGCTAGACCCGCAAACCGAGGGCGTAGTGTTTGTGACCAGGTCTCCGTCGCTCCGGTGCCCATAAGTTTTGATCTGTAACGAGTTACGCGGCGCACAGCATACCGTTGCAAAGCTCTTTGAGAGCTCTACGACGGGGGCAGCCAGCTTGCTCGCTGTGCCCATTTTTGGAGCCTAAAATCGAACGTTTTCATTAGTTTCAGGCCACTTTTCTTCGTTTGCTCTATTTTTCCGTCCCGGATCGTACGTCGTGAACTGTTAAAAGGACGACAACCTGACTCGCGGGTCATCAGAGGACCCTATAATGTGTCGATATCACGTCTTGCAAGGATGCTGCGTTGTTGAAGCAGATGGGTTGTCATTAAGCCCATTGGGCCTTTTGAATGGGCCATCTCTATAGGCTGGGACTGTGAACCGTTAACACATAAAGGAATTGTGCCCTCAACATGATGGGTGCGATCATACCTGCACTAATGCACCGGATCCCATCAGAACTCTGAAGTTAAGCGTGCTTGGGCGAGAGTAGTACTAGGATGGGTGACCCCCTGGAAAGTCCTCGTGTTGCACCCACTTTTCTATTTTTTTTGCCCTGGTTAGGGTTGCCAAGATACTTTATCCACCAAATCTCTATTACCGAATCCCACGGAACATTGGGCAAGACAACTTCGCTTCACGTAGAGTCTGGACCCGCAAACCGATGGCGTACGGTTTGTGACCAGGTCGCCATCGCTCCGATGCCCATAACTTTTGATCCGTAAGGAGTTACGCGGTGTACAGCATACCGTTGCAAAGCTCTCTGAGAGCTCTACGACGTGGGCAGCCAGCTTGCTCACAGTGCCCCTTTTTGGAGCCCAAAATCGAACGTTTTCATCAGTTTCTGGTCACTTTTCTTCTTTTGCTCTATTTTTCCGTCCCGGATCGTACGTCGTGAACTGTTAAAAGGACGACAACCTAACTCGCGGGACATCAGAGGGCCCTACAACGTGTCGATATCGCGTCTTGCGGGGATACTGGCTTGTTGAAGCGGATGGGTTGTCGTTAAGCCCATTGGGCCTTTTGAATGGGCCATCTCTCTAGGTTGGTACTATGAACCGTTAACACATATAGGAATTTTGCCCTCAACATAACGGGTGCGATCATAACAGCACTAATGCACCGGATCACATCAGAACTACGAAGTTAAGCATGCTTGGGCGAGAGTTGTACTTGGATGGGTGACTCCCTAGGAAGTCCTCGTGTTGCACCCCCTTTTCAATATTTTTTACTCTGATTAGGGTTGCCAAGATACTTTATCTACCAAATCTCTATTACCGAATCCCACGGAACACTGGGCAAGACAACTTCGCTTGACGTTGAGGCTGGACACGTAAACCGAGGGCGTAGGGTTTGTGACCAGGTCTCCGTTGCTCCGGTGCCCATAACTTTTGATCTGTAATGGGTTACGCGGTGTACAGCAAACCGTTGCAAAGCTCTCTTAGAGCTCTATGATCGGGGCAGCCAACTTGCTCGCTGTGCCCGTTTTTGGAGCCCAAAATTGAACGTTTTCATCAGTTTCAGGCCACTTTTCTTCTTTTGCTCTATTTTTTCGTCCCGGATCGTATGTCGTGAACTGTTAAAAGGACGACAACCTGACTCGCAGGACATCAGAGGGCCCTACAACGTGTCGATATCAAGTCTTGCAGGGATGCTGCCTTGTTGAAGCGGATGGGTTGCCAAGATACTTTATCCACCAAATCTCTGTTACCGAATCCCACGGAACATTGGGCAAGACAACTTCGCTTGACGTAGAGGCTGGACCCGCAAACTGAGGGCGTAGGGTTTGTGACCTGGTCTCCGACATTTCGTTGCCCATAACTTTTGATCCGTAAGGAGTTACGCGGCGCACAACATACCGTTGCAATGCTCTCTGAGAACCCTACGACGGTGGTAGCCAGCTTTCTTGCTGTGCCCATTTTTGGAGCCTAAAATTGAACGTTTTCAATAGTTTCAGACAACTTTTCTTCTTTTGCTCTATTTTTCCATCCCGGATCGTATGTCGTGAACTGTTAAAAGAACAAAAACCTGACTCGCAGGACATCAGGGGGCCATACAATGTGTCGATATCACGTCTTACGAGGATGCTGCGATGTTGAAGCAGATGGGTTGTCGTTAAGCCCATTGGGCCATTTGAATGGGCCATCTCTCTAGGCTAGGATTGTGAACCGTTAACACATAAAGGAATTGTGCCCTCAACATGACGGGTAAGATCATACCAGCACTAATGCACCGGATCCCATCAGAACTCTGAAGTTAAGCATGCTTGGGAGAGAGTAGTACTAGGATGGGTGACCACTTGGGAAGTTCTCGTGTTGCACCCCTTTTTCAATTTTTTTTTTCTTGGTTAGGGTTGCCAAGATACTTTATCCACCAAATCTCTATTACCGAATCCCACAGAACATTAGGCAAGATAACATCGCTTCACGTAGAGGCTGGGCCCGTAAACCGAGGGCGTAAGGTTTGTGACCAGGTCTACGTCGCTCCAGTGCCCATAACTTTTGATCCGTAAGGATTTACGCGGCGCATAGCATACCGTTGCAAAGCTCTCTGGGAGATTTACGAGAAGGGCAGCAAGCTTGCTTGCTATGCCAGTTTTTGGAGCCCAAAATCGAACGTTTTCATCAATTTCAGGCCATTTTTCTTCTTCTACTCTATTTTTCCGTCCAGGATCGTACGTCGTGAACTGTTAAAAGGACAACAACCTAACTTGCGGGACATCAGAGGGCCCTATAACGTGTCGATATCACGTCTTACGGGGATGTGGCATTGTTGAAGTGGATGGGTTGTCGTTAAGCCCATTGGGCTTTCTGAATGGGCCAACTCTCTAGCTGGGACTGTGAACCGTTAACACATATAGGAATTGTGCCCTCAACATGACCGGTGCGATCATACCAGCACTAATGCACCGGATCACATTAGAACTCCGAAGTTAAGCGTGCTTGGGCGAGAGTAGTACTAGGATGGGTGACCCCTTGGGAAGTCCTCGTGTTGCACCCCCATTTCAATTTTTTTTGCACCGGTTAGGGTTGCCAAGATACTTTATCCACCAAATCTCTATTACTGAATCCCACGGATCATTGGGCAAGACAACTTCGCTTCCCGTAGAGGCTGGACCTGCAAACCGAGGGCGTAGGGTTTGTGACCAGGTCTCCATCGCTTCGGTGCCCATAACTTTTGATCCGTAAGGAGTTACGCGGCGCACAGCATACCGTTGCAAAGCGGTCTGAGAGCTCTACTACGGGGGCAGCCAGCTTGCTCGCTGTGCCCATTTTTGGATACTAAAATCGAACGTTTTCATTAGTTTTAGGCCACTTTTCTTCTTTTGCTCTGTCTTTCCGTCCCGGATCGTGCGTCGTGAACTGTTAAAAGGACGACAACCTGACTCGCGGGACATCAGAAGGCCCTACAACGTGTCAATATCACGTCTTGCGAGGATGCTGCGATGTTGAAGCAGATGGGTTGTCGTTAAGCCCATTGGGCCTTTTGAATGGGCCATCTCTCTAGGCTGGGACTGTGAACCGTTAACACATAAAGGAATTGTGCCCTCAACATGACGAGTAAGATCATACCAGCACTAATGCACAGGATCCCATCAAAACTCTGAAGTTAAGCATGCTTGGGAGAGAGTAGTGCTAGGATGGGTGACCCCTTGGGAAATTCTCGTGTTGCACCCCTTTTTCAAATTTTTTTCCTTGGTTAGGGTTGCCAAGATACTTTATCCACCAAATCTCTATTACCGAATCCCACGGAACATTAGGCAAGATAACATCGGTTCACGTAGAGGCTGGGCCCGTAAACCGAGGGCGTAGGGTTTGTGACCAAGTCTACGTCGCTCCAGTGCCCATAACTTTTGATCCGTAAGGAGTTACGCGGCGCACAGCATGCCGTTGCAAAGCTCTCTGAGAGATTTACGATTGGGGCAGCAAGCTTGCATGCTATGCCAGTTTTTGGAGCCCAAAATCGAACGTTTTCATCAGTTTCAGGCCACTTTTCTTCTTCTACTCTATTTTTTCGTCCAGGATCGTACGTCGTGAACTGTTAAAAGGACGACAACCTGACTCGCGGGACATCAGAGGGCCCTATAACGTGTTGATATCACATCTTACGAGGATGCTGCAATGTTGAAGCGGATGTGTTGTCGTTAAGCCCATTGGGCCTTCTGAATGGGCCATCTCTCTAGCTGGGACTGTGAACCGTTAACACATATAGGAATTGTGCCGTCAACATGACCGGTGCGATCATACCAGCACTAATGCACCGGATCACATTAGAACTCCGAAGTTAAGCGTGCTTGGGCAAGAGTAGTACTAGGATGGGTGACCCCCTGGGAAGTCCTCGTGTTGCACCCCCATTTCAATTTTTTTTGCCCCGGTTAGGGTTGCCAAGATACTTTATCCACCAAATCTCTATTACCGAATCCCACGGAACATTGGGCAAGAAAACTTCGCTTCACGTAGAGGCTGGACCTGCAAACCGAGGGCGTAGGGTTTATGACCAGGTCTCCATCGCTTCGGTGCCCATAACTTTTGATCCGTAAGGAGTTACGCGGTGTACAACATACCGTTGCAAAGCTGTCTGAGAGCTCTACGACGGGGGCAGCCAGCTTGCTCACTGTGCCCCTTTATGGAGTCCAAAATCGAAAGTTTTCATCAGTTTTAGGCCACTTTTCTTCTTTTGCTCTGTTTTTCGATCCCGGATCGTGCGTCGTGAACTGTTAAAAGGACGACAACCAGACTCGTGGGACATCAGAGGGCCCTACAATGTGTCGATATCCCGTCTTGCGGGGATGCTGGCTTGTCGAAGCGGATGGGTTGTCGTTAAGCCCATTGGGCCTTTTGAATGGGCCATCTCTCTAGGCTGGTACTATGAATTGTTAACACATATAGGAATTGTGCCCTCAACATGACGGGTACGATCATAACAGCACTAATGCACCGGATCCCATCAGAACTCTGAAGTTAAGCGTGCTTGGGCGAGAGTAGTACTTGGATGGGTGACCCCCTGGGAAGTCCTCGTGTTGTACCCCCTTTTCAATATTTTTTGCCCTGATTAGGGTTTCCAAGAAACTTTATCCACCAAATCTCTATTTCCGAATCCCACAAAACATTGGGCAAGACAACTTCGCTTCACGTTGAGGCTGGACCCGCAAACCGAGGGCGTAGGGTTTGTGACCAGGTCTCCGTCGCTCCGGTGCCCATAACTTTTGAACCGTAAGGAGTTACGCGGCGTACAGCATACCGTTGCAAAGCTCTCTAAGAGCTCTATGACCAGGGCAATAGCTTGCTCGCTGTGACCATTTTTTCAGCCCAAAATCGAACGTTTTCATCAGTTTCAGGCCACTTTTCTTCTTTTGCTCTGTGTTTCCGTCCCGAATCGTACGTCGTGAACTGTTAAAATGACGACAACCTGACTCGCGGGACATCAGAGAGCCCTACAATGTGTCGATATCACGCCTTGCGAGGATGCTACGTTGTTGAAGCAGATAGGTTGTTGTTAAGCCCATTGGGCCTTTTGAATGGGCCATCTCTCTAGGTTGGGACTGTGAACCGTTAACACATATAGGAATTGTGCCCTCAACATGACCGGTGCGATCATATCAGCACTAATGCACCGGATCCCATTAGAACTCCGATGTTAAGTGTGCTTGGGCGAGAGTAGTACTAGGATGGGTGACCCCCTAGGAAGTCCTCGTCTTGCACGCCTTTTTCAATTTTTTTTTCCTTGGTTAGGGTTGCCAAGATACTTTATCCACCAAATCTCTAATACCGAATCCCACGGAACATTAGGCAAGATAACATCGCTACACGTAGAGGCTGGGCCCGTAAACCGAGGGCGTAGGATTTGTGACCAGGTCTCTGTCGCTCCAGTGCCCATAACTTTTGATCCGTAAGGAGTTACGCGGCGCACAACATACCGATGCAAAGCTCTCTGAGAGATTTACGATGGAGGCAGCAACGTTGCTTGCTATGCCAGCTTTTGGAGCCCAAAATCGAATGTTTTCATCAGTTTCAGGCCACTTTTCTTCTTCTGCTCTGTTTTTCCGTCCCGGATTATACGTCATGAACTGTTAAAAGGACGACAACCTGACTCGCGGGACATCAGAGGGCCCTATAACGTGTCGATATCACGTCTTGCGAGGATGCTGCATGGTTGAAGCGGATGCGTTGTCGTGAAGCCCATTGGGCCTTCTGAATGGGCCATTTCTCTAGTTGGGACTGTGAACCGTTAACACATATAGGAATTGTGCCCTCAACATGACCGGTGCGATCATATCAGCACTAATGCACCGGATCCCATTAGAACTCCGAAGTTAAGTGTGCTTGGGCGAGAGTAGTACTAGGATGGGTGACCCCCTGGGAAGTCCTCGTGTTGCACCCCCATTTCAATTTTTTTGCCCCGGTTAGGCTTGCCAAGATACTTTATCCACCAAATCTCAATTACCGAATCCCACGGAACATTGGCCAAGACAACTTCGCTTCACGTAGAGGCTGGACGAGCAAACCGAGGGCGTAGGGTTTGTGACCAGGTCTCCGTCGCTTCGGTGCCCATAACTTTTGATCCGTAAGGAGTTACGCGGCGCACAGCATACCGTTGTAAAGCTCTCTGAGAGATCTACGACGGGGGTAGCCAGCTTGCTCGCTGTGCCCCTTTTTGGAGCCTAAAATCAAACGTTTTCATTAGTTTCAGGCCACTTTTCTTCTTTTGCTCTATTTTTCTGTCCCGGATCGTACGTCGTGAACTGTTAAAAGGACGACAACCTGACTCGCGGGACATCAGAGAGCCCTACAATGTGTCGATATAACGTCTTGCGAGGATGCTGCATTGTTGAAGAGGATGGGTTGTTGTTAAGCCCATTGGGCCTTTTGAATGGGCCATCTCTAGGCTGGGATTGTGAACCGTTAACCCATGTAGGAATTGTGCCCTCAACATGACGGGTGCGATCATACCAGCACTAATGCACCAAATCACATCAGAACTCCGAAGTTAAGCGGGCTTGGACGAGAGTAGTACTAGGATGGGTGACCCCCTGGGAAGTCCTTGTGTTGCACCCCCTTTTCAATTTTTTTTGCCCTGGTTAGGGTTGCCAAGATACTTTATCCACAAAATCTCTGTTATCGAATCCCACGGAACATTGTGCAAGACAACTTCACTTCACTTAGAAGCTGGGCCCGCAAACTGAGGGCGTAGGGTTTGTGACCAGGTCTTCGTCGCTCCGGTGCCAATAACTTTTGATCCGTAAGGAGTTACGCTGCGCACAGCATACCGTTGCAAAGCTCTCTGAGAGTTTTACGACGGGGGCAGCCAGCTTGCTCGCTTTGCCCATTTTTGGAGCCTAAAATCGAATGTTTTCATCAGTTTCAGGCCACTTTTCTTCTTTTGCTATGTTTTTCCGTCCCGGATCGTGAGTTGTGAACTGCTAAAAGAACAAAAACCTGACTCGCGGGATATCAGAGGGCCCTACAACGTGTCGATATCACGTCTTGCGAGGATGCTGCGTTGTTGAAGAAGACAAGTTGTCGTTAAGCCCATTGGGCCTTTTGAATGGGCCATCTCTCAATGCTGGGACTGTGGACCGTTAACATATAAAGGAATTGTGCCCTCAACATGACGGGTGCGATCATACTAGCACTAATACACCGGATCCCATCAGAACTCCGAAGTTAAGCGTGCATGGGCGAGAGTAGTTCTAGGATGGGTGACCCCCTAGGAAGTCCTCGTGTTGTACCCCCTTTTCAATTTTTTTTGCCCAGGTTAGGGTTGTCAAGATACTTTATCCACCAAATCTCTATTACCGAATCCCACGGAACATTAGGCAGGACAACATCGCTTCACGTTGAGGCTGGGCCTGCAAACCGAGGGCGTTGGGTTTTTGACCAGGTCTCCGTCGCTCCGGTGCCTATAACTTTTGATCCGTAAGAAGTTACGCGGCGCACAACATACCGTTGCAAAGCTTTCTAAGAGCTCTACGACGAGGGCAGCTAGCTTGCTCGTTGTGCCCATTTTTGGAGCCCAAACTCGAACGTTTTCATCAGTTTTAGGCCACTTTTCTTCTTTTCCTCTGTGTTTCCGTCCCGAATCGTACGTCGTGAACTGTTAAAATGACAACAACCTGACTCGCGGGACATCAAAGAGCCCTACAACGTGTCGATATCACGCCTTGCGAGGATGCTGCGTTGTTGAAGCGGCTGGGTTGTCGTTAAGCCCCTTGGGCCTTTTGAATGAGCCATCTCTCTAGGCTGGGACTGTGAACTGTTAACACATATAGGAATTGTCCACTCAACATGACGGGTGTGATCATAC
Organism: Ehretia macrophylla; assembly: GCA_037974665.1. Classification (NCBI taxonomy): domain Eukaryota; kingdom Viridiplantae; phylum Streptophyta; class Magnoliopsida; order Boraginales; family Ehretiaceae; genus Ehretia; species Ehretia macrophylla. The sequence continues at coordinate 2,950,546 of CM075780.1, forward strand.
CAGCACTAATGCACCGGATCACATCAGAACTCTGAAGTTAAGCGTGCTTGGGCGAGAGTAGTTCTAGGATGGGTGACCCCATGGGAAGTCCTCGTGTTGCACCCCCTTTTCAATTTTTTTTCCATGGTTAGGGTTGCCAAGATACTTTATCCACAAAATCTCTATTACCGAATCCCACGGAACATTGGGCAAGACAACTTCGCTTCACGTATAGGCTGGGCCCGCAAACCGAGGGCGTAGGGTTTGTGACCAGGTCTCCGTCGCTTCGGTTCCCATAACTTTTGATCCGTAAGGAGTTACACGGTGCACAACATACCGTTGCAAAGCTCTCCGAGAGCTCTACGACGGGGGTAGCCAGCTTGCTCGCTGTGCCCATTTTTGGAGCCCAAAATCGAACGTTTTCATCATTTTCAAGCCACTTTTCTTATTTTGCAATGTATTTCTGTCCCGGATCGTACGTCGTGAACTGTTAAAAGGACGACAACCTGACTCGCGGGACATCAGAGGGCCCTACAGCGTGTCGATATCACATCTTGCGAGGATGCTGCGTTGTTGAAGTGGATGGGTTGTCGTTAAGCCCATTGGGCCATTTGAATGGGCCATCTCTCTAGGCTGAGTATCATGCCCCAACCCGGCCTATAAAGGTTAGACTAAGGTATGATCTAAACATTGAAGTCCTTTCAAGTACTTAGTCATTCAAGGAGGTTTAGCACTTAACGTTTTACCCTAGACTCCAATATTTTTCTATATAACCGACAGCATAACGACTGTAATTGGGCTCTTCGGTTTGAACTAGTTCTCTAAACACCTCAAAATTTACCATCTCAATTCCATTTCCAACCAAGATTACTATTTTACCATCAATTGAATTGCCTATTGGTTATTTCGACGTCCCGTTTGTTTTATAACCTAGCATGATACTATGTCTCGTTTGTTTGTTTGACCTCGTTTCAAAATATACCTGTTTAAGATTGGATAAATTCATTGACTTAGTTCTTAGCTATAGCATCATGACCTAAGATAGATACTAGTGGTAATAAGAGCAAAACGATCATAGTAGTGTTATGTCTAGCATCAGTCTACTTAATATAAGTACAAACCAAAATTAGACCCCAAATTACAACGGGGGTCTTTTACATCACGACATCAAGCAACATAAAAGGAAATAGTTTTCAAGTAACACAATGATCACAAGCAGCCATAATCAAACAAAGCAAACAAGACAGGTAATCACTCCAGGGGTTCATCATTAGGCACATTGTCCTCAGGTTCCTGTACCTGTTCTTCTTCACCTGAGATGATAAAAGAGGGTGAGTCCTTATGAACTCAGCGAGGGGGAACGAGAAATAAGTTTGAAACTCATTTTCCGGTTCAACTTATGAAAATCCCTTTTTCAAACATGAATATAACAGAAATATAAGTACAGAACAGGAATACCGGTCTTTCCTCCCCGAGGTTCTCTAGGAACCAAGTGAGAGTACTTATACACATATTAAAAAGGATACAGTGAGCTTTTGCTCTCAGATCAGTTCCAGGATCAGTTGTTGCGGCCGACTTCAAATCATTCCCCAAACACGCCAGGTGGGTGTACTCCAGATGTACCCCGAAATCCTATGACCCAACTCTCCGAGGAAGTCTAGCCCCCAAGCGAGAGAGGGAATGGGACCATGGTAGTCACGGGTGCACCGGCAAGCCCGATGCCGCCCGGTGTGCGTGATCGCTACCATGCCAACAGGAAAGGTTGCAACCTTGTATGCAATGCACATTCATGACAGGAAATATATCACAGTTGGAGGACAACAAAGTAGGTTGCCTCCGGATAGTCATAATATTGCACATTGACAGATAAACAAGCAGGGCACGATAAGACAGGAAATTTCACTTGAAAGGCATATAGAGTTATATGAAAATTAAACGGGCAGCCATGTAACACATGTAAAACAGGCCATATAACTCATTAAGAAGTCCACGTGATCAAGTGATAAGATTATTCCACATGCAATGATATCCTCATGGGTTTGAATGCAAGGAAAGCTTATTTGTCAACATGCAATGGTCAAAATCCCATTAAAAGTTATAAGACAATTACGGGCAGCCCACTAAGCATATAATTCCACAAAATATCCAAATGATCAACACTTAGCAAGACTACCTAGTCATTAGGGTTTTCATTTCATGCTTAATCGTGTGATTAAAACCCTAAGTCCACTCAAGATCATTCTCAAGTCATTCATCATTTAATTCAACATCCTCAAGTGCTCAAAACAGTCCACATAACATCCCAACACCACATTTCCACACAATTAGTACCCCAAGAGAGGTTACAACAATTTTCCAAGCATGTAGCTAAATGAAACATTTACTGCAATAGGATGTTTTCTCAAAATCAATAGGATAAACAAACAATCTCCAAATTCAGTGAATAAGATGTCAAATTAAAGCTTAAGAAGTTAACTAAAATCAGAAACAAACCTTGCATCAATTGGAGTTCAGAATCGTTAGTTATAGCCGAAACAGTGAGGTAGCACAAAACTGTCCAGATTTTCACACATTTTCATAATTGACGTTTTTGAGGTCCTTAGGGTCAGTTTTAGCCTTGGTCCATTTCTGACAAAATTGTCCCGAACTGAAAAATATAGCAGCACACCAAATTTCATGCATTTTGGACATCATTTACTAAGTCAAATATGGTTCGTTCCACAATGTCAGTGCATCTGCCAAAACCTGATTCATTTTTCCAGATTTCCAGATTTGGTCACATTTTAAAGATTTGCCATTTTAAGGACCTTAGATTCAAAATTAGCTTCGGCCTATTTCTGGGAAAAATGTTCAAAACTTTCCAAAATAGTTACTTACCAATTTTCAAGCATTTTAAACATAATTTGCCTAGCTAAACTTACCTCGAACAGACTGGTCAGAGAGCTGTCAACAATTTCGACTTCACCTAGCATCAATTTCAAGCCAAGATCTTGCCATGCATGGTTATTTAAGCTTATGAACGACCATATAGCTCAAGTACAGAAGCAAATACACACATTTATGAGCATGCATGTGAATTTTTGAAGAGTTTTCAAAAGGTTTTAACCCTCACCTTAGCAATCAACCAAAAGATGCTCAAAACCCTTGTTGAAGCTCAAATCTTCTCCTTTCCCTTGCTTAGCCGAAATCCCCACTAGTTTTTCTCTATTTTTACTAGCTTAATGATCAATCTCTTAGCACATGCATGAGGTTAAAACATGAAGAAAAGAAATGGATGTCAAGAAGCTCACCTAGGCCGATTAGAAGTCTTCAAAGCACATGCATGAGAATTTTTCAACTCTAGCTAGCTTGCTTCGACTTTCTTGATGGTTGCTTGACTTGATTAACTATGTTGTGAGAAAGAGAAGCTATGGAGGTAGTAATGTGCAGCTAGGGCCGAGAGAGAGAGAGAAATGAGAGGGAATTGAGAGAAAAGAAAGAGAAATGAATGTTTGAGCACTTGGTCGGCTATTGGCCTTGCAAAATTCTGATTTTTGTGTTGTCTTTGGTGTGTTGTTTGAATTGTTAGTGGAAAATGGTGATGTGGCCGAGATGGTGGCTTAGTGTTTAGCAAAGTGTGGCTTTGATGCAAGCAAAAGGTATGACAATGTGAAGACTTGTCTCAAGCATGCATGAATAAATTATGTTGCTCAAATTTTTTGCTCAAGAACATGGTATGGCCGGCCAAAGGACTTGCAATTGCTGAAAATTCAGATTCTATTTAATGCAATTTAGATTATAATAAGGGTGAAATTTGAGGTGCATTGGTTTTGGGTGAGAACAAAGAATAAAGAATGTTTAGTGTTTGGTGCTATTTCGTCATCTAGTGAGTTGAATTAGGATTATTATATTGATAGTGGATTTTGTAGGATTGTTTAATAGTCTAGTGCTCCGTGTAAGATGTTTTCTTGATTAGCGTGAAGGTACGGTTTCCTAGGTCTATGGCACGTACTACGAGGTAGGACACGAACTACGAGACGAACGCACGTTATTTTTCAAGTAAATGCACACAACCCAAAATGAATGCACGTAATTCAATGTATGGCACATAAAATGAACACAATTCTTAAACCTAGGTCATGGCACGCAAATCTAGGTTAGGGCACATGAAGCTAGGTTTCGCACGCAAATCGGGGTCAGGCCTCACACTGAGACTGTGAACCGTTAACACATATAGGAATTGTGCCCTCAACATGACGGGTGCGATCATACCAGCACTAATGCACCGGATCCCATCAGAACTCGGAAGTTAAGCGTGCTTGGGCGAGAGTAGTACTAGGGCGGGTGACCCCCTGGGAAGTCCTCGTGTTGCACCCCCTTTTCAATTTTTTTTGCCCTGGTTAAGGTTGCCAAGATACTTTATCCACCAAATCTCTATTACCGAATCCCATGGAACATTGGGCAAGACAACATCGCTTCACGTAGAGGCTGGGCTCGTAAACCGAGGGCGTAGGGTTTGTGACCAGGTCTCCGTCGCTCCGGTGCCCATAACTTTTGATCCGTAAGGAGTTACGCAGCGCACAACATACCGTTGCAAAGCTCTCTGAGAGCTCTACGATGGGGGCAACCAGCTTGCTTGCTGTGCCCATTTTTGGAGCCCAAAATCGAACGTTTTCATCAGTTTCAGGCCACTTTTCTTCTTTTGCTCTGTTTTTCCGTCCCGGATCGTACGTCGTGAACTGTTAAAAGGACGACAACCAGACTCGAGGGACATCAGAGGGCCCTACAATGTGTCGTTATCACGTCTTGCGAGGATGCTGCATTGTTGAAGCGGATAGGTTGTTGTTAAGCCCATTGGGCCTTTTGAATGAGCCATCTCTCTAGGCTGGGATTGTGAACCGTTAACCCATGTAGGAATTGTGCCCTCAACATGACGGGTGCGATCATACCAGCACTAATGCACCAGATCACATCAGAACTGCGAAGTTAAGCGTGCTTGTGCGAGAGTAGTACTAGGATGGGTGACCCCTTGGGAAGTCCTCGTGTTGCACACCATTTTCAATTTTTTTTGCCCTGGTTAAGGATGCCAAGATACTTTATCCACCAAATCTCTATTATCGAATCCCACGGAACATTGGGCAAGACAACTTCGCTTCACGAAGAGGCTGGGCCCGTAAACCGAGGGCGTAGGGTTTGTGACCAGGTCTCCGTCGCTCCGATGCCTATAACTTTTGATCCATAAGGAATTACGCGGCGCACAACATACCGTTGCAAAGCTCTCTGAGAGCTCTACAACGGGGGCAGCCAGCTTGCTCGCTGAGCTCCGTTTTTGGATCCCAAAATCGAACGTTTTCATCAGTTTCAGGCCACTTTTCTTCTTTTGCTCTGTTTTTTCGTCCCGGATCCTACGTCGGGAACTGTTAAAAGAACGACAACCTGACTCGCGGAACATCAGAGGGCCGTACAACGTGTCGATATCACGTCTTGCGAGGATGCTGCATTGTTGGAGCGGATGGGTTGTTGTTAAGCCCATTGGGCCTTCTGAATGGGCCATCTCTCTAGGCTGGTACTGTGAACCGTTAACACATATAGGAATTGTGCCCTCAACATGACGGGTGCGATCATACCAGCACTAATGCACCGGATCACATCAGAACTCCGAAGTTAAGCGTGCTTGGGCGAGAGTAGTACTAGGATGGGTGACCCCCTGGGAAGTCCTCGTGTTGCACCCCCTTTTAAATTTTTTTTGTCCTGGTTAGGGTTGCCAAGATACTTTATCCACCAAATCTCTATTACCGAATCCCACGGAACATTGGGCAAGACAACTTCGCTTCACGTAGAGGCTGGACCCGCAAACTGAGGGCGTAGGGTTTGTGACCAGGTCTCCGCCGCTCTGGTGCCCATAACATTTGATCCGTAAGGAGTTTCGCGGCGCACAACATACCGTAGCAAAGCTCTCTAAGAGCTCTACAACGGGGGCAGCCAGCTTGCCCGATGTGCCCATTTTTGGAGCATTAAATTGAATGTTTTCATTAGTTTCAGGCCATTTTTCTTCTTTTGCTCTGTTTTTCTGTCCCGAATCGTACGTCGTGAACTGTTAAAAGGACGACACCCTGACTCGCGGGACATCAGAGAGCCCTACAACATGTCGATATCACGCCTTGCGAGGATGCTACGTTGTTGAAGGAGATTGGTTGTCGTTAAGCCCTTTAGGACTCCTGAATGGGCCATCTCTCTAGGCTGGGACTGTGAACCGTTAACACAAAAAGGAATTGTGCCCTCAACATGACGGGTGCGATCATACCAGAACTAATGCACTGGATCCCATCAGAACACCGAAGTGAAGCATGCTTGGGCGAGAGTAGTACTAGGATGGGTGACCCCCTGGGAAGTCCTCGTGTTGCACCCCCTTTTAAATTTTTTTTGTCCTGGTTAGGGTTGCCAAGATACTTTATCCACCAAATCTCTATTACCGAATCCCACGGAACATTGGGCAAGACAACTTCGCTTCACGTAGAGGCTGGACCCGCAAACTGAGGGCGTAGGGTTTGTGACCAGGTCTCCGCCGCTCTGGTGCCCATAACTTTTGATCCGTAAGGAGTTACGCGGCGCACAACATACCGTTGCAAAGCTCTCTGAGAGCTCTACGATGGGGCCAGCCAGCCTGGTCACTGTACCCATTTTTGGAGCCCAAAATCGAACGTTTTCATCAGTTTCAGGCCACTTTTATTCTTTTGCTCTGTTTTTCCATCCCGAATCGTACATCGTGAACTTTTAAAAGGACGACAACATGACTCGCGGGACATCAGAGGGCCTACAACGTGTCGATATCACGTCTTGCGAGGATGTTGCGTTGTTGAAGCGGATGGATTGTCGTTAATCCGATTGGGCCTTTTGAATGGGCCATCTCTCTAGGCTGGGAGTGTGAACCGATAACACATATAGGAATTGTCCCCTCAACATGACGGGTGCGATCATACCAACACTAATGCACCAGATCACATCAAAACTCCGAAGTTAAGTGTGCTTGGGCGAGAGTTGTACTAGGATGGGTGACCCCCTGGGAAGTCCTCGTGTTGCACCCACTTTTCAATTTTTTTTTCCATGGTTAGGGTTGCCAAGATACTTTATCCACCAAATCCCTATTACCGAGTCCCACGGAACATTGGGCAAGACAACTTCGCTTCACGTATAGGCTGGGCCTGCAAACCGAGGGCGTAGGGTTTGTGACCAGGTCTCCGTCGCTCCGGTGCCCATAACTTTTGATCCGTAAGGAGTTAGGCGATGCACAGCATTCCGTTGCAAAGCTCTTTGAAAGCTCTACGACGGGGGCAGCCAGCTTGCTTGCTGTGCCGATTTTTGGAGCCCAAAATCGAACGTTTTCATCATTTTTAGGCCACTTTTCTTCTTTTGCAATGTTTTTCCGTCCCGGATCGTACGTCGTGAACTGTTAAAAGGATGGCAACCTGACTCGCGGGACATCAGAGGGCCCTACAACGTGTCGATATCACGTCTTGCGAGGATGCTGCGTTGTTGAAGTGGATGGGTTGTCGTTAAGCCCATTGGGCCTTTTGAATGGGCCATCTCTCTAGGCTGAGACAGTGAACCGTTAACACAAAAAGGAATTGTGCCCTCAACATGACGGGTGCGATCATACCAGCACTAATGCACTAGATCACATTAGAACTGCGAAGTTAAGCGTGCTTGGGCGAGAGTAGTACTAGGATAGGTGACCCCCTGGGAAGTCCTCGTGTTGCACCCTCTTTTCAATTTTTTTTGGCCTGGTTAGGGTTGCCAAGATACTTTATCCACCAAATCTCTATTACCGAATCCCACGGAACATTGGGCAAGACAACTTCGCTTCACGTAGAGGCTGGACCCGCAAACCGAGGGTGTAGGGTTTGTGACCAGGTCTTCGTCACTCTGGTGCCCATAACTTTTGATCCGTAAGGAGTTTCGCGGCGCACAACATACCGTATCAAAGCTCTACGACAGGGGCAGCCAGCTTGCTCGCTGTGCCCATTTTTGGAGCATTAAATTGAACGTTTTCATTAGTTTCAGGCCACTTTTATTCTTTTGCTCTGTTTTTCCATCCCGAATCGTACGTTGTGAACTCTTAAAAGGCGGACAACCTGACTCGCGGGACATCAGTGGACCCTACAACGTGTCGATATCACGCCATGCGAGGATGCTACTTTGTTGAAGGAGATAGGTTGTCGTTAAGCCCATTAGGATTCCTGAATGGGCCATCGCTCTAGGCTGGGACTGTGAACCGTTATCACAAAAAGGAATTGTGCCCTCAACATGACGGGTGCGATCATACCAGAACTAATGCACCGGATCCTATCAGAACTCCGAAGTGAAGCATGCTTGGGCGAGAGTAGTACTAGGATGGGTGACCCCTTGGGAAGTCCTCGTGCTGCACCCTCTTTTCAATTTTTTTTGCCCTGGTTAGGGTTGCCAAGATACTTTATCCACCAAATCTCTATTACCGAATCCCACGGATCATTAGGCAAGACTACATCGCTTCACGTAGAGGCTGGGCCCGCAAACCGAGTGCATAGGGTTTGTCACCAGGTCTCGGTCACTCCGGTGCCCATAACTTTTGATCCGTAAGGAGTTACGCGGCGCACAACATACCGTTGCAAAGCTCTCTGAGAGCTCTACGACGGGGGCAGCCAGCCTGCTCGCTGTGCCCATTTTTGGAGCTCAAAATCGAACGTTTTCATCATTTTTAGGCCACTTTTCTTCTTTTGCTCTGTTTTTCCGTCCCGGATCGTACATCCTGAACTGTTAAAAGGACGGCTACCTGACTCGTGGGACATCAGAGGGCCCTACAACGTGTCAAAATCACGTCTTGCGAGGATGCTGCGTGGTTGAAGTGGATGGGTTGTCGTTAAGCCCATTGGTCCTTTTGAATGGGCCATCTCTCTAGGCTGAGACAGTGAACCGTTAACACAGATAGGAATTGTGCCCTCAACATGACGGGTGCGATCATACCAGCACTAATGCACCAGATCCCATCAAAACTCGGAAGTTAAGCGTGCTTGGGCGAGAGTAGTACTAGGATGTGTGACCCCCTATGAAGTCCTCGTGTTGCACTCCATTTTCAATTTTTTTTGCCATGGTTAAGGTTTCCAAGATACTTTATCCACCAAATTTCTATTACTGAATCCCACGGAACATTGGGCAAGACAACTTCGCTTCACGTATAGGCTGCACCCGCAAATCGAGGGCGTAGGGTTTGTGACTAGGTCTCCGTCGCTCCGGTGCCCATAACTTTTGATCCGTAAGGAGTTACACGACGCACAGCATACCGTTGCAAAGCTCTCTGAGAGCTCTACGACGGGGGCAGCCAGCTTGCTCGTTGTGCCCATTCTTGGAGCCCAAAATCGAACGTTTACATCAATTTTAGGACACTTTTCTTCTTTTGCAATGTTTTTTCATCCCGTATCGTACGTCGTGAACTATTAAAAGGACGACAACCTGACTCGCGGGACATCAGTGGGCCCTACAACGTGTCGATATCACGTGTTGCGAGGATGCTGCGTTATTGAAGTGGATGGGTTGTCGTTAAGCCTATTGGGCCTTTTGAATGGGCCATCTCTCTAGGCTGGGACTGTGAACCGTTAACACATATAGGAATTATGCATCAACATGACGGGTGTGATCATACCAGCACTAATGCACCGAATCCCATCAGAACTTGGAAGTTAAGCGTGCTTGGGCGAGAGTAGTACAAGAATGGGTGACCCCCTAGGAAGTCCTTGTGTTGCACCCCCTTTTCAATATTTTTTGCCCTGGTTAGGGTTGCCAAGATACTTTATCCACCAAATCTCTATTACCGAATCCCACGGAACATTGGGCAAGACAACTTCGCATCACGTAGAGGCTGGGCCCGCAAATCGAGGCCGTAGGGTTTGTGACCAAGTCTCTGTCGCTCCGATGCCCATAACTTTTGATCCGTAAGGAGTTACGCGGAGCACAGCATACCGTTGGAAAGCTCTCTGAGAGCTCTACGATGGGAGCAACTAGCTTCCTCGCTTTGCGCAGTTTTTGGAGCCCAAAATCGAACGTTTTCATCAGTTTCAGGCCATTTTTCTTCTTTTGCTCTGTTTTTCCGTCCCGGATCGTACGTCGTGAACTATTAAAAGGATGACAACCTGACTCGCGGGACATCAGAGGGCCCTACATCGTGTCGATATCACGTGTTGCAAGGATGCTGCGTTGTTGAAGTGGATGGGTTGTCGTTAAGCCTATTGGGCCTTTTGAATGGGCCATCTCTCTAGGCTGGGACTGTGAAGTGTTAACACATATAGGAATTGTGCCTCAACATGAAGGGTGTGATCATACCAGCACCAATGCACCGGATCCCATCAGAATTCGGAAGTTAAGCGTGCTTGGGCGAGAGTAGTACTAGGATGGGTGACCCCCTGGGAAGTCCTCGTGTTGCACCCCCTTTTCAATTTTTTTTGCCCTGGATAGGGTTGCAAGATACTTTATCCATCAAATCTCTATTACTGAATCCCACGGAACATTGGGCAAGACAACTTTGCTTCACGTAGAGGCTGGACCCGTAAACCGAGGGCGTAGGTTTTATGACCAGATCTCTGTCGCTCCGATGCCCATAACTTTTGATCTGTAAGGAGTTACGCGGCGCACAACATACCATTGCAAAGCTCTCTGAGAGCTCTACGACGGGGGCAGCCAGATTAGTAGTTGTGCCCATTTTTGGAGCCCGAAATCGAACGTTTTCATCAGTTTCAGGCAACTTTTATTCTTTTGCAATGTTTTTCCATCCCGGATCGTACGTCGTGAACTGTTAAAAGGACGACAACCTGACTCGCGGGACATCAGAGGGCCCTACAACGTGTCGATATCACGTCGTGCCAGGATGCTGCGTTGTTGAAGTGGATGGGTTGTCGTTAAGCCTATTGGGCCTTTTGAATGGGCCATCTCTCTAGGCTGTGACTGTGAACTGTTAACACATATAGGAATTATGCCTCAACATGATGGGTGTGATCATACCAGCACTAATGCACCGGATCCCATCAAAACTCGAAAGTTAAGCGTGCTTGGGCGAGAGTAGTACAAGAATAGGTGACACCCTGGGAAGTCCTCGTGTTGCACCCTATTTTCAATTTTTTTTGCCCTGGATAGGGTTGCAAGATACTTTATCCACCAAATCTCTATTACTGAATCCCACGGAACATTGGGCAAGACAACTTTGCTTCACGTAGAGGATGGACCCACAAACAGAGGGCTTAGGGTTTGTGACTAGGTCTCCGTCGCTCCGGTGCCCATAACTTTTGATCTGTAAGGAGTTACGCGGCGCACAACATACCGTTGCAAAGCTCTCTGAGAGCTATACGACTGGGGCAGCCAGCTTGCTAGTTGTGCCCATTTTTGGAGCCCGAAATCGAAAGTTTTCATCAGTTTCAGGCAACTTTTATTCTTTTGCAATGTTTTTCCATCCCGGATCGTACGTCGTGAACTGTTAAAAGGACGACAACCTAACTCGCGGGACATCAGAGGGCCCTACAACGTGTTGATGTCACGTCTTGTGAGGATGCTGCATTGTTGAAGTGGATGGGTTGTCGTTAACCCTATTGGGCGTTTTGCATGGGCCATCTCTCTAGGCTGGGACTGTGAACCGTTAACACATATAGGAATTGTGCCTCAACATGACGGGTGCGATCATACCAGCACTAATGCACCGGATCACATCAAAACTCCGAAGTTAAGCGTGCTTGGGCGAGAGTAGTACTAGGATGGGTAACCCCGTGGGAAGTCCTCGTGTTGCACCCCATTTTCAATTTTTTTTGCCATAATTAGGGTTGAAAAGATACTTTATCCACCAAATCTCTATTACCGAATCCCACGGAACATTGGGCAAGACAACATCGCTTCACGTAGAGGCTGGGCTCGCAAACCGAGGGCGTAGGGTTTGTGACCATGTCTCCGTCGCTCCGGTGCCCAAAACTTTTGATCCGTAAAGAGTTACGCGGTACACAGCATACCGTTGCAAAGCTCTCTGAGAGCTATACGACGGGGGCAACCATCTTGCTTGCTGTGCCCATTTTTGGAGCCCAAAATTGAATATTTTCATCAGTTTTAGGCCACTTTTCTTCTTTTGCAATGTTTTTCCGTCACGGATCGTACGTCGTTAACTGTTAAAAGAACGACAACCTGACTCGCGGGACATCAGAGGGCCGTACAACGTGTCGATATCACGTCTTGCGATGATGCTGCGTTGTTGAAGTCGATGGTTGTCGTTAAGCCCATTGGGCCTTTTGAATGGGACATCTCTCTACGCTGGGACTATGAACCGTTAACACATATAGGAATTTTGCCCTCAACATGACGGGTGTGATCATACCAGCACTAATGCACCGGATCCCATCAGAACTCGGAAGTTAAGCGTGCCTGGGCGAGAGTAGTACTAGGTGGAAAAATATAACTAATTTCCCAGAAACGTTTTAACAACAATCAAGTAGAAAGACAATACTACTCGTTATAACAATTCAATATAACATTTACAAGATAATTGTCCCACCGTGCGCTCTCAAGATTAGAGCTTCAATGGCTTCTGGACTTACAAGGAGAATACAAGAAAGAAAGACTAACTTAGGGTTGTGTTTGGAGTTGTGTTGTGGATGAAAATGATGAACTAATGCATGCCTATTTATAGAATTCAGCTAGCCCGCCATAGGAGACTTTTCTATCAAACATTTCAATCTTGGTTGGCTTTACCAACCATGTTCAAAGTATTAGCCACCCATATTTATCACATGGGTGGCTACAATTGACCGCATGGGTGGCTAGCATCTAAGTCAACTTCTAGGAAGTTTCCTTTGGTCAAATTGGCTAACTTTTGCATTGCATCATCCCGACGTCATCTTAGGTAATTCCAAATTCCCGAACTTCTTTCTTGTAGTCATCGCGATCTCTTTTGACCTCATCGACGTTTAAGTCGGAATCATTAATTTATGCTACCATATAATTAACGATACTTAATATGAAGAGGTGGATATTGACATATATCAACACCCCCCCTCAATGTTCACCTCATGTTGACTAAGCTATTGGGCCAACACCCAATGTTTGAAGATGCTTGCTCAATTGGATGCTCCCTAACGCTTTAGTGAAGATATCTGCACAATTATCTTCTGTAGGGCAGTACTCCATGTAGATTTTACCTTCCTCAATCAGTTCCCTCACATAGTGATACTGAATCTCTATGTGTTTTGTTCTAGCATGAAATACCGGATTCTTTGACATGGCTATACAACTCTGACTGTCACATTTCAACATTGTTGCTTCCTCTATTGGAATGCCAATATCAGTCATGATGCGTCGTAGCCAAACAGCTTCACAGGATGCTACACAAGCAGCCTTGTATTCTGCCTCCGTTGATGAAAGTGCAACGGTGGGTTGCTTCTTACTAGCCCATGAGATGACTCCACCACCGAATGTGAATACGTAACCTGTAACAGATTTTCTTGAGTCAATATCACCAGCCCAGTCTGAGTCACAGTACCCAGATAAAGTATCTCCAGACTTGTATGATATCCCATACTCCAACGTGCCTTTGAGATATTTGAGGATCCGCATCCCTGCTTGCCAGTGACTTTGTTTCGGTTTATTTGAAAACCGACTGAGAACTCCCACAGCATAACTAATATCAGGTCTTGTGTTACAAAGGAAGATTAAACTTCCCACCAACCTTCTGTAGAGTTTGTTATCAACTTGTTCTGAAGGATCATCAATTGATAACTTTGTATTCACTTCCATCGGGGTGACAACTGGTTTGCACTCGGACATACCAAATGCAGTCAGGAGCTCACGAACATATCGTTGCTGTGAGATGAAGATAGTATGAGGTTTTTGCCATACCTCGATTCCCAAGCAATAATGAAGAAGACCAAGATTTGTCATTTCAAATTCTTGGCTCAACCATTCTTGCGTCTTCTGAATATTATCTTCATGGTCACCAGTGATTACAAGATCATCCACATATAGAACTATAATTACCTTCTTTCCTTGTTCACTTAGAACATACAAGTTGGCCTCTGATTTGCTTCTACATAAACCATGTTGCAAGAAGAAAAAGTCTATACGTTTGTACCAAGCTCGTGGTGCTTGCTTTAACCCATATAAAGCCTTTTTCAATTTGCAGACTTTTTCTTCTTCACCTGGTATTTGGAAGCCAGGGGGTTGTGCAACGTAGACTTCTTCTTCAAGTTGCCCATTAAGAAAAGCTGACTTGACATCCATTTGATGTACAATCCATTCATAATGCACAGCAGCTGCAACAACTAGCCTGATTGTTGACATTTTTGCTGTTGGAGCAAAGGTTTCATATACATCGAAACCTTCGACTTGCGAAAATTCTTGTGCTACAAGGCGTGCCTTGTATTTTTCAAGACTTCCATCTGCCTTGTACTTCACTTTCCAGATCCATTTGGTGCCGATAATTTTTCTGTTCGGTGGCTTTTCAACAATCTCCCAAGTATCATTTTTCATGATACTATCATACTCGGCTTGCATAGCTGCTCTCCAATTTGGATATGACATGGCTTCCTCCACAGTTACCGGTTCTTTTACCGTCTTAATGATTTGGGTCATCAAAGCCATGTTTACTAGTTGTTGTCCTGATCTGTTCTGCTCATCTATTCTCTTTGATCGTCTTAGTCCATCAGGACGTGGACTATTATCAGTAATTCCTAGATTTCTTCCATCAAAGAGCTGTTGGAACCACTTCGGTTGTGGCTTCCTTGTGGGTACAACAGGTTGGTCTTCAGTCTCCTCATCATTAGAGACTTCTTCGTTGTTCAACGGTCGTTGTTCAGGTACTTGGTGGATTACTTCATCGGTTGATGATGAAATGGCAGGACCGCTATCCTCCATCGAGTGTGGTCGCTCATTAAACACCACATCTCGGCTTATGATCACTTTCTTGGCCTCTACATCATAGAGTCTGTATGCTTTAGACTCTTCACTATATCCCAAGAAAATGCCCTTCTTGCTCTTGTCATCCAATTTCTTTCGATTTTCATTTGGAATGTGTACAAAACACTCACACCCAAATTTTCTTAAATGGGACACAGAAGGTTTCGTACCATAATAAGCCTCATTAGGAGTCTTATCGTTGAGTGCCCTGGTTGAGCACCGATTGAGGATGTATACCGCTGTGTTTACTGCTTCAGCCCAGAATGTGTCAGGTAGGCCAGCACCTTTCAACATGCATCGAGCCATTTCTACAATTGTTCGATTTCTTCGTTCCACAACTCCATTTTGTTATGGTGTGTATGGAGCAGTCAATTGGCGCTTAATCCCAAGCTTGTTGCAGTAGTTGGTGAACTCTGTAGAACAAAATTCCCCCCCACGATCGGTACGAAGTTTCTTCAACTGAGTTGTGTTCTCATTTGTCATAAGTTTGTGCCACACTTTAAACTTTTCAAGAGCATCAGCCTTGTCCCGAAGGAAGTACACCCACATCTTCCTACTATAATCGTCGACTAACAGCATAAAGTAGGAAGATCCTCCCAGCACCGTCGTAGTCATTTTTCCGCAGAGGTCAGCATGTACCAACTCTAGAGGAGCCTTTGATCGGTTATGACTCTCTTTGGGAAATGACTGTCTATGTTGCTTGCCCAGCATACAAGCTTCACATGGTCCTTCAATTTCTTCAATTGAAGGCAAGTCGGCCACCATCTTCTTCTTTTGCATTTCCTTTAACACAGGATAGGAAATGTGCCCGAACCTTTCATGCCAAAGTTGACTTGTTTTGGCATCCACGACAGCAGAAAGAGAGCTGATTTCGTAAAGATTATTTTTGCGAATACCTTTACTTACGATATTTTGATCCTTGTCAAGAATCAAAGCTTCCGTCTTCTTGAACCGCACTTCTAGATCATTATCTGTAATAGCAGCTACAGATAGCAAATTTCTGGTGATCTGGGGTACAAAGAGTACGTTGGACAGCTTCTTGCTTCCTCCATCTTTAGACACGAGCGAGATGGTTCCAGTGCCCTCAACGGGACACCTCGCATTATTCCCGACGACAACATTCATTGGTTCTTGTAGAGGTTTTATGGAGTCATATAACTCCTTCTTGCTGGTCATGTGTCGGGAAGCTCCACTATCTAACACCCATGCACTTGTTTGATGTACATGTGCGCTAGTACACGTTTCCTCCGATACATCTGTTACAGTAAACAGATGCACTTCCGTTTCAGCCGTATTGGCAGATTCTTTATTTCTCCAATTTGGCTTTAAAGTTCCGTTCTTCTCGTCATGGATTCATTTCCTGCAATCTTTGACAGCATGACCTTTCTTATTGCAGTAGTAGCACGATCCAGAGAACATCTTCTTCTTTGCTTTCTTCTTTTCTTCTTG
The DNA here is from genome assembly GCA_037974665.1 of Ehretia macrophylla. Lineage (NCBI taxonomy): Eukaryota > Viridiplantae > Streptophyta > Magnoliopsida > Boraginales > Ehretiaceae > Ehretia > Ehretia macrophylla. The sequence continues at coordinate 2,966,905 of CM075780.1, forward strand.
GTTACTCCTCGCCTTGGCTGTAAAGGCAGAGTCGAGTTGATTTTCTCTGCTTCTCAGCCTCATCTCCTCCTCCATCAACATGGCAGTGAATTCTTCAAATGTCAAAGGAGGAATGCGAACTTGTGTATTGAGTGCTATCACAAGGCCGTCAAATTTTGGAGGCAACACTCTAATGCACCTTCGAGCTAGTTCCTCGGTTGATTTGGCAATACCAACTGCAGCCATTTGATCACGTAGGTTTTTCATCCTACTGATAAATGACTCAGCTGCTTCATCTTCACTTAATCTCTCAGCAGCTAACTGATTCTCCAAGTTCTGAATTCGAGTCTAGTTCCTTGTTTCATACTGATTTCTCAGTATGTTTCAAGCTCTAGTTGCCTTGGTTGTGTGTTGAATTAGAGTAAGTACGGAATCTTGAACACTTGTTACAATTGCACAAAGTGCATCAGCATTTCGTCTCCTCCATTCTTTGACAAGCTGAGGATCTGGAGGTGTGACCTTTTTTGTGTCATCTTCAGCACGGACTGCAACTGGTTCTGCATCTGTGCCTAACATTGTATCAAGGAGTTCGTAGGAGTCCAGAACTGTAGTGATTTTGAACTTCCACAAAAGATAGTTCGTGCCATCAAGCTTTCCTTCTGTGAAGGTAGGGGGACGGATACGAATTGTCGGTACTAAACCGGAACTAGAACTGGTAGAAGAAGAACTAGCACCTTGAGTAGTCATAGTTGTTGAGCTTTACTAGACAAGATTGTTGTTAAGAGCCCCTTAAGCTCTTGATACCATGTAAAAATATAACTAATTTCCCATAAACGTCTTAACAACAATCAAGTAGAAAGACAATACTACTCGTTATAACAATTCAATATAACACTTACAAGATAATTGTCCCACCGTGCGCTCTCAAGATTAGAGCTTCAATGGCTTCTGGACTTACAAGGAGAATACAAGAAAGAAAGACTAACATAGGATTGTGTTTGGAGTTGTGTTGTGGATGAAAATGATGAACTAATGCATGCCTATTTATAGAATTCAGCTAGCCCGCCATATGAGACTTTCCTATCAAACATTTCAATCTTGGTTGGCTTTACCAACCATGTTCAAAGTATTAGCCACCCATATTTATCACATGGGTGGCTACAATTGACCACATGGGTGGCTAGCATCTAAGTCAACTTCTAGGAAGTTTCCTTTGGTCAAATTGGCTAACTTTTGCATTGCATCATCCCGACGTCATCTTAGGTAATTCCAAATTCCTGAACTTCTTTCTTGTAGCCATCGCGATATCTTTTGACCTCATCGACGTTTAAGTCGGAATCATTAATTTATGCTACCATATAATTAACGATACATATTATGAAGAGGTGGATATTGACATATATCAACACTAGGATGGGTGACCCCCTGGGAAGTCCTCGTGTTGCACCCCATTTTCAATTTTTTTTCCCTGGTTAGGGTTGCCAAGATACTTTATCCACCAAATCTCTATTACCGAATCCCACGGAACATTGGGAAAGACAACATCGCTTCACGTAGAGGCTGGGCTTGTAAACCAAGGGCGTAAGGTTTGTGACCAGGTCTCCGTCACTCCGGTGCCCATAAATTTTGATCCGTAAGGAGTTCGCGGTGCACAGCATACCATTGCAAAGCTCTCTGAGAGCTCTACGATGGGGGCAGCTAGCTTGCTCGCTGTGCCCATTTTTGGAGCACAAAATTGAACGTTCTCATCAGTTTCAGGCCACTTTTCTTCTTTTGTAATGCTTTTCCGTCGCGGATCGTACGTCGTGAACTATTAAAAGGAGGAAAACCTGACTCGCGGGACATTAGAGGGCCTTACAAAGTGTCGAAATCACGTCTTGCGAGGATGCTGCGTTGTTGAAGTGGATGGGTTGTCGTTAAGCCCATTAGGCCTTTTGAATGGGCTATCTCTCTAGGCTGGGACTGTGAACCGTTAACACATATAGGCATTGTGCCCTCAACATGACGGGTACGATCATACCAGCACTAATGCACCGGATCACATCAGAACTCCGAAGTTAAGCGTGCTTGGGCGAGAGTAGTACTAGGATGGGTGACCCCCTGGGAAGTCCTCGTGTTGCACCCCATTTTCAATTTTTTTTTCCATAGTTAGGGTTGCCAAGATACTTTATCCACCAAATCTCTATTACCGAATCCCACGGAACATTGGGCAAGACAACATCACTTCAAGTAGAGGCTGGGCTCGCAAACCGAGCGCGTAAGGTTTGTGACCAGGTCTCCGTCGCTCCGGTGCCCATAAGTTTTGATCCGTAAGGAGTTATGCGGTGCACAACATACCGTTGCAAAGCTCTCTCAGAGCTCTACGATGGGGGTAGCTAGCTTGCTCGCTGTACCCATTTTTTGAGCCCAAAATCGAGCGTTCTCATCAGTTTCAGGCCACTTTTCTTCTTTTGCAATGCTTTTCCATCCCAGATCGTACGTCGTGAACTATTAAAAGGACGACAACCTGACTCGCTGGACATCAGAGGGCCCTACAACATGTCGATATCACGTCTTGCGAGGATGCTGCATTGTTGAAGTGGATGGGTTGTCGTTAAGCCCATTAGGCCTTTTGAATGGGCCATCTCTCCAAGCTGGGACTGTGAACCATTAACACATATAGGAATTGTGCCCTCAACATGACGGGTGCGATCATACCAGCACTAATGCACCGGATCCCATCAGAACTCGGAAGTTAAGCATGCTTGGGCGAGAGTAGTACTAGGATAGGTGACTCCTTGGGAAGTCCTCGTGTAGCACCCCCTTTTCAATTTATTTTTTGCCTTGGTTAGGGTTGCCAACATACTTTATCCACCAAATCTCTATTACCGAATCCCACGGAACATTGGGCAAGACAACATCGCTTCACGTAGAGGCTGGGCTCACAAACCGAGGGAGTAGGGTTTATGACCAGGTCTCGGTCGCTCCGGTGCCCATAACTTTTGATCCGTAAGGAGTTACGCGGTGCACAGCATACCGTCGCAAAGCTCTCTGAGAGCTCTATGACGGGGGCAGCGAGCGTGCTCGTTGTGCCCATTTTTGGAGCCCAAAATTGAACGTTCTCATCAGTTTCAAGTCACTTTTCTTCTTTTACAATGCTTTTCCGTCCCGGATCGTACATCGTGAACTATTAAAAGGACGACAACCTGACTCGCAGGACATCAGAGGGCCCTACAACGTGTCGATATCACGTCTTGTAAGGATGCTGCGTTGTTGAAGTGGATGGGTTGTCGTTAAGCCCATTAGGCCTTTTGAATGGGCCATCTCTCTAGGATGGGACTGTGAACCGTTAATACATATAGGAATTGTGCCCTCAACATGACGGGTGCGATCGTACCAGCAATAATGCACCGGATCCCATCAGAACTCGGAAGTTAAGCGTGCTTGGGCGAGAGTAGTACTAGTATGGGTGACTCCCTGGGAAGTCCTCGTGTTGCACCCCCTTTTCAATTTTTTTTTGCCCGGGTTAGGGTTGCCAACATACTTTATCCACCAAATCTCTATTACCGAATCCCACGGAACATTGGGCAAGACAACTTCGCTTCACGTAGAGGCTGGGCTCGCAAACCGAGGGTGTAGGGTTTATGACCAGGTCTCATTCGCTCCGGTGCCCATAACTTTTGATCCGTAAGGAGTTACGCGGTGCACAACATACCGTTGCAAAGCTCCCTGAGAGCTCTACGACGATGGCAGCGAGAGTGCTCGCCGTGCCCATTTTTGGAGCCCAAAATCGAACGTTCTCATCAGTTTCAGGCCACTTTTCTTCTTTTGCAATGTTTTTCCGTCCCGGATCGTACGTCGTGAACTGTTAAAAGGATGACAACCTGACTCACGGGACATCAGAGGGCCCTACAACGTGTCGATATCACGTGTTGCGAGGATGCTGCGTTGTTAAAGTGGATGGGTTGTCGTTAAGCCTATTGGGGCTTTTGAATGGGCCATCTCTCTAGGATGGGACTGTGAACCGTTAATACATATAGGAATTGTGCCCTCAACATGACGGGTGCGATCATATCAGCAATAATGCACCGGATCCCATCAGAACTCGGAAGTTAAGCGTGCTTGGGCGAGAGTATTACTAAGATGGGTGACTCCCTGGGAAGTCCTCGTGTTGCACCCCCTTTTCAATTTTTTTTGCCCTGGTTAGGGTTGCCAACATACTTTATCCAACAAATCTCTATTACCGAATCCCACGGAACATTGGGCAAGATAACATCGCTTCACGTAGAGGCTGGGCTCGCAAACCGAGGGTGTAGGGTTTATGACCAAGTCACCGTCGCTCCGGTGCCCATAACTTTTGATCCGTAAGGAGTTACGCGGTGCACAGCATACCGTTGCAAAGCTCTCTGAGAGCTCTACGACGGGGGCAGCGAGAGTGCTCGCCGTGCCCATTTTTGGAGCCCAAAATCGAACGTTCTCATCAGTTTCAGGCCATTTTTCTTCTTTTGCAATGTTTTTCCGTCCCGGATCGTACGTCGTGAACTGTTAAAAGGATGACAACCTGACTCACGGGACAACAGAGGGCCCTACAACGTTTCGATATCACGTGTTGCGAGGATGCTGCGTTGTTGAAGTGGATGGGTTGTCGTTAAGCCTATTGGGCCTTTTGAATGGGCCATCTCTCTAGGCTGGGACTGTGAACCGTTAAAACATATAGGAATTGTGCCTCAACATGACGGGTGTGATCATACCAGCACTAATGCACCGGATCCCATCAGAACTCCGACGTTAAGCGTGCTTGGGTGAGAGTAGTACTAGAATGGGTGACCCCCTACGAAGTTCTCGTGTTGCACCCCCTTTTCAATTTTTTTTGCCCTGGTTAGGGTTGCCAAGATACTTTATCCACCAAATCTCTATTACCGAATCACACGGAACATTGAGCAAGACAACTTCGCATCACGTAGAGCCTGGGCCCGCAAATCGAGGCCGTAGGGTTTGTGACCAGGTCTCCGTCGCTCCGGTGCCCATAACTTTTGATCCGTAAGGAGTTACGTGGCGTACAACATACCGTTGCAAAGCTCTCTAAGAGCTCTACGACGGGGGTAGCCAGCTTGCTTGCTTTGTCCATTTTTGGAGAACAAAATCGAACATTTTCATCAGTTTCAGGCCACTTTTCTTCTTTTGCTCTTTTTTTCCTTCCCGGATCGTACGTCGTGAACTGTTAAAAGGACGACAACCTGACTCGCGGGACATCAGAGGGCCCTAAAACGTGTCGATATCACGTCTTGCGAGGATGCTGCGTTGTTGAAGTGGATGGGTTGTCGTTAAGCCTATTCGGCCTTTTGAATGGGCCATCTCTCTAGGCTGGGACTGTGAACCGTTAAAACATATAGGAATTGTGCCTCAACATGACGGGTGCGATCATACCAGCACTAATGCACCGGATCCCATCAGAACTCTGAAGTTAAGCGTGCTTGGGCGAGAGTAGAACTAGGATGGGTAACCCCCTGGGAAGTCCTCGTGTTGCAGCCTCTTTTCAATTTTTTTTGCCCTGGTTAGGGTTGCCAAGATACTTTATCCTTCAGATCTCTATTACCGAATCCAACGGAACATTAGGCAAGCCAACATCGTTTCACGTAGAGGCTGGCCACGCAAACCAAGGGTGTAGGGTTTGTGACCAGGTCTACGTCGCTCTGGTGCCCATAACTTTTGATCCGTAAGAAGTTACGCGGCGCACAACATACCGTTGCAAAGCTCTCTGAGAGCTCTATGACGGGGTCAGCCATCTTGCTCGCTGTGCCCATTTTCGGAGCCCAAAATCGAACGTTTTCATTAGTTTCAGGCCATTTTTCTTCTTTTGCTCTGTTTTTCTGTTCCGGATCGTACGTCGTAAACTGTTAAAAGGACGACAACCTGACTCGCGGGACATCAGAGGGCCCTACAACGTCTCGATATCACGTCTTGTGAGGATACTGCGTTATTGAAGTGGATGGGTTGTCGTTAAGCCCATTGGGCCTTTTGAATGGGCCATCTCTCAAGGCTGGTACTGTCAACCGTTAACACATATAGGAATTGTGCCCTCAACATGACGGGTGCGATCATACCAGCACTAATGCACCTGATCACATCAGAACTCCGAAGTTAAGCGTGCTTGGGCGAGAGTGGTACTAGGATGGGTGACCCCCTGGGAAGTCCTCGTGTTGCACCCCCTTTTCAATTATTTTTGCCCTGGTTAGGGTTGCCAGGATACTTTATCCACCAAATCTCTATTACCGAATCCCACGGAACATTGGCCAAGACAACATCGCTTCACGTAGAGGCTGGGCTCACAAACCGAGGGCGTAGGGTTTGTGACCAGGTCTCTATCGCTCCGGTGCCCATAACTTTTGATCCGTATGGAGTTACGCGGCGCACAGCATACCGTTGCAAATCTCTCTGACAGCTCTACGACGAGGGCAGCCAGCTTGCTTGCTGTGCCCATTTTTGGGGCACAAATTCGAACATTTTCATCAGTTTCAGGCCACTTTTCATCTTTTACAATGTTTTTCCCTCCCGAATCGTACGTCGTGGACTGTTAAAAGGACGACAACCTGACTCGCGGGACATCAGAGGGCCCTACAATGTGTCGATATCACGTCTTGCGAGGATGCTGGGTTGTTGAAGTGGATGGGTTGTCGTTAAGCCCATTGGGCCTTCTGAATGGGCCATCTCTCTAGGCTGCGACTATGAACCGTTAACACATATAGGAATTGTGTCCTCAACATGACCGGTGCGATCATACCAGCACTAATGCACTGGATCCCATCAGAACTCTGAAGTTAAGCGGGCTTGGGCGAGAATAGTACTAGGATGGGTGACCCCTTGGGAAGTCCTCGTGTTGCACCCCCTTTTCAATTTTTTTTGCCCTGGTTATGGTTGCCAAGATACTTTATCCACCAAATATCTATTACCGAATCCCACGGAACAATGGGCAAGACAACATCGCTTCACGTAGAGGCTGGGCTCACAAACCAAGGGCATAGGGTTTGTGACCAGGTCTCTGTCGCTCCGGTGCCCATAACTTTTGATCCGTATGGAGTTACGCGGCGCACAGCATACCGTTGCAAATCTCTCTGACAGCTCTACGACGGGGGCAGCCAGCTTCCTCACTGTGCCCATTTTTGGAGCCCAAAATCGAACGTTTTCATCAGTTTCGGGCCACTTTTCTTCTTTTGCATTATTTTTCTGTCCCGGATCGTACGTCGTGAACAGTTAAAAGGACAACAACTTGACTCGCTGGACATCAGTGGGCCCTACAATGTGTCGATATCACATCTTGCGAGGATGCTGCGTTGTTGAAGTGGATGGGTTGTCGTTAAGCCCATTGGGCCTTTTGAATGGGCCATCTCTCTAGGCTGCGACTGTGAACCGTTAACACATATAGGAATTGTGCCCTCAACATGACGGGTGTGATCATACCAACACTAATGCACCGGATCCCATCAGAACTCGGAAGTTAAGCGTGCTTGGCCGAGAGTAGTACTAAGATGGGTGACCCCCAGGGAAGTCCTCGTGTTGCACCCCCTTTTCAATTTTTTTTGCCCTGGTTAGATTTGCCAAGATACTTTATCCACCAAATCTCTATTATCGAATCCCACGGAACATTGGGCAAGACAACATCGTTTCGCGTATAGGCTAGGCTCGCAAACCGAGGGCGTAGGGTTTGTGACTAGGTCTCTGTCACACCGGTGCCCATAACTTTTGATCCAAAAGGAGTTACGCTGTGCATAGCATACCGTTGCAAAGCTCTCTGAGACCTCTATAACGGGGGTAGCTAGTTTGCTCGCTGTGCCCAAATTTGGAGCCCAAAATCGAACGTTCTCATCAGTTTCAGGCCACTTTTCTTCTTTTGCAATGTTTTTCCATCCCGGATCGTACGTCGTGAGATTTTAAAAGGATGAAAACCTGACTCGCGGGACATCAGAGGGCAATACAACGTGTCGATATCACGTCATGCGAGGATGCTGCGTTGTTGAAGTGGATCGGTTCTCGTTAAGCCCATTGGGCCTTTTGAATGGGCCATCTCTCTTGGCTGGGACTGTGAACCGTTAACACATATAGGAATTGTGCCCTCAACATGACGGGTGCGATCATACCAGCACTAATGCACCGGATCCCATCAGAACTCGGAATTTAAGCGTGCTTGGGCGAGAGTAGTACTAGGATGGGTGACCCCCTAGGAAGTCCTCGTGTTGCACCCCCTTTTCAATTTTTTTTGCCCTGGTTAGGGTTGCCAAGATACTTTATCGACCAAATCTCTATTACCGAATCCCACGAAACATTGGGCAAGACAACATCGCTTCACGTAGAGGCTGGGCTCGCAAACCGAGGGCGTAGGGTTTGTGACCAGGTCTCCGTCGCTCCAGTGCCCATAACTTTTGATCTGTAAAGAGTTACGCAGCACATTGCATACCGTTGCCAAGCTCTCGGAGAGATCTATGACGGGGCCAGCCAGCTTGCTCGCTGTGCCCTTTTTTGGAGCACAAAATCGAACATTTTCATCAGTTTCAGGCCACTTTTCTTCTTTTGCTATGTTTTTTCGTCCCGGATCGTACGTCGTGAACTGTTAAAAGGATGAAAACCTGACCCGCGGGACATCAGATGGCCCTACAAAGTGTCGATATCACGTCTTGCGAGGATGCTGCGTTGTTGAAGTGGATGGGTTGTCGTTAAGCCTATTGGGCATTTTGAATGGGCCATCTCTCTAGGCTGGGACTGTGAACCGTTAAAACATATAGGAATTGTGCCTCAACATGACGGGTGCGATCATACCAGCACTAATGCACCGGATCCCATCAGAACTCTGAAGTTAAGCGTGCTTGGGCGAGAGTAGTACTAGGATGGGTGACCCCCTAGGAAGTCCTCGTGTTGCACCCTCTTTTCAATTTTTTTTGCCCTGGTTAGGGTTGCCAAGATACTTTATCCATCAAATCCTTATTACCGAATCCCACGGAACATTAGGCAAGACAACATCGCTTCACGTAGAGGCTGGGCACGCAAACCGAGGGTGTAGGGTTTGTGACCAGGTCTCCGTCGCTCTGGTACCAATAACTTTTGATCTGTAAGGAGTTACGCAGCGCACAGCATACCGTTGCAAAGCTCTCTGAGAGCTCTATGACAGGGGCAGCCAGCTTTCTCGCTATGCCCATTTTTGGAGCCCAAAATCGAACGTTTTCATCAGTTTCAGGCCACTTTTCTTCTTTTGCTCTGTTTTTCCATCCCGGATCGTACGTCGTGAACTGTTAAAAGGACGACAACCTGACTCGCGGGACATCAGAGGGCCCTACAACGTGTCGATATCACGTTTCGCGAGGATGCTGCGTTGTTGAAGCGGATGGGTTGTCGTTAAGCCCATCGGGCCTTTTGAATGGGCCATCTCTCTAGGCTAGTAGTGTGAACCGTTAACACATATAGGAATTGTCCCCTCAAGATGACGGGTGCGATCATACAAGCACTAATGCACCGGATCCCATCAAAACTCCGAAGTTAAGCGTGCTTGGGCGAGAGTAGTACTAGGATGGGTGACCCCTTGGGAATTCCTCGTGTTGCACCCCCTTTTCAATTTTTTTTGCCATTCTTAGGGTTGCCAAGATACTTTATCCACCAAATCTCTATTACCGAATCCCACGGAACATTAGGCAAGACAACATCGCTTCACGTAGAGGCTGGGCATACAAACCGAGGGTCTAGGGTTTGTGACCAGGTCTCTGTCGCTCCGGTGCCCGTAACTTTTGATCCGTAAGGAGTTACACGGTGCACAGTATACCGTTGCAAAGCTCTCTGAGAGCTCTACGATGGGGGCAGCCAGCTTGCTCTCTATGCCCATTTTTGGAGCCCAAAATCGAACGTTTTCATCAATTTCTGGCCACTTTTCTTCTTTTGCTCTATTTTTCCGTCCCGGATCGTATATCGTAAACTTTTAAAAGGATGACAACTTGACTCACGGGACATCAGAGGGCCTACAACGTGTGGATATCACGTCTTGCGAGGATGCTGTGTTGTTGAAGCTGATGTGTTGTGGTTAAGCCCATTGGGCCTTTTGAATGGGCCATCTCTCTAGGCTGGGACTATGAACCGTTAACACATATAGGAATTGTGACCTCAACATGACTGGTGCGATCATACCAGTACTAATGCACCGGATCCCATCAGAACTCGGAAGTTAAGCGTGCATGGGCGAGAATAGTACTAGGATGGGTGACCACTTGGGAAGTCCTCGTGTTGCACCCCCTTTTCAATTTTTTTTTACCTAGGTTAGGGTTGCCAAGATACTTTATCCACCAAATCTCTACGACTGGGGCAGCTAGCTTGCTTGCTGTGCCCATTTTTGGAGCCCAAAATTGAACGTTTTCATCATTTTCAGGCCACTTTTCTTCTTTTGCAATGTTTTTTCCGTCCGGGATCGTACGTCGTGAACTGTTAAAAGGACAACAACCTAACTCGCGGGACATCAGAGGGCGCTACAATGTGTCGATATCACATCTTGTGAGGATGTTGCGTTGTTGAAGCAGATGGGTTGTTGTTAAGCCCATTGGGCCTTTTGAATGGGCCATCTCTCTAGGCTGGGATTGTGAACTGTTAACACATGTAGGAATTGTGCCCTTAACATGACGGGTGCAATCATACCAGTACTAACGCACCAGATCACATCAGAACTCCGAAGATAAGCGTGCTTGGGCGAGAGTAGTACTAGGATGGGTGACCCCCTGGGAAGTCCTCGTGTTGCACCCCCTTTTCAATTTTTTTTGCCCTGGTTAGGGTTAACACATGTAGGAATTGTGCCCTTAACATGACGAGTACGATCATACCAATACTAACACACCAGATCACATCCGAACTCTGAAGTTAAGCGTGCTTGGGCGAGAGTAGTACTAGGATTGGTGACCCCGTGGGAAGTCCTCGTGTTGCACCCCCCTTTCAATTTTTTTTGCGCTGGTTAGGGTTGCCAAGATACTTTATCCACCTAATCTCTATTACTGAATCCCAAGGAACATTGGGCAAGACAAATTTGCTTCACGTAGAGGCTGGGCCTGCAAACCGAGGGCGTAGGATTTGTGACCAGGACTCCGTCGCTCCGGTGCCCATTACTTCTGATCCGTAAGGAGTTACGGGGCGCACAACATACCGTTGCAAAGCTCTCTGAGAGCTCTACGACGGGGATAGCCAGCTTGCTCGCTGTGCCCATTTTTGGGGCCCAAAATCGAACATTTTCATCAGTTTCTAGCCACTTTTTGTCTTTTGCAATGTTTTTTCGTCCCCGATCGTACGTCGTCAACTGTTAAAAGGACGACAACCTGACTCGCGGGACATCAGAGGGCCTTGCAACGTCTCGATATCACGTCTTGTGAGGATACTGCGTTGTTGAAGTGGATGGGTTGTCGTTAAGCCCATTGGGCCTTTTGAATGGGCCATCTCTCAAGGCTAGTACTGTCAACCGTTAACACATATAGGAATTGTGCCCTCAACATGACGGGTGCGATCATACCTGTACTAATGCACCGGATCACAACAGAACTCCGAAGTTAAGCGTGCTTGGGCGAGAGTAGTACTAGGATGGGTGACCCCTTGGGAAGTCCTCGTGTTGCACCCCCTTTTCAATTATTTTTGCCCTGGTTAGGGTTGCCAAGATACTTTATCCACCAAATCTCTATTACCGAATCCCACGGAACATTGGCCAAGACAACATCGCTTCATGTAGAGGCTGGGCTCACAAACCGAGGGCGTAGGGTCTGTGACCAGGTCTCAGTCACTCGGGTGCCCATAACTTTTGATCTGTAAGGAGTGACGCGGCGCACAGCATACCGTTGCAAATCTCTCTGAGAGCTCTACGACGGGGGCAGCCAGCTTGCTTGCTGTGCCCATTTTTGGGGCACAAATTCGAACATTTTCATCAGTTTCAAGCCACTTTTCGTCTTGCGAGGGTAGCTAGCTTGCTCGCTGTGCCCATTTTTGGAGCCCAAAATCGAACGTTCTCATCAGTTTCAGGCCACTTTTCTTCTTTTACAATGTTTTTCCATCCCGGATCGTACGTCGTGAGCTGTTAAAAGGACGACAACCTGACTCGCGGGACATCAGAGGGCTGTACAACGTGTCGATATCACGTCATGCGAGGATGCTGCGTTGTTGAAGTGGATCGGTTGTCGTTAAGCCCATTGGGCCTTTTGAATGGGCCATCTCTCTAGGTTGGGACTGTGAACCGTTAACACATATAGGATTTGTGCCCTCAACATGATGGGTGCGATCATACCAACACTAATGCACCGGATCCCATCAGAACTCGGAAGTTAAGCGTGCTTGGGCGAGAGTAGTACTAAGATGGGTGACCCCCTGGGAAGTCCTCGTGTTGCACCCCCTTTTCAATTTTTTTTGCCCTGGTTAGGGTTTCCAAGAAACTTTATCCACCAAATCTCTATTACCGAATCCCACGAAACATTGGACAAGACAACATCGCTTCACGTAGAGGCTGGGCTCGGAAACCGAGGGCGTAGGGTTTGTGACCAGGTGTCCGTCACTCCGGTGCCATAACTTTTGATCTGTAAGGAGTTACGCCGTGCACAGCATACCGTTGCAAAGCTCTCTGAGAGTTCTACGACGGGGGTAGCTAGCTTGCTCGCTGTGCCCATTTTTGGAGCCCAAAATCCAAAGTTGTCATCAGTTTTAGGCTACTTTTCTTCTTTTGCAATGTTTTTCCGTCCCGGATCGTACATCGTGAACTGTTAAAAGGACGACAACCTGACTCGCGGGACATTAGAGGGACCTACAAAGTGTCGATATCACGTCTTGCGAGGATGCTGCGTTGTTGAAGTGGATGGGTTGTCGTTAAGGCCATTGGGCCTTTTGAATGGGCCATCACTCTAGGCTGGGACTGTGAACCGTTAACACATATAGGAATTGTGCCTTCAACTTGACGGGTGCGATCATACCAGCACTAATGCACCAGATCCCATCAGAACTTGGGAGTTAAGCGTGCTTGGGCGAGAGTAGTACTAGGATGGGTGACCCCCTGGGAAGTCCTCGTGTTGCACCCCCTTTTCAAATATTTTTGCCTTGGTTAGGGTTGCCAAGATACTTTATCCACCAAATCTCTATTACCGAAGCCCACGGAACATTGGGCTAGACAACATCGCTTCACGTAGAGGCTGGGCTCGCAAACCGAGGGCGTAGGGTTTGTGACCAGGTCTCCGTCACTCCGGTGCCCATAACTTTTGATCCGTGAGGAGTTACGTGGTGCACAGCATTCCGTTGCAAAGCTCTTTGAGAGCTCTACGACGGGGGTAGCTAGCTTTCTCGCTGTGCCCATTTTTGGAGCCCAAAATCGAACGTTCTCATCAGTTTTAGGCCACTTTTCTTCTTTTGCAATGTTTTTCTGTCCCGGATCCTAAGTCGTGAACTGTTAAAAGGATGACAACCTGACTCGCGGGACATCAGAGTGCCCTACAACGTGTCGATATCACGTCTTGTGAGAATGCTGCATTGTTCAAGTGGATGGGTTGTCGTTAAGCCCATTGGGCCCTTTGAATGGGTTATCTCTCTAGGCTGGGATTGTGAACCGTTAACACATATAGAAATTGTGCCCTCAACATGACGGGTGCGATCACACCAGCACTAATGCGCCGGATCCCATCAGAACTCGGAATTTAAGCGTGCTTGGGCGAGAGCAGTACTAGGAAGGGTGATTCCCTGTGAAGTCCTCGTGTTGCACCCCTTTTCATTTTTTTTGCCCTGGTTAGGGTTGCCAAGATACTTTATCCACTAAATCTCTATTACCGAATCCCATGGAACATCGGGCAAGACAACATTGCTTCCCGTAGAGGTTGGGCTCGCAAACCGAGGGCGTAGGGTTTATGACCAGGTCTCCGTCGCTCCGGTGCCCATAACTTTTGATCCGTAAGGAGTTACGCGGTGCACAGCATACCGTTGCAAAGCTCTCTGAGAGCTCTACGACTGGGGTAGCAAGCATGCTTGCTATGCCCGTTTTTGGAGCCCAAAATCGAACATTCTCATCAGTTTCAGGCCACTTTTATTCTTTTGCAATGTTTTTCCGTCCCGGATCGTACGTCGTGAACTGTTAAAAGGATGACAACCTGACTCGCGGGACATAAGAGGGCCCTACAACGTGTCGATATCACATGTTGCGAGGATGCAGCGTTGTTGAAGTGGATGGGTTGTCGTTAAGCCTATTGGGACTTTTGAATGGGCCATCTCTCTAGGCTGGGACTGTGAACCATTAACACATATAGGAATTGTGCCTCAACATGATGGGTACGATCATACCAGCACTAATGCACCGGATCCCATCAGAACTCGGAAGTTTAGCGTGCTTGGGCGAGAGTAGTACTAGACTGCGTGACCCCCTGGGAAGTCCTCGTGTTGCACCCCCTTTTCAATTTTTTTTTCCCTGGTTAGGGTTGCTAAGATACTTTATCCAGCAAATCTCTATTACCGAATCCCATGGAACATTGGGCTAGACAACATCGCTTCACGTAGAGGCTGGGCTCGCAAACCAAGGGCGTAGGGTTTGTGACCAGGTCTCCGTCACTCCGGTGCCCATAACTTTTGATCCGTGAGGAGTTACGTGGTGCACAGCATTCCGTTGCAAAGCTCTCTGAGATCTCTACGACGGGGGTAGCTAGCTTGCTCGCTGTGCCCATTTTTGGATCCCAAAATCGAACGTCCTCATCAGTTTTAGGCCACTTTTCTTCTTTTGCAATGTTTTTCCGTCCCGGATCGTACGTCTTGAACTGTTAAAAGGATGACAACCTGACTCACGGGACATCAGAGGGCACTACAACGTGTCGATATCATGTCTTGTGAGGATGCTGCATTGTTGAAGTCGATGGGTTGTCGTTAAGCCCATTGGGCCATTTGAATGGGCCATCTCTCTAGGCTGGGACTGTGAACCATTAACACATATAGGAATTGTGCCCTCAACATGACGGGTGCGATCACACCGGCACTAATGCACCAGATCCCATTAGAACTCGGAAGTTAAGTGTGCTTGGGTGAGAGCAGTAGTAGGATGGGTGACTCCCTGTGAAGTCCTCGTGTTGTACCCCTTTTCAATTTTTTTTGCCCTGGTTAGGGTTGTAAAGATACTTTATCCACTAAATCTCTATTACCGAATCCCACGGAACATCGGGCAAGACAACATTGCTTCACGTAGAGGCTGGGCTCGCAAACCGAGGGCGTAGGGTTTATGACCAGGTCTCCGTCGCTCCGGTGCCCATAACTTTTGATCCGTAAGGAGTTACGCGGTGCACAGCATACCGTTGCAAAGCTCTCTGAGAGGTCTACGACTGGGGTAGCAAGCTTGCTTGTTGTGCCCATTTTTGGAGCCCAAAATTGAACGTTCTCATCAGTTTCAGGCCGCTTTTCTTCTTTTGCAATGTTTTTCCGTCCCGGATCGTACGTCGTGAACTGTTAAAAGGATGACAACCTGACTCGCGGGACATAAGAGGGCCCTACAACGTGTCGATATCACATGTTGCGAGGATGCTGCGTTGTTGAAGTGGATGGGTTGTCGTTAAGCCTATTGGGCTTTTTGAATGGGCCATCTCTCTAGGCTGGGACTTTGAACCATTAACAAATATAGGAATTGTGCCTCAACATGACGGGTGCGATCATACCAGCACTAATGCACCGGATCCCATCAGAACTCGGACGTTAAGCGTGCTTGGGCGAGAGTAGTACTAGAATGCGTGACCCCCTGGGAAGTCCTCGTGTTGCACCCCATTTTCAATTTTTTTTTCCCTGGTTAGGGTTGCCAAGATACTTTATCCACCAAATCTCTATTACCGAATCCCACGGAACATTGGGCTAGACAACATCGCTTCACGTAGATGCTGGGCTCGCAAACCAAGGGCGTAGGGTTTGTGACCAGGTCTCCGTCACTCCGGTGCCCATAACTTTTGATCCGTGAGGAGTTACGTGGTGCACAGCATTCCGTTTCAAAGCTCTCTGAGATCTCTACGACGGGGGTAGCTAGCTTGCTCGCTGTGCCCATTTTTGGAGCCCAAAATCGAACGTTCTCATCAGTTTTAGGCCACTTTTCTTCTTTTGCAATGTTTTTCCGTCCCGGATCGTACGTCTTGAACTGTTAAAAGGATGACAACCTGACTCGCAGGACATCAGAGGGCCCTACAACGTGTCGATATCATGTCTTGTGAGGATGCTGCATTGTTGAAGTCGATGGGTTGTCGTTAAGCCCATTGGGCCATTTGAATGGGCCATCTCTCTAGGCTGGGACTGTGAACCATTAACACATATAGGAATTGTGCCCTCAACATGACGGGTGCGATCACACCGGCACTAATGCACCGGATCCCATCAGAACTCGAAAGTTAAGTGTGCTTGGGTGAGAGCAGTACTAGGATGGGTGACTCCCTGTGAAGTCCTCGTGTTGCACCCCTTTTCAATTTTTTTTGCCCTGGTTAGGGGTGTAAAGATACTTTATCCACTAAATCTCTATTACCGAATCCCACGGAACATCGGGCAAGACAACATTGCTTCACGTAGAGGCTGGGCTCGCAAACCGAGGGCGTAGGGTTTATGACCAGGTCTCCGTCGCTCCGGTGCCCATAACTTTTGATCCGTAAGGAGTTACGCGGTGCACAGCATACCGTTGCAAAGCTCTCTGAGAGCTCTACGACTGGGGTAGCAAGATTGCTTGCTGTGCCCATTTTTGGAGCCCAAAATCGAACGTTCTCATCAGTTTCAGGCCACTTTTCTTCTTTTAAAATGTTTTTCCGTCCCGGATCGTACGTCGTGAACTGTTAAAAGGATGACAACCTGACTCGCAGGACATAAGAGGGCCCTACAACGTGTCGATATCACATGTTGCGAGGATGCTGCGTTGTTGAAGTGGATGGGTTGTCGTTAAGCCTATTGGGACTTTTGAATGGGCCATCTCTCTAGGTGGGACTGTGAACCATTAACACATATAGGAATTGTGCCTCAACATGACGGGTGCGATCATACCAGCACTAATGCACCAGATCCAATCAGAACTCGGAAGTTAAGCGTGCTTGGGCAAGGGTAGTACTAGAATGCGTGACCCCCTGGGAAGTCCTCGTGTTGCACCCCCTTTTCAATTTTTTTTCCCTGGTTAGGGTTGCCAAGATACTTTATCCACCAAATCTCTATTGCCGATTACCACGAAATATTGGGCTAGACAACATTGCTTCACGTAGAGGCTGGGCTCGCAAATCGAGGGCATAGGGTTTGTGACCAAGTCTCCGTCACTCCGGTGCCTATAACTTTTGATCCGTGAGGAGTT
Organism: Ehretia macrophylla; assembly: GCA_037974665.1. Taxonomy (NCBI): domain Eukaryota; kingdom Viridiplantae; phylum Streptophyta; class Magnoliopsida; order Boraginales; family Ehretiaceae; genus Ehretia; species Ehretia macrophylla. The sequence continues at coordinate 2,984,177 of CM075780.1, forward strand.
ACGTGGTGCACAGCATTCCGTTGCAAAGCTCTCTGAGAGCTCTACGACGGGGGTAGCCAGCTTGCTCGTTGTGCCCATTTTTGGAGCCCAAAATCGAACGTTCTCATCAGTTTTAGGCCACTTTTCTTCTTTTGCAATGTTTTTCCATCCCGGATCGTACGTCGTGAACTGTTAAAAGAATGACAACCTGACTCGCGGGACATAAGAGGGCCCTACAACGTGTCGATATCACGTCATGTGAGGATGCTGCATTGTTGAAGTGGATGGGTTGTCGTTAAGCCCATTGGGCCTTTTGAATGGGCCATCTCTCTTGGCTAGGACTGTGAACCATTAACACATATAAGAATTGTGCCTCAACATGATGGGTGCGATCATACCAGCACTAATGCACCGGATCCCATCAGAACTCGGAAGTTAAGCGGGCTTGGGCGAGAGTAGTACTAGAATGCGTGACCCCCTGGGAAGTCCTCGTGTTGCACCCCCTTTTCAATTTTTTTTGCCCTGGTTAGGGTTGCCAAGATACTTTATCCACCAAATCTCTATTACCGAATCCCACGGAACATTGGGCTAGAGAACATCGCTTCACGTAGAGGCTGGGCTCGTAAACTGAGGGCGTAGGGTTTGTGACAAGGTCATTGTCACTCCGGTGCCCATAACTTTTGATCTGTGAGGAGTTACGTGGTGCACAGCATTCCGTTGCAAAGCTCTCTGAGAGCTCTACGATGGGTGTAGCTAGCTTGCGCGCTGTGCCCATTTTTGGAGCCCAAAATCAAACGTTCTCATCAGTTTTAGGCCACTTTTCTTCTTTTGCAATGTTTTCTGTCCCGGATCGTACGTCGTGAACTGTTAAAAGGATGACAACCTGACTCGCGGGACATCAGAGGGCCCTACAACGTGTCGATATCACGTCTTGTGAGGATGCTGCATTGTTGAAGTGGATAGGTTGTCGTTAAGCCCATTGGGCCTTTTGAATGGGCCATCTCTCTAGGCTGGGACTGTGAACCGTTAACACATATAGGAATTGTGCCCTCAACATGACGGGTGCGATCACACCAGCACTAATGCACCGGATCCCATCAGAACTCGGAAGTTAAGCGTGCTTGGGCGAGAGCAGTACTTGGATGGGTGACTCCCTGTGAAGTCCTCGTGTTGCACCCCTTTTCAATTGTTTTTGCCCTGGTTAGGATTGCAAAGATACTTTATCCACTAAATCTATATTACCGAATCCCACGGAACATCGGGCAAGACAACATTGGTTCACGTAGAGGCTAGGCTCGCAAACCGAGGGCGTAGGGTTTATGACCACGTCTCTGTCGCTCCGGTGCCTATAACTTTTGATCCGTAAGGAGTTACGCGGTGCACAACATACCGTTGCAAAGCTCTCTGAGAGCTCTATGACGGGGGCAGCCAGCTTGCTCGCTGTGCCCAATTTTTGGAGCCCAAAATTGAACATTTTCATCAGTTTCAGGCCACTTTTCTTCTTTTGCAATGTTTTTCCGTCTCGGATCGTACGTCGTGAACTGTTAAAAGGACGATAACCTGACTCACGAGACATCAGAGTGCCCTACAACGTGTCGATATCACGTCTTGCGAGGATGCTGCATTGTTGAAGCATATGGGTTGTCGTTAAAACCACTGGGCCTTCTGAAGGGGCCATCTCTCTAGGCTGGTACAGTGAACCGTTAACACATATTGGAATTTAGCCCTCTACATGACGGGTGCGATCATACCAGCACTAATGCACCGGATCACATCAGAACTCCGAAGTTAAGCGTGCTTGGGCGAGAGTAGTACTGGGATGGGTGACCCCCTGGGAAGTCCTCGTGTGGCACCCCCTTTTAAATTTTTTTGCCCTGGTTAGGGTTGCCAAGATACTTTATCCACCAAATCTCTATTACCGAATCCCACAGAACATTGGGCAAGACAACTTCGCCTCACGTAAAGGCTGGACCCGCAAACCGAGGGCGTAGTGTTTGTGACCAGGTCTCCATCGCTCCGGTGCCCATAAGTTTTGATCCGTAAGGATTTACGCGGCGCACAGCATACCGTTGCAAAGCTCTCTGAGAGCTCTACGACGGGGGCAGCCAGCTTGCTCGCTGTACCCATTTTTGGAGCCTTAAATTGAACGTTTTCATTAGTTTCAGGCCACTTTTTTTCTTTTGCTCTGTTTTTCCGTCCTGGATCGTATGTCGGGAACTGTTAAAAGGACAACAACCTTACTCGCGGGACATCAGAGGGCCCTACAACGTGTCGATATCATGTCTTGTGAGGATGCTGCGTTGTCGAAGCAGATAGGGTGTCGTAAAGCCCATTGGGCCTTTTGAATGGGCCATCTCTCTAGGCTGGGATTGTGAACCGTTAACACATAAAGGAATTGTGCCCTCAACATGACGGGTGCGATCATACCAGCACTAATGCACTGGATCCCATCAGAACTCCGAAGTTAAGTGTGCTTGGGCGAGAGTAGTACTAGGATGGGTGACCCCCTGGGAAGTCCTCGTGTTGCACCCTCTTTTCAATTTTTTTTGCCCTGGTTAGGGTTGCCAAGATAATTTATCCACCAAATCTCTATTTCCGAATCCCACGGAACATTGGGCAAAACAACATCGCTTCACGTAGAGGCTGGGCTCGCAAACCGAGGGCGTAGGGTTTATGACCATGTCTCCGTCGCTCCGGTGCCCAAAACTTTTGATCTGTAACGAGTTACGCAGCTCACGGCATACCGTTCCAAAGCTCTCTGAGAGCTCTACGACGGGGGTAGCAAGCTTGCTCGCTGTGCCCATTTTTGGAGCCCAAAATCGAATGTTCTCATCAGTTTCAAGCCACTTTTCTTCTTTTACAATGTTTTTCTATCCCGGATCGTACGTCGTGAACTGTTAAAAGGACAACAACCTGACACACGGGACATCAGAGTGCCCTACAACATGTCGATATCACGTCTTCCGAGGATGCTGCATTGTTGAAGCGGATGGGTTGTCGTAAAAACCATTGGGCCTTCTGAATGGGCCATCTCTCTAGGCTGGTACTGTGAACCGTTAACACATATAGGAATTGTGCCCTCACCATGACGGGTGCGATCATACGAGCACTAATGCACCAGATCACATCATAACTCCGAAGTTAAGTGTGCTTAGGCGAGAGTAGTACTAGGATGGGTGACCCTTGGGAAGTCATCGTGTTGCACCCCCTTTTCAATTTTTTTTGCCCTGGTTAGGGTTGCCAAGATACTTTATCCACCAAATCTCTATTACCGAATCCCACGGAACATTGGGCAAGACAACTGTGCTTCACGTAGAGGCTGGACCCGCAAACCGAGGGCGTACGGTTTTTGACCAGGTCTCCGTCGCTCCGGTGCCCATAAGTTTTGATCCGTAAGGAGTTACGCGGCACACAGCATACCGTTGCAAAGCTCTCTGAGAGCTGTACGACGGGGGCAACCAACTTGCTCGCTGTGCCCATTTTTGGAGCATTAAATTGAACGTTTTCATTAGTTTCAGGCCACTTTTCTTCTTTTGCTCTGTTTTTCCGACTCGGATCGTACGTCTCGAACTGTTAAAAGGATGACAACCTGACTCGCGGGAAATCAGAGGGCCCTACAACGTGTCGATATCACGTCTTGCGAGGATGCTGCGTTGTTGAAGCAGATAGGTTGTCGTTAAGCCCATTGGGCCTTTTGAATGGGCCATCTCTCTAGGGTGGGACTGTGAACCGTTAACACATAAAGGAATTGTGCCCTCAACATGACGGGTGCAATCATACCAGCACTAATGCACCGGATCCCATCAGAACTCCGAAGTTAAGCATGCTTGGGCGTGAGTAGTACTAGGATGGGTGACCCCCTGGGAAGTCCTCGTGTTGCACCCTCCTTTCAATTTTTTTTGCTCTAGTTAGGGTTGCCAAGATACTTTATCCACCAAATCTCTATTACCGAATCCCACGGAACATTGGGCAAGACAACATCGCTTCACGTAGAGGCTGGGCACGTAAACCGAGGGTGTAGGGTTTGTGACCAGGTCTCCGTCGCTCCGGTGCCCATTACTTTTTATCCGTAAGGAGTTACACGGAGCACAGCATACTGTTGCAAAGCTCTCTGAGAGCTCTACGACGGGGGCAGCCAGCTTGCTCGCTATGCCCATTTTTGGAGCCCAAAATCGAACCTTTTCATCAGTTTCAGGCCACTTTTATTCTTTTGATCTGTTTTTCCGTCCCGGATCGTGCATCGTGAACTTTTAAAAGGACGACAACCTGACTCGCAGGACATCAGAGGGCCTACAACGTGTCGATATCACGTCTTGCGAGGATGCTGCGTTGTTGAAGCGGATGGGTTGTTGTTAAGCCCATTGGGCCTGTTGAATGGGCCATCTCTCTAGGCTGGGAGTGTGAACCGTTAACACATATAGGAATTGTGCCCTCAATATGATGGGTGCGATCATACCAGCACTAATGCACCGGATCACATCAAAACTCCGTAGTTAAGCGTGCTTGGGCGAGAGTAGTACTAAGATAGGTGACCCCCTGGGAAGTCCTCATGTTGCACCCCCTTTTCAATTTTTTTTGCCATGGTTAGGGTTGCCAAGATACTTTATCCGCCAAATCTCTAGTACCGAATCCCATGGAACATTGGGCAAGACAACTTCGCTTCACGTATAGGATGGGCCTGCAAACCGAGGGCGTAGGGTTTGTGTCCAGGTCTCCGTCACTCCGATACCCATAACTTTTGATCTGTAAGGAGTAACGCGGTGCACAGCATACCGTTGCGAAGCTCTCGGAGAGCTCTACGACGGGGGTATCCAGCTTTCTTGCTTTGCCCATTTTTGGAGCCCAAAATCGAACGTTTTCATCATTTTCAGGCCACTTTTCTTCTTTTGCAATGTTTTTCCATCCCGAAACGTACGTCGTGAACTGGTAAAAGGACGACAACATGACTCGCGGGACATCAGATGGCCCTACAACATCACGATATCACGTCTTGCGAGGATTCTGCATTGTTGAAGTGGATGGGTTGTCGTTAAGCCAATTGGGCCTTTTGAATGGGCCATCTCTGTAGGCTGAGACTTTGAACCGTTAACACATATAGGAATTGTGCCCTCAACATAACGGGTGCGATCATACCAGCACTAATGCACCGGATCCCATCAGAACTCCGAAGTTAAGCGTGCTTGGGCGAGAGTAATACTTGGATGGGTAACCCCCTGGAAAGTCCTCGTTTTGCAACCCCTTTCAATTTTTTTTGCCATGGTTAGGGTTTCCAAGATACTTTATCCACCAAATCTCTATTTCCGAATCCCACAGAACATTGGGCAAGACAACTTCGCTTCACGTATAGACTGGTCCCGCAAACCTAGGGTGTAGGGTTTGCGACCAGGTCTCTGTCGCTCCGGTGCCCATAATTTTTGATCTGTAAGGAGTTACGCAGCACATAGCATACCGTTGCCAATCTCTCTGAGAGCTCTATGACGGGGGTAGCCAGCTTGCTCGCTGTGCCCATTTTTGGAGCCCAAAATTGAACGTTTTCATCAGTTTCAGGCCATTTTTCTTCTTTTGCTCTGTTTTTCCGTCCCGGATCGTACGTAGTGAACTGTTAAAAGGACGACAACGTGACTCGCGGGACATCAGAGGGCGCTACAATGTGTAGATATCACATCTTGCGAGGATGCTGCGTTGTTGAAGCTGATGGGTTGTTGTTAAGCCTATTGGGCCTTTTGAATAGGCCATCTCTCTAGGTTGGGATTGTGAGCCGTTAACCCATGTAGGAATTGTGCCCTCAACATGACGGGTGCGATCATACCAGCACTAACGCACCAGATCACATCAGAACTCCGAACTTAAGCGTGCTTGGGCGAGAGTAGTACTAGGATGGGTGACCCTATGGGAAGTCCTCGTGTTGCACTCCCTTTTCAATTTTTTTTGCCCTGGTTAGGGTTGCCAAGATACTTTATCCACCTAATATCAATTACCGAATCCAACGGAACATTGGGCAAGACAACTTCGCTTCACGTAGAGGCTGGGCCTGCAAACCGAGGGCGTAGGGTTTGTGACCAGGTCTCCGTCGCTCCGGTGCCCATAACTTTTGATCCGTAAGGAGTTACGCGGCGCTCAACATACCGTTGCAAAGCTCTCTGAGAGCTCTAGAACAGGGGTAGCCAGCTTGCTCGCTGTGCCCAGTTTTTGGAGCCCAAAATTGAACGTTTTCATCAGTTTTAGGCCACTTTTCTTCTTTTGCTCTATTTTTCCGTCCCGGATCGTACGTCGTGAACTGTTAAAAGTACGACAACCTGACTCGCGGGATATCATAGGGCCCTACAATGTGTCGATATCACGTCTTGCAAGGATGCAACATTGTTGAAGCGGATGGGTTGTCGTTAAGCCCATAGGGCCTTCTGAATGGGCCATCTCTCTAGGCTGGTACTGTGAACCGTTAACACATATAGGAATTGTGACCTCAACATGACCGGTGCGATCATACCAGTACTAATGCACCGGATCACATCAGAACTCCGAAGTTAAGCGTGCTTGGGAGAGAGTAGTACTAGGATGGGTGACCCCTGGGAAGTCCTCGTGTTGTACCCCCTTTTCAATTTTTGTTGCCCTGGTTAGGGTTGCCAAGATACTTTATCCACCAAATCTCTATTACCGAATCCCACGGAACATTGGGCAAGACAACTTCGCTTCACGTAGAGGCTGGACCCGCAAACCAAGGGCGTAGGGTTTGTGACCAGGTCTTCGTCGCTCCGGTGCCCATAAGTTTTTATCCATAAGGAGTTACGCGGCGCACAACATACCGTTGCAAAGCTCTCTGAGAGCTCTACGACGGGGGTAGCCAGCTTGCTCGCTGTGCCCATTTTTGGAGCCTAAAATCGAACGTTTTCATTAGTTTCAGGCCACTTTTCTTCTTTTACTCAGTTTTTCCGTCCCGGATTGTACGTCGTGAACTGTTAAAAGGACGACAACCTGACTCGCGGGACATCAGAGGGCCCTATAACGTGTCAATATCACGTCTTGCGAGGATGCTGCGTTGTTGAAGCAGATCGTTTGTCGTTAAGCCCATTGGGCCTTTTGAATGGGCCATCTCTCTAGGCTAGGACTGTGAACCGTTAACACATAAAGGAATTGTGCCCTCAACATGACGGGTGCGATCATACCAGCACTAATGCACCGGATCCCATCAGAACTCCAAAGTTAAGCGTGCTTGGGCGAGGGTAGTACTAGGATAGGTGACCCCTGGGAAGTCCTCATGTTGCACCCCCTTTTCAATTTTTTTTGCCCTGGTTAGGGTTGCCAAGATACTTTATCCACCAAATCTCTATTACCGAATCCCACGGAACATTGGGCAAGACAACATCGCTTCACGTATAGGCTGGGCTGGCAAACCGAGGGCGTAGAGTTTGTGACCAGGTCTTCGTCACTCCGATGCCCATACTTTTGATCCGTAAGGAGTTACGCGGCGAACAACATACTGTTGCAAAGCTCTCTGAGAGCTCTACGACGGGGGAAGCCAACTTGTTTGCTGTGCCCCTTTTTGGGGCACAAAATCGAACGTTTTCATCAGTTTCAGGCCACTTTTCTTCTTTTGCTCTATTTTTTCGACCAGGATCGTACGTCGTGAACTGTTAAAAGGACGACAACCTGACTCGCGGGATATCAGTGGGCCCTACAATGTGTCGATATCACGTCTTGCGAGGATGCTGCATTGTTGAAGCGGATGGGTTGTAGTTAAGCCCATTGGGCCTTTTCAAAGGAGAGAACTGTAAATGTAGAGGTCACACCGAACTAAATGATTGGAGAAACATAGGAAGTGAATTGGTTGTGGTAAGAGATCGCCAAAAACGGAATGAACCGGAGTAGGAAGAATAACAAGGGTCATAATCCGTCTAAATGACCTCAATAGCAGGAATGAATTTCGGGACGAAATTCTTTTAAGGAGGGGAGGATATGAGGCCCGACCCCGAATAACGTGTATTACCTCGATTTACATGCCATAGACCAAGAATGATATGACTGACCTTGGATTACGTGCCCTATCTTGGTTTTCATGCATGCCTCGTCATTTGTGCCTTGACCTGGAATTATGTGCCGTAATCCTCGACTTATGTGCCCTGACTTCGAATTGCGTGCGTTATCTCGTTTTGCGTGCCTTGACCTTGAATTACGTGTCCTAACCTAGGTTTAAGAGTCGTGCCTCAATTTACGTGCATTGCATTGAATTACGTGCATTCATTTAAGGTTGCGTGCATTTACTTAAAAAATGTGTTCTCATCTCGTAGTTCGTGTCCTACCTCGTAGTGTGTGCCCTAGATCTAGGAATCCGTGCCACCACGTTAATCAAGAAAGAATCCTACACAAAGCACTAGACACTAAAATAATCCTACACAATCCACTAACCAATATTATATTCCTAATTCAAATTCTCTACAAACTCCACTAACAATAAAATAATACTAAACTATTCCTACATTTCCCACTATCTATTATTCTATTCATAATTCAACTCATCAACAAAGATTCCTATATTTTATTCTACCTAGATTCCCTCATTCCCCAACATTCCTATGACAATTCTAATGACACAAATGCATAAAAAATTAGTCCTAGACAAACTATGACAAAACACTTAACACAATGCATAAAACAATTGCTCAAATTCTCCTCAAATCTCCACCATTTTTGACCAAACCACCTATCCCCATGCTAACATTTTAAATTCCATCTTGAAGACACAAAAAAATCAGATTTTAATAGCCCAAGGCTGACCATTGCTTTGATGAATGCAAAAAAGTTTCATTCCTTGTCACATTTTGTCATTTCTTCATTTCTTCCTCAACTTCTCTCTCTCCCTCTCATTCTCTCTCTCCATTTCGGTTTTGGCTAGTTCTCTCCACCTCCTAGCTCATCTTCTTCATCATATGGTGCAACAAGACAAGCAACCATCAAAGAAACAAAAGCAAACAAGCTAAGATGCGAAAACTACACATGCATGTCCTTTGAAGACTTCTATTCGGCCCTAGGTAAGCTTCTTGACTTCCATTTCTTTTCTTCATGTTCTAACCTCATGCATGTGCTAAGAGATTGATCACTAAGCTAGGAAAAATAGAGAAAAGCTAGTTGGAATCTCGGCTAAGCAAGAAGAAGAAGAGATTTGAGCTTCAACAAGGTTTTTGAGCATCTTTTGGGTTGATTGCAAAGGTGAGGGCTAAAATCTTTTGAAAACTATTCAAAAATTCACATGCATGCTCATAAATGTATGTATTTGCTTCTGTACTTGAGTTATATGGTCGTTCATAAGCTTAAACAACCATGCATGGCAAGATCTTGGCTTGAAAATGATGCTAGATGAAGTCGAATTGTTGACAGCTCTCTGACCAGTCTGTTTCTAGGTACGTTTAGCTAGGCAAATGATGTTGAAAATGCATGAAAATTGGTAGGTGACAATTTTGGACAGTTGTGAACATTTTTCCCAGAAATAGGCCGTAGCAAATTTTAACACTAAGGTCCTCAAAATGGCAAATCTTTAAAATGTGTCCAAATCTGGAAATCTGGAAAAATGAAGCAGGTTTTGGCAGATGCACTGACCTTGTGGAACGAACAAAATTTGACTTAGTAAATGATGTCCAAAATGCATGATATTTGGTGTGCTGCTATATTATTCAGTTCTGGACAATTTTGTCAGAAATGGACCAAGGCTAAATCTGACCCTAAGGACCTCAAAAACGTCAATTACTGAAAAGTGTGCAAATCTGGACAGTTTTGTGCTACCTCACTGTTTCGGCTATAACTAATGATTCCGAACTCCAATTGATGCAAGGTTTGTTTATGATTTTAGCTAACTTCTTAAGCTTTAATTTGACATCTTATTCACTGGATTTGGAGATTTTTTGATCATCCTATTGATTGTGAGAATACAGCCTAATGAAGTAAGGGTTTCACTTAATGTTGTACTTAGAAAAATTGTTGTGACTCCTCTTGTTGAATTAAATGCTTGGGATTGTAGCTACGGGATGTTGTGTGGACTGTATTGAATGTTTGAGGATGTTGAATTAAATGATGCATGGTTTGAGATTGACTTTGAGTTGGGTTGAGGCTCAAATTGCATGAATATACACGAAATAGAAACCCTAATGACTAGGTAGTTTTGCTAAGTGTTGATCATTTGGATGTTGTGTGGAAATTATATGCTTAGTGGGCTGCCTGTAAATGTCTTATAACTTCAAATGTGATTTTGACCATTGCATGTTGTCAAATAAGCTTTTCTTGCAACCGAACCCACGTAGATGTTGTTGCATGTTGAATAATCGTATCACTTGATTACGTGGACTTTGAAATGAGCTATATGGATTGACTTGCATGTGTTACATGGCTGCCCGTTTAATGTTCATATGGCTCTATATGTCTTTCAAGTGAAATTACTTGTCTTATCGTGCCTTGTTTGATTACTTGACAACGTGCGATCTTACAACTACTCGGAGGCGACCTACTTTGTTGTCCTCCTAATGTGATATGTTAAATGTTATAAATGTGCATTGCATATGAGGTTGTAACCTTTCAGTGTGGCATGGTAATGTTTCACGAACGCCGGGCGGCATAGGGCTTGCCGGTGCTACCGTGACTACCATGGTCCAATTCCCTCTCTCGCTTGGCATTCCACCCTCGGAGAGTTGGGTCGTAGGTTTCGGGGTACATCCAGAGTACACCCAATTGGGAGCGATAAGTGGATGATTGAAGTCGGCCGCAACAATTGTATCGAATTGAAATTGAGAGCAAATGCTCACCGTATCCTTGAAATGATTGGTAAATGTATCTGTTACTCGATTTGTTTCATATATTTGCGTACCTTATTATTTGTAATACGTGACATGTTTTTAAACATGAATTTTCATAATTGAACCGGAAAATGAGTTTCAAAACGTAATTCTCATTTCCCCTCGCTGAGTTCATAAGGACTCACCCTCTTTTATCATCTCAGGTGAAGAAGATCAAGAACAGGTACCCGTGGACGATGTGCCTAACAATGGTTCCTTGGAGTGATTGCCTGTCCCTACGTGCTTTTGTGCTTGCCTGAAAGTGGTTGCTATATGGATGTTGTGTTTAATTGCAAACTACTCATTTCATTGATGTAAATGACCCCGTTGTAATTTGGGTCTAATTCTGGGATTGTACTATCTATAACCGGATGAACTTTTATTTGGTTGTTTTCTTTCGTTTTCTTAATTAGTAGTTATCGTAGGCATTCAAACCACTAGATGAACAATCAACTAAGTTAATTCTATCTAATTTCACTTAGGTGCTCATTTGCAAACTAAAGGATAATAGGTACTCGCATGATAGGAAATTGACAAATAAACGGGACATAGTTATCATGTTAGGCTTATTAACCAAACGAGACTTTCAAGATACACTAGTAGGCAAATCGGTTGGTGACAAATAGGAGTCCTTAATGGAATTGGATTAATGATTGGAATAATTAAGGCGTTTAGAGAATTTGGTCAAACCAAATAGCCCAATTACAGCCGTTATGCTGTCGGTTTACCGAAAAACTTTGGAGTTTAGACTAAACCATTAGGTGTTAAATCTTCATAAACAGCTAAGCACGTGACATTACTTGAATGTTTAGTTCACACCCTAGTCTAACCTTATAGGCCGGGTTGGGGCGTGACACCTTATAACTAGAATGGTATCAGAGCTTAGTTTACTAACTAGGCGTTAGTCGGGTTCAACTCTCGGACCGTGGGTAGAAGCCCTAAGGTAATTATGATGTCTTGTTTATATGTGTTAATATGTGCTAATGTGCTTTAATTGCTTTAAGTATTGAATATTATGTGCCTTTGTGAACCATATGTATTCTGTATCATGCACACCGACACGTCCTCAATAATGCATGCATGCTTTTATACTCCTTCCTTGATACATGTGCAAGTTATATAACCGTGAATGACTGTTTATGCACATAGAAAGTTAGGATTAGGACCTTCGGGGAAGTGAATTTGTGCAGGACGAACGAAAAGGCTCAGTTAGAGATTTTCCGTATCTTCACAGGTACTCGATGGATTATATATATTATTGGATATGTATATATATAAAATGCGTAGCACAGGTATAATTGTTGAGGTAAAGTTATCTCCTTATCTTTGGAATACACATGCATGTGATTAAGTTATCAATTTTATAGCTATAAAGTTATTGATTCTATTAAATCGTTCTTATAATTGTGGTTCAAGAATAAATGTTAAGGACATACAACTTTCCTTAGATATAAGAATATACTATTGGACATGTGGAGTAGTATATATGTATATGTTCATATGCTTATAATGGAAGTTTGACTTAGGAGTTGCTTTTGAATCAAATTCTTATATCTTAAAATGGTATAATAGACTATTTATATGATTGAATCCTTACTTGATTGGAATTAAGCATCGTTGAACCTAATAAGGTGTATATTAACGAGTTTCAAGTTCACTCAATGGTAAGATTGTGACCTAGAAATTAAGAGATGAACTCGTGGAAATGGGCGATAGGGGTTAGATTATTAAGGCGTGAATAATGTGTTTAAGTAACTTAACAATGGATAACCTCAAGACATGTAGGCAACTCTAGACACTAAGTTTAACAAGGTTGATGAATCTTTAGTATAACAAGATATGGGGATATTGGAATCGAGGAATTCGCATAACGAGAACTCGTGTTCGGAAGACTACACCTAAATGTTAGGTCGAATGGAAGTGTAAGGTATTGAATTATGTATTAGATGATGTTGCTAAGGTCCTAAGTTGGATATTGGTGATTTTAAGAATCATGGTATTAAACTATTGCTCCTCGGATTTAGTTATGATTATACGAAGTAAGTCATTCTATGCTCTCGTTATTTGGATACCCTAGAGGATATTAGGAAGCATATATCCCTAAATAATACCGATGGACCTATTATATAAACCATCGAAATGATATTAAGCATCTGGTTGCAAGGTGGAGTCGTTAGGGTATGATTTGAAATCCTAAATAGCTAATAGTGAGTATGCAGGATTATTCATGGTGAACCCTATGACCTAAGGTCGATGAGTCTTGATGCTCTTAGCTAGTTGAATATGTAAATGAAGAGAGTAAGATAGAGATGAATCAGAGTCATGATGACCCAAAAGACTATTGTTAGACCACCGTATCTATGTGCACCGTTTCACTTCTAGAAACTAGCGGTTGGTAGACTTCGAATCGTGGTTGTTGAATAGAGGGTGAATCTTATAGTGATAATTAAATGAGTAGTTGATTACTTTTGAAATTCTATTAGATTATATTGTAAGATGACTTGTGGTTATAATTCTTATGATGACATATCCTTGAAGTTATTTCATGTAATAAGCTACTTGGATTAGTATGGTAAGTATCTTATGAGCTAGATCATCTCGGTACCCATTGATAGTCCTAGGATTGTTGTTGTATGACCGGTAACCTAGTAGAGAATTGATATCACTTACATGTATCACGCCCCAACCCGGCCTATAAGGTTAGACTAGGGTGTGAACTAACATTCAAGTAATATCACGTACTTAGCTGTTGATGAAGATTAACACCTAATGATTTGGTCTAAACTCCAATGTTTTTCCGGAAAACCGGCAGCATAACGGCTGTAATTGGCCCTTTCGTTTAACCTAATTCTCTAAACGCCTCAAATGTTTACCATCTCAAATTCATTTCCAACTAAGATTACTACTTTACCATCAATTGAATGGCCTATTGGTTATTTCGACATCCCGTTTGGTTTACAACCTAGCATGATGCTATGTCTCGTTTGTTTGTTTGACCTCGTTTCAAAATATACCTGTTTAAGATTGGATAAATTCATTTACTTAGTCGTCACTAATGCATCATAACCTATAATAATATTAGCGGTAATAAAAGCATAACGATCATAGTAATGTCTAGTATTAGTCAATTTAGTATAAGTACAAACCAAAATTTGACCCCAAATTACAACGAGGATCTTTTACATCATGACATCGAGTAACACAAAAGGAAATAGTCTTCAAGTAACATAAAATTCACAAGTAGTCATGTTCAAGCAAAACAACAATGACAGGCAATCACTCCAGGGGTTCATCATTAGATACATTGTCCTCGGGTACTTGTACCTGTTCTTCTTCACCTGTGATGAAAAAGAGGGTGAGTCCTTATGAACTCAGCGAGGGGGAAACGGGAAATACGTTTTGAAACTCATTTTCCGGTTCAATTATGAAAACTCCTTTTTGAAAACATGTCACGTATTGCAAATAACAAGGTACGCAAATATATGAAACAAATCGAGTAACAGATACATTTACCAATCATTTCAAGGATACAGTGAGCATTTGCTCTCAATTTCAATTATGATACAATTGTTGCGGTCGACTTCAATAATCCACTTATCGCTCCCAATTGGGTGTACTCCGGATGTACCCCGAAACCTACGACTCAACTCTCCGAGGGTGGAATGTCAAGCGAGAGAGGGAATTGGACCATGGTAGCCACGGAAGCACCGGCAAACCCTATGCCGCCTGGCGTTCGTGAAATGCAACCATGCCACAATGAAAGGTTGCAACCTTGTATACAATGCACATTTATAACATTTAACATATCACATTAGGAGGACAACAAAGTAGGTCGCCTCCGAACAGTTATAAGATCGCACGTTGTCAAGTAGTCAAACAAGGCACGATAAGACAAGTAATTTCACTTGAAAGGCATATAAAGCCATGTGAATATTAAACGGGCAGCCATGTAACACATGTAAGTCAAGCCATATAACTCATTTCGAAGTCCACGTAATCAAGTGGTACGATTATTCAACACGCAACAACATTTACGTGGGTTTGGTTACAAGAAAAACTTATTTGACAACATGCAATGGTCGAAATCACATTTGAAGTTATAAGACATTTACGGGCAGCCCATTAAGCATATAATTTCCACACAATATACAAATGATCATTACTTAGCAAAACTACCTAGTCATTAGGGTTTCCATTTCGTGTATATTAGTGCAATTTGAGCCTCAACCCAACTCAAAGTCAATCTCAAACCATGCATCATTTAATTCAACATCCTCAAACATTCAAACAGTCCACACAACATCCCGAAGCTACAATCCAAAGCATTTAATTCAACAAGAGAAGTCACCACAATTTTTCTAAGTACAACATTAAGTGAAACCCTTACTGCAATAGGCTGTTTTCTCACAATCAATAGGATAATCAAACAATCTCCAAATCCAGTGAATAAGATTTCAAATTAAAGCTTAAGAAGTTAACTAAAATCAGAAACAAACCTTGCATCAATTGGAGTTCAGAATCATTAGGTATAGCCGAAACAGTGAGATAGCACAAAACTGTCCAGATTTGCACACTTTTCAGAAATTGACGATTTTGAGGTCCTTAGGGTCAGTTTTAGCCTTGGTCCATTTCTGACAAAAGTGTCCAGAACTAAAAAATATAGTATCACACCAAATTTCATACATTTTGGACATCATTTACTAAGTAAAATATGGTTCGTTCCACAAGGTCAGTGCATCTGCCAAAACCTGCTTCATTTTTCCAGATTTCCAGATTTGGTCACATTTTAAAGATTTTCCATTTTGAGGACCTTAGAGTCAAAATTAGCTTCGGCCTATTTCTGGGACAAATGTTCAAAACTGTCCAAACTAGTCACTTACCAATTTGAAAGCATTTTCAACATCATTTTCCTAGCTAAACTTACCTCGAACAGACTGGTAAGAGAGCTGTCAAAGATTTCGACTTCACCTAGCATCATTTTCAAGCCAAGATCTTGCCATGCATGGTTGTTTAAGCTTATGAACGACCATATAGCTCAAGTACAGAAGAAAATACACACATTTATGAGCATGCATGTGAATTTTTGAAGAGTTTTCAAAAGGTTTTAACCCTCACCTTAGCAATCAACCAAAAGATGCTCAAAAACCTTGTTGAAGCTCAACTTTCTTCCTCTCCTTGCTTAGCCGAAATCCCAATTAGCTTTTCTCTATTTTTCCTAGCTTAGTGATCAATCTCTTAGCACATGCATGAGTTCATAACATGAAGAAAAGAAATGGATGCCAAGAAGCTTACCTAGGCCGAATGGAGTCTTCAATGCACATGCAAGTGTAATTTTCACCTCCTAGCTAGCTCGGTTGAGGTTCTTTGCTTGTAGCTTGATTTGCTTAGCTATGGTGTGAAGAAGAGAATCTATGGAGATGAAGAACTCAGCCAAGGCCGAGAATGAGAGAGGAAAATGAGATGAAGAGAGAAAAAAATGAAAGAGAAATGAAGAAAATGACAAACTATGAAGCCTTTTGCAAATTTGAGGAGCACGTCGGCCTTGGGCTTCCAAATCTGAATTTTTTGTGTCTTCAAGGTGGAAATTTGAAATTCTAGCATGGGCTATGAGTTTTTGGTCGAACAAGAGAGAGATTTGAGGTGGTTTTGGTCATTTTTTTATGCATTTGTGTCATAGTTTGTCTAAATGTGTCTAGGAATTAAATTATATCGAATAAGAATGCACAAATGCCACCTAGTGGTCGGCCAAGCATGTGGAAAATTCTGAAATTTTGTCTTGGTTGAGCTTATTTTATTGCATGTGTTTGGAAGTGCAAAAGAAAAGGAATAAAGAATGAAGAATGTTTAGTGTTTGGTGCATTTCTTGTCTTCTAGTGAGTTGAATTAGGATTATTATATTGATAGTGGATTTTGAAGGATTGTTTAATAGTCTAGTGCTCCGTGAAATATGCTTTCTTGATTAGCGTGAAGGCACGCTTTCCTAGGTCTAGGGCACGCACTACGAGGTAGGACACGAACTACGAGACGAATACACGTTTTTCAAGTAAATGCACGCAACCCTAATTGAATGCACGCAATTCAATGTATGGCACATAAAATTAACACAATTCTTAAACCTAGGTCATGGCACGCAAATCTAGGTTAGGGCACACGAAGCGAGGTTTCGCACGCAAATCGGGGTCGGGCCTCACATCCTCCCCTCCTTGAAAGAATTTCGTCTCGAAATTCAATATTACCTTGAAATAGAGCTGGATATTGCTGCTCCATCTGGTCTCGCCTTTCCCACGTTGCTTCTTCGACTCCATGATGATCCCACAGCACCTTTACCATAGGTATAGTTCTGTTGCGCAACTCCCGATCCTGCTGGTCTAGGATCCGAATGGGCTTCTCCTCGTAAGACAAGTTCTCCCGAAGCTGCAACGGCTCTGGCTCCAAGAAATGCGACGGATCAGGATGATACTTCTGCAGCATCGAAACATGAAAGACGTCGTGAATATTGGAGAGGTTCTGGGGTAGTGCTAGGCGATACACCAACTTGCCAACCTTCTCAACTATCTCAAATGGTCCCACAAATCTCGGTCTCAACTTTCCACCCTTGCCATGCCTAATCAGTCCCCTCCGGGGTGATATCTTCAAGAACACCTTGTCACCAACCTCAAACTCAAGACTCCGTCTCCGTCGGTCTGCATAACTCTTCTGCCTACTCTGGGCAGTAAGCATCCGTTTCCAGATGAGGTGGATATTATCAATAGTCTTCATCAGTTCAAGTAAAAGGGTCGGGTCAAAAGTCTTCGTCTCACCTACTTCATCCCAGTAAATTGGGGATCGACACTTACGTCCATACAGCGCCTCAAATGGGGCCATCCCGATAGTGGCCTGATAACTATTGTTGTAGGCGAACTCCGCTAGAGATAGATATTTCTCCCAACCTTTCCCAAAATCTAACACTCATGCCCTTAGCATATCCTCCAGAACCTGAATAGTTCTCTCCGATTGACCATCCGTCTGAGGGTGATAAGCCGTGCTAAAACTCAATTTCGTTCCCAAAGCTTCTTGCAATCTCTTCCAAAACCGGGAAGTAAAATGAGGATCCCTATCCGATACAATACTCGCAAGCATCCCGTGCAATCTCACAATCTCCGCTACATACATATCTCCCAATTCCTCAGGACTATACTCCTTGTTCATCGGTAAGAAGTGCGCCGACTTAGTCAATCTATCCACTATAACCCAAACGGTGTCATGACCTTTTCGTGATCTAGGCAGGTCCATAACAAAATCCATAGTTATATGTTCCCATTTCCATTGAGGAATCTCTAACGACTGAAGTAAACCTGCGGGTCGTTGATGTTCTGCTTTGACCCTCTGACAAGTCAAACATCGTGCTACAAACTCCGCAATTTCTCTTTTCATGTTATTCCACCAACAGTGTTGCTTCAAATCCCAATACATCTTTGTTCCGTCGGGGTGAATAGTATATCTTGAATTATGGGCTTCCTCAAGAATCTTCTTTTTCAGCTTCGGCTCGTTCGGAACACAAATCCGGTTCCTAAACCTCCAAACACCATCATCATGAAACTTGAAATCTGCGTTGCTTTCCTTAATCTTCTAAAATTGTTGGTCCTTCTGTTGAGCCTCTCGTAACTCAGACAACAAAGTCGATTGAACTTGGGTAGTGGCAAAAAGTAACCCCTTCTGAGTCAATTGTGGTTTCCACAGAAATGCTTCCTCCAACAACTCCTGCACCTTGACTTCCAGTTTTGCCATGCTTGCTTTTCTGTTTAAGGCATCTGCAACTACATTAGCTTTACCAGGCACATAATTGATTGAGCAGTTATAATCATCCAAAAGCTCCATCCACCGCCTTTGCCTGATATTCAACTCCTTTTGAGAGAAAAAATATTTCAAGCTCTTATGATCAGTAAATACCTCAAACTTGTTACCCCACAGATAATGCCTCCACTTCTTGAGTGCAAACACAATGGCCGCTAATTCCAAATCATGCGTCGGGTAATTCATCTCATACGGCTTTGGTTTCCTAGAAGCATATGCAATCACTCTTCCATTTTGCATCAATACACATCCCAATCCTTCTTTAGAAGCATCGCTATAGATTACAAAACCTTGACTCCCTTCAGGCAATGCAAGAACTAGTGCGGTAGTCAATATTTTCTTCAATTCTTGAAAGCTGCTCTCACACTTATCATCCCACACGAACTTGGTTTTCTTTTGAGTGAGCTTTGTAAGCGGTCCTGCAATCTTAGAGAAATCATTCACGAACCTCCGATAATAGCCCGCTAGACCAAGAAAACTCTGAACCTCCGTAACATTTTCCAGCTTCTTCCAAGACATCACTGCATCAATCTTTGCTGGATCCACCGCTATTTCCTCTTGGGATATGATATGCCCCAAAAATGCAATCTGCTGTAGCCAAAATTCACACTTGCTAAACTTTGCATACAATTGGTGCTCTCGAAGTTTCTGCAGTACCAACCGCAGATGTTGCTCATGCTCCGCCTCTGATTTCGAGTATAGAAAAATATCATCAATGAAGATCACCACAAATTGGTCCAAGTAGGGTTGAAACACCCTGTGCATCAAATCCATAAAAGCTACAGGGGCATTAGTTAGTCCAACAGGCATCACCACATATTCATAATGCCCATATCTCGTCCTGAAAGCCGTTTTAGGCACATCTTCCTTCTTGATCCGTAACTGATAATACCCTTGCCTCAAGTCGAGTTTCGAATACACTTTGGCTCCGTGCAGTTGATCAAATAACTCGTCAATCAGGGGAAGTGGGTATTTATTCTTGACAATCACTTGGTTCAAACCTCGGTAGTCAATGCATAGCCTCAACATTCCGTCTTTCTTCCTCACAAATAGAACTGGCGCACCCCACGGTGAAGAACTTGATTGGACAAACCCCTTCTTCAGCAATCCTTGCAATTGGTCCTTCAATTCTTGTAGCTCGGCCGGTGCCATACGATAGGGAGCTTTAGATATTAGTTGGGCGCCCGGCAGCAACTCTCAAACAAACTCGATTTCCTGATTTGGGGGTAAACCGGGTAATTCTTTTGGAAACACATCTGCATAGTCTTTTATCACAGGCATCTCCTCCAACTTAGCTTTATCTGACGGCTTGTTGATAAGGTAAGCCAAGTATCCGCTGCACCCTTTCCTCAAGGACTTCACTGCTTTTGTAGATGAAATAATAGAACTCCCAGTGAAATCTCTTCGACCCACAATCTCCAGTATTGGTTGATCAGGTACCCGGAACTTTATAATCTTCGCCCGGCAATCCTGTTGGACATGATGTTTTGCCAGCCAGTCAATCCCTAAAATGACCTCATAGTCTCGAAAAGGTAATACAATAAGATTGGCTGAGAATTCCCTATCCTTAATTTGGATTTTACATGCTTTACAAGCTGAACTAGTTACAAGTTTAGAACCCATTGGAGTACCAACTTCTACTTCATATGGCGAACATACAACTTTCAATTTCACACGTACCACACATAAGGGAGTAATAAATGAATGAGTAGCACCAGGATCAATTAACACCTTAACAGGTTGATTCAGTATGAAGATTGTACCTTCAACAACAGCGGTCTCATCTGGAATCTCCTCACACTCAATAGCATAGGCTCGAGCCTGGACCCTAGGAACTGGAGTCTTGCCTCTACCAACGGGTCTACCCTGATTATGTCCCCCTTGCCATTTAGGGCAATCCTTAACCCGGTGCTGTTCGCTGCCACAACCCATACATTTCCCCAATTTTCTCCAACACTGGGCCTCGGTGTGGCCCTTCTTGTTACAGTACGAACAGATGGCAGTCTGAGAAGCAGGTGAACTATTTGTGGATCCGCGGGTGGAAGAGGCTGATGGCGCTTTAGTCGGGCCACAGTTATTCACTGACCTATTCTGGCTCTGGCATTGACCGCGACTTTGACTCTGGAATTTCCTCTGCTGACCTGGAGGCTGGTAAGGTTTCTTGCTCAACTGGCTCGAACTGGCTCCATCTAGTTTCCTCTTCTCAACTCGAGAGGCAGCAGCAAAGAGAGCAGAGTAAGTATCGAAGTCATGAGAAGCTAACTGGTACTGAATCTCTGGCCTCAATCCAACAGTAAATTTTCACATTTTTGCCTCCGGAGTACAAACCATATATTGAGCATAACGGGACAGTCGATCAAAACGTGCCTCGTACTAGGCCACCGTCATATTACCCTGAGTCAAGTGCATGAACTCCTCGATCCGCCTCTGCCTGGAAACTACAGGTACATATTTCTCCTTAAATACCTTAATGAAATTACCCCACAAGCGAGGCTTCTGATCAGTCTCCCACAGTGCCTCTACAGTGTGCCACCAATGCTCGGCATCCCCGTGCAACAGAAATACAGCAAACTCCACTTTCTCTTCATCTGTATAATCAAGTGGCCTGAAAATCTTCTCGATCTCAGATAGCCAAGCCTCTGCTTTCTCATCATCAGCTTCCCCGTAGAATTTACACGGGTGAAAGTCAAGGAATTCCCTCATTCTGCTATGTCTCCCATTATTACCCTCATTCCTGTTGTTGATGTTGTTGTTGTTGGCTTCACGAGCATCTTGACGCTCCATCACACGTGATACGCGATCCATGTCATTTGCCATCATATTAAACATAGCTATACCAGGATTAGTCTGATAGGCATCCCCGGTCTCTTGAGGTTCACCGCTCCTATTAGTAGTATGGGTACTAGGGCCAGCCATCTATAGGCACAAATTACGATGTACAATTTATTGAAATATGACAATTAAGAATCTAACGCATAAGATATGCAACATAGTATAGATACAATTCTAAAAACATTTAAGGCATGTAAGTCACTTAAGCACATAGAACATAGAAGACACATTTATCACACAATAACACATAAACAAGTCATCCTAATTATCATAGGGCTCCACCCACGGTCCGAGAGTTAAACTCGGCTTAAGCAATCTAAGCTCGCTGATACCATTTCTTCTAAGGTGTCACGCCCCAACCCGGCCTATAAGGTTAGACTAGGGTGTGAACTAACATTCAAGTAATATCACGTACTTAGCTGTTGATGAAGATTAACACCTAATGATTTGGTCTAAACTCCAAAGTTTTTCCGAAAAACCGGCAGAATAACGGCTGTAATTGGCCCTTTGGTTTAACCTAATTCTCTAAACGCCTCGAATGTTTACCATCTCAAATTCATTTCCAACTAAGATTACTACTTTACCATCAATTGAATGGCCTATTGGTTATTTCGACATCCCGTTTGGTTTACAACCTAGCATGATGCTATGTCTCGTTTGTTTGTTTGACCTCGTTTCAAAATATACCTATTTAAGATTTGATAAATTCATTTACTTAGTCCTCACTAATGCATCATAACCTATGATAATACTAGCGGTAATAAAAGCATAATGATCATAGTAATGTCTAGTATCAGTCTATTTAGGATAAGTACAAGCCAAAATTAGACCCCAAATTACAAAAGGGTCTTTTACATCATGACATCGAGTAACACAAAAGGAAATAGTCTTCAAGTAACATAAAATTCACAAGTAGTCACGTTCAAGCAAAACAATAATGACAGGCAATCACTCCAGGGGTTCATCATTAGATACATTGTCCTCGGGTACTTGTACCTGTTCTTCTTCACCTGTGATGAAAAAGAGGGTGAGTCCTTATGAACTCAGCGAGGGGGAAACGAGAAATATGTATTGAAACTCATTTTCCGGTTCAATTATGAAAACTCATTTTTGAAAACATGTCACGTATTGCAAAAAACAAGGTACGCAAATATATGAAACAAATCGAGTAACAGATACATTTACCAATCATTTCAAGGATACGGTGAGCATTTGCTCTCAATTTCAATTCCGATACAATTGTTGCGGCCGACTTCAATAATCCACTTATCGCTCCCAATTGGGTGTACTCCGGATGTACCCCGAAACCTACGACTCAACTCTCTGAGGGTGGAATGCCAAGCGAGAGAGGGAATTGGACCATGGTAGTCACGGGAGCACCGGCAAGCCCTATGCCGCCCGGCGTTCGTGAAACGCTACCATGCCACAATGAAAGGTTGCAACCTCGTATGCAATGCACATTTATAACATTTAACATATCACATTAGGAGGACAACAAAGTAGGTCGCCTCCGAACAGTTATAAGATCGCACGTTGTCAAGTAGTCAAACAAGGCACGATAAGACAAGTAATTTCACTTGAAAGGCATATAGAGCCATGTGAATATTAAACGGGCAGCCATGTAACACATGTAAGTCAAGCCATATAACTCATTTCGAAGTCCACGTAATCAAGTGGTACAATTATTCAACATGCAACAACATTTACGTGGGTTTGGTTACAAGAAAAACTTATTTGACAACATGCAATGGTCGAAATCACATTTGAAGTTATAAGACATTTACGGGCAGCCCATTAAGCATATAATTTCCACACAATATACAAATGATCAATACTTAGTAAAACTACCTAGTCATTAGGGTTTCCATTTCGTGTATATTCGTGCAATTTGAGCCTCAACCCAACTCAAAGTCAATCTCAAACCATGCATCATTTAATTCAACATCCTCAAACATTCAAAACATTCCACACAACATCCCGAAGCTACAATCCAAAGCATTTAATTCAACAAGAGAAGTCAGCACAATTTTTCTAAGTACAACATTAAGTGAAACCCTTACTGCAATAGGCTGTTTTCTCACAATCAATAGGATAATCAAAAAATCTCCAAATCCAGTGAATAATATTTCAAATTAAAGCTTAAGAAGTTAACTAAAATCAGAAACAAACCTTGCATCAAGTGGAGTTCAGAATCATTAGTTATAGCCGAAACAGTGAGATAGCACAAAACTGTCCAGATTTGCACACTTTTCAGAAATTGACGATTTTGCGGTCCTTATGGTCAGTTTTAGCCTTGGTCCATTTCTGACAAAATTGTCCAGAACTGAAAAATATAGTAGGAAACCAAATTTCATGCATTTTTTACATCATTTACTAAGTAAAATATGATTCGTTCCACAAGGTCAGTGCATCTGCCAAAACCTGCTTCATTTTTCCAGATTTCCAGATTTGGTCACATTTTAAAGATTTTCCAGTTTGAGGACTTTGGAGTCAAAATTAGCTTTGGCCTATTTCTGGGACAAATGTTCAAAACTGGCCAAACTAGTCACCTACCAATTTTCAAGCATTTTCAACCTCATTTGTCTAGCTATACTTACCTCGGACAGACAGGTCAGAGAGCTGTCAACAATTTCGACTTCACCTAGCATCATTTTCAAGCCAAGATCTTGCCATGCATGGTTGTTTAAGCTTATGAACGACCATATAGCTCAAGTACAGAAGCAAATACACACATTTATGAGCATGCATGTGAATTTTTGAAGAGTTTTCAAAAGGTTTTAACCCTCACCTTAGCAATCAACCAAAAGATGCTCAAAAACCTTGTTGAAGCTCAACTTTCTTCCTCTCCTTGCTTAGCCGAAATCCCAACTAGCTTTTCTCTATTTTTCCTAGCTTAGTGATCAATCTCATATCACATGCATGAGGTCATAACATGAAGAAAAGAAATGGATGCCATGAAGCTTACCTAGGCCGAATGGAGTCTTCAATTCACATGAAAGTGTAATTTTCACCTCCTAGCTAGCTCGGTTGAGGTTCTTTGCTTGTAGCTTGCTTTGCTTAGCTATGGTGTGAAGAAGAGAAGCTATGGAGATGAAGAACTCATCCAAGGCCGAGAATGAGAGAGGAAAATGAGATGAAGAGAGAAAAAAATGAAAGAGAAATGAAGAAAATGACAAACAATGAAGCCTTTTGCAAATTTGAGGAGCATGTCGGCCTTGGGCTTCCAAAACGGAATTTTTTGTGTCTTCAACGTGGAAATTTGAAATGCTAGCATGGGCTATGAGTTTTTGGTCGAGCAAGAGAGAGATTTAAGGTGGTTTTGGTCATTTTTTTAATGCATTTGTGTCATAGTTTGTCTAAATGTGTCTAAGAATTAAATTATATTGAATAAGCATGCACAAATGCCACCTAGTGGTCGGCCAAGCATGTGGAAAATTCTGAAATTTTGTCTTGGTTGAGCTTATTTTATTGCATGTGTTTGGAAGTGCAAAAGAAAAGGAATAAAGAATGAAGAATGTTTAGTATTTGGTGCATTTCTTTTCTTCTAGTGAGTTGAATTAGAATTATTATATTGATAGTGGATTTTGTAGGATTGTTTAATAGTCTAGTGCTCCGTGAAAGATGCTTTCTTGATTAGTATGAAGGCACGCTTTGCTAGGTCTAGGGCACGCACTACGAGGTAGGACCCGAACTACGAGACGAACACACGTTTTTCAAGTAAATGCACGCAACCCTAATTGAATGCACGTAATTCAATGTATGGCACATAAAATGAACGCAATTCTTAAACCTAGGTCATGGCACGCAAATCTAGGTTAGGGCACACGAAGCGAGGTTTCGCACGTAAATCGGGGTCGGGCCTCACATCCTCCCCTCCTTAAAAGAATTTCGTCCCGAAATTCAATATTACCTTGAAATAGAGCTGGATATTGCTGCTCCATCTGGTCTCGCCTCTCCCACGTTGCTTCTTCGACTCCATGATGATCCCACAGCACCTTCACCATAGGTATAGTTCTGTTGCGCAACTCTCGATCCTGCTGGTCTAGGATCCGAATGGGCTTCTCCTTGTAAGACAAGTTCTCCCGAAGCTACAACGGCTCTGGCTCCAAGATATGCGACGGATCAGGATGATACTTCCGCAGCATCGAAACATGAAAGACGTCGTGAATATTGGAGAGGTTCTGGGGTAGTGCTAGGCGATCCGCCAACTTGCCAACCTTCTCAACTATCTCAAATGGTCCCACAAATCTCGGGCTCAACTTTCCACCCTTGCCATGCTTAATCAGTCCCTTCCGGGGTGATATCTTCAAGAACACCTTGTCGCCAACCTCAAACTCGAGACTCCGTCTCCGTCGGTCTGCATAACTCTTCTGCCTACTCTGGGCGGTAAGCATCCATTTCCGGATGAGGTGGACATTATCAACAGTCTTCATCAGTTTAGGTAAAAGGGTCGGGTCAAAAGTCTTCGTCTCACATACTTAATCCCAGTAAATTGGGGATCGACACTTACGTCCATACAGCGCCTCAAATGGGGCCATCCCGATAGTGGCCTGATAACTATTGTTGTAGGCGAGCTCCGCTAGAGATAGATATTTCTCCCAACCTTTCCCAAAATCTAACACACATGCCCTCAGCATATCCTCTAGAATCTGAATAGTTCTCTCCGATTGACCATCCGTCTGAGGGTGATAAGCCGTGCTAAAACTCAATTTCGTTCCCAAAGCTTCTTGCAATCTCTTCCAAAACCGGGAAGTAAAACGAGGATCCCTATCCGATACATTACTCACAGGCATCCCGTGCAATCTCACAATCTCCGCTACATACATATCTCCCAATTCCTCAGGACTATCCTCCTTGTTCATCGGTAAGAAGTGCGCCGACTTAGTAAATCTTTCCAATATAACCCAAACGGCGTCATGACCCTTTCGTGATCTAGGCAGGTCCATAACAAAATCAATAGTTATATGTTCCCATTTCCATTGAGCAATCTCCAACGGCTGAAGTAAACCTGCGGGTCGTTGATGTTCTGCTTTGACCCTCTTACAAGTCAAACACCGTGCTACAAACTCCGCAATTTATCTTTTCATGTTATTCCACTAATAGTGTTGCTTCAAATCCCGATACATCTTTGTTCCGCCGGGGTGAATAGTATATCTTGAATTATGGGCTTCCTCAAGAATCTTCTTTTTTAGCTTCGGCTCGTTCGGAACACAAATCCGGTTCCTAAACCTCCAAACACCATCATCATGAAACTTGAAATCTGCGTTGCTTTCCTTAATCTTCTAAAATTGTTGGTCCTTCTGTTGAGCCTCTCGTAACTCAGACAACAAAGTCGATTGAACTTGGGTAGTGGCAAAAAGTAACCCCTTCTGAGTCAATTGTGGTTTCCACAGAAATGCTTCCTCCAACAACTCCTGCACCTTGACTTCCAGTTTTGCCATGCTTGCTTTTCTGTTTAAGGCATCTGCAACTACATTAGCTTTACCAGGCACATAATTGATTGAGCAGTTATAATCATCCAAAAGCTCCATCCACCGCCTTTGCCTGATATTCAACTCCTTTTGAGAGAAAAAATATTTCAAGCTCTTATGATCAGTAAATACCTCAAACTTGTTACCCCACAGATAATGCCTCCACTTCTTGAGTGCAAACACAATGGCCGCTAATTCCAAATCATGCGTCGGGTAATTCATCTCATACGGCTTTGGTTTCCTAGAAGCATATGCAATCAGTCTTCCATTTTGCATCAATACACATCCCAATCCTTCTTTCGAAGCATCGCTATAGATTACAAAACCTTGACTCCCTTCAGGCAATGCAAGAACTAGTGCGGTAGTCAATCTTTTCTTCAATTCTTGAAAGCTGCTCTCACACTTATCATCCCACACGAACTTGGTTTTCTTTTGAGTGAGCTTTGTAAGCGGTCCTGCAATCTTAGAGAAATCATTCAC
Source organism: Ehretia macrophylla (assembly GCA_037974665.1). Lineage (NCBI taxonomy): Eukaryota > Viridiplantae > Streptophyta > Magnoliopsida > Boraginales > Ehretiaceae > Ehretia > Ehretia macrophylla. The sequence goes on from CM075780.1 coordinate 3,011,589, forward strand.
GAACCTCCGATAATAGCCCGCTAGACAAAGAAAACTCCGAACTTCCGTAACATTTTCCGGCTTCTTCCAAGACATCACTGCATCAATCTTTGCTGGATCCACCGCTATTTCCTCTTGGGATATGATATGCCCCAAAAATGCAATCTGCTGCAGCCAAAATTCACACTTGCCAAACTTTGCATACAATTGGTGCTCTCAAAGTTTCTGCAGTACCAACCGCAGATGTTGCTCATGCTCCGCCTCTGATTTCGAGTATAGCAAAATATCATCAATGAAGATCACCACAAATTGGTCCAAGTAGGGTTGAAACACCCTGTGCATCAAATCCATAAAAGCTGCAGGGGCATTAGTTAGTCCAAAAGGCATCACCACATATTCATAATGCACATATCTCGTCCTGAAAGCCGTTTTAGGCACATCTTCCTTCTTGATCCGTAACTGATAATACCCTTGCCTCAAGTCGAGTTTCGAATACACTTTGGCTCCTTGCAGTTGATCAAATAACTCGTCAATCAGGGGAAGTGGGTATTTATTCTTGACAGTCACTTGGTTCAAACCTTGGTAGTCAATGCATAGCCTCAACATTCCGTCCTTCTTCTTCACAAATAGAACTGGCGCACCCCACGGTGAAGAACTCGGTTGGACAAACCCCTTCTTCAGTAATCTTCGCAATTGGTCCTTCAATTCTTGTGGCTCGGCCGGTGCCATACGATAGTGAGCTTTAGATATCGGTCGGGAGCCCGTCAGCAACCCTATAACAAACTCGATTTCCCGATTTGGGGGTAAACCGGGTAATTCTTCTGGAAATACATCTGCATAGTCTTTGATCACAGGCATCTCCTCCAACTTAGCTTTATCTGACGGCTTGTTGATAAGGTAAGCCAAGTATCCGCTGCACCCTTTCCTCAAGGACTTCACTGCTTTTGTAAATGAAATAATGGAACTCCCGGTGAAATCTCTTCGACCCACAATCTCCAGTATTGGTTGATCAGGTACCCAGAACATTATAATCTTTGCCCGGCAATCCGGTTGGACATGATGTTTTGCCAGCCAGTCCATCCCTAAAATGACCTCATAGTCTCGAAAAGGTAATACAATAAGACTGGCTGAGAATTCTCTATCCTTAGTTTGGATTTTACATGCTTTACAAGCTGAACTAGTTACAAGTTTAGAACCCATTGGAGTACCAACTTCTACTTCATATGGCAAACATACAACTTTCAATTTCACACGTTCCACACATAAGGGAGTAATAAACGAATCAGTAGCACCAGGATCAATTAACACCTTAACAGGTTGATTCAGTATGAAGAATGTACCTTCAACAACAGCGGTCTCATCTGGAATCTCCTCGCACTCAATAGCATAGGCTCGAGCCTGGACCCTAGGAACTGGAGTCTTGCCTCTTCCGGCGGGTTTACCCTGATTCTGTCCCCCTTGCCATTTAGGGCAATCCTTAACCCGGTGCTGTTCGCTACCACAACCCATACATTTCCCCAATTTTCTCCAACACTGGGCGTCGGTGTGGCCCTTCTTGTTACAGTACGAACAGATGGCAGTCTGAGAAGCAGGTGAACTACCTGTGGATCCGCGAGTGGAAGAGGCTGATGGCGCTTTAGTCGGGCCACGGTTATTCACTGACCTATTCTGGCTCTGGCCTTGACCGCGACTCTGACTCTGGAATTTCCTCCACTGACCTGGAGGCTGGTAAGGTTTCTTGCTCGGCTGGCTCGAACCGGCTCCGTCTAGTTTCCTCTTCTCAACTCGAGAGGCAACAGCAAAGAGAGCAGAGTAAGTATCGAAGTCATGAGAAGCTAACTGGTCCTGAATCTCTGGCCTCAATCCAACAGTAAATTTCCACATTTTTGCCTCCGGAGTACAAACCATATATTGAGCATAACGGGACAGTCGATCAAAACGTGCCTCGTACTGGGCCACCGTCATATTACCCTGAGTCAAGTGCATGAACTCCTCGATCCGCCTCTGCCTGGAAACCGCAGGTACATATTTCTCCTTAAATACCTTAACGAAATTACCCCACAAGCGAGGCGTCTGATCAGTCTCCCACAGTGCCTCTACAGTGTGCCACCAATGCTCGGCATCCCCGTGCAACAGAAATACAGCAAACTCCACTTTCTCTTCATATGTATAATCAAGTGGCCTGAAAATCTTCTCGATCTCAGACAACCAAGCCTCTGCTTTCTCATCATCAGCTTCCCCGTAGAATTTAGACGGGCGAAAGTCAAGGAATTCCCTCATTCTGCTATGTCTCCCATGATTACCCTCATTCCTGTTGTTGATGTTGTTGTTGTTGGCTTCACGAGCATCCTGACGCTCCATCACACGTGATACAAGATCCATGGCATTTGCCATCATATTAAACATAGCTATACCGGGATTAGTCTGATAGGCATCCCCGGTCTCTTGAGGTTCGCCGCTAATACGGGTACTAGGGCCAGCCATCTATAGGCACAAATTACGATGTACAATTTATTGAAATATGATAATTAAGAATCTAACGCATAAGATATGCAACATAGTATAGATACAATTCTAAAAACATTTAAGGCATGTAAGTCACTTAAGCACATAGAACATAGAAGGCACATTTATCACACAATAACACATAAACAAGTCATCCTAATTATCTTAGGGCTCTACCCACGGTCCGAGAGTTAAACCCGGCTTAAGCAATCTAAGCTCTCTGATACCATTTCTTCTAAGGTGTCACGCCCCAACCCGGCCTATAAGGTTAGACTAGGGTGTGAACTAACATTCAAGTAATATCACGTACTTAGTTGTTGATGAAGATTAACACCTAATGATTTGGTCTAAACTCCAAAGTTTTTCCGGAAAACCGGCAGCATAACAGCTGTAATTGGCCTTTTGGTTTAGCCTAATTCTCTAAACGCCTCAAATGTTTACCATCTCAAATTCATTTCCAACTAAGATTACTACTTTACCATCAATTGAATGGCCTATTGGTTATTTCGACATCCCGTTTGGTTTACAACCTAGCATGATGCTATGTCTCGTTTGTTTGTTTGACCTCGTTTCAAAATATACCTGTTTAAGATTGGATAAATTCATTTACTTAGTCCTCACTAATGCATCATAACCTATGATAATACTAGCGGTAATAAAAGCATAACGATCATAGTAATGTCTAGTATCAGTCTATTTAGTATAAGTACAAACCAAAATTAGACCCCAAATTACAACGGGGGTCTTTTACATCATGACATCGAGTAACACAAAAGGAAATAGTCTTCAAGTAACACAAAATTCACAAGTAGTCACGTTCAAGCAAAACAACAATGACAGGCAATCACTCCAGGGTTTCATCATTAGATTCATTGTCCTCGGGTACTTGTACATGTTCTTCTTCACCTGTGATGAAAAAGTGGGTGAGTCCTTATGAACTCAGCGAGAGGGAAACGAGAAATACGTTTTGAAACTCATTTTCCGGTTCAATTATGAAAACTCCTTTTTGAAAACATGTCACGTATTGCAAATAACAAGGTACGCAAATATATGAAACAAATCGAGTAACAGATACATTTACCAATCATTTCAAGGATACGGTGAGCATTTGCTCTCAATTTCAATTCCGATACAATTGTTGCGGCCGACTTCAATAATCCACTTATCGCTCCCAATTGGGTGTACTCCGGATGTACCCCGAAACTTACGACCCAACTCTCCGAGAGTGGAATGTAACACCCTGATCCCTCTCGAGATCGGGAGTTCTATCAATCAATCTAATCACAACCCAAATCCAAACCCGGGCATAATTTTCAGGGAAAACGGACGGAGTCTCCCCTGTTTCTAGGCAAAATATAAAACCTGCAATAGCATTTAAATGGACCAAAGTCGTGTCCAACCATACAAAACTTCCTCAATGCCATCCGAGACTCGGTTTTCAACAATTAAACTCAGCAGGTATACATACATTTCCAATTTAAAAGCTAACCTATCTCTTTTCATTTTTGACCAGTACATTCAAACTAGACAATTAAACCATACTAAGCTAATGCATAAAATAAACTATCATGCCATTCTAACTCTTTTCCTTTGGACATTACAAACATGCATTGAAGATAAGCTATGCTAACTGATTACATAAACTAGCTTATCAATTCACCTCAACTACTTAGCTAAATTTAAATTACATTTCTTTTAGCAATAAATACCTACAACATATGAAAACATATATCTTTACAACTTCGACACTCAAGCCACATAGGCACGCAAGACAACTCTTCAGGCAACGAACTTTCACGAAATCACGAACTTTTCAGCTAACATGACATTTCCTGAAATGTGGTGGTGAGGAGTGAGTATACTCAACACGTATACTCAGTGAGGGCGAGACAGATATCGAATTGGAGAGAAAGAAAGTCGTGCAATGCAAATAAGACAGTTAAGCAATATAACTGATAAATAAGCAACCAAGACAAACAATCAATACAATAAGCAATTATTGAAAGCATTAACACAACCATTCAAAGCTATACCACACTCTGAAGGCTATGGTTCACTCATACGAGCAATGTACCATTTCACGAGCGATACATCATTCTCGAGCTTGATGTTGACAACGATGACAATAAGCGCGCAATCACCTTATAACACCAGTTTGGAATACCCCGGAAGTATCTATCAATTCTACGACCCAAATCTCCCTGGGAGGCAACCCAAGCGAGAAAGGGAATAGCAGCGGAGCTAGAGCAACCAACACTGGCAACCCGAGGCTACCCAGAGAGGCCCATCACTCACGCACGAGACACTATGCAATGCAAGACTCGATACAAGGCAATAAACGAGCGATAACACAACAATACAAACTAGTGACAACAAACGAGATAACAAGCAATCACAATCAATTCTAACATTCAACTAACTTTTCAAGCATAACAAGCAATAATAAGCAACAATAACACCAATTAAACAAGTATACCAAGCAACCCTAAGCATTCTATAGGCATAATATCAAGATAACAAGCAAAATCACAAATTGGCCCCAACTATCAAAACACTACCATTTCCAAACGAGTCACGAGTTCTGGAAACCAACTTCGCCAATCCTCCTAGGTCATCATAAGGCACGTCTAAGGACCCCGAAACCCTACTTTACCCTAGAATTCGCGCAAAGCCCCGATTTCCCCCTTTGCTCATTTGAACTACAACTATACCAACCGAACACCAAACCAACGCCATAATCGCACCAAAAGTACTTCCATGGCCTTCTGAAACAATGCCAACTCGCAAAACGAGAAAATGCCAAACTTGACCTAAACGACCCCGACTTTCACTAAGCCGTTTTTCTCATTTTTTTCATTACGCAACCTAAAAAAAATCATGCATTTAGACATTCAAGCATACCTAGCATATTTCTACATCAACAGACAGAATAACAGCGCAACTTTATCGTTTCAAGGGTTTACTATTCACTAATTACTATTCATTAATCAATTTAAATTGCAATTTCGATTTTCAACTGCAGAAAATGCTAAAAATGTATAAATACATGTTCTACAATCAACAAGGAACATTCTTTAAGCAACAAAACGATTAAAACAACAATCTACGCATAAGTTCTAAAAATTAAAGTTTAGACATACATTTTTCAAATGCGCAAATAACGATGAAACCCTCACCTTAGACGCTACTAGACGCTAGGAAAACCACGTTGGATGCCTCGGAAACAACCCCGTGCAAGCTCACGCGAAGATTTGAAAATTTGAAGGTTGAAATCTTTTTTTTTCTTTTTCTCCTATGGTTTTGGCCCTTTCTATTTTTTTTTCCAGATTTTCGCATGTTTTGTAATGTATTATGCATATATAAGATGACAAGTTGAAATGGTCAAAGCTTCGGTCAACCCGCTAAACCAAAACAACTATGCGCGACCTTACGAAAATGGCCATAACTTCTTCTAGAAAACTTTAATTCACGAACGGTTTGAAGCCTCAGAAACTAGACTCATAGAGCTTTCCAACCATATATAATTTGCTACCTAACTCTTCCCCAATTGGTTCAGATTTAATTCCAAAGTTGACCCAAAATTTGACTAACTTAACATTGCATTTTTTTATTTCTAATCCCAAGTTTGCCCTTTATTAAACATTTCAAAAATTCCCACATTGTCCTAGTTGGTCAATGTAGATGAAAAGTCAACTAGTTTAGTCAAAGAAGGTGAAAGGTCAATAAAATGCAATTTAAATGAACTTTAAATGCTATTAAATATATGCTAGGTTCGGGGTATCACATCATTCCCCCCTTAAAACAATTGCGTCCTCGCAATTCTTCTTCCAATAGAACTCTGCATCCACTGAAATCCAACTCTGACTAATCTTCTTCAACTGCTGAGCAAGTATATTAATCAAGATAACCAATAGGGAAGTTTAAGAAGAAATTCCAAGTAGTAATGCCGAATAAAGGCTCAAATATAGATACCGCACAAGAATCCCGTTGACACGAATACCGAAAAAGAATAAAATTCCAACCAAAAGCGCCGAGATAATACCAATAAAGACTAAAGCAAAGTTATTGTAGATGTCATTAATACCACACAATAACGACAAGAAGAATACCCCACGCACGAATCTCCAATAGAAGTCTAACTTTTACTGTCCGAGAATCCCCAAGCAAAAAGCCAAATAAAGGCCCAATCAAAGGTTCCATCTAGAGGTCCAAAGAATTACCCCGCTGGTCATGAATTTCATAGAAGAATTCCCTGTTAAGAGTGCTGGAAAAAATACTAAGAAACTCAATCAAATATACTTCAAAAGTTCCTAAGAAGCCTTCCAAACAATAACCCCATAGGACAACCAATTAGATTCCAAGTATCACTATCAAATGCTGAGAAGAAGGTCTAAGGAATAGAAGAGAAAATATAATGTGCCCAATAAGACAACCAAGTTGAATAACAAACATAGCTTCCCAGATGGATGAAAACTCCAAGGATAAACACCGAACTGGTGAACAATATACCGAAACCAAACTCTGAGGCCTCTTCACTGTTTGCCAAGTGAGAACTTCATACAACCTTGCTAAAAAGGAAAATACCAATAGAACGCCCAATAAGAATTTCAAAGAATACCATAAGTAGTATTATACAATAAGTCTGATAGGAACTCCAGATACCAAACCTACCGAGGAACACTAAAAAAGATATCCAAAACAATGCTCCAATAAGAAAGTAGCCAAGTTTGCCAATAAGTAAATACTAAATAATTGGCCACTGAGAATTCTATAAAATACCATTGAAGAATTTCCAATCAAGAATGCCAGTATCACACCAATAAAGACCGAGACACATATGCCATAGATAATACCATACAGTAAGTCCGATTGAGATCCCAATAGCCAAGTCCACCGAGAAGTGCCATCAAAAGATTCCAAAGAATACCCAATAAGAAAACCAAAGAATGCTCTCCAAAGAACAGCCAAATAGAAACTTAAAAGAAAACTACTCTTTCACAGCTGTTAAGCACAGAAGAGGACCCTAGAGATTCGCCAATAACGGAGCTCCAAAAGCAAACACCAACTTCCAAATCAAGGCTAGTTAAATGCCATTCATTTCCTGCCAATCCATACACCTTGGAAGGCCAGCTGTGAACCACTTCTTCAAGGGAGAAAGAGGACTTACTTACCATTTCCATAGGACATGTATGAATGCCAATATATCACAGTTATACACATGCTTAAACTATTATGCAAGCAAGTTTACAAAATAGTTTATTCAACAAAGTCACTCAAGCACAACATAATCAATTCAAATCACGGCATAGCTAATTCAAGACATTCTAATACACACATTACAAGCAATACTCCAAGCAAATAACAATCCACGAGATCAATTCGATTCACGATGCCAATTCAATAGGTTAATTCAATGCACAACTAGACACTTCACTTTACTTAACACACAATTAACACATAGCACATAACTATATCACATAGGAGCACACTTTCAATTTAAGACACACAACCTCACATACAAGCATACACTTTCAGGACACGCTTAACAAGCACACATTCAAGGGTCACTACCCACCAGACCGAGGACCCTGTCCCGGCTTATGAGCTAAACAAGCTCTGATACCACCTGTAACACCCTGATCCCTCTCGAGATCGGGAGTTCTATCAATCAATCTAATCACAACCCAAATCCAAACCCGGGCATAATTTTCAGGGAAAACGGACGGAGTCTCCCCTGTTTCTAGGCAAAATATAAAACCTGCAATAGCATTTAAATGGACCAAAGTCGTGTCCAACCATACAAAACTTCCTCAATGCCATCCGAGACTCGGTTTTCAACAATTAAACTCAGCAGGTATACATACATTTCCAATTTAAAAGCTAACCTATCTCTTTTCATTTTTGACCAGTACATTCAAACTAGACAATTAAACCATACTAAGCTAATGCATAAAATAAACTATCATGCCATTCTAACTCTTTTCCTTTGGACATTACAAACATGCATTGAAGATAAGCTATGCTAACTGATTACATAAACTAGCTTATCAATTCACCTCAACTACTTAGCTAAATTTAAATTACATTTCTTTTAGCAATAAATACCTACAACATATGAAAACATATATCTTTACAACTTCGACACTCAAGCCACATAGGCACGCAAGACAACTCTTCAGGCAACGAACTTTCACGAAATCACGAACTTTTCAGCTAACATGACATTTCCTGAAATGTGGTGGTGAGGAGTGAGTATACACAACACGTATACTCAATGAGGGCGAGACAGATATCGAATTGGAGAGAAAGAAAGTCGTGCAATGCAAATAAGACAGTTAAGCAATATAACTGATAAATAAGCAACCAAGACAAACAATCAATACAATAAGCAATTATTGAAAGCATTAACACAACCATTCAAAGCTATACCACACTCTGAAGGCTATGGTTCACTCATACGAGCAATGTACCATTTCACGAGCGATACATCAATCTCGAGCTTGATGTTGACAACGATGACAATAAGCGCACAATCACCTTATAACACCAGTTTGGAATACCCCGGAAGTATCCATCAATTCTACGACCCAAATCTCCCTGGGAGGCAACCCAAGCGAGAAAGGGAATAGCAGCGGAGCTAGAGCAACCAACACTGGCAACCCGAGGCTACCTAGAGAGGTCCATCACTCACGCGCGAGACACTATGCAATGCAAGACTCGATACAAGGCAATAAACAAGCGATAACACAACAATACAAACTAGTGACAACAAACGAGATAACAAGCAATCACAATCAATACTAACATTCAACTAACTTTTCAAGCATAACAAGCAATAATAAGCAACAATAACACCAATTAAACAAGTATACCAAGCAACCCTAAGCATTCTATAGGCATAATATCAAGATAACAAGCAAAATCACAAATTGGCCCCAACTATCAAAACACTACCATTTCCAAACGAGTCACGAGTTCTGGAAACCGACTTCGCCAATCCTCCTAGGTCATCATAAGGCATGTCTAAGGACCCCGAAACCCTACTTTACCCTAGAATTCGCGCAAAGCCCCGATTTTCCCCTTTGCACGTTTGAACTACAACTATACCAACCAAACACCCAACCAACGCCATAATCGCACCAAAAGTGCTTCCATGGCCTTCTGAAACAATGCCAACACGCAAAACGAGAAAATGCCAAACTTGACCTAAACGACCCCGACTTTCACTAAGCCGTTTTTCTCATTTTTTTAATTACGCAACCTAAAAAAAATCATGCATTTAGACATTCTAGCATACCTAGCACATTTCTACATCAACAGACAGCATAACAACGCAACTTTATCATTTCAAGGGTTTACTATTCACTAATTACTATTTATTAATCAATTTAAATTGCAATTTCGATTTTCAACCGCAGAAAATGCTAAAAAGCTATAAATACATGTTCTACAATCAACAAGGAACATTCTTTAAGCAACAAAATGATTAAAACAACAATCTACGCATAAGTTCTAAAAATTAAAGTTTAGACATACATTTTTCAAATGCGCAAATAACGATGAAACCCTCACCTTAGACGCTACTAGATGCTAGGAAAACCACGTTGGATGCCTCGGAAACAACCCCGTGCAAGCTCATGCGAAGATTTGAAGATTTGAAGGTCGAAATCTTTTTTTTTCTTTTTCTCCTATTGTTTTGTCCCTTTCTATTTTTTTTTTCCAGATTTTCGCATGTTTTGTATTGGATTATGCATATATAAGAAGACAAGTTGAAATGGTCAAAGTTTCGGTCAACCCGCTAAACCAAAACAGCTATGCGACCTTACGAAAATGGCCATAACTTCTTCTAGAAAACTCCAATTCACGAACGGTTTGAAGCCTCAGAAACTAGACTCATAGAGCTTTCCAACCATATATAATTTGCTACCTAACTCTTTCCCAATTGGTTCAGATTTAATTCCAAAGTTGACCCAAAATTTGACTAACTTAACATTGCATTTTTTTATTTCTAATCCCAAGTTTGCCCTTTATTAAACATTTTAAAAATTCCCACATTGTCCTAGTTGGTCAATGTAGATGAAAAGTCAACTAGTTTAGTCAAAGAAGGTGAAAGGTCAATAAAATGCAATTTAAATGAACTTTAAATGCTATTAAATATATGCTAAGTCCAGGGTATCACATGGAATGCCAAGCGAGAGAGGGAATTGGACCATGGTAGTCACGGGAGCACCGGCAAGCCCTATGCCGCCCGGCGTTCGTGAAACGCTACCATGCCAAAATGAAAAGTTGCAACCTCGTATGCAATGCACATTTATAACATTTAACATATCACATTAGGAGGACAACAAAGTAGGTCACTTCCGAACAGTTATAAGATCGCACGTTGTCAAGTAGTCAAACAAGGCACGATAAGACAAGTAATTTCACTTGAAAGACATATAGAGCCATGTGAATATTAAACGGGCAGCCATGTAACACATGTAAGTCAAGCCATATAACTCATTTCAAAGTCCACGTAATCAAGTGGTACGATTATTCAACATGCAACAACATTTACGTGAGTTTGGTTACAAGAAAAACTTATTTGACAACATGCAATGGTCGAAATCACATTTGAAGTTATAAGACATTTACGGGCTGCCCATTAAGCATATAATTTCCACACAATATACAAATGATCAATACTTAGCAAAACTACCTAGTCATTAGGGTTTCCATTTCGTGTATATTCGTGCAATTTGAGCCTCAACCCAACTCAAAGTCAATCTCAAACCATGCATCATTTAATTCAACATCCTCAAACATTCAAAACAGTCCACACAACATCCCGAAGCTACAATCCAAAGCATTTAATTCAACAAGAGAAGTCACCACAATTTTTCTAAGTACAACATTAAGTGAAACCCTTACTGCCATAGGCTGTTTTCTCACAATCAATAGGATAATCAAAAAATCTCCAAATCCAGTGAATAAGATGTCAAATTAAAGCTTAAGAAGTTAACTAAAATCAGAAACAAACCTTGTATCAATTGGAGTTCAGAATCATTAGTTATAGCCGAAACAGTGAGATAGCACAAAACTGTCCAGATTTGCACACTTTTCAGAAATTGACGATTTTGAGGTCCTTAGGGTCTGTTTTATCCTTGGTCCATTTCTGACAAAATTGTCCAGAACTAACAACTCTAGTAGCACACCAAATTTAATGAATTTTGGATATCATTTACTAAGTCAAATATGGTTCGTTCCACAAGGTCAGTGCATCTGCCAAAACCAGCTTCATTTTTCCAGATTTCCAGATTTGGTCACATTTTAAAGATTTGCCATTTTGAGGACCTTAGAGTCAAAATTAGCTTCGGCCTATTTCTGGGAAAAATGTTCAAACTGTCCAAAATAGTCACCTACCAATTTGCAAGCATTTTCAACATCATTTTCCTAGCTAAACTTACCTCGAACAGACTGGTCAGAGAGCTGTCAACAATTTCGACTTCACCTCGCATCATTTTCAAGCCAAGATCTTGCCATGCATGGTTGTTTAAGCTTATGAACGACCATATAGCTCAAGTACATAAGCAAATACACACATTTATGAGCATGCATGTGAATTTTTGAAGAGTTTTCAAAAGGTTTTAACCCTCACCTTAGCAATCAACCAAAAGATGCTCAAAAACCTTGTTGAAGCTCAACTTTCTTCCTCTCCTTGCTTAGCCGAAATCCCAACTAGATTTTCTCTATTTTTCCTAGCTTAGTCATCAATATCTTATCACATGCATGAGGTCATAACATGAAGAAAAGAAATGGATGCCAAGAAGCTTACCTAGGCTGAATGGAGTCTTCAATGCACATGCAAGTGTAATTTTCACCTCCTAGCTAGCTCGGTTGAGGTTCTTTGCTTGTAGATTGCTTTGCTTAGCTATGGTGTGAAGAAGAGAAGCTATGGAGATGAAGAACTCAGCCAAGGCCGAGAATGAGAGAGGAAAATGAGATGAAGAGAGAAAAAAATGAAAGAGAAATGAAGAAAATGACAAACAATGAAGCCTTTTGCAAATTTGAGGAGCATGTCGGCCTTGGGCTTCCAAATCTGAATTTTTTGTGTCTTCAAGTGGAAATTTGAAATGCTAGCATGGGCTATGAGTTTTTGGTCGAGCAAGAGAGAGATTTGAGGTGGTTTTGGTCATTTTTTTATGCATTTGTGTCATAGTTTGTCTAAATGTGTCTAGGAATTAAATTATATTGAATAAGCATGCACAAATGCCACCTAGTGGTCGGCCAAGCATGTGGAAAATTCTGAAATTTTGTCTTGGTTGAGCTTATTTTATTGCATGTGTTTGGAAGTACAAAAGAAAAGAAATAAAGAATGAAGAATGTTTAGTGTTTGGTGCATTTTTTGTCTTCTAGTGAGTTGAATTAGGATTATTATATTGATAGTGGATTTTGTAGGATTGTTTAATAGTCTAGTGCTCCGTGAAAGATGCTTTCTTGATTAGCGTGAAGGCATGCTTTCCTAGGTCTAGGGCACGCACTACGAGGTAGGACACGAACTACGAGTCGAATGCACGTATTTCAAGTAAATGCACGCAACCCTAATTGAATGCACGTAATTCAATGTATGGCACATAAAATGAACACAATTCTTAAACCTAGGTCATGGCACGCAAATCTAGGTTAGGGAACACGAAGCGAGGTTTCGCACGCAAATCGGGGTCGGGCCTCACAACATGACTATGAACCCAGCTTAGTAACATTAATGTTGGAGATATATTGGCGGGCATTAAGTGTTCGAAGGAATGACTAGGTCGCTAAGTGTGTAGGACCATTGTCTTCTAAAGTATGACGTAACCTTGGATTGAGATGAGTGGAATTTATTTGAGGTTGAAACTATTCGTCTTAGGAGTTTTGGATAAGATTAAAAGAAAATTTTGAAGCCTTGTGACTTGAAATAGAGATTTGAATAAGGAAATAAATTGTGGATCACAAGGTGATGAAATTTACTTGTAAGAGTTGAACTAGTGTATCATGATTAGTTTACCTATGCAATTTCGATGGCAATTTGTTGGTGGTACTTAATAAACCTTAGAGTTTGAGTTTCATGAATCTCAACGGTCTTTCTCCTTGATTACGAGCATAAAGGTTAACGGAACTGGGGAAGAATGTTAGTGAATAGAAGCCTGTAACCAGGAGACTAGTCATTAGAAGATTTGTTAATCTAACGTACCTACGAGATAAGGATTATGATATTGTCGATAGATGACAATTTGAGATGGATTAGTTGTTTGGTGAGTTCTTCTTGAAGATAGGGTCGTGTTGTAGAAATGATCCATAACATGTGTAGATCCTACGTGTTAGCAATTTTGAAGCTAGTAGATAGGATATGTAAATCGGATATAGACCTATAATCTTGAAATTAGCATATGTCACCCTAGGATCATGGAATTATTGTGATATTCCTTTTGAGGTATGAATGCGAGATTGATACAACATGAGTCATGATTTTGGAGTTATAGTTATATAGTCTGAATACCGATGCAGCCTTGATGACTATGTATGGAGATTCTAACCTTAGTTAATAAACTTGACCTTAAGATCAAATGGAGAATAGAGTCGTTCAAAGGAGAGAACTGTAAATGTAGAGGTCACACCGAACTAAATAATTGGAGAAACATAGGAACTGAATTGGTTGTGGTAAGAAATCGCCAAAAACGGGATGAACCGGAGTAGGAAGAATAACAAGGGTCAGAATCCGTCTAAATGACCTCAATAGGCAGGAATGAATTTCGGGACGAAATTCTTTTAAGGAGGGGAGGATGTGAGGCCCGACCCCGAATAATGTGTATTATCTCGATTTGCGTGCCATAGACCAAGAATGATATGACTAACCTTGGATTACGTGCCATGTCTTGGTTTTCATGCATGCCTCGTCATTTGTGCATTGACCTAGAATTATGTGCCCTAATCCTCGACTTATGTGCCTCGACTTCGAATTGCGTGCGTTATCTCGTTTTGCATGCCTTGACCTTGAATTGCATGTCCTAACCTAGGTTTAAGAGTCGTACCTCAATTTACATGCATTGCATTGAATTACGTGCATTCATTTAGGGTTGCGTGCATTTACTTGAAAAACGTGTGTTGGTCTCGTAGTTCGTGTCCTACCTCGTAGTGTGTGCCCTAGATCTAGGAATCCGTGCCACCACGTTAATCAAGAAAGAATCCTACACAAAGCACTAGACACTAAAATAATCCTACACAATCCACTAACCAATATTATATTCCTAATTCAAATTCTCTACAAACTCCGCTAACAATAAAATAATACTAAACTATTCATACATTTCCCACTATCTATTATTCTATTAATAATTCAACTCATCAACAAACATTCCTATATTTTATTCTACCTAGATTCCCTCATTCCCCAACATTCCTATGACAATTCTAATGACACAAATGCATAAAAAATTAGTCCTAGACAAACTATGACAAAACACTTAACACAATGCATAAAAAAATTGCTCAAATTCTCCTCAAATCTCCACCATTTTCGACCAAACCACCTATGCCCATGATAAAATTTTAAATTCCATCTTGAAGACACAAAAAAATCAGATTTTAATAGCCCAAGGCTGACCATTGCTTTGATGAATGCAAAAAAGTTTCATTCCTTGTCACATTTTGTCATTTCTTCATTTCTTCCTCAACTTCTCTCTCTCCCTCTCATTCTCTCTCTCCATTTCGGTTTTGGATGAGTTCTCTCCACCTCCTAGCTCATCTTCTTCATCATATGGTGCAACAAGACAAGCAACGATAAAAGAAACTCAAGCAAACAAGCTAAGATGCAAAAACTACACATGCATGTCCTTTGAAGACTTCTATTCGGCCCTAGGTAAGCTTCTTGACTTCCATTTCTTTTCTTCATGTTCTAACCTCATGCATGTGCTAAGAGATTGATCACTAAGCTAGGAAAAATAGAGAAAAGCTAGTTGGAATCTCGGCTAAGCAAGAAGAAGAAGAGATTTGAGCTTCAACAAGGTTTTTGAGCATCTTTTGGGTTGATTGCAAAGGTCAGGGCTAAAACCTTTTGAAAACTCTTCAAAAATTTACATGCATGCTCATAAATGTATGTATTTGCTTCTTTACTTGAGTTATATGGTCGTTCATAAGCTTAAACAACCATGCATGGCAAAATCTTGGCTTGAAAATGATGCTAGATGAAGTCGAATTGTTGACAGCTCTCTGACCAGTCTGTTTCGAGGTAAGTTTAGCTAGGCAAATGATGTTGAAAATGCATGAAATTTGGTAGGTGGCTATTTTGGACAGTTTTGAACATTTTTCCAAGAAATAGACCGAAGCAAATTTTGAGTCTAAGGTCCTCAAAATGGCAAATCGTTAAAATGTGTCCAAATTTGGAAATCTGGAAAAATGAAGCAGGTTTTGGCAGATGCACTGACCTTGTGGAATGAACCAACTTTGACTTAGTAAATGATATCCAAAATGCATGAAATTTTTTGTGCTGCTAGATTATTCAGTTCTGGAAAATTTTGTCAGAAATGGACCAAGGCTAAATCTGACCCTAAGGACCTCAAAAACGTCAATTACTGAAAAGTGTGCAAATCTGGACAGTTTTGTGCTACCTCACTGTTTCGGCTATAACTAATGATTCCGAACTCCAATTGATGCCAGGTTTGTTTCTGATTTTAGTTAACTTCTTAATATTTAATTTTCCATCTTATTCACTGGATTTGGAGATTGTTCGATCATCCTACTGGTTGTGAGAAAACAGCCTAATGCAGTAAGGGTTTCACTTAATGTTGTACTTAGAAAAATTGTTGTGACTCCTCTTGTTGAATTAAATGCTTGGGATTGTAGCTACGGGATGTTGTGTGGACTGTATTGAATTTTTGAGGATGTTGAATTAAATGATGCATGGTTTGAGATTGACTTTGAGTTGGGTTGAGGCTCAAATTGCATGAATATACACGAAATAGAAACCCTAATGACTAGGTAGTTTTGTTAAGTGTTGATCATTTGGATGTTGTGTGGAAATTATATGCTTAGTGGGCTGCCCGTAAATGTCTTATAACTTCAAATGTGATTTTGACCATTGCATGTTGTCAAATAAGCTTTTCTTGCAACCGAACCCACGTAGATGTTGTTGCATGTTGAATAATCGTATCACTTGATTACGTGGACTTCGAAATGAGCTATATGGCTTGACTTGCATGTGTTACATGGCTGCCCGTTTAATGTTCATATGGCTCTATATGTCTTTCAAGTGAAATTACTTGTCTTATCGTGCCTTGTTTGATTACTTGACAACGTGCGATCTTATAACTGCTCGGAGGTGACCTACTTTGTTGTCCTCCTAATGTGATATGTTAAATGTTATAAATGTGCATTGCATATGAGGTTGCAACCTTTCAGTGTGGCATGGTAGTGTTTCACGAACGCCGGGCGGCATAGGGCTTGCCGGTGCTACCGTGACTACCATGGTCCAATTCCCTCTCTCGCTTGGCATTCCACCCTCAGAGAGTTAGGTCGTAGGTTTCGGGGTACATCCGGAGTACACCCAATTGGGAGCGATAAGTGGATGATTGAAGTCGGCCGCAACAATTGTATCAAAATTGAAATTGAGAGCAAATGCTCACCGTATCCTTGAAATGATTGGTAAATGTATATGTTACTCAATTTGTTTCATATATTTGCGTACCTTATTATTTGTAATACGTGACATGTTTTCAAAAAGGAATTTTCATAATTGAATTGGAAAATGAGTTTCAAAACGTAATTCTCGTTTCCCCTCACTGAGTTCATAAGGACTCACCCTCTTTTATCATTTCAGGTGAAGAAGATCAAGAACAGGTACCCGAGGATGATGTGCCTAACAATGGTTCCTTGGAGTGATTGCCTGTCCCTACGTGCTTTTGTGCTTTCCTGAAAGTGGTTGCTATATGGATGTTGTGTTTAATTGCAAACTACTCATTTCATTGATGTAAATGACCCCATTGTAATTTGGGTCTAATTCTAGGATTGTACTATCTATAACCGGATGAACTTTTATTTGGTTGTTTGCTTTCGTTTTCTTAATTAATAGTTATCGTAGGCATTCAAACCACTAGATGAACAATCAACTAAGTTAATTCTATTTAATTTCACTTAGGTGCTCATTTGCAAACTAAAGGATAATAGGTACTCGCATGATAGGAAATTGACAAATAAACAGGACATAGTTATCATGTTAGGCTTATTAACCAAACGAGACTTTCAAGATAAACTAGTAGGCAAATCGGTTGGTGACAAATAGGAGTCCTTAATGGAATTGGATTAATGATTGGAATAATTAAGGCATTTAGAGAATTTGGTCAAACCAAAGAGCCCAATTACAGCCGTTATGCTGCCAGTTTACCGAAAAACTTTGGAGTTTAGACTAAACCATTAGGTGTTAAATCTTCATAAACAGCTAAACACATGACATTACTTGAATGTTTAGTTCACATCCTAGTCTAACCTTATAGGCCGGGTTGGGGTGAGACAAACACTTAAAGCAATTGTGCCCTCAACATGACGGGTGCGATCATACCAGCACTAATGAACCGGATCCCATCAGAACTCCGAAGTTCAGCATGCTTGGGCGAGAGTAGTACTAGGATGGGTGACCCCTTGGGAAGTCCTCGTGTTGCACCCCCATTTCAATTTTTTTTGCCCTGGTTAGGGTTGCCAAGATACTTTATCCACCAAATCTCTATTACTGAATCCCACGAAACATTGGGCAAGACAACTTCGCTTCACGTAGAGGCTGGGCCCGCAAACCAAGGGCATAGGGTTTGTGACCAGGTCTCCGTCGCTCCGGTGCCCATAACTTTTGATCCGTAAGGAGTTACGCGGCGCACAGCATACCGTTGCAAAGCTCTCTGAGAGCTCTACGACAAGGGCAGCCAGCTTGCTCGTTGTACCCATTTTTGGAGCCAAAAATTGAACGTTTTCATCAGTTTCAGGCCACTTTTCTTCTTTTGCTATGTTTTTTCGTCCGGAATCGTACGTCGTGAATTGTTAAAAGGACGACAACCTGACTCGCAGGACATCAGAGGGCCCTACAACGTGTCGATATCACGTCTTGCGAGGATGCTGCGTTGTTGAAGTGGATGGGTTGTCGTTAAGCCCATTGGGCCTTTTGAATGGGCCATCTCTCTAGGCTGAGACGGTGAACCGTTAACACAAATAGGAATTGTGCCCTCAACATGACGGGTGCGATCATACCAGCACTAATGCACCGGATCCCATCAGAACTCCGAAGTTAAGCGTGATTGGGCGAGAGTAGTACTAGGATGGGTGACCCCCTGGGAAGTCCTCGTGTTGCACACCCTTTTCAATTTTTTTTGCCCTGGTTAGGGTTGCCAAGATACTTTATCCACCAAATCTCTATTACTAAATCCCAGGGAATATTGGGCAAGACAACTTCGCTTCACTAAGAGGCTGGGCCCGCAAACCGAGGGCATAGGTTTTATGACCAGGTCTCCGTCGCTCCGGTGCCCATAACTTTTGATCCGTAAGGAGTTACGCGGTGCGCAGGATACCGTTGCAAAGCTCTCTGAGAGCTCTACGACGGGGACAGCGAGCCCAAAATTGAACGTTTTCATCAGTTATGGGCGAGAGTAGTACTAGGATGGGTGACCCATTGGGAAGTCCTCGTGTTGCACCCCCTTTTCAATTTTTTTTGCCCAGGTTAGGATTGCCAAGATACTTTATCCACCAAATCTCTATTACTGAATCCCACGGAACATTGGGCAAGACAGCTTCGCTTCACGTAGAGGCTGGGCCCGCAAACCGAGGGCGTAGGGTTTGTGACCAGGTCTCCGTCGCTCCAGTGCCCATAACTTTTGATCCGCAAGGAGTTACACGGCGCACAGCATACCGTTGCAAAGCTATCTGAGAGCTCTACTTCGGGGGCAGCCAGCTTGCTCGCTGTGCCCTTTTTGGAGCCCAAAATCGAATGTTTTCATCAGTTTAAGGCCACTTTTCTTCTTTTGCTATGTTTTTTCGTCCCGGATCGTACGTCGTGAACTGTTAAAAGGACAACAACTTGAATCACGAGACATCAAAGAGCCCTACAACGTGTCGATATCACGTCTTGCAAGGATGTTGTGTTGTTGAAGCGGATGGGTTGTCGTTAAGCCCATTGGGCCTTTTGAATGGGCCATCTCTCTAGGCTGGGACTGTGAACCGTTAACACATATAGGAATTGTGCCCTCAACATGACGGGTGCGATCATACCAGCACTAATGCACCGGATCCCATCAGAACTCCGAAGTTAAGCATTCTTGGGCGAGAGTAGTACTAGGTTGGGGGACACCCTCGGATGTCCTCGTGTTGCACCCCCTTTTCAAATTTTTTTGTCCTGGTTAGGGTTGCCAAGATACTTTATCCACCAAATCTCTATTACTGAATCCCACAGAACGTTGGGCAAGACAACTTCGCTTCACGTAGAGGCTGGGCCTGCAAACCGAGGGCATAGGGTTTGTGACCAGGTTTCGGTCGCTCCGGTGCCCATAACTTTTGATCCGTAAGGAGTTACGTGACGCATAACATACCGTTGCAAAGCTCTCTGAGAGCTCTACGACGGGGGCAGCCAGCTTGCTTGCTGTGCCCATTTTTGAGCCCAAAATAGAACGTGTTCATCAGTTTCAGGCCACTGTTCTTCTTTTGCTATGTTTTTTCGTCCCGGATCATACGTCGTGAACTGTTAAAAGGACGACAACCTGACTCGCGAGACATCAGAGCGCCCTACAACGTGTCGATATCTCGTCTTGCGAGGATGCTGCGTTGTTGAAGCGGATGGGTTATCGTTAAGCCCATTGGGCTTTTTGAATTGGCCATCTCTCTAGGCTGGGACTGTGAACCGTTCACACACATAAGAATTGTGCCCTCAACATGACGGGTGCGATCATACCAGCAATAATGCACCGGATCCCATCAGAACTCCGAAGTTAAGCGTGCTTAGGTTAGAGTAGTACTAGGATGGGTGACCCCCGGGAAGTCCTCATGTTGCACCCCATTTTCCAATTTTTTTTCCTTGGTTAGGGTTGCCAAGATACTTTATCCACCAAATCTCTATTACTAAATCCCACGGAACATTGGGCAAGACAACTTCGCTTCACGTAGATGCTAGGCCCGCAAACCGAGGGTGTAGTGTTTGTGACCAAGTCTCCGTCGTTCCGGTGCCCATAACTTTTGATCCGTAAGAAGTTACGCGGCGCACAGCATACCGTTGCAAAGCTTTCTGAGAGCTCTACGACGTGGGTAGCCAGTTTGCTCGATGTGCCCTTTTTGGAGCCCAAAATCGAATGTTTTCATCAGTTTCAGGCCACTTTTCTTCTTTTGCTATGTTTTTTCGTCCTGGGTCGTACGTCGTGAACTGTTAAAAGGATGACAACCTGACTCACGGGACATCAGAGGGCCCTACAACGTGTTGATATCACGTCTTGCGAGGATGTTGCGTTGTTGAAGCGGATGGGTTGTCGTTAAGGTCATTGGGCCTTTTGAATGGGCCATCTCTCTAGGTTGGGACTGTGAACCGTTAACACATATAGAAATTGTGCCCTAAACATGACGGGTGCGATCATACCAGAAATAATGCACCGGATCCCATCAGACCTCCGAAGTTAAGCATTCTTGGGCAAGAGTAGTACTAGTTTGGGAGACACCCTCGGAAGTCCTCGTGTTGTACCCCCTTTTCAAATTTTTTTGTCATGGTTAGGGTTGCCAAGATACTTTATCCACCAAATCTCTATTACTGAATCCCACGGAACATTGGGCAAGACAACTTCGCTTACGCAGCGCACAACATACCATTGCAAAGCTCTCTGAGAGTTCTACGATGGGGGCGGCCAGCTTGCTCACTATGCCCGTTTATGCAGCCCAAAATCGAACGTTTTCATCAGTTTCAGTCCACTTTTCTGCATTTGCTCTGTTTTTCCGTCCCTGATCGTAAGTCGTGAGCTGTTAAAAGGACGACAACCTGACTCGCAGGACATCAGAGGGCCCTACAACGTGTTGATATCACGTCCTGCAAGGATGCTGCGTTGTTGAAGCGGATGGGTTGTCGTTAAGCACATTGGGCCTTTTGAATGGGCCATCTCTCTAGGCTGGGACTGTGAACAGTTAACACATAAAGGAATTGTGCCCTAAACATGACGGGTGCGATTATACCAGCACTAATGCTCCGGATCCCATCAGAACTCCGAAGTTAAGCGTGCTTGGGCGAGAGTAGTACTAGGATGGGTGACCCGCTGGGAAGTCCTCGTGTTGCACCCCCTTTTCAATTTTTTTTGCCTGGGTTAGGGTTGCCAAGATACTTTATCCACCAAATCTCTATTAATGAATCCCACGGAACCATGGGAAAGACAACTTCGCTTCATGTAGAGGCTGGGCCTGCAAACCGAATGCGTAGGGTTTGTGACCAGGTCTCCATCGCACCGGTGCCCATAACTTTTGATCCGTAAGGAGTTACGCGGCGCACAACATACCGTTTCAAAGCTCTCTGAGAGCTCTATGACGGGGGAAGCTAGCGTGCTTGCTGCGCCCATTTTTGGAGCCCAAAATTGAACATTTTCATCAGTTTCAGGTCACTTTTTTTCTTTTGCTCTGTTTTTCCGTCCCGAATCGTACGTCGTGAACTGTTAAAAGGACGACAACCTGACTCGCGGGACATCAGAGGGCCCTACAACGTGTCGATATCACGTCTTGCGAGGATGCTGCGTTGTTGAAGCGGATGGGTTGCCGTTAAGCCCTTTGGGCCCTTTGAATGGGCCATATCTCTAGGCTGGGACTGAGAACCGTTAACACATAAAGGAATTGTGCCCTCAACATGACGGGTGCGATCATACCAGCACTAATGCTCCGGATCCCATCAGAACTCCGAAGTTAAGCGTGCTTGGGCGAGAGTAGTACTAGGATGGGTGACCCCCTTGGAAGTCCTCGTGTTGCACCCCCTTTTCAATTTTTTTTGCCCGGGTTAAGGTTGCCAAGATAATTTATCCACCAAATCTCTATTACTGAATCCCACGGAACATTGGGCAAGACAACTTCGCTTCACATAGAGGCTGGGCCCGGAAACCGAGGGCATAGGGTTTGTGACCAGGTCTCCGTCGCTCCGGTGCACATAACATTTGATCCGTAAGAAGTTATGCGGTGCACAGCATACCGTTGCAAAGCACTCTGAGAGCTCTACGATGGGGACAGCCAGCTTGCTCGCTGTCCCCTTTTTGGAGCCCAAAATTGAACGTTTTAATCAGTTTCAGGCCACTTTTATACTTTTGCTTTGTTTTTCAGTCCCGGATCGTACGTCGTGAGCTGTTAAAAGGACGACAACCTGACTCGCGGGACATCATAGGGCCCTACAACGTGTCAATCTCACGTCTTGCGAGGATGCTGCGTTGTTGAAGCGGTTGGGTTGTTGTTAAGCCCATTGGACCTTTTGAATGGGCCATCTCTCTAGGCTGTGACAGTGAACCGTTAACATATAAAGGAATTGTGCCCTCAGCATGACGGGTGCGATCATACCAACACTAATGCACTGGATCCCATCAGAACACCGAAGTTAAGCGTGCTTGGGCGAGAGTAGTACTAGGATGGGTGACCCCCTGGGAAGTCCTCGTGTTGTACCCCGTTTTCAATTTTTTTTGCCCTAGTTAGGGTTGCCAAGATACTTTATCCACCAAATCTCAATTACCAAATCCCCCGAATAATTGAGCAAGACAACTTCGCTTCACGTAGAGGCTGGGCCCGTAAACCGAGGGCGTAGGGTTTGTGACCAAGTCTCCGTCGCTCAAGTGCCCATAACTTTTGATGCGTAAGGAGTTACGCGGTGCACAGCATACCGTTGCAAAGCTCTCTGAGAGCTCTACGATGGAGGCAGCCAGCTTGCTCACAGTGCCCGTTTTTGGAGCCCAAAATCGAACGTTTTCATAAGTTTCATGTCACTTTTCTACTTTTACTCTGTTTTTTCATCCCGGATCGTACGTCGTGAGCTGTTAAAAGGATGACAACCTGACTCGCGGGACATCAGAGGGCCCTACAACGTGTCGATATCACGTCTTACGAGGATGCTGCGTTGTTGTAGCGGATAGGTTTTCTTTAAGCCCATTGGGCCTTTTGAATGGGCCATCTCTCAAGGCTGGGACTGTGAACAGTTAACACATAAAGGAATTGTGCTCTCAACATGACGGGTGCGATCATACTAGCACTAATGCGCCTGATCCCATCAGAACTCCGAAGTTAAGCGTGCTTGGGCGAGAGTAGTACTAGGATGGGTGACCCCCTGGGAAGTCCTCGTGTTGCACCCCCTTTTAAATTTTTTTTCCCTGGTTAGGGTTGCCAAGATACTTTATCCACCAAATCTTTATTACTGAATCCCACGGAATATTGGGCAAGACAACTTCGCTTCACATAGAGGCTGGGCCGCAAGCCGACGGCGTAGGGTTTATGACCTGGTCTCCATCTCTCCGATGTGCATAACTTTTTATCCGTAAGGAGTTACGCGGCGCACAGCATACCGGTATAAAACTCTTTGAGAGCTCTGCGATGGGGGCCGCCAGCTTGCTCGCTGTGCCCATTTTTGGAGCCCAAAATCAAACGTTTTCATAAATTTCAGGCCACTTATCTACTTTTACTATGTTTTTTCGTCCCGAATCGTACGTCGTGAGCTGTTAAAAGGACGACAACCTGACTCGCAGGACATCAGAGGGCCCTACAACGTGTCGATATCACGTCTTACGAGGATGCTGCGTTGTTGTAGCGGATAGGTTTTCTTTAAGCCCATTGGGCCTTTTGAATGGGCCATCTCTCTAGGCTGGGACTATGAACAGTTAACACATAAAGGAATTGTGCTCTCAACATGACGGGTGCGATAATACCAGCACTAATGCACCGGATCCCATCAGAACTCCGAAGTTAAGCGTGCTTGGGCAAGAGTAGTACTAGGATGGGTGACCCCCTGGGAAGTCCTCGTGTTGCACCCCCTTTTAAATTTTTTTTCCCTGGTTAGGGATGCCAAGATACGTTATCCACCAAATCTTTATTACTGAATCCCACGGAATATTGGGCAAGACAACTTCGCTTCACGCAGAGGCTGGGCCCGCAAACCGAGGGCGTGGGGTTTATGACCAGGTCTCCATCACTCCGATGCGCATAACTTTTTATCCGTAAGGAGTTACGCGGTGCACAGCATACCGGTATAAAACTCTCTGAGAGCTCTACGACGAGGGCAGCCAGCTTGCTCGCTGTGCCCATTTTTGGAGCACAAAATCGAACGTTTTAATCAGTTTCAGGCCACTTTTCTGCTTTTGCTCTGTTTTTCCATCCCGGATTGTACGTCGTGAGCTGTTAAAAGGACGACAACCTAACTCGCAGGACATCAGAGGGCCCTACAATGTGCCGATATCACGTCTTGCGAGGATGCTGTGTTGTTGAAGCAGATGGGTTGTCTTTAAACCCATTGGGCCTTTTGAATAGGCCATCTCTCTAGGCTGGGACTATAAACCGTTAACACATAAGGGAATTGTGCTCTCAACATGACGGGTGCGATAATACCAGCACTAATGCGCCGGATCCCATCAGAACTCTGAAGTTAAGCGTGTTTGGGCGAGAGTAGTACTAGAATGGGGGACCCCTTGGGAAGTCCTCGTGTTGCACCCGCTTTTCAAATTTTTTTGCCCTGGTTAGGGATGCCAAGATACTTTATCCACCAAATCTCTATTACCGAATCCCACGGAACATTGGGCAAGACAATTTCGCATCACGTAGAGGCTGGGCGCGTAAACCGAGGGCGTAGGGTTTGTGACCTGGTCTCCGTCGCTTCGGTGCCCATAACTTTTGATCTGTAAGGAGTTACGCGGAGCACATCATACCGTTCCAAAGCTCTCTGAGAACTCTACGACGGGGGCAGCCAGCTTGCTCGCTTTACCCATTTTTTGAGCCCAAAATCGAACGTTTTCATCAGTTTCTGGCCATTTTTCTTCTTTTTCTCTATTTTTCCGTCCCGGATCGTACGTCATGAGCTGTTAAAAGGACGACAACCTGACTCGCCGGACATCAGAGGGCCCTACAACTTGTCGATATCACGTCTTGCAAGGATGTTGCGTTGTTGAAGCTGATGGGTTGTCGTTAAGCCCATTGGACCTTTTGAATGGGCCATCTCTCTAGGCTGGGACTGTGAACAGTTAATACATAAAGGAATTATGCCCGCAACATGACGGGTGGGATCATACCAGCACTAATGAATTGGATCCCATCAGAACTCCGAAGTTAAGCGTGCTTGGGCGAGAGTAGTACTAGGATGTGTTGCACCCCCTTTTAAATTTTTTTTGCCCTGGTTAGGGTTGGCAAGAAACTTTATCCACCAAATCTCTATTACTGAATCCCACGGAACTTTGGTCAAGAGAACTTCGCTTCACCTAGGGGCTGGGCCCGCAAACCAAAGGCATAGGGTTTTTGACCCGGTCTCCGTCGCTCCGCTGCCCATAACTTTTTATCCGTAAGGAGTTACGCGGCACACAGCATACCGTTGCAAAGCTCTGTGAGAGCACTACGACGGGGGCGGCCAACTTGCTCGTTGTGCCCTTTTTTTGGAGCCCAAAATCGAATGTTTTCATCAGTTTCAGGCCACTTTTCTACTTTTGCTCTGTTTTTTCGTCCCGAATCGTACGTCGTGAGCTGTTAAATGGATGACAACCTACTCGCGGGACATCAGAGGGATGCACAACGTGTCGATATCATGTCTTGCGAGGATGCTGCAGTGTTGAAGCGGTTGGGTTGTCTTTAAGCCCATTGGGCCTTTTGAATGGGCCATCTCTCAAGTTTGGGAATGTGAACAATTAACACATAAAGGAATTGTGCCCTCAACATGACGAGTACGATCATACAAGCACTAATGCACCAGATCCCATCAGAACTCCGAAGTTAAGCCTGCTTGGGCAAGAGTAGTACTAGGATGGCCGACCCCTTGGGAAGTCCTCGTGTTGCACCCCCTTTTCAATTTTTTTTGCCCGGGTTAGGGTTGCCAAGAAACTTTATCCACCAAATCTCAATTACTGAATCCCATGGAACATTAGGCAAGACAACTTCGCTTCACGTAGAGGCTGGGACCGCAAGCCGAGGGCATAGGGTTTGTGACCAGGTCTCCGTTGCTCCGGTGCCCATAACTTTTGATCCGTAAGGAGTTACGCGGCGCACAGCATACCGTTGCAAAGCTCTCTGAGAGCTCAATGACGGGGGCAGCTAGCTTGCACGCTGTGCCCATTTTTGGAGACCAAAATTGAACGTTTTCATCAATATCAGGCCACTTTTCTGCTTTTGCTCAGTTTTTCCGTCCCTGATCGTACGTCGTGAGTTGTTAAAAGGACGACAACATGACTCGCGGGACATCAGAGGGCCCTACATCGTGTCGATATCACGTCTTGCCAGGATGCTGCGTTGTTGAAGCGGATGGGTTGTCATTAAGCCCATTGAACCTTTTGAATGGGCCATCTCTCTAGGCTGGGACTGTGAACCGTTAACACATATAGGAATTGTGCCCTCAACATGACGGGTGCGATCATACCAGCACTAATGCACCGGATCCCATCAGAACTCCTAAGTTAAACGTTCTTGGGCAAGAGTAGTACTAGGATGGGTGACCCCTTGGGAAGTCCTCGTGTTGTACCCCCTTTTCAATTTTTTTTGCCATGGTTAGGGTTGCCAAGATACTTTATCCACCAAATATCTATTACTAAATCCGACGAAACATTGGGCAAGACAACTTCGCTTCACGTAGAGGCTGGGCCAGCAAACCTAGGGCGTAGGGTTTGTGACCAGGTCTCCGTCGCTCTGGTGCCCATAACTTTTGATCCGTAAGGAGTTACGCGGCGTACAACATACCGTTGCAAAGCTCTCTGAGAGCTCAACGACAGGGGCAGCCAGCTTGATCGCTGTGATCCTTTTTGCAGCCCAAATTCGAATGTTTTTATCAGTTTCAGGACACTTTTATGCTTTTACTCTGTTTTTCCGTTCCGGATCGTACGTCGTGAGCTGTTAAATGGACGACAACCTGACTCGCGGGACATCAGAGGGCCCAAAAATGTGTCGATATCACGTCTTGCGAGGATGCTGCGTTGTTGAAGCGGATGGGTTGTCGTTAAGCCCATTGGGCCTTTTGAATGGGCCATCTCTCTAGGCTGGGACTGTGAACCGTTAACACATAAAGCAATTGTGCCCTCAACTTGACGGGTGCGATCTGACCAGCACTAATGCTCTGAATCCCATCAGAACTCCAAAGTTAAGCGTGCTTGGGCGAGAGTAGTGTTAGGATGGGTGACACCCTGGGAAGTCCTCGTGTTGCACCCCATTTTCAATTTTTTTTGCCCTGGTTAGACTTGCCAAGATACTTTATCCACCAAATCTCTATTACTGAATCCCACGGAACATTGGGGACGACAACTTCGCTTCAGGTAGAGGATGGGCCTGCAAACCGAGGGCGTAGGGTTTGTAACCAGGTCTCCGTCGCTCCGGTGCACATAACTTTTGATCCATAAGGAGTTACGCGGCGCACAGAATACCGTCCCGAATCGTACGACGTGAATTGTTAAAAGGACGACAACCTGACTCGCGGGACATCAGAAGGACCTACAACGTGTCGATATCACGTTTTACGAGGATGCTGCGTTGTTGAAGCGAAAGGGTTTTCGTTAAGCCCATTGGGCGTTTCGAATGGGCCATCTCTCTAGGCTGGGACTGTGAACCGTTAACACATAAAGCAATTGTGCCCTCAACATGACGGGTGCGATCATACCAGCACTAATGCACCAGATCCCATCAGAACTCTGAAGTTAAGCGTGCTTGGGCGAGAGTAGTACTAGGATGGGTGACCCCCTGGGAAGTCCTCGTGTTGCACCCCTTTTTCAATTTTTTTTGCCCTGGTTTGTGTTGCCAAGATACTTTATCCACCAAATCTCTATTACTGAATTCCACGGAACATTGGGCAAGAAAAATTCGCTTCATGCAGTGGCTGGGCCCACAAACCGAGGGCGTAGGGTTTGTGACCAGGTCTCGGTCGCTCCGGTGCCCATAAATTTTGATCCGTAAGGAGTTACGCGATGCACAACATACCGTTGCAAATCTCTCTGAGAGCTCTACGATGGGGGCAGCCATCTTGCTCGCTGTGCCCATTTTTGTAGCCCAAAATCGAACGTTTTCATTAGTTTCAGGCCATTTTTATTCTTTTCCTCTGTTTTTTCGTCGCAGATCGTACGTTGTGAACTGTTAAAAGGATGACAACTTGAGTCGTGGGACATCAGAGGACCCTACAACGTGTCGATATCACGTCTTGCAAGGATGATGCGATGTTGAAGTGGATGGGTTGTCGTTAAGCCCATTGGGCCTTTTGAATGAACCATCTCTCTAGGCTGGGATTGTGAACCGTTAACACATATAGGAATTGTGCCCTCAACATGACCGGTGCGATCATACCAGTACTAATGCACCGGATCCCATCAACTCTGAAGTTAAGCGTGCTTGGGCGAGAGTAGTACTAGGATGGGTGACCCCCTCAGAAGTCCTCGTGTTGCACCCCCTTTTCAATTTTTTTTGTTAGGGTTGCCAAGATACTTTATCCACCAAATCCCTATCACTAAATCCCACAGAACATTGGGCAAGACAACTTCGCTTAACGTGGAGGCTGGGCCCGTAAACCGAGGGCGTAGGGTTTGTGACCAGTTCTCGGTTGCTCTGGTGCCCATAAATTTTGATCCGTAAGGAGTTACGTGGCACACAGAATACCGTCCCGGATCGTACAACGTGAACTGTTAAAAGGACGACAACCTGACTCGCGGGACATCAGCGGGACCTGCAACGTGTCGATATCACGTCTTGCGAGGATGCTGCGTTGTTGAAGCGGATGGATTGTCGTTAAGTCCATTGGGCCTTTTGAATGGGCCATCTCTCTAGGCTGGGACTGTGAACTGTTAACACATATAGGAATTGTGCCCTCAACATCACCGGTGCGATCATACCAGTACTAATGCACCGGATCCCATCAGAACTCCGAAGTTAAGCGTGCTTGGGCGAGAGTAGTACTAGGATGGGTGACCCCCTCAGAAGTCCTCGTGTTGTACCCCCTTTTCAATTTTTTTTGTTAGGGTTGCCAAGATACTTTATCCACCAAATCTCTATTACTGAATCCCACACATCATTGGGCTGGGCAAGACAACTTCGCTTCACATAGAGGCTGGGCCCACAAACCGAGGGCGTAGGGTTTGTGACCAGGTCTCGGTCGCTCTGGTGCCCATAAAATTTGATCCGTAAGGAGTTACGCGGCGCACAACATACTGTTACAAAGCTCTTTGAGAGCTCTACGACGGGGGCAGCCAGCTTGCTCGTTGTGCCCGTTTTTGGAGCCTAAAATCGAACGTTTTCATCTGTTTCAGGCCACTTTTCTACTTTGGCTTTTGTTTTTCGTCCCGGATCGTACGTCGTGAACTATTAAAAGGACGACAACCTGACTCGCTGGACATCAGAGGGCCCTACAACGTGTCGATATCACGTCTTGCAAGGATGATGCGTTGTTGAAGCGGATGGGTTGTCGTTAAGCCCATTGGGCCTATTGAATGGGCCATCTCTCTAGGATGGGATTGTGAACCGTTAACACATATAGGAATTGTGCCCTCAACATGACGAGTGCGATCATACCAGCACGAATGCACCGGATCCCATTAGAACTCCGAAGTTAAGCGTGCTTGGGCGAGAGTAGTACTAGGATGGGTGACCCCTTGGGAAGTCCTCGTGTTGCATCCCCTTTTCAATTTTTTTTGCCCTGGTTAGGGTAGCCAAGATACTTTATCTACCAAATCTCTATTACTGAATCCCACGAAACATTGGGCAAGACAACTTCGCTTCACGAAGAGGCTGGGCCCGCAAATCGAGGGCGTAGGGTTTGTGACCAGGTCTCGGTCGCTCTGGTGCCCATAAATTTTGATTCATAAGGAGTTACGCGGCGCACAGCATTTCGTTGCAAAGCTCTTTGAGAGCTCTACGACGGGGGAAGCCAGCTTGCTCGCTGTGCCCATTTTTTGAGCCCAAAATCGAACATTTTCCTCAGTTTCAGGCCACTTTTCTCCTTTTACTCAGTTTTTCCGTCCCAGATCGTACGTCGTGAACTGTTAAAAGGACGACAACCTGACTTGCTGGACATCAGAGGGCCCTACAACGTGTCGATATCACGTCTTGCAAGGATGATGCGTTGTTGAAGCGGATGGAGTGTCGTTAAGCCCATTGGGCCTGTTGATTGGGCCATCTCTCTAGGATGGGATTGTGAACCGTTAACACATATAGGAATTGTGCCCTCAACATGATGGGTGCGATCATACCAGTACAAATGCTCCAGATCCCATCAGAACTCCAAAGTTAAGCGTGCTTGGGCGAGAGTAGTACTAGGATGGGTGACCCCCTGGGAAGTCCTCGTGTTGCACCCCCTTTTCAATTTTTTTTTGCCCGGGTTAGGGTTGCCAAGATACTTTATCCATCAAATCTCTATTACTGAATCCCACGGAACGTTGGGCAAGACAACTTCGCTTCAAGTAGAAGCTGGGCCTGCAAACCGAGGGCGTAGGGTTTGTGACCAGGTCTCCGTCGCACCGGTGCCCATAACTTTTGATACGTAAGGAGTTACGCGGCGCACAGCATACCGTTTCAAAGCTCTCTAAGATTTCGACGACGGGGGCAGCCAGCTTGCTTGTTGTGCCCTTTTTGGAGCCAAAAATTGAACATTTTTATCAGTTTCAGGCCACTTTTCTTCTTTTGCCCTATTTTTTCGTCCCGTATCGTATGTCGTGAACAGTTAAAAGGATGATAACCTGACACGCGGGACATCAGAGGGCCCTACAACGTTTCGATATCACGTCTTACGAGGATACTGCGTTGTTGAAACGGATGGGTTGTCGTTAAGCCCATTGGGCCTTTTGAATGGGCCATCTCTCTAGGCTGGGACTGTGAACCATTAACAAATATAGGAATTGTGGTGTCAACATGACGGGTGCGATCATCCCAGTACTAATGCAGCGGATCCCATCAGAATTCCGAAGTTAAGCGTGCTTGGGCGAGAGTAGTACTAGGATGGGTGGCCCCTTGGGAAGTCCTCGTGTTGCACCTCCTTTTCAATTTTTTTTGCCCGGGTTAGGGTTGCCAAGATAATTTATCCACCAAATCTCTATTGCTGAATCCCACGGAACATTGGGCAAGACAACTTCGCTTCACGTAGAGGCTGGGCCTGCAAACCGAGGGCGTAGGGTTTGTAACCAAGTCTCGGTCGCTCTGGTGCCCATAAAATTTGATCCGTAAGGAGTTACGCGGCGCACAGCATACCGTTGCAAAGCTCTCTTAGAGTTCTACGATGGGGGCAGCCAGCTTGCTCACTATGCCCATTTTTGGAGCCCAAAATCGAACATTTTCATAAGTTTCAGGTCACTTTTCTGCTTTTACTCTAATTTTTCATCCCGGATCGTACGTCGTGAGCTATTAAAAGGACGACAACCTGACTTGCGGGAAATCAGAGGGCCCTACAACGTGTCGATATCAAGTCTTACGAGGATGCTACATTGTTCTGGCAGATAGGTTTTCTTTAAGCTCATTGGGCCTTTTGAATGGGCCATCTCTCTAGGCTGGGACTGTGAACCGTTAACACATATAGGAATTGTGCCCTCAACGTGACGGGTGCGATCACACCAGCACTAATGCACCGGATCCCATCATAACTCTGAAGTTAAGCGTGCTTGGGCGAGAGTAGTACTAGGATGGGTGACCCCCCGGGAAGTCCTCGTGTTGCACCCTTTTCAATTTTTTTTGCCCTGGTTAGGGTTGCCAAGATAATTTATCCACCAAATCTCTGTTACTGAATCCCACGAAACATTGGACAAGACGACTTCGCTTCACGTAGAGGCTGGGCTCGCAAACCGAGGTCATAGGGTTTGTGACAAGGTCTCTGTCGCTACGGTGCCCATAGCTTTTTATCCATAAGGAGTTACGCAGCGCACAACATACCGTTGCAAAGCTCTCTGAGGGCTCTACGACGGGGACAACCAGCTTCCTCGTTGTGCCCATTTTTTTAGCCCAAAATCGAATGTTTTCATCAGTTTTAGGCCACTTTTCTTCTTTTGCTATGTTTTTCCGTCCTGGATCGTATGTCGTGAACTGTTAAAAGGACGACAACCTGACTCGCGGGACATCAGAGGGCCCTACAACGTGTTGATATCACGTCTTCCGAGGATGCTGCGTTGTTAAAGCAGATGGGTTGACGTTAAGCCCATTGGGTCTTTTGAATGGGCCATCTCTCTAGGCTGGGATTGTGAACCGTTAACACATATAGGAATTGTGCCCTCAATATGATTGGTGCGATCATACCAGCACCAATGCACCGGATCCTATCAGAACTCTGAAGTTAAGCATGCTTGGGCGAGAGTAGTACTAGGATGGGTGACCCCGTGGGAAGTTCTCGTGTTGCACCCCATATTCAATTTTTTTTGTCCTGGTTAGGGTTGCCAAGATACTTTATACACCAAATCTCTATTACTAAATCCCATGGAACATTATCAAGACAACTTCGCTTCACGCAGAGGCTAGGTCCGCAAACCGAGGGCATAGGGTTTGTGACCAGGTCTCAGTCGCTCCGGTGCCCATAACTTTTGATCCGTAAAGAGTTACGTGACGCACAACATACCGTTACAAAGTTCTCTTAGAGGTCTACTATAGGGGCAGCCAGCATGCTCGCTGTGCCCTTTTTTGGAGCCCAAAATTGAACATTTTCATCAGTTTTAGGTCACTTTTCTTCTTTTGCTCTGTTTTTTCGCCCCGGATTGTACATCGTGAACTGTTAAAAGGATGACAACCTAACTCACGGGACATCAGAGGGTGCTATAATGTGTCGATATCACGTCTTGCGAGGATGCTACGTTGTTGAAGCGGATGGGTTGTCATTAAGCCAAATGGGCCTTTTGAATGGGGCATCTCTCTAGGCTGAGACTGTGAACCGTCAACAAATATAGGAATTGTGCCCTCAACATGACGGGTGCGATCATAATAGCACTAATGCACCAGATCCCATCAGAACTTCGAAGTTAAGCGTGCTTGGCCGAGAGTAGTACTAGGATGGGTGACCCCCTGGGAAGTCCTCGTGTTGCACCCCCTTTAAAAATTTTTTTGCCCTGGTTAGGGTTGCCAAGATACTTTATCCACCAAATCTCTATTACTGAATCCCACGGAACATTGGGCAAGACAACTTCGCTTCACGTAGGGGCTGGGCCCGCAAACCGAGGGCGTATGGTTTGTGACCAGGTCTCCGTGGCTCCGGTGCCTATAACTTTTTATCCGTAAGGAGTTACGTGGCGCACAGCATACCGTTGCAAAGCTCTCGGAGAGCTCTACGACAAGGGCAGCCAGCTTGCTCTGTGTGCCCCTTTTTGGAGCCCATAATCGAACGTTTTCATCAGTATCAGGCCACTTTTCTTCTTTTGCTATGTTTTTTAGTCCCGGATCATACGTCGTGAACTATTAAAAGGACGACAACCCGACTCGCGGGACATCAGAGGGCCCTACAACTTGTCGATATCAAGTCTTGCAAGGATTCTGCGTTGTTAAAGCAGATGGGTTATCGTTAATCCCATTGGACCTTTTGAATGGGCCATCTATGTAGGCTGGGACTGTGAACCGTTAACACATAAAAGAATTGTGCCCTCAACATCACGGGTGTGATAATACCAGCACTAATGGACCGGATCCCATCAGAACTCTGAAGTTAAGCGTGCTTGGGCGAGAGTAGTACTAGGATGGGTGACCTATTGGGAAGTCCTCATGTCGCACCCCCTTTTCAAATTTTTTTTGCCCTGGTTAGGGTTGCCAAGATACTTTATCCACCAAATCTCTATTACTGAATCCCACGGAAAATTGGGCAAGATAACTTCACTTCACGTAGAGGTTGGGCCCACAAACCGAGGGTGTAGGGTTTGTCACCAGGTCTACGTCGCTCCGGTGCCCATAACTTTTGATCCGTAAGGAGTTACGCAGTGCACAGCATACCGTTGCAAAGCTCTTTGAGAGCTGTACAACAGGGGCAGCCAGCTTGTTTGTTTTGCCCCTTTTTGGAGCCCAAAATCGAACGTTTTCATCAGTTTTAGGGCACTTTTCTTCTTTTACTATGTTTTTCCATCCCGGATCGTACATGTGAATTGTTAAAACGACGACAACCTGACTCATGGGACATCAGAGGGCCCTACAACGTGTCGATATCACGTCTTGCAAGGATGCTGCGTTGTTGAAGCGGATGGGTTGTCATTAATCCCATTGGGCCTTTTGAATGGGCCATCTCTCTAGGCTGGGACTGTGAACAGTTAACACATAAACGAATTGTGCCCTCAACGTGACGGGTGCGATCATACCAGCACTAATGCACCGGATCCCATTAGAACTCCGAAGTTAAGCGTGCTTGGGCGAGAGTAGTACTAGGATGGGTGACCCCCTGAGAAGTCCTCGTGTTGCACCCCTTTTTTAATTTTTTTTGCCCTGGTTAGGGTTGCCAAGATACTTTATCCACCAAATCTCTATTACTGAATCCCACGAAACATTGGGCAAGACAACTTTGCTTCACGTAGAGGCTGGGCCCGCAAAGCGAGGGCGTAGGGTTTGTGACCAGGTCTCCGTCGCTCCGGTGCCCATAACTTTTGATCCTTAAGGAGTTATGCGGTCCACAGCATACTGTTCCAAAGCTCTCTTAGAGCTCTACGATGGGGGCAGCCAGCTTGCTCGCTGTGCCTTTTTTGCATCCCAAAATCGAACGGTTTCATCAGTTTCAGGCCACTTTTATGCTTTTGCTCTATTTTTTCGTCCCGGATTGTACGTCCTGAACTGTTAAAAGGACGATAACTTGACTCGCGAGACATCAGTGCTCCCTACGACGTGTCGATGTCTTGTCTTGCGAGTATGCTGTGTTTTTTAGGCGGTTGGGTTGTCGTTAAGCCTATTGGGCCTTTTGAATAGGCCATCTCTCTAGGCTGGGACTGTGAACAGTTAACACATAAAAGAATTGTGCCCTCAACGTGACGGGTGCGATCATACCAACACTAATGCACCGGATCCCATCAGAACTCCGAAATTAAGCGTGCTTGGGCGAGAGTAGTACTAGGATGGGTGACCCCTTGGGAAGTCCTCGTGTTGCACCCCCTTTTAAATTTTTTTTGCCCTGGTTAGGGTTGCCAAGATACTTTATCCACAAAATCTCTATTACTGAATCCCACGAAACTTTGGGCAAGACAACCATGTTTCACGTAAAGGCTGGGCCCGCAAACCGAGGGCATAGGGTTTGTGACCCGGTCTCCGACGCTCCGGTGCCCATAACGTTTATCCATAAGGAGTTACGCGGCACACAGCATACCGTTGCAAAGCTCTCTGAGAGCTCTACGACGGAGGCAGCCAACTTGCTCGTTGTGCCCCTTTTTGGAGCCCAAAATCAAATGTTTTCATCAGTTTTAGACCACTTTTCTTCTTTTGCTATGTTTTTCCGTCCCGGATCGTACGTCATGAGCTGTTAAAAGGATGACAACCTGACTCACGGGACATCAGAGGGCCCTATAACGTGTCGATATTATATATTCCGAGCATGCTGCGTTGTTGAAGCGGATGGGTTGTCTTTAAGCTCATTGGGCCTTTTGAATGGGCCATCTCTCTAGGCTAGGATTGTGAACAGTTAACACAAAAAGTAATTGTGCCCTCAACATGACGGGTGCGATAATACCAGCACAAATGCACCGGATCCCATCAGAACTCCGAAGTTAAGCGTGCTTGGGTGAAAGTAGTACTAGGATAGGTGACCCCCTGGGAAGTCCTCGTGTTGCACCCCATTTTCAATTTTTTTTGCCTGGTTAGGGTTGCCAAGATACTTTATCCACCAAATCTCTATTACCGAATCCCATGGAACATTGGGCAAGAGAACTTCGTCTCACGTAGAGGCTGGGCCCGCAAACCGAGTACATAGGGTTTGTGACCAGGTCTCCGTCGCTCCCGTGCCCATCACTTTTTATCCGTAAGGAGTTACACGGTGCACAGGATACCGTTGCAAAGCACTCTGAGAGCTTTACGACGGGGGCAGCCACCTTCCTCGCTCTACCCATTTGTCGAGCACATAATCAAATGTTTTCCTCAGTTTCAGTCCACTTTCCTGCTTTTGCTCTGTTTTTCCGTCCCAGATCGTACATCGTGAGCTGTTAAAAGCAATACAACCTGACTCGCGGGACATCATAGTGCCCTACAACGTGTCGATATCACGTCTTGCAAGGATGTTGCGTTGTTGAAGCGGATGGGTTGTCGTTAAGCCCATTGGGCCTTTTGAATGGGCCTTCTCTATTGGCGGGGACTGTGAACAGTTAACACATAAAGGAATTGTGCACTCAACATGACGGGTGCGATCATACCAGCCTAATGCACCGAATCCCATCAGAACCCCGAAGTTAAGCGTGCTTGGGTGAGAGTAGTACTAGGATGGGTGACCCCTTGGGAAGTCCTCGTGTTGCACCCCCTTTTCAATTTTTTTTGCCCTTGTTAGGGTTGCCAATATAATTTATCCACCAAATCTCTATTACTGAATCCCATGGAACATTGGGCAAGACAACTTCGCTTCACGTAGAGGCTGGGCCCGCAAACCGAGGGCGTAGGGTTTGTGACCAGGTCTCCGTTGTTCCGGTGCCCATAACTTTTGATCCGTAAGGAGTTACGTGGCGCACAACATACCGTTGCAAAGCTCTTTGAGAGCTCCACGACGGGGGTAGCCAGCTTGCTCGCTGTGCCCATTTTTGGAGCCCAAAATCGAACGTTTTAATCAGTTTCAGACCACTTTTCTTCTTTTGCTATATTTTTCCGTCCTGGATCGTACGTCGTGAACTGTTAAAAGGACGACAACCTGACTCGCGGGACATCAGAGGGCCCTATAACGTGTCGATATCACGTCTTGCGTGGATGCTGCGTTGTTGAAGCGAATGGCTTGTCGTTAAGCCCATTGGGCCTTTTTAATGGGCCATCTCTCTAGGCTGGAACTGTGAACAGTTAACACATAAAGGAATTGTACCCTCAACATGACGGGTGCGATCATACCAGTACTAATGCACCGGATCCCATCAGAACCCCGAAGTTAAGCGTGCTTGGCCGAGAGTTGTACTGGGATGGAGGACACCTTGGGAAGTCCACGTGTCGCACCCCCTTTTCATTTTTTTTTGCCCTGGTTAGGGTTGTCAAGATACTTTATCCACCAAATCTCTATTACTGAACCCCACGGAACATTGGGCAAGACACCTTCGTTTCACGTAGAGGCTGGTCCCGCAAACCGAGGGCGTAGGGTTTGTGACCAGGTCTCCGTCGCTCTGGTACCCATAACTTTTTATCCGTAAGGAGTTACGCAGTGCACATCATACCGTTGCAAAGCTCTCTGAGAGCTCTATGACGGGGGCAGCCAGCTTCCTCGTTGTACCCATTTTTTTAGCCCAAAATCGAACGTTTTTCATCAGTTTCAGGCTAATTTTCTTCTTTTGCTATGTTTTTCCATCCCGGATCGTACGTCGTGAACTGTTAAAAGGACGACAACCTGACTCGCGGGACATCAGAGGGCCCTACAACATGTCGATATCATGTCTTGCAAGTATGCTGCATTGTTGAAGCGGATGGGTTGTCGTTAAGCCCATTGGGCCTTATGAATGAGCCATCTATGTAGGCTGGGACTGTGAACCGTTAACACATAAAAGAATTGTGCCCTCAACATCACGGGTGCGATAATACTATTACTAATGCA
This sequence comes from Ehretia macrophylla, assembly GCA_037974665.1. NCBI lineage: Eukaryota > Viridiplantae > Streptophyta > Magnoliopsida > Boraginales > Ehretiaceae > Ehretia > Ehretia macrophylla. The sequence goes on from CM075780.1 coordinate 3,049,912, forward strand.
CCGGATCCTATCAGAACTCCGAAGTTAAGCGTGCTTGGGCGAGAGTAGTACTAGGATGGGTGACCTCTTGGGAAGTCCTCGTGTCGCACCCCCTTTTCAATTTTTTTTGCCCTGGTTAGGGTTGCCAGGATACTTTATCCACCAAATCTCTATTACCGAATCCCACAGAACATTGGGCAAGACAACTTCGCTTCACGTAGAGGTTGGGCCCGCAAACCGAGGGTGTAGCGTTTGTGACCAGGTCTCCGTCGCTCCGGTGCTCATAACTTTTGATCCGTAAGGAGCTACGCAGCGCACATCATACCGTTGCAAAGTTCTTTGAGAGCTGTACAACGGGGGCAGCCAGCTTGCTTGTTTTGCTCCTTTTTGGAGCCCAAAATCGAACATTTTCATTAGTTTCAGGGCACTTTTCTTCTTTTGCTATGTTTTTCCGTCCCGGATCGTACGTGTGAACTGTTAAAACGACGACAACCTGACTCGCGGGACATCAGAGGGTCCTACAACGTGTCGATATCACCTCTTGCAAGGATGCTGCATTGTTGAAGCGGATGGGTTGTCATTAATCCCATTGGGCCTTCTAAATGGGCCATCTCCCTAGGCTGGGACTGTGAACAGTTAACACATAAAGGAATTGTGCCCTCAACGTGACATGTGCGATCATGCCAGCACTAATGCATCGGATCCCATTAGAACTCCGAAGTTAAGCGTGCTTGGGCGAGAGTAGTACTAGGATGGGTAACCCCCTGGGAAGTCCTCCTGTTGTACCCCCTTTTTAATTATTTTTGCCCTGGTTAGGGTTGCCAAGGTACTTTATCCACCAAATCTCTATTACTAAATCCCACGAAACATTGGGCAAGACGACTTCGCTTCACATAGAGGCTGGGCCCGCAAAGCGAGGGCGTAGGGTTTGTGACCAAGTCTCCGTAGCTCCGGTACCCATAACTTTTGATCCTTAAGGAGTTACGCGGCGCACAGCATACCGTTCCAAATCTCTCTTAGAGCTCTACGACGGGGGCAGCCAGCTTGCTCGCTGTGCCTTTTTTGGAGCCCAAAATCGAACGGTTTCATCTGTTTCAGGCCACTTTTATGCTTTTGCTCTATTTTTTCATCCTGGATCGTACGTCGTGAACTGTTAAAAGGACGACAACTTGACTCGCGAGACATCAGTGCGCCCTACAAAGTGTCGATATCATGTCTTGCGAGTATGCTGTGTTCTTGAGGCAGTTGGGTTGTCGTTAAGCCTATTGGGCCATCTCTTTAGGCTGGGACTGTGAACAATAAACACATAACAGAATTGTGCCCTCAACGTGATGGGTGCGATCATACCAGCACTAATGCACCAGATCCCATCGGAACTCCGAAGTTAAGCGTGCTTGGGCGAGAGTAGTACTAGGATGGGTGACCCCCTGGGAAGTCCTCGTGTTGCACACCCTTTTAAATATTTTTTGCCCTAGTTAGGGTTGCCAAGATACTTTATCCACAAAATCTCTATTACTGAATCCCACGAAACTTTGGGCAAGACAACTTCGCTTCACGTAGAGGTTGGGCCCGCAAACTAAGGGCGTAGGGTTTGTGACCCGGTCTCCGTCGCTCCGGTGCCCATAACTTTTTATCCGTAAGGAGTTATGCGGCACACAGCATACCGTTGCAAAGCTCTCTGAGAGCTCTACGACGAGGGCAGCCAACTTGCTCGTTGTGCCCCTTTTTGGAGCCCAAAATCGAAAGTTTTCATCAGTTTTAGGCCACTTTTCTTCTTTAGCACTGTTTTTCCGTCCCGGATCGTACGTCGTTAGCTGTTAAAAGGACGACAACCTGACTCATGGGACATCAGAGGGCCCTACAACGTGTCGATATCTTGTATTCCGAGGATGCTGTGTGGTTGAAACGGATGGGTTGTCTTTAAGCCCATTGGTCCTATTGAATGGGCCATCTCTCTAGGCTGGGACTGTGAACCGTTAACACAAAAAGAAATTGTGCCCTCAACATGACGGGTGTGATAATACCAGCACAAATGCACCGGATCCCATCAGAACTCCGAAGTTAAGCGTGCTTGGGCGAGAGTAGTACTAGGATTGGTGACCCCCTGGGAAGTCCTCGTGTTGCACCCCATTTTCATTTTTTTTTTGCTAGGTTAGGGTTGCCAAGATACTTTATCCACCAAATCTCTATTACCGAATCCCATGGAACATTGGGCAAGACAAATTCATTTCACGTAGAAGCTGGGCCCGCAAACAGAGGGCATAGGGTTTGTGACCAGGTCTCTGTCGCTCCGGTGCCCATCACTTTTGATCCGTAAGGAGTTACGCGGCGCACATCATACCGTTGCAAAGCTCTCTGAGAGCTCTACAGCGGGGGCAGCCAGCTTGCCCGCTGTGCCCATTTTTGGAGCCCAAAATCAAACGTTTTCATCAGTTTCAGGCCACTTTTATGCTTTTGCTCTATTTTTCCGTCCCAGATCGTACGTCGTGAGCTGTTAAAAGGAATACAACCTGACTCGCGGGACATCAGAGGGCCTTACAACTTGTCGATATCACGTCTTGCAAGGATCCTGCGTTGTTGAAGCGGATGGGTTGTCGTTAAGCCATTGGGCCTTTTGACTGGGCCATCTCTCTTGGTTGGGACTGTGTATAGTTCACACATAAAGGAATTGTGCCCTCAACATGACGGGCGAGATCACACCAGCACTAATGCACCGGATCCCATCAGAACCGCGAAGTTAAGCGTGCTTGGACGAGAGTAGTACTAGGATGGGTAACCCCTTGGGAAGTCCTCGTGTTGCACCCCCTTTTCAATTTTTTTTGCCCTGGTTAGGATTGCCAAGATGCTTTATCCACCAAATCTCTATTACTGAATCCCACGGAACATTGGGCAAGATAACTTCGCTTCACGTAGAGGCTGGGCCCGCAAACCGAGGGCGTAGGGTTTGTGACCAGGTCTCCGTCGCTCCAGTGCCCATAACTTTTAATCCGTAAGTAGTTACGCGGCTCACAACATACCGTTGCAAAGCACTTTGAGAGCTCTACGACGGGGGCAGCTAGCTTGCTTACTATGCCCATTTTTGGAGCCCAAAATCGAACGTTTTTATCAGTTTCAGACCACTTTTCTTCTTTTGCTATGTTTTTCCGTCGCGGATCGTACGTCGTGAACTGTTAAAAGGAGGACAACCTGACTCACGGGACATCAGAGGGCCCTACAACGTGTCGATATCACGTCTTGCGTGGATACTGCATTGTTGAAGCAGATGGGTTGTAGTTAAGCCCATTGGGCCTTTTGAATGGGCCATCTCTCTAGGCAGGGACTGTGAACCGTTAACATATAAAGGAAATGTGCCCTCAACATCAAGGGTGCGATAATACCATCACTAATGCATCGGATCCCATCAGAACTCCGAAGTTAAGCGTGCTTGGGCGATAGTAGTACTAGGATGGGTGACCCCTTGGGAAGTCCATGTGTCACACCCCATTTTCAATTTTTTTTGCCCGAGTTAGGGTTGCCAAGATACTATATCCACCAAATCTCTATTACTGAATCCCACGGAACATTGGGCAAGACAACTTCGCTTCACGTAGAGGCTGGGCCAGTAAACCGAGGGCGTAGGGTTTGTGACCAGGTCTCCGTCGCTCCGATGCCCATAACTTTTGATCCGTAAGGAGTTACGCAACGCACAGCATACTGTTACAAAGCTCTTTGAGAGCTCTACGATGGGGGTACCCAGCTTGCTCGTTGTGACCCTTTTTGGAGCCCAAAATCGAACGTTTTCATCAGTTTCAGGCCACTTTTATTCTTTTGCTATGTTTTTCCGTCCCGGATCGTACGTCGTGAACTGTTAAAACGACGACAACCTGACTCGCGGGACATTAGAGGGCCATGCAACGTGTCGATATCACGTCTTGCAAGGATGCTGCGTCGTTGAAGCTGATGGGTTGTCATTAAGCCCATTGGGCCTTTTGAATGAGCCATCTCTCTAGGCTGGGACTGTGAACAGTTAACACATAAAGGAATTGGGCCATCAACGTGACGGGTGCAATCATACCAGCACTAATGCACCGGATCCCATCAGAACTCCGAAGTTAAGCGTGCTTGGGTGAGAGTAGTACTAGGATGGGTGACCCCCAGGGAAGTCTTCGTGTTGCACCCCCTTTTTAATTATTTTTGCCCTGGTTAGGGATGCCAAGATACTTTATCCACCAAATCTCTATTACCGAATCCCACGGAACATTGGGCAAAATAACTTCGCATCACATAGAGGCTGGGCGCGCAAACCGATGGCGTAGGGTTTGTGACCAGGTCTCCGTCTTTTCGGTGCCCATGACTTTTGATCCGTAAGGAGTTACGCGGCGCACAGCATACCGTTGCAAAGCTCTTTGAGAGCTCTACAACGGGAGAAGCCAGCTTGCTCGCTGTGCCCCTTTTTGGAGCCCAAAATTGAACGTTTTCATCAGTTTCAGGCCACTTTTCTTCTTTTGCTATGTTTTTCCGTCCCGGATCGTACGTCGTGAATTGTTAAAAGGACGACAACCTGACTCGCGGGACATCAGAGGGCCCTACAACGTGTCGATATCAAGTCTTGCGAGGATGCTGCGTTGTTAAAATCGATGGGTTGTCGTTAAGCCCATTGGGCCTTTTGAATGGCCCATCTCTGTAGGCTGGGACTGTGAACCGTTAACACATAAAGGAATTGCGCCCTCAACGTGACGGGTGCGATCATACCAGCACTAATGCACCGGATCCCATCAGAACTCCGAAGTTAAGCGTGCTTGGACGAGAGTAGTACTAGGATGGGTGACCCCCTGGGATGTCCTCGTGTTGCACCCCCTTTTTAATTATTTTTGCCCTGGTTAAGGTTGCCAAGATACTTTATCCACCAAATCTCTATTACCGAATCCCACGGAACATTGGGCAAGACAACTTCGCTTCACGTAGAGGTTGGGCCCGCAAAACAAGGGCGTAGGGTTTGTGACCAGGTCTCCGTCGCTCCGGTGCCCATAACTTTTTATCCTTAAGGAGTTACGCGGTGCACAGCATACCGTTCCAAAGCTCTCTTAGAGCTCTACGACAGGGGTAGCCAGCTTGCTCACTGTGCCCTTTTTGGAGCCCAAAATTGAACGGTTTCATCAGTCGTCTTGAACTGTTAAAAGGACGACAACCTGACTCGTGAGACAACAGTGTGCCCTACAATATGTCGATATAATGGCTTGCGAGTATGCTGTGTTGTTGAGACGGTTGGGTTGTCGTTAAGCCTATTGGGCCTTTTGAATGGTCCATCTCTCTAGGCTGGGACTGTGAACAGTTAACACATAAAGGAATTATGCCCTCAATGTGACGGATGCGATCATAGCAGCACTAATGCACCAGATCCCATCAGAACTCCGAAGTTAAGCGTGCTTGGGCGAGAGTAGTACTAGGATGGGTGACCCCCTGGGAAGTCCTCGTGTTGTACCCCCTTTTTTATTATTTTTGCCCTAGTAAGGGTTGCCAAGATACTTTATCCACCAAATCTCTATTACTGAATCCCATGAAACATTGGGCAAGACAACTTCGCTTCCCGTAGAGGCTGGGCCCGCAAAGCGAGGGCGTAGGCTTTTTGACCAGTCTCCGTCGATCCGGTACCCATAACTTTTGATCCTTTAGGAGTTACGCTGCGCACAACATAATGTTCCAAAGCTCTCTTAGAGCTCTACGAAGGGGGCAGCAAGCTTGCTCGCTGTGCCCGTTTATGAGCCAAAAATCGAACAGTTCCATCACTTTCAGGCCACTTTTATGCTTTTGCTCTGTTTTTCCATCCCGGATCGTATGTCGTGAACTGTTAAAAGGACGACAACTTGACTCACGAGATATCAGTGGGCCATACAACGTGTCGATATCACGTCTTGCAAGGATGCTGCGTCGTTGAAGCGGATGGGTTGTCATTAAGCCCATTGGGCCTTTTGAATGAGCCATCTCTCTAGGCTGGGACTGTGAACAGTTAAAACATAAAGGAATTGGGCCATCAACATGACGGGTGCAATCATACCAGCACTAATGCACCGGATCCCATCAGAACTCCGAAGTTAAGCGTGCTTCGGCGAGAGTAGTACTAGGATGGGTGACCCCCAGGGAAGTCTTCGTGTTGCACCCCCTTTTTAATTATTTTTGCCCTGGTTAAGGATGCCAATATACTTTATCCACCAAATCTCTATTACCGAATCCCACGGAACATTGGGCAAAATAACTTCGCATCACATAGAGGCTGGGCACGCAAACCGAGGGCGTAGGGTTTGTGACCAGGTCTCCGTCTTTCCGGTGCCCATGACTTTTGATCCATAAGGAGTTACGCGGCGCACAGCATACCGTTGCAAAGCTCTTTGAGAGCTCTACAACGGGAGAAGCCAGCTTGCTCGATGTGTCCCTTTTTGGAGCCCAAAATTGAACGTTTTCATCAGTTTCAGGCCACTTTTCTTCTTTTGCTATGTTTTTCCGTCCCGGATCGTACGTGTCAACTGTTAAAACGACGACAACCTGACTCGCGGGATATCAGTGGGCCCTACAACGTGTCGATATCACGTCTTACGAGTATGCTCCGTTGTTGAGGCGGTTGGGTTGTCGTTAAGCCTATTGGGCCTTTTGAATGGGCCATCTCTCTAGGCTAGGACTGTGAACCGTTAACCTATATAGGAATTGGGCCCTCAACATCACGGGTGCGATAATACCAGCACTAATGCACCGGATCCCATCAGAACTCCGAAGTTATGCGTACTTGGGCGAGAGTAGTACTAGGATGGGTGACCTCTTGGGAAGTCCTCGTGTCGCACCCCCTTTTCAATTTTTTTTGCCCTGGTTAGGGTTGCCAAGATACTTTATCCACCAAATCTCTATTACCGAATCCCACGGAACATTGGGCAAGACAACTTCGCTTCACGTAGAGGCTGGGCCCGCAAACAGAGGGCGTAGGGTTTGTGACCAGGTCTCCGTCGCTCCGCTGCCCATAACTTTTGATCCGTAAGGAGTTACGCAGCGCACATCATACCGTTGCAAAGCTCTTTAAGAGTTGTACGATGGGGGCAGCCAACTTGCTTGTTTTGCCCCTTTTTGGAGCCCAAAATCGAACGTTTTCATCAGTTTCAGGCCACTTTTCTTCTTTTGCTATGTTTTTCCGTCCCGGATCGTACGTGTGAACTGTTAAAACGACGACAACCTGACTCGCGGGACATCAGAGGGCCCTACAACGTGTCGATATCACGTCCTGCAAGGATGCTGCGTTGTTGAAGCAGATGGGTTGTCATTAATCCCATTGGGCCTTTTGAATGGGCCATCTCTCTAGGCTGCGACTGTGAACAGTTAACACATAAAGGAATTGTGTCCTCAACGTGACGGGTGCGATCATACCAGCACTAATGCACCGGATCCCATCAGAACTCCGAAGTTAAGCGTGCTTGGGCGAGATTAGTACTAGGATGGGTGACCCCCTGGGAAGTCCTAGTGTTGCACCCCCTTTTTAATTATTTTTGCCCTGGTTAGGGTTGGCAAGATACTTTATCCACCAAATCTCTATTACTGTATCCCACGAAACATTGGGCAAGACGACTTCGCTTCACGTAGAGGCTGGGCCCACAAAGCGAGGGCGTAGGGTTTGTGACTAAGTCTCCGTCGCTCCGGTGTGCATAACTTTTGATCCTTATGGAGTTACGCGGTGCACAGCATACCGTTCCAATGCTCTGTTAAAGTTCTACGACAGGGGTAGCCAGCTTGCTCGCTGTGCCCTTTTTGGAGCCCAAAATCGAACAGTTTCATCAGTTTCAGGCCACTTTTATGTTTTTTGCTATGTTTTTTCATCTCGGATCGTACGTCGTGAACTGTTAAAAGGACGACAACCTGACTCGCGAGACATCAGTGTGCCCTACACTTGTCGATATCATGTCTTGCGAGTATGCTGTGTTGTTGAGGCGGTTGGGTTGTCGTTAAGCCTATTGGGCCTTTTAAATGGGCCATCTCTCTAGGCTAGGACTGTGAACAGTTGACACATTAAGGAATTGTGCCCTCAACGTGATGGGTGCGATCATACCAGCACTAATGCAACTCTGAAGTTAAGCGTGCTTGGGCGAGAGTAGTACTAGGATGGGTGACCCCCTGGGAAGTCCTCGTGTTGCACCCCCTTTTTAATTATTTTTGCCCTGGTAAGGATTGCCAAGATACTTTATCCACCAAATCTATATTACTGAATCCCACGAAACATTGGGCAAGACACCTTCGCTTCACGTAGAGGCTGGGCCCACAAAGCGAGGGCGTAAGGTTTGTGACCAGGTCTCTGTCTCTCCGGTGCCCATAACTTTTGATCGTTAAGGAGTTACGCGGTGCACAGCATACCGTTCCAAAGCTCTCTTAAAGCTCTACGACGTGGGTAGCCAGCTTGCTCTCTGTGCCCTTTTTGGAGCCCAAAATCGAACGGTTTCATCAGTTTCAGGCCACTTTTATGCTTTTGCTCTATTTTTTCGTCCTGGTTCGTACGTCGTGAACTGTTAAAAGGATGACAACTTGACTCGCAAGAAATTAGTGGGCCCTACAACGTGTCAATATCACGTCTTGCGAGTATGCTCCGTTGTTGAGGCGGTTGGGTTGTCGTTAAGCCTATTCGGCCTTTCGAATGGGCCATCTCTCTAGGCAGGGACTGTGAACCGTTAACATATATAGGAATTGTGCCCTCAACATGACGGGTGCGATCATACCAGCACTAATGCACAAGATCCCATCAGAACTCCGAAGTTAAGCATGCTTGGACTAGAGTAGTACTAGGATGGGTGACCCCTTGGGAAGTCTTCGTGTTGCACCCCCTTTTCAAATTTTTTTGCCTTGGTTAGGGTTGCCAAGATACTTTATCCACCAAATCTCTATTACTGAATCCCACGGAACATTGGGCAAGACAACTTCGCTTCACGCAGAGGCCGGGCCCGCAAACCGAGGGCGTTGGGTTTGTGACCAGGTCTCTGTCGCTCCGGTGCCTATAACTTTTGATCCGTAACGAGTTACGCGGAGCGCAGCATACCTTTGCAAAGCTCTCTGAGAGCTCTACGACGGGGGAAGCCAGCTTGCTCGCAGTGCCCATTTTTGGAGCCCAATATCGAACTTTTCATCAGTTTCAGTCCATTTTTCTTCTTTTGCTCTATTTTTCCATCTCGGATCGTCCGTCGTGAACTGTTAAAAGGACAACAACCTGACTCGCGGGATATCAGAGGGCCCTACAACGTGTCGATATCACGTCTTGCAATGATCCTGCGTTGTTGAAGCGGATAGGTTGTTGTTAAACCCATTGGGCCTTTTGAATGGGCCATCTCTTTAGGCTGGGACTGTGAATAGTTAACACATAAAGGAATTGTGCCCTCAACATGACAGGTGCGATCATACCAGCACTAATGCACTGGATCCCATCAGAACTCCGAAGTTAAGCGTGCTTGGGCGAGAGTAGTACTAGGATGGGTGACCCCCTGGGAAGTCCTCGTGTTGCACAATTTTTAATTTTTTTTTGCCCCGGTTAGGGTTGCCAAGATAATTTATCCACCAAATCTCTATTACTGAATCCCACGGAACATTGGGCAAGACAACTTCGCTTCACGTAGAGGCTGGGCCCGCAAACCAAGGGCATAGGGTTTGTTACCAGGTCTCCGTCGCTCCGGTGCCCATAACTTTTGATCCGTAACGAGTTACGCGGAGTGCAGCATACCTTTGCAAAGCACTATGAGAGCACTACGACTGGGGACAGCGAGCTTGCTCGCTGTGCCTTTTTTTGGAGCACAAAATCAAACGTTTTCATCAGTTTCAGGCCACTTTTCTTCTTTTGCTCTGTTTTTCCGTCCCAGATCGTACGTCGTGAGCTGTTAAAAGGATGACAACATAGCTCGCGGGACATCAGAGGGCCCTACAATGTGTAGATATCACGTCTTGCAAGGATGCTGCGTTGTTGAAGTGGATGGGTTGTCGTTAAGCCCATTGGGCCTTTTGAATGGGCCATCTCTCTAGGCTGGGACTGTGAACCGTTAACACATATAGGAATTGTGCCCTCAACATGATGGGTGCGATCATACCAGCACTAATGCACCGGATCGCATCTGAACTCCGAAGTTAAGCGTGCTTGAGCGAGAGTAGTACAAGGATGGGTGACCCCTGGGAAGTCCTCGTGTTGCACCCCCTTTTCAATTTTTTTGGCCCTGGTTAGGGTTGCCAAAAATAATTTATCCACCAAATCTATATTACTGAATCCCACAGAACATTGGGCAAGACAATTTCGCTTCACGTAGAGGCTGGGCCCGCAAACCGAGGGCGTAGGGTTTGTGACCAGGTCTCCGTAGCTCCGGTGCCCATAACTTTTGATCTGTAAGGAGTTACGCGGTGCACAGCATACCTTTGCAAAGCTCTGTGAGAGCACTACGACTGGGGACAGCGAGCTTGCTCGTTGTGCCTGTTTTTGGAGCACAAAATCAAACGTTTTCATCAGTTTCAGGCCACTTTTCTTCTTTTGCTCTGTTTTTTCGTCCCAGATCGTACGTCGTGAGCTGTTAAAAGGATGACAACCTAGCTCGCGGGACATCAGAGGGCCCTACAATGTGTAGATATCACGTCTTGCAAGGATGTTGCGTTGTTGAAGTGGATGGGTTGTCGTTAAGCCCATTGGGCCTTTTGAATGGGCCATCTCTCTAGGCTGGGACTGTGAACAGTTAACACATAAAGGAATTGTGCCCTCAACATGACGGGTGCGATCATACCAGCACTAATGCACTGGATCCCATCAGAACTCCGAAGTTAAGCGTGCTTGGGCGAGAGTAGTACTAGGATGGGTGACCCCCTGGGAAGTCCTCGTGTTGCACCCCCTTTTCAATTTTTTTTGCCCTGGTTAGGGTTGCGAAGATACTTTGTCCACCAAATCTCTATTACTGAATCCCACGGAACATTGGACAAGATGACTTCTCTTCACGTAGAGGCTGGGCCCGCAAACCGAGGGCGTAGGGTTTGTGACCAGGTCTCCGTCGCTCCGGTGCCCATAGCTTTTTATCCGTAAGGAGTTACGCAGCGCACAGCATACCGTTGCAAAGCTCTCTGAGAGCTCTACAATGGGGGCAGCCAGCTTCCTCGTTGTGGCCGTTTATTGAGCCCAAAATTGAACGTTTTCATCAGTTTCAGGCCACTTTTCTTCTTTTGCTATGTTTTTCCGTCCCGGATCGTACGTGTGAACTGTTAAAACGACGACAACCTGACTCGCGGGACATCAGTGGGCCCTACAACGTGTCGATATCACGTCTTGCGAGTATGCTCCGTTGTTGAGGCGGTTGGGTTGTCGTTAAGCCTATTGGGCCTTTTGAATGGGCCATCTCTCTAGGCTAGGACTGTGAACCGTTAACCTATATAGGAATTGGGCCCTCAACATCACGGGTGCGATAATACCAGCACTAATGCACCGGATCCCATCAGAACTCCGAAGTTATGCGTACTTGGGCGAGAGTAGTACTAGGATGGGTGACCTCTTGGGAAGTCCTCGTGTCGCACCCCCTTTTCAATTTTTTTTGCCCTGGTTAGGGTTGCCAAGATACTTTATCCACCAAATCTCTATTACCGAATCCCACGGAACATTGGGCAAGACAACTTCGCTTCACGTAGAGGCTGGGCCCGCAAACAGAGGGCGTAGGGTTTGTGACCAGGTCTCCGTCGCTCCGCTGCCCATAACTTTTGATCCGTAAGGAGTTACGCAGCGCACATCATACCGTTGCAAAGCTCTTTAAGAGTTGTACGACGGGGCAGCCAACTTGCTTGTTTTGCCCCTTTTTGGAGCCCAAAATCGAACGTTTTCATCAGTTTCAGGCCACTTTTCTTCTTTTGCTATGTTTTTCCGTCCCGGATCGTACGTGTGAACTGTTAAAACGACGACAACCTGACTCGCGGGACATCAGAGGGCCCTACAACGTGTCGATATCACGTCCTGCAAGGATGCTGCGTTGTTGAAGCAGATGGGTTGTCATTAATCCCATTGGGCCTTTTGAATGGGCCATCTCTCTAGGCTGCGACTGTGAACAGTTAACACATAAAGGAATTGTGTCCTCAACGTGACGGGTGCGATCATACCAGCACTAATGCACCGGATCCCATCAGAACTCTGAAGTTAAGCGTGCTTGGGCGAGATTAGTACTAGGATGGGTGACCCCCTGGGAAGTCCTAGTGTTGCACCCCCTTTTTAATTATTTTTGCCCTGGTTAGGGTTGGCAAGATACTTTATCCACCAAATCTCTATTACTGAATCCCACGAAACATTGGGCAAGACGACTTCGCTTCACGTAGAGGCTGGGCCCACAAAGCGAGGGCGTAGGGTTTGTGACTAAGTCTCCGTCGCTCCGGTGTGCATAACTTTTGATCCTTATGGAGTTACGCGGTGCACAGCATACCGTTCCAATGCTCTGTTAAAGTTCTACGACAGGGGTAGCCAGCTTGCTCGCTGTGCGCTTTTTGGAGCCCAAAATCGAACAGTTTCATCAGTTTCAGGCCACTTTTATGCTTTTGCTATGTTTTTTCATCCCGGATCATACGTCGTGAACTGTTAAAAGGACGACAACCTGACTCGCGAGACATCAGTGTGCCCTACACGTGTCGATATCATGTCTTGCGAGTATGCTGTGTTGTTGAGGCGGTTGGGTTGTCGTTAAGCCTATTGGGCCTTTTAAATGGGCCATCTCTCTAGGCTAGGACTGTGAACAGTTGACACATAAAGTAATTGTGCCCTCAACGTGACGGGTGCGATCATACCAGCACTAATGCAACTCTGAAGTTAAGCGTGCTTGGGCGAGAGTAGTACTAGGATGGGTGACCCCCTGGGAAGTCCTCGTGTTGCACCCCATTTTTAATTATTTTTGCCCTGGTAAGGATTGCCAAGATACTTTATCCACCAAATCTATATTACTGAATCCCACGAAACATTGGGCAAGACAACTTCGATTCACGTAGAGGCTGGGCCCGCAAAGCGAGGGCGTAAGGTTTGTGACCAGGTCTCTGTCGCTCCGGTGCCCATAACTTTTGATCCTTAAGGAGTTACGCGGTGCACAGCATACCGTTCCAAAGCTCTCTTAAAGCTCTACGACGTGGGTAGCCAGCTTGCTCTCTGTGCCCTTTTTGGAGCCCAAAATCGAACGGTTTCATCAGTTTCAGGCCACTTTTATGCTTTTGCTCTATTTTTTCGTCCTGGATCGTACGTCGTGAACTGTTAAAAGGACGACAACTTGACTCGCAAGAAATTAGTGGGCCCTACAATGTGTCAATATCACGTCTTGCGAGTATGCTCCGTTGTTGAGGCGGTTGGGTTGTCGTTAAGCCTATTCGGCCTTTCGAATGGGCCATCTCTCTAGGCAGGGACTGTTAACCGTTAACATATATAGGAATTGTGCCCTCAACATGACGGGTGCGATCATACCAGCACTAATGCACAAGATCCCATCACAACTCCGAAGTTAAGCATACTTGGACTAGAGTAGTACTAGGATGGGTGACCCCTTGGGAAGTCTTCGTGTTGCACCCCCTTTTCAAATTTTTTTGCCCTGGTTAGGGTTGCCAAGATACTTTATCCACCAAATCTCTATTACTGAATCCCATGGAACATTGGGCAAGACAACTTCGCTTCACGCAGAGGCCGGGCCCGCAAACCGAGGGCGTTGGGTTTGTGACCAGGTCTCTGTCGTTCCGGTGCCTATAACTTTTGATCCGTAACGAGTTACGCGGAGCGCAGCATACCTTTGCAAAGCTCTCTGAGAGCTCTACGACGGGGGAAGCCAGCTTGCTCGCAGTGCCCATTTTTGGAGCCCAATATCGAACTTTTCATCAGTTTCAGTCCATTTTTCTTCTTTTGCTCTATTTTTCCATCTCGGATCGTCCGTCGTGAACTGTTAAAAGGACAACAACCTGACTCGCGGGATATCAGAGGGCCCTACAACGTGTCGATATCACGTCTTGCAATGATGCTGCGTTGTTGAAGCGGATGGGTTGTCGTTAAACCCATTGGGCCTTTTGAATGGGCCATCTCTTTAGGCTGGGACTGTGAATAGTTAACACATAAAGGAATTGTGCCCTCAACATGACAGGTGCGATCATACCAGCACTAATGCACTGGATCCCATCAGAACTCCGAAGTTAAGCGTGCTTGGGCGAGAGTAGTACTAGGATGGGTGACCCCCTGGGAAGTCCTCGTGTTGCACAATTTTTAATTTTTTTTTGCCCCGGTTAGGGTTGCCAAGATAATTTATCCACCAAATCTCTATTACTGAATCCCACGGAACATTGGGCAAGACAACTTCGCTTCACGTAGAGGCTGGGCCCGCAAACCAAGGGCATAGGGTTTGTTACCAGGTCTCCGTCGCTCCGGTGCCCATAACTTTTGATCCGTAACGAGTTACGCGGAGCGCAGCATACCTTTGCAAAGCTCTATGAGAGCACTACGACTGGGGACAGCGAGCTTGCTCGCTGTGCCTATTTTTGGAGCACAAAATCAAACGTTTTCATCAGTTTCATGCCACTTTTCTTCTTTTGCTCTGTTTTTCCATCCCAGATCGTACGTCGTGAGTTGTTAAAAGGATGACAACCTAGCTCGCGGGACATCAGAGGGCCCTACAATGTGTAGATATCACGTCTTGCAAGGATGCTGCGTTGTTGAAGTGGATGGGTTGTCGTTAAGCCCATTGGGCCTTTTGAATGGGCCATCTCTCTAGGCTGGGACTGTGAACAGTTAACACATAAAGGAATTGTGCCCTCAACATGATGGGTGCGATTATACCATCACTAATGCACCGGATCGCATCAGAACTCCGAAGTTAAGCGTGCTTGAGCTAGAGTAGTACAAGGATGGGTGACCCCTGGGAAGTCCTCGTGTTGCACCCCCTTTTCAATTTTTTTGGCCCTGGTTAGGGTTGCCAAAAATAATTTATCCACCAAATCTATATTACTGAATCCCACAGAACATTGGGCAAGACAATTTCGCTTCACGTAGAGGCTGGGCCCGCAAACCGAGGGCGTAGGGTTTGTGACCAGGTCTCCGTAGCTCCGGTGCCCATAACTTTTGATCCGTAAGGAGTTACGCGGTGCACAGCATACCTTTGCAAATCTCTATGAGAGCACTACGACTGGGGACAGCGAGCTTGCTCGTTGTGCCTGTTTTTGGAGCATAAAATCAAACGTTTTCATCAGTTTCAGGCCACTTTTCTTCTTTTGCTCTGTTTTTCCGTCCCATATCGTACGTCGTGAGCTGTTAAAAGGATGACAACCTAGCTCGCGGGACATCAGAGGGCCCTACAATGTGTAGATATCACGTCTTGCAAGGATGCTGCGTTGTTGAAGTGGATGGGTTGTCGTTAAGCCCATTGGGCCTTTTGAATGGGCCATCTCTCTAGGCTGGGACTGTGAACAGTTAACACATAAAGGAATTGTGCCCTCAACATGACGGGTGCGATCATACCAGCACTAATGCACTGGATCCCATCAGAACTCCGAAGTTAAGCGTGCTTGGGCGAGAGTAGTACTAGGATGGGTGACCCCCTGGGAAGTCCTTGTGTTGCACCCCCTTTTCAATTTTTTTTGCCCTGGTTAGGGTTGCCAAGATACTTTATACACCAAATCTCTATTACTGAATCCCACGGAACATTGGGCAAGACAACTTCGCTTCACGTAGAGGCTGGGCTCGCAAACCGAGGGCGTAGGGTTTGTGACCAGGTCTCCGTCGCTCCGGTGCCCATAGCTTTTTATCCGTAAGGAGTTACGCGACGCACAGCATACCGTTGCAAAGTTCTCTTAGAGGTCTACTATGGGGGCAGCCAGCATGCTCGCTTTGCCCGTTTTTGAAGCCCAAAATTGAACATTTTCATCTGTTTCAGGCCACTTTTCTTCTTTTGCACTGTTTTCCATCCCGGATTGTACGTCGTGATCTGTTAAAAGGACGACAACCTAACTCGCGGGACATCATAGGGCCCTATAACTTGTCGGTATCACGTCTTGCGAGGATGCTACGTTGTTGAAGCGGATGGGTTGTCGTTAAGCCCATTGGGCCTTTTGAATGGGCCATCTCTCTAGGCTGGGACTGTGAACCGGCAACACATATAGGAATTGTGCACTCAACATGACGGGTGCGATCATACCAGCACTAATGCACCGGATAACATCAGAACTCCGAAGTTAAGCGTGCTTGGGCGGGAGTAGTACTAGGATGGGTGTCCCCATGGGAAGTCCTCGTGTTGCACCCCCTTTTCAATTTTTTTTGCCCTGGTTAGGGTTGCCAAGATACTTTATCCACCAAATCTATATTACTGAATCCCACGGAACATTGGGCAAGACAACTTCGCTTCATGTAAAGGCTGGGCCTGCAAACCGAGGGTGTAGGGTTTGTTACCAGGTCTCCGTCGCTCCGGTGCCCATAACTTTTGATCCGTAAGGAGTTACGCGGCGCACATCATACCGTTGCAAAGCTCTCTGAGTGCTCTACGACGGGGGCAACCAGTTTGCTCACTTTGCCCGTTTTTGGAGCCCAAAATCGAACATTTTCATCAATTTCAGGACACTTTTCTTCTTTTGCTCTGTTTTTTCGTCTCGGATCGTACGTCGTGAACTGTTAAAAGGACGACAACCTGACTCACGGAACATCAGAGGGCCCTACAAATTGTCGATATCACATCTTGCGAGCATGCTGCTTTGTTGAAGCGGTTGGGTTGTCGTTAAGCCCATTGGGCCTTTTGAATGGGCCATCTCTCTAGGTTGGGACTGTGAACCGTTAACACATATAGGGATTGTGCCCTCAACATGACGAGTGCAATCATACCTGCACTAATGCACCGGATCCAATCAGAAATCTGAAGTTAAGCGTGCTTGGGCGAGATTAGTACTAGGATGGGTGACCCCCTGGGAAGTCCTAGTGTTGCACCCCCTTTTCAATTCTTTTTGCCCAGGTTAGGGTTGCCAAGATACTTTATCAACCAAATCTCTATTACTGAATCCCACGGAACCTTGGGCAAGACAACTTCAATTCACGTAGAGGTTGGGCCCGCAAACCGAGGGCATAGGGTATGTGACCAGGTCTCCATTGCTCCGATGCCCATAACTTTTGATTTGTAAGGCGTTTCGCGGCACACAGCATACCGTTGCAAAGCTCTCTGAGAGCTCTACGACGGGGGCAGCCAGCTTGCTCGTTGTGCCCATTTTTGGAGCCCAAAATTGAACGTTTTCATCAGTTTCAGGTCAGTTTTCTTCTTTTCCTTTGTTTTTACGTCCCGGATCGTACGTCGTGAGCTGTTAAAAGGATGACAACCTGACTCGCAGGACATTAGAGGGCCCTACAACGTGTCAATATCACGTCTTGCGAGGATGCTATGTTGTTGAAGCGGATGGGTTGTCGTTAAGCCCATTGGGCCTTTTGAATGGGCCATCTCTCTAGGCTGGGACTGTGAACCGTCAACACATATAGGAATTGTGCCCCCAACATGACGGGTGTAATCATAACAGCACTAATGCACCGGATCCCATCAGTACTCCGAAGTTAAGCGTGCTTGGGCGAAAGTAGTACTAGGATGGGTGACCCCTTGGGAAGTCCTAGTGTTGCACCCCCTTTTCAATTTTTTTTGCCCTGGTTAGTGTTGCCAAGATGCTTTATCCACCAAATCTCTATTACTGAATCCCACGGAACATTGGGCAAGACAACTTCGTTTTACGTAGAGGCTGGACCCGCATACCGAGGGCGTAGGGTTTGTGACTAGGTCTCCGTCGCTCCCGTGCCCATAACTTTTGATCCGTAAAGAGTTACGCAGTGCACAACATACCGTTGCAAAGCTCTCTAAGAGCTCTACGACGGGGGCAGCCAGCTTGCTCGTTGTGCCCATTTTTGGAGCCCAAAATAGAACATTTTCAGTAGTTTCAGGACACTTTTCTTCTTTCGCTATGTTTTTCCATCCCGGATCGTACGTCGTGAACTGTTAAAAGGACGACAACCTGAGTCGCGGGACATCAGAGGGCCCTACAACGTGTCGATATCACGTCTTGCGAGGATGTTGCGTTGTTGAAGCAGATGGGTGGTCGTTAAGCCCATTGGGCCTTTTGAATGGGCCATCTATCTAGGCTGGGACTGTGAACCGTTAACACATATAGGAATTGTGCCCTCAACTTGACGGGTGCGATCATACCAGCACTAATACACCGTATCCCATTAGAAATTTGAAGTTAAGCATGCTTGGGCGTGAGTAGTACTAGGATGGGTGACCCCTTGGAAAGTCCTCGTGTTGCACCCCATTTTCAATTTTTTTTGCCCTGGTTAGGGTTGCCAAGATACTTTATCTACCAAATCACTATTACTAAATCCCACAGAACATTGGGCAAGACAACTTCGCTTCACTTAGAGGTTGGGCCCGTAAACCGAGGGCGTAGGGTTTATTACCAGGTCTCCGTCGCTCCGGTGCCCCTAACTTTTGATCCGTAAGGAGTTACGCGGTGCACAACATACCGTCGCAAAGCTCTCTGAGAGCTCTACGTCGGGGGCTACGAGTTTGCTCGCTGTGCCCCTTTTTGGAGCCCAAAATCGAACGTTTTCATCAGTTTCAGGCCACTTTTCTTCGTTTGCTCTGTTTTTCCATCCCTGATCGTACGTCGTGAACTGTTAAAAGGACGACAACCTGACTCGTGGGACATCAAAGTGCCCTATAACGTGTCGATATCACGTCTTGCAAGGATGCTGCTTTGTTGAAGCGGATGGGTTGTCGTTAAGCCCATTGGGCCTTTTGAATGGGCCATATCCCTGGGCTGGGACTGTGAACCGTTAACACATATAGAAATTGTGCCCTCAACATAACAGGTGCGATCATACCAGCACTAATGCACCGGATCCCATCAGAACTCCGAAGTTAAGCGTGCTTGGGCGAGAGTAGTACTAGGATGGGTGACCCCCTGGGAAGCCCTCGTGTTGCACCCCCTTTTAAATTTTTTTTGCCTTGGTTAGGGTTGCCAAGTTACTTTATCCACCAAATCTCTATTACTGAATCCCACGGAACATTGGGCAAGACAACTTCGCTTCACGTAGTAGCTGGGCCCGCAAACCGAGGGCGTAGGGTTTGCTACCAGGTCTCCGTCGCTCCGGTGCCCATAACTTTTGATCCGTAAGGCATTACGCAGCGCACAGCATACCGTTGCAAAGCTCTCTGAGAGCTTTACGACGGGGGCAGCAAGTTTTCATAAGTTTTAGGCCACTTTTCTTCTTTCACTCTATTTTTCCATCCCGGATCGTACGTCTTGAGCTGTTAAAAGGACGACAACCGGAATTGCGGGACATCAGAGGGCCCTACAACGTGTCGATATCATGTTTTGCAAGGATGCTGTCTTGTTGAAGCGGATGGGTTGTCGTTAAGCCCATTGGGCCTTTTGACTGGGCCATCTCTCTATGATGGGATTCTGAACGGTTAACACATATAGGAATTTTGCCCTCAACATGACGGTTGCGATCATACCAGCACTAATGCACCGGATCCAATCAGAACTCCGAAGTTTACCGTGTTTGGGCGAGCGTCGTACTAGGATGGGTGACCCCTTTGGAAGTCCTCGTGTTGCACCCTCTTTTCAATTTTTTTTTGACCTGGTTAGCGTTGCCAAGATAATTTATCCACCAAATCTCTATTACTGAATCCCACGGAACATTGGGCAAGACAACTTCGCTTCACGTAGAGGCTGGGCCCGCAAACTGTGGGCGTAGGGTTTGTGACCAGGTCTCTGTCGCTCCGGTGCCCATAACTTTTGATCCATAAGGAGTTACGCGGCGTACAGTATACCGTTGCAAAGCTCTATGTGAGCTCTAATACAGGGGCAGCCAGCTTGCACGATGTGCCCATTTTTTCACCCCAAAATCGAATGTTTTCATCAGTTTCAGAGGTCCCTAAAACGTGTCGATATCAAGTGTTGCGGGCATGCTGCGTTGCTGAAGCGGTTGGGTTGTCGTTAAGCCCATTGGGCCTTTTGAATGGGCCATCTCCCTGGGCTGGGACTGTGAACCGTTAACACATATTGGAATTATGCCCTCAACATGATAGGTGCGATCATACCAGCACTAATGCGCCGGATCCCATCAGAACTCCGAAGTTAAGCGTGCTTGGGCGAGATTAGTACTAGGATGGGTGACCCCCTGGGAAGTCCTCATGTTGCACCCCCTTTTCAATTTTTTTTGCCCTGGTTAGGGTTGCCAAGATACTTTATCCACCAAATCTCTATTACTGAATCCCACGAAACATTGGGCAAGACAACTTCGCTTCACGTAGAGGCTGGGCACGCAAATCGAGGGTGTGGGGTTTGTGACCAGGTCTCCGTCGCTCCGGTGCCCATAACTTTTGATCCATAAGGAGTTACGCGGCACACAGCATACCATTGCAAAGCTCTCTGAGAGCTCTACGATGGGGGCAGCCAGCTTGCTTGCTATGCCCTTTTTGGACCCCAAAATCGAACGTTTTCAGCAGTTTCACGCCACTTTTCTTCTTTTGCTCTGTTTTTCCGTACCGGATCGTACTTCGTGAATTGTTAAAAGGACGACAACCTGAGTCGCGGGACAATAGAGGGCCCTACAACGTGTCGATATCACTTCTAGCGAGGATGCTACGTTGTTGAAGCGGATGGGTGGTCGTTAAGCCCATTGGGCATTTTGAATGGGCCATCTCTCTAGGCTAGGACTGTGAACCGTTAACACATATAGGAATTGTGCCCTCAACATGACGGGTGCGATCATACCAGCATTAATGCATCGGATCCCATCAGAACTCCGAAGTTAAGCATGCTTGGGCGAGAGTAGTACTAGGATGGGTGACCCCTTGGGAAGTCCTCGTGTTGCACCCCCTTTTCAATTTTTTTTGCCCTGGTTAGGGTTGCCAAGATACTTTATCCACCAAATCTCTATTACTGAATCCCACAGAACATTGGGTAAGACAACTTCGTTTGACATAGAGGCTGGGCCCGCAAACCGATGGTGTAGGGTTTGTGACCAGGTCTCCGTCGCTCCGGTGCCTATAACTTTTGATCCATAAGGAGTTACGCGGCGCAAACATACCATTGCAAAGCCGTCTGAGAGCTCTACGACGGGGGCAGCCAGCTTGCTCGCTGTGCCCATTTTTGGAGCCCAAAATCGAACGTTTTCAGCAGTTTCAGGCCACTTTTCTTCTTTTGCTCTGTTTTTCCGTCCCGGATCGTACTTCGTGAATTGTTAAAAGGATGACAACCTGAGTCGCGGGACATTAGAGGGCCCTACAACGTGTCGATATCACTTCAAGCGAGGATGCTGCGTTGTTGAAGCGGATGGGTGGTCGTTAAGCCCATTCGGCATTTAGAATGGGCCATCTCTCTAGGCTAGGACTGTGAACCGTTAACACATATAGGAATTGTGCCCTCAACATGACGGGTGCGATCATACCAGCACTAATGCATCAGATCCCATCAGAACTCCGAAGTTAAGCATGCTTGGGCGAGAGTAGTACTAGGATGGGTGACCCCTTGGGAAGTCCTCGTGTTGCACCCCCTTTTCAATTTTTTTTGCCCTGGTTAGGGTTTCCAAGATACTTTATCCACCAAATCTCTATTACTGAATCCAACGGAACATTGGGCAAGACAACTTCGCTTCACGTAGAGGCTGGGTCAGCAAACTGAAGGTGTAGGGTTTCTGACCAGGTCTCCGTCGCTCCGGTGCCCATAACTTTTGATCCGTAAGGAGTTACGCGACGCACAGCATACCGTTGCAAAGCTCTCTAAGAGCTCTACTATAGGGGCATCCAGCATGCTCGCTGTGCCCGTTTTTGGAGCCCAAAATCGAACATTTTCATCAGTTTCAGTCCACTTTTCTTCTTTTGCTCTGTTTTTTCATCCCGAATCGTACGTCGTGAACTGTTAAAAGGACGACAACCTGAATCGCGCGACATCAGAGGGCCCTATAACGTGTCGATGTCACGTCTTGCGAGGATGCTGCGTTGTTGAAGCAGATGGGTTGTCGTTGAGCCCATTGGGCATTTTGAATGGGCCATCTCTCTAGGCTGGGATTGTGAACCGTTAACACAAATAGGAATTGTGCCCTCAACATGACGGGTGCGATCAAACCAGTACTAATGCACCGAATCCCATCAGAACTCCGAAGTTAAGCTTGCTTGGGCAAAAGTAGTACTAGAATGGGTGACCACCTGGGAAGTCTTCGTGTTGCACCCCCTTTTCAATTTTTTTTTGCCCTGGTTAGGGTTGCCAAGATACTTTATCCACCAAATCTCTATTACTGAATCCCACGGAACATTGGGCAAGACAACTTCGCTTCATGTAGAGGCTGGGCCCGCAAACCGAGGGCGTAGGATTTGTTACCAGGTCTCCATCGCTCCGGTGCCCATAACTTTTGATCCGTAAGGAGTTACACGGTGCAAAGCATACCGTTGCAAAGCTCTCTGAGAGCTCTACGATGGGGGCAACGAGTTTGCTCTCTGTGCCTATTTTTGGAGCCCAAAATCTAACATTTTCATCAGTTTCAGTCCACTTTTCTTCTTTTGCTTTGTTTTTCCGTCCCGGATCGTACGTCGTGAGCTATTAAAAGGACGACAACCTGACTCGCGGGACATCAGAGGGCCCTACAACGTGTCGATATCACGTCTTGCAAGGATGTTTTGTTGTTGAAGCGGATGGGTTGTCGTTAAGCCCATTGGGACTTTTGAATGGGCCATCTCTTTAGGCTGGGACTGTGAACAGTTAACACATAAAGGAATTGTGCCCTCAACATGACGGGTACGATCATACCAGCATTAATGCACCGGATCCCATCCGAACTCTGAAGTTAAACGTGCTTGGGCGAGAGTAGTACTAGGATGGGTGACCCCCTGGGAAGTCATCGTGTTGCACCCCCTTTTCAATTTTTTTTGCCCTGGTTAGGGTTGCCAAGATACTTTATCCACCAAATCACTATTACTGAATCCCACAGAACATTGGGCAAGACAACTTCATTTTACGTAGAGTCTGGTCCTACAAACTGAGGGCGTAGGGTTTATGACCAGGTCTCCGTCGCCCCGTTGCCCATAACTTTTTATCCGTAAGGAGTTACGCGGCACACATCATACCGTTGCAAAGCTCTCTGAGAGCTCTACGACAGGGGCAGCCAACTTGCTCAATGGTCCCATTTTTGGAGCCCAAAATCGAACGTTTTCATCAGTTTCAGGCCACTTTTCTTCTTTTCCTCTATTTTTCCGTCCCGGATCGTACGTCGTGAACTATTAAAAGGACGACAACCTGACTCGCGGGACATCAGAGGGCCCTACAACGTGTCGATATCACGTTTTGTAAGGATGCTGCATTGTTGAAGTGGATGGGTTGTCGTTAAGCTCGTTGGACTTTCTGAATGAGCCATCTCTCTAGGCTGGTACTCTGAACCGTTAACACATATAGGAATTGTGCCCGCAACATGACGGGTGCGATCATACCAGCACTAATGCACCGGATCCCATCAGAACTCCGAAGTTAAGCGTGCTTGGGCGAGAGTAGTACTAGGATGGGTGACCCTCTGGGAAATCCTCGTGTTGCAACTCCTTTCCAATTTTTTTTGCCCTGGTTAGGGTTGCCAAGATACTTTATCCACCAAATCTCTATTACTGAATCCCACGAAACATTGGGCAAGACAACTTCGCTTCACGTAGAGGCTGGGCACGCAAACCGAGGGTGTAGGGTTTGTGACCAGGTCTCCGTCGCTCCGGTGCCCATAACTTTTGATCCATAAGGAGTTACGCGGCACACAGCATACCATTGCAAAGCTCTCTGAGAGCTCTACGATGGGGGTAGCCAGCTTGCTTACTGTGCCCTTTTTGGACCCCAAAATCGAACGTTTTCATCAGTTCCAGGCCACTTTTCTTCTTTTTCTCTATTTTTTCATCCCGGATCGTGCGTCGTGAACTATTAAAAGGACGACAACCTGACTCGCGGGACATCAGAGGGCCCTACAACGTGTCGATATCACGTCTTGCGAGGATGCTGCGTTGTTGAAGCGGATGGGTTGTCGTTAAGCCCATTTGGCCTTTTGAAAGGGCCATCTCTCTAGGCTGGGACTGTGAACCGTTAACACATATAGGAATTGTGCCCTCAACATGACGGGTGCGATCATACCAGCACTAATGCACCGGATCCCATCAGAACTCCGAAGTTAAGCGTACTTGGGCGAAAGTAGTACTAGGATGGGTGACCCCCTGGGAAGTCCTCGTGTTGCAACCCCTTTTCAATTTTTTTTGCCCTGGTTAGGGTTGCCAAGATACTTTATCCACCAAATCTCTATTACTGAATCCCATGAAACATTGGGCAAGAGAACTTCGGTTCACGTAGAGGCTAGGCAGGAAAACCGAGGGCGTAGGGTTTGTGACCCGGTCTCCGTCGCTCCGGTGTCCATAACTTTTGATCCATAAGGAATTACGCGGCGCACAGCATACCGTTGCAAAGCTCTATGAGAGCTCT
Organism: Ehretia macrophylla; assembly: GCA_037974665.1. NCBI lineage: Eukaryota > Viridiplantae > Streptophyta > Magnoliopsida > Boraginales > Ehretiaceae > Ehretia > Ehretia macrophylla. Next base: position 3,074,374 of record CM075780.1, read on the forward strand.
ACGACGGGGGCAGCCCGCTTGCTCGCTGTGCCCGTTTTTTGGACCCCAAAATCGAACGTTTTCATCAGTTTACGTCCATTTTTTGTTTTTTCTCTTTTGTTCCGTCCCGGATCGTACGTCGTGAACTGTTAAAAGGACGACAACCTGACTCACAAGACATCAGAGGGCCCTCCAACGTGTCGATATCACGTCTTGCGAGCATGTTGCATTGTTGAAGCGGTTGGGTTGTCGTTAAGCCCATTGGGCCTTTTGAATGGGCCATCTCTCTAGGCTGGGACTGTGAACCGTTAACACATGTAGGAATTGTGCCCTCAACATGATGGATGCGATCATACCAGCACTAATGCACCGGATCCCGTCAGAACTCTGAAGTTAAGCGTGCTTGGGCGAGTGTAGTACTAGGATGGGTGACCCCCTGGGAAGTCCTCATGTTGTACCCCCTTTTCAATTTTTTTTGCCCTGGTTAGGGTTGCCAAGATACTTTATCTACCAAATCTCTATTACTGAATCCCACGGAACATTGGGCAAGACAACTTCGCTTCACTTAGAGGTTGGGCCCGCAAACCGAGGGCGTAGGGTTTTTTACCAGGTCTTCGCTTCACTTACGTGCATTCATATAGTGTTGCGTGCGTTTACTTGAATAACGTGCGTTCGTCTCGTAGTTCGTGTCCTACCTCGTAGTGCGTGCCCTAGACCTAGGAAATAGTGCCTTCACGCTAATCAAGAAAGCATTTTTCGCGAAGCACTAGACTATTAAAAAATCCTACAAAGTCCACTATCAATATAATAATCCTAAACCAATCCACTAGAAGACAAAAATTTACCAAAAACAAAACATTCCTTATTCTTTATCCATTATTCTTTTTTGCACCTTCAAGATACAATTAAAATAATGCTTAAGATGACAAAAATTCAGCCAATTCAATAGCTTTGGCCGACCACTAAGAGCATTGTTTTAGCAATTGCATATTTTATTCATAATCTTAGTCAAACACTTAGCATAATGCATTAAAAAATTGCCCAATTCCCCTCAATTCCTCACCATACCCTACCAGCCCTTGTTATGACCCGATCAACATTCCCACGAAGGGGCGCACGAGTCACAACTACCAGGATATTGTCCGCTTTGAGCAAGCCCTTTCGGGAACCAATACTCTCACGGTTTTGTTCCTCACGTGTCTCCACGTGAAAACACGTCCTGGCTGTTACAAGGAGTTGCCCCCTTATAACCAGCTCTCTCACTTCCTTCGCATCCGATGTGGGATTTTTCACCTGCCCCCCCCATAGGAACCCAGCGTCCTCGCTGGCCAACGGACACGTCGTCTCTGATACCATTTGTCATGACCCAATCAACATTCCCACGAAGGGGCGCACGAGTCACAACTACCAGGATATTGTCCGCTTTGAGCAAGCCCTTTCGGGAACCAATACTCTCACGATTTTGTTCCTCACGTGTCTCCACGTGAAAACGCATCCTGGCTGTTACAAGGAGTCGTCCCCTTATAACCAGCTCTCTCACTTCCTTCGCATTCGATGTGGGATATTTTAGCCCTGTAACACCCCGATCCCTCTCGAGACCGGGAGTTTTATCAATCGATCTAATCACAACTGAAACCAAACCCGGGCATAATTTTCAGGGAAAACGGACGGAGTCTCCCCTGTTTCTAGGCGAAACGTAAAACCTGCGACAGCATATAAAGGGACCAATACCATGTCCAAACATTCAACCACCTCAAGGCCATCCGAGCCTCGGTTCTCAGCAATTAAACTCAGCAACTATACATACATTTCAAATTTAAAAGCTAACCTATCTCTTTTCATTTTGGCAAGTACATTCGAACTTGACTATTAAACCATACTAAGCTACTGCATAAAATAAACTATCATGCCATTCTAACTCTTTTCCTTTGGACATTACAGACATGCATTTGAAGTTAAGTTACAATAACTAGATACATATTCTAACTTATCAAACTACTTCAACTACTTAGCTAGATTAAATTACATTTCTTTTAACAATAAATACATACAACATATGAACATACATCTTTACATCTTTAACAGCTCAAGCCACAAAGCACGCAAGACAACTTCTCAGGCACGAACTAACACATATCCATGAACTTTTCAGCTAACAAGGCATTTCCTAAAATGTGGTGGTGAGGAGTGAGTATACACAACACGTATACTCAGTGAGGGCGAGATATATATCGAGTTGGAGAGAAAGAAGATCGTGCAATGCAAATAATCACAATTAAGCAATAAAGACAATAAGGAAACATTCAATACAAACAACAATACTATAGGCAATCAAGAAAGCATTAACACAGCCCTTTAAAGCTATACCACACTCTGAAGGCTGTGGTTCACTCATACGAGCAATGTACCATTTCACGAGCGATACATCAATCTCGAGCTTGATGTTGACAACGATGACAATAAGCGCGCATCCACCTTATAACACCAGTTTGGAATACCCCGAAAGTATCCATCAATTCTACGACCCAAATCTCCCTGGGAGGCAACCCAAGCGAGAAAGGGAATAGCACCGGAGCTAGAGCAACCAACACTGGCAACCCGAGGCTACCCAGAGAGGCCCATCATTCACGTGCGAGACACTATGCAATGCAAGACTCGATACAAGGCAATAAACGAGCGATAGCACAACAATACAAACTAGTGACAACAAACGAGATAACAAGCAATCACAATCAATACTAGTATTCAACTAACTTTTCAAGCATAACAAGCAATAATAAGCAACAATCACAACATTTAAACAAGTAACGGCAGTTCAAACACGAAAACAACAAATATCACTATTCAACCCCAACTTCCAAGGACAATTAAGAGCAAACGAGCTACGGGATTACGAAACCGATTTCACTACATTCACTCAGGCACTACAAGGCACATTTCTATGTCACTAAACTTCACTTTCTCACCCGAGACCCGAAAGTCCACCTACTGCGTTTGAACTACAGCTATGCTAACCGGTCATTCAATCCACGCCACAACAACGCCAAAAGTGCTTCCATGCCCTCAATTACGAAACCCCTAACTCAATTCCAGCACGGTCAACTTTTGGTCAAACGGCCCCTTTACGTTTCTTCGTCTAATTTCCAATTTTAACAAAAGCCGATCCGTTTTTATTTCACATTTTAGCTTTCTATCACTAATGGCACCTATCCAAATCAAACAATCGCAATTCAGATCAAAATCTGAAATTCTAGGGTTTACTATTCATAATTCACTATTCATGTTCTTCCCCAATTTCAATTACGCAGTTTCAACCGTAAAAATTGCTAAATAACTAACAAGCAATGCTCTACGAACCCTAAGCAAGCTATTTCAAGCAATAACATGCATTATAACGTGATAAATATCAAATCTGAAAAATTGACTCAAAAATCAAATTCAGATTATAATGCACAAAAGCGTGAAAACCCTCACAGAGATTGAAGACCAAGCCCCGCAAGGACCCGAGCCATGACCCCCGAGCAGTTCCACGCACGATTGTAGAAGAAAAATGCAAGAAAATTATTTTCTTTTCCTCTTGAAATGCTTCGGCCATGGGGGGGGGGGATATAAGAGGCATTTTGCAAATTGTTTTTTTTATTTTAGCCTTGTTTTATTATTTATTAGCTGACAAAGGGCATTTTGGTCTTTTGTAAAATCAAACTCTAGTTAAAAATAATCGAATAAGCTTATTTTGATGCCATTAAATCTAATTCAAGTTAAAACAATGCAATTAAATGAAAAACAACTAAAACTAGTTAAATTAAGCTAAAAACATTTTTCACTAAATTCGAAAAATATTTCTCTAACTCTTATTTTTGAAATTCTACGATCGAACGGTCACTAATCGATCGCTAATAAAGTGATGAACAATAATATAAAACTCTAATTCTTTGAAAAGTAGAATAGTAGAATAGTTTAAAATTAACTCTGTCTCGGAGTTACTTTCCTCATTTATTCGAAAACCGAGTGATTTTAATGCAAAACAACCAAAACCGATTATTAAAATAATCAAAACAATCAAGGTAATTAATATTCATTTAAAATAATTAATTTAACTATTTCAAGATCATTTTAAAGAATTTATGAAGTTAACGTTAAGTTACAAATGAACAAATAAATATAAACATGTAATCAAGTGAAATTAAATATTAACATTTAAGATGATACTTAATTAATCACAAGAGAATAAATTCAATTACTACAATTATTAGAAATAGGTAATAATCTTTTAATCAATTAATATAAATCCTTCTCGAATTCTTTTAAAAGAAATAGAAAAACAGTGAAAATTAGATGATTTAACTAATTAAACATTTAATCAAATGCAGTCAAGTGCTATTAAATGCATGCCAGGTTCGGGTTATCACAGCCCTTGCATGCCCATGCTAGCATTAAAAAAATAACATTTTGAAGACAAAATCAAAATTTTGGCTGCCCAAGGCCGAGCATGCTTCAACAAGTTGCAAGGCTTTGTCTTTTTTTTTTTTTTTTTCATTTTCAGTCATTTTCTCTCAACATCTCTCTCTCACTCTCATTGCCTCTCTCCATTTCGGTCCTTGGCTGAGCTCTCACCATCTTTGCTCCTCTTCATCATACCTTAGTCGAACAAAGGCAAGCAAATCACCAAGCGACTCAAGCAAACAAGCTAGAGTTCAAAAATCACTCATGCATGTGCATTGAAGCTTCATTTCGGCCCTAGGTAAGCTTCTTGACAACCATTTCTTTTCTTCATGGTTTAACCTCATGCATGTGCTAAGATATTGATCATTAAGCTAGGAAAAATAGAGAAAAGCTAGTAGGATTTCGGCTAGGCAAAGGAAAGGAGAAGATTTGAGCTTCAACAAGGTTTTTGAGCATCTTTTGGTTGATTGCAAAGGTGAGGGTTAAAACCTTTTGAAAACTCTTTAAAAACTCATATGCATGCTCATAAATGTGTGTATTTGCTTCTGTACCTGAGCTATATGGTCGTTCATAAGCTTAAACAACCATGCATGGCAAGATCTTGGCTTGAAAATGATGCTAGGTGAAGTCGAAATGGATGACAGCTCTCTGACCAGTCTATTCGAGGTAAGTTTAGCTAAGAAAATGATATTGAAAATGCTTGAAAATTGGTAGGTGACTAATTTTGACAGTTTTGGACATTTTTCCCAGAAATATGCCGAAGCTAATTTTGACTCTAAGGTCCTCAAAATGGCAAATCTTTAAAATGTGACCAAATCTGGAAATCTGGAGAAATGAAGCAGGTTTTTGGCAGATGCACTAACCTTGTGGAACGAAACATATTTGACTTAGTAAATGTTGTCCAAAATGCATGAAATTTGGTGTGCTGCTAGAATTTTCAGTTCGGGACAATTTTGTCAGAAATGGACCAAAGCTAAAACTGACCCTAAGGACCTCAAAAACGTCAATTTCTGAAAAGTGTGCTAATCTGGACAGTTTTGTGTTACCTCACTGTTTCGGCCATAACTAATGATTCTGAACTCCAATTGATGCAAGGTTTGTTTTTGATTTTAGTTAACTTCTTAAGCTTTAATTTGAAATCTTATTCACTGAATTTGGAGATTGTTTTATTATCCTATTGATTGTGGGAACTTGCAGTAAAGGTTTCATTTAGCTACATGCTTGGAAAATTGTTGTAACCCCTTTTGTGGTTCTAATTGTGTGGAAATGTGGTGTTGGGATGTTATGTGGACTGTTTTGAGTACTTGAGGATGCTTGAATGGAATGATGCATGACTTGAGAATGATTTTGAGTTGACTTAGGGTTTTAATCACACAATTAAGCATGAAATGGAAACCCTATTGACTAGGTAGTTTTGCTAAGTGTTGATTCTTGGTTATTGTGTGGAAATTATATGCTTAGTGGGCTGCCCGTAAATGTCTTATAACTTCAAATGTGATTTCGACCATTGCATGTTGTCATATAAGTTTTTCTTGCAACCAAACCCACGTAAATGTTGTTGCATGTTGAATATTCGTATCACCTGAATACGTGAACTTTGAAATGAGCTATATGGCTCGACTTGCATGTGTTACATGGCTGCCTGTTTAATGTTCATATGGATCTATATGCTTTTCAAGTGAAATTATTTGTCTTATCGTGCCTTATTTGATTAATTGACAACGTGCGATCTTATAACTGCTCGGAGGTGACCTACTTTGTTGTCCTCCTAATGTGATATGTTAAATGTTATAAATGTGCATTGCATACGAGGTTGCAACCTTTCATTGTGGCATGGTAGCGTTTCACGAACGCCGGGCGGCATAGGGCTTGCCGGTGCTCCCGTGACTACCAGGTCCAATTCCCTCTCTCGCTTGGCATTCCACCCTCGGAGAGTTGGGTCGTAGGTTTCGGGGTTCATCCGGAGTACCCCCAATTGGGAGCGATAAGGGGATTATTGAAGCCGGCCGCAACAATTGTATCGAAATTGAAATTGAGAGCAACTGCTCACCGTATCATTGAAATGATTGGTAAATGTATCTGTTGCTCGATTTGTTTCATATATTGGCGTACTTTGTTATTTGTAATACGTGACATGTTTCAAAAAAGGAGTTTTCATAATTGAACCGGAAAATGAGTTTCAAAACGTATTTCTCGTTTCCCCCTCGTTGAGTTCATAAGGACTCACCCTCTTTTTCATCACAAGTGAAGAAGAACAGGTACAGGTACCTGAGGACAATTAGCCTAATGAAGAACCCCTAGAGTGATTGCCTGTCATTGTTGTTTTGCTTGAACGTGACTACTTGTGAACTTTTGTTACTTGAAGACTATTTCCTTTTGTGTTATTCGATGTCGTGATGTAAAAGACCCCCGTTGTAATTTGGGGTCAAATTTTGGGTTGTACTTGTATTAAGTAGACTGATGCTAGACATTGCTATTATCGTTTTGCTTTTATTACCGCTAGTATTATCATAGGCTATGATGCATTAGTAAGAACTAAGTGAATGAATTTACCCAATCTTAAACTGGTATATTTTGAACGAGGTCAAATAAACAAACGAGACATAGTTTCATGCAAGAATTATAAATCAACGGGACGTCGAAATAACCAATAGGCAATTCAATTGATGGTAAAATGGTAATCTTAGTTGGAAATGGAATCGAGTTGGTAAATTTTGAGGTGTTTAGAAACTGGGTCAAAACAAAGAGCCCAATTACAGCCGTTATAATGCCGGTTTTCCTGAAAAACTTTGGAGTCTAGGATAAAACGTTAAGTGCTAAACCTCCTTGATCGATTAAGTACTTGAAGGGACTTGAATGTTTAGATCACACCCTAGTCTAACCTTTATAGGGCGGGTTGGGGCGTGACATACGCGGCGCACAACATACCGTTGAAAAGCTCTCTGAGAGCTCTACGGCGGGGGCTGCGAGTTTGCTCGCTGTGCCCGTTTTTGGAGCCCAAAATCGAACGTTTTCATCACTTTCAGGCCACTTTTCTTCAATTGCTCGGTTTTTCCATCTCGAATCGTACGTCGTGAACTGTTAAAAGGACGACAACCTGACTCGCGAGACATCAAAGTGCCCTATAACGTGTCGATATCACGTCTTGCGAGGATGCTGCTTTGTTGAAGCGGATGGGTTGTCGTTAAGCCCATTGGCCTTTTGAATGTGCCATCTCCCAGGGCTGGGACTGTGAACCGTTAACACATATAGGAATTGTACCCTCAACTTGACGGGTGTGATCATACCAGCACTAATGCACCGTATCCCATCAGAACTCCGAATTTAAGCGTGCTTGGGCGAGAGTAGTACTAGGATGGGTGACCCCCTGGGAAGTCCTCGTGTTGCACCACCTTTTCAATTTTTTTTGCCCTGGTTAGGGTCGCCAAGATACTTTATCTACCAAATCTCTATTACTGAATCCCACGGAACATTGGGCAAGACAACTTCGCTTCACGTAGAGGCTGGGCCCGCAAACCGAGGGCGTAGGGTTTGTTACCATGTCTCCGTCACTCCGGTGCCCATAACTTTTGATCCGTAAGGAGGTACGCGGCGCACAATATACCGTTGCAAAGCTCTCTGAGAGCTCTACGACTGGAGCAGCCAGTTTGCTCACTCTTCCCATTTTTGGAGTCCAAAATCGAACGTTTTCATCAGTTTCAGGCCACTTTTCTTCTTTTGCTCTATTTTTTCGTCCCGAATCGTACGTCGTGAGCTGTTAAAAGGATGACAACCTGACTCGTGAGACATCAGAGGGGCCTACAACGTGTCGATATCACGTCTTGCAAGGATGCTATGTTGTTGAAGCGGATGGGTTGTCGAGAAGCCCATTGGGCCTTTTGAATGGGCCATCTCCCTAGGCTGGGATTGTGAACCGTTAACACATATAGGAATTGTGCCCTCAACATGACGGGTGTGAGCATACCAGCACTAATGCACCGGACCCCATCAGAAGTCCGAAGTTAAGCGTGCTTCGGCGAGAGTAGTACTAGGATGGGTGACCCCCTTGGAAGTCCTCGTGTTGCACCCTCTTTTCAAAATTTTTTGCCCTGGTTAGGGTTGCCAAGATACTTTATCCACCAAATCTCTATTATTGAATCCCACGGAACATTGGGCAAGACAACTTCGCTTCATTTAGAGGTTGGGCTCGCAAACCGAGGGCGTAGGGTATGTAACCAGGCCTCCGTCCCTCCGGTGCCCATAACTTTTGATCCGCAAGGAGTTACGCGGCGCACAGCATACCGTTGCAAAGCTCTCTAAGAGCTCTACGACGGGGGCAGCCAGCTTGCTCTCTGTGCCCGTTTTTGGAGCCCAGAATCGAACGTTTTCATCAGTTTCAGGCCACTTTTCTGGTTTTTCTCTGTTTTTCCGTCCCGGATCGTACGTTGTGAATTGTTAAAAGGAGGACAACCTGACTGGCAGGACATCAGAGGGCCCTACAACATGTGAATATCACGTCTTTCGAGGATGCTACGTTCTTGAAGCGGATGGGTTGTCGTTAAGCCATTGGGCCTTTTGAATGGGCCATCTCTCTAGGCTGGGACTGTGAACCGTTAACACATATAAGAATTGTGCCCTCAACATGACGGGTGTGATCATACCAGCACGAATGCACCGGATCCCATCAAAAGTCCGAAGTAAAGCGTGCTTGGGCGGGGGTAGTACTAGGATGGGTGACCCCCTGGGAAGTCCTCGTGTTGCACCCTCTTTTCAAATTTTTTTGCCCTGGTTAGAGTTGCCAAGATACTTTATCCACCAAATCTCTATTACTGATTCCCACGGAACATTGGGCAAGACAACTTGGCTTCATGTAGAGGCTGGGCCCGCAAACCGAGGGCGTAGGGTATGTAACCAGGTCTCCGTCCCTCCGGTGCCCATAACTTTTGATCCGTAAAGAGTTACGCGGCGCACAACATACCGTTGCAAAGCTCTCTCAGAGCTCTACGACGGGGGGCAGCTAGCTTGCTTGCTGTGCCCATTTTGGGAGCCCAAAATCGAACGTTTTCATCAGTTTTAGGCCACTTTTCTGGTTTTTCTCTGTTTTTCCGTCCCGGATCATACGTCGTGAATTGTTAAAAGGACGACAACCTGACTCACGGGACATCAGAGGGCCCTACAATGTGTCAATATCACGTCTTTCGAGGATGCTGCGTTGTTGAAGTGGATGGGTTGTCGTTAAGCCCATTGGACCTTTTGAATGGGCCATCTCTCTAGGCGGGGACTGTGAACCGTTAACACATATAAGAATTGTGCCCTCAACATGACGGTTCGATCATACCAGCACTAATCCACTGGATCCCATCAGAACTCCGAAGTTAAGCATGCTTGGGTGAGAGTAGAACTAGGATGGGTGACCCCCTGGGAAGTCCTCGTGTTGCACCCCCTTTTCAATTTTTTTTGCCCTGGTTAGGGTTGCCAAGATACTTTATCCACCAAATCTCTATTACTGAATCCCACGGAACATTGGGCAAGACAACTTCACTTCACGTAGAGGCTGGGCCAGCAAACCGAGGGCATAGGGTTTGTGACCAAGTCTCCGTCGCTCCGGTGCCCATAAATTTTGATCCGTAAGGAGTTACGCGGCGCACAGCATACAGTTGCAAAGCTCTATGAGAGCTCTACGACGGGGGCAGCCAGTTTGCTCGTTGTGACCCTTTTTGGACCCCAAAATCAAACATTTTCATTAGTTTCAGGCCACTTTTCAACTTTTGCTTTGTTTTTCCGTCCCGGATCAAATGTCGTCAACTGTTAAAAGGACGACAACCTGACTCACGGGACATCTGAGGGCCCTACAACGTGTCGATATCACGTCTTGTGAGTATGCTACGTTGTTGAAGCGGTTGGGTTGTCGATAAGCCCATTGGGCCTTTTGAATGGGCCATCTCCCTAGGTTGGGACTGTGAACCGTTAACACATATAAGACTTGTGCCCTCAACATGACGGGTGCGATCATAACAGCACTAATGCGCCGGATCCCATCAGAACTCCGAAGTTAAGCATGCTTGGGCGAGAGTAGTACCAGGATGGGTGACCCCCTGGGAAGTCCTCGGATTGCACCTTTTTTTCAATTTTTTTTGCCCTAGTTAGGGTTGCCAAGATACTTTATCCACCAAATCTCTATTACTGAATCCCACGGAACATTGGGCAAGACAACTTCGCTTCACGTAGAGGCTGGGACCGTAAACCGAGGGCGTAGGGTTTGTGACCAGGTCTCCGTCGCTCCGGTGCCCATAACTTTTGATTCGTAAGGAGTTACGCGGCGCACAACAAACCATTGTAAAGCTCTCTGAGAGCTCTACGACAGGGGCAGCGAGTTTGCTCGTTGTGCCCATTTTTGGAGCCAAAATCGAACATTTTCATCAGTTTCAGGCCACTTTTCTTCTTTTGCTCAGTTTTTCCGTTCTGGATCGTACGTTGTGAGCTCTTAAAAGGACGACAACCTGACTCGTGGGACATCAGAGGTCCATACAACGTGTCGATATCACGTCTTGCAAGGATGCTGTGTTGTTGAAGCGGATGGGTTGTCGTTTAGCCCATTGGGCCTTTTGAATGGGCCATCTCTCTAGGCTGGGACTGTGAACAGTTAACACATAAAGGAATTGTGCCCTCAACATGACGGGTGCGATTATACCAGCACTAATGCACCGGATCCCATCAAAACTTCCTAGTTAAGCGTGGTTGGGCGAGAGTAGTACTAGGATGGGTGACCCCCTGGGAAGTCCTCGTGTTGCACCCCCTTTTCATTTTTTTTGCCCTTGTTAGGGTTGCCAAAATACTTTATCCACCAAATTTCTATAACTGAATCCCACGGAACATTGGGCAAGACAACTTCGCTTCACGTAGAGGCTGGGCCCGAAAACCGAGGGCGTAGGGTTTGTGACCAGGTTTCCGTCGCTCCGGTGACCATAACTTTTGATCCGTAAGGAGTTACGCGGTGCACAGCATACTGTTGCAAAGCTCTCTAAGAGCTCTACGACGGGGGCAGCGAGCTTACTCGATGTCCCCATTTTTGGAGCCCAAAATCGAACGTTTTCATCAGTTTCAGGCCACTTAACTTCTTTTGCTTTGTTTTTCCGTCCCGGACCGTACGTCGTGAGCTGTTAAAAGGACGACAACCTGAATTACGAGACATCTGAGGGCCCTACAACTTGTCGATATCATGTCTTGCAAGGATGCTTTGTTGTTGAAATGGATGGGTTGTCGTTAAGCCCATTGGGCCTTTTGAATGGGCCATCTCTCTAGGCTGGGACTTTGAACAGTTAACACATAAAGGAATTGTGCCCTCAACATGATGGCTGCCATCATACCAGCACTAATGCACCGGATCCCATCAGAACTCCGATGTTAAGCGTGCTTGGGCGAGAGTAGTACTAGGATGGGTGACCCCTTGGGAAGTCCTCGTGTTGCACACCTTTTCAATTTTTTTGCCCTGGTTAGGGTTGCCAAGATACTTTATCCACCAAATCTCTATCACGGAATCCCACAGAACATTGGGCAAGACAACTTTGTGTTACGTAGAGGCTGGGCCCGCAACCGAGGGCTTAGGGTTTGTGACCAGGTCTCCGTCGCTCCAGTGCCCATAACTTTTTATCCGTAAGGAGTTACGCGGCGCACAGCATACCGTTGCAAAGCTCTCTGAGAGCTCTACAGTGGGGACAGCCAGCTTGCTCGCTCTGCCCATTTTTGGAGCCCAAAATCGAACCTTTTCATCAATTTCAGGCCACTTTTCTTCTTTTCCTCTGTTTTTCCGTCCTGGATCGTACGTCGTGAACTATTAAAAGGACGACAACCTGATTCGCAGGACATCAGAGGGCCCTACAACGTTTCGATATCACGTCTTGCGAGGATGCTGCGTTTTTTAAGCGGATGGGTTATCGTTAAGCCCATTGGGCCTTTTGAATGGGCAATCTTTCTAGGCTGGGACTGTGAACCGTTAACACATATAGGAATTGTGCCCTCAACATGACGGGTGCGATCATACCAGCACTAATGCACTGGATCCCATCAAAACTCCGAAGTTAAGCGAGCCTGGGCGAGAGTAGTACTAGGATGGGTGACCCCCTGGGAAGTCCTCGTGTTGCACCCCCATTTCAATTTTTTCTGCCAGTGTAAGGGTTGCCAAGATACTTTATCCACCAAATCTCTATTACTGAATCCCATGGAACATTGGGCAAGATAACTTCGCTTCACGTATAGGATGGGCCCGCAAACCGAGGGTGTAGGGTTTGTGACCAGGTCTTCGTCTCTCCGGTGCACATAACTTTTGATCCGTAAGGAGTTACGCGACGCACAGCATACCGTTGCATAGCTCTCTTAGAGCTCTACTACGAGGATAGCCAGCATGCTCGCTTTGCCCCTTTTTGGAGCCTAAAATCGAACGTTTTCATCAGTTTCTGGCCACTTTTCTTATTTTGCTCTCTTTTTCCGTCCCCGATCGTACGTCGTTAACTGTTAAAAGGACGACAACCTGACTCGCGGGACATCAGAGGGCCCTATAACGTGTCGATATCACGTCTTGTGAGGATGCTGCGTTGTTGAAGCGGATGGGTTTCGTTAAGCCCATTGGGCCTTTTGAATGGGCCATCTCTCTAGGCTGGAACTGTGAACCGTTAACACATATAGGAATTGTGCCCTCAACATGATGGGTGCGATCATACCAGCACAAATGCACTGGATCCCATCAGAACTTCGAAGTTAAGCGTGCTTGGGCGAGAGTAGTACTAGGATGGGTGACCCCAGAGAAGTCCTCGTGTTGTACCCCTTTTTCAATTTTTTTTGCCCTGGTTAGGGTTGCCAAGATACTTTATCCACCAAATCTCTATTACTAAAGCCCATGGAACATTGGGCAAGACAACTTCGGTTCACGTAGAGGCTGGGCCCGCAAACCGAGGGCGTAGGGTATGTAACCAGGTGCCAATAACTTTTTATCCGTAAGGAGTTTCGCGGTGCACAACATACCGTTACAAAGCTCTCTGAGAGCTCTACGACGGGGGAAGCCAGCTTGCTTGCTGTGCCCATTTTTGGAGCCCAAAATCGAACGTTTTCATCAATTTCATGCCACTTTTCTTCTTTTGCTTTGTTTTTTCGCCTTGGATCATACGTCATGAATTGTTAAAAGGACGACAACCTGACTCGCGGGACATCAGAGGGCCCTACAATGTGTCGATATCACGTCTTCCGTGGATGCTGCATTGTTGAAGCGGATGGGTTGTCGTTAAGCCCATTAGGCCTTTTGAATGGGCCATCTCTTTAGGCTAGGACTGTGAACCGTTAACACAAATAGAAATTGTGCCCTCAACATAACGGGTGTGATCATACCAGCACTAATGCACCGAATCGCATCAGAACTCCGAAGTTAAGTGTGGTTGGGCGATAGTAGTACTTGGACGGGTGACCCCCTGGGAAGTCCTCGTGTTGCACCCCCTTTTCAATTTTTTTTGCCCTGGTTAGGGTTGCCAAGATACTTTATCCACCAAATCTCTATTACTGAATCCCATGGAACATTGGGCAAGACAACTTCGCTTCACGTAGAGGCTGGGCCAGCAAACCGAGGGCGTAGGGTTTGTTACCAGGTCTCCGTCGCTCCGGTGCCCATAACTTTTGATCCGTAAGGAGTTACGTGGTGCACAGCATACCGTTGCAAAGCACTTTGAGATCTCTACGACGGGGGAAGCGAGCTTACTCGCTGTCCCCGCACTTTTGGAGCACAAAATCGAACGTTTTCAACAGTTTTAGGTCACTTTTCTTCTTTTGCTCTGTTTTCCATCCCGGATCGTACGTCGTGAGCTGTTAAAAGGACGACAACCTGAATTGCGGGACATCAGAGGGCCCTACAACGTGTCGATATCACGTCTTGCAAGGATGCTGTGTTGTTGAAGCGGATGGGATGTCGTTTAGCCCATTGGGCCTTTTGAATGGGCCATCTCTCTAGGCTGAGACTGTGAACAGTTAACACAAAAAGGAATTGTGCCCTCAACATGATGGGTGCGATCATACCAGCACTAATGCACCGGATCCGTTTAGAACTCCGATGTTAAGCGTGCTTAGGCGAGAGTAGTACTAGGATGGGTGACCCCCTGGGAAGTCCTCGTGTTGTACCCCCTTTTCAATTTTTTTTGCCCTGCTTAGGGTTGCCAAGATACTTTATCCACCAAATCTCTATTACTGAATCCCACGGAACATTGGGCAAGACAACTTCGCTTCACGTAGAGGTTGGGCCCGCAAACCGAGGGCGTAGGGTTTGTGACCAGGTCTCCGTCGCTTCAGTGCCCATAACTTTTGATCTGTAAGGAGTTACACGGTGCATAGCATACCGTTGCAAAGCTCTATGAGAGCTCTACGACGGGGGTAGCCAGTTTGCTCGTTGTGCCCGTTTTTGGACCCCAAAATCGAACATTTTCATCAGTTTCAGGCCACTTTTATGCTTTTGCTCTGTTTTTCCATCGCGGATCGTACGTCGTGAACTGTTAAAAGGATGACAACCTGACTCGCGGGACATCAGAGGGCCCTACAACATGTCGATATCACGTCTTGCGAGCATGCTGCGTTGTTGAAGTGGTTGGGTTGTCGATAAGCCCATTGGGCCTTTTGAATGGGCCATCTCCCAAGCCTAGGACTGTGAACCGTTAACACATATAGGAATTGTGCCCTCAACAAGATGGGTGCGATCATACCAGCACTAATGCAGCGGATCCCATCAGAACTCCGAAGTTAAGCGTGCTTGGGCGAGAGTAGTACTTGGATTGGTGACCCCCTGTGAAGTCCTCGAGTTGCACCCCCTTTTCAATTTTTTTTGCCCTGGTTAGGGTTGCCAAGATAGTTTATCCACCAAATCTCTATTACTGAATCACACGGAACATTGGGCAAGACAACTTCGCTTCACGTAGAGGCTGGGCCCGCAAACTGAAGGCGTAGGGTATGTAACCAGGTCTCTGTCGCTCTGGTGCCCATAACTTTTGATCCGTAAGGGGTTTCGCGTCGCACATCATACCGTTATAAAGCTCTCTGTGAGCTCTACAACGGGGGTAGCCAGCTTGCTCACTGTGCCCATTTTTAGTGCCCAAAATCGAACGTTTTCATCAATTTAAGGACATTTTTCTTCTTTTGCTCTGTTTTTCCGTCCTTGATCATACGTCATGAACTGTTAAAAGTACGACAACCTCACTCGTGGGACATCAGAGGGCCCTACAACGTGTCAATTTCACGTCTTGCGAGGATGCTGCATTGTTGAAGCAGATGGGTTGTCGTTAAGCCCATTGGGCCTTTTGAATGGGCCATCTATCTAGCCTGGGACTGTGAACCGTTAACACAAATAGGAATTGTGCACCCAACATGACGGGTGCGATCATAACAGCACTAATGCACTGGATCCCATCAGAACTCCGAAGTTAAGCGTGCTTGGGCGAGAGTAGTACCAGGATGGGTGACCCACTGTGAAGTCCTCGGATTGCACCCCCTTTTCAATTTTTTTTGCCCTGGCTAGGGTTGCCAAAATACTTTATCCACCAAATTCTATTACTGAATCCCACGGAACATTGGGCAAGACAACTTCGCTTCACGTAGAGGCTGCGCCCGCAAACTGAGGGCATAGGGTTTGTGACCAGGTCTCCGCCGCTCCGGTGCCCATAACTTTTGATCCGTAAGGAGTTATGTGGCGCACAGCAAACCATTGCAAAGCTCTATGGGAGCTCTACGATGGGGGCAGCGAGTTTGCTCGTTGTGCCCATTTTTGGAGCCCAAAATCGAAAGTTTTCATCAGTTTCAGGCCATTTTTCTTCTATTGTTCAGTTTTTTCGTCCTGGATCATACGTCGTGAGCTGTTAAAAGGATGACAACCTGAATAGCGGGACATCAGAGGGCTCTACAACGTGTCGATATCATGTCTTGCAAGGATGC
This sequence comes from Ehretia macrophylla, assembly GCA_037974665.1. Taxonomy (NCBI): domain Eukaryota; kingdom Viridiplantae; phylum Streptophyta; class Magnoliopsida; order Boraginales; family Ehretiaceae; genus Ehretia; species Ehretia macrophylla. Next base: position 3,090,730 of record CM075780.1, read on the forward strand.
TGTGTTGTTGAAGCGGATGGGTTGTCGTTAAGCCCATTGGGCCTTTTGAATGGGCCATCTCTCTAGGCTGCGACTGTGAATAGTTAACACATAAAGGAATTGTTCCCTCAACATGATGGGTGCTGTAATACCCCGATCCCTCTCAAGATCGGGAGTTCTATCAATCAATCTAATCACAACCCAAATCCAAACCCGGGCGTAATTTTCAGGGAAAACGGACGGAGTCTCCCCTGTTTCTAGGCAAAATATAAAACCTGCAATAGCATTTAAATGGACCAACGCCGTGTCCAACCATACAATACTTCCTCAAGGCCATCCGAGCCTCGGTTTTCAACAATTAAACTCAGCAGGTATACATACATTTCCAATTTAAAAGCTAACCTATCTCTTTTCATTTTTGACCAGTACATTCAAACTAGACAATTAAACCATACTAAGCTACTGCATAAAATAAACTATCATGTCATTCTAACTCTTTTCATTTGGACATTACAAACATGCATTGAAGATAAGCTATGCTAACTGATTACATAAACTAGCTTATCAATTCACCTCAACTGCTTAGCTAAATTTAAATTACATTTCTTTTAGCAATAAATACCTACAACATATGAAAACATATATCTTTACAACTTCGACACTCAAGCCACATAGGCACGCAAGACAACTCTTCAGGCAACGAACTTTCACGAAATCACGAACTTTCCAGCTAACATGACATTTCCTGAAATGTGGTGGTGAGGAGTGAGTATACACAACACGTATACTCAGTGAGGGCGAGACAGATATCGAGTTGGAGAGAAAGAAAGTCGTGCAATGCAAATAAGACAGTTAAGCAATATAACTGATAAATAAGCAATCAAGACAAACAATCAATACAATAAGCAATTACTGAAAGCATTAACACAACCATTCAAAGCTATACCACACTCTGAAGGCTATGGTTAACTCATATGAGCAATGTACCATTTCACGAGCGATACATCAATCTCGAGCTTGAGGTTGACAACGATGACAATAAGCGCGCATCCACCTTATAACACCAGTTTGGAATACCCCGGAAGTATCCATCAATCTACGACCCAAATCTCCCTGGGAGGCAGCCCAAGTGAGAAGAGGGAATAGCTACGGAGCTAGAGAAACCAACACTGGCAACCCGAGGCTACCCAGAGAGGCCCATCACTCACGTGCTGACACTATGCAATGCAAGACTCGATACAAGGCAATAAACGAGCAATAGCACAACAATACAAATTAGTGACAACAAACGAGATAACAAGCAATCACAATCAATACTAGCATTCAACTAACGTTTCAAGCATAACAAGCAATAATAAGCAACAATAACACCAATTAAACAAGTATATCAAGCAACCCTAAGCATTCTATAGGCATAATATCAAGATAACAAGCAAAATCACAAATCGGCCCCAACTATCAAAACACTACCATTTCCAAACGAGCCACGAGTTCTGGAAACCGACTTCACCAATCCTCCTAGGTCACCATAAGGCACGTCCAAGGACCCCGAAACCCTACTTTACCCTAGAATTCGCGCAAAGCCCCGATTTTCCCCTTTGCTCGTTTGAACTACAACTATACCAACCAAACACCCAACCAATGCCATAATCGCACCAAAAGTGCTTCCATGGCCTCCCGAAACAATGCCAACATGCAAAACGAGAAAACGCCAAACTCGACCTAAACGACCCCGACTTTCACTAAGCCATTTTTCTCCGTTTTTCCATTATACATTCCAATTAAACCACACATTTAGGCATTCTAGCATATCTAGCATCTTCCTACATCAACAGAACGCGTAACGGAGCAACTTCATCGAAACGGGGGTTTACTATTCACAATTTACTATTCATCACACAATTTATATTTCAATTCCAATATTTAACCGCAGAAAATGTTAAAAAGCTATAAATACATGTTCTACAATCAACAAGGAACATTCTTTAAGCAACAAAACGATAAAAACAACAATCTACGCATAAAATCCAAAAATCAAAGTTTAGATACAAATATTTCAAATGCGCAAATAACGATGAAACTCTCACCTTAGACGCTCCTAGACGCTAGGAAAACCTCGTAGAGTGCCTCGGAAACCACCCCGCACAAGCCCACGCGAAGAATCGAAGATTTGAAGTTGAGATTTTCTTTTTTTTTTCTCCTTCTTTTCCTCATGGTTTCAAGCCTTTTTCTCTCTGTTTTTTTTGTGTGCATTCTGCTTATTTAGAAAAAAAAATGACAAGAAGTCAAAGGTCAAAATTCGGTCAACCCGCTAAACCAAAACAGCTATGCGCGACCTTACGAAAACGGCCATAACTTCTTCTAGAAAACTCCAATTCACGAACGGTTTGAAGCCTCAGAAACTAGACTCATAGAGCTTTCCAACCATATATAATTTGCTACCTAAATCTTCCCCAATTGGTTCAGATTTAATTCCAAAGTTGACCCAAAATTTGACTAACTTAACATTGCATTTTTTTATTTCTAATCCCGAGTTTGCCCTTTATTAAACATTTCAAAAATTTCCACCTTGTCCTAGTTGGTCAATGTAGATGAAAAGTCAACTAGTTTGGTCAAAGAAGGTGAAAGGTCAATAAAATGCAATTTAAATGAACTTTAAATGCTATTGAATACATGCCAGGTTCGGGGTATCACATCCTTCCCCCCTTAAAACAATTGCGTCCTCGCAATTCTTCTTCCAATAGGACTCTGCATCATCTACAATCCAACTCTGACTAGTCTTCTTTAGCTACTGAAAAAGTATTTAATCAAGATGACCAATAGGAAAGTTCAAGTAGAAATGCCAAGTAGTAACGCCAAATAGAAGCTCAAATGCAGATACCGTACAAGAATCCCGTTGACACGAATACCGAAGAAGAATAAATTCCAACAAGAAACGCCGAGATAATACCAATAAAGACTAAATCAAAGATACTGTAGATGTCATTAATACCACATTATAATGACAAGAAGAATACCTCACGCACGAATCTCCAATAGAAGTCTAACTGTTACTGCCCGAGAATTCCCAAGCAAGAAGCCAAATAAAAGCTCAAACAAAGATTCTATCTAGAGGTCCAAATAAGTACCTCACTGGTCATGAATTTCATAGAAGAATTCCCTGATAAGAGTGCGAAGAAAATACTAAGAAACCCAATCAAATATACTTCAAAAGTTCCAAAGAAGCCTTCCAAATAATAACCCCATAGGACAACCCATTAGATTCCGAGTATCGCTATCAAATGCTGAGAAGAATGTCTAAGGAAATACTAGAGGAATTATCATGTGTCTAATAAGACAGTCAAGTTAAATAACAAATATAATTTTTCCAACTAGATGAGAAATCCGAGTAAGATTCCCGAGCAGGTGTACAACATACAAAACCAAACTCCAAGGCCTCTTCACTGTTCGCCAGGTGAGAACTTATACAATTTACCACCAAGAAAGCCCAAAGTATTCCATAGCATACCATAAGCAATATGAGATAATAAGTCTGAACAGGATTCCAAGTGTAAGACTTCCAATAACTGCTATCAAGGAAAGATACTAGTAGAATGCCCACTAAGAATTCTATAAAATGCCATTGAAGAATTTCCAATCAGGGATGTCAGTATCACACCAATAAAGACCGAGACACATATACCATAGATAATACCGTGCAGTAAATCCAATTGAAACCCCAATAGCCAAGTCCACCAAAAAGTGCCAACAGAAGTCTCCAAAGAATACCCATTGAGAAAACCAAAGAATGCCCCAAAGAACAATCAAATAAAACCCCAAGAGAAAGCTACTCTTCACAACTGTTAATCACAGAGGAAGACCTTAGAGATTCGCCAATAACCGAGCTCCAAAAGCAAACACCAACTCCCAAGTAAAGGCTAATTAAATGTCATTCATTTCCTGCCAACCCATACACCTTGAGTGGCTAGCTGTGAACCACTTTCTTCAGGGGAGGAAGAGGACTTACTTACAATTTCAATAGGACATGTATGAATGCCAATATATCGCAATTATACACATGCCTTATACTATTATGCAAGAAAGTTCACAAAAGAGTTTATTCAACAAAGTTACTCAATCACGATAATCAAGTCAAGCACAACATAATCAATTCAAATCACAGCATAACCAATTCAAGACATTTCAATTCATACATTACAAACAATACTTCAAGCAACTAACAATTCACGAGGTCGATTCGATTCACGATGCCAATTCAATAAGTCAATTCGATAGACAACTAGATATTTCACCTTTCTTGAGAAACATTTAACACATAACACATAACACATAACTATATCACATAAGTGCATACATTCAACTCAAGACACACAATCTCACATACAAGCATACACTTTCAAGACACACTTAACAAGCACACATTCAAGGATCACTACCCGCCAGACCGAGGACCCTGTCCCGGCTTATGAGCTAGACAAGCTCTGATACCACCTGTAATACCCCGATCCCTCTCGAGATCGGTAGTTCTATCAATCAATCTAATCACAACCCAAATCCAAACCCGAGCGTAATTTTCAGGGAAAACGGACGGAGTCTCCCCTGTTTCTAGGCAAAATATAAAACCTGCAATAGCATTTAAATGGACCAACGCCGTGTCCAACCATACAAAACTTCCTCAAGGCCATCCGAGCCTCGGTTTTCAACAATTAAACTCAGCAGGTATACATACATTTCCAATTTAAAAGCTAACCTATCTCTTTTCATTTTTGACCAGTACATTCAAACTAGACAATTAAACCATACTAAGCTACTGCATAAAATAAACTATCATGTCATTCTAACTCTTTTCCTTTGGACATTACAACATGCATTGAAGATAAGCTATGCTAACTGATTACATAAACTAGCTTATCAATTCACCTCAACTGCTTAGCTAAATTTAAATTACATTTCTTTTAGCAATAAATACCTACAACATATGAAAACATATATCTTTACAACTTCGACACTCAAGCCACATAGGCACGCAAGACAACTCTTCAGGCAACGAACTTTCACGAAATCACGAACTTTCCAGCTAACATGACATTTCCTGAAATGTGGTGGTGAGGAGTGAGTATACACAACACGTATACTCAGTGAGGGCGAGACAGATATCGAGTTGGAGAGAAAGAAAGTCGTGCAATGCAAATAAGACAGTTAAGTAATATAACTGATAAATAAGCAATCAAGACAAACAATCAATACAATAAGCAATTACTGAAAGCATTAACACAACCATTCAAAGCTATACCACACTCTGAAGGCTATGGTTAACTCATATGAGCAATGTACCATTTCACGAGCGATACATCAATCTCGAGCTTGATGTTGACAACGATGACAATAAGCGCGCATCCACCTTATAACACCAGTTTGGAATACCCCGGAAGTATCCATCAATCTACGACCCAAATCTCCCTAGGAGGCAGCCCAAGCGAGAAGAGGGAATAGCTACGGAGCTAGAGCAACCAACACTGGCAACCCGAGGCTACTCAGAGAGGCCCATCACTCACGTGCTGACACTATGTAATGCAAGACTCGATACAAGGCAATAAACGAGCAATAGCACAACAATACAAACTAGTGACAACAAACGAGATAACAAGCAATCACAATCAATACTAGCATTCAACTAACTTTTCAAGCATAACAAGCAATAATAAGCAACAATAACACCAATTAAACAAGTATATCAAGCAACCCTAAGCATTCTATAGGCATAATATCAAGATAACAAGCAAAATCACAAATCGGCCCCAACTATCAAAACACTACCATTTCCAAACGAGCCACGAGTTCTGGAAACCGACTTCGCCAATCCTCCTAGGTCACCATAAGGCACGTCCAAGGACCCCGAAACCCTACTTTACCCTAGAATTCGCGCAAAGCCCCGATTTCCCCCTTTGCTCGTTTGAACTACAACTATACCAACCAAACACCCAACCAATGCCATAACCGCACCAAAAGTGCTTCCATGGCCTCCCGAAACAATGCCAACACGCAAAACGAGAAAATGCCAAACTCGACCTAAACGACCCCGACTTTCACTAAGCCGTTTTTCTCCGTTTTTCCATTATACATTCCAATTAAACCACACATTTAGGCATTCTAGCATATCTAGCATCTTCCTACATCAACAGAACGCGTAACGGAGCAACTTCATCGAAATGGGGGTTTACTATTCACAATTTACTATTTATCACACAATTTATATTTCAATTCCAATATTTAACCACAGAAAATGTTAAAAAGCTATAAATACATGTTTTACAATCAACAAGGAACATTCTTTAAGCAACAAAACGATTAAAACAACAATCTACGCATAAAATCCAAAAATCAAAGTTTAGATACAAATATTTCAAATGCGCAAATAACGATGAAACTCTCACCTTAGACGCTCCTAGACGCTAGGAAAACCTCGTAGAGTGCCTCGGAAACCACCCCGCACAAGCCCACGCGAAGAATCGAAGATTTGAAGTTGAAATTTTCTTTTTTTTTTCTCCTTCTTTTCCTCATGGTTTCAAGCCTTTTTCTCTCTGTTTTTTTTTGTGTGCATTCTGCTTATTTAGGAAAAAAATGACAAGAAGTCAAAGGTCAAAATTCGGTCAACCCGCTAAACCAAAACAGCTATGCGCGACCTTACGAAAACGGCCATAACCTCTTCTAGAAAACTCCAATTCACGAACGGTTTGAAGCCCCAGAAACTAGACTCATAGACCTTTCCAACCATATATAATTTGCTACCTAACTCTTCCCCAATTGGTTCAGATTTAATTCCAAATTTGACCCAAAATTTGACTAACTTAACATTGCATTTTTTTATTTCTAATCCCAAGTTTGCCTTTTATTAAACATTTCAAAAATTTCCACCTTGTCCTAGTTGGTCAATGTAGATGAAAAGTCAACTAGTTTGGTCAAAGAAGGTGAAAGGTCAATAAAATGCAATTTAAATGAACTTTAAATGCTATTGAATACATGACAGGTTCGAGGTATCACAGGTGCGATCATACCAGCACTAATGCACCGAATCCCATCAGAACTCCGAAGTTAAGCGTGGTTGGGCGAGAGTAGTACTTGGATGGGTGACCCCTTGGGAAGTCCTCGTGTTGCACCCCCTTTTCAATTTTTATTGCCCTGGTTAGGGTTGCCAAGATACTTTATCCACCAAATCTCTATTACTGAATCCCACGGAACATTGGGCAAGACAACTTCGCTTCACGTAGAGGCTGGGCCCGCAAACCGAGGGCGTAGGGTTTGTTACCAAGTCTCCGTCGCTCCGGTGCCCATAACTTTTGATTTGTAAGGAGTTACGCAGCGCACAGCATACCGTTTCAAAGCTCTTTGAGAGCTCTACGACGGGGGAAGCGAGCTGACTCGCTGTCCCCGCGCTTTTGGAGCACAAAATCGAACGTTTTCAATAGTTTCAGGCCACTTTTCTTCTTTTGCTCTGTTTTTTCATCCCGGATCGTACGTCATGAGCTGTTAAAAGGACGACAACCTAAATTACCGGACATCAGAGGGCCCTACAACGTGTCGATATCATGTCTTGCAAGGATGCTGTGTTGTTGAAGCGGATGGGTTGTCGTTAAGCCCATTGGGCCTTTTGAATAGGCCATCTTTCTAGCCTGGGACTGTGAACAGTTAACACATAAAGGAATTGTGCCCTCAACATGACGGGTGCGATCATACCAGCACAAATGCACCGGATCCCATTAGAACTCCGATGTTAAGCGTGCTTGGGCGAGAGTAGTACTAGGATGGGTGACCCCCTGGGAAGTCCTCGTGTTGCACCCCCTTTTCAATTTTTTTTGCCCTGGTTAGGGTTGCCAAGATACTTTATCCACCAAATCTCTATTACTGAATCACATGGAACATCTGGCAAGAAAACTTCGCTTCACGTAGAGGCTGGGCCTGTAAACCGAAGGCGTAGGGTATGTAACCAGGTCTCTGTCGCTCCGGTGCCCATAACTTTTGATCCGTAAGGAGTTTCGTGGCGCACAACATACAGTTATAAAGCTTTATGAGAGCTCTACGACGGGGGCAGCCAGCTTGCTCGCTGTGCCAGTTTTTAGAGCCCAAAATCGAACGTTTTCATCAGTTTAAGGACACTTTTCTTCTTTTGCTCTATTTTTCCGTCCTGGATCATACGTCGTGAACTGTTAAAAGGACGACAACCTGACTCGGGGGACATCAGAGGGCCCTACAACGTGTCGATATCACATCTTGCGAGGATCCTGCAATGTTTAAGCAGATGGGTTGTCGTTAAGCCCATTGGGCCTTTTGAATGGGCCATCTCTCTAGCCTGGGACAGTGAACCGTTAACACATATAGGAATTGTGCCCTCAACGTGACGGGTGCGATCATAACAGCACTAATGCACCGGATCCCATCAGAACTCCGAAGTTAAGCGTGCTTGGGCGAGAGTAGTACCAGGATGGGTGACCCACTGGGAAGTCCTCGGATTGCACCCTCTTTTCAATTTTTTTTGCCCTGGTTAGGGTTGCCAAGATACTTTATCCACCAAATCTCTATTACTGAATCCCACGGAACATTGGGCAAGACAACTTCGCTTCACGTAGAGGCTGGGCCCGCAAACCGAGGGTGTAGGGTTTGTGACTAGGTCTCTGTCACTCTAGTGCCCATTACTTTTGATCCGTAAGGAGTTACACAGTGCACAGCAAACCGTTGCAAGGCTCTCTGGGAGCTCTACGATGGGGGCAGCGAGTTTACTCGCTGTGCCTATTTTTGGAGCCCAAAATCAAACATTTTCATCAGTTTCAGGCCACTTTTCTTCTTTTGTTCGGTTTTTTCATCCTGGATCATACGTCGTGAGCTGTTAAAAGGACGACTACCTGAATTGCGGGACATTAGAGGGCCCTACAACGTGTTGATATCATGTCTTGCAAAGATGCTGTGTTTTTGAAGCGGATGGGTTGTCCGTAAGCCCATTGGGCCTTTTGAATGGGCCATCTCTCTAGGCTAGCACTGTGAATAGTTAACACATAAAGGAATTGTGCCCTCAACATGACGGCTGCAATCATACCAGCACTAATGCACCGGATCCCATCAGAACTCTGATGTTAAGCGTGCCTGGGCGAGAGTAGTACTAGGATGGGTGACCCCCCGGGAAGTCCTCGTGTTGCACCCTCTTTTCAATTTTTTTTTCCCGGGTTAGGGTTGCCAAGATACTTTATCCACCAAATGGAACATTGGGCAAGACAACTTCGCTTCACGTAGAGGCTGGGCCCGCGAACCGACGGCGTAGGTTTTGTGACCAGGTTTCCGTCGCTCCGGTGCACATAACTTTTGATCCATAAGGAGTTACGCGACGTATAGCATACCGTTGCGAAGCTCTCTTAGAGCTCTACTACGAGGGCAGTCAGCATGCTCTCTTAGCCAGTTTTTGGAGCCTAAAATCGAACGTTTTCATCAATTTCAGGCCACTTTTCTTCTTTCCTCTATTTTTTTGTCCCGGATCGTACGTCGTTAACTGTTAAAAGGACGACAACCTGACTCGCTGGACATTAGAGGGCCCTATAACGTGTCGATATCACGTCTTGCGAGGATGTTGCGTTGTTGAAGCGGATCGGTTATCGTTAAGCACATTGGTGATTTTAAATGGGCCATCTCTCTAGGTTGGGACTGTGAACCGTTAACACATATAGGAGTTGTGCCCTCAACATGACAGGTACGATCATACCAGCACCAATGCACCGGATGGGTAACCCCCTGGGAAGTCCTCGTGTTGCACCCCCTTTTCATTTCTTTTTGCCCTGGTTAGGGTTGCCAAGATACTTTATCCACCAAATCTCTATTACTGAATCCCACGAAACATTGGTTAAGACAACTTCATTTTACGTAGAGGCTGGGCCCACAAACCGAGGGCGTAGGGTTTGTAACCAGGTCTCCGTCGCTCTAGTGCCCATAACTTTTGATCCATAAGGAGTTACGCGGCGCACAACATACCGTTTTTGGAGGGCAGCCAGCTGGCTTGCTGTGCCCGTTTTTGGAGCCCAAAATTGAACGTTTTCATCAGTTTCAGGCCACTTTTCTTCTTTTCCTCTATTTTTTCATCCCAGATCGTAAGTCGTGAACTGTTAAAAGGACGACAACCTTACTCGCGGGACATCAGAGGGCCCTACAACGTGTTGATATCACGTCTTGCGAGGATGCTGCATTGTTGAAGCGGATGGGTTGTCGTTAAGCCCATTGGGCCTTTTGAATGGGCCATCTCTCTAGGCTGGGACCATGAATAGTTAACACATAAAGGATTTGTGCCCTCAACATGATGGGTGCGATCATACCAGTACTAATGCACCGGATCCTATCAGAACTCCAAAGTTAAGCATGGTTGGGCGAGAATAGTACTAGGATGGGTGACCCCCTGGGAAGTCCTCGTGTTGCACCTCATTTTCAATTTTTTTTGCCCTGGTTACGGTTGCCAAGATACTTTATCCACCAAATCTCTATTACTGAATCCCACGGAACATTGGGCAAGACAACTTCGCTTCACGTAGAGGCTGGGCCCGCAAACCGAGGGCGTAGGTTTGTGACCAGGTCTCCGTCGCTCCGGTGCCCATAACTTTTGATCCGTAAGGAGTTATGTGAGGCCTGACCCCAAATAACGTGTCCTACATCGATTTGCCAGCCTAAGACCTAAAATTATATGACTGACCTTGGATTACGTGCCCTATCTTGGTTTTCGTGCATGTCTCGTTATACGTGCCTTAACCTAGAATTGTGTGCCCTAACCCTCGATATACGTGCGATACCTAGATAAACATGCCATGACCTTAATTTACCTGTAAGATCTTGATTTGCGTGTGTCTCTTCGTTTCGTGTGAATTAACCTTGAACTGTGTGTTTTAACCTAGGTTTAAGAGTCGTGTCTTGAATACGTGCATTGCATTGAATTACGTGCCTTATTTTGGTCTACGTTCATTCACCTAGGGTTGCGTGTATTAGCATTAGAATCCGTGCACTTATCTTGAAGTATGTGCCTAGTCTTGAAATACATGTTGTACCTCATAGTTCGTGTCTTACCTCGTAGTTTGTGTCCTACCTCGTAGTGCGTGCCCTAGATCTAGGAATCCGTGCCACCACGTTAATCAAGAAAGAATCCTACACAAAGCACTAGACACTAAAATAATCCTACACAATCCACTAACCAATATTATATTCCTAATTCAAATTCTCTACAAACTCCACTAACAACAAAATAATACTAAACTATTCCTCCATTTTCCTCTATCTTTTATTCTATTCATAATTCAACTCATCAACAAATATTCCTATATTTTATTCTACCTAGATTCCCTCATTCCCCAACATTCCTATGACAATTCTAATGACACAAATGCATAAAAAATTAGTCCTAGACAAACTATGAAAAAACACTTAAAACAATGCATAAAAAATTGCTCAAATTCTCCTCAAATCTCCACCATTTTCGACCAAGTGCTCCATGCCCAAGCTAGCCATTTCAAAATACTCCTTGAAGACTCAAAAAGACTGAAAATGGGCTGCCCGAGGCCGACCATATGCTTAGAACAATGCAAAACATCACTCTTTGTCATTCTTTGTCATATTCTTTCATTTCTCTTTCATTTCTCCTTCTTTTCTCTCACTTCCCTCTCATTTCCTCTCTCCATTTCGGTTTTGGCTGAGTTCTCTACCTCCTTAGCTTATCTTCTTCACACCATAGCTAAACAAAGCAAGCCATAAGAAAAGGGCCACAACCGAGCTAGATAGGAAGTGAAAATCACACATGCATGTACATTGAAGACTTCTATTCGGCCTAGGTAAGCTTCTTGACTTCCATTTCTTTTCTTCATGTTCTAACCTCATGCATGTGCTAAGAGATTGATCACTAAGCTAGGAGAAATAGAGAAAAGCTAGTTGGAATCTCGGCTAAGCAAGAAGAAGAAGAGATTTGAGCTTCAACAAGGTTTTTGAGCATCTTTTGGGTTGATTGCTAAGGTGAGGGCTAAAACCTTTTGAAAACTCTTCAAAAATCCACATGCATGCTCATAAATGTGTGTATTTGATTCTGTACTTGAGTTATATGTTCGTTCATAAGCTTAAACAACAATGCATGGCAAGATCTTGGCTTGAAAGTGATGCTAGGTGAAGTCGAATTGTTGACAGCTCTCTGACCAGTCTGTTTCGAGGTAAGTTTAGCTGGGAAAATGATGTTGAAAATGCATTAAAATTGGTAGGTGATTATTTTGGACAGTTTTGAACATTTTTCCCAGAAATAGGCCGAAGCTAATTTTGACTCTAAGGTCCACAACATGGCAAATCTTTGAAATGTGTCCAAATCTGGAAATCTGGAAAAATGAAGCAGGTTTTGGCAGATGCACCGACTTTGTGGAACGAACCTTATTTGACTTCATAAATGATGTCAAAAATGCACTTCGTAAATTATATTGCTAGATTTTTCAGTTTTGGACAATTTTGTCAGAAATGGACCAAGGCTAAAATTGACCCTAAGGACCTCAAAAAACGTCAATTTCTGAAAAAGTGTGCAAATCTGGACAGTTTTGTGCTACCTCACTGTTTCGGCTATAACTAATGATTTCGAACTCCAATTGATGCAAGGTTTGTTTCTGATTTTAGTTAACTTCTTAATCTTTAATTTGACATCTTATTCACTAGATTTGGAGATTGTTTGATTATCCTATTGATTGTGAGAAAACAGACTATTGCAGTAAGGGATTCACTTAATGTTGTACTTAGAAAAATTGTTGTGACTCCTCTTGTTGAATTAAATACTTGGGAATGTAGATTTGGGATGTTTTGTGGACTGTTTTGAATGTTTGAGGATGTTGAATTAAATGATGCATGGTTTGAGATTGACTTTGAGTTGGGTTGAGGCTCAAATTGCACGAATATACACGAAATGGAAACCTTAATGACTAGGTAGTTTTGCTAAGTGTTGATCATTTGGATGTTGTGTGGAAATTATATGCTTAGTGGGCTGCCCGTAAATGTCTTATAACTTCAAATGTGATTTTGACCATTGCATGTTGTCAAATAAGCTTTTCTTGCAACCGAACCCACGTAGATGTTGTTGCATGTTGAATAATCGTATCACTTGATTACGTGGACTTCGAAATGAGCTATATGGCTTGACTTGCATGTGTTACATGGCTGCCCGTTTAATGATCATATGGCTCTATATGTCTTTCAAGTGAAATTACTTGTCTTATCGTGCCTTGTTTGATTACTTGACAACGTGCGATCTTATAACTGCTCGGAGGTGACCTACTTTGTTGTCCTCCAAATGTGATATGTTAAATGTTATAAATGTGCATTGCATACGAGGTTGCAACCTTTCAGTGTGGCATGGTAGTGTTTCACGCACGCCGGGCGGCATAGGGCTTGCCGGTGCTACCGTGACTACCATGGTCCAATTCCCTCTCTCGCTTGGCATTCTACCCTCGGAGAGTTGGGTCGTAGGTTTTGGGGTACATCGGGAGTACACCCAATTGGGAGTGATAAGTGGATTATTGAAGTCGGCCGCACCAAATGAATCGAAATTGATATTGAGAGCAAATGCTCACCGTATCCTTGAAATGATTGGTAAATGTATCTGTTACTCGATTTGTTTCATATATTTGCGTACCTTATTATTTGTAATATGTGACATGTTTTCAAAAGGAATTTTCATAATTGAACCGGAAAATGAGTTTCAAAACGTATTCTCGTTTCCCCCTCGCTGAGTTCATAAGGACTCACCCTTTTTTTCATCACAGGTGAAGAAGAATAGGTACAGGTACCCGAGGAAAATGTGCCTAACGATGATTCCTTGGAGTGATTGCCTGTCCCTACGTGCTTTTGTGCTTTGCCTGAAAGTGGTTGCTATATGGACGTTGTGTTTGATTGCAAACTAATTTCATTGATGTAAATGACCTCATTGTAATTTGGGTCTAATTCTTGGATTGTACTATCTATAACCGGACGAACTTTTATTTGGTTGTTTGCTTTCGTTTTCTTAATTAGTAGTTATCGTAGGCATTCAAACCACTAGATGAACAATCAACTAAGTTAATTCTATCTAATTTCACTTAGGTGCTCATTTGTAAACTAAAGGATAATAGGTACTTGCATGATAGGAAATTGACAACTAAACGGGACATAGTTATCATGTTAGGCTTATTAACCAAATGAGACTGTCAAGATAAACTAGTAGGCAAATCGGTTGGGGACAAATAGGAGTCCTTAATGGAATTGGATTAATGATTGGAATAACTAAGGCGTTTAGAGAATTAGGTCAAACCAAAGAGCCCAATTACAGCCGTTATGCTGCCGGTTTACCGAAAAATTTTGGAGTTTAGGCCAAAACGTTAAGTGTTAAATCTTCATGAACGGTTAAGTACAAGACGTGACTTGAATGTTTAGATCACACCCTAGTCTAACCTTTATAGGCCGGGTTGGGGCGTGACAAGTTACGCGACGCACAGCATACCGTTGCAAAGCTCTCTGAGAGCTCTACGACGGGGGCAGCCAGCTTGCTCGCTGTGCCCGTTTTTGGACCCCAAAATCGAAAGTTTTCATCAGTTTCAGGCCACTTTTATGCTTTTCCTCTGTTTTTCCATCCCGGATCCCGTCGTGAACTGTTAAAAGGACGACAACCTGACTCGCGGGACATTAGAGGGCCCTACAACGTGTCGATATCACGTCATGCGAGCATGCTGCGTTGTTGAAACGATTTTGTTGTCGTTAAGCCCATTGGGCCTTTTGGATGGGCCATCTCTCTAGGCTGGGACTGTGAACCGTTAACACATATAGGAATTGTGCCCTCAACATGACGGGTGCGATCATACAAGCACTAATGCACTGGATCCCATCAGAACTCCGAAGTTTAGCGTGCTTGGGCGAGAGTAGTACTAGGATGGGTGACCCCCTGGGAAGTCCTCGTGTTGCACCCCCTTTTCAATTATTTTTGCCCTGGTTAGGGTTGCCAAGATACTTTATCAACCAAATCTATATTACTGAATCCCACGGAACATTGGGCAAGACAACTTCGCTTCACGTAGAGACTGGTCCCGCAAACCGAGGGCGTAGGGTTTGTGACCAGGTCTCCATCGCTCCGGTGCCCATTGCTTTTGATCCGCAAGGAGTTACGTGGCGCACAGCATACCATTACAAAGCTCTCTGAGAGCTCTACGATGGGGGCAACCCGCTTGCTCGATGTGCCCATTTTTGGAGCCTAAAATCGAACGTTTTCATCAGTTTCAGGCCACTTATCTTCTTTTGCTCTGTTTTTCCGTCCTGGATCATACGTCGTGAACTGTTAAAAGGACGACAACCTGACTCGCGGGACATAAGTGGGCCCTACAATGTGTCGATAACACGTCTTGCGAAGATGCTGCATCGTTGAAGCGGATGGATTGTCGTTAAGCCCATTGGGCCCTTTGAATGGGCCATCTCTCTAGGCTGGGACTGTGAACCGTTAACACATATAGGAATTGTGCCCTCAACAAGACGGGTACGATCATACCAGCACTAATGCACCGGATCCCATCAGAACTCCGAAGTTAAGCGTGCTTGGCAGAGAGTAGTACCAGGATGGGTGACCCCCTGGGAAGTCCTCGTGTTGCACCCCCTTTTCAATTTTTTTTGCCCTGGTTAGGATTGCCAAGATACTTTATCCACGAAATCACTATTACTGAATCCCACGGAAAATTGGGCAAGACAACTTCACTTCTTGTAGAGGCTAGGCCCGCAAACCGAGGGCGTAGGGCTTGTGACCAGGTCTCCGTCGCTCCGGTGCCCATAACTTTGGATCAATAAGGAGTTACGCGGCGTACAGCATACCGTTGCAAAGCTCTCTAAGAGCTCTATGACGGGGGCAGCCAGCTTGCTTGCTATGCCAATTTTTGGAGCCCAAAATCGAACGTTTTCATCAGTTTCAGGCCACTTTTCTTCTTTTTATCTATTTTTCCGTCCCGGATCGTACGTCATAAACTATTAAAAGGACGACAACCTGAATTGCCGTACATCAGAGGGCCCTACAACGTGTTGATATCACGTCTTGCGAGGATGCTGCGTTGTTGAAGCGGATGGGTTGTCATTAAGCCCATTTGGCCTTTTGAATGGCCCATCTCTCTAGGCTGGACAGTGAACAGTTAACACATAAAGGAATTGTGCCCTAAACATGACGGGTGCGATCATACCAGCACTAATGCACCGGATCCCATCAGAACTCCGAAGTTAAGCGTGCTTGGGCGAGAGTAGTACCAGGATGGGTGACCCCTTGGGAAATCTCGTGTTGCACCCCCTTTTCAATTTTTTTTGCCCTGGTTAGGGTTGCCAAGATACTTTATCCACCAAATCTCTATTACTGAATCCCACGGAACATTGGGCAAGACAACTTCGCTTCACGTAGAGGCTGGGCCCGCAAACCGAGGGCGTAGGGTTTGTGACCAGTTCTCCATCACTCTAGTGCCCATAACTTTTGATCCGTAAGGAGTTACGCGGCACATAGTATACCGTTGCAAAGCTCTCTGAGAGCTCTACGACAGGGGCAGCCAGCTTGCTCGCTGTGCCCATTTTGGGTGCCCAAAATCGAATGTTTTCATCAGTTTCAGGCCACTTTTCTTCTTTTGCTTTATTTTTCCGTCCCGGATCATACGTCGTGAATTGTTAAAGGGACGACAACCTGACTTGTGGGACATCAGAGGGCCCTACTACTTGTCGATATCACGTCTTGCGAGGATGCTGCGTTGTTCAAGCAGATGGGTTATGGTTAAGCCCATTGGGCCTTTTGAATGGGCCATCTCTCTAGGCTGGGACTGTGAACCGTTAACACATATAGGAATTGTGCCCTCAACATTACGGGCGGGATCATACCAGCACTAATGCACCGGATCCCATCAGAACTCCGAAGTTAAGCGTGCTTGGGCGTGAGTAGTACCAGGATGGGTGACCCCTTGGGAAGTCCTCGTGTTGTACCCCCTTTTCAATTTTTTTTGAACTGGTTATGGTTGCCAAGATAATTTATCCACCAAATCTCTATTACTGAACCCACGGAACATTGGGCAAGACAACTGCACTTCACGTAGAGGCTGGGCTCGCAAACCGAGGGTGTAGGGTTTGTGACCAGGTCTCCGTCGCTCCGGTGCCCATAACTTTTGATCCGTAAGGTGTTACGCAGTGCACAACATACCGTTGCAAAGCTCTCTGAGAGCTCTACGACGGGGGCAGCCAGCTTGCTCACTGTGCCCATTTTTGGAGCCCAAAATCGAATGTTTTCATCAGTTTCAGGCCATTTTCGGACCCGAAAATCGAACGTTTTCATCAGTTTCAGGCCACTTTTCTGCTTTTGTTCTGTTTTTCCGTCCCGGATCGTATGTCGTGAACTGTTAAAAGGACGACAACCTAACTCGCGGGACATCAGGGTGCCCTACAACGTGTCGATATCACGTCTTGCAAGCATGCTATATTGTTGAAGCGGATGGGTTGTCGTTAAGCCCATTGGGCGTTTTGATTGGGTCACTCTCTAGACTGGGACTCTGAACAGTTAACACAAAAAGGAATTGTGCCCTAAACATGATGGGTGCGATCATACCAGCATTAATGCACCGGATCCCATCAGAACTCCGAAGTTAAGCGTGCTTGGGAGAGAGTAGTACCAGGATGGGTGACCCCTTGGGAAATCTCGTGTTGCACCCCCTTTTCAATTTTTTTTGCCTTGGTTAGGGTTGCCAAGATACTTTATCCACCAAATCTATATTACTGAATCCCACGGAACATTGGGCAAGACAACTTCGCTTCATGTAGAGGCTGGCCCCGTAAACCGAGGGCGTAGGGTTTGTGACCAGGTCTCCATCACTCTAGTGCCCATAACTTTTGATCCGCAAGGAGTTACGCGGCACATAGCATACCGTTGCAAAGCTCTTTGAGAGCTCTACGACAGGGGCAGCCAGATTGCTCGCTGTGCCCATTTTGGGTGCCCAAAATTGAACATTTTTATCAGTTTCAGGCCACTTTTCTACTTTTGCTCTATTTTTCCGTCCCTGATCGTACGTCGTGAATTGTTAAAGGGACGACAACCTGACTTGTGGGACATCAGAGGGCCCTACTACTTGTCGATATCACGTCTTGCGAGGATGCTGCGTTGTTCAAGCAGATGGGTTATGGTTAAGCCCATTGGGCCTTTTGAATGGGCCATCTCTCTAGGCTGGGACTGTGAACCGTTAACACATATAGGAATTGTGCCCTCAACATTACGGGCGGGATCATACCAGCACTAATGCACCGGATCCCATCAGAACTCCGAAGTTAAGCGTGCTTGGGCGTGAGTAGTACCAGGATGGGTGACCCCTTGGGAAGTCCTCGTGTCGTACCCCCTTTTCAATTTTTTTTGCATTGGTTAGGGTTGCCAAGATACTTTATCCACCAAATCTCTATTACTGAACCCACGAAAAATTGGGCAAGACAACTGCACTTCACGTAGAGGCTGGGCTCGCAAACCGAGGGCGTAGGGTTTGTGACCAGGTCTCCGTCGCTCCGGTGCCCATAACTTTTGATCCGTAAGGTGTTACACAGTGCACAGCATACCGTTGCAAAGCTCTTTGAGAGCTCTACGACGGGGGCAGCCAGCTTGCTCACTGTGCCCATTTTTGGAGCCCAAAATCGAATGTTTTCATCAGTTTCAGGCCATTTTCGGACCCGGAAATCGAACGTTTTCATCAGTTTCAGGCCACTTTTATGCTTTTGCTCTGTTTTTCCGTCCCGGATCGTACGTCGTGAACTGTAAAAAGGACGACAACCTGACTCGCGGGACATCAGGGTGCCCTACAAAGTGTCGATATCACGTCTTGCGAGCATGTTGCGTTGTTGAAGATGTTGGGTAGTCGTTAAGCCCATTGGGCGTTTTAAATGGGCCATCTCTCTAAGTTGGGACTGTGAACCGTTAATACATATAGGAATTGTTCCCTCAACATGACCGGTGAGATCATACCAGCTCTAATGCATCAGATCCCATTAGAACTCCGAAGTTAAACGTGCTTCGGCGAGAGTAGTACTAGGATGGGTGACCCCCCAGGAAGTCCTCGTGTTGCACCCCGTTTCAATTTTTTTGCCCTGGTTAGGGTTGCCAAGATACTTTATCCACCAAATCTCTATTACTGAATCCCACGGAACATTGGGCAAGACAACTTCGCTTCACGTAGAGGCTGGGCCCGGAAACTGAGGGCGTAGGGTTTGTCACCAGGTCTCCGTCGCTCCGGTGCCCATAACTTTTGATCCGCAAGGAGTTACGCGTCGCACAGCATACCGTTGCAAAGCTCCCTGAGAGTTCTACGACGGGGGCAGCAAGTTTGCTTGCTGTGCCAATTTTTGGAGCCCAAAATCGAACGTTTTCATTAGTTTCAGGCCAATTTTCTTCTTTTGCTCTGTTTTTCCGTCCCGGATCATACGCCGTGAACTGTTAAAAGGACGACAACCTGGCTCGCGGGACATCAGAGGGCCCTACAACATGTCGATATCACGTATTGCGAGGATGCTGCGTTGTTGAAGCGGATGGGTTGTCGTTAAGCCCATTGGGCCTTTTGAATGGGCCATCTCTCTAGGCTAGGACTGTGAACCGTTAACACATATAGGAATTGTGCACTCAACATGACGAGTGCGATCATACCAGCACTAATGCAACGGATCCCATCAGAACTCCGAAGTTAAGCGTGGTTGGGCGAGAGTAGTATTAGGATGGGTGACCCCCTGGGAAGTCCTCGTGTTACACCCCATTTTCAATTTTTTTTGCCCAGGTTAGGGTTGCCAAGATATTTTATCCACCAAATCTCTATTACTGAATCCCACGGAACATTGGGCAAGACAACTTCGCTTCATGTAGAGGTTGGGCCTGCAAACCGAGGGCGTAGGGTTTGTGACCAGGTCTCCGACGCTCCGGTGCCCATAACTTTTGATCCGTAAGGAGTTACGCGGCACACAGCATACCGTTGCAAAGCTCTCTGAGTGCTCTACGACGGGGGCAGCGAGCATGCTCGCTGTGCCCCTTTTTGGATCCCAAAATTGAACTTTTTCATTACTTTCAGGCCACTTTTCTTCTTTTCCTCTATTTTTTCCGTCCCAGATCGTACGTTGTGAACAGTTCAAAGGATGACAACCTGACTCGCGGGACATCAGAGGGCCCTACAACGTGTCGATATCACGTCTTGCAAGCATGCTATGTTGTTGAAGCGGATGGGTTGTCGTTAAGCCCATTGGGCGTTTTGATTAGGTCATCTCTCTAGACTAGGACTCTGAACAGTTAACACAAAAAGGAATTGTGCCCTCAACATGACGGGTGCGATCATACCAGCACTGATGCACCGGATCCCATCAGAACTCCGAAGTTAAGCCTGCTTGGGTGAGAGTAGTACTAGGATGGGTGACCCCTTGCGAAGTCCTCGTGTTGCACCCCCTTTTCAATTTTTTTTGCCCTGGTTAGGGTTGCCAAGAAACTTTATCCACCAAATCTCTATTACTGAATCCCATGGAACATTAGGCAAGACAACTTCACTTAACGTAGAGGCTGGGCCCGCAAACCGAGGGCGTAGGGTTTGTGACCAGGTCTCCGTCACTCTGGTGCCCATAATTTTTGATCCGTAAGGAGTTACGTGGCGCACAACATACTGTTGCAAAGCACTTTGAGAGCTCTACGACAGGGTCAGCCAGCTTGCTTGATATGCCCATTTTTGGAGCCCAAAATCAAACGTTTTTATCAGTTTCAGGCCAATTTTATTCTTTTGCTCTATTTTTACGTCCCGGATCGTACGTCGTGAACTGTTAAAAGGACAACAACCTGACTCACTGGACATTAGAGGGCCCTACAACGTGTTGATATCACGTCTTTCGAGGATGATGCGTTGTTGAAGTGGATGGGTTGTCGTTAAGCCCATTGGGCCTTTTGAATGGGCCATCTCTCTAGGCTGGGACTGTGAACCGTTAACACATATAGGAATTGTACCCTCAACATGACGGGTGCGATCATACCAGCACAAATGCACCAGATCCCATCAGAACTCCGAAGTTAAGCGTGCTTGGGCAAGAGTAGTACTAGGATGGGTGACCCCCTGGGAAGTCCTCGTGTTGTACCACCTTTTCAATTTTTTTTGCCCTGGTTAGGGTTGCCAAGATACTTTATCCACCAAATCTCTATTACTGAATCCCACGGAGCATTGGGCAAAACAACTTCGCTTCACGCAGAGGCTGGGCCTGCAAACTGAGGGCGTAGGGTTTGTGACCAGGTCTCCGACGCTCCGGTGCCCATAACTTTTGATCCGTAAGGAGTTACGCTGCGCACAGCATACCGTTGCAAAGCTCTCTGAGAGCTCTACGACGGGGGCAGCTAGCTTGCTCGCTGCGCCAATTTTTGGAGCCCAAAATCGAACGTTTTCATCAGTTTCGGGACACTTTTCTTCTTTTGCTATGTTTTTAAATCCCGGATCGTACGTCGTGAACTGTTAAAAGGACGAAAACCTGACTCGCGGTACATCAGAGGGCCCTACAACGTGTCGATATCACGTCTTGCGAAGATGCTGCGTTGTTGAAGTGGATGCGTTGTCGTTAAGCCCATTGGGCCTTTTGATTGGGCCATCTCTCTAGGCTGGGACTGTGAACCGTTAACACATATAGGAATTGTGCCTTCAACAAGACTCGTGCGATCATACCAGTACTAATGCACCGGATCCCATCAAAACTCCGAAGTTAAGCGTGTTTGGGCGAGAATAGTACTAGGATGGGTTACCCCTTGGGAAGTCCTCGTGTTCCACCCACTTTTCAAATTTTTTTCCCTGGTTAGGGTTACCAAGATACTTTATCCACCAAATCTCTATTACTGAATCCCAAGGAACATTGGGCAAGACAACTTCGCTTCACGTAGAGGCTGGGCCCGCAAACCGAGTGCGTAGGGTTTGTGACCAGGTATCCGTCGCTCTTGTGCCCATAACTTTTGATCCGTAAGGAGTTACGCGGCGCACAGCATACCGTTGCAAGGCTCTCTGAGAGCTCTATGACGGGGGCAGCCAGCTTGCTCGTAGGGCCCATTTTTGGAGACCAAAATCGAACGTTTTCATCAGTTTCAGGCCACTTTTCTTTTTTTGCTATGTTTTTCTGTCCTTGATCGTACGTCGTGAACTGTTAAAAGGATGACAACCTGACTCGCGGGATATTAGAGGGCCCTACAATGTGTCGATATCACGTCTTGCGAGGATGCTGTGTTTTTGAAGCGGATGGGTTGTCGTTAAGCCCATTGGGCCTTTTGAATGGGCCATCTCTCTAGGCTGGGATTGTGAACTGTTAACACATATAGTAATTGTGCCCTCAACATGACGGGTACGATCATACCAGCACTAATGCACCGGATCCCATTAGAACTCCGAAGTTAAGCGTGCTTGGGCGAGAGTAGTACTAGGATGGGTGACCCCTTGGGAAGTCCTCGTGTTTCACCCCCTTTTCAATTTTTTTTTCCGTGGTTAGGGTTGCCAAGATATTTTATCCACCAAATCTCTATTACTGAATCCAACGGTACATTGGGCAAGACAACTTCGCTTCACGTAGAGGCTGGGCCCGCAAACCGAGGGCGTAGGGTTTATGACCAGGTCTCCATCGCTCCGGTGCGCATAACTTTTGATCCGTAAGGAGTTACGCGATGCGCACAGCATACCGTTGCAAAGCTCTCTGAGAGCTCTATGACGGGGGCAGCCAGCTTCCTCGCTGTGCCCACTTTTAGTGCCCAAAATTGAACATTTTCATCAGTTTCAGGCCACTTTTCCTCTTTTGCTCTGTTTTTCCGTCCTAAATCATAGGTCGTGAACTGTTAAAAGGATGACAACCTGACTCACGGGACATCAGAGGGCCATACAATGTGTCGATATCACGTCTTGTGAGGATGCTGTGTTGTTAAAGCGGATGGGTTGTCGTTAAGCCCATTGGGCCTTTTGAATGGGCCATCTCTCTAGGCTGGGACTGTGAACCATTAACACATATAGGAATTGTGCCCTCAACAGGACGGGTGCGATCATAACAACACTAATGCACCGGATGGCATCAGAACTCCGAAGTTAAGCGTGCTTGGGCGAAAGTAGTACTTGGATGGGTGACCCCCTGGGAAGTCCTCGTGTTGCACCCCCTTTTCAATTTTTTTTGCCCTGGTTAGGGTTGCCAAGATACTTTATCCACCAAATCTCTATTACTGAATCCCACGGAACATTGGGCAAGACAACTTCGCTTCACGTAGAGGCTGAGCCCGCAAACCGAGGGCGTAGGGTTTGTGACTAGGTCTCCGTCGCTCCGGTGTCCATAACTTTTGATTCGTAAGGAGTTACGTGGCGCACATCATGCTGTTGCAAAGCTCTCTGAGTGCTCTACGACGGGGGCAGCCAGCTTGCTCGCTGTGCTCATTTTTGGAGCCCAAAATCGAATGTTTTCATCAGTTTCAGGCCACTTTTCATCTTTTGCTCTATTTTTCTATCCTGGATCGTACGTCGTGAACTGTTAAAAGGATGACAACTTGACTCGCAGGACATCAGAGGGCCACACAACGTGTCGATATCACGTCATGCGAGGATGCTGCGTTGTTGAAGCGGATGGGTTATCGTTAAGCCCATTGGGCCTTTTGAATGGGCCATCTATCTAGGCTAGGACTGTGAACCGTTAACACATATAGGAATTGTGCCCTCAACATGACGGGTGCGATCATACCAGCACTAATGCACCGGATCCCATTAGAACTCCGAAGTTAAGCGTGCTTCGCTGAGAGTAGTACTAGGATGGGTGACCCCTTGGGAAGTCCTCGTGTTGCACCCCCTTTTCAATTTTTTTTGCCCTGGTTAGGGTTGCCAAGATACTTTCTCCACCAAATCTCTATTACTGAATCCCACAGAACATTGGGCAAGACAACTTCGCTTCGCGTAGAGGCTGTGTGAGGCCCGACCCCGAATAACGTATGTTACCCTGATTTGCGTGCCATAGACCAAGAATGATATGACTGACCTTGGATTACGTGCCCTGTCTTGGTTTTCGTGCATGCCTCGTTATATGTACCTTAACCTAGAATTGTTTGCCCTAATCCTCAATATACGTGCGATACCTAGATTTGCGTGTGTCTCTTCATTTCGTGTGCCCTAACCTTGAACTGCGTACCTTAACCTAGGTTTAAGAGTCGTACCTCAATTTACGTGCATTGCATTGAATTACGTGCCTTATTTTGGTCTACGTTCATTCACCTAGGGTTACGTGTGTTAGCATTAGAATCCGTGCACTTATCTTGAAGTATGTGCCTTAGTCTTGAAATACGTGCTGTACCTTGTAGTTCGTGTCTTACCTCGTAGTTTGTGTCTACCTCATAATTCGTGCCCTAGATCTAGGAATCCGTGCCACCATTTAAACAAGAAAGAATCCTACACAAAGCACTAGACACTAAAATAATCCTACACAATCCACTAACCAATATTATATTCCTAATTCAAATTCTCTACAAACTCCACTAACAATAAAATAATACTAAACTATTCCTACATTTTCCACTATCTATTATTCTATTCATAATTCAACTCATCAACAAACATTCCTATATTTTATTCTACCTAGATTCCCTCATTCCCCAATATTCCTATGACAATTCTAATGACACAAATGCATAAAAAATTAGTCCCAGACAAACTATGACAAAACACTTAACACAATGCATAAAAAATTGCTCAAATTCTCCTCAAATCTCCACCATTTTCGACCAAGTGCTCCATGCCCATGCTAGCCATTTCAAAATACTCCTTGAAGACTCAAAAAGACTGAAAATAGGCTGCCCAAGGCCGACCATATGCTTAGAACAATGCAAAACATCACTCTTTGTCATTCTTTGTCATATTCTTTCATTTCTCTTTCATTTCTCCTTCTTTTCTCTCACTTCCCTCTCATTTCCTCTCTCCATTTCGGTTTTGGCTGAGTTCTCTACCTCCATAGCTTATCTTCTTCACATCATAGCTAAACAAAGCAAGGCATAAGCAAAGGGCCTCAACCGAGCTAGCTAGGAAGTGAAAATCACACATGCATGTACATTGAAGACTTCTATTCGGCCTAGGTAAGCTTCTTGACTTCCATTTCTTTTCTTCTTGTTCTAACCTCATGCATGTGCTAAGAGATTGATCACTAAGCTAGGAGAAATAGAGAAAAGCTAGTTGGAATCTTGGCTAAGCAAGAAGAAGAAGAGATTTGAGCTTCAACAAGGTTTTTGAGCATCTTTTGGGTTGATTGCTAGGGTGAGGGCTAAAACCTTTTGAAAACTCTTCAAAAATCCACATGCATGCTCATAAATGTGTGTATTTGCTTCCGTACTTGAGTTATATGGTCGTTCATAAGCTTAAACAACCATGCATGGCAAGATCTTGGCTTGAAAGTGATGCTAGGTGAAGTCGGATTGTTGACAGCTCTCTGACCAGTCTGTTTCAAGGAAAGTTTAGCTGGGAAAATAATGTTGAAAATGCATGAAAATTGGTAGGTGACTATTTTGGACAGTTTTGAACAATTTTCCCAGAAATAGGACGAAGCTAATTTTGATTCTAAGGTCCTCAACATGGCAAATCTTTGAAATGTGTCCAAATCTGGAAATCTGGAAAAATGAAGCAGGTTTTGGCAGATGCACTGACCTTGTGGAACGAACCATATTTGATTTCGTAAATGATGTCCAAAATGCACTTGGTAAATGACTTCGCTAGATTTTTCAGTTATGGACAATTTTGTCAGAAATGGACCAAGGCTAAAACTGACCCTAAGGACCTCAAAAACGTCAATTTCTGAAAAGTGTGCAAATCTGGACAGTTTTGTGCTACACCACTGTTTCGGCTATAACTAATGATTCCAAACTCCAATTGATGCAAGGTTTATTTCTGATTTTAGTTAACTTCTTAATCTTTAATTTGACATCTTGTTCACTGGATTTGGAGATTGTTTGAGTATCCTATTGATTGTGAGAAAACAGCCTATTGCAGTTAGGGATTCACTTAATGTTGTACTTAGAAACATTGTTGTGACTCCTCTTGTTGAATTAAATACTTGGGATTGTAGCTTTGGGATGTTGTGTGGACTGTTTTGAATGTTTGAGGATGTTGAATTAAATGATGCATGGTTTGAGATTGACTTTGAGTTGGGTTGAGGCTCAAATTGCACGAATATACACGAAATGGAAACCTTAATGACTAGGTAGTTTTGCTAAGTGTTGATCATTTGGATGTTGTGTGGAAATTATATGCTTAGTGGGCTGCCCGTAAATGTCTTATAACTTCAAATGTGATTTTGACCATTGCATGTTGTCAAATAAGCTTTTCTTGCAACCGAACTCACGTAGATGTTGTTGCATGTTGAATAATCGTATCACTTGATTACGTGGACTTCGAAATGAGCTATATGGCTTGACTTGTATGTGTTACATGGCTGCCCGTTTAATGATTATATGGCTCTATATGTCTTTCAAGTGAAATTACTTGTCTTATCGTGCCTTGTTTGATTACTTGACAACGTGCGATCTTATAACTGCTCAGAGGCGACCTACTTTGTTGTCCTCCATATGTGATATGTTAAATGTTATAAATGTGCATTGCATACGAGGTTGCAACCTTTCAATGTGGCATGGCAGTGTTTCACGCACGCCGGGCGGCATAGGGCTTGCCGGTGCTACCGTGACTACCATGGTCCAATTCCCTCTCTCGCTTGGCATTCTACCCTCGGAGAGTTGGGTCGTAGGTTTTGGGGTACATCGGGAGTACACCCAATTGGGAGCAATAAGTGGATTATTGAAGTCGGCCGCACCAAATGAATCGAAATTGATATTGAGAGCAAATGCTCACCGTATCCTTGAAATGATTGGTAAATGTATCTGTTACTCGATTTGTTTCATATATTTGCGTACCTTATTATTTGTAATACGTGACATGTTTTCAAAAGGAATTTTTATAATTGAACCGGAAAATGAGTTTCAAAACGTATTCTCGTTTCCCCCTCGCTGAGTTCATAAGGACTCACCCTTTTTTTCATCACAGGTGACGAAGAATAGGTACAGGTACCCGAGGAAAATGTGCCTAACGATGATTCCTTGGAGTGATTGCCTGTCCCTACGTGCTTTTGTGCTTTGCCTAAAAGTGGTTGCTATATGGATGTTGTGTTTGATTGCAAACTACTCATTTCATTGATGTAAATGACCCCATTGTAATTTGGGTCTAATTCTTGGATTGTACTATCTATAACCGGATGAACTTTTATTTGGTTGTTTTCTTTCGTTTTCTTAATTAGTAGTTATCGTAGGCATTCAAACCACTAGATGAACAATCAACTAAGTTAATTCTATCTAATTTCACTTAGGTGCTCATTTGCAAACTAAAGGATAATAGGTACTCGCATGATAGGAAACTGACAAATAAACGGGACATAGTTATCATGTTAGGCTTATTAACCAAACGAGACTTTCAAGATAAACTAGTAGGCAAATCGGTTGGTGACAAATAGGAGTCCTTAATGGAATTGGATTAATGATTGGAATAACTAAGGCGCTTAGAGAATTAGGTCAAACCAAAGAGCCCAATTACAGCCGTTATGCTGCCGGTTTACCGAAAATTTTTGGAGTTTAGGCCAAAACGTTAAGTGTTAAATCTTCATGAACGGTTAAGTACGAGATGAGACTTGAATTTTAGATCACACCCTAGTATAACCTTTATAGGCCGGGTTGGGACGTGATAGGCTGGGCCCGCAAACCGAGGGCCCGCATCATACCATTGCAAAGCTCTCTGAGAGCTCTACGACGAGGGCAGCAAGCTTGCTTGCTATGCCCATTTTTGGAACCCAAAATCGAACGTTTTCATCAGTTTCAGGCCACTTTTCTTCTTTTGCTCTGTTTTTCCGTCCCGGATCGTACGTCGTAAACTGTTAAAAGGACAAAAACCTGACTCGTGGGACATCAGAGGGCCCTACAACGTGTCGATATCACGTCTTGTGAGGATGCTACGTTGTTGAAGCGGATGGGTTGTCATTATGCCCATTGGGCCTTTTGAATGGGCCATATCTCTAGGCTGGGACTGTGAACTGTTAACACATATAGGAATTGTGCCTTCAACATGACGGGTGCGATCATACCAGCACTAATGCACCGGATCCCATCAAAACACCGAAGTTAAGCGTGCTTGGGCGAGAGTAGTACTAGGATGGGTGACCCACTGGGAAGTCCTCGTGTTGCACCCCCTTTTCAAATTTTTTTGCCCTGGTTAGGGTTGCCAATATACTTTATCCACCAAATCTCTAATACTGAATTGCACGGAACATTAGGCAAGACAACTTCGCTTCACGTAGAGACTAGGCCCGCAAACCGAGGGCGTAGGGTTTGTGACCAAGTCTTCGTCGCTCCGGTGCCCATAACTTTTCATCCGTAAGGAGTTACGCGGCGCACAGCATACCGTTGCAAAGCTCTCTGAGAGCTCTACGATAGGGGCAGCCAGCTTGCTCGCTGTGCCCATTTTTGGAGCCAAAAATTTAACGTTTTCATCAGTTTCAATCCTCTACTCTACTTTTGCTCTGTTTTTCTGTTCCGGATCATACGTCGCGAATTGTTAAAAGGTCAACATCCTGACTCGCAGGACATCAGAGGGCCCTACAACGTGTCGATATCACGTCTTGCCAGGATGCTGCGTTGTTGAAGTGGATGGGTTGTCGTTAAGCCCATTGGGCCTTTTGAATGGGCCATCTCTCTGGACTGGGACTGTGAACCGTTAACACATATAGGAATTGTGCCCTCAACATGACGGGTGCGATCATACCAGCACTAATGCACCGGATCCCATCAGAACTACGAAGTTAAGCGTGCTTGGGCAAGAGTAGTACAAGGATGGGTGATCCCGTTGGAAGTCCTCGTGTTGCACCCCCTTTTCAATTTTTTCTGCCCCGGTTAGGGTTTCCAAGATACTTTATCCACCAAATCTCTATTACTGAATCCCACGGAACGTTGGGCAAGACCACTTTGCTTCACGTAGAGGCTGAGCCCGCAAACCGAGGGCGTATGGTTTGTGACTAGGTTTTCGTCGCTCCAGTGCCCATAACTTTTGATCCGTAAGGAGTTACGCGGCGCACAACATACCGTTGCAAAGCTCTCTGAGAGCTCTATGACGGGTCATCCAGCTTGCTCGCTGTGCTCATTTTTGGAGCCCAAAATCGAACGTTTTCATCAGTTTCAGGCCACTTTTCTTCTTTTGCTCTGTTTTTTCGTCCCGGATCATCTGTCGTGAACTGTTAAAAGGACGACAACCTGACTCGCGGGATATCAGAGGGCCCTACAACGTGTCAATATCACGTCTTGCGATGATGCTGCGTTGTTGAAGCGAATTGTTTGTCGTTAAGCCCATTGGGCCTTTTGAATGAGTCATCTCTCTAGGCTAGGAATGTGAACCGTTAACACATATAGGAATTGTGCCCTCAACATGACGGGTGCTATCATACCAGCACTAATGCACCGGATCCCATCAGAACTCCGAAGTTAAGCGTGCTTGGCCGAGAGTAGCACTAGGATAGGTGACCCCCTGGGAAGTCTTAGTGTTGCACCCCCATTTCAATTTTTTTTTCCCTGGTTAGAGTTGCCAAGATACTTTATCCACCAAATCTCTATTACTGAATCCCACGGAACATTGGGCAAGACAACTTCGTATCACGTAGAGGCTGGGCCTGTAAACCGAGGGCGTAGGGTTTGTGACCAGGTCTCCGTCGCTCCAGTGCCCATAAATTTTGATCCATAGGGAGGTACACGATGCACAACATACGTTGCAAAGCTCTCTGAGAGCTCTACGACGGGGGTAGCCAACTTGCTCGTTGTGCCCATTTTTGCAGCCCAAAATCGAACGTTTTCATCAGTTTCAGGCCACTCTTCTTTTTTTGCTATGTTTTTCCATCCCGGATCGTACGTTGTGAACTATTAAAAGGACGACAACCTGACAAGTCGGACATCAGAGGGCCCTACAACGTGTTGATATCAAGTCTTGCGAGGATGCGGCGTTGTTGAAGCGGATGGGTTATCGTTAAGCCCATTGGGCCTTTTGAATGGGCCATCTCTCTAGGCTGGGACTGTGAACCGTTAACACATATATGAATTGTACCTTCAACATGACAGGTGCGATCATACCAGCAATAATGCACCGGATCCCATCAAAACTCCGAAGTTAAGCGTGCTTGGGCGAGAGTAGTACTAGGATCGGTGACGCCCTGGGAAGTCCTCGTGTTGCACCCCCTTTTCAATTTTTTTTGCCCTGGTTAAGGTTGCCAAGATACTTTATCCACCAAATCTCTATTAGTAAATCCAAAGGAGCATTGGGCAAGACAACTACGCTTCACGTAGAGGCTGGGCCCGCAAACCGGGGGCGTAGGGTTTCTGACCAGGTCTCCGTCGCTCCGGTGCCAATAACTTTTGATCCGTAAAGAGTTACACGGCGCACTGCATAAGGTTGCAAAGCTCCCTGAGAGTTCTACGACGGGGGCAGCCAGCTTGCTCGTTGTGCCCATTTTTGCAGCCCAAAATCGAACGTTTTCATCAGTTTCAGGCCACTCTTCTTTTTTTGCTATGTTTTTCCATCCCGGATCGTACGTTGTGAACTATTAAAAGGACGACAACCTGACAAGTCGGACATCAGAGGGCCCTACAACGTGTTGATATCACGTCTTGCCAGGATGCTGCGTTGTTGAAGCGGATGGGTTATCGTTAAGCCCATTGGGCCTTTTGAATGGGCCATCTCTCTAGGCTGGGACTGTGAACAGTTATCACATCAGGGAATTGTGCCCTCAACATGACGGGTGCGATCATACCAGCACTAATGCACCGGATCCCATCAGAACTCCGAAGTTAAGCGTGCTTGGGCTAGAATAGTACTAGGATGGGTGACCCCCTTGGAAGTCCTCGTGTTGCACCCCCTTTGCAATTTTTTTTGCCCTGGCTAGGGTTGCCAAGATACTTTATCCACCAAATCTCTATTACTGAATCCCAAGGAACATTGGGCAAGACAACTTCGCTTCACGTAGAGGCTGGGCCCGCAAACCGAGGGCGTAGGGTTTGTGACCAGGTCTCCGTCGCTCTGGTGCCCAAAACTTTTGATCCGTAAAGAGTTACGCGGCGCACAGCATACGGTTGTAAAGCTCCCTGAGAGCTCTACGACGGGGGTAGGTAGCTTGCTCGCTGTGCCCGTTTTTGTAGCACAAAATCGAACGTTTTCATCAGTTTCAGGCAACTTTTCTACTTTTGATCTGTTTTTCCGTCCCGAATCGTACTTCATAAACTGTTAAAAGGACGACAACTTGACTCGCGGGACATCAGAGGGCCCTACAACGTGTCGATATCATGTCTTGCGAGGTTGCTGCGTTGTTGAAGTGGATGGGTTGTCGTTAAGCCCATTGGGCCTTTTGAATGGGCCATTTCTCTTGGCTGGGACTGTGAACCGTTAACACATATAGGAATTATGCCCTCAACATGACGGGTACGATCATACCAGCACTAATGCACCGGATCGCATCAGAACTCTGAAGTTAAGCGTGCTTGGGTGAGAGTAGTACTAGGATGGGTGACTCCCTGGGAAGTCCTCGTGTTACAGCCCATTTTCAATTTTTTTTGCCCTGGTTAGGGTTGCCAAGATACTTTATCTACCAAATCTCTATTACTGAATCCCACGGAACATTGGGCAAAACAACTTCGTTTCACGTAGAGGCTGGGCCAGTAAACCGAGGGCGCAAGGTTTGTGACCAGGTCTCCGTCGCTCCAGTGCCCATAACTTTTTATCCGTAAGGAGTTACGCGGTGCACAACATACCGTTGCAAAGCTCTCTGAGAGCTCTACGACGGGGGCAGCCAGCATGCTTGCTGTGCCAATTTTTGGAGCCCAAAATCGAATGTTTTCATTAGTTTCAGGCCACTTTTCTTCTTTTGCTATGTTTTTTCGTCTCGGATCATACGTCGTGAACTGTTAAAAGGACGACAACCTGACTCGCGGGACACCAGAGGGCCGTACAACGTGTCGTTATAACGTCTTGCGAGGATGCTGCGTTGTTGAAGCAGATGGGTTGTCGTTAAGCCCATTGGGCCTTTTGAATGGGCCATTTCTCTTGGCTGGGACTGTGAACCGTTAACACATATAGGAATTGTGCCCTCAACATGACGAGTACGATCATACCAGCACTAATGCACCGGATCGCATCAGAACTTTGAAGTTAAGCGTGCTTGGGCGAGAGTAGTACTAGGATGGGTGACCCCCTGGGAAGTCCTCGTGTTGCACTCCCTTTTCAATTTTTTTTGCCCTGGTTAGGGTTGCCAAGATACTTTATCCACCAAATCTCTATTAATCAATCCCACGGTACATTGGGCAAGAGAACTTCGCTTCACGTAGAGGTTGGGCCCGCAAACCGAGGGCGTAGGGTCTGTGACCATGTCTCCGTCGCTCCGGTGCCCATAACTTTTGATCCGTAAGGAGTTACGTGGCGCACAACATACGTTGCAAAGCTCTCTGAGAGCTCTACGACGGGGGCAGCCAGCTAGCTCGCTGTGCCCGTTTTTGGAGCCCAAAATTGAACGTTTTCATAAGTTTCAGGCCACTTTTCTTCTTTTACTCTATTTTTCCGTCCCGGATCGTACGTCGTGAAATGTTAAAAGGACGACAACCTGACTCACGAGACATCGGAAGGCCCTACAACGTGTCGATATCACGTCTTGCGAGGATGCTGCGTTGTTGAAGTGGATGGGTTGTCGTTAAGCCCATTGGGCCTTTTGAATTGGCCATCTCTCTAGGTTGGGACAGTGAACCGTTAAGACATATCGGAATTGTGCCCTCAATATGACGGGTGCGATCATACCAGCACTAATACACCGGATCCCATCAGAACTCCTAAGTTAAGCGTGCTTGGGCGAGAGTAGTACTAGGATGGGTGACCACTGGGAAGTCCTCGTGTTGCACCCCCTTTTCAATTTTTTTTGCCCTGGTTAGGGTTGCCAAGATACTTTATCCACCAAATCTGTCTGACAAAATCCCACGGAACATTTGGCAAGATAACTTCACTTCACGTAGAGGCTGGGCCCGCAAACCGAGGGCGTAGGGTTTGTCAACAGGGATCCGTCGCTACGGTGCCCATAACTTTTGATCCGTATAGAGTTATGCGGCGCACATCATACGGTTGCAAAGCTCCCTCAGAGTTCTACAACGGAGGTAGCCAGCTTGCTCGCTGTGCCCATTTTTGGGGCCCAAAATCGAACGTTTTCATTAGTTTCAGGCCACTTTTCTACTATTGCTCTATTTTTCTGTCCCAGATCGTACGTCGTGAACTGTTAAAAGGATGACAAGCTGACTCGCGGGACATCAGAGGGCCCTACGACGTGTCGATATCACGTCTTGCCAGGATGCTGCGTTGTTGAAGCGGATGGGTTGTCATTAAGCCCATTGGGCCTTTTGAATGGGCTATCTCCTTAGGCTGGGACTGTGAACAGTTAACACATAAAGGAATTGTGCCCTAAACATGATGGGTGCGATCGTACCAGCACTAATGCACCAGATCCCATCAGAACTCCAAAGTTAAGCGTGCATGGGCGAGAGTAGTACTAGGATGGGTGACCCCCTGGAAAGTTCTCGTGTTGCACCCCCTTTTCTATTATTTTTGCCCTGGTTAAGGTTGCCAAGATACTTTATCCACCAAATCTCTATTACTGAATCCCACGGAACATTGGGCAAGACAACTTCGCTTCACGTAGAGGCTGGGCCCGCAAACCGAGGGCGTAGGGTTTGTGACCAGGTCTCCGTCGTTCCGGCGCCCATAACTTTTGATCCGTAAGGAGTTACGCGGCGCACAGCATACCGTTGCAAAGCTCCCTCAGATTTCTACAACGGGGGTAGCCAGCTTGCTCGCTGTGCCCGTTTTTGGTGCCCAAAATCGAACGTTTTCATTAGTTTCAGGCCACTTTTCTACTATTGCTCTATTTTTCTGTCCTAGATCATACGTCGTGAACTGTTAAAAGGATGACAAGCTGACTCGCGGGACATCAGAGGGCCCTACGACGTGTCGATATCACGTCTTGCCAGGATGCTGCGTTGTTGAAGCGGATGGGTTGTCATTAAGCCCAATGGGCCTTTTGAATGGGCCATCTCCTTAAGCTGGGACTTTGAACAGTTAACACATAAAGGAATTGTGCCCTCAACTTGACGGGTGCGATCGTACCAGCACTAATGCACCAGATCCCATCAGAACTCCGAATTTAAGCGTGCATGGGCGAGAGTAGTACTAGGATGGGTGACCCCATGGGAAGTTCTCGTGTTGCACCCCATTTTCAAATTTTTTTGCCCTGGTTAAGGTTGCCTAGATACTTTATCCACCAAATCTCTATTACTGAATCCCACAGAACATTGGGCAAGACAACTAAGCTTCACGTAGAGGCTGGGCCCGCAAACCGAGGGCGTAGGGTTTGTGACCAGGTCTCCGTCGTTCCGGTTCCTATAACTTTTGATCCGTAAGGAGTTACGCGGCGCACAGCATACCGTTACAAAGCTCTTTGAGAGCTCTACGACGGGGGCATCCAGCATGCTGGCTGTGCCCATTTTTGGAGCCCAAAATTGAACGTTTTCATCAGTCTCGGTCCACTTTTCTACTTTTGCTATGTTTTTTCGTCCCGGATCGTACGTCGCGAACTGTTAAAAGGAAGACAACCTGACTTGCGGGACATCAGAGGGCCCTACAACGTGTCGATATAACGTCTTGCGAGGTTGCTGCGTTGTTGAAGCAGATGGGTTGTCGTTAAGCCCATTGGGCCTTTTGAATGGGCCATCTCCTTAGGCTGGGACTATGAACAGTTAACACATAAAGAAATTGTGCCCTCAACATGACGGGTGCGATTATACCAGCACTAATGCACCGGATCCCATCAGAACTCTGAAGTTAAGCGTGCTTGGGAGAGAGTTGTTCTAGGATGGGTGGCCCCCTGGGAAGTTCTCGTGTTGCACCCCCTTTTCAATTTTTTTTGCCCTGGTTAGGGTTGCCAAGACAGTTTATCCACCAAATCTCGATTACTGAATCCCACGGAACATTGGGCAAGACAACTTCGCTTCACGTAGAGGCTGGGCCCTCAAACTGAGGGTGTTGGGTTTGTGACCAGGTCTTTGTCGCTCCGGGGCCCATAACTTTTGATCCGTAAGGAGTTACGCGGCGTACAGCTTACCGTTGCGTAGCTCTCTAAGTGCTCTACGATGTGGGCCGCCAGCTTGCTCACTGTGCCCTTTTTGGAGCCCAAAATTGAACGTTTTCGTCAGTTTTAGCCACTTTTCTTCTTTTGCCCTATTTTTTCATCCCGGATCATACGTTGTGAACTGTTAAAAGGACGACAACCTGACTCGCGGGACATCAGAGGGCCCTACAACGTGTCGATATCACGTCTTGCAAGCATGCTGTGTTGTTGAAGCGGATGGGTTGTCGTTAAGCCAATTGGGCCTTTCGAATGGGCCATCTCTCTAGGCTAGGACTGTGAACAGTTAACACATAAAGGAATTGTACCCTCAGCATGACGGGTGTGATCATACCAGCACTAATGCACCGGATCCCATCAGAACTCCGAAGTTAAGCGTGCTTGGGCGAGAGTAGTACAAGGATGGGTTACCCCCTGGGAAGTCCTCGTTTTGCACCCCCTTTTCAATATTTTTTGCCCTGGTTAGGGTTGCCAAGATACTTTATCCACCAAATCTCTAGTACTGAATCCCACGGAACATTGGGCAAGGAAACTTCATTTCACGTAGAGGCTGGGCCAGCAAACCGAGGGCGTAGGTTTTGTGACCAGGTCTCCGTCGCATCGGTGCCCATAACTTTTGATCCGTAAGGAGTTACGCGGCGTACAGCATACCGTTGCAAAGCTCACTGAGAGCTCTATGACGGGGGCAGCCAGCATGCTCGTGGTGCCCATTTTTGGAGCCCAAAATCGAATGTTTTCATCAGTTTCAGGCCAATTTTCTTCTTTTGCTCTGTTTTTCCATCCCGGATCGTAAGTCGTGAACGGTTAAAAGGACGACAACCTGACTCGCGGGACATCAGAGGACCCTACAACGTGTCGATATCACGTATTGCAAGCATGCTGCGTTGTTGAAGCAGATGGGTTGTCGTTAAGCCAACTGGGCCTTTCGAATGGGCCATCTCTCTAGGCTAGGACTGTGAACAGTTAACACATAAAGGAATTGTGCCCTCAACATGACGGGTGCGATCATACCAGCACTAATGCATCGGATCCCATCAGAACTCCGAAGTTAAGCGTGCTTGGGCGAGAGTAGTACTAGGATGGGTGACCCCCTTGGAAGTCCTCGTGTTGCACCCCCTTTTCAATTTTTTTTACCCTGGTTAGGGTTGCCAAGATACTTTTTCCACCAAATCACTATTACTGAATCCCACGGAACATTGGGCAAGACAACTTCGCTTCACGTAGAGGCTGGGCCCGCAAACCGAGGGCGTATGGCTTATGACCAAGTCACCGTCGCTTCGGTGCCTATAACTTTTGATCCGTAAGAAGTTACGCGGCGCACAGCATACCGTTGCAAAGCACTCTGAGAGCACTACGACGGTTGTAGCCAGCTTGCTCACTATACCCATTTTTGGAACCCAAAATCGAACGTTTTCATCAGTTTCAGGCCACTTTTCTTCTTTTGTTCTATTTTTTGGTCCCGGATCATACGTTGTGAGCTGTTAAAAGGGCGACAACCTGACTCGCGGGACGTAAGAGGGCCCTACAATGTGTCGATATAACGTCTTGTGAGGATGCTATGTTGTTGAAGCAGATGGGTTGTTGTAAAGCCCATTGGGCCTTTTGAATGGGCCATCTCTCTAGGTTGGGACTGTGAACCGTTAACACATATAGGAATTGTGCCCTCAACAAGACTTGTGCAATCATACCAGTAATAATGCACCGGATCCCATCAGAACTCCAAAGTTAAGCGTGCTTGGACGAGAGTAGTACTAGAATGGGTAACCGCCTGGGAAGTACTGGTGTTGCACCCCCTTTTCAATTTTTTTTGCCTTGGTTAGGGTTGCCAAGATACTTTATCCACCAAATCTCTATTACTGAATCCCACAGAACATTGGGCAAGACAACTTCGTTTCACGTAGAGGCTGGGCCAGTAAACCGAGGGCGTAGGGTTTGTGACCATGTCTCCGTCGCTTCGGTGCCCATAATTTTTGATCCGTAAGGAGTTACGCGGCGCACATCATACCGTTGCAAAGCTCTCAAAGAGCTCTACGACGGGGGCAGCGAGCTTGCTCGCTGTACCCATTTTTGGAGCCCAAAATCGATCGTTTTCATCATTTTCAGGCCACTTTTCTTCTTTTGCTCTGTTTATTTGTTCCGGATCGCAAGTCGTGAACTGTTAAAAGGACGACAACCTAACTCGCAAGACATCAGAGGGCCCTATAGCGTGTTGATATCACGTCTTGTGAGGATGCTGCGTTGTTGAAGCGGATGGGTTATCGTTAAGCCCATTGGGCCTTTTGAATGGGCCATCTCTCTAGGCTGTGTTTGTGAACCGTTAACACATATAGGAATTGTGCCCTCAACATGACGGGAGCGATCATACCAGCACAAATGCACCGGATCTCATCAGAACTCCGAAGTTAAGCGTGCTCGGGCGAGAGTAGTACTAAGATGGGTTACCCCGTGGGAAGTCCTTGTTTTGCACCCCCTTTTCAAATTTTTTTGCCCTAGTTAGGGTTGCCAAGATACTTTATCCACCAAATCTCTATTACTGAATCCCACGGAACATTGGGCAAGGCAACTTCATTTCACGTAGAGGCTGGGCCAGCAAACCGAGGGCGTAGGGTTTGTGACCAGGTCTCCGTCGCTCCGGTGCCCATAACTTTTGATCCGTAAGGAGTTACACGGCGTACAGCATGCCGTTGTAAAGCTCACTGAGAGCTCTAAGACGGGGGCAGCCAGCATGCTCGTTGTGCCCGTTTTTTGAGCACAAAATCCAATGTTTTAATATGTTTCAGGCCACTTTTCTTCTTTTGCTCTATTTTTCCGTCCCGGATCGTAAGTCGTGAACGGTTAAAAGGACGACAACCTGACTCGCGGGACATCATAGGGCCCTACAACGTGTTGATATCACGTCTTGCATGCATGCTGCGTTGTTTAAGCGGATGGGCTGTCGTTAGCCCCATTGGACATTTCGAATGGGCCATCTCTCTGGGATGCCACTGTGAACAGTTAACACATAAAGGAATTGTGCCCTCAACATGACGGGTGCGGTCATACCAGCACTAATGCACCGGATCCCATCAGAACTACGAAGTTAAGCGTGCTTGGCCGAAAGTAGTACTAAGATGGGAGACCCCCTGGGATGTCCTCGTGTTGCACCTTCTTTTCAATTTTTTTTGCCCTGGTTAGGGTGGCCAAGATACTTTATCCACCAAATCTCTATTACTGAATCCCACGGATCATTGGGCAAGACAACTTCGCTTCACGTAGAGGCTGGGCCAGCAAACCGAGGGCGCAGGGTTTGTGACCAGGTCTCCGTCGCTCCGGTGCCCATAACTTTTTATCCGTAAGGAGTTACGCGGCGTACAACATACCATTGCAAAGCTCACTGAGAGCTCTATGACGGGGGCAGCCAGCATGCTCGTTGTGCCCATTTTTGGAGCCCAAAATCGAATGTTTTCATCAGTTTTAGGCCACTTTTCTTCTTTTGCTCTGTTTTTCCGTCGCGGATCGTAAGTCGTGAACGGTTAAAAGGACGACAACCTGACTCGCGGGACATCTGAGGGCCCTACAACGTGTCGATATCACGTATTGCAAGCATGCTGCGTTGTTGAAGCGGATGGGTTGTCGTTAAGCCAATTGGGCCTTTCGAATGGGCCATCTCTCTAGGCTAGGACTGTGAACAGTTAACACATAAAGGAATTGTGCCCTCAACATGACGGGTGCGATCATACCAGCACTAATGCATCGGATCCCATCAGAACTCCGAAGTTAAGCGTGCTTGGGCGAGAGTAGTACTAGGATGGGTGACCCCCTTGGAAGTCCTCGTGTTGCACCCCCTTTTCAATTTTTTTTGCCCTAGTTAGGGTTGCCAAGATACTTTATCCACCAAATCTCTATTACTGAATCCCACGGAACATTGGGCAAGACAACTTCGCTTCACGTAGACGCTGGCCCCGCAAACCGAGGGCGTATGGCTTGTGACCAAGTCACCGTCACTTCGGTGTCCATAACTTTTGATCCGTAAGAAGTTACGCGGTGCACAGCATACCGTTGCAAAGCACTCTGAGAGCACTACGACGGCTGCAGCCAGCTTGTTCACTATGCCCATTTTTGGAACCCAAAATCGAACGTTTTCATCAGTTTTAGGCCACTTTTCTTCTTTTGTTCTGTTTTTTGGTCCCGGATCATACGTTGTGAGCTGTTAAAAGGGCGACAACCTGACTCGCGGGACGTAAGAGGGCCTTACAATGTGTCGATATAACGTCTTGCGAGGATGCTATGTTGTTGAAGCAGATGGGTTGTCGTAAAGCCCATTGGGCCTTTTGAATGGGCCATCTCTCTAGGTTGGGACTGTGAACCGTTAACACATATAGGAATTGTGCCCTCAACAAGACTGGTGCAATCATACCAGTAATAATGCACCGGATCCCATCAGAACTCCAAAGTTAAGCGTGCTTGGACGAGAGTAGTACTAGAATGGGTAACCGCTTGGGAAGTACTGGTGTTGCACCCCCTTTTCAATTTTTTTTGCCCTGGTTAGGGTTTCCAAGATACTTTATCCATCAAATCTCTATTACTGAATCCCACAGAACATTGGGCAAGACAACTTCGTTTCACGTAGAGGCTGGGCAACAAACCGAGGGCGTAGGGTTTGTGACCAGGTCTCCGTCGCTTCGGTGCCCATAATTTTTTATCCGTAAGGAGTTACGCGGCGCACAGCATACCCTTGCAAAGCTCTCAAAGAGCTCTACGACGGGGGCAGCGAGCTTGCTCGCTTCGCCCGTTTTTGGAGCCCAAAATCGATCGTTTTCATCAATTTCAGGCCACTTTTCAACTTTTGCTCTGTTTATTTGTTCCGGATCGCAAGTCGTGAACTGTTAAAAGGACGACAACCTAACTCGCAGGACATCAGAGGGCCCTATAGCGTGTTGATATCACGTCTTGTGAGGATGCTGCGTTGTTGAAGCCGATGGGTTATCGTTAAGCCCATTGGGCCTTTTGAATGGGCCATCTCTCTAGGCTGGGTTTGTGAACCGTTAACACATATAGGAATTGTGCCCTCAACATGACGGGTGCGATCATACCAGCACAAATGCACCGGATCTCATCAGAACTCCGAAGTTAAGCGTTCTCGGGCGAGAGTAGTACTAGGATGGATTACCCCCTGGGAAGTCCTTGTTTTGCACCCCCTTTTCAATTTTTTTTGCCCTGGTTAGGGTTGCCAAGATACTTTATCCACCAAATCTCTATTACTGAATCCCACGGATCATTGGGCAAGACAACTTCGCTTCACGTAGAGGCTGGGCCAGCAAACCGAGGGCGTAGGGTTTGTGACCAGGTCTCCGTCGCTCCGGTGCCCATAACTTTTGATCCGTAAGGAGTTACGCGGCGTACAGCATGCCGTTGCAAAGCTCACTGAGAGTTCTACGACGGGGGCAGCCAGCATGCTCACTGTGCCCATTTTTTGAGCATAAAATCGAATGTTTTCATCTGTTTCAGGCCACTTTTCTTCTTTTGCTCTATTTTTCCGTCCCGGATCGTAAGTCGTGAACGGTTAAAAGGACGACAACATGACTCGCGGGACATCATAGGGCCCTACAACTTGTTGATATCACGTCTTGCAAGCATGATGCGTTGTTTAAGCGGATGGGCTGTCGTTAGCCCCATTGGGCATTTTGAATGGGCCATCACTCTGGGATGCCACTGTGAACAGTTAACACATATAGGAATTCTGCCCTCAACATGACGGGTGCGGTCATACCAGCACTAATGCACCGGATCCCATCAGAACTCCGAAGTTAAGCGTGCTTGGGCGAAAGTAGTACTAAGATGGGAGACCCCCTGGGATGTCCTCGTGTTGCACCTTCTTTTCAATTTTTTTTGCCCTGGTTAGGGTGGCCAAGGTACTTTATCCACCAAATCTCTATTACTGAATCCCACGGATCATTGGGCAAGACAACTTCGCTTCACGTAGAGGCTGGTCCAGCAAACTGAGGGCGTAGGGTTTGTGACCAGGTCTCCGTCGCTCCGGTGCCCATAACTTTTGATCCGTAAGGAGTTACGCGGCGTACAGCATACCATTGCAAAGCTCACTGAGAGCTCTATGACGGGGGCAGCCAGCATGCTCGTTGTGCCCATTTTTGGAGCCCAAAATCGAATGTTTTCATCTGTTTCAAGCCACTTTTCTTCTTTTGCTCTGTTTTTCCTTCCCGGATCGTAAGTCGTGAATGGTTAAAAGGATGACAACCTGACTCGCGGGACATTAGAGGGCCCTACATCGTGTCGATATCACGTCTTGCAAGCATGCTGCGTTGTTGAAGCGGATGGGTTGTCGTTAAGCCAATTGGGCCATTCGAATGGGCCATCTCTCTAGGCTGGGACTGTGAACAGTTAACACATAAAGGAATTGTGCCCTCAACATGACGGGTGCGATCATACCAGCACTAATGCATCGGATCCCATCAGAACTCTGAAGTTAAGCGTGCTTGGGCGAGAGTGGTACTAGGATGGGTGACCCCCTTGGAAGTCCTCGTGTTGCACCCCCTTTTCAATTTTTTTTGCCTTGGTTAGGGTTGCCAAGATACTTTATCCACCAAATCTATATTACTGAATCCCACGGAACATTGGGCAAGACAACTTTGCTTCACGTAGAGGCTGGGCCCGCAAACCGAGGGCGTATGGCATGTGACCAAGTCTCCGTCGCTCCGGTGCCCATAACTTTTGATTCGTAAGAAGTTACGCGGCGCACAACATACCGTTGAAAAGCTCTCTGAGAGCTCTACAACGGGGTCAGCAAGCTTGCTAGCTGTGCCCATTTTTGGAGCCAAAAATCGAATGTTTTCATTAGTTTCTGGCCACTTTTCTTCTTTTGTTATGTTTTTTGGTCCCGGATCATACGTTGTGAGCTGTTAAAAGGGCAACAACCTGACTCGCGGGACGTCAGAGGCCCCTACAACATGTCAATATCACGTCTTGCAAGCATGCTATGTTGTTGAAGCGGATGGGTTGTCGTAAAGCCCATTGGGCCTTTTGAATGGGCCATCTCTCTAGGTTGGGACTGTGAACCGTTAACACATAAAGGAATTGTGCCCTCAACATGACGGGTGTGATCATAACAGTAATAATGCACCGGATCCCATCAGTGCTCCGAAGTTAAGCGTGCTTGGGCGAGAGTAGTACTAGAATGGGTAACCGCCTGTGAAGTCCTCGTGTTGCACCCCCTTTTCAATTTTTTTTGCCCTGGTTAGGGTTGCCAAGATACTTTATCCACCAAATCTCTATTACTGAATCCCACCTAACATTGGGCAAGACAACTTCGTTTCACGTAGAGGCTGGGCCAGCAAACCGAGGGCGTAGGGTTTGTGACTAGGTCTCCGTCGCTTCGGTGCCCATAACTTTTGATCCGCAAGGAGTTACGCGGCGCACAACATACCGGTGCAAAGCTCTTAGAGAGCTCTACGACGGGGGCAGCAACATTGCTCACTGTGCCTATTTTTGGAGCCCAAAATCGATCGTTTTCATCAGTTTCAGGGCACTTTTCTTCTTTTGCTCTGTTTATTCGTTCCGGATTGCTAGTCGTGAACTGTTAAAAGGACGACAACCTAACTCGCTGGACATCAGAGGGCCCTATAGCGTGTTGATATCACGTCTTGCGAGGATGCTGCGTTGTTGAAGCGGATGGGTTATCGTTAAGCCCATTGGGCCTTTTGAATGGGCCATCTCTCAAGGCTGGGTCTGTGAACCGTTAACACATATAGGAACTGTGCCCTCAACATGACGGGTGCGATCATACCAGCACTAATGCACCGGATCCCATCAGAACTCCGAAGTTAAGCGTGCTTGGGCGAGAGTAGTACTAGGATGGGTTACCCCCTGGGAAGTCCTCGTTTTGCACCCCCTTTTCAATTT
The DNA here is from genome assembly GCA_037974665.1 of Ehretia macrophylla. Classification (NCBI taxonomy): domain Eukaryota; kingdom Viridiplantae; phylum Streptophyta; class Magnoliopsida; order Boraginales; family Ehretiaceae; genus Ehretia; species Ehretia macrophylla. The sequence goes on from CM075780.1 coordinate 3,133,885, forward strand.
TTTTTCCCTAGTTAGGGTTGCCAAGATACTTTATCCACTAAATCTCTATTATTGAATCCCACAGAACATTGGGCAAGGCAACTTCATTTCACGTAAAGGCTGGGCCAGCAAACCGAGGGCGTAGGGTTTGTGACCAGGTCTCCATCGCTCCGGTGCCCATAACTTTTGATCCATAAGGAGTTACGCGGCGTACAGCATGCCATTGCAAAGCTCACTGAGAGCTCTACGACGGGGCAGCCAGCATGCTCGCTATGCCCATTTTTGGAGCCCAAAATCGAATATTTTTATCAGTTTCAGGCCACTTTTCTTCTTTTACTCTATTTTTCCGTCCCGGATCGTAAGTCGTGAACGGTTAAAAGGATGACAACCTGACTCGCGGGACGTCATAGGGCCCTACAACGTGTCGATATCACGTCTTGCAAGCATGCTGCGTAGTTTTAGCGGATGGGCTGTCGTTAGGCCCATTGGGAATTTTGAATGGGCCATCTCTCCAGGATGCCACTGTGAACAGTTAACACATAAAGGAATTGTGCCCTCAACATGACGGGTGCGGTCATACCAGAACTAATGCACTAGATCCCATCAGAACTCTAAAGTTAAGCGTGCTTGGGCGAGAGTAGTACTAGAATGGGTAACCGCCTGGGAAGTCCTCGTGTTGCACCCCATTTTCAATTTTTTTTGCCCTGGTTAGGGTTGCCAAGATACTTTATCCACCAAATCTCTATTACTGAGTCCCATGGAACATTGGGCAAGACAACTTCGTTTCACGTAGAGGCTGGGCCAACAAACCGAGGGCGTAGGGTTTGTGACCAGGTCTCCGTCGCTACGGTGCCCATAACTTTTGATCCGTAAGGTGTTACGCGGCGCACAACATACCTATGCAAAGCACTCAGAGAGCTCTACGACGAGGGCAACCAGCTTGCTCGCTGTGCCCGTTTTTGGAGCCCAAAATCGATCATTTTTATTAGTTTCAGGGCACTTTTCTTATTTTGCTATGTTTATTCGTTCCGGATAGCAAGTCGTGAACTGTTAAAAGGACGACAACCTGACTCGCTGGACATCAGAGGGCCCTATAGCGTGTTGATATCACGTCTTGCGAGGATGCTGCGTTGTTGAAGCGGATGGGTTATCGTTAAGCCCATTGGGCCTTTGAATAGGCCATCTCTCTAGGCTGGAACTGTGAACCGTTAACACATATAGGAATTGTGCCCTCAACATGACGGGTGCGATCATACCAGTAATAATGCACCAGATCCCATCAGAACTCCGAAGTTAAGCGTGCTTGGGCGAGAGTAGTAGTAGAATGGGTGACCCCTTGGGAAGTCCTCGTGTTGCACCCCCTTTTCAATTTTTTTTGCCCTGGTTAGGGTTGCCAAGATACTTTATCCACCAAATCTCTATTACTGAATCCCATGGAACATTGGGCAAGACAACTTCGCTTCACGTAGAGTATAGGGTTTGTGACCAGGTCTCCGTCGCTCCGGTGCCCATAACTTTTGATATGTAAGGCGTTACGCGGCGCACAACATACCGTTGCAAAGCTCTCTGAGAGCTCTACAACGGGGGCAGCTAGCTTGCTCGCTATGCCCATTTTTGGAGCCCAAAATCGAACGTTTTCATTAGTTTCAGGCCACTTTTCCTCTTTTGCTCTATTTTTTCTTTCTGGATCGTACGTCGTGAACTGTTAAAAGGACGACAACCTTACTCGCAGGACATCAGAGGGCCCTACAACGTGCTGATATCACGTCTTGCGAGGATGCTGCGTTGTTGAAGTGGATGGGTTGTCGTTAAGCCCATTGGGCCTTTTGAATGGGCCATCTCTTTAGGCTGGGTCTGTGAACCGTTAACAAATATAGGAATTGTGCCCTCAACATGACGGGTGCGATCACACCAGCACTAATGCACCGGATCCCATCAGAACTCCGAAGTTAAGCGTGCTCGGGCGAGAGTAGTACTAGGATGTGTTACCCCCTGGGAAGTCCTCGTTTTGCACCCCGATTTTACTTTTTTTGCCCTGGTTAGGGTTGCCAAGATACTTTATCCACCAAATCTCTATTACTGAATCCCATGGAACATTGGGCAAGGCAACTTCGTTTCACGTAGAGGCTGGGCCAGCAAACCGAGGGCGTAGGGTTTGTGACCAGTTCTCCGTCGCATCGGTGCCCATAACTTTTGATCCGTAAGCAGTTACGCGGCGTACAGCATACCGTTACAAAGCTCACTGAGAGCTCTATGACGAGGGCAGCCAGCATGCTCGTTGTGCCCATTTTTGGAGCCCAAAATCGAATGTTTTCATCAGTTTCAGGCCACTTTTCTTCTTTTGCTCTGTTTTTCCGTCGCGGATCGTAAGTCGTGAACGGTTAAAAGGACGACAACCTGACTCGCGGGATATCAGAGGGCCCTACAACGTGTCGATATCACGTCTTGCAAGCATGCTGCGTTGTTGAAGCGGATGGGTTGTCATTAAGCCAATTGGGCCATTCGAATGGGCCATCTCTCTAGGCTGGGACTGTGAACAGTTAACACATAAAGGAATTGTGCCCTCAACATGACGGGAGCGATCATACCAGCACTAATGCACTGGATCCCATCAGAACTCCGAAGTTAAGCGTGCTTGGGCGAGAGTGGTACTAGGATGGGTGACCCCCTTGGAAGTCCTCGTGTTGCACCCCCTTTTCAATTTGTTTTGCCCTGGTTAGGGTTGCCAAGATACTTTATCCACCAAATCTCTATTACTGATTCCCACGGAATATTCGGCAAGACAACTTCACTTCACGTAGAGGCTGGGCCCGCAAACCGAGGGTGTATGGCATGTGACCAAGTCTCCGTCGCTCCGGTGCCCATAACTTTTGATCCATAAGGAGTTACGCGGCGTACAACATATCGTTGCAAAGCTCTCTAAGAGCTCTACGATGTGGTTAGCCAACTTACTCGCTGGTCCCATTTTTGGAGCCCAAAATCAAATTTTTCATCAGTTTCTGGCCACTTTTCTTCTTTTGTTATGTTTTTTGGTCCCGGATTATACGTTGTGAGCTGTTAAAAGGGCGACAACCTGACTCAAGGGACGTCAGAGGGCCTTACAACGTGTCAATATAACGTCTTGCGAGGATGCTATGTTGTTAAAGCGGATGGGTTGTCGTAAAGCCCATTGGGCCTTTTGAATGGGCCATCTCTCTAGGTTGGGACTGTGAACTGTTAACACATAAAGGAATTGTGCCCTCAACATGACGGGTGCGATTATAATAGTAATAATGCACCGGATCCCATCAGAACTCCGAAGTTAAGCGTGCTTGGACGAGAGTAGTACTAGAATGGGTAACCGCCTGGGAAGTCCTCATGTTGCACCCCCTTTTCAATTTTTTTTGCCCTGGTTAGGGTTGCCAAGATACTTTATCCACCAAATCTCTATTACTGAATCCCACGGAACATTGGGCAAGACAACTTCGTTTCACGTAGAGGCTGGACCAGCAAACCAAGGGCGTAGGGTTTGTGACCAGGTCTCCGTCGCTTCGGTTCCCATAACTTTTGATCCGTAAGGAGTTACGCGACGCACAGTATACAGGTGCAAAGCTCTCAGAGAGCTCTATGACGGGGGCAGCTAGCTTGCTCACTGTGCCTGTTTTTGGAGCCCAAAATCGATCATTTTCATCAGTTTCAAGGCACTTTTCTTCTTTTCCTCTGTTTATTCGTTCCGGATTGCAAGTCGTGAACTGTTAAAAGGACGACAACCTAACTCGCTGGACATCTGAGGGCCCTATGGCATGTTGATATCACGTCTTGCGAGGATGCTGCGTTGTTGAAGCGGATGGGTTATCGTTAAGCCCATTGGGCCTTTTGAATGGGCAATCTCTCAAGGCTGGGTCTGTGAACAGTTAACACATATAGGAATTGTGCCCTCAACATGACGGGTGTGATCATACCAGCACTAATGCACCGGATCCCATCAGAACTCCGAAGTTAAGCGTGCTTCGGCGAGAGTAGTACTAGGATGGGTTACCCCCTGGGAAGTCCTCGTTTTGCACCCCCTTTTCAATTTTTTTTGCCCTGGTTAGGGTTGCCAAGATACTTTATCCACCAAATCTCTAGTACTGAATCCCACGGAACATTGGGCAAGGCAACTTCGTTTCACGTAGAGGCTGGGCCAGCAAACCGAGGGCGTAGGGTTTATGACCAGGTCTCCGTCACTCCGGTGCCCATAACTTTTGATCCGTAAGGAGTTATGCGGCGTACAACATGCCATTGCAAAGCTCACTGAGTGTTCTACAATGGGGGAAGCCAGCATGCTCGCTGTGCCCATTTTTGGAGCCCAAAATTTAATGTTTTCATCAGTTTCAGGCCACCTTTCTTCTTTTGCTCTATTTTTCGGTCCCGGATCGTAAGTCGTGAACGGTTAAAAGGATGACAACCTGACTCGCGGGACATCATAGGGCCCTACAACGTGTCGATATCACGTCTTGCAAGCATGCTGCGTTGTTTAAGCGGATGGGCAGTCGTTAGGCCCATTGGTCATTTTGAATAGGCCATCTCACTAGGATGCCAATGTGAATAGTTAACACATAAAGGAATTGTGCCCTCAACATGACGGGTGCGGTCATACCAACAATAATGCACCAGATCCCTTCAAAACTCCGAAGTTAAGCGTGCTTGGGCAAGAGTAGTACTAGAATGGGTAACCGCCTGGGAAGTCCTCGTGTTGCACCCCCATTTCAATTTTTTTTGCCCTGGTTAGGGTTGCCAAGATACTTTATCCACCAAATCTCTATTACTGAGTCCCACAGAACATTGGGCAAGACAACTTCGTTTCACGTAGAGGCTGGGCCAGCAAACCGAGGGCGTAGGGTTTGTGACCAGGTCACCGTCGCTTCGGTGCCCATAACTTTTGATCCGTAAGGAGTTACGCGGCGCACAACATACCTTTACAAAGCACTAAGAGAGCTCTACGACGAGGGCAACCAGCTTGCTCGCTGTGCCCGTTTTTGGAGCCCAAAATTGATCATTTTTATTAGTTTTAGGGCACTTTTCTTATTTTACTCTGCTTATTCGTTCCGGATAGCAAGTCGTGAACTGTTAAAAGGATGACAACCTGACTCGCTGGACATCAGAGGGCCCTATAGCGTGTTGATATGACGTCTTGCGAGGATGCTGCGTTGTTGAAGCGGATGGGTTATCGTTAAGCCCATTGGGCCTTTGAATAGTCCATTTCTCTAGGCTGGGACTGTGAACCGTTAACACATATAGGAATTGTGCCCTCAACATGACGGGTGCAATCATACCAGCAATAATGCACCGGATCCCATCAGAACTCCGAAGTTAAGCGTGCTTGGGTGAGAGCAGTAGTAGAATGGGTGACCCCCTGGGAAGTCCTCGTGTTGCACCACCTTTTCAATTTTTTTTGCCCTGGTTAGGGTTGCCAAGATACTTTATCCACCAAATCTCTATTACTGAATCCCACGAAACATTGGGCAAGACAACTTCGCTTCACGTAGAGGCTGGGCACGATAAACCGAGGGCGTAGGGTTTGTGACCAGGTCTCCGTCGCTCCGGTGCCCATAACTTTTGATCCGTAAGGCGTTACGCGGCGCACAACATACCGTTGCAAAGCTCTCTGAGAGCTCTTCGACGGGGGCAGCCAGCTTACTCGCTGTGCCCATTTTTGGAGCCCAAAATCGAATGTTTTCATTAGTTTCAAACCACTTTTCCTCTTTTGCTCTGTTTTTTCTTTCTGGATCGTACGTCGTGAACTGTTAAAAGGACGACAACCTGACTCGCGGGACATCAGAGGGCCCTACAACGTGTTGATATCACGTCTTGCGAGAATGCTGCGTTGTTGAAGCGGATGGGTTGTCGTTAAGCCCATTGGGCCTTTTGAATGTGCCATCTCTCTAGGCGGGGTCTGTGAACCGTTAACACATATAGGAATTGTGCCCTCAACATGACGGGTGCGATCATACCAGCACTAATGCACTGGATCCCATCAGAACTCCGAAGTTAAGCGTGCTCGGGCGAGAGTAGTACTAGGATGGGTTACACCCTGGGAAGTCCTCGTTTTGCACCCCCTTTTCAATTTTTTTTGCCCTGGTTACGGTTGCCAAGATACTTTATCCACCAAATCTTTATTACCGAATCCCACGGAACATTGGGCAAGACAACTTCGTTTCACGTAGAGGCTGGGCTAGCAAAGCGAGGGCGTAGGGTTTGTGACCAGGTGTCCGTCGCTCCGGTGCCCATAACTTTTGATCCGTAAGGAGTTACGCGGCGTACAACATACCGTTGCAAAGCTCACTGAGAGCTCTACGACAGGGGCAGCCAGCATGCTCTCTGTGCCCGTTGTTGGAGGCCAAAATCGAATGTTTTCATCAGTTTCAGGCCACTTTTCTTCTTTTGCTCTATTTTTCCGTCCCGGATAGTAAGTCGTGAACGGTTAAAAGGACGACAACCTGAATCGCGGGACATCAAAGGGCCCTACAACATGTCGATATCACGTCTTGCAAGAATGCTGCGTAGTTTAAGCAGATGGGCTGTTGTTAGGCCCATTGGGCCTTTTGAATGGGCCATCTCTCTAGGATGCCACAGTGAACAGTTAACACATAAAGGAATTGTGCCCTCAACATGACGAGTGCGGTCATACCAGCACTAATGCACCTGATCCCAGCAGAACTCCGAAGTTAAGCGTGCTTGGGCGAGAGTAGTACTAGGATGGGTGACCCCCTGGGAAGTCCTCGTGTTGCATCTTCTTTTCAAATTTTTTTGCCTTGGTTAGGGTTGCCAAGATACTTTATCCACCAAATCTTTATTACTGAATCCCACGGATCATTGGGCAAGACAAGTTCGCTTCACGTAGAGGCTGGGCCCATAAACCGAGGGCGATGGTTTGTGACTAGGTCTCCATCGTTCCGGTGCCCATAACTTTTGATCCGTAAGGAGTTACGTGTCGCACAACATACCGTTGCAAAGCTCTCTGGGAGCTCTACGACAGGGGTAGCCAGCATGCTCCTTGTGCTCATATTTGGAGACCAAAATCGAACGTTTTCATCAGTTTCATGCCACTTTTCTTCTTTTGCACAATTTATCCGTCCTGAATCGTACGTCGTGAACTGTTAAAAGGACAATAACCTGACTCGCTGGACATCATAGGTCCCTACAACGGGTCGATTACACGTATTGTAAGCATGTTGCATTGTTGAAGCGGATGGGTTGTCGTTAAGCCCATTGGGCCTTTTGAATAGGCCATCTCTCTAGGCTGGGACTGCGAACAGTTAACACATAAAGGAATTGTGCCCTCAACATGATGGGCACGATCATACCAGCACTAATGCATCGGATCCCATCAGAACACCGAAGTTAAGCGTGCTTGGGCGAGAGTAGTACTAGGATGGGTGACCCCCTGGGAAGTCCTCATGTTGCACCCCCTTTTCAATTTTTTTTGCCCTGGTTAGGGTTTCCAAGATACTTTACCCACCAAATCTCTATTACTGAATCCCACGGGACATTGGGCTAGACAACTTCGCTTCACATAGGGGTTGGGCCCGCAAACCGATGGCGTAGGGTTTGTGACCAGGTCTCCGTCGCTCCGGTGCCCAAAACTTTTGATCCGTAAAGAGTTACGCGGCGCACAGCATACCGTTGCAAAGCTCTCTAAGTGCTCTATGACGGGGGCAGCCAGCTTGCTCGATGTGCCCGTTTTTGGAGCCCAAAATCGAACGTTTTCATCAGTTTCAGGTCACTTTTCTTCTTTTGCTCTGTTTTTCCGTCGCGGAACATACGTTGTGAACTGTTAAAAGGACGACAACCTGACTCGCAAGACAACTTCACTTCACGTAGAGGCTGGGCCCGCAAACCGAGGGTGTATGGCATGTGACCAAGTCTCCGTCGCTCCGGTGCCCATAACTTTTGATCCGTAAGGAGTTACGTGTCGCACAACATACCGTTGCAAAGCTCTCTGGGAGCTCTACGACAGGGGTAGCCAGCATGCTCCTTGTGCTCATATTTGGAGACCAAAATCGAACGTTTTCATCAGTTTCATGCCACTTTTCTTCTTTTGCACAATTTATCCGTCCTGAATCGTACGTCGTGAACTGTTAAAAGGACGACAACCTGACACGCGGGACATCAGAGGTCCCTACAACGGGTCGATTAGACGTATTGCAAGCATGTTGCATTGTTGAAGCGGATGGGTTGTCGTTAAGCCCATTGGGCCTTTTGAATAGGCCATCTCTCTAGGATGGGACTGCGAACAGTTAACACATAAAGGAATTGTGCCCTCAACATGATGGGCACGATTATACCAGCACTAATGCATCGGATCCCATCAGAACACCGAAGTTAAGCGTGCTTGGGCGAGAGTAGTACTAGGATGGGTGACCCCCTGGGAAGTCCTCATGTTGCACCCCCTTTTCACTTTTTTTTGCCCTGGTTAGGGTTGCCAAGATACTTTATCCACCAAATCTCTATTACTGAATCCCACGGGACATTGGGCTAGACAACTTCGCTTCACATAGGGGTTGGGCTCGCATACCGATGGCGTAGAGTTTTTGACCAGGTCTCCGTCGCTCCGGTGCCCAAAACTTTTGATCCGTAAGGAGTTACGCGGCGCACAGCATACCATTGCAAAGCTCTCTGAGTGCTCTATGACAGGGGCAGCCAGCTTGCTCGATGTGCCCGTTTTTGGAGCCCAAAATTGAACGTTTTCATCAGTTTCAGGTCACTTTTCTTATTTTGCTCTGTTTTTTCGTTGCGGATCATACGTTGTGAACTGTTAAAAGGACGACAACGTGTCGATATAACGTCTTGTGAGAATGCTGCGTTGTTGAAGCGGATGGGTTGTCGTTAAGCCCATTGGGCCTTTTGAATGGCCCATCTCTCTAGGCTGTGACTGTGAACCGTTAACTCATATAAGAATTGTGCCCTCAACATGATGGATGTGATCATACTAGCACTAATGCACCGGATCCCATCAGAACACCGAAGTTAAGCGTGCTTGGGCGAGAGTAGTACTAGGATGTGTGCCCCCTGGGAAGTCCTCGTGTTGCACCCCCTTTTCAATTTTTTTTGCCCTGGTTAGGGTTGCCAAGATACTTTATCCACCAAATCTCTATTATTGAATCCCACGGAACATTGGGCAAGACAACTTCGTTTCACGTAGCGGCTGGGCCCGCAAACCGAGGGCGTAGGGTTTGTGACCAGGTCTCCATCACTCTGGTGCGCATAACTTTTGATCCGTAAGGAGTTACGCGGTGCAAATCATACCGTTGCAAAGCTCTCTGAGAGCTCTACAACGGAGGCAGCAATGATGCTTGCCGTGCACGTTTTTGGAGCACAAAATCAAACTTTTTCATCAGTTTCAGGCCACTTTTCTTCTTTCGCTATGTTTTTTTCATCCCGGATCGGATGTCGTGAACTGTTAAAAGGACGACAACTTGACTCGAGGGACATCAGAGGGCCCTACAACGTGTCGATATCACACCTTGCAAACATGCTGCGTTGTTGAAGCGGATGGGTTGTCGTTAAGCCCATTGGCCCTTTTGAATGGGCCATCTCTCTAGGCTGGGACTGTGAACAGTTAACACATAAAGGAATTGTGCCCTCAACATGACGGGAGCTATCATTCCAGCACTAATGCACTGGATCCCACCAGAACTCCGAAGTTAAGCGTGCTTGGGTGAGAGTAGTAGTAGAATGGGTGACCCCCTGGGAAGTCCTCGTGTTGCACCCCCTTTTCAATTTTTTTTTGCCCTGTTTAGGGTTGCCAAGATACTTTATCCACCAAATCTCTATTTCTGAATCCCATGGAACATTGGGCAAGACAACTTCGCGTCACGTAGAGGCTGGGCCCGCAAACCGATGGCGTAGGGTTTGTGACCAAGTCTCCGGCGCTCCGGTGCCTATAACTTTTGATCTGTAAGGAGCTACGCGGCGCACAGCATACCGTTGGAAAGCTCTCTAAGAGCTCTACGACAGGGTTAGCCAGCTTGCTCGCCGTGTCCCTTTTTGGAGCACAAAATTGAACATTTTCATCAGTTTCAGGCCACTTTTCTTCTTTTGCTCTGTTTTTTCATCCCTGATCATATGTTGTGAACTGTTAAAAGGACGACAACCTGACTCGCTGGATGTCAGAGGGCCCTACAACTTTTCAATATAACGTCTTGTGAGGATGCTGCGTTGTTGGACCGGATGGGTTGTCATTGATCCCATTGGGCCTTTTGAATAGGCCATCTCTCTAGGCTGGGACTATGAACCGTTAACACATATAGGAATTGTGCCCTCAACATGACGGGTGCGATCATAACAGCACTAATGCACCGGATCCCATCAGAACTCCGACTTTAAGCGTGCTTGGGCAAGAGTAGTACTAGGATGGGTGACCCCCTGGGAAGTCCTCGTGTTGTACCCCCTTTTCAATTTTTTTTGCCCTGGTGAGGGTTGCCAAGATACTTTATCCACCAAATCTCCATTACTGAGTCCCACAAAACATTGGGCAAGACAACTTTGCTTAACGTAGAGGCTGGGCCCGATAAACCGAGGGCGTAGGGTTTGTGACAAGGTCTCCGTCGCTCCGGTGCCCATAACTTTTGATCCGTAAGGAGTTACGCAGCGTACAGCATACCGTTGCAAAGCTCTCTGAGAGCTCCACGACGGGGGCAACAACTTGCTCGATGTGCCCTTTTTGGAGCACAAAATCGAACGTCTTCATCAGTTTCAGGCCACTTTTCTTCTTTTGCAGTATTTTTTCATCCCGGATCATAGGTTGTGAAATGTTCAAAGGACGACAACCTGACTCGCGGGACGTCAGAGGGCCCTAAAACCTATCGATATAACTTCTTGCGAGGATGTTGTGTCGTTGAAGTGGATGGGTTGTCATTAAGCCCATTGGGACTTTTGAATGGGCCATCTCTCTAGGCTGGGATTGTGAACCGTTAACACATATAGGAATTGTGTCCTCAACATGACGGGTGCGATCATACTAGCACTAATGCACCGAATCCCATCAGAACGCCGAAGTTAAGCGCGCTTGGGCGAGAGTAGTAGTAGGATGGGTAACGCCCTGGGAAGTCCTCGTGTTGCACCCCTTTTCAGTTTTTTTTGCCCTAGTTAGGGCTGCCAAGATACTTTATCCACCAAATCTCTATTGCTGAATCCCACGAAACATAGGGCAAGACAACTTCGCTTAACGTAGAGGCTGGGCCCGCAAACCAAGGGCGTAGTATTTGTGACCAGGTCTTCGTTGCTCCGGTACCCATAACTTTTGATCCGTAAGGAGTTACGCGGCGCACATCATACCGTTGCAAAGCTCTCTGAGAGCTCTACGACGGGGGCAGCCAGCTTGCTCGCTATGCTCGTTATTGGATCTGAAAATCTAACATTTTAATCAGTTTTAGGCCACTTTTCTTCTTTTGCTATGTTTATCTGTCCCGGATCATAAGTTGTGAACGGTTACAAGGACGACAACCTGACTCGCGGGACATCAGAGGGCCCTACAACGTGTGAATATAACGTCTAGCGAGGATGCTGCGTTGTTGAAGCGGATGGGCTGTCGTTAAGCACATTGGGCCTTTTGAATGGGCCATCTATCTAGGCTGGGATTGTGAACTGTTAACACATATAAGAATTGTGTCCTCAACATGACGGGTGCGAACATACCCGCACCAATGCACCGGATCCCATCAGAACTCTGAAGTTAAGCGCGCTTGGGCGAGAGTAGTACTAGGATGGGTGACCCCCAGGGAAGTCCTCCTATTGCACCCCCTTTTCAATTTTTTTTGCCCTGGTTAGGGTTGCCAAGATACTTTATCCACCAAATCTCTATTACTGAATCCCACCGAACATAGGGCAAGACAACTTCGCTTCACGTAGAGGCTGGGCCCGTAAACCGAGGGCGTAGGGTTTGGGACCAGGCCTCCGTCGCTCTGGTGCCCATAACTTTTGATCCGTACTGAGTTACGCGGCGCACAACATACCGTTGTAAAGCTCTCTGAGAGCTCTACGACGGGGGCAACCTGCATGCTCGCTGCGCCCATTTTTGGAGCCCAAAATCGAACGTTTTCATCAGTTTCAGGCCACTTTTCTTCTTTTGCTCTGTTTTTCCATCCCGGATTGTACGTCGTGAACTGTTAAAAGGACGACAACCTAACTCGCGGGACATCAGAGGGCCCTACAACGTGTCGATATCACATCTTATAAACATGCTGCGTTGTTGAAGCGGATGGGTTATCGTTAAGCCCATTGGGCCTTTTGAATGGGCCATATCTCTAGGCTGGGACTGTGAACAGTTAACACATAAAGGAATTGTGCCCTCAACATGACAGGTGCGATCATTGCAGCACTTATGCACCGGATCCCATCAGTACTCCGAAGTTAAGCGTGCTTGGGCGAGAGTAGTACTAGGATGGGTGACCACCTGGGAACTCCTCGTGTTGCACCCCCTTTTCAATTTTTTTTTCCCTAGTTAGGGTTGCCAAGATACTTTATCCACCAAATCTCTATTACTGAATCCCACGGAACATTGGGCAAGACAACTTCGCTTCACGTAGAGGCTGGGCCAGCAAACCGAGGGCGTAGGGTTTGTGACCAGGTTTCCTTCGCTCCGGTGCCCATAACTTTTGATCTGTAAGGAGTTACGCGGAGCACAGCATACCGTTGCAAAGCTCTCTGAGAGCTCCACGACGGGGGCAACAGCTTGCTCGCTGTGCCCTTTTTGTAGCCCAAAATCGAACGTTTTCATCAGTTTCAGGCCACTTTTATTCTTTTGCACTATTTTTTCATCCTGGATCATAGGTCTCGAACTGTTCAAAGGATGACAACCTGACTCGCAGGACGTCAGAGGGCCCTACAACGTGTCGATATAACGTCTTGCAAGGATGCTGCGTTGTTGAAGCGGATGGGTTGTCGTTAAGCCCATTGGGCCTTTTGAATAGGCCAACTCTCTAGGCTGGGATTGTGAACCGTTAACACATATAGGAATTGTGTCCTCAACATGACGGGTGCGATCATACTAGAAATAATGCACCGGATCCCATCAGAACGCTGAAGTTAAGCGCGCTTGGGCGAGAGTAGTACTAGGATAGGTGACCCCCTGGGAAGTCCTCGTGTTGCACCCCCTTTTCAGTTTTTTTTGCCCTGGTTAGGTTTGGCAAGATACTTTATCCACCAAATCTCTATTACTGAATCCCACGGAACATAGGGCAAGACAACTTCGTTTCACGTAGAGGCTGGGCCCGCAAACCGAGGGCATAGGGTTTGTGACTAGGTCTCCGTCGCTCCAGTGCCCATAACTTTTGATCTGTAAGGAGTTACGCTGCGCACATCATACCAATGCAAAGCTCTCTGAGAACTCTACGACGGGGGCAACCAGCTTGCTCGCTGTGCCCGATATTGGAGCCCAAAATCTAACATTTTCATCAGTTTCAGGCCACTTTTCTTCTTTTGCTATGTTCTTCCGTCCCGGATCATACGTTGTGAACTGTTACAAGGATGACAACCTGACTCGCGGGACATCAGAGGGCCCTACAATTTGTCGATATAACGTCATGCGAGGATGCTGCGTTGTTGATGCGGATGGGTTGTCGTTAAGCCCATTGGGCCTTTTGAATGGGCCATCTCTCTAGGCTGGGATTGTGAACCGTTAACACAAATAGGAAATGTGTCCTCAACATGACGGGTGCGATCATACTAGCATCAATGCACCTGATCCCATCAGAAATCCGAAGTTAAGCGCGCCTGGGCGAGAGTAGTACTTGGATGGTTGACCCCTAGGGAAGTCCTCGTGTTGCACCCCCTTTTCAGTTTTTTTTGCCATGGTTAGGGTTGCCAAGATACTTTATCCACCAAATCTTTATTACTGAATCCCACGGAACATAGGGCAAGACAACTTCGCTTCACGTAGAGGCTGGGCCTGCAAACCGAGGGCGTAGAGTTTGTGACCATTTCTCCGTCGCTCTGGTGCCCATAACTTTTGATCCGTACTGAGTTACGCGGCGCACAACATACTGTTGCAAAGCTCTCTGAGAGCTCTACGTCGGGTGCAGCCAGCATGCTCACTGTGCCCGTTTTTGGAACCCAAAATCGAACATTTTCATCAGTTTCAGGCCACTTTTCTACTTTTGCTATGTTTTTCTGTCCCAGATCGTACGTCGTGAACTGTTAAAAGGACGACAACCTGACTCGCGGGACGTCAGAGGGCCCTACAACGTGTCGATATAACATCTTGCAAGGATGCTGCGTTGTTGAAGTGGATTGGTTGTCGTTAAGCCCATTGGGACTTTTGAATGGGCCATCTCTCTAGGCTGGGACTGTGAACCGTTAACACATATAGGAATTGTGCCCTCAACATGATGGGTGCGATCGTACCAGCACTAATGCACCGCATCCCATCAAATCTCCGAAGTTAAGCATGCTTGGACGAGAGTAGTACTAGGATGGGTAACCCCCTGGGAAGTCCTCGTGATACACCCCCTTTTCAATTCTTTTTTGCCCTAGTTATGGTTGCCAAGATACTTTATCCACCAAATCTCTATTACTGAATCCCACCGAACATTGGGCAAGACAACTTCGCTTCAGGTAAAGGCTGGGCCCGATAAACCGAGGGCGTAGGGTTTCTGACCAGGTCTCCGTCGCTCCGGTGCCCATAAATTTTGATACGTAAGGAGTTACGCGGCGCACAGCATACCGTTGCAAAGCTCTCTAAGAGCTCTACGACGGGGGCAGCCAGCTCGTTCGCTGTGCCCATTTTTGGAGCCCAAAATCGAACATTTTCATCATTTTTAGGCCACTTTTCTTCTTTTGCTCTATTTTTCCGTCCCGGATCATACGTTGTGAACTGTTCAAAGGACGACAACCTAAAAAGCGGGACGTCAGAGGGCCCTACAACGTGTCGATATAACATCTTGCGAGGATGCTGCGTTGTTGAAGCGGATGGGTTGTCGTTAATCCGATTGGGCCTTTTGAATGGGCCATCTCTCTAGGCTGGGATTGTGAACCGTTAACACAAATAAGAATTGTGCCCTCAACGTGACTGGTGCGATCATACCAACACTAATGCACCGGATCCCATTAGAACTCCGAAGTTAAGCGTGCTTGGGCGAGAGTAGTACTAGGATGGGTGACCCCCTGGGAAGTCCTCGTGTTGCACCCGCTTTTCAATTTTTTTTGCCCTGGTTAGGGTTGCCAAGATACTTTATCCACCAAATCTCTATTACTGAATCCCACGGAACATTGGGCAAGACAACTTCGCTTCACGCAGAGGCTGGGCCTGCAAACTGAGGGCGTAGGGTTTGTGACCAGGTCTCCGTCGCTCCTGTGCCCATAACTTTTGATCCGTAAGGAGTTACGCGGCGCACAACATACCGTTGCAAAGCTCTCTAAGACCTCTGTGACGGGGGCAGCCAACATGCTCGCTGTGCCCATTTTTGGAGCCCAAAATCGATCATTTTCATCAGTTTCAGGCCATTTTTCTTCTTTTGCTCTGTTTTTCCATCGCGGATCATACGTCGTGAACTGTTAAAAGGATGACAACCTAACTTGCGGGACATCAGAGGTAACTACAACGTGTCGATATCACGTCCTGCAAGCATGCTGCGTTGTTTAAGTAGATGGGTTGCCGTTAGGCCCATTGGGCCTTTTGAATGGGCCATCTCTCTAGGCTGCGATTGTGAACAGTTAACACATAAAGTAATTGTGCCCTCAAAATGACGGGTGCGATCATACTAGCACTAATGCACCGGATCCCATTAGAACTCCGAAGTTAAGCGTGCTTGGGCGATAGTAGTACTAGGATGGGTGAACCCCTGGGAAGTCCTCGTGTTGCACCCGTTTTTCAATTTGTTTTGCCCTGGTTAGGGTTGCGAAGATACTTTATCCACCAAATCTCTATTACTGAATCCCACGGAACATTGGGCAAGACAACTTCACTTCACGTAGATGCTGGGCCCGCAAACCAAGGGCGTAGGGTTTGTGACCAGGTCTCCGTCGCTCCGGTGCCCATATCTTTTGATCCGTAGGGAGTTACGCGGTGCACAGCATACCGTTGCAAAGCTCTCTGAGACCTCTATGACGGGGGCAGCCAGCATGCTCGCTGTGCTTATTTTTGGAGCCCAAAATCGATCATTTTCATCAGTTTCAGGCCACTTTTCTTCTTTTGCTCTGTTTTTCCATCCCGTATCGTACGTCGTTAACTATTAAAAGGACGACAACCTAACTCGCGGGACATCAGAGGGCCGTACAACTTGTCGATATCACTTCCTGCAAGCATGTTGCGTTGTTTAAGCGGATGTGTTGTCGTTAGGCCCATTGGGCCTTTTGAATGGGCCATCTCTCTAAGCTGCGACTGTGAACAGTTAACACATAAAGAAATTATGCCGTCAACATGACGGGTGCGATCATACCAGCACTAATGCACCGGATCCCATCAGAACTCTGAAGTTAAGCGTGCTTGGGCGAGAGTAGTACTAGGATGGGTGACCCCCTGAGAAGTCCTCGTGTTGCACCCCTTTTCAATTTTTTTTGCCCTGGTTAGGGTTGCCAAGACACTTTATCCACTAAATCTCTATTACTGAAGCCCACGGAACATTGGACAAGACAACTTCGCTTCACATAGAGGCTGGGCCCGCAAACCGAGGGCGTAGGGTTTGTGACCAAGTCTCTGTCGCTCCAGTGCCCTTAACTTCTAATCCGTAAGGAGTTACGCGGTGCATAGCATAACGTTGCAAAGCTCTCTAAGAGCTCTACGACGGGGGCAGCTAGCTTGCTTGCTGTGCCCATTTTTGGAGCCAAAATCGAACATTTTCATCAGTTTCAGTCCACTTTTCTTATTTTTCTCTGATTTTCCATCCCGGATCGTACATCGTGAACTGTTAAAAGGACGACAGCCTGACTCGAGGGACATCAGAGGACCCTACAACGTGTTGATATCACGTCTTGCGAGGATGCTGCGTTGTTGAAGCAGATAGGTTGTCGTTAAGCCCATTGGGCCTTTTGAATGGGCCATCTCTCTAGGCTGGGACTGTGAACCATTAACACATATAGGAATTATGCCCTCAACAGGACGGGTACGATCATACCAGCGCTAATGCACCGGATCCCATCAGAACTCCGAAGTTAAGCGTGCTTTGGCGAGAGTAGTACTAGGATGGGTGACCCCATGGGAAGTCCTCGTGTTGCACCCCCTTTTCAATTTTTTTGCCCTGGTTAGGGTTGGAAAGATACTTTATCCACCAAATCTCTATTACTGAGTCCCACGGAACATTGGGCAAGACAACTTCGCTTCACGTAGAGGCTGGGCCCGATAAACCGTGGGCGTAGGGTTTGTGACCAGGTCTCCGTCGCTCCGGTGCCCATAACTTTTGATCCGTAATGAGTTACGCGGTGCACAGCATACCATTGCAAAGCTCTCTCAGAGCTCTACGATGGGGGCAGCTAGCATGCCCGCTGTGCCCCTTTTTAGAGCCCAAAATCGAATGTTTTCATCTGTTTCAGGCCACTTTTCTTCTTTTGCTCTGTTTTTCCATCCCGTATCGTACGTCGTGAACTGTTAAAAGGACGACAACCTGACTCGCGGGACATCAGAGTGCCGTACAACGTGTCGATATCACGTCCTGCAAGCATGTTGCGTTGTTTAAGCGGATAGGTTGTCGTTAGGCCCATTGGGCCTATTGAATGGGCCATCTCCCTAGGTTGCGACTGTGAACAGTTAACACATAAAGAAATTTTGCCGTCAACATGACGGGTGCGATCATACCAGCACTAATGCACCAGATCCCATCAGAACTCCGAAGTTAAGCGTGCTTGGGCGAGAGTAGTACTAGGATGGGTGACCCCCTGGGATGTCCTCGTGTTACACCCCCTTTTCAATTTTTTTTTTCCCCGGTTAGGGTTGCCAAGATACTTTATCCAACAAATCTCTATTACAGAATCCCACAGAACATTGGGCAAGACAACTTCGCTTCACGTAGAGGCTGGGCCCGCAAACCGAGGGCGTAGGGTTTGTGACCAGGTCTCTGTCGCTCCGGTGCCAATAACTTTTAATCCGTAAGGTGTTACACAGCGCACAACATACCGTTGCAAAGCTCTCTGAGAGCTCTAAGACGGGGGTAGCCAGCTTGCTCGCTGTGCTCGTATTTAGTGCCCAAAATCGAACGTTTTCATCAGTTTCTAGCCGCTTTTTTTCTTTTCTCTATTTTTTCGTCCAGGATCGTACGTCATGAACTGTTAAACGATGACAACCTGACTCGCGGGACATCAGAGGGCCCTACAATGTGTTGATATCATGTCCTGCGTAGAAGCTGCATTGTTGAAGCGGATGGGTTGTCGTTAAGCCCATTGGGCCTTTTGAATGGGCCATCTCTCTAGGCTGGGACTGTGAACCGTTAACACATATAGGAATTGTGCCCTCAAGGTGACGGGTGCGATCATACCAGCACGAATGCACCGGATCCCATCAGAACTCTGAAGTTAAGCGTGCTTTGGCGAGAGTAGTGCAAGGATGGGTGACCCCCTGGGAAGTCCTCGTGTTGCACCCCCTTTTCAAATTTTTTTGCCCTGGTTAGGGTTGCCAAGATACTTTATCCACCAAATCTCTATTACTGAATCCCACGGAACATTGGGCAAGACAACTTCGCTTCACGTAGAGGTTGGGCCCGCAAACCGAGGGCGTAGGGTTTGTGACTAGGTCTCCGTCTCTCCGGTGCCCATAACTTTTGATTCGTAAGGCATTACGCGGCGCACAGCATACCGTTGCAAAGCTCTCTGAGACCTCTATGGCTGTGCCCGTTCTTGGAGCCCAAAATCGAACGTTTTCATCAGTTTCAGGCCACTCTTCTTCTTTTGCGCTGTTTTTTCGTCCCGGATCATACTTTGTGAACTGTTAAAAGGATGACAACCTGACTCGCTGGACGTAAAAGGGCCCTACAACATGTCGATATAACATCTTCTGAGGTTGCTGCGTTGTTGAAGCTGATGGGTTGTCGTTAAGCCCATTGGGCCTTTTGAATGGGCCATCTTTCTAGGCTAGGACTGTGAACCGTTAACACATATAGGAATTGTGCCTCAACCTGACGGGTGCAATCATACCAGCACTAACGCACCGGATCCCATCAGAACTCCGAAGTTAAGCGTGCTTGGACGAGAGTAGTAGTAGGATGGGTGACCCCGTGGGAAGTCCTCGTGTTGCACCTCCTTTTCAATTTTTTTTTCCCTGGTTAGGGTTGCCAAGATACTTTATCCACCAAATCTCTATTACTGTGTCCCATGGAACATTGGGAAAGACAACTTCGCTTCACGTAGAGGCTGGGACCGATAAACCGAGGGCGTAGGGTTTGTGACCAGGTCTCCGTCGCTTCAGTGGCCAAAACTTTTGATCCGTAATGAGTTACGCAGTGCACAGCATACCATTGCAAAGGTCTCTGAGAGCTCTACTACGGAGGCAGCGAGCATGCTCGCTGTGCCCCTTTTCTTGAGCCCAAAATCGAACGTTTCCATCAGTTTCAAGCCACTTTTCTTCTTTTGCTCTGTTTTTCCACTCGGATCGTACGTCTTGAACTGTTAAAAGGATGACAACCTGACTCGCGGGAAATCAGAGGGTCCTACAACGTGTCGATATCACGTCTTCCAAGCATGCTGCGTTGTTGAAGCGGACGGGTTGTCGTTAAGCCCATTGGGCCTTTTGAATGGGCCATCTCTCTAGGCTGGGTCTGTGAACAGTTAACACATAAAGGAATTGTGCCCTCAACATGACAGGTGCGATCATACCAGCACTAATGCACCAAATCCCATCAGAACTCCGAAGTTAAGCGTGCTTTGGTGAGAGTAGTACTAGGATGGGTGACCACTTGGGAAGTCCACGTGTTGCACCCCCTTTTCAATTTTTTTTGCCCTGGGTAGGCTTTCCATGATACTTTATCCACCAAATCTCTATTACTGAATCCCACAGAACATTGGGCAAGACAACTTCGCTTCACGTAGGGCTGGGCCCCCAAACCGAGGGCTTAGGGTTTGTGACTATGTCTCCGTTGATCCGTTGCCCATAACTTTTGATCCGTAAGGAGTTACGCGGCGCACAGCATACCGTTGCAAACCTCTCTGAGACCTCTACGACGGGGGCAGCCAGCTTACTCGCTGTGCCCCTTGTTGAAGCGGATGGGTTGTCGTTAAGCCCATTGGGCCTTTTGAATGGGCCATCTCTCTAGGATGGGACTGTGAACCGTTAACACATATAGGAATTGTGCCGGCAACATGACGGGTGCGATCATACTAGCACTAATGCAACGGATCCCATCAGAACTCCGAAGTTAATCGTGCTTGGGCGAGAGTAGTACTAGGATGGGTAACCCCCTGGGAAGTCCTCGTGTTGCACCCCCTTTTCAATTTTTTTTGCCCCGGTTTGGGTTGCCAAGATACTTTATCCACCAAATCTCTATTACTGAATCCCACGGAACATTGGGCAAGACAACTTCGCTTCACGTAGAGGCTGGGCCCGATAAACCGAGGGCGTAGGGTTTGTGACCAGGTCTCCGTCGCTCCGGTGCCCATAAATTTTGAACCGTAATGAGTTACGCGGCGCACAGCATACCGTTGCAAAACTCTCTGAGAGCTCTACGACGGGTGCAGCCAGCATGCTCGCTGTGACCCTTTTTGGAACCGAAAATCGAACGTTTTCATCAGTTTCAGGTCACTTTTCATTTTTTACTATGTTTTTCTATCCCGGATCGTACGTTGTGAACTGTTAAAAGTGCGACAACCTGACTCGTGGTACATTAGAGGGCCCTACAACGTGTCGACATCACGTCTTCCAAGCATGCTGCGTTGTTGAAGGTGGCGGGTTGTCGTTAAGCCTATTGGGTCTTTTAAATGGGCCATCTCTCTAGGCTGGGACTGTGAACCGTTAACACATATACGAATTGTGCCCTCAACATGACGGGTGTGATCATACCAGCACTAATGCACCGGATCCCATCAGAACTCCGAAGTTAAGCATGCTTGGGCTAGAGTAGTGCAACGATGGTTGACCCCTTGGGAAGTCCTCGTGTTGCACCCCATTTTCAATTTTTTTTGCCCTGGTTAGGGTTGCCAAGATACTTTATCCACCAAATCTCTATCACTAAATCCCACGGAACATTGGGCAAGACAACTTCGCTTCACGTAGAGGCTGGGCCTGCAAACATAGGGCGTAGTGTTTGTGACCAGGTCTCCCTCGCTCCGGTGCCCATAACTTTTGATCCGTAAGGAGTTACGCGGCGCACATCATACCGTTGCAAAGCTCTCTCAGAGCTCTACGGCGGGGGAAGCCAGCGTGCTTACTGTGCCCCTCTTTGATGCCCAAAATCGAACGTTTTCATCAGTTTCGGGCCGCTTTTCTTCTTTTGCTCTGTTTTTCCATCCAGGATCGTACGTCATGAACTGTTAAAAGGACGACAACCTGACTCGCAGGACAACAGAGAGCCCCACAATGTGTTGATATCACGTCCTGCGAGGATCCTGCTTTGTTGAAGCCGATGGGTTGTCGTTAAGCCCATTGGGCCTTTTGAATGGGCCATCTCTCTAGGCTGGGACTGTGAACCGTTAACACATATACGAATTGTGCCCTCAACATGATGGGTGTGATCAAACCAGCACTAATGCACCGGATCCCATCAGAACTCCGAAGTTAAGCATGCTTGGGCGAGAGTAGTGCAACGATGGGTGACCCCTTGGGAAGTCCTCGTGTTGCACCCCATTTTCAATTTTTTTTGCACTGGTTAGGGTTGCCAAGATACTTTATCCACCAAATCTCTATCACTAAATCCCACGGAACATTGGGCAAGACAACTTCGCTTCACGTAGAGGCTGGACCCGCAAACCGAGGGCATAGGGTTTGTGACCAGGTCTCCGTTGCTCCGGTGCCCATTACTTTTGATCCGAAAGGAGTTACGCGGCAAACAGCATACTGTTGCGAATCACTCTGAGAGCTCTACGATGGGGGCAGCCAGCTTGCTCGCTGTGCCCATTTTTGGAGCCCAAAATCGAACGTTTTCATCATTTTCAGCCACTTTTTTCTTTTGCTCTGTTTTTCCGTCCCGGATCATACGTTCTGAACTGTTAAAAGGAGACAACCTGACTCGCGGGATGTCAGAGGGCCCTACAACGTGTCGATATAACGTCTTCCGATGTTGCTGCATTGTTGAAGTGGATGGGTTGTCGTTAAGCCCATTGGGCCTTTTGAATGGGCCATCTCTCTAGGCTGGGACTGTGAACCGTTAACACAGTTAGGAATTGTGCCCTCAACATGACGGGTGCGATCATACCAGCACTAATGCACCGGATCCCATCAAAACTCTGAAGTTAAGCGTGCTTGGGCGAGAGTAGTACTAGGATGGGTGACCTCCTGGGAAGTCCTCGTGTTGCACCCCCTTTTCAATTTTTTTTGCCCGGGTTAGGGTTGCCAAGATACTTTATCCACCAAATCTCTTTTACTGAATCCCACAGAACATTGGGCAAGACAACTTCGCTTCACGTAGAGGCTGGGCCCGATAAACCGAGGGCGTAGGGTTTGTGACTAGGTCTCCGTCGCTCCGGTGCCCATATCTTTTGATCCGTAAGGAGTGACGCGGCGCAAAGCATACCGTTGCAAAACTCGCTGAGAGCTCTACGACGGGGGCAGCCAGCTGCTCGTTGTGCCCATTTTCGGTGCCCAAAATCGAAGTTAAGCGTGCTTGGGCGAGAGTAGTACAAGGATGGGTTACCCCCCTGAGAAGTCCTCGTGTTGCACCCCTTTTTCAATTTTTTTTGCCCTGGTTATGGTTGCCAAGATACTTTATCCACCAAATCTCTATTACTGAATCCCATGGAACATTAGGCAAGACAACTTCGCTTCACGTAGAGGCTGGGCCAGCAAATCGAGGGCGTAGAGTTTGTGACCAGGTCTCCGTCGCTCCGGTGCCCATAACTTTTGATCCGTAAGGAGTTACACGGTGCACAGCATACCGTTCCAAAGCTCTCTGAGACCTCTACGACGGGGGCAGCCAGTTTGCTCGCTATGCTCGTTTTTGGAGCCCAAAATTGAACGTTTTCATCAATTTCTGGCCATTTTTCTCATTTTGCTCTGTTTCTCCGTCTCAAATCATACGTTGCGAACTGATAAAAGGACGACAACCTGACTCGTGGGACGTTAGAGGGCCTACAACGTGTCGATATAACGTCTTCCGAGGTTGCTACGTTGTTGAAGTGGATGGGTTGTCGTTAAGCCCATTGGGCCTTTTGAATAGGCCATCTCTCTTGGCTGGGACTGTGAACCGTTAACACATATAGGAATTGTGCCCTCAACATGATGGGTGCGATCATACCAACACTAATGCACCAGATCCCATCAGAACTTCGAAGTTAAACGTGCTTGGGCGAAAGTAGTACTAGGATAGGTGACCACCTGGGAAGTCCTCGTGTTGCACCCCCTTTTCAATTTTTTTTGCCCTGGTTAGGGTTGCCAAGATACTTTATCCACCAAATCTCTATGACGGAATCCCACGGAACATTGGGCAAGACAACTTCGCTTCACGTAAAGGCTGGGCCCGATAAACCGAGCGCATAGGGTTTGTGACCAGGTCTCCATCACTTCGGTGCCCATAACTTTTGATCCGTAAGGAGTGACGGGGCGCACAGCATACCGTTGCAAAGCTCTCTGAGAGCTCAACGACGGGGGCAGCCAGCTTGCTTGCTGTGCCGGTTTTTGGTGCCCAAAATCGAACGTTTTCATCAGTTTCAGGCCGCTTTTCTTCTTTTACTCTGTTTTTTCATCCAGGATCGTACGTCGTGAACTGTTTAAAGGACGACAACCTGACTCGTGGGACATCAGAGGGCCCTACAATGTGTTGATATCATGTCCTGCGAAGAGCTACGTTGTTGAAGCAGATGGGTTGTCGTTAAGCCCATTGTGCCTTTTGAATGGTCCATCTCTCTAGGCTGTGACTGTGAACCGTTAACACATATAGGAATTGTGCCCTCAACATGATGGGTGCGATCATACCAATACTAATGCACCAGATCCCATCAGAACTTCGAAGTTAAGCATGATTGGGCGAAAGTAGTACTAGGATGGGTGACCACCTGGGAAGTCCTCGTGTTGCACCCCCTTTTCAATTTTTTTTTCCCTGGTTAGGGTTGCCAAGATACTTTATCCACCAAATCTCTATGACTGAATCCCACGAAACATTGGGCAAGACAACATCGCTTCATGTAGAGGCTGGGCCCGCAAACCGAGGGCGTAGGGTTTGTGACCAGGTCTCCGTCGCTCCGGTGCCCATAACTTTTGATCCGTAAGGAGTGACGCAGCGCACAGCATACCGTTAAAAAGCTCTCTGAGAGCTCTACGACGGGGACAGCCAGCTTGCTCGTTGTGCCCATTTTTGGAGCCCAAAATTGAACGTTTTCATCAATTTCAGGCCAAATTTCTTCTTTTGCTCTGTTTTTCGGTCCCGGATCATACGTTGTGAATTGTTAAAATGACAACAACCTGACTCGCGAAACATCAGAGGGACCTACAACGTGTAGATATAACATCTTGCGAGGATGTTGCGTTGTTGAAGTGGATGGGTTGTCGTTAAGCCCATTGGGCCTTTTGAATGGGCCATCTCTCTAGGCTGGGTTTGTGAACCGTTAACACATATAGGAATTGTGCCCTCAACATGACGGGTACGATCATACCAGCACTAATTCACCAGATCCCATCAGAACTCCGAAGTTAAGCGTGCTCGGGCGAGAGTAGTACTAGGATGGGTGACCCCCTGGGAAGTCCTCGTGTTGCACCCCCTTTTCAATTTTTTTTGCCCTGGTTAGGGTTGCCAAGATACTTTATCCACCAAATCTCTATTACTGAATCCCATGGAACATTGGGCAAGACAACTTCACTTCACGTAAAGGCTGGGCCCGATAAACCGAGGGCGTAGGGTTTGTGACCAGGTCTCCGTCGCTCCGGTGCCCATAACAATTGATCCGTAAGGAGTGACGCGGCGCACAGCATACCGTTGCAGAATATACTTTTGCAAAGCTCTCTTAGCGCTCTACGACGGGGGCAGCCAGCTTGCTCGCTGTACCCCTTTTTGGTGCCCAAAATCAAACATTTTCATCAGTTTCAGGCCGTTTTTCTTCTTTTGGTTTTTTTTTCCGACCAGGATCGTACGTCGTGAACTATTAAAAGGACGACAACCTGACTCGCGGGACATCAGAGGGCCTTACAATGTGTTGATATCACGTCCTGCGAGGATGCTGCGTTGTTGAAGCGGATGGGTTGTCGTTAAGCCCATTGGGCCTTTTGAACAGGCCATCTCTCTAGGCTGGGACTGTGAACCGTTAACACATATAGGAATTGTGCCCTCAACATGACGGGTGCGATCATACCAGCACTAATGCACCGGATCCCATCAGAACTCCGAAGTTAAGCATGCTTGGGCGAGCGTAGTGCAAGGATGGGTGACCACCTGGGAAGTCCTCGTGTTGCACCCCCTTTTCAATTTTTTTTGCCCTGGTTAGGGTTGCCAAGATACTTTATCCACCAAATCTCTATTACTGAATCCCACGGAACATTGAGCAAGACAACTTCGCTTCACGTAGAGGTTGGGCCCACAAACTGAGGGCGTAGGGTTTGTGACCAAGTCTCCGTCGCTCCGGTGCCCATAACTTTTTATCCGTAAGGAGTTACGCGGCGCACAACATACCGTTGCAATGCTCTCTGAGAGCTCTACAATGGGGGCAGCCAGCTTGTTCGCTGTGCCCGTTTTTGGTGCCCAAAATTGAACGTTTTCATCAATTTTAGACCATTTTTCTTCCTTTGCTCTGTTTTTTCTTCCCGGATCGTATGTTGTGAACTTTTCAAAGGACGACAACCTGACTCGCGGGACGTCAGAGAGGCCTACTACGTGTCGATATATCGTCTTGCGAGGATGTTGCTTTGTTGAAGAGGATGGGTTGTCGTTAAGCCCATTGAGCCTTTTCAATGGGCCATCTCTCTAGGCTGGGATTGTGAACCGTTAACACATATAGGAATTGTGCCCTCAACATGACGGGTGCGATCATACCAGCACTAATGCACCGGATCCCATCAGAACTCCGGAGTTAAGTGCGCTTGGGCGAGAGTGGTACTAGATTAGGTGACCCCCTGGGAAGTCCTCGTGTTGCACCCCTTTTTCAATTTTGTTTGCACTGGTTAGGGTTGCCAAGATACTTTATCCATCAAATCTCTATTACTGAATCCCATGGAACATTGGGCAAGACACCTTCGCTTCATGTAGAGGCTGGGCCCGCAAACCGAGGGCGTAGGGTTTGTGACCAGGTCTCCGTCGCTTAGGTGCCCATAACTTTTGATCCGTAAGGAGTTACGCGGCGCATAGCTTACCGTTGCAAAGCTCTTTGAGAGCTCTACGACGAGGGTAGCCAGCTTGCTCGCTGTGCCCTTTTTGGAACCCGAAATCGAATGTTTTCATCAGTTTCAGGCCACTTTTCTTCCTTTGCTCAGTTTTTTGTCCCTGATCATAAGTTGTGAATTTTTAAAAGGACGAATACCTGACTCGCGCGACATCATAGGGCCCTACAACGTGTCGATATAACATCTTACGAGGATGCTGCGTTGTTGAAGCGGATGGGTTGTCGTTAAGCCCATTGGGCCTTTTGAATGGGCCATCTCTCTAGGCTGGGTTTGTGAACCGTTAACACATATAGGAATTGTGCCCTCAACATGACGGGTGCGATCATACCAGCACTAATGCACCGGATCCCATCAGAACTCCGAAGTTAAGTGTGCTCGGGCGAGAGTAGTACTAGGATGGGTGACCCCCTAGGAAGTCCTTGTGTAGCACCCTATTTTCAATTTTTTTTGCCCTGGTTAGGGTTTCCAAGATACTTTATCCACCAAATCTCTATTACTGAATCCCACGGAACATTGGGCATAACAACTTCGCTTCACGTAGAGGCTGGGCCAGTTAAACTGAGGGCGTAGGGTTTGTGACCAGGTCTCCGTCGCTTAGGTGCCCATAACTTTTGATCCATAAGGAGTTACGCGGCGCATAGCATACCGTTGCAAAGCTCTTTTAGAGCTCTACGACGAGGGTAGCCAGCTTGCTCGCTGTGCCCTTTTTGGAACCCGAAATCGAACGTTTTCATCAATTTCAGGCCACTTTTCTTCTTTTGCTCTGTTTTTTCGTTCCGGATCGTACGTCGTGAACTGTTAAAAGGATGACAACCTGACTCGTGGGACATCAAAGGGCCCTACAACGTGTTGATATCACGTCTTACAAGCATGCTGCATTGTTGAAGCGGATGGGTTGTCGTTAAGCCCATTGGCCCTTTTGAATGGGCCATCTCTCTAGGCTGGGACTGTGAACAGTTCACACATAAAAGAATTGTGCCCTCAACATGACGGGTCCGATCATACCAGCACTAATGCACCGGATCCCATTAGAACTCCGAAGTTAAGCATTCTTGGGCGAGAGTAGTACTAGGATGGTTGACCCCTTGGGAAGTCCTCGTGTTGCACCCCCTTTTCAATTTTTTTTCCCCTGGTTAGGGTTGCCAAGATACTTTATCCACCAAATCTCTATTACTGAGTCCCACGGAACATTGTGGAAGACAACTTCGCTTCACGTAGAGGCTAGGCCCGATAAACCGAGGCCGTAGGGTTTGTGACCAGGTCTCCGTCGCTCTGGTGCCCATAACTTTTGATCCGTAATGAGTTACTCAGCTCACATCGTACCGTTGCAAAGCTCTCTAAGAGCTCTACGACGGGGGCAGCGAGCATGCTCGCTGTGCCCCATTTTGGAGCCCAAAATCGAACGTTTTCATCAATTTCAGGCCACTTTTCTTCTTTTGCTATGTTTTTCCGTCCCGGATCGTACGTCGTGAACTGTTAAAAGGACAACAACCTGAATCGCGGGACATCAGAGGGCCCTACAACGTGTCGATATCACGTCTTATAAGCATGATGCATTGTTGAAGCGGATGGGTTGTCGTTAAGCCCATTTAGCGTTTTGAATGGGCCATCTCTCTAGGCTGGGACTGTGAAAGGTTAACACATAAAGGAATTGTGCCTTCAACATTACGGGTGCGATCATACCAGCACTAATGCACCGGATACCATCAGAACTCCGAAGTAAGCGTGCTTGGGCGAGAGTAGTACTAGGATGGTTGACCCCCTGGGAAGTCCTCGTGTTGCACCCCCTTTTCAATTTTTTTTGCCCTGGTTAGGGTTGCCAAGATACTTTATCCACCAAATCTCTATTACTGAGTCCCACGGAACATTGGGCAAGACAACTACACTTCACGTAGAGGCTGGGCCCGATAAACCGAGGGCGTAGGGTTTGGGACCTGGTCTCCGTCACTCCGGTGCCCATAACTTTTGATCCGTAATGAGTTACGCGGTGCACAGCATACCGTTGCAAAGCTTTCTGAGAGCTCTACGACGGGGGCATCCAGCATGCTCCCTGTGCTCCTTTTTGGTGCCCAAAATTGAACGTTTTCATCAGTTTCAGGCCACTTTTCTTCTTTTGTTCTGTTTTTTCATCCCGGATCGTACGTCGTGAACTGTTAAATGGACGACAACCTGACTCTCGGGACATCAGAGTGCCCTACAACATGTCGATATCACGTCTTCCAAGCATGCTGCGTTGTTGAAGCAGACGGGTTGTCGTTAAGCCCATTGGGCCTTTTGAATGGGCCATCTCTCTAGACTGGGACAGTGAACAGTTAACACATAAAGGAATTGTGCCCTCAACATGACGGGTGCGATCATACCAGCACTAATGCACCGGATCCCATCAGAACTCCGAAGTTAAGGGAGCTTGGGCGAGAGTAGTACTAGGATGGGTGACCACAATGGAAGTCCTCGTGTTGTACCCCCTTTTCAATTTTTTTTGCGCTGGTTAGGGTTGCCAAGATACTTTTTCCGCCAAATCTCCATTACTGAATCCCCTGGAGCATTGGGCAAGACAACTTCGCTTCACATAGAGGCTAGGCCCGCAAACCGAGAGCTCTACGATGGGGGCAGCCAGCTTGCTCGCTGTGCCCGTTTTTGGAGCCCAAAGTTGAACATTTTCATCAGTTTCAGCCCATTTTCTTCTTTTGCTCTGTTTTTCCGTCCCGGATCGTACGTTTTGAACTTTTAAAAGGACGACAACCTGACTCGCGGGACATCAGAGGGCCCAACAACTTGTCAATATAATGCCTTCCGAGGTTGCTGCGTTGTTGAAGCGGATTGGTTGTCGTTAAGCCCATTGGGCCTTTTGAATGGGCCATCTCTCTAGGCTGGGACTGTGAACCATTAACACATATAGAATTGTGCCATCAACATGACGGGTACGATCATATCAGCACTAATGCACCGTATCCCATCAGAACTCCGAAGTTAAGCGTGCTTGGGCGAGAGTAGCACTAGGATAGTTGACCCCCTGGGAAGTCCTAGTGTTGCCCCCCCTTTTCAATTTTTTTTGCCCTGGTTATGGTTGCCAAGATACTTTATCCACCAAATCTCTATTACTGAGTCCCAAGGAACGTTGGGCAAGACAACTTCGCTTCGCGTAGAGGCTGGGCCAGATAAACTGAGGGCGTAGGTTTTGTGACCAGGTCTTCGTCGCTCCGGTGCCCATAACTTTTGATCCATAAGGAGTTTTGCGACGCACAGCATACCTTTGCAAAGCTCTCTGAGAGCTCTACGATGGGGGCAGCCAGCTTGCTCGCTGTGCCCGTTTTTGCAGCCCAAAATTGAACGTTTTCATTAGTTTTAGCCCACTTTTCCTCTTTTGCTCTGTTTTTCCGTCGCGGATCATATGTTGTGAACTGTTAAAAGGACGACAACCTGACTCGCGGGACATCAGAGGGCCATACAATGTGTCAATATAACGTCTTCCGAGGTTGCTGTATTGTTGAAGCAGATGGGTTGTCGTTAAGCCCATTGGGCCTTTTGAATGGGCTATCTCTCTAGGCTGGGACTGTGAACCGTTAACACATATAGGAATTGTGCCCTCAACATAACGGGTGCGATCATACCAGCACTAATGCACCGGATCCCATCAGAACTCCGAAGATAAGGGTGCTCGGGTGAGAGTAGTACTAGAATGGTTGATCCCCTGGGAAGTCTTCGTGTTGCACCCCCTTTTCAATTTTTTTTGCCCTGGTTAGGGTTGCCAAGATACTTTATCCACC
Source organism: Ehretia macrophylla (assembly GCA_037974665.1). NCBI lineage: Eukaryota > Viridiplantae > Streptophyta > Magnoliopsida > Boraginales > Ehretiaceae > Ehretia > Ehretia macrophylla. The sequence goes on from CM075780.1 coordinate 3,164,029, forward strand.
AAATCTCTATTACTGAATCCCATGAAACATTGGGCAAGACAACTTCGCTTCACGTAGAGGCTGGGCCAGATAAACTGAGGGCGTAGGGTTTGTGACCAGGTCTCCGTCCCTCCGGTGCCCATAACTTTTGATCCGTAAGGAATTACGCGGCGCACAGCATACCGTTGCAAAGCTCTCTGAGACCTCTATGATGGGGGAAGCCAGCATGCTCGTTGTGCCCGTTTTGGAGCCCAAAATCGAACGTTTTTATCTGTTTCAGGCCACTTTTCTTCTTTTGCTCTATTTTTCCGTCCAGGATCGTACGTCGTGAATTGTTAAAAGGATGACAACCTGACTCGCAGGACATCAGAGGGCCCTACTACTTGTCGATATCACGTCTTACAATCATGCTGCATTGTTGAAGCGGATGGGTTGTCATTAAGCCCATTGGGCCTTTTGAATGAGCCATCTTTCTAGGCTGGGACTGTGAACAGTTAACACATAAAGGAATTGTGCCCTCAACATGACGGGTGCGATCATACCAGCAGTAATGCATCGGATCCCAACTGAACTCCGAAGTTAAGCGTGCTTGGGCGAGAGTAGTACTAGGATGGTTGACCCCCTGGGAAGTCCTCGTGTTGCACCCCCTTTTCAATTTTTTTTGCCCTGGTTAGGGTTGCCAAGATACTTTATCCACCAAATCTCTATTATTGAGTCCCACGGAACATTGGGCAAGACAACTTCGCTTCACGTAGAGGCTGGGCCCGATAAACCGAGGGCGTAGGGATTGTGACCAGGTTTCCGTCGCTCTGGTGCCCATAACTTTTGATCCGTAATGAGTTACGCGGCGCACAGCATACCGTTGCAAAGCTCTCTGAGAGCTCTTCGACGGGGGCAGCCAGCATGCTCGCTTTGCCCCTTTTTGGAGCCCAAAATTGCATGTTTTCATCTGTTTAAGGCCACTTTTCTTCTTTTGCTATGTTTTTCCATCCTGGATCATACGTCGTGAACTGTTAAATGGACGACAACCTGACTCGTGGGACAACAGAGGGCCCTACAACATGTCGATATGACGTCTTCCAAGCATGCTGCGTTGTTGAAGCAGACGGGTTGTCGTTAAGCCCATGGGCCTTTTGAATGGGCCATCTCTCTAGGCTGGGACTGTGAACAGTTAACACATAAAGGAATTGTGCCCTCAACATGATGGGTGCGATCATACCAGCACTAATGCACCGGATCCGATCAGACCTCCGAAGTTAAGCGAGCTTGGGCGAGAGTAGTACTAGGATGGGTGACCACTTGGGAAGTCCTCTTATTGCACCCCCTTTTCAATTTTTTTTGCCCTGGTTAGGATTGCCAAGATACTTTATCCACCAAATCTCCATTACTGAATCCCCTGGGACATTGGGCAAGACAACTTCGCTTCACGTAGAGGCTAGGCCCGCAAACCGAGGGCGTAGGATTTGTGACCAGGTCTCTATCGCTCCGGTGCCCATAACTTTGGATCCGTAAGTAGTTACTCGGTGCACAGCATACCGTTGCAAAGCTCTCTAAGAGCTCTACGACGGGGGCAGCCAGCTTGCTCACTCTGCCCTTTTTGGAGCCCAAAATTGAACGTTTTCATCAGTTTTAGCCTACTTTTCTTCTTTTGCTCTATTTTTTCATCCCGGATCATACGTTGTGAACCGTTAAAAGGACGACAACCTGACTAGCGGGACGTCAGAGGGCCCTGCAACGTGTCGATATAACGTCTTCCGAAGTTACTGCGTTGTTGAAGCGGATGGGTTGTTGTTATGCCCATTGGGCCTTTTGAATGGGCCATCTCTCTAGGCTGGGACTGTGAACCGTTAACACATTTAGGAATTGTGCCCTCAACATGACGGGTGCGATCATACCAGTACTAATGCACCGAATCCCATCAAAACTCCGAAGTTAAGCGTGCTTGGGCGAGAGTAGTACTAAGATGGGTGACCCCAGGGAAGTCCTCGTGTTGCACCCCCTTTTCAATTTTTTTTGCCCTGGTTAGGGTTGCCAAGATACTTTATCCACCAAATCTCTTTTACTGAATCCGATGGAACATTGGGCAAGACAACTTCGCTTCACGTAGAGGCTGGGCCCGATAAACCGAGGGCGTAGGGATTGTGACCAGGTTTCCGTCGCTCTGGTGCCCATAACTTTTGATCCGTAATGAGTTACGCGGCGCACAGCATACCGTTGCGAAGCTCTCTGAGAGCTCTTCGACGGGGGCAGCCAGCGTGCTCGCTTTGCCCCTTTTTGGAGCCCAAAATTGCAAGTTTTCATCTGTTTAAGGCCACTTTTCTTCTTTTGCTATGTTTTTCCATCCTGGATCATACTTCGTGAACTGTTAAATGGACGACAACCTGACTCGTGGGACAACAGAGGGCCCTACAACATGTCGATATGACGTCTTCCAAGCATGCTGCGTTGTTGAAGCAGACGGGTTGTCGTTAAGCCCATGGGCCTTTTGAATGGGCCATCTCTCTAGGCTGGGACTGTGAACAGTTAACACATAAAGGAATTGTGCCCTCAACATGATGGGTGCGATCATACCAGCACTAATGCACCGGATCCGATCAGACCTCCGAAGTTAAGCGAGCTTGGGCGAGAGTTGTACTAGGATGGGTGACCACTTGGGAAGTCCTCTTATTGCACCCCCTTTTCAATTTTTTTTGCCCTTGTTTGGGTTGCCAAGATACTTTATCCACCAAATCTCCATTACTGAATCCCCTGGGACATTGGGCAAGACAACTTCGCTTCACGTAGAGGCTAGGCCCGCAAACCGAGGGCGTAGGATTTGTGACAAGGTCTCTATCGCTCCGGTGCCCATAACTTTGGATCCGTAAGTAGTTACTCGGTGCACAGCATACCGTTGCAAAGCTCTCTAAGAGCTCTACGACGGGGGCAGCCAGCTTGCTCACTCTGCCCTTTTTGGAGCCCAAAATTGAACGTTTTCATCAGTTTTAGCCTACTTTTCTTCTTTTGCTCTATTTTTTCATCCCGGATCATACGTTGTGAACCGTTAAAAGGACGACAACCTGACTAGCGGGACGTCAGAGGGCCCTGCAACGTGTCGATATAACGTCTTCCGAAGTTACTGCGTTGTTGAAGCGGATGGGTTGTTGTTATGCCCATTGGGCCTTTTGAATGGGCCATCTCTCTAGGCTGGGACTGTGAACCGTTAACACATTTAGGAATTGTGCCCTCAACATGACGGGTGCGATCATACCAGTACTAATGCACCGAATCCCATCAAAACTCCGAAGTTAAGCGTGCTTGGGCGAGAGTAGTACTAAGATGGGTGACCCCAGGGAAGTCCTCGTGTTGCACCCCCTTTTCAATTTTTTTTGCCCTGGTTAGGGTTGCCAAGATACTTTATCCACCAAATCTCTTTTACTGAATCCGATGGAACATTGGGCAAGACAACTTGGCTTCACGTATAAGCTGGTCCCGCAAACCGAGGGCGTATGGTTTGTGACCAGGTTTCCGTCGCTCCGGTGCCCATAACTTTTGATCCGTTTTCATCAGTTTCAGGCCGCTTTTCTTCTTTTGCTCTGTTTTTTCGTCCTGTACTGTACGTCGTGAACTGGTAAAAGGATGACAACCTGACTCGCTGGACATTAGAGGGCCCTACAACGCGTCGATATCACGTCTTGCAAGCATGCTGCATTGTTGAAGTGGATGGGTTGTCGTTAAGCCCATTGGGGCTTTTGAATGGGCCATCTCTCTAGGCTGGGACTGTGAACAGTTAACACATAAAGGAATTGTGCCCTCAACATGACGGGTGCGATCATACCAGCACTAATGCACCGGATCCGATCAGACCTCCGAAGTTAAGCGAGCTTGGGCGAGAGTAGTACTAGGATGGGTGACCACTTGGGAAGTCCTCTTATTGCACCCCCTTTTCAATTTTTTTTGCCCTGGTTAGGGTTGCCAAGATACTTTATCCACCAAATCTCCATTACTGAATCCCCTGGGACATTGGGCAAGACAACTTCGCTTCACGTAGAGGCTAGGCCCGCAAACCGAGGGCGTAGGATTTGTGACCAGGTCTCTATCGCTCCGGTGCCCATAACTTTGGATCCGTAAGTAGTTACTCGGTGCACAGCATACCGTTGCAAAGCTCTCTAAGAGCTCTACGACGGGGGCAGCCAGCTTGCTCACTCTGCCCTTTTTGGAGCCCAAAATTGAACGTTTTCATCAGTTTTAGCCTACTTTTCTTCTTTTGCTCTATTTTTTCATCCCGGATCATACGTTGTGAACCGTTAAAAGGACGACAACCTGACTAGCGGGACGTCAGAGGGCCCTGCAACGTGTCGATATAACGTCTTCCGAAGTTACTGCGTTGTTGAAGCGGATGGGTTGTTGTTATGCCCATTGGGCCTTTTGAATGGGCCATCTCTCTAGGCTGGGACTGTGAACCGTTAACACATTTAGGAATTGTGCCCTCAACATGACGGGTGCGATCATACCAGTACTAATGCACCGAATCCCATCAAAACTCCGAAGTTAAGCGTGCTTGGGCGAGAGTAGTACTAAGATGGGTGACCCCAGGGAAGTCCTCGTGTTGCACCCCCTTTTCAATTTTTTTTGCCCTGGTTAGGGTTGCCAAGATACTTTATCCACCAAATCTCTTTTACTGAATCCGATGGAACATTGGGCAAGACAACTTGGCTTCACGTATAAGCTGGTCCCGCAAACCGAGGGCGTAGGGTTTGTGACCAGGTTTCCGTCGCTCCGGTGCCCATAACTTTTGATCCGTTTTCATCAGTTTCAGGCCGCTTTTCTTCTTTTGCTCTGTTTTTTCGTCCTGTACTGTACGTCGTGAACTGGTAAAAGGATGACAACCTGACTCACTGGACATTAAAGGGCCCTACAACGCGTCGATATCACGTCTTGCAAGCATGCTGCATTGTTGAAGTGGATGGGTTGTCGTTAAGCCCATTGGGGCTTTTGAATGGGCCATCTCTCTAGGCTGAGCCCAAAATTGCATGTTTTCATCTGTTTAAGGCCACTTTTCTTCTTTTGCTATGTTTTTCCATCCTGGATCATACTTCGTGAACTGTTAAATGGACGACAACCTGACTCGTGGGACAACAGAGGGCCCTACAACATGTCGATATGACGTCTTCCAAGCATGCTGCGTTGTTGAAGCAGACGGGTTGTCGTTAAGCCCATGGGCCTTTTGAATGGGCCATCTCTCTAGGCTGGGACTGTGAACAGTTAACACATAAAGGAATTGTGCCCTCAACATGCCGGGTGCGATCATACCAGAACTAATGCACCGGATCCCATCAGAACCCTGAAGTTAAGCATGCTTCGGTGAGAGTAGTACTAGGATGGGTGACCCCCTGGGAAGTCCTCGTGTTGCACCCCCTTTTCAATTTTTTTTGCGCTGGTTAGGGTTGCCAAGATACTTTATCCACCAAATCTCTTTTACTGAATCCGACGGAACATTGGGCAAGAAAACTTGGCTTCACGTCTAAGCTGGGCCTGCAAACCGAGGGCGTAGGGTTTTTGACCAGGTTTCCGTCGCTCCGGTGCCCATAACTTTTGATCTGTAAGGAGTTACGTGGCACACAGCCTACCGTTGCAAAGCTCTCTGAGAGCTCTACGACGTGGGCAGCCAGCTTGCTCATTGTGCCCATTTTTGGAGCCCAAAATCGAACGTTTTCATCAATTTCAGGCCGCTTTTCTTCTTTTGCTCTGTTTTTCTGTCCCGGATCGTACGTCGTGAACTGTTAAAAGGACGACAACCTGACTAGTGGGATATCAGAGGACCCTACAACGTGTTGATATCACGTCTTGCGAGGATGCAGCGTTGTTGAAGCGGATGGGTTGTCGTTAAGCCCATTGGGGCTTCTGAATGGGCCATCTCTCTGGGCTGGGACTATGAACCGTTAATACATATAAGAATTGTGCCCTCAACATGACGGGTGCGATCATACCAGCACTAATGCACCGGATCTCATCGGAACTACGAAGTTAAGCGTGCTTGGGCGAGAATAGTACTAGGATGGGTGACCCCCTGGGATGTCCTCGTGTTGCATCCCCTTTTCAAATTTTTTTGCCCTGGTTAGGGTTGCCAAGATAATTTATCCACCAAATCACTTTTACTGAATCCCACGGAACATTGGGCACGAAAACTTCGCTTCACGTAGAGGCTGGGCCCGATAAACCGAGGCCGTAGGGTTTGTGACCAGGTCTCCGTCGCTCCAGTGCCCATAACTTTTGATCCGTAAGGAGTAACGTGGCGTACAACATACCGTTGCAAAGCTCTCTGAGAGCTCTACCACTAGGGTAGCCAGCTTGCTTGCTGTGCCAATTATTGGAGCCCAAAATCGAACGTTTTCATCAGTTTCAGGCAACTTTTCTTCTTTTGCTCTGTTTTTCTGTCCCGGATCATACGTTGTGAACTGTTAAAAGGACGACAACCTGACCCGCGGGACATCAGAGGGCCCTACAACGTGTCGATATAACGTCTTGCGAGGATGCTTAGTTGTTGAAGCGAATGGGTTGTCGTTAAGCCCATTTGGCCTTTTGAATGGGCCATCTCTCTAGGCTGGGACTCTGAAGAGTTAACACATATAGGAATTGTGCCCTCAACATGACGGGGGCGATCATACCAATACTAATGCACCGGATCCCATCAGAACGCCAAAGTTAATCGTGCTTGGGCGAGAGTAGTACTAGGATGGGTGACCCCCTGGGAAGTCCTCGTGTTGCACCCTCTTTTCAATTTTTTTTGCCCTGGTTAAGGTTGCCAAGATACTTTATCCACCAAATCTCTTTTAGTGAATCCAGCGGAACATTAGGCAAGACAACTTCGCTTCACGTAGAGGCTGGAGCCGATAAACCGAGGGCGTAGGGTTTGTGACCAGGTCTCCGTCGGTCCGGTGCCCATAACTTTTGATCCGTAAGGAGTAACACGGCGCACAACATACTGTTGCAAAGCTCTCTGAGAGCTCTACCATGGGGCCAGCCAGCTTGCTCGCTGTGCCCATTTTTGGAGCCCAAAATAGAACGTTTTCATCATTTTCAGGCCACTTTTCTTCTTTTGCTATGTTTTTCCATCTCGGATCATACGTTGTGAACTGTTAAAAGGACGACAACCTGACCCGCGGGACATCAGAGGGCCCTACAACGTGTCGATATAACATCTTGCGAGGATGCTGCGTTGTTGAAGCGGATGGGTTGTCGTTAAGCCCATTGGGCCTTTTGAATGGGCCATCTCAATAGGCTGGGACTCTGAAGTGTTAACACATATAGGAATTGTGCCCTCAACATGACGGGTGCGATCATACCAGCACTAATGCACCGGATCCCATCAGAACTCCGAAGTTAAGCGTGCTTGGGCGAGAGTAGTACTAGGATGGGTGACCCCCTGGGAAGTCCTCGTGTTGCACCCTCTTTTCAATTTTTTTTTGCCCTGGTTAGGGTTGCCAATATACTTTATCCACCAAATCTCTATTACTGAATCCCACAGAACATTGGGCAACACAACTTCGCTTCACGTAGAGGCTAGGCTCGCAAACCGAGGGCGTAGGGTTTGTGACCAGGTCTCCGTCGCTCCGGTGCCCATAACTTTTGATCTGTAAGGAGTTACGCGGTGCACAGCATACCGTTGCAAAGCTCTCTGAGAGCTTTATGAAGGGGGCAGCTAGCTTGCTCACTTTGCCCCTTATTGGACCCCCAAATCGAACGTTTTCATCAGTTTTAGGCCATTTTTCTTCATTTACTATGTTTTTCGGTCCCGTATCGTACGTCGTGAACTGTAAAAAGGACGACAACCTGACTCGCGGGACATCAGAGGGCCCTACAACTTGTTGATATCACGTCTTGCGAGGATGCTGCGTTGTTGAAGCGGATGGGTTGTCGTTAAGCCCATTGGGGCTTCTGAATGGGCCATCTCTCTCGGCTGGGACTGTGAACCGTTAACACATATAGGAATTGTGCCCTCAACAAGACGGGTGCGATCATACCAGCACTAATGTACTGCATCTCATCAGAACTCCGAAGTTAAGCGTGCTTGGGCAAGAGTAGTACTAGGATGGGTGACCCTTGGGATGTCCTCGTGTTGCACCCCCATATCAATTTTTTTTCCCCTGGTTAGGGTTGTCAAGATACTTTATCCACCAAATCTCTATTACTGAATTCCACGGAACATTGGGCAAGACAACTTCGCTTCACGTAGAGGCTGGGCCCGCAAACCGAGGGCGTAGGGTTTGTGACCAGGTCTCTGTCGCTCCGGTGCCCATAACTTTTGATCCGTAAGGAGTTACGAGGTGCACAGCATACCGTTGCAAAGCTCTTTGAGACCTCTGCTACGGGGGCAGCCAGCTTGGTTGCTGTGCCTATTTTTGGAGACCAAAATCGAACGTTTTCCTCAGTTTCAGGCCATTTTTCTTCTTTTGCTCTGTTTTTCCGTCCTGGATCATACGTTGTGAATTGTTATAAGGACGACAACCTGACCCGCGGGACATCAGAGGGAACAACAACTTGTCGATATAATGTCTTGCGAGGATGCTGCGTTGTTGAAGCGGATGGGTTGTCGTTAAGCCCATTGGGGCTTTTGAATGGGCCATCTCACTAGCCTGGGACTGTGAACCGTTAACACATATAGCAATTGTGCCCTCAACATGACGAGTGCGATCATACTAGCACTAATGCACTGGATCTCATCAGAACTCTGAAGTTAAGCGTGCTTGGGCAAGAGTAGTACTAGCATGGGTGACCCCCTGGGATGTCCTCGTGTTGCACCCCTTTATCAATTTTTTTTGCCCTGGTTAGGGTTGTCAAGATACTTTATCCACCAAATCTCTATTACTGAATCCCATGGAACATTGAGCAAGACAACTTCGCTTGACGTAGAGGCTGGGCCCGCAAACCGAGGGCGTAGGGTTTGTGACCAGGTCTCTATCGCTCCGGTGCCCATAACTTTTGATCCGTAAGGAGTTACGAGGCGCACAACATACCGTTGCAAGGCTCTCTGAGATCTCTGCTACGGGGGCAGCCAGCTTGGTTGTTGTGCCCGTTTTTGGAGAACAAAATTGAACGTTTTCCTCAGTTTCAGGCCACTTTTCTTCTTTTGCTCTGTTTTTCCGTCCCAGATCATACGTTGTGAACTGTTAAAAGGACGAAAACCTGACTCGCGAGACGTCAGAGGGTCGTACAATGTGTCGATATAACCTCTTGCGAGGATGCTGCGCTGTTGAAGCCGATGGGTTATCGTTAAGCCCATTGGGCCTTATGAATGTGCCATCTCTCTAGGCTGGGACTGTGAACCGTTAACACATATAGGAATTGTGCCCTCAGCATGACTGGTGCGATCATACCAGCACTAATGCACTGGATCCCATCAGAATACCGAAGTTAAGCGTGCTTGGGCGAGAGTAGTACTAGGATTGGTGACCCCCTGGGAAGTCCTCGTGTTGCACCCTCTTTTCAATTTTTTTTGCCCTGGTTAGGGTTGCCAAGATACTTTATCCACCAAATCTCTTTTACTGAATCATACGGAACATTGGGCAAGATACTTCGCTTCACGTAGAGGCTGGGCCCGATAAACCGAGGGCGTATGGTTAGTGACCAGGTCTCCGTCGCTCCGGTGCCTATATTCTTTGATCCGTAGCGAGTAAAGCGGCGCACAACTTACCGTTGCAAAGCTCTCTGAGAGCTCTACCACGGGGTCAACCAGCTTGCTCTCTATACCAATTTTTGGAGCCCAAAATCGAACGTTTTCATCAATTTCAGGCAACTTTTCGTCTTTTGCTCTGTTTTTCCATCCCGGATCATACGTTGTGAACTGTTAAAAGGATCTCAACCTGACCCGCGGGACATCAGAGGGCCCTACAACTTGTCGATATAACGTCTTGCGAGGATGCTGGGTTGTTGAAGCAGATGGGTTGTCGTTAAGCTCATTGGGCCTTTTGAATGGGCCATCTCTCTAGGCTGGGACTCTGAAGCGTTAACACATATCGGAATTATGCCCTCAACATGACGGGTGCGATCATACCAGCACTAATGCACCGGATCCCATCAGAACTCCGAAGTTAAGCGTGCTTGGGCGAGAGTAGTACTAGGATGGGTAACCGCCTAGGAAGTCCTCGTGTTGCACCCTCTTTTGAATTTTTTTTGCCCTGGTTAGGGTTGCCAAGATACTTTATCCACCAAATCTCTTTTACTGAATCCCACGGAACATTGGGCAAGACAACTTCGCTTCACGTAGAGGCTGGGCCCGATAAACCGAGGGCGTAGGGTTTGTGACCAGGTCTTCGTCGCTCCGGTGCCCATAACTTTTGATCCATAAGGAGTAACGCGGCGCATAGTATACCTTTGCAAAGCTCTCTGAGAGCGCTACCACGGGGGCCGCCAGCTTACTTGCTTTGCCCGTTTTTGGAGCCCAAAATCGAACGTTTTCATCAGTTTCAGGCCACTTTCCTTCTATTGCTCTGTTTTTTCATCCCAGATCATACGTTTTGAACTGTTAAAAGGACGACAACCTGACTCGCGGGACATTAGAGGGCCCTACAATGTGTCGATATAACGTCTTGCGAGGATGCTGCGTTGTTGAAGCGGATGGGTTGTCGTTAAGCCCATTGGGCCTTTTGAATGGGCCATCACTCTAGGCTGGGACTATGAAGCGTTATCACATATAGGAATTGTGCCCTCAACATGACGAGTGCTATCATACCAGCACTAATGCACCGGATCCCATCAAGTCTCTGAAGTTAAGCGTGCTTGGGCGAGAGTAGTACTAGGACAGGTGACCCCCTGGGAAGTCCTCGTGTTGCACCCTCTTTTCAATTTTTTTTGCCCTGGTTAGGCTTGCCAAGATACTTTATCCACCAAATCTCTATTACTGTATCCCAGAGAACATTGGGCAAGACAACTTCGCTTCACGTAGAGGCTGGGCCCACAAACCGAGGGCGTAGGGTTTGTGACCAGGTCTCCGTCGCTCCGGTGCCCATAACTTTTGATCCGTAAGGAGTTATGCGGCGCACAGCATACCGTTGCAATGCCCTCTGAGACCTCTGCGATGGGGGCAGCCTGCTTGCTTGCTGTGCCCATTTTTGGAGCCCAAAATCGAACGTTTTCCTCAATTTCAAGCCACTTTTCTTCTTTTGCTCTATTTTTCTATCCCGAATAGTACGTCGTGAACTATTAAAAGGAGGACAACCTGACTCGCAGGACATCAGAGGGCCCTACAACGTGTTGATATCACGTCTTGCGAGAATGCTGTGTTGTTGAAGTGGATGGGTTGTCGTTAAGCCCATTGGGGCTTTTGAATGGGCCATCTCTCTAGGCTGGGACTGTGAACCGTTAACACATATAGGAATTGTGCCCTCAACTTGACGGGTGCGATCATACCAGCAGTAATGCACTGTATCCCATCAGAAATTCGAAGTTAAGCGCGCTTGGGCGAGAGTAGTACTAGAATAGGTGACCCCTTGGGAAGTCCTCGTGTTGCACCGCCTTTTCAATTTTTTTTTCTCTGGTTAAGGTTGCCAAGATACTTTATCCACCAAATCTCTATTACTGAATCCCACGGAACATAGGGCAAGACAACTTCGCTTCACGTAGAGGCTGGGCCTGATAAATCGAGGGCGTAGGGTTTGTGACGAGGTCTCCGTCGCTCCGGTGCCCATAACTTTTGATCCGTAAGGAGTTACGCAGCGCACAACATACCGTTGCAAAGCTGTCTGAGACCTCTACGACGAGGGCAGCTAACTTACTCACTGTGCCCATTTTTGGAGCCCAAAATCGAATGTTTTCATCAGTTTCAAGCCATTTTTCTTCTTTTGCTCTATTTTTCCATCCCTAATAATACGTTGTGAACTGTTAAAAGGACGACAACATGACTCGCGGGACATTAGAGGACCCTACAACGTGTCGTTATAACGTCTTGCGAGGATGCTGCGTTGTTGAAGTGGATGGGTTTTCGTTAAACCCATTGGGCCTTTTGAATCAGCCATCTCTCTAGGTTGGGGCTATGAACCGTTAACACATATAGGAATTGTGCCCTCAACATGACGGGTGCGATCATACCAACACTAATGCACCGGATCCCATCAGAACTCTGATGTTAAGCGTGCTTGGACGAGTGTAGTACTATGATGGGTGACCCCCTGGGAAGTCCTCGTGTTGCACCCCCTTTTCAATTTTCTTTGCCCTGGTTGAGGTTGCCAAGATACTTTATCCACCAAATCACTATGACTGAATACCACTGAACATTGGGCAAGACAACTTCATTTCACGTAGAGGCTAGACCCACAAACCAAGAGCGTAGGGTATGTGACCAGGTGTCCGTCTCTCCGGTGCCCATAACTTTTGATCCGAAATGAGTTTTGCGGCGCACAGCATACCGTTGCAATGCTCTCTGGGAGCTCTACGACGGGGGCCGCTAGCATACTCGCAGTGCCCATTTTTGGAGCCCAAAATCGAATGTTTTCATCAGTTTCAGGCCACTTTTCTTCTTTTGCACTATTTTTCAGTCGCAGATCGTATGTCATGAATTGTTAAAAGGATGACAACCTGACTCGTGACACACTAGAGGGCCCTACAACGTGTCGATATAACGTCTTCCAAGCATGCTTCGTTGTTGAAGCGGATGGGTTGTCGTTAAGCCCATTGGGCCTTTTGAATGGGCCATATCTCTAGGCTGGGACTGTGAACAGTTAACACATAAAGGAATTGTGCCCTCAACATGACGGGTGCAATCATACCAGCACTAATGCACCGGATCCCATCAGAACTCCGAAGTTAAGCGTGCTTTGGCGAGAGTAGTACTAGGATGGGTGACCCCCTGGGAATTCCACATGTTGCACCCCCTTTTCAAATTTTTTTGCCCTAGTTGGGGTTGCCAAGATACTTTATCCACCAAATCTCTATTACTGAATCCCACGGAACATTGGGCAAGACAACTTCGCTTCACGTAGAGGCTAGGTCCGCAAACTGGGGGCGTAGTGTTTGTGATTCCGTCGCTCCAGTGCCCATAACTTTTGATCCGTAAGGAGTTACACGGCGCACAGCATACCGTTGCAAAGCTCTCTAAGAGCTCTACGACGGGGGCAGCCAGCTTGCTCGTTGTACCCATTTTTGGACCCCCAAATTGAACGTTTTCTTCAGTTTCAGGCCGCTTTTCTTCTTTTGCTCTATTTTTTCCTCCAGGATCGTACGTCGTGAACTGTTAAGAGGACGACAACCTGACCGGCAGGACATCAGAGGGCCCTACAATGTGTTGATATCACATCTTGCGAGGATGCTGCGTTGTTGAAGAGGATGGGTTGTCTTTAAGCCGATTGTGCCTTTCGAATGGGCCATCTCTCTAGGCTGGGACTGTGAACAGTTAACACATAAAGGAATTGTGCCCTCAACATGACGGGTGCGATCATACCAGCACTAATGCACTAGAACCCATCAGAACTCCGAAGTTAAGCGTGCTTGGACGAGAGTAGTACTAGGATGGGTGACCCCTTGGGAAGTCCTCGTGTTGCACCAATTTTTCAATTTTTTTTGCATCGGTTAGGGTTGCCAACATACTTTATCCACCAAATCTCTTTTACTGAATCCCACAGAACATTGGGCAAGACAACTTCGCTTCACGTAGAGGCTAGGCCTGATAAACCGAGGGCGTAGGGTTTGTGACCAGGTCTCCATCGCTCCAGTGCCCATAACTTTTGATCCGTAAGGAGTTACGCGGTGTACAGCATACAGTTGCAAAGCTCTCTGAGAGCTCTACGACGGGGGCAGCCAGCTTGTTCGCTGTGCCCGTTTTTGGAGGCCAAAATTGAACATTTTCATTAGTTTCAGACCACTTTTCTTCTTTTGCTCTGTTTTTCGGTCCCGGATCATACGTTGTGAACTGTTCAAAGGACGATAACCTGACTCGCGGGATGTTAGAGGGCCCTAAAACATGTCGATATAACGTCTTGCGAGGATGCTGCGTTGTTGAAGCGGATGGGATGTCGTTAAGCCCATTGGGCCTTTTGAATAGGCCATCTCTCTAGGCTGGGATTGTGTTAACATATATAATTATTGTACCCTGAACATGACGGGTGCGATCATACCACCACTAATGCACCGGATCCCATCAGAACTCCGAAGTTAAGCGCGCTTGGGCGAGAGTAGTACTAGAATGGGTGACCCCCTGGGAAGTCCTCGTGTTGCACCCCCTTTTCAATTTTTTTTGCCCTGGTTAGGGTTGCCAAGATACTTTATCCACCAAATCTCTATTACAGAATCCCATGGAACATTGGGCAAGACAAATTCGCTTCACGTAAAGGCTGGGCCTGCAAACCGAGGGCTTAGGGTTTGTGACCAAGTCTCCGTCGCTCCGGTGCCCATAAATTTTGATCCGTAAGAAGTTACGCGGTACACAGCATACCGTTGCAAAGCTCTCTGAGAGCTCTACGATGGGGGCAGCCAGCTTGCTCGATGTGCCCTTTTTGGAGCCAAAATCGAACGTTTTCATCAGTTTCTGGCCACTTTTCTTCTTTTGCACTGTTTTTCCGTCCCAGATCATACGTTGTGAATTGTTAAAAGGAAAACTACTTGACTCGCGGGACATCAGAGGGCCCTATAACGTGTCGATATAACGTCTTGCGAGGATGCTGCGTTGTTGAAGTGGATGGGTTGTCGTTAAGCCCATTGGGCCTTTTGAATAGGCCAACTCTCTAGGCTGGGTCTGTGAACCGTTAACACATATAGGAATTGTGCCCTCAACATGATGGGTGCGATCATACCAGCACTAATGCACCAGATCCCATCAGAACTCCGAAGTTAAGCGTGCTCCGGCGAGAGTAGTACTAGGATGGGTGACCCCCTGGGAAGTCCTCGTGTTGCACCCCCTTTTCAATTTGTTTTGCCCTGGTTAGGGTTGCCAAGATACTTTATCCACCAAATCTCTTTTACGGAATCCCACGGAACATTGGGCAAGACAACTTCGCTTCACGTAGAGGCTGGGCCCACAAACCGAGGTCTTAGGGTTTGTGACCAGCTCTCCGTCGCTCCGGTACCCTTAACTTTTGATCCGTAAGGAGTTACGCGGCGCACAACATACCGTTGCAAAGCTCTCTGAGAGCTCTATGACTGGGGCAGCCAGCTTGCTGGCTGTGCCCATTTTTGGAGCCCAAAATCGAACGGTTTCATCAGTTTCAGGCCACTTTTCTTCTTTTGCTCTGTTTTTCCGTTCTAGATCGTACGTTGTGAACTATTAAAAGGATGACAACCTGACTCATGGGACGTCAGATGGCCCTACAATGTGTTGATATCACGTCTTGCAAGGATGCTGCGTTGTTGAAGCGGATGGGTTGTAGTTTAGCCCATTGGGCCTTTTGAATGGGCCATCTCTCAAGGCTGGGTCTGTGAACCGTTAACACATATAGGAATTGTGCCCTCAACATGACGGGTGCGATCATACCAGCACTAATGCACCAGATCCAATCAGAACTCCGAAGTTAAGCATGCTCGGGCGAGAGTAGTACTAGGATTGGTGTTCCACTGGGAAGTCCTCGTGTTGCACCCCTTTTCAATTTTTTTTGCCCTGGTTATGGTTGCCAAGATACTTTATCCTCCAAATCTCTATGATTGAATCCCACGGAACATTGGGCAAGACACCTTCGTTTAACGTAGAGGCTGGGCTCGCAAACCGCGGGCATAGGGTTTGTGACCAGGTCTCCGTCGCTCTGGTGCCCATAACTTTTGATCCGCAAGGAGTTACGTGGCGCACAGCATACTGTTCCAAAGGTCTCTGAGAGTTCTACGACGGGGCCAGCCCGCTTGCTCACTGTGCCCATTTTTGGAGCCCAAAATTGAACCTTTTTATCAGTTTTAGGCCACTTTCTTCTTTTGCTCTATTTTTTCATCCCGGATCATACGTCGTGAACTGTTAAAAGGATGACAACCTGACTCGCGGGACATCAAAGGGCCCTACAACGTGTCGATATCACGTCTTGCAAGCATGCTGCGTTGTTTAAGCGGATGGGTTGTCGTTAGGCCCATTGGGCCTTTTGAATGGGCCATCTCTCTAGGTTGGGACTGTGAACCGTTAACACATATAGGAATTGTGCCCTCAACATGACGGGTGCGATCATACCAACACTGATGCACCGAATCCCATCAGAACTCCGAAGTTTAGCGTGCTTGGGCAAGAGTAGTACTAGGATAGGTGACCCCCTGGGAAGTCCTCGTGTTGCACCCCATTTCAATTTATTTTGCCCTTGTTAGGGTTGCCAAGATACTTTATCCACCAAATCTCTATTTCTGAATCCCATGGAACATTGGGCAAGACAACTTCGTTTCACGTAGAGGCTGGGCCCGCAAACCGAGGGCGTAGGGTTTGTGACCAGGTCTCCGTCGCTCCGGTGCCCATAACTTTTGATCCATAAGGAGTTACGCGGCGCACAGCATATTGCTACAAAGCTCTCTGAGAGCTCTACGACGGGGGCAGATAGCATTCTCGCTGTGCCCGTTTTTGGAGCCCAAAATCGAACCTTTTCATCAATTTCAGACCACTTTTCTTCTTTTGCTCTATTTTTTCATCCCTGATCGTACGTCGTGAATTGGTAAAAGGTCGATAACCTGACTCGCTGGACATCAGAGGGACCGACAACGTGTTGATATCACGTCTTGCGAGGATGCTGCGTTGTTGAAGCGGATGGGTTGTCGTTAAGCCCATTGAGGCTTTTGAATGGGCCATCGCTCTAGGATGGGACTGTGAACCGTTAACACATATAGGAATTGTGCCCTCAACGTGACGGGTGCAATCATACCAGCACTAATGCACCGGATCTCATCAGAACTCCGAATTTAAGCGTTCTTGGGCGAGAGTAGTACTAGGATGGGTGACCCCCTGGGATGTCCTCGTGTTGCACCCCTTTTTCAAATTTTTTTGCCCTGGTTAGGGTTGCCAAGATACTTTATCCACCAAATCTCTATTACTGAATCCCACGGAACATTGGGCAAGACAACTTCGCTTCACGTAGAGGCTGGGCCCGCCAACCGAGGGCGTAGGGTTTGTGACCAGGTCTCCTTCGCTCCGGTGCCCATAACTTTTGATCCGTAAGGAGTTACGCGGTGCACAACATAACGTTGCAAAGCTCTCTGAGACCTCTGCTATGGGGGCAGTAAGCTTGCTTGCGGTGCCCCTTTTTGTATCCCAAAATCGAAAGTTTTCCTCAATTTTAGGCCACTTTTCTTCTTTTGCTATTTTTCTGTCCCGGATCATACGTTGTGAACTGTTAAAAGGACGACAACCTGACACGCGGGACGTCAGAGCGTCCTACAACATATCGATATAACGTCTTGCGAGGATGCTGCGTTGTTGAAGCGGATGGGTTGTCGTTAAGCCCATTGGGCCTTTTGAATGGGCCATCTCTCTAAGATGGGACTGTGAACCGTTAACACATATAGGAATTGTGCCCTCAGCATGACGGGTGCGATCATACTAGCACTAATGCACTGGATCCCATTAGAACTCCAAATTTAAGCATGCTTGGGCGAGAGTAGTACTAGGATGGGTGACCCCCTGGGAAGTCCTCGTGTTGCACCCCCATTTCAATTTTTTTTGCCCGGGTTAGGGTTGCCAAGACAATTTATCCACCAAATCTCTTTTACTGAATCCCACGGAACATTGGGCAAGTAAACTTCGCTTCACGTAGAGGCTGGGCCCGATAAACCGAGGGCGTAGGGTTTGTGACCAGGTCTCCGTCGCTCTGGTGCCCATAACTTTTGATCGGTAAGGAGTTACGCGGCGCACAGCATACCGTTGAAAAGCTCTCTGAGTGCTCTACCGCGGGGGCAGCTAGCTTGCTCGCTGTGACCATTTTTGGAGTCCAAAATCAAACGTTTTCATCTGTTTCAGAACATTTTTCTTCTTTGATCTGTTTTTCCGTCCTGGATCATACGTTGTGAACTGTTAAAAGGACGACAACCTGACCCGCGGGACATCAGAGGGCCCTACAACGTGTCGATATAACGTCTTGCGAGGATGCTGCGTTGTTGAAGCGGATGGGTGGTCGTTAAGCCCATTGGGCCTTTTGAATGGGCCATCTCTATAGGCTGAGACTATGAAGCGTTAACACATATAGGAATTGTGCCCTCAACAAGGCGGGTGCAATCATACCAGCACTAATGCACCGGATCCCATCAGAACTCCGAAGTTAAGCGTGCTTGGGCGAGAATAGTACTAGGATGGGTGACCCCCTGGGAAGTCCTCGTGTTGCACCCTCTTTTCAATTTTTTTTGCCCTGGTTACGGTTGCCAAGATAGATTATCTACCAAATCTCTATTACTGAATCCCACGGAACATTGGGCAAGACAACTTTGCTTCACGTAGAGGCTGGGCCCGCAAACCGAGGGCGTAGGGCTTGTGACCAGGTCTCCGTCGCTCCGGTGCCCATAACTTTTGATCCGTAAGGAGTTACGCGGCGCACAGCATACCGTTGCAAGGCTCACTGAGAGCTTTACAACGGGGGCAGCCAGCTTGCTCGATGTGCCCGTTTTTGGACCCCCAAATCGAACATTTTCATCAATTTCAGGCCACTTTTCTTCTTTTGCTCTATTTTTTCGTCCCGGGTCGTACGTCGTGAACTGTTAAAAGGACGACAACCTGACTAGCGGGAGATCAGATGGCCCTACAACGTGTTGATATCACGTCTTGCGAGGATGCTGCGTTGTTGAAGTGGATGGGTTGTCGTTAAGCCCATTGGGGCTTCTGAATGGGCCATCACTCTAGGATGGGACTGTGAACCGTTAATACATATAGCAATTGTGCCCTCAACATGACGGGTGCGATCATACCAGCACTAATGCATCGGATCTCATCAGAACTCCGAAGTTAAGCGTGCTTGGGCGAGAGTACTACTAGGATGGGTGACCCCCTGGGATGTCCTCGTGTTGCACTCCCTTTTCAATTATTTTTGCCCTGGTTAGGGTTGACAAGAACCTTTATCCACCAAATCTCTATTACTGATTCCCACGGAACATTGGGCAAGACAACTTCGCTTAACGTAGATGCTGGGCCAGCAAACCGAGGGCGTAGGGATTGTAACCAGGTCTCCGTCGCTCCGGTGCCCATAACTTTTGATCAGTAAAGAGTTACGCGGTGCACAGCATACCGTTGCAAAGCTCTCTGAGACCTCTACTACGGGGGCAGCCAGCATGCTTGCTGTGCCCATTTTTGGAGCCCAAAATCGAACGTTTTTCTCAGTTTCAGGCCACTTTTCTTCTTTTGCTCTGTTTTTTCATCCCGGATCATACTTTGTGAACTGTTAAAAGGACAATAACCTGAATCGCGGGACGTCAGAGGGTCGTACAACGTGTCGATATAACGTCTTGAGAGGATGCTGCGTTGTTGAAGCGGATGGGTTGTCATTAAGCCCATAGGACATTTTGAATGGGCCATCTCTCTAAGCTGGTACTGTGAACCGTTAACACATATAGGAATTGTGCCCTCAGCATGACAGGTGCGATCATACCAGCACTAATGCACTGGATCCCATCAGAAATCCGAAGTTAAGCGTGCTTGGGCGAGAGTAGTACTAGGATGGGTGAACCCCTGGGAAGTCCTCGTGTTGCACCCTCTTTTCAATTTTTTTTGCCCTGGTTAGTGTTGCCAAGATACTTTATCCACCAAATCTCTTTTACTGAATCCCACGGAACTTTGGGCAAGACAACTTCGCTTCACGAAGAGCCTGGGCCCGATAAACCGAGGGCGTAGGGTTTGTGACCAGGTCTCCGTCGCTCCGGCGCCCATAACTTTTGATCCGTAAGGAGTAACGCGGCGCACAGCATACCGTTGGGGGCAGCCAGCTTGCTCGCTGTGCCCATTTTTGGAGCCCAAAATCAAACGTTTTCATCCGTTTTAGGCCACTTTTCTTCTTTTGCTCTGTTTTTTCATCCCGGATCATACGTTGTGAATTGTTAAAAGGACGACAACCTAACCACGGGTCATCAGAGGGCCCTACAACTTGTCGATATAACGTCTTGCGAGGATGCTGCGTTGTTGTAGCGGATGGGTTGTCGTTAAGCCCATTGGGCCTTTTGAATGGGCCATCTCTCTAGGCTGGGACTCTGAAGCATTAAGACATATAGGAATTGTGCCCTCAACATGACGTGTACGATAATACCAGCACTAATGCACCAGATCCCATCAGAACTCCAATGTTAAGCGAGCTTGGGCGAGAGTAGTACTATGAGGGGTGACCCCCTGGGTAGTCCTCGTGTTGCATCCTATTTTCAATTTTTTTTGCCCTGGTTATGGTTGCCAAGATACTTTATCCACCAAATCTTTATTACTGAATCCCACAGAACATTTTGCAAGACAACTTCGGTTCACGTAGAGGCTAGGCCCGCACACCGTGGGCGTAGGGTTTGTGACCAGGTCTCCGTCGCTCTAATGCCCATAACCTTTGATCCGTAAGGAGTTACGCGGTGCACAGCATATCGTTGCAAAGCTCTCTGAGAGCTCTACGATGTGGGTAGATAACATTCTCGCAGTGCCCATTTTTGGAGCCCAAAATTGAACATTTTCATCAATTTCTGACCACTTTTCTTCTTTTGCTCGATTTTTTCGTCCCGGATCGTACGTCGTGAACTGGTAAAAGGACGACAACCTGACTCGCAAGACATCAGAGGGCCCTATAACGTGTTGATATCACATCTTGCAATGTTGCTGCGTTGTTGAAGCGGATGGGTTGTCGTTAAGCCCATTGGGGCTTTTGAATAGGCCATCTCTCTAGGCTGGGACTGTGAACCGTTAACACATATAGGAATTGTGCCCTCAACATGACGGGTGCGATCATTCTAGCACTAATGTACTGGATCTCATCAGAACTTCGAAGTTAAGCCTGCTTGGGCGAGAGTAGTACTAGGATAGGTGACCCCTTGGGATGTCCTCGTGTTGCACCCCCTTCTCAATTTTTTTTACCCTGGTTAGGGTTGCCAAGATACTTTATCCACCAAATCTCTATTACTGAATCCCACGGAACATTAGGCAAGACAACATCGCTTCACGTAGAGGCTGGGCCCGCAAACCGAGGACGTAGGCTTTGTGACCAGGTGTCTGTCGCTCCAGTGCCCATAACTTTTGATCCGTAAGGAGTTATGCGACGCACAGCATACCGTTGCAAAGCTCTCCGAGACCTCTGCTATGGGGGCAACCAGCTTGCTTGCTGTTCCCATTTTTGGAGCCCAAAATCAAAAGTTTTCCTCAGTTTTAGGCCACTTTTCTTCTTTTGCTCTGTTTTTCCGTCCCGGATCATACGTTGTGAACTGTTAAAAGGACGACAACCTGACTCGCGGGACATCAGAGGGTCCTACAACGTGTCGATATAACGTCTTGTGAGGATGCAGCGTTGTTGAAGCGGATGGGTTGTTGTTAAACCCATTGGGCCTTTTGAATGGGCCATCTCTCTAGGCTGGGACTGTGAACAGTTAACACATAAATGAATTGTGCACTCAACATGACAGGTGCGATCATACCAGCACTAATGCACCGGATCCCATCAGAACTCCGAAGTTAAGTGTGCTTGGGCGAGAGTAGTACTAGGATGGGTGACCCCCTTGGAAGTCCTCGTGTTGCACCCCCTTTTCAATTTTTTTTGCCCTGGTTAGGGTTGCCAAGATAGATTATCTACCAAATCTCCATTACTGAATCCCACGGAACATTGGGCAAGACAACTTTGCTTCACGTAGAGGCTGGGCCCGCAAACCGAGGGCGTAGG
Source organism: Ehretia macrophylla (assembly GCA_037974665.1). Lineage (NCBI taxonomy): Eukaryota > Viridiplantae > Streptophyta > Magnoliopsida > Boraginales > Ehretiaceae > Ehretia > Ehretia macrophylla. The sequence continues at coordinate 3,185,748 of CM075780.1, forward strand.
GTTTGTGACCAGGTCTCCGTCGCTCCGATGCCCATAACTTTTGATCCGTAAGGAGTTACGCGGCGTACAGCATACCGTTGCAAAGCTCACTGAGAGCTTTACAACGGGGGCAGCCAACTTGCTCGATGTGCCCGTTTTTGGACCCCCAAACCGAACGTTTTCATCAGTTTCAGGCCAGTTTTCTTCTTTTGCTCTATTTTTTCGTCCCGGGTCGTACGTCGTGAACTGTTAAAAGGACGACAACCTGATTAGCGGGACATCAGAGGGCCCTACAACGTGTCGATATAACGTCTTGCGAGGATGCTGCGTTGTTGAAGCGGATGGGTTGTCGTTAAGCCCATAGGGCCTTTTGAATGGGCCATCTCTCTAGGCTGCGACTGTGAAGCATTAACACATATAGGAATTGTGCCCTCAACATGACGGGGGCGATCATACCAGCACTAATGCACCGGATCCCATCAGAACTCCGAAGTTAAGCGTGCTTGGGCGAGAGGAGTACTAGGATGGGTGACCCCCTGGGAATTCCTCGTGTTGCAACCTGTTGTCAATTTTTTTTGCCCTAGTTAGGGTTGCCAAGATACTTTATCCACCGAATCTCTATTACTGAATCCCACAGAACATTGGGCAAGACAACTTCGCTTCACGTAGAGGCTGGGCCCGCAAACCTAGGGCGTAGGGTTTGTGAACAGGTCTCCGTCGCTCCGGTGCCCATAACTTTTGATCCGTAAGGACTTACGCGGCCCACAGCATACCGTTGAAAAGCTCTCTGAGAGCTCTACGATGGGGGCAGCCAGCTTGCTAGTTATGCCCATTTTCGGAGCCCAAAATCGAATGTTTTCATTAGTTTTTGGCCACTTTTCTTCATTTGCTATGTTTTTCCATCCCGGATCGTACGTCGTGAACTGTTAAAAGGACGACAACCTGACTTGCGGGACATCAGAGGGCCCTACATGTTGATATCACGTCTTGCGAGGATGTTGCGTTGTTGAAGCGGATGGGTTGTCGTTAAGCCCATTGGGCCTTTAGAATGGGCCATCTCTCTGGGCTCGGACTGTGAACCGTTAACACATATAGGAATTGTGCCCTCAACATGACGGGTGCGATCATACCAGCACTAATGCACTGGATCCCATCTGAACTCGAAAGTTAAACGTGATTGGGCGAGAGTAGTACTAGGATGGGCGACCCCCTGAGAAGTCCTCGTGTTGCACCCCCTTTTCAATTTTTTTTGCCCTGGTTAGGCTTGCCAAGATACTTTATCCACCAAATCTCGATTACTGAATCCCACAAAACATTGGGCAAGACAACTTCACTTCACGTAGAGGTTGGCCTACAAACCGAGGACGTAGGTTTTGTGAACAGCTCTCCGTCGCTCCGGTGCCCATAACTTTTGATGCGAAAGGAGTTATGCGGCGCACAGCATACCGTTGCAAAGCTCTCTAAGATCTCTACGACTGGGGAAGCCAACTTTCTCGCTGTGCCCATTTTTTGAGCCCAAAATCGAACGTTTTTATCAGTTTCAGGCCACTTTTCTTCTTTTGCTCTATTTTTCCTTCCCTGATCGTACGCCGTGAACTGTTAAAAGGACGAAAACCTGACTCGCGGGACATCAGAGGGCCTTACAACGTGTCAATATCACGTCTTGCAAGCATGCTGCGTTGTTGAAGCGGATGGGTACTCGTTATGCCCATTGGGACTATTGAATGGGCAATCTCTCTAGGCTGGGATTGTGAACTGTTAACACAAAAAGGAATTGTGCCCTCAACATGACGGGTGCGATCATACCAGCACTAATGCAACGGATCCCATCAGGACTCCGAAGTTAAACATGCTTGGGCGAGAGTAGTACTAGGATGGGTGACCACCTGGGAAGTCCTCGTGTTGCACCCCCTTTTCAATTTTTTTTGCCCAGGTTAGGGTTGCCAAGATAATTTATCCACCAAATCTATATTACTGAATCCCACAGAACATGGGGCAAGACAACTTCGCTTCACGTAGAGGCTGGGCCCGCAAACCGAGGGCATAGGGTTTGTGACCAAGTTTTCGTCGCTCCGGTACCCATAACTTTTGATCCGTAAGGAGTTACGCGGCGCTCAGCATACCGTTGCGAAGCTCTCTGAGAGCTCTATGACGGGGGCTGCCAGCTTGCTTGCTGTGCCCTTTTTGGAGCCCAAAATCGAACGTTTTCATCAGTTTCAGGCTACTTTTCTTTTTTTGCTCGGTTTTTCCGTCCCGGATCGTACGTCATGAACTGTTAAAAGGACGACAACCTGACTCGTGGGACATCAGACGGCCCTACAACGTGTTGATATCACGTCTTGCGAGGATGCTGCGTTGTTGAAGCAGATGGTTTGTCGTTAAGCCCTTTGGTCCTTTTGAATGGGCCATCTCTCTAGGCTGGGACTGTGAACCGTTAAAACATATAGGAATTGTGCCCTCAACATGACGGTTGCGATCATACCAGCACTAATGCAATGGATCCCATCAGAACTCCGAAGTTAAGGGTGCTTGGGCGAGAGTAGTACTAAGATGGGTGACCCCCTGGGAAGTCCTCGTGTTGCACCCCCTTTTCAATTTTTTTTGCCCAGGTTAGGGTTGCCAAGATACTTTATCCACCAAATCTCTATTACTGAATCCAACGGAACATTGGGCAAGACAACTTCACTACACGTACAGGCTGGGCCCGCAAACCGAGGGAGTATGGTTTGTGACTAGGTCTCCGTCGCTCCTATGCCATAACTTTTGATCCGTAAGGAGTTACGCGGCGCACAGCATACCGTTGCAAAGCTCTCTAAGACCTCTACGACGGGGGCAACAAGCTTGCTCGCCTTGCCCATTTTTGGAGCACTAAATAGAACATTTTCATCAGTTTCATGCCACTTTTCTTCTTTTGCTTGTTTTTTCATCCCGGATCATACGTTGTGAACTGTTAAAAGGATGACAACCTGACTAGCAGAGGGCCTTACAATGTGTCGATATAACGTCTTGCGAGGATGCTGCGTTGTTGAAGCGGATGGGTTGTCGTTAAGCCCATTGGGCCTTTTGAATGGGCCATCTCTCTAGGCTGGGACTATGAACCGTTAACACATATAGGAATTGTGCCCTCAACATGACGGGTGCGATCATACCAGCACTAATGAACTGGATCCCATCTGAACTCGAAAGTTAAACGTGCTTGGGCGAGAGTAGTACTAGGATGGGCGACCCCTTGAGAAGTCCTCGTGTTGCACCCCCTTTTCAATTTTTTTTGCCCTGGTTAGGGTTGCCAAGATACTTCATCCACCAAATCTCGATTACTGAATCCCACAAAAGATTGGGCAAGACAACATCACTTCACGTAGTGGTTGGCCTGCAAACCGAGGACGTAGGTTTTGTGACCAACTCTCTGTTGCTCCGGTGCCCATAACTTTTGATGCGAAAGGAGTTATGCGGCGCACAGCATACCGTTGCAAAGCTCTCTAAGCTCTCTACGACTGGGGAATCCAACTTGCTCGCTGTGACCATTTTTGGAGCCCAAAATTGAACGTTTTTATTAGTTTCAGGCCATTTTTATTCTTTTGCTCTGTTTTTCCTTCCCTGATCGTACGTCGTGAACAGTTAAAAGGACGAAAACCTAACTCGCGGGACATCAGAGGGCCTTACGATGTGTCGATATCACGTCTTGCAAGCATGCTGCATTGTTGAAGCGGATGGGTTGTCGTTAAGCCCATTGGCACTATTGAATGGGCAATCTCTCTAGGCTGGGACTGTGAACAGTTAACACAAAAAGGAATTGTGCCCTCAACATGACGGGTGCAATCTTACCAGCACTAATGCAACGGATCACATCAGGACTCCGAAGTTAAGCGTGCGTGGGCGAGAGTAGTACTAGGATGGGTGACCACCTGGGAAGTCCTCGTGTTGCACCCCATTTTCAATTTTTTTTGCCATGGTTAGGGTTGCCAAGATAATTTATCCACCAAATCTATATTACTGAATCCCACAGAACATGGGGCAAGACAACTTCGCTTCACGTAGAGGCTGGGCCCACAAACCGAGGGCATAGGGTTTGTGACCAAGTTTCCGTCGCTCCGGTGCCCATAACTTTTGATCCGTAAGGAGTTACGCGGCGCTCAGCATACCGTTGCAAAGCTCTCTGAGAGCTCTATGACGGGGGCTGCCAGCTTGCTCGCTGTGCCCTTTTTGGAGCCCAAAATCGAACGTTTTCATCAGTTTCAGGCTGCTTTTCTTTTTTTGCTCAGTTTTTTCGTCCCAGATCGTACGTCGTGAACTGTTAAAAGGATGACAACCTGACTCGCGGGACATCAGATGGCCCTACATCGTGTTGATATCACGTCTTGCGAGGATGCTGCGTTGTTGAAGCAGATGGTTTGTCGTTAAGCCCGTTGGGCCTTTTGAATGGGCGATCTCTCTAGGCTGGGACTGTGAACCGTTAACACATATAGGAATTGTGCCCTCAACATGACGGTTGCGATCATACCAGCACTAATGCACTGGATCCCATCAGAACTCTGAAGTTAAGGGTGCTTGGGCGAGAGTAGTACTAGGATGGGTGACCCCCTGGGAAGTCCTCGTGTTGCACCCCCTTTTCAATTTTTTTTGCCCGGGTTAGGGTTGCCAAGATACTTTATCCACCAAATCTCTATTACTGAATCACACGGAACATTGGGCAAGACAACTTCACTTCACGTACAGGCTGGGCCCGCAAACCGAAGGAGTATGGTTTGTGACTAGGTCTCCGTCGCTCCTGTGCCCATAACTTTTGATTTGTAAGGAGTTATGCGGCGCACAGCATACCGTTCCAAAGCTCTCTAAGACGGGGGCAGCCAGCTTGCTCGCCTTGCCCATTTTTGGAGCCCAAAATCGAACGTTTTCATCAGTTTGTTGCCAGTTTTCTTCTTTTGCTATGTTTTTCCTCCCGGATCATACGTTGTGAACTGTTAAAAGGATGACTACCTGACTTGCAGAGGGCCTTACAATGTGTCGATATAACGTCTTGCGAGGATGCTGCGTTGTTGAAGCGGATGGGTTGTCGTTAAGCCCATTGGGGCTTTTGAATGGGCCATCTCTCTAGGTTGGGACTGTGAACCGTTAACACATATAGGAATTGTGCCCTCAACATGACGGATGCGATCATACTAGCACTAATGTACTGGATCTCATCAAAACTCCGAAGTTAAGCGTGCTTGGGCGAGAGTAGTACTAGGATTGGTGACCCCTTGGGATGTCCTCGTGTTGCACCCCCTTCTCAATTTTTTTTGCCCTGGTTAGGGTTGCCAAGATACTTTATCAACCAAATCTCAATTACTGAATCCCACGGAACATTAGGCAAGACAACATCGCTTCACGTAGAGGCTGGGCCCACAAACCGAGGGCGTAGGCCTTGTGACCTGGTGTCTGTCGCTCCGGTGCCCATAACTTTTGATCCGTAAGGAGTTACGCGGCGCACAGCATACCGTTGCAAAGCTCTCCGAGACCTCTGCTATGGGGGCAGCCAGCTTGCTTGCTGTTCCCGTTTTTGGAGCCCAAAATCAAACGTTTTCCTCAGTTTTAGGCCACTTTTCTTCTTCTGCTCTGTTTTTTCGTCGCGGATAATACGTTATGAACTGTTGAAAGGACAACAACCTGACTCGCGGGATGTCAGAGGGTCCTACAACGTGTCGATATAACGTCTTGTGAGGATGCTACGTCGTTGAAGCGGATGGGTTGTCGTTAAGTCTATTGCGCCTTTTGAATGGGCCATCTCTCTAGGCTGGGACTTTGAACCGTTAACACATATAGGAATTGTGCCCGCATCATGACGGGTGCGATCATACCAGCAGTAATGCACTGGATCCCATCCGAACTCCGAAGTTAAGCGTGCTTGGACGAGAGTAGTACTAGGATGGGTGATCCCCTGGGAAGTCCTCGTGTTGCACCCCCTTTTCAATTTTTTTTGCCCTGGTTAGGGTTTCCAAGATACTTCATCCACCAAATCTATTTTAGTGAATCCCACGGAACATTGGGCAAGACAACTTCGCTTCACGTTGAGGCTTGGCCCGATAAATCGAGGGCGTAGGGTATGTGACCAGGTCTCCATCGCTCCGGTGCCCATAACTTTTGATCCGTAAGGAGTAACGCGGAGCACAGCATACCGTTGCAATGCTCTATAAGAGCTCTACCACGGGGGCAGCCAGCTTGCTCACTGTGACCATTTTTGGAGCCCAAAATCGAACGTTTTCATCAGTTTCAAGCTAGTTTCCTTCTTTTGCTCAGTTTTTCAGTACCGGATAATACGTTGTGAACTGTTAAAAGGACGACAACCTGACTCGCGGGACATCAGAGGGCCCTACAACGTGTCGATATAACATCTTGCGAGGATGCTGCGTTGTTGAAGCCGATGGGTTGTCGTTAAGCCCAGAGGGCCTTTTGAATGGGCCATCTCTCTAGGCTGCGACTGTGAAGCATTAACACATATAGGAATTGTGCCCTCAACATGACGGGTGCGATCATACCAGCACTAATGCACCGGATCCCATCAGAACTCCGAAGTTAAGCGTGCTTGGGCGAGAGGAGTACTAGGATGGGTGACCCCCTGGGAAGTCCTCGTGTTGCACTCTGTTTTCAATTTTTTTTGCCCTGGTTAGGGTTGCCAAGATAGTTTATCCACCGAATCTCTATTACGGAATCCCACAGAACATTGGGCAAGACACCTTCGTTTCACGTAGAGGCTGGTCCGGCAAACCTTGGGCGTAGGGTTTGTGAACAGGTCTCCGTCGCTCCGATGCCCATAACTTTTGATCCGTAAGGAGTTACGCGGCCCACAGCATACCGTTGAAAAGCTCTATGAGAGCTTTACGACTGGGGCAGCCAGCTTGCTCGTTGTGCCCATTTTTGGAGCCCAAAATCGAACGTTTTCATCAGTTTTTGGCCAATTTTCTTCCTTTTCTCTGTTTTTCCATCCCGGATCGTACGTCGTGAACTGTTAAAAGGACGACAACCTGACTTGCGGGACATCAGAGTGCCCTACAACTTGTTGATATCACGTCTTGCGAGGATGTTGCGTTGTTGAAGCAGATGGGTTGTCGTTAAGCCCATTGGGCCTTTTGAATGGGCCATCTCTCTAGGCTGGGACTGTGAACCGTTAACACATATAGGAATTGTGCCCTCAACATGACGGGTGCGATCATACCAGCATTAATGCACTGGATCCCAACTGAACTCGAAGTTAAACGTGCTTGGGCGAGAGTAGTACTAGAATGGGCGACCCCCCGAGAAGTCCTTGTGTTGCACCCCCTTTTCAATTTTTTTTGCCCTGGTTAGGGTTGCCAAGATACTTTATCCACCAAATCTCGATTACTGAATCCCACAAAACATTGGGCAAGACAACTTCACGTCACGTAGAGGTTGGCCTGCAAACCGAGGACGTAGGTTTTGTGACCAACTCTCCGTCGCTCCGGTGCCCATAACTTTTGATGCGAAAGGAGTTATGCGGCGCACAGCATACCGTTGCAAAGCTCTCTAAGATCTCTACGACTGGGGAAGCCAACTTGCTCGCTTTGCCCATTTTTGGAGCCCAAAATCGAACGTTTTCATCAGTTTCAGGCCACTTTTCTTCCTTTGCTCTGTTTTTCCTTCCCTGATCGTACGTCGTGAACTGTTAAAAGGACGAAAACCTGACTCGCGGGACATCAGAGGGCCTTACAACGTGTCGATATCACGTCTTGCAAGCATGCTGCGTTCTTGAAGCGGATGGGTTGTCGTTAAGCCCATTGGGACTATTCAATGGGCAATCTCTCTAGTCTGGGACTGTGAACAGTTAACACAAAAAGGAATTGTGCCCTCAACATGACGGGTGCGATCATACCAGCACTAATGCAATGGATCCCATCAGGACTCCGAAGTTAAGCGTGCTTGGGCGAGTGTAGTACTAGGATGGGTGACCACCTGGGAAGTCCTCGTGTTGCACCCCCTTTTCAATTTTTTTTGCCCTGGTTAGGGTTGCCAAGATAATTTATCCACCAAATCTATATTACTGAATCCCATAGAACAAGGGGCAAGACAACTTCGCTTCACGTAGAGGCTGGGCCCGCAAACCGAGGGCATAGGGTTTGTGACCAAGTTTCCGTCGCTCCGGTGCCCATAACTTTTGATCCGTAAGGAGTTATGCGGCGCTCAGCATACCGTTGCAAAGCCCTCTGAGAGCTGTATGACGGGGGCTGCCAGATTGCTCGCTGTGCCCTTTTTGGAGCCCAAAATCGAACGTTTTCATCAGTTTCAGGCTGCTTTTCTTTTTTTGCTCGGTTTTTCCGTCCCAGATCATACGTCGTGAACTGTTAAAAGGACGACAACCTGACTCGCGGGACATCAGATGGCCCTACTACGTGTTGATATCACGTCTTGCGAGGATGTTGCGTTGTTGAAGCAGATGATTTGTCGTTAAGCCCATTGGGCCTTTTGAATGGGCCATCTCTCTAGGATGGGACTGTGAACCGTTAACACATATAGGAATTGTGCCCTCAACATGACGGTTGCGATCATACCAGTACTAATGCACTGGATCCCATCAGAACTCCGAAGTTAAGGGTGCTTGGGCGAGAGTAGTACTAGGATGGGTGACCCACTGGGAAGTCCTCGTGTTGCACCCTCTTTTCAATTTTTTTTGCCCGGGTTAGGGTTGCCAAGATACTTTATCCACCAAATCTCTATTACTGAATCCCACGGAACATTGGGCAAGACAACTTCACTTCACGTACAGGCTGGGCCCGCAAACCGAGGGAGTATAGTTTGTGACTAGGTCTCCGTCACTCCTGTGCCCATAACTTTTGATCCGTAAGGAGTTACGCGGTGCACAGCATACCGTTGCAAAGCTCTCTAAGACCTCTACGTCGGGGACAACCAGCTTGCTCGCCTTGCCCATTTTAGGAGCCCAAAATCGAACGTTTTCATCAGTTTCATGCCACTTTTCTTCTTTTGCTATGTTTTTCCGTCCCGGATCATACGTTGTGAACTGTTAAAAGGATGACAACCTGACTCGCAGAGGGCCTTACAATGTGTCGATATAACGTCTTGAGTGAATGCTGCGTTGTTGAAGCGGATGGGTTGCCGTTAAGCCCATTGGGCCTTTTGAATGGGCCATCTCTCTAGGATGGGACTGTGAACTGTTAACACATATAGGAATTGTACCCTCAACATGACAGGTGCGATCATACCAGCACTAATGCCCCAGATACCATCAGAACTCTAAAGTGAAGCGTGATAGGGCGAGAGTAGTACTAGGATGGGTAACCCCTTGGGAGTCCTCGAGTTGCACCCCCTTTTCAATTTTTTTTGTCCTGGTTAGTGTTCTCAAGATACATTATCCCCCAAATCTCTATTACTGAATCCCACGAAACATTGGGCAAGACAACTTCGCTTCACGTAGAGGCTGGGCCAGCAAACCGAGGGCGTAGGGTTTGTAACCAGGTCTCCGTCGCTCCGGTGCCCATAACTTTTGATTCGTAAGGAGTTACGCGGTGCACAGCATATGTTGCAAAGCTCTCTAAGAGCTCTACGACGGGGGCAACCTGCTTGCCTGCGGTGCCCTTTTTGGAGCCCAAAATTGAACGTTTTCATCAGTTTCAGGCCACTTTTCTTCTTTTGCTCTGTTTTTCCTTCTCGAATCGTACGTCGTGAACTGTTAAAAGGACGACAACCTGACTCGCGGGACATCAGAGGGCCCTACAACGTGTTGATATCACGTCTTCCGAGGATGCTGCGTTGTTGAAGCAGATGGGTTGTCGTTAAGCCCATTGGGCCTTTTGAATGGGCCATCTCTCTAGGCTGCGACTATGAACCGTTAACACATTTAGGAATTGTGCCCTCAACATGACGGGTGCGATCATACCAGCACTAATGCACCGGATCCCATTAGAACTCTGAAGTTAAGCGTGCTTGGGCGAGAGTAGTACTAGGATGGGTAACCCCTTGAGAAGTCCTCATGTTGCACCCCCTTTTCCATTTCTCTTGCCCGGGTTAGGGTTGCCTAGATACTTTATCCACCAAATCTCTATTACTGAATCCCACAGAACATTGGGCAAGACAACTTCGCTTCACGTAGAGGCTGGGCCCGCAAACCGAGGGCGTAGGGTTTGTGACCAGGTTTCCGTCGCTCCGGTGCCCAGAACTTTTGATCCGTAAGGAGTTACGCGGCGCATAGCATACCGTTGCAAAGCACTCTGAGAGCTCTATGACGGGCGCAGTCAGCTTGCTCGCTGTGCCCATTTTTGGAGCCCAAAATCGAATGTTTTCATCAGTTTTAGGACGCTTTTCTTCTTTTGCTCGATTTTCCTGTCCCGGATCGTACGTCGTGAACTGTTAAAAGGACGACAACCTGACTCGCATGATATCAGAGGGCCCTACAACGTGTTGATATCACGTCTTGCGAGGATGTTGCGTTGTTGAAGCGGATGGGTTGTCGTTAACCGATTGGGCCTTTTAAATGGGCCATCTCTCTAGTCTGGGACTGTGAACCGTTAACACTTATAGGAATTGTGCCCTCAACATGATGGGTGTGATCATACCAGTTATGCACCGGATACCGTCAGAACTCCGAAGTTAAGCGTGCTTGGGCGAGAGTAGTACTAGGATGGGTGACCCCCTGGGAAGTCCTCGTGTTGCACCCCCTTTTCAATTTTTTTTGCCCGGGTTAGGGTTGCCAAGATACTTTATCCACCAAATCTCTATTATTGAATCCCACGGAACATTGGGCAAGAAAACTTCGCTTCACGTAGAGGCTGGGCCCGCAAACCGAGGGCGTATGGTTTGTGACACGGTCTCCGTCGCTCCGGTGCCCATAACTTTTGATCCGTAAGGAGTTACGCGGCGCACAGCATACCGTTGCAAAGCTCTCTGAGACCTCTACGACGGGGGCAGCCAGCTTGCTCGCTTTGCCCATTTTTGGAGCCCAAAATTGAACGTTTTCATCAGTTTCAGGAAGCTTTTCCTCTTTTGCTCAATTTTTCAGTCCCAAATCGTACGTCGTGAACTGTTAAAAGGACGACAACCTGACTCGCGGGACATCAGAGGGCCCTACAATGTGTTGATATCACGTCTTGCGAGGATGCTGCATTGTTGAAGCAGATGGGTTGTCGTTAAGCCCATTGGGCCTTTTGAATGGGCCATCTCTCTAGGTTGGGACTGTGAACCGTTAACACATATAGGAATTGTGCCCTCAACATGACGGGTGCGATCATACAGGCACTAATGCACCGGATCCCATCAGAACTCCGAAGTTAAGCATGCTTGGGCGAGAGTTGTCCTAGGATGGGTGACCCCCTAGGAAGTCCTAATGTTGCACCCCCTTTTCAATTTTTTTTGCCTTGGTTAGGGTTGCCAAGATACTTTACCCACCAAATCTCTATTAAGGAATCCCACGGAAAATTGGACAAGACAACTTCGCTTCACGTAGAGGCTGGGCCCGATAAACCGAGGGAGTAGGGTTTGTGACCAGGTCTCCGTCGCTCCGGTGCCCATAACTTTTGATCCGTAAGGAGTTACGCGGTGCACAGTATAGCGTTGCAAAGCTCTCCGAGAGCTCTACGATGAGAGCAGCTAGCTTGCTCGTTGTGCCCTTTTTGGAGCCCAAAATTGAATGTTTTCAAAAGTTTCAGGATGCTTTTCTTCTTTTGCTCCATTTTTCTGTCCTGGATCGTATGTCGTGAACTGTTAAAAGGACAACAACCTGACTCGCGGGACATCAGAGGGCCCTACAACGTGTTGATATCAAGTCTTGCGAGGATGCTGCGTTGTTGAAGCGGATGGGTTGTCGTTAAGCCCATTGGGCCTTTTGAATGGGCCATCTCTCTACGCTGGGACTGTGAACCGTTAACACATATAGTAATTATGCCCCCAACATGATGGGTGCGATCATACCAGCACTAATGCACCGGATCCCATCAGAACTCCAAAGTTAAGCGTGCTTGGGCGAGAGTAGTACTAAGATGGGTGACCCCTTGCGAAGTCCTCATGTTGCACCCCCTTTTAAATTTTTTTTGCCCGGGTTAGGGTTGCCAAGATACTTTATCCACCAAATCTCTATTAATGAATACCACGGAACATTGGGCAAGACAACTTCGCTTCACGTAGAGGCAGGGCCCGCAAACCGAGGGCGTAGTCTTTATAACCCGGTTTCCTTCGCTCCGGTGCCCATAACTTTTGATCCGTAAGGAGTTACGTGGCACACAGCATACCGTTGCAAAGCTCTCTGGGAGCTCTACGACGGGGGCAGCCAGCTTGCTCGGTGTGCCCATTTTTGGAGCACAAAATTGAACGTTTTCATCAGTTTCAGGACGCTTTTCTTCTTTGGCTCTATTTTCCTTCCCGAATCGTACGTCGTGAACTGTTAAAAGGACGACAACCTGACTCGCGGGACATCAGAGGGCCCTACAATGTGTTGATATCACGTCTTGCGAGGATGCTGAGTTGTTGAAGCAGATGGGTTGTCGTTAAGCACATTGGGCCTTTTGAATGGGCCATCTCTCTAGGCTGGGACTGTGAACCGTTAACACATATAGGAATTGTGCCCACAACATGACGGGTGCGATCATACTAGCACTAATGCACCGGATCCCATTAGAACTCTGAAGTTAAGAGTGCTTGGGCGAGAGTAGTACTAGGATGGGTGACCCCCTGGGAAGTCCTCATGTTACACCCCCTTTTCAATTTTTTTTGCCCGGGTTAGTGTTGCCAAGATACTTTATCCACCAAATCTCTATTACTGAATCCCATGGAACATTGGGCAAGACAACTTCGCTTCACGTAGAGGCTGGGCCTGCAAACCGAGGCGAAGGGATTGTGACCATGTTTCCGTCGCTCCGGTGCTCATAACTTTTGATCCGTAAGGAGTTACGCGGCGCATAGCATACCGTTGCAAAGCTCTCTAAGAGCTCTATGACGGGCACAGTCAGCTAGCTGACTGTGCCCATTTTTGGAGCCCGAAATCGAATGTTTTCATCAGTTTCAGGACGTTTTTCTTCTTTTGCTCGATTTTTCCCTCCCGGATCGTACATCGTGAACTGTTAGAAGGACGACAACCTGACTCGCAGGATATCAGAGGGCCCTACAACATGTTGATATCATGTCTTGCGAGGATATTGCGTTGTTGAAGCGGATGGGTTGTCGTTAAGCCCATTAGGCCTTTTGAATGGGCCATCTCTCTAGACTGCGACTGTGAACCGTTAACACATATAGTAATTGTGCCCTCAACATGATGGGTGTGATCATACCAGCACTAATGCACCGGATCCCATCAGAACTCCGAAGTTAAGCGTTCTTGGGAGAGAGTAGTACTAGGATGGGTGACCCCCTGGGAAGTCCTCGTGTTGCACCCCCTTTTCAATTTTTTTTGCCCGGGTTAGGGTTGCCAAGATACTTTATCCCCCAAATCTCTATTATTGAATCCCACGGATCATTGGGCAAGACAACTTCGCTTCACGTAGAGGCTGGGCCCGCAAACCGAGGGCGTATGGTTTGTGACCAGGTCTCCGTCGCTCCGGTGTCCATAACTTTTGATCCGTAAGGAGTTACGCAGCGCACATCATACCGTTGCAAAGTTCTCTGAGACCTCTACGATGGGGGCAGCCAGCTTGCTCGCTTTGCCCATTTTTGGAGCCCAAAATCGAACGTTTTCATTAGTTTCATGCCACTTTTCTTCTTTTGCTCTGTTTTTTCGTCCCGGATCATACGTTGTGAACTGTTAAAAGGACGACAACCTGACTCGCGGGACGTCATAGGGCCTTACAACGTGTCGATATAACGTCTTGCGAGGATGCTGCGTTGTTGAAGCGGATGGGTTGTCGTTAAGCCCATTGGGCCTTTTGAATGGGCCATCTCTCTAGGTTGGGACTGTGAACCGTTAACACATATAGGAATTGTGCCCACAACATGACGGGTGCGATCATACAAACACTAATGCACCGGATCCCATCAGAACTCCGTAGTTAAGCATGCTTGGGCGAGAGTTGTACTAGGATGGGTGACCCCCTAGGAAGTCCTCATGTTGCACCCCCTTTTCAATCTTTTTTGCCCTGGTTAAGGTTGCCAAGATACTTTATCCACCAAATCTCTATTACGGAATCCCACGGAAAATTGGACAAGACAACTTCGCTTCACGTAGAGGCTGGGCCCGATAAACCGAGGGCGTAGAGTTTGTGACCAGGTCTCCGTCGCTCTGGTGCCCATAACTTTTGATCCGTAAGGAGTTACGCGGCGCACAGCATACCGTTGCACAGTACTCTGAGAGCTCTACAGCAAGAGCAGCCAGCTTGCTCGCTTTGCCCTTTTTGGAGCCCAAAATTGAACGTTTTCAACAGTTTCAGGACGCTTTTCTTCTTTTGCTCCATTTTTCCGTCCCGGATCGTATGTCGTGAACTGTTAAAAGGACGACAACCTGACTCGCGGGACATCATAGGGCCCTAGAACGTGTTGATATCACGTCTTGCGAGGATGCTACGTTGTTGAAGCGGATGGGTTGTCGTTAAACCCATTGGGCCTTTTGAATGGGCTATCTCTCTAGGCTGGGACTGTGAACCGTTAACACATATAGTAAATGTGCCCTCAACATGACGGGTGCGATCATACCAGCACTAATGCACCGGATCCCATCAGAACTCCGAAGTTAAGCGTGCTTGGGCGAGAGTAGTACTAGGATGGGTGACCCCTTGTGAAGTCCTCATGTTGTACCCCTTTTTAAATTTTTTTTGCCCGGGTTAGGGTTGCCAAGATACTTTATCCACCAAATCTCTATTACTGAATACCACGGAACATTGGGCAAGACAACTTCGCTTAACGTAGATGCAGGGCCCGCAAACCAAGGGCGTAGGGTTTTTTGACCAGGTTTCCGTCGCTCCGGTGCCCATAACTTTTGATCCGTAAGGAGTTACGCGGTGCACAGCATACCGTTGCAAAGCTCTCTGTGAGCTCTACGACGGGCGCATCAAGCTTGGTCGATGTGCCCATTTTTGGAGCCCAAAATCGAACGTTTTCATCAGTTTTAGGACGCTTTTCTTCTTTTGCTCGATTTTTCCATCCCGGATCGTACTTCGTGGACTGTTAAAAGGACGACAACCTGACTCACGGGACATCAGAGGGCCCTACAACGTGTTGATATCACGTCTTGCGAGAATGCTGCATTGTTGAAGCAGGTGGGTTGTCGTTAAGCCCATTGGGCCTTTTGAATGGGCCATCTCTCTAGGCTGGGACTGTGAACCGTTAACACATATAGGAATTATGCCCTCAACATGACGGGTGTGATCATACCAGTACTAATGCACCGGATCCCATTAGAACTCTGAAGTTAAGCGTGCTTGGGCGAGAGTAGTACTAGGATGGGTGACCCCCTTGGAAGTCTTCGTGTTGCACCCCATTTTCAATTTTTTTTGCCCGGGTTAGTGTTGCCAAGATACTTTATCCACCAAATCTCAATTACTGAATCCCACGGAACATTGGGCAAGACAACTTCACTTCACGTAGAGGCTAGGCCCGCAAACCGAGGGTATAGGGTTTGTGACCAGGTTTCTTTCGCTCCGGTGCCCATAACTTTTGATCCATAAGGAGTTACGCGGCGCATAGCATACTGTTGCAAAGCTCTCTGAGAGCTCTATGACGGGCGCAGTCAGCTTGCTCGCTGTGCCCATTTTTGGAGCCCAAAATCGAATGTTTTCATCAGTTTCGGGACGCTTCTCTTCTTTTGCTCGATTTTTCTATCCCGGATCGTACGTCGTGAACTGTTAAAAGGACGAAAATCTGACTCGCATGATATCAGAGGGCCATACAACGTGTTGATATCACATCTTGCGAGGATGTTTCGTTATTGAAGCGGATGGGTTGTCGTTAAGCCCATTGGGCCTTTTAAATGGGCCATCTCTCTAGGTTGGGACTGTGAACCGTTAACACATATAGTAATTGTGCCCTCAACATGACGGGTGCGATCATACCAGCACTAATGCGCCAGATCCCATCAGAACTCCGAAGTTAAGCGTGCTTGGGCGAGAGTAGTACTTGGATAGGTGACCCCCTGGGAAATCTTCGTGTTCCACCCCCTTTTCAATTTTTTTGCCCTGGTTAGGGTTGCCAAGATACTTTATCCACCAAATCTCTATTATTGAATCCCACAGAACATTGGGCAAGACAACTTCGCTTCACGTAGAGGCTGGTCCGCAAACCGAGGGACTAGGGTTTGTGACCAGGTCTCCGTCGCTCCGGTGTCCATAACTTTTGATCCGTAAGGAGTCACGCGGCGCACAGCATACCGTTGCGAAGCTCTCTGAGAGCTCTGTGACGGGGGCAGCTAGCTTGCTCGCTGTGCTAGTATTTGGAGCCCAAAATCGAACGTTTACATCAGTTTTAGGACGTTTTTCTTCTTTTGCTCGATTTTTCCGTCCCGGATCGTACGTCGTGAACTTTTAAAAGGACGACAACCTGACTCGCGTTACGTCAGAGGGCCCTACAATGTGTTGATATCACGTCTTGCGAGGATACAGCGTTGTTGAAGCGGATGGGTTGTTGTTAAACCCATTGGGCCTTTTGAATGGGCCATCTCTCTAGGCTGGGACTGTGAACAGTTAACACATAAATGAATTGTGCACTCAACATGACGGGTGCGATCATACCAGCACTAATGCACCGGATCCCATCAGAACTCCGAAGTTAAGTGTGCTTGGGCGAGAGTAGTACTAGGATGGGTGACCCCCTTGGAAGTCCTCGTGTTGCACCCCATTTTCAATTTTTTTTGCCCGGGTTAGTGTTGCCAAGATACTTTATCCACCAAATCTCAATTAATGAATCCCACGGAACATTGGGCAAGACAACTTCGCTTCACATAGAGGCTGGGCCCGCAAATCGAGGGCGTATGGATTGTGACCAAGTCTCCGTCGCTCCTGTGCCAATAACTTTTGATCCGTAAGGAGTTACGCGGCGCACAGCATACCATTGCAAAGCTCTCTGAGATCTCTACGATGGAGGCAGCCAGCTTGCTCGCTTTGCCAGTTTTTGGAGCCCAAAATCGAACGTTTACATCAGTTTCAGGACGTTTTTCTTCTTTTGCTCGATTTTTCCGTCCCGGATCGTACGTCGTGAACTGTTAAAAGGACGACAACCTGACACGCGTTACATCAGAGGGCCCTACAACGTGTTGATATCACGTCTTGCGAGGATGCAGCGTTGTTGAAGCGGATGGGTTGTTGTTAAACCCATTGGGCCTTTTGAATGGGCCATCTCTCTAGGCTGGGATTGTGAACAGTTAACACATAAATGAATTGTTCACTCAACATGGCGGGTGCGATCATACCAGCACTAATGCACCGGATCCCATCAGAACTCCGAAGTTAAGCGTGCTTGGGCGAGAGTAGTACTAGGATGGGTGACCCCCTTGGAAGTCCTCGTGTTGCACCCCATTTTCAATTTTTTTTGCCCGGGTTAGTGTTGCCAAGATACTTTATCCACCAAATCTCAATTACTGAATCCCACGGAACGTTGGGCAAGACAACTTCGTTTCACGTAGAGGCTGGGCCCGTAAACCAAGGGCGTAACGTTTGTGACCAGGTTTCCGTCGCTCCGGTGCCCTTAACTTTTGATCTGTAACGAGTTACGCGGCGCACAACATACCGTTGCAAAGCTCTCTGAGAGCTCTATGACGGGGGCAGTGAGCATTCTCGCTGTGCCCATTTTTGGAGACCAAAATTGAACGTTTTCATCAGATTTAGGCCACTTTTCTTCTTTTGCTCTGTTTTTCAGTCCCGGATCGTACGTCGTGAACTGTTAAAAGGACGACAACCTGACTCGCGGGACATCAGAGGGCCCTACAACGTGTCGATATCATGTCTTGCAAGCTTGCTGCGTTGTTGAAGCGGATGGGTTGTCGTTAAGCCCATTGGGCCTTTTGAATGGGCCATCTCTCTAGGCTGGGATTGTGAACAGTTAACACATAAAGGAATTGTGCCATCAACATGACGGGTGTGATCATACCAGCACTAATGCATCGGATCCCATCAGAACTCTGAAGTTAAGCGTGCTAAGGGGAGAGTAGTACTAGGATGGGTGACCCCCTGGGAAGTCCTCGTGTTGCACCCCCTTTTCAATTTTTTTGCCCTGGTTAGGGTTGCCAAGATACTTTATCCACCAAATCTCTATTATTGAATCCCACAGAACATTGGGCAAGACAACTTCGCTTCACGTAGAGGCTGGCCCGCAAATCGAGGGAGTAGGGTTTGTGACCAGGTCTCCGTCGCTCCGGTATCCCTAACTTTTGATCCGTAAGGAGTCACGCGGCACACAGCATACCGTTGCGAAGCTCTCTAAGAGCTCCACGACGGGGGCAGCTAGCTTGCTCGCTTTCCCCATTTTTGGAGCCCAAAATCATTGTATTCATTTGTTTCAGGCCACTTTTCTTATTTTGCTCTGTTTTTCCTTCCCGTATCGTACGTCGTGAACTGTTAAAAAGACGACAACCTGACTCGCGGGACATCAGAGGGCCCTACAACGTGTCGATATCATGTCTTGCAAGCTTGCTGCGTTGTTGAAGCGGATGGGTTGTCGTTAAGCCCATTGGGCCTTTTGAATGGGCCATATCTCTAGGCTGGGATTGTGAATAGTTAACACATAAAGGAATTGTGCCCTCAACATGACGGGTGCGATCGTACCAACACTAATGCACCGGATCCCATCAGAACTCCGAAGTTAAGAATACTTGGGCGAGAGTAGTACTAGGATGGGTGACCACCTGGGAAGTCCTCGTGTTACACCCCCTTTTTAATTTTTTTTGCCCTGGTTAGGGTTGCCAAGATACTTTATCCACCAAATCTCTATTACTGAATCCCACTGAACATTGGGCAAGACAACTTCGCTTCACGTAGAGGCTAGGCCCACAAACCGAGGGCATAGGGTTTGTGACCAGGTTTTCGTCGCTCCGATGCCCGTAACTTTTGATCCGTAAGGAGTTACGCGGCACACAGCATATCGTTGCAAAGCTCTCTGAGTGCTCTACGACGGGGGCAGGCAGCTTGCTCGCTCTGCCAGTTTTTGGAGCCCAAAATCGAATGTTTTGATGAGTTTCAGGCCACTTTTCTCGTTTTGCTCTGTTTTTCCATCCCGGATCGTACGTCGCGAACTGTTAAAAGGACGACAACCTAACTCGCGGGACATCAGAGGGCCCTACAATGTGTTGATATCACGTCTTGCAAGGATGCTGCGTTGTTGAAGTGGATGGGTTGTCGTTAAGCCCATTGGGCCTTTTGAATGGACCATCTCTCTAGGCTAGGACTGTGAACCGTTAACACATATAGGAATCGTGCCCTCAACATGACGGGTGCGATCATACCAGCACTAATGCACCGGATCCTATCAGAACTCCGAAGTTAAGCGTGCTTGGGCGAGAGTAGTACTAGGATGGGTGACCCCCTTGGAAGTCTTCGTGTTGCACCCCATTTTCAATTTTTTTTGCCCGGGTTAGGGTTGCCAAGATACTTTATCCACCAAATCTCTATTACTGAATCCCACGGAACATTGGGCAAGACAACTTTGCTTCACATAGCGGCTGGTCACGCAAACCGAGGGCGTAGGGTTTGTGACCAGGTCTCCGTCGCTCCGATGCCCATAACTTTTGATCCGTAAGGAGTTACGTGGCGCACAGCATACTGTTGCAAAGCTCTTAGAGAGCTCTACGACGGGGGTCACCAGCTTGTTCAATGTGCCCATTTTTGCAGCCCAAAATCGAACGTTTTCATCAGTTTCATGCCACTTTTCTTCTTTTGCTCGGTTTTCCCGTCCCGGATCATATGTTGTGAATAGTAAAAAGGACGAAAACCTGACTCGCGGGACGTCTAAGGGCCCTACAACGTGTCGATATAACGTCTTGCGAGGATGCTTCGTTGTTGAAGCGGATGGGTTATCGTTAAGCCCATTGGGCCTTTTGAATGGGCCATCTCTCTAGGCTGGGACTGTGAACCGTTAACAAATATAGGAATTGTGCCCTCAACATGACGGGAGCGATCATACCAGCACTAATGCACCGGATTCCATCAGAACTCCGAAGTTAAGCGTGCTTGGGAGAGAGTAGTATTAGGATAGGTGACCCCCTATGAAGTCCTCATGTTGCACCCCCTTTTCAATTTTTTTTGCCCTGGTTAGGGTTGATAAGATACTTTATCCACCAAATCTCTTTTACAAAATCCCACTGAACAATGGACAAGACAACTTCACTTCACGTAGAGGCTGGGCCCGATAAACCGAGGGCGTAGGGTTTGTGACTAGGTCTCCTTCGCTCCGGTGCCCATAACTTTTGATCCGTAAGGAGTTACGAGGCGCACAGTATACCGTTGCAAAGCTCTCTGAGAGCTCTACGACGGGGGCAACCAGCTTGCTTGCTGTCCCCATTTTTGGTGCTCAAAATCGAACGTTTTCATGAGTTTTTTGCCACTTTGCTTCTTTTGCTCTGTTTTTTCGCCCCGGATCATACGTTGTGAACTTTTAAAACGACGACAACCTGACTCGCGGGACAACAGAGGGCCCTACGATGTGTTGATATCACGTCTTGCGAGGATGCTGCATTGTTGAAGCGGATGGGTTGTCGTTAAGCCAATTGGGCCTTTTGAATGGGCCATCTCTCTAGGCTGGGACTGTGAACCGTTAACACATATAAGAATTGTGCCCTCAACATGACCGGTGCGATCATACCAGCACTAATGCACCGGATCCCATCAGAACTCCGAAGTTAAACGTGCTTGGGCGAGAGTAGTACTAGGATGGGTGACCCCCTGGGAAGTCCTCGTGTTGCACCCCCTTTTCAATTTTTTTTGCCTTGGTTAGGGTTGCCAACATACTTTATCCACCAAATATCTATTACTGAATCCCACGGAACATTGGGCAAGACAACTTCATTTCACGTAGAGGTTGGGCACGCAAACCGAGGGCGTAGGGTTTGTGACCAGGTCTCTGTCTCTCCGGTGCCCATAACTTTTGATCCGTAAGGAGTTACGCGGTGCAGAGCACACCGTTGCAAAGCTCTCTGAGAGCTCTATGACGGGGGCAGCCAGCATTCTTGCTATGCCCATTTTTGGAGTCCAAAATCGGACGTTTTCATCAGTTTCAGGCCCTTTTTCTTCTTTTGCTATGTTTTTTCGTCCCGGATCGTATGTCGTGAACTGCTAAAAGGAAGACAACCTGACTTGCGGGACATCAGAGGGCCCTACAACGTGTTGATATCACGTCTTGCGAGGATGCTACGTTGTTGAAGAGGATGGGTTGTCATTAAGCCCATTGGGCCTTTTCAATAGGCCATCTCTCTAGTCTGGGACTGTGAACCGTTAACACATATAGGAATTGTGCCCTCAACATGACGGGTGCGATCATACTAGCAATAATGCACCGGATCCCATCAAAACTCCGAATTTAAGCGTGCTTGGGCGAGAATAGTACTAGGATGGGTGACCCCTTAGGAAGTCCTCATGTTGCACCCCATTTTCTATTTTTTTTGCCCTGGTTAGGGTTGCCAAGATACTTTATCCACCAAATCTCTATTACTGAATCCCACGGAACATTGGGCAAGACAACTTTGCTTCACGTAGAGGCTGGGCCCGCAAACCGAGGGCGTAGGGTTTGTGACCTTGTCTCCGTTGCTCCGGTGCCCATAACTTTTGATCTGTAAGGAGTTACGCGGCGCACAGCACACTGTTGCAAAGCTCTCTGAGAGCTCTACGACGGGGGTAGCTAGCATTCTCGCTGTGCCCTTTTTGGAGCCTAAAATTGAACGTTTTCATCAGTTTCAGGCCACTTTTCTTCTTTTGCTCTGTTTTTTTATCCCGGATCGTACGTCGTGAACTGTTAAAAGGACGACAATCAGACTCGCGAGACATCAGAGGGCTTTACAACGTGTCGATATCACGTCTTGCAAGGATGATGCGTTGTTGAAGGGGATGGGTTGTCGTTAAGCCCATTGGGCCTTTTGAATGAGCCATCTCTCTAGGCTGGGACTGTGAACAGTTAACACATAAAGGAATTCTGCCCTCAACATGACGGGTGCGATCATACCAGTACTAATGCACCGGATCCCATCAGAACTCCGAAGTTAAGTGTGCTTGGGCAAGAGTTGTACTAGGATGGGTGACCCCTTGGAAGTCCTCGTGTTGTACCCCATTTTCAATTTTTTTTGCCCTAGTTTAAGGTTGCCAAGATACTTTATCCACCAAATCTCTATTACTGAATCCCACGGAACATTTGGCAAGACAACTTCGCTTCACGTAAAGGCTGGGCCCGTAAACCGAGGGCGTAGGGTTTTTGACCAGGTCTCCGTCGCTCCAGTGCCCATAACTTTTGATCCGTAAGGAGTTACGCGGCGTACAGCATACCGTTGCAAAGCACTCTTAGAGCTCTATGACGGGGGCAGCCAGCTTGCTTGCAGTGCCTGTTTTTGGAGCCCAAAATCGAACGTTTTCATCAGTTTTAGACCACTTTTCTTCCTTTGCTTAGTTTTTCCATCCCGGATCGTACGTCGTGAACAGTTAAAAGGACGACAACCTGACTCGCGGGACATCAAAGGGCCCTACAACGTGTTGATATCACGTCTTGCGAGGATGCTGTGTTGTTGAAGCGAATGGGTTGTCGTTAATCCCATTGGGCCTTTTGAATGGGCCATCTCTCTAGGCTGGGACTGTGAACCGTTAACACAAATAGGAATTGTGCCCTCAACATGATGGGTGCGATCATACCAGCACTAATGCACCGGATTCCATCAGAACTCCGAAGTTAAGTGTGCTTTGGCGAGAGTAGTACTAGGATGGGTGACCCCATGGGAAGTCCTTGTGTTGCACCCCCTTTTCAATTTTTCTTGCCCTAGTTAAGGTTGCCAAGATACTTTATCCACCAAATCTCTATTACTGAATCCCACGGAACATTGGGCAAGACAACTTCGCTTCACGTACAGGTTGGGCCCGCAAACCGAGGGCGTAGGGTTTGTGACCAGGTCTCCGTCGCTCCGGTGCCCATAACTTTTGATCCGTATGATTCTATGTCTCGTTTGTTTGTTTGTCCTCGTTACAAAATATACCTGTTGACCTTAACTTAATAGCGAGCACCTATTTAAGATTGGATAAATTCATTTACTTAGTCCTTAACTAATACGTCATAACCTATGATAGATACTAGCAGTAATAATAGCAAAACAATCATAAAAGTGTCATGTCTAGCATCGGTCTACTTAATATAAGTACAACCCAAAATTAGACCCCAAATTACAACAGGGGTCTTTTACATTACAAAGTTAAGCAACATGAAAGAAATTGTCTTAAAGTAGCATGGAGTTCACAAATGACCACAAATACACAAAACACATAGGACAGGCAATCACTCCAAGAAATCATCGATAGGCACGTTGTCCTCAGGTACCTGTACCTATTCTTCTTCACCTGTGATGAAAAAGAGGGTGAGTCCTTATGAACTCAGCGAGGGGGAACGAGAAATACGTTTTGAAACTCATTTTCCGGTTCAACTTATGAAAATCCTTTTGCAAGCATGAATATAACAATAATATAAGTACAGAAACAGAAATACCAGTCTTTCCTCCCCGAGGTTCTCTAGGAACCAAGCGAGAGTACTTATACACACAGTAAAAGGATACGGTGAGCTTTTGCTCTCAGATCAGTTTCAGAATCAGATGTTGCGGCCGACTTCAAATAACCCCAAAACACGCCAGGTGGGTGTACTCCGGATGTACCCCGAAATCCTACGACCCAACTCTCTGAGGAAGTCTAGCCCCCAAGCGAGAGAGGGAATGGGACCATGGTAGTCACGGGTACACCGGCAAGCCCAATGCCGCCCGGTGTGCATGATCGCTACCATGCCAACAGGAAAGGTTGCAACCTTGTATGCAATGCACATTTATGACAGGTAATATATCACAGTAGGAGGACAACAAAGTAGGTTGCCTCCGGATAGTCATAAGATTGCACATTGACCAAGTAAACAGGTAAACAAGCAGGGCACGATAAGACAGGAAATTTCACTTGAAAGGCATATAGAGTTATATGAAAATTAAACGGGCAGCCATGTAACACATGTAAAAAAGGCCATATAACTCATTACGAAGTTCACGTGATCAAGTGATAAGATTATTCAACATGCAATGACACCAACATGGGTTTGGGTGCAAGAAAAGCTTATTTGTCAACATGCAATGGTCAAAATCACATTTAAAGTTATAAGACATTTACAGGCAGCCCACTAAGCATATAATTTCCACACAATATCCAAATGATCAACACTTAGCAAGACTACCTAGTCATTAGGGTTTCCGTTTCATGCTTAACCGTGTGATTAAACCCTAAGTCAACTCAAAATCATTCTCAAGTCATGCATCATTCAATTCAAACATCCTCAAGTACTAAAAACAGTCCACACAACATCCCAACACCACAATTCCAAGCAATTAGTACCACAAGAGAGGTTACAACAATTTTCCAAGCATATAACTAAGTGAAACCCTTACTGCAATAGGCTGTTTTCTCACAATCAATAGAATAATCAAAAAGTCTCCAAATCCAGTGAATAAGATGTAAAATTAAATCTTAAGAAGTTAGCTAAAATCACAAACAAACCTTGCATCAATTGGAGTTCGGGATCATTAGATATAGCCGAAACAGTGGAATAGCACAAAACTGTCCAGATTTGCACACTTTTCAGTAATTGACGTTTTTGAGGTCCTTAGGGTCAGATTTAGCCTTGGTCCATTTCTGACAAAATTGTCCAGAACTGAAAAATATAGAAGTACACTAAATTTCATGCATTTTGGACGTCATTTACTAAGTCAAATATGGTTCGTTCCACAAGGTCAGTGCATCTGCCAAAACCTGCTTCATTTTTCCAGATTTCCAGATTTGGACACATTTTAAAGATTTGCCATGTTGAGGACCTTAGAGTCCAAATTAGCTTCGGCATATTTCTGGGAAAAATGTTCAAAACTGTCCAAACTAGTCGCCTACCAATTTTCAAGAATTTTAAACATCATTTTCCTAGCTAAGCTTGCCTCAAAACAGACTGATCAGAGTGCTGTCAACAATCCGACTTCACCTAGCATCACTTTCAAGCCAAGATCTTGCCATGCATGGTTGTTTAAGCTTATGAACGACCATATAACTCAAGTACAGAAGCAAAGACATACATTTATGAGCATGCATGTGAATTTTTGAAATATTTTCAAAAGGTTTTAGCCCTCACCTTTGCAATCAACCCAAAGATGCACAAAAACTTGTTGAAGCTCAAATCTCTTCTTCTTCTTGCTTAGCCGAGATTCCAACTTGGTTTCTCTATTTTTCCTAGCCTAGTGATCAATCTCTTAGCACATGCATGAGGTTAGAACAAGAAGAAAATAAATGGAAGCCAAGAAACTTACCTAGGGCCGAATAGAAGTCTTCAAAGGACATGCATGTGTAGTTTTCGCATCTTATCTTGTTTGCTTGAGTTTCTTTGATGGTTGCTTGTCTTGTTGCACCATATGATGAAGAAGATGAGCTAGGAGGTGGAGAGAACTCAGCCAAAACCGAAATGGAGAGAGAAAATGAGAGGGAAGTGAGAGAAAAGAAGGAGAAATGAAAGAATATGACAAAGAATGACAAAGAGTGATGTTTTGCATTGTTCTAAGCATATGGTCGGCCTTTGGCAGCCCATTTTCAGTATTTTTGTGTCTTCAAGGAGTATTTTGAAATGGCTAGCATGGGCATGGAGCACTTGGTCGAAAATGGTGGAGATTTGAGGAGAATTTGAGCAATTTTTTATGCATTGTGTTAAGTGTTTTGTCATAGTTTGTCTAGGACTAATTTTTTTATGCATTTGTGTCATTAGAATTGTAATAGGAATGTTGGGGAATGAGGGAATCTAGGTAGAATAAAATATAGGAATGTTTGTTGATGAGTTGAATTATGAATAGAATAATGGATAGTGGAAAATGTAGGAATAGTTTAGTATTATTTTATTGTTAGTGGAGTTTGTAGAGAATTTGAATTAGGAATATAATATTGGTTAGTGGATTGTGTAGGATTATTTTAGTGTCTAGTGCTTTGTATAGGATTCTTTCTTGATTAACGTGGTGGCACGGATTCCTAGATCTAGGGAACGAATTACGAGGTAGACACGAACTACGAGGTACAACACGTATTTAGAGACTAAGGCACATACTTCAAGATAAGTGCACGGATTCTAATGCTAACACACGCAACCCTAGGTGAATGAACGTAGACCATAATAAGGCACGTAATTCAATGCAATGCACGTAATTCAAGACACGACTCTTAAACCTAGGTTAAAGCACGCAGTTCAAGGTTAATGCACACGAAACGAAGAGACACATGCAAATCAAGGTCTCGCACATAAATTAAGGTCATGGCACGTTTATCTAGGTATCACATGTATATCAAGGATTAGGGCACACAATTCTAGGTTAAGGCACGTATAACGAGACATGCACAAAAACCAAGACAAGGCACATAATCCAAGGTCGGTCATACAGTTCTAGGTCAAAGGCACGCAAATCGAGGTAAGGCACGTTATTCGGGGTTGGGCCTCACAGGTGCGATCATACCAGCACTAATGCACCGGATCCCATCAGAACTCCGAAGTTAAGCTTGCTTGGGCGAGAGTAGTACTAGGATGGGTGACCCCCTGGGAAGTCCTCGTGTTGCACCCCCTTTTCAATTTTTTTTGCCCTGGTTAGGGTTGCCAAGATACTTTATCCCCCAAATCTCTATTACTGAATCCCACGGAACAATGGGCAAGACAACTTCGTTTCACGTAGAGGCTGGGCCCGCAAACCAAGCCCGTAGGGTTTGTGACCAGGTCCCCGTCGCACCGGTGCCCATAACTTTTGATCCGTAAGAAGTTACGAGGCGCACAACATACCGTTGCAAAGCTCTCTGGGAGCTCTACGACGGGGGCAGCTAGCATGCTCGCTGTGCCCATTTTTGGAGCCCAAAATCGAACATTTTCATCAGTTTCAGTCCATTTTTCTTCTTTTGCTCTGTTTTTCCGTCACGGATCGTACGTCGTGAACTATTAAAAGGACGACAACCTGACTCGCGGGACATCAGAGGGCTCTACAACGTGTCGATACCACGTCTTGCAACCAAGCTGTGTTGTTGAAGCGGATGGTTTGTTGTTAAGTCCATTGGGCCGTTTGAATGGACCATCTCTCTAGGCTGGGACTGTGAACAGTTAACACATAAAGAAATTGTGCCCTCAACATGACGGGTGCGATCATACCAGCACTAATGCACCGGATCCCATTAGAACACTGAAGTTAAGCGTGCTTGGGCGAGAGTAGTACTAGGATGGGTGACCCCCTGGGAAGTCCTCGTGTTGCACCCCTTTTCAATTTTTTTTGCCCTGGTTAGGGTTGCCAATATACTTTATCCACCAAATCTCTATTACTAAATCCCACGGAACATTGGGCAAGACAACTTCGATTCTTGTAAAGGCTGGGCCCGCAAACCGAGGGCGTAGGGTTTGTGACCAGGTCTCCGTCGGTTCGGTGCCCATAACTTTTGATCCGTAAGGAGTTACGCTGCGCACAACATACCATTGCAAAGCTCTCTGAGAGCTCTACGACGGGGGCAGCCAGCTTGCTCGCTGTGCCCTTTTTGGAGTCCAAAATTGAACGTTTTCATCAGTTTCAGGCCACTTTTCTTCTTTTGCTCTGTTTTTCCATCCCGGATCGTATGTCGTGAACTATTAAAAGGACGACAACCTGACTTGTGGGACATCATAGGGCCCTACAACGTGTCGATACCACGTCTTGCAAGCATGCTGGTTGTTGAAGCGGATGGGTTGTCGTTAAGCCCATTGGGCCTTTTGAATGTGCCATCTCTCTAAGCTGGGACTCTGAACAGTTAACACAAATGAATTGTGCCCTCAACAAGACGAGTGCGATCATACCAGCACTAATGCACCGGATCCCATCAGAACTTCGTAGTTAAGCGTGCTTGGGCGAGAGTAGTACTAGGATGGATGACCCCCTGGGAAATCCTCGTGTTGCACCCCCTTTTCAATTTTTTTTGCCCTGGTTAGGGTTGCCAAGATACTTTATCCACCAAATCTCTATTACTGAATCCCACGGAACATTGGGCAAGACAACTTCGATTCGTGTAGAGGCTGGGCCCGCAAACCGAGGGCGTAGGGTTTGTGACCAGGTCTCCGTCGGTTCGGTGCCCATAACTTTTGATCCGTAAGGACTTACGCGGCGCACAACATACCGTTGCAAAGCTCTCTGAGAGCTCTACGACGAGGGCAGCCAGCTTGCTCGCTGTGCCCATTTTTGGAGCTCAAATTCGAACGTTTTCATCAGTTCCAGGCCATTTTTCTTCTTTTGCTCTATTTTCCATCCCGGATCGTACGACGTGAACTTGTAAAAGGACGACAACCTGACTCGCGGGACAGCAGAGGGCCCTACAACGTGTCGATATCAGGTCTTGCGATGATGCTGCGTTGTTGAAGCGGATGGATTGTCATTAAGCCCATTGGGCTTTTTGAATAGGCCATTTCTCTAGGCTGGGACAGTGAACCGTTAACACAGATCGGAATTGTGCCCTCAACATGATGGGTGCGATCATACCAGCACTAATGCACTGGATCCCATCAGAACTCCGAAGTTAAGCGTGCTTGGGCGAGAGTAGTACTAGGATGGGTGACCCCGTGGGAAGTCCGCGTGTTGCACCTCCTTTTCAATTTTTTTGCCCTGGTTAGGGTTGCCAAGATACTTTATCTACCAAATCTCTGTTACTGAATCCCACAGAACATTGGGCAAGACAACTTCGTTTCACGTAGAGGCTGGGCCCGCAAACTGAGGGCGTAGGATTTGTGACCAAGTCTCCGTCGCTCCGGTGCCTATAACTTTTGATCTGTAAGGAGTTACGTGGCGCAGAGCATACCATTGCAAAGCTCTCTGAGAGCTCTACGACGAGGGCAGCAAATATGCATGCAGTGCCCATTTTTGGAGCCCAAAATCGAACATTTTCATCAGTTTCAAGCCACTTTTCTTCTTTTCCACTGTTTTTCCGTCCCGGATCGTACGTCGTGAACTGTTAAAAGGACGACAACCTGACTCGCGGGACATCAGAGGGCCCTACAACGTGTCGATATCACGTCTTGCAAGCATGCTACATGGTTGTAGAGGATGGGTTGTCATTAAGCCCATTGGGCCTATTGAATGGGCCATCTCTCTAAGCTGGGACTCTGAACAGTTAACACATAAATGAATTGTACCCTCAACATGACGAGTGCGACCATACCAGCACTAATGCACCGGATCCCATCAGAACTCTGAAGTTAAGCGTGCTTGGACGAGAGTAGTACTATGATGGGTGACCCCCTGCGAAAGTCCTTGTGTTGCACCTCCTTTTCAATTTTTTTTGCCCTGGTTAGGGTTTCCAATATACTTTATCCACCAAATCTCTATTACTGAGTCGTACAGAACATTGGGCATGACAACTTCACTTCTTGTAGACGCTGGGACTACAAACCGAGGGCGTAGGGTTTGTGACCAGGTCTCCGTCGCACCAGTTCCTATAACTTTTGATCCGTAAGAAGTTACGCGGCGCACAACATGCCGTTGCAAAGCTCTCTAGGAGCTCTACGACGGGGGCAGCCAGCTTACTCGCTGAGCCCATTTTCGGAGCCCAAAATCGAACGTTTTATCAGTTTCAGGCCACTTTTCTTCTTTTGCTCTGTTTTTCTATCCCGGATCGTACGTCGTGAACTGTTAAAAGGACGACAACCTGACTCGCGGGACATCAGAGGGCCCTACAACTTGTCGATATCACGTTTTGCGAGGATGCTACGTTGTTGAAGCGGATTGGTTGTCGTTAAGCCCATTGGGCTTTTTGATTGGGCCATCTCTCTAGGCTGGGATTGTGAACCGTTAACACATATAGGAATTGTGCCCTCAACATGACGGGTGCGATCATACCAGCACTAATGCACAGGATCCCATCAGAACTCCGAAGTTAAGCATGCTTGGGCGAGAGTAGTACTAGGATGGGTAACCCCCTGGGAAGTCCTCGTGTTGCACCCCATTTTCAATTTTTTTTACCCCGGTTAGGGTTCCCAAGATACTTTATCCACCACATTTCTATTACAGAATCACAAGGCACCTTGGGCTAGAAAACTTCGCTTCACTTAGAGGCTGGGCCGGCAAACCGAGTGCGTGGGGCTTGTGACCAGGTCTCCGTCGCTACGGTGCCCATACCTTTTAATCCGTAAGGAGTTATGCGGCACACAGCATACCGTTGCAAAGCTCTCTCTGAGAGCTCTACGACGGGGGCAGCAAGTATGTTTGCTGTGCCCTTTTTGGAGCCCAAAATCGAATATTTTCATAAGTTTCAAGCCACTTTTCTTCTTTTGCAATGTTTTTCCGTCCCGGATCGTACGTCGTGAACTGTTAAAAGGACGATAACCAGACTCGCGGGACATCAGAGGGCCCTACAACGTGTCGATATCACGTCTTGCAAGCATGCTGCGTTGTTGCAGCGGATGCGTTGTCGTTAAGCCCATTGGGCTTTTTGAATGGGCTATCTCTCTAGGCTGGGACTGTGAACTGTTAACACATATAGGAATTGTGCCCTCAACATGTCGGGTGCGATCATACTAGCACTAATGCACCGGATCCCATAAGAACTCCGAAGTTAAGCGTGCTTGGGCGAGAGTAGTACTAGGATGGGTGACCCCCTGGGAAGTCCTCGTGTTGCACCCCCTCTTCAATTTTTTTTGCCCTGGCTAGGGTTGCCAACATACTTTATCTACCAAATCTCTATTACTGAATCCCACAGAACATTGGGCAAGAAAACTTCGTTTCACGTAGAGGCTGGGCCCGCAAACTGAGGGCGTAGGGTTTGTGACCAGGTCTCCGTGGCTTCGGTGCCCATAACTTTTGATCCGTAAGAAGTTACGCGGCGCAGAGCATACCATTGCAAAGCTCTCTGAGAGATCTACGACGGGGGCAGCAAGTATGCATGCTGTGCCTATTTTTGGAGCCCAAAATTGAACATTTTCATCAGTTTCAAGCTACTTTTCTTCTTTTGCACTATTTTTCCGTCCCGGATCGTACATCGTGAACTGTTAAAAGGACGACAACCTGACTCGCAGGACATCAGAGGGCCCTACAACGTGTCGATATCACGTCTTGCAAGCATGCTACGTTGTTGAAGCGGATGGGTTGTCATTAAGCCCATTGGGCCTGTTGAATGGGCCATCTCTCTAAGCTGGGACTCTGAACAGTAAACACATAAAGGAATTGTTCCCTCAACTTGACGAGTGCGATTATACCATCATTAATGCACCGGATCCCATCAGAACTCTGAAGTTAAGCGTGCTTGGGCGAGAGTAGTACTATGATGGGTGACCCCCTGCGAAAGTCCTTGTATTGCACCCCCTTTTCAAATTTTTTTGCCCTGGTTAGGGTTTTCAATATACTTTATCCACCAAATCTCTATTACTGAGTCATACGGAACATTGGGCAAGACAACTTCACTTCTTGTAGAGGCTGGGCCTGCAAACCGAGGGCGTAGGGTTTGTGAACAGGTCTCCGTCGCACCAGTGCCTATAACTTTTGATCCGTATTAAGTTACGCGGCGCACAGCATACCGTTGCAAAGCTCTATGAGAGCTCTACGACTGGGGCAACCAGCTTACTCGCTGAGCCCATTTTCGGAGCCCAAAATCGAACGTTTTATCATTTTCAGGACACTTTTCTTCTTTTGCTCTGTTTTTCTATCCCGGATCGTACGTCGTGAACTATTAAAAGGACGACAACCTGACTCGCGGGACATCAGAGGGCCCTACAACTTGTCGATATCACGTGTTGCTAGGATGCAGCGTTGTTGAAGCGGATTGGTTGTCGTTAAGCCCATTGGGCTTTTTGATTGGGCCATCTCTCTAGGCTGGGACTGTGAACCGTTAACACATATAGGAATTGTGCCCTCAACATGACGGGTGCGATCATACCAGTACTAATGCACCGGATCCCATCAGAACTCTGAAGTTAAGCGTGCTTGGGCGAGAGTAGTACTAGGATGGGTAACTCCCTTGGAAGTCCTTGTGTTGCACCCTCCATTTTCAATTTTTTTTACCCCGGTTAGGGTTGCCATGATACTTTATCCACCACATTTCTATTACAGAATCACAAGGCACCTTGGGCTAGACAACTTCGCTTCACTTAGAGGCTGGGCTTGCAAACCGAGTGCGTGGGGCTTGTGACCAGGTCTCCGTCGCTACGGTGCCCATAACTTTTAATCCGTAAAGAGTTATGCGGCACACAGCATACCGTTGCAAAGCTCTCTCTGAGAGCTCTACGACGGGGGAAGCAAGTATGTTTGCTATGCCCTTTTTGGAGCCCAAAATCGAACATTTTCATCAGTTTCAAGCCACTTTTCTTCTTTTGCACTATTTTTCCGTCCCGGATCGTACGTCGTGAACTGTTAAAAGGATGACAACCAGACTCGCGGGACATCAGAGGGCCCTACAACATGTCGATATCACGTCTTGCAAGCATGTTGCGTTGTTGAAGCGGATGGGTTGTCGTTAAGCCCATTGGGGTTTTTGAATGGGCCATCTCTCTAGGCTGGGACTGTGAACTGTTAACACATATAGGAATTGTGCCCTCAACATGTCGGGTGCGATCATATCAGCATTAATGCACTGGATCCCATCAGAACTCCGAAGTTAAGCGTGCTTGGGCGAGAGTAGTACTAGGATGGGTGACCCCCTGGTAAGTCCTCGTGTTGTATCCCCTTTTCAATTTTTTTTGCCCTGGTTAGGGTTGCCAAGATACTTTATCCACCAAATCTCTATTACTGAATCCCACGGAACATTGGGCGAGACAACTTCATTTCACATAGAGGCTGGGCCCGCAAACCGAAGGCGTAGGGTTTGTGACCAAGTCTCCGTCGCTACGGTGCCCATAACTTTTGATCTGTAAGGTGTGACGCTCGAGATTTTAGCCGTACATTTATTTACTGTTGCATCTATTGTTTGCGCATTTCTTTCTGTGCCTTATTAATTGGCTTCTTTAGCTACTATTCATCCCATTTTCAAACTATATTCTATTAGTGGATTAGAATTTTTATTAAATCACATTAATTGTTAGAGGAGTGGGAAAAATGTGCAATTGAGCTAGAGGCGATAGGAGAGCTCGTTTAGAAAATGTTTTTAGTAGTTAAGTGAATAGTGTTACATAACAAACTTAGAGATTTAAATAACTAACATTACTTTTCATCTTAGGCTCGTTTTTAAGTTAATAATGCGCATTCTAGTGACCTTTTAAATACCCAAACTTGACCCCACCTCAACTTAATCTTATATAAATCACATAAGCTCATTAAAACACACAAAAAAAAAGAACAACGTGCAGGAATTACTATAGCAGGCCGAAAATACCAAAGGAGAAGGAAAAGAGGAGATTTTGCTCCAACAACCTTGCATCTTGAGCTTCTAGATTGATCTTGGGAGGGTTTTGAGCAACCTAGGGACTTCTACAAGCTTCATCATCTTCAAAAATTGTGAGGGAGATGCATTTATTTGTTTTTAAAGTTTATGTGCATATATTGAATTTTATTGATTTGTTGATATTAGCTATAAAACTTGTTATGAATGCTTCCTATGAGTTATTTAATGTCTCTAGAGCTAACTTTTGAGGGTTGATAACAAAGTTAATGGTTGAATGTTGAATTTGATCAAAGAGATGATGAATAGTGCCTAGAACTAGGGTTTTGAGAAAATTTGCAAATTGGCTTGAATTGATGCCTCAATTAGGTGCTCTAGACCTTAGGGAAGTTAGTTGAAAAGCCACGTTAGGTTGAATCACTCGAATTTGAACTTAATTGCATAATT
Organism: Ehretia macrophylla; assembly: GCA_037974665.1. Taxonomy (NCBI): domain Eukaryota; kingdom Viridiplantae; phylum Streptophyta; class Magnoliopsida; order Boraginales; family Ehretiaceae; genus Ehretia; species Ehretia macrophylla. Next base: position 3,219,623 of record CM075780.1, read on the forward strand.
AGCTTACTTTAAAAAGGGGGTTTTATACGTTAAGCAATCCGGGCAAGTTTGGGCATTGATTTGGGTATCCTTGAGCTAAGGAAGCACCTTTGGTGCTTTCGTTTCACGAAAATGGGGTTCGGTTAGTATGGCTATAGTTCAAACCCGTTCGGGGCCTTCCCGAACTTTTGCTTCAAAAATGAGTTTTAGTGACTTTAAAAGGTACCTTTGAGCTTAATTAGGAATATAGCAAGACTAGGGTATGATTGGGAATCTCGAACCATGCTTAGGAGAAAGAAAGCTTGGTTAAAGAAAGGGGAAAAGTAGTTTTTAGCCTTTTTAGTTGCATTCGGAACTTGTTGTGTGTTAGTAATGCCTTGCATTGAATATTTAGGATGTATTTAAGTTATTTGAGTAGATTATTGGAATTAATTGTGTTGATTGCTTCTTTTGGCATCTATTAGCGAATATCGTGCTTATATAAACTTTTATTGTGCATATATGTGAGGGCGGCCTACTTTGTCGTCTCTCTTACGTGTTATGTGTTATATTGATTGCTTGTGACTTGTATTGGGTTGCGCAACCTTTATCGGACATGGTAGCGTCGAGAAACACGGGTGGCATCGGGCTTGCCGTGCTCCCTCGACTACCATGGTGCCTATTCCCTTTCTCGCTGAGGCATACTCCACTACCCCAGAGGCGTGGTTCACCTGCTGGGCATGGACCTACCTCGGGAGAAAGGGTCGTAGGATAGGGATACATCCGGAGTATCCCAATTGTTGGTGTTTGGGGTTTGCCGGCATGTTCGTGATGCTCGTGGTTCGTGGCTCGTGAATGAAGACTTGGAAGTGGAACCGTATCCTTTTTAAAGTGATTAATTGCTTGGCTTATTGTCTTGTTGGTTTATGTGGATTATATATGTTTTCTTGTGTTTGGATATCATATTACACGTTGGCATGTTGCATCACCTCCCTCGCTGGGCAACATTGTTGCTCATTCCTCATTTAATATGTTTCAGGTGAAGCTGAGGTGAATCCTCAGCTGATAGAATAAGAGGAAAAAGTGCTAGTTAAGCAATTTCGGTGACTTCTTGTGTGATAAGGTTGTCTAAAATGAGAAGCTTGCGTGGAGTTGTCGTTGATTGCCTTTTTGTGACCTTGGGGTCTTGAGTATAAATGGTGAATGTAATAATTTGTAATCTTGTATGTTGGATATAAAGTGGAATGACATGTAATAATCCATAGTAAACTTATTCTTTTGCATGCTTGTGTGATTAACAAACTTGGAAGTAGAACTTGACTATTGTTGTATCTAACTACCTATAGTTAAAATTAGAAATGCTTTGCTTGCTTGTGTGTTATATGTAATTGTTGTTCCAAGGCTCGGATGGCCTTGTGATCGCGGGCGGCCCACAAAAATCTTGGAGGATTGGTTGTAAGAGTTGCTGTTTGTGGATCTAGCATCATAGGTGTCTTTTGCAGGTACCAGTTTAGTCCTATAAACAGGGGAGACTCCGTCTGTTTTCCCCTAAAATTTTGAGTCCGGGTTGGAATTGGGTTGTGATTAGTATGGTTAATAGAAGTCCCGGTGCCGTGAGGAATCGGGGCGTTACATAAGGAGTTACGCGGCGCACAACATACCGTTGCAAAGCTCTCTCTGAGAGCTCTACGACGGGGGCATCAAATATGTTTGATGTGCCCTTTTTGGAGCCCAAAATCGAACATTTTCATCAGTTTCAAGCCACTTTTCTTCTTCTGCATTGTTTTTCCGTTCTGGATCGTACGTCGTGAACTGTTAAAAGGACGACAACCAGACTCGCGGGACATCAGAGGGCCCTACAACGTGTCGATATCACGTCTTGCAAGCATGCTTCGTTGTTGAAGCGGATGGGTTGTCCTTAAGCCCATTGGGCTTTTTGAATGGGCCATCTCTCTAGGCTAGGACTGTGAACCGTTAACACATATAGGAATTGTGCCCTCAACATGTCGGGTGCGATCATACTAGCACTAATGCACCGGATCCCATCAGAACTCTGAAGTTAAGCGTGCTTGGGCGAGAGTAGTACTAGGATGGGTGACCCCCTGGGAAGTCCTCGTGTTGCACCCCCTTTTCAATTTTTTTTGCCTTGGTTAGGGTTGCCAAGATACTTTATCCACCAAATCTCTATTACTGAATCCCACGGAACATTGGGCAAGACAACTTCGTTTCACATAGAGGCTGGGCCCACAAACCGAGGGCGTAGAGTTTGTGACCAGGTCTCCGTCGCTCCGGTGCCCATAACTTTTGATCTGTAAGGAGTTACGCGGCGAACAGCATACCGTTGCAAAGCTCTCTCTGAGAGCTCTACGACGGGGGCAGTAAGTATGCTTGCAATGCCCTTTTTGGATCCCAAAATCGAACATTTTCATCAGTTTCAAGCCACTTTTCTTCTTTTGCACTGTTTTCCATCCCGGATCGTACGTCGTGAACTGTTAAAAAGACGACAACCAGACTCGCGGGACATCAGAGGGCCCTACAACGTGTTGATATCACGTCTTGCAAGCATGCTGCATTGTTGAAGCGGATGGGTTGTCGTTTAGCCCATTGGACCTTTTGAATGGGCCATCTCTCTAAGCTGGGACTCTGAACAGTTAACACATAAAGGAATTGTGCCCTCAACATGACGGGTGCGATCATACCAGCACTAATGCACCGGATCCCATCAGAACTCGGAAGTTAAGCATTCTTGGGCGAGAGTAGTACTAGAATGGGTGACCCCTTGGGAAGTCCTCGTGTTGCACCCCCTTTTCAATTTTTTTTGTCCTGGTTAGTGTTGCCAAGATACTTTATCCACCAGATCTATATTACTGAATCCTACGAAACATTGGGCAAGACAACTTCTTCCCACGTAGAGGCTGGGCCCGTAAACCAAAGGTGTAGGATTTGTGACCAGGTCTCCGTCGCTTCGGTGCCCATAGCTTTTGATCCGTAAGGAGTTACGCGGAGCACAGTATACAGTTGCAAAGCTCTCTGAGAGCTCTACGACGGGGCAGCTAGCTTGCTCGCTGTGCCCATTTTTGGAGCCCAAAATCGAACGTTTTCATCAGTTTCAGGCCACTTTTCTTCTTTAGCTCTATTTTTCCGTCCAGGATCGTACGTCGTCAACTGTTAAAAGGACGACAACCTGACTCGCGGGACATCAGAGGGCCCTACAACATGTCGATATCACGTCTTGCAAGCATGTTGCGTTGTTGAAGCGGATGGGTTGTCGTTAAGCCCATGGGCCTTTTGAATGGGCCAATCTCTCTAGGCTGGGACTGTGAACTGTTAACACATAAAGGAGTTGTGCCCTCAACATGACGGGGGAGATCATACCAGCACTAATGCACCGGATCCCATCAGAACTCTGAAGTAAAGCGTGCTTGGGCGAGAGTAGTACTAGGATGGGTGACCCCTTGGGAAGTGCTCGTGTTGCAACCCCTTTTCAATTTTTATTGCCCTGGTTAGAGTTGCCAAGATACTCTATCCACCAAATCTATATTAGAGAATCCTACGGAACATTGGGCAAGACAACTTCGCTTCACGTAGAGGCTGGGCCCGCAAACCGAGGGCGTAGGGCTTATGACCAGGTCTCCGTCGCTCTGGTGCCCATAACTTTTGATCCGCAAGGAGTTACGCGGCGCACAACATACTGTTGCAAAGCTCTCTGACATCTCTACGACGGGGGCAGCCATCTTGCTCGCTGTGCCCGTTTTTGGAGCCCAAAATCGAACGTTTTCATCAGTTTGAGGCCATTTTTCTTCTTCTGCTCTATTTTTCCATCCCGGATCGTACGTCGTGAACTGTTAAAAGGATGACAACCTTACTCGTGGGACATCAGAGGCCCCTACCACGTGTCGATATCACGTCTAGCGAGGATGCTGCGTTGTTGAAGGGGATGGGTTGTCATTAAGCCCATTGGGCTTTTTGAATGGGCCATCTCTCTAGGCTGGGACTGTGAACCGTTAACACATATAGGAATTGTCCCCTCAACATGACGGGTGCGATCATACCAACACTAATGCACCGGATCCCATCAGAACACCGAAGTTAAGCGTGCTTGGGCGAGAGTAGTACTAGGATGGGTGACCCCCTGGGAGGTCCTCGTGTGGAACCCCCTTTTCAATTTTTTTTGCCCTAGTTAGGGTTGCCAAGATACTTTATCCACCAAATCTCTATTACTGAATCCCACGGAACATTGGGCAAGACAACTTCGTTTCACGTAGAGGCTGGGCCCACAAACCGAGGGCGTAGGGTTTGTGACCAGGTCTCCGTTGCTCCGGTGCCCATAACTTTTAATCTGTAAGGCGTTACGCGGCGCACAGCATACCGTTGCAAAGCTCTTTGAGAGCTCTACGATGGGGGCAACTAGCATGCTCGCTGTGCCCATTTTTCGAGCACAAAATCGAACGTTTTCATCAGTTTTAGGCCACTTTTCTTCTTTTGCTCAATTTTTCCGTCCCAGATCGTGCGTTGTGAACTGTTAAAAGGACGACCACAATATTTGCAGGACATCAGAGGGCCCTTCAACGTGTCGATATGACGTCTTGCAAGCATGCTGCGTTGTTGAAGCAGATGGGTTGTCGTTAAGCCCATTGGGCCTTTTCAATGGGCCATCTCTCTAAGCAGGGACACTGAACAGTTAACACATAAAGGAATTGTGCCCTCAACATGACGGGTACGATCATACCAATACTAATGCACCGGATCCCATCAGAACTCCGAAGTTAAGCGTGCTTGGTCGAGAGTAGTACTAGGATAGGTGACCCCTTGGGAAGTCCTCGTGTTGTACCCCCTTTTCAATTTTTTTTGCCCTGGTTAGGGTTGCCAAGATACTTTATCCACCAAATCTCAATTACTGAATCCCACGGAACATTGGGCAGGAAAACTTCGCTTCTTGTAGAGGCTGGGCCCGCAAACCGAGGGCGTAGGGTTTGTGACCAGGTCTCCATCGCTCCGGTGCCCATAACTTCTGATCCGTAAGGAGTTACGAGGCGAACATCATACCGTTACAAAGCTCTCTGAGAGCTCTACGACGGGGGCAGCCAACTTGCTCGCTGTGCCCATTTTTGGAGCCCAAATCGAACGTTTTCATCTATTTGAGGCCATTTTTCTTCTTTTGCTCTATTTTTCCATCCCAGATCGTACGTCGTGAGCTGTTAAAAGGAAGACAACCTGACTCGGGGGATATTAGAGGTCCCTACAACGTGTCGATATCACGTCTTGCGAGGATTCTGCATTGTTGAAGGGGATGGGTTTTCCTTAAGCCCATTGGGCTTTTTGAATGGGCCATCTCTCTAGGCTGGGACTGTGAACCGTTAACACATATAGGAATTGTGTCCTCAACATGACGAGTGCGATCATACCAGCACTAATGCACCGGATCCCATCAGAACTCCGAAGTTAAGCGTGCTTCGGCGAGAGTAGTACTAGGATGGGTGACCCCCTGGGAAGTCCTCGTGTGGAACCCCCTTTTCAATTTTTTTTGCCCTAGTTAGGGTTTCCAATATACTTTATCCACCAAATCTCTATTACTGAATCCCACGGAACATTGGGAAAGACAACTTCGTTTCACGTAGAGGCTGGGCCCACAAACCGAGGGCGTAGGGTTTGTGACCAGGTCTCCGTTGCTCCGGTGCCCATAACTTTTAATCCGTAAGGAGTTACACAGCGCACAGGATACCGTTGCAAAGCTCTTTGAGGGCTCTACGACGGGGGCAGCTAGGATGCACGCTTTGCCCATTTTTCGAGCACAAAATCGAATGTTTTCATCAGTTTTAGGCCCTGTTCTTCTTTTGCTCAATTTTTCTGTCCCGGATCGATCGTCGTGAACTGTTAAAAGGACGACAACCTTAATTGCAGGACATCAGAGGGCCCTTCAACGTGTCGATATGACGTCTTGCAAGCATGCTGCGTTGTTGAAGCAGATGGGTTGTCGTTAAGCCCATTGGGCCTTTTCAATGGGCCATCTCTCTAAGCAGGGACACTGAACAGTTAACACATAAAGGAATTGTGCCCTCAACATGACGGGTGCGATCATACCAGCACTAATGCACCGGATCCCATCAGAACTCCGAAGTTTAGCGTGCTTGAGCGAGAGTAGTACTAGGATGGGTGACCCCCTGGGAAGTCCTCGTGTTGTACCCCCTTTTCAATTTTTTTTGCCCTGGTTAGGGTTGCCAAGATACTTTATGCACCAAATCTCTATTACTGAATCCCACGGAACATTGAGCAGGAAAACTTCGCTTCTTGTAGAGGCTGGGCCCGCAAACCAAGGGCGTAGGGTTTGTGACCAGGTCTCCGTCGCTCCGGTGCCCATAACTTCTGATCCGTAAGGAGTTACGAGGCGCACATCATACCGTTGCAAAGCTCTCTAAGTTCTCTACGATGGGGGCAGCCAGCTTGCTCGCTGTGCCCATTTTTGGAACCCAAAATCGAACGTTTTCATGAGTTTGAGGCCATTTTTCTTCTTTTGCTCTGTTTTTCCATCCCGGATCGTACGTCGTGAACTGTTAAAAGGACGGCAACCTGACTCGCGGGACATCAGAGGCCCCTAAAATGTGTCGATATCACGTCTTGCGAGGATGCTGCGTTGTTGAAGGGGATGGGTTGTCATTAAGCCCATTGGCTTTTTGAATGGGCCGTCTCTCTAGGCTGGGACTGTGAACCGTTAACACATATAGGAACTGTGCCCTCAACATGACGGGTGCGATCATACCAGCACTAATGCACTAGATCCCATCAGAACTCCGAAGTTAAGCGTACTTGGGTGAGAGTAGTACTAGGATAGGTGACCCCCTGGGAAGTCCTCGTGTGGAACCCCCTTTTCAATTTTTTTTGCCCTAGTTAGGGTTGCCAAGATACTTTATCCACCAAATCTGTATTACTGAATCCCACGGAACATTGGGCAAGACAACTTCGTTTCACGTAGAGGCTGGGCCCACAAACCGAGGGCGTAGGGTTTGTGACCAGGTCTCCGTTGCTCCGGTGCCCATAACTTTTAATCCGTAAGGAGTTACGTGGCGTACAGCATACCGTTACAAAGCTCTTTGAGAGCTCTACGACGGGGGCAGCTAGCATGCTCGTTGTGCCCATTTTTCGAGCCCAAAATCGAACATTTTCATCAGTTTTAGGCCCTTTTTCTTCTTTTGCTCAATTTTTCCGTCCCGGATCGTGCGTCGTGAACTGTTAAAAGGACGACAACCTTACTTGCAAGACATCAGAGGGCCCTTCAACGTGTCGATATGACGTCTTGCAAGCATGCTGCGTTGTTGAAGCGGATGGTTGTCGTTAAGCCCATTGGGCCTTTTCAATGGGCCATCTCTCTAAGCAGGGACACTGAACAGTTAACACATAAAGGAATTGTGCCCACAACATGACCGGTGCGATCATACCAGCACTAATGCACCGGATCCCATCAGAACTCCGAAGTTAAGCGTGCTTGGGCGAGAGTAGTACTAGGATGGGTGACCCCTTGGGATGTCCTCGTGTTGTACCCCCTTTTCAATTTTTTTTGCCCTGGTTAGGGTTGCCAAGATACTTTATCCACCAAATCTCTATTACTGAATCCCACGAAACATTGGGCAGGAAAACTTCGCTTCTTGTAGAGGCTGGGCCCGTAAACCGAGGGCGTAGGGTTTTTGACCAGGTCTCCGTCACTCCAGTGCCCATAACTTCTGATCCGTAAGGCGTTACAAGGCGCACATCTTACCGTTGCAAAGCTCTCTGAGAGCTTTACGATGAGGGCAGCCAGCTTGCTCGCTGTGCCCATTTTTGGAGCCCAAAATCGAATTTTTCATCAGTTTGAGGCCATTTTTCTTCTTTTGCTCTATTTTTCCATCCCGGATCGTACGTCGTGAACTATTAAAAGGACGACAACCTGACTCGCGGGACATCAGAGTCCCCTACAACTTGTCGATATCACTTTTTGCGAGGATGCTGCGTTGATGAAGGGGATGGGTTGTCATTAAGCCCATTGGCTTTTTGAATGGGCCATCTCTCTAGGCTGGGACTGTGAACCGTTAACACATATAGGAACTGTGCCCTCAATATAACGGGTGCGATCATAGCAGCACTAATGCACTAGATCCCATCAGAACTCCGAAGTTAAGCGTGCTTGGGTGAGAGTAGTTCTAGGATAGGTGACCCCCTGGGAAGACCTCGTGTGGAACCCCCTTTTCAATTTTTTTTGCCCTACTTAGGGTTGCCAAGATACTTTATCCACCAAATCTATTACTGAATCCCACAGAACATTGGGCAAGACAACTTCGTTTCACATAGAGGCTGGGCCCACAAACCGAGGGCGTAGGGTTTGTGACCAGGTCTCCGTTGGTCCGGTGCCCATAACTTTTAATCCGTTAGGAGTTACGCGGCGCACAGCATAACGTTACAAAGCTCTTTGAGAGCTCTACAACGGGGCCAGCTAGCATGCTCGCTATGCCCATTTTTCGAGCCCAAAATCGAACGTTTTCATCAGTTTTAGGCCCCTTTTCTTCTTTTGCTCTATTTTTCCGTCCCAGATCGTGCGTCGTGAACTGTTAAAAGGACGACAACCTTACTTGCAGGACATCAGAGGGCCCTTCAATGTGTCGATATGACGTCTTGCAAGCATGCTGCGTTGTTGAAGCGGATGGGTTGTCGTTAAGCCCATTGGGCCTTTTCAATGGGCCATCTCTCTAAGCAGGGACACTGAACAGTTAACACATAAAGGAATTGTGCCCTCAACATGACGGGTGCGATCATACCAGCACTAATGCACCGGATCCCATCAGAACTCCGAAGTTAAGCGTGCTTGGGCGAGAGTAGTACTAGGATGGGTGACCCCCTGGGAAGTCCTCGTGTTGTACCCCCTTTTCAATATTTTTTGCCCTGGTTAGGGTTGCCAAGATACTTTATTCGCCAAATCTCTATTACTGAATCCCACGGAACATTGGGCAGGAAAACTTCGCTTCTTGTAGAGGGTGGGCCCGCAAACCGAGGGCGTAGGGTTTGTGACCAGGTCTCCATCGCTCCGGTGCCTATAACTTCTGATCCGTAAGGAGTTACGAGGCGCACATCATACCGTTTCAAAGCTCTCCGAGAGCTCTACGATGGGGGCAGCCAGCTTTCTCGCTGTGCCCATTTTTGGAGCACAAAATCGATCGTTTTCATCAGTTTGAGGCCATTTTTCTTCTTTTGCTCTGTTTTTCCATCCCGGATCGTACGTCGTGAACTGTTAAAAGGACGACAACCTGACTCGCGGGACATCAGAGGTCCCTACAACGTGTCGATATCACGTCTTGCGAGGATGCTGCGTTGTTGAAGGGGATGGGTTGTCATTAAGCCCATTGGGCTTTTTGAATGGGCCATCTCTCTAGGCTGGGACTGTGAACCGTTAACACATATAGGAATTGTGCCCTCAACATGACGGGTGCGATCATACCAGCATTAATGCACCGGATCCCATCAGAACTCCGAAGTTAAGCGTGCTTTGGCGAGAGTAGTACTAGGATGGGTGACCCCCTGGGAAGTCCTCGTGTTGTACCCCTTTTCAATTTTTTTTGCCTTGGTTAGGGTTGCCAAGATACTTTATCCACCAAATCTCTATTACTGAATCCCACGGAACATTGGGCAGGAAAACTTCGCTTCTTGTAGAGGTTGGGCCCGCAAACCGAGGGCGTAGGGTTTGTGACCAGGTCTCCGTCGCTCCGGTGCCCATAACTTCTGATCCGTAAGGAGTTACGAGGCGCACATCATACCGTTGCAAAGCTCTCTGAGAGCTCTACGATGGGGGCAGCCAACTTGCTCGCTGTGCCCATTTTTAGAGCCCAAAGTCGAAAGTTTTCATCAGTTTGAGGCCATTTTTCTTCTTTTGCTCTGTTTTTCCATCCCGGATCGTACGTCGTGAACTGTTAAAAGGACGACAACCTGACTCGCGGGACATCAGAGGTCCCTACAACGTGTCGATATCACGTCTTGCTAGGATGCTGCGTTGTTGAAGGGGATGGGTTGTCATTAAGCCCATTGGCTTTTTGAATAGGCCATCTCTCTAGGCTGGGACTGTGAACCGTTAACACATATAGGAACTGTGCCCTCAACATGATGGGTGCGATCATACCAGCACTAATGCACTAGATCCATCAGAACTCCGAAGTTAAGTGTGCTTGGGTGAGAGTAGTACTAGGATAGGTGACCCCGTGGGAAGTCCACGTGTGGAACCCCCTTTTCAATTTTTTTTACCCTAGTTAGGGTTGCCAAGATACTTTATCCACCAAATCTCTATTACTGAATCCCACGGAACATTGGGCAAGAGAACTTCGTTTCACGTAGAGGTTGGGCCCACAATCCGAGGGCGTAGGGTTTGTGACCAGGTCTCCATTGCTCCGGTGCCCATAACTTTTAATCCGTAAGGAGTTACGCGGCGCACAGCATACCGTTGCAAAGCTCTTTGAGAGCTCTATGATGGGGGCAGCTAGCATGCTCGCTGTGCCCATTTTTCGAGCCCAAAATTGAATGTTTTCATCAGTTTTAGGCCCCTTTTCTTCTTTTGCTCTATTTTTCCGTCCCGGAACGTGCGTCGTAAACTGTTAAAAGGACGACAACCCTAATTGTAGGACGTCAGAGGGCCCTTCAACGTGTCGATATGACGTCTTGCAAGCATGCTGCGTTGTTGAAGCGGATGGGTTGTCGTTAAGCCCATTGGGCCTTTTCAATGGGCCATCTCTCTAAGCAGGGACACTGAACAGTTAACACATAAAGGAATTGTGCCCTCAACATGACGGGTGCGGTCATACCAGCACTAATGCACCGGATCCCATCAGAACTCCGAAGTTAAGCGTGCTTGGGCGAGAGTAGTACTAGGATGGGTGACCCCCTGGGAAGTCCTCGTGTGGAACCCCATTTTCAATTTTTTTGCCCTAGTTAGGGTTGCCAAGATACTTTATCCACCAAATCTCTATTACTGAATCCCACGGAACATTGGGCAAGACAACTTCGTTTCACGTAGAGGCTGGGCCCACAAACCGTGGGGCGTAGGGTTTGTGACCAGGTCTCCGTTGCTCCGGTGCCTATAACTTTTAATCCGTAAGGAGTTACGCGGCGCACAACATACCGTTGCAAAGCTCTTAGAGAGCTCTACGATGGGGGCAGCTAGCATGCTCGCTGTGCCCATTTTTCGAGCCCAAAATCGAACGTTTTCATCAGTTTTAGGCCAGTTTTCTTCATTTACTCTATTTTTCCGTCCCGGATCGTGCGTCGTAAACTGCTAAAAGGATGACAACCTTACTTGCAGAACATCAGAGGGCCCTTCAACAAGTCAATATGACGTCTTGCAAGCATGCTGCATTGTTGAAGCGGATGGGTTGTCGTTAAGCCCATTGGGCTTTTCAATGGGCCATTTATCTAAGCAGGGACACTGAACAGTTAACACATAAAGGAATTGTGCCATCAACATGACGGGTGCGATCATACCAGCACTAATGCACCGAATCCCATCAGAACTCCGAAGTTAAGCGTGCTTGGGCGAGAGTAGTACAAGGATGGGTGACCCCTTGGGAAGTCCTCGTGTTGTACCCCCTTTTCAATTTTTTTTGCCTTGGTTAGGGTTTCCAAGATACTTTATCCACCAAATCTCTATTAACGAATCCCACGGAACATTGGGTAAGAAAACTTCGCTTCTTGTAGAGGCTGGGCCCGCAAACCGAGGGCGTAGGGTTTGTGACCAGGTCTCCGTCGCTCCGGTGCCCATAACTTCTGATCCGTAAGGAGTTACGAGGCGCACATCATACCGTTGCAAAGCTCTCTGAGAGCTCTACGATGGGGGCAGCCAGCTTGCTCGCTGTGCCCATTTTTGGAGCCCAAAATCGAACATTTTCATTAGTTTGAGGCCATTTTTCTTCTTTTGCTCTGTTTTTGCATCCCGGATCGTACGTCGCGAACTGTTAAAAGGACGACAACCTGACTCGCGGGACATCAGAGGCCCCTAAAACGTGTCGATATCACGTCTTGCGAGGATGCTGCGTTGTTGAAGGGGATGGGTTGTCGTTAAGCCCATTGGGCTTTTTGAATGGGCCATCTCTCTAGGCTGGGATTATGAACCGTTAACACATATAGGAATTGTGCCCTCAACATGACGGGTGCGATCATACCAGCACTAATGCACCGGATCCCATCAGAACTACGAAGTTAAGCGTGCTTGGGCGAGAGTAGTACTAGGATGGGTGACCCCCTGGGAAGTCCTCATGTGGAACCCCCTTTTCAATTTTTTTGCCCTAGTTAGGGTTGCCAAGATACTTTATCCACCAAATCTCTGTTACTGAATCCCACGGAACATTGGGCAACACAACTTCGTTTCACGTAGAGGCTGGGCCCACAAACCGAGGGCGTAGGGTTTGTGACCAGGTCTCCGTTGCTCCAGTGCCCATAACTTTTGATCCGTAAGGAGTTACGCGGCGCACAGCATACCGTTGCAAAGTTCTCTTGGAGCTCTACGATGGGGGCAGCGAGCGTGCTCGCTGTGCCCCTTTTTGGAGCCCAAAATTGAACATTTTCATCAGTTTCAGGCCACTTTTCTTCTTTTGCTCTGTTTTTCTAGCCCGGATCGTACGTCGTGAACTGTGAAAAGGACCACAACCTGACTCGCGGGAAATCAGAGGACACTACAACGTGTCGATATCATGTCTGGCAAGCATACTGCGTTTTTGAAGCGGATGGGTTGTCGTTAAGCCCATTGGGCCTTTTGAATGGGCCATGTCTCTAAGCTGGGACTCTGAACAGTTAACACATAAAGGAATTGTGCCCTCAACATGACGAGTGCGATCATACCCGCACTAATGCACCGGATCCCATCAGAACTCCGAAGTTAAGCGTGCTTGGGCGAGAGTAGTACTAGGATCGGTGACCCCATGGGAAGTCCTCGTGTTGCACCCCCTATTCAATTTATTTTGCCCGGGTTATGGTTCCCAAGATATTTTATCCACCAAATCTCTATTACTGAATCCCACGGAACATTGGGCAAGGCAACTTCGCTTCTTGTAGACGCTGGGCTCGCAAACCGAGGGCGTAGTGTTTGTGACCAGGTCTCCGTTGCTCATGTGCCCATAACTTTTGATCCGTAAGGAGTTACGCGACGCACAGCATACCGTTGCAAATCTCTCTGAAAGCTCTACGACGGGGACTGCCAGCATGCTCGCTGTGTCCATTTTTGGAGCCCAAAATTGAACGTTTTCATCAGTTTATTGCCACTTTTCTTCTTTTGCTCTATTTTTCTATCTCGGATTGTACGTCGTGAACTGTTAAAAGGACGACAACATGACTTGCGGGACAACAGATGGCCCTACAACGTGTCGATATCACGTCTTGCGAGGAGGCTGCATTGTTGAAGCGGATGGGTTATCGTTAGGCCCATTGGACTTTTTGAATGGGCCATCTCTCTAGGCTGGGACTGTGAACCGTTAACACATATAGGAATTGTGCCCTCAACATGACGGGTGTGATCATACCAGCACTAATGCACCGGATCCCATCAGAACTCCGAAGTTAAGCGTGCTTCGGCGAGAGTAGTACTAGGATGGGTACCCCCTGGGAAGTCCTCGTGTTGAACCCCCTTTTCAATTTTTTTTGCCCTAGTTAGGGTTGCCAAGATACTTTATCCACCAAATCTCTATTACTGAATCCCATGGAACATTGGGCAAGACAACTTCGTTTCACGTAGAGGCTGGGCCCACAAACCGAGGGCGTAGTGTTTGTGACCTGGTCTCCGTCACTCCGATGCCCATAACTTTTGATCCGTCAGGAGTTACGCAGCGCAGATCATTCCGTTCCAAAGATCTCTGAGCGCTCTACGATGGGGGCAGCTATCATGCTCGCTATGCCCGATTCTGGAGCCCAAAATTGAACGTTTTCATCAGTTTCAGTCCATTTTTCTTCTTTTGCTATGTTTTTCGATCCCGGATCGTACGTCGTGAACTATTAAAAGGACGACAACCTGACTCGCGGGACATCATAGGGCCTAAAACTTGTCGATATCACGTCTTACGAGGATGCTTCATTGTTGAAGCGGATGGGTTATCGTTAAGCCCATTAGGCTTTTTGAATGGGCCAACTCTCTAGGTTGGGACTGTGAATCGTTAACACATATTGGAATTGTGCCCTCAACATGACGGGTGCGATCATACTAGCACTAATGCACCGGATCCCATCAGAACTCCGAAGTTAAGCGTGTGCTTGGGCGAGAGTAGTACTAGGATGGGTGACCACTTGGGAAGTCCTCGTGTTGAACTCCCTTTTAAATTTTTTTTGCCCTAGTTAGGGTTGCCGAGATATTTTATCCACCAAATCTATATTACTGAATCCTACGGAACATATGGCAAGACAACTTTGTTTCACGTGCAGGCTGGGCCCGCAAACCGAGGGCGTAGGGTTTGTGACCAGGTCTCCGTCGCTCCAGTGCCTATAACTTTTGATCCGTATGGAGTTACGCGGCGCACAATATACCGTTGCAAAGATCTCTAGGAGCTCTACGACGGGGGTAGCCAGCAGGCACGCTGTGCCCGTTTTTAGAGCTGAAAATTGAACGTTTTCATCAATTTCAGGCCACTTTTCTTCTTTTGCTATGTTTTTCCGTCCCGGATCGTACGTCATGAACTGTTAAAAGGGCGACAACCTGACTCGCGGGAAATCAGAGGGTCCTACAACGTGTCGATATCACGTTTTCCAAGCATGCTACGTTGTTGAAGCGGATGGGTTGTCATTAAGCCAAATGGGCCTTTTGAATTGGCCATCTCTCTAAGCCGGGAATCTGAATAGTTAACACATAAAGGAATTGTGCCCTCAACATGACGGGTGCGATCATACCAGTACTAGTGCACCGGATCCCATCAGAACTCCGAAGTTAAGCGCGCTTGGGCGAGAGTAGTACTAGGACGGGTAACCCGCTGGGAAGTCCTCGTGTTGCACCCCCTTTTCAAATTTTTTTGCCCTGGTTAGAGTTGCCAAGATACTTTATCCACCAAATCTCTATTACTGAATCCCACGAAAAATTGGGCAAGACAACTTCGATTCATGTAGAGGCTGGGCACGCAAATCGAGGGCGTAGGGCTTCTGACAAGGTCTCCATCGCTCCGGTGCCCATAACTTTTGATCCGTATGGAGTTACGCGGCGCACAACGTACTATTGCAAAGCTCTCTAAGAGCTCTACGATGGGGGCAGCCAGCTTGCTTGCTGTTCCAATTTTTGGAGCCCAAAATTGAACGTTTTCATCAGTTTTAGGCCACTTTTCTTCTTTTCCTCTGTTTTTCCATCCCGGATCGTACGTCGTGAACTATTAAAGGGACGACAACCTGACTCGCGGGACATCAGAGGGCTGTACAACGTGTTGATATCACGTCTTGCAAGGATGCTGCGTTGTTGAAGCAGATGGGTTGTCGTTAATCCCATTGGGCCTGTTGAATGGGCTATCTCTCTAAGCTGGGACTCTGAACAGTTAACACATAAAGGAATTGTGCCCACAACATGACGGGTGCGATCGTACCAGGACTAATGCACCAGATCCCATCAGAACTCAGAAGTTAAGCGTGCTAGGGCGAGAGTAGTACTATGATGGGTGACCCCCTGGGAAGTCCTCGTGTTGCACCCCATTTTCAATTTTTTTTGCCCTGGTTAGGGTTGCCAAGATACTTTATCCACCAAATCTCTATTACTGAGTCCAACGGAACATTGGGCAAGACAACTTCACTTCTTGTAGAGGCTGGGCCCGCAAACCGAGGGCGTAGGGTTTGTGACCAGGTCTCTGTCGCACCAGTGCCTATAACTTTTGATCCGTAAGGAGTTACGTGGCATACAGCATACCGTTGCAAAGCTCTCTGAGAGCTCTACGACGGGGGCAGCCAGCTTGCTCACTAAGCCCATTTTCGGAGCCCAAAATTGAACATTTTCATCAGTTTCAGGCCACTTTTCTTCTTTTGCTCTGTTTTTCCATCCCGGATCGTACGTCGTGAACTGTTAAAAGGACGATAACCTAACTCGTGGGACATCATAGGGCACTACAACGTGTCGATATCACATTTTGCGAGGACGTTGCGTTGTTGAAGTGGATGGGTTGTCGTTAAGACCATTGGGCTTTTTGAATGGGCCATCTCTCTAGGCTGGGACTGTGAACCGTTAACACATATAGGAATTGTGCCCACAACATGACGGGTGCGATCATACCAGCACTAATGCTGCGGATCCCATCAGAACTCCGAAGTTAAGCGTGCTTGGGCGAGAGTAGTACTAGGATGGGTGACCCCTTGGGAAGTCCTCGTGTTGCACCCCCTTTTCAATTCTTTTTGCCCTGGTTAGGGTTGCCAAGATACTTTATCTACCAAATCTCTATTACTGAATCCCACGGAACATTGGGCAAGACAACTTCATTTCACATAGAGGCTGGGCCTGCGAACCGAGGGCGTAGGGTTTATGACCAGGTCTCTGTTGCTCTGGTGCCCATATCTTTTGATCCGTAAGGAGTTACGCGGCGCACAGCACACCGTTGCAAAGCTCTCTCTGAGAGCTCTACGACGGGGGCAGCCAGCTTGCTCAGTGTGCCCTTTTTGTAGCCCAAACTCGAACGTTTTCATTAGTTTCAGGGCACTTTTCTTCTTTTGCTCTGTTTTTCCGTCTCGGATCGTACATCGTGAACTGTTAAAAGGACGACTACATGACTCGCGGGACATCAGAGGGCCCTACAACGTGTCGATATCACGTCTTGCAAGCATGCGGCGTTGTTGAAGAGGATGGGTTGTCATTAAGCCCATTGGCCTTTTTGAATGGGCCATCTATCTAGGCTGGGACTATGAACCATTAACACATATAGGAATTGTGCCCTCAACATGACGGTTGCGATCATACCAGCACTAATGCACTGGATCCCATCAGAACTCCGAAGTTAAGCGTGCTTGGGCGAGAGTAGTACTAGGATGGGTGACCCCTTGGGAAGTCCTCGTGTTGCACCCCCTTTTCAATTTTTTTTGCCCTGGTTAGGGTTGCCAAGATACTTTATCCACCAAATCTCTAATACTGAATCCCACGGAACATTGGGCAAGACAACTTCGTTTCACATAAAGGCTGGGTCCGCAAACCGAGGGCGTAGGGTTTGTGACCAGGTCTCCGTTGCTCCGGTGCCCATAACTTTTGATCCGTAAAGAGTTACGCGGCGCACAGCATACCGTTGCAAAGCTCTCTGAGAGCTATACGACGGGGGCAGCAAGTATGCTTGATTTGCCCTTTTTGGAGCCCAAAATCGAACATTTTCATTAGTTTCAAGCAACTTTTATTCTTTTGCACTGTTTTTCCATCTCGGATCGTACGTCGTGAACTGTTAAAAGGACGACAGGCTGACTCGCCGGACATCACAGGGCCCTACAACGTGTCGATATCTCGTCTTGCAAGCATGCTAAGTAGTTGAAGTGGATGGGTTGTCGTTAAGCCCATTGGGCCTTTTGAATGGGCCGTCTCTCTAAGCTAGGACTCTGAACAGTTAACACATAAAGGAATTGTGCCCTCAACATGACGAGTGCGATCATACCAGCACTAATGCACTGGATCCCATCAGAAATCCGAAGCTAAGCGTGCTTGCGCGAGAGTAGTACAAGGATGGGTGACCCCCTAGGAAGTCCTCGTGTTGCACCCCCTTTTCAATTTTTTTTGCCCTGGTTGGGGTTGCCAAGATTCTTTATCCACCAAATCTCTATTACTGAATCCCACGGAACATTGGGCAAGACAACTTCGATTCTTGTAGAGGCTGGGCCCGCAAACCGAGGACGTAGGGTTTGTGACCAGGTCTCCGTCGCTCCGGTGCCCATAACTTTTGATCTGTAAGGGGTTACGCGGCGCACAACATACCGTTGCAAAGCTTTCTGAGAGCTCTACAACGGGGGCGGCAGCATGATCGCTGTACCCGTTTTTGGAACCCAAAATTGAACGTTTTCATCAGTTTCAAGCCACTTTTCTTCTTTTGCTCTGTTTTTCCGTCCCGAATCGTACGTCGTGAACTGTTAAAAGGACGACAAACAGACTCGCCAGACATCAAAGGGCCCTACAACGTGTCGATATCACGTCTTGCAAGCATGCTGCGTTGTTGAAGGGGATGGGTTGTCGTTAAGACTATTGGGCCTTATGAATGGGCCATCTCTCTAAGCTGGGACTCTGAACAGTTAACACATAAAGGAATTGTGCCCTCAACATGATGGGTGTGATCATACCAGCACTAATGCACCGGATCCCGTCAGAACTCCGAAGTTAAGCGTGCTTGGGCGAGATTAGTACTAGGATGGGTGACCCCTTGGGAAGTCCTCGTGTTGCACCCCTTTTCAATTTTTTTTGCCCTGGTTAGAGTTGCCAAGATACTCTATCCACCAAATCTATATTACTGAATCCCACGAAACATTGGGCAAGACAACTTCGCTTCAGGTAGAGGCTGGGCCCGCAAATCGAGGGTGTAGGGCTTGTGACCAGGTCTCCATCACTCCGGTGCCCATAACTTTTGATCCGTAAGGAGTTACGTGGCGCACAACATACCGTTGCAAAGCTCTCTGAGAGCTCTACGACGGGGGCAACCATCTTGCTCGCTGTGCCCATTTTTGGAGCCCAAAATCAAACGTTTCCATCAATTTCAGGCCACTTTACTTCTTTTGCTTTGTTTTTCCATCCCGGATCGTACGTTGTGAACTATTAAAAGAACGAAAACCTGACTCGCGGGACATCAGAGGGCCTTACAACGTGTTGATATCACATCTTGCAAGCATGCTGCGTTGTTGAAGCGGATGGGTTGTCGTTAAGCCCATTAGGCCTTTTGAATTGGCCATCTCTCTAAGCTCGGTCTCTGAATAGTTAACACATAAAGGAATTGTGCCCTCAACATGACGGGTACGATCATACCAGCACTAATGCATCGGATCGCATCAGAACACCGAAGTTAAGCGTGCTTGGGCGAGAGTAGTACTTGGATGGGTGACCCCCTGGGAAATCCTCGTGGTGCACCCCCTTTTCAATTTTTTTTGCCTGGGTTAGGGTTGCCAAGATACTTTATACACCAAATCTCTATTACTGAATCCCACGGAACATTGGGCAAGACAACTTCGTTTCACGTAGAGGCTGGGCCCGCAAACCAAGGGCGTAAGGATTGTGACCAAGTCTCCATTGCTCCGGTGCCCATAACTTTTGATGCGTAAGGAGTTACGCGGCGCACAGTATACCGTTGCAAAGCTCACTAAGAGCTCTACGACGGGGTCAGCAAGCATGCTTGCTGTGCCCCTTTTTGGAGCCCAAAATCGAACGTTTTCATCAGTTTCAGACCACTTTTCTTCTTTTGCTCTGTTTTTCCGTCTCGGATCGTACGTCGTCAATTGTTAAAAGGACAACAACCTGACTCGCGGGACATCAGAAGGCCCAACAACGTGTCAATATCACGTCTTGCAAGCATGCTGCATTGTTGAAGCGGATGGGTTGTCGTTAAGCCCATTGGGCCTTTTGAATTGGCCATCTCTCTAAGCTCGGTCTCTGAATAGTTAACACATAAAGGAATTGTGCCCTCAACATGACGGGTACGATCATACCAGCACTAATGCACCGGATCGCATCAGAACACCGAAGTTAAGCGTGCTTGGGCGAGAGTAGTACTAGGATGGGTGACCCCATGGGAAGTCCTCGTGGTGCACCCCCTTTTCAATTTTTTTTGCCCGGGTTAGGATTGCCAAGATACTTTATCCACCAAACCTCTATTACTGAATCCCACGGAACATTAGGCAAGAAACCTTCGGTTCTTGTAGAGGCTGGGCCCGCAAACCGAGGGCGTAGGGTTTGTGACCAGGTCTCCGACGCTCCGGTACCCATAACTTTTAATTCGTAAGGAGTTACGCGGCGCACTGCATACCGTTGCAAAGCTCTTTGAGAGCTCTACGACGGGGGCAGCTAGCATGCACGCTGTGCCCTTTTTGGAGCCCAAAATCGAACGTTTTCATCAGTTTCAGGCCCCTTTTCTTCTTTTGCTCTATTTTTCCGTCCCGGGTCGTCCGTTGTGAACTGTAAAAAGGACGACAACCTTACTTGCGGGACATCAGAGGACCCTTCAACGTGTCGATATCACGTCTTGTAAGCTTGCTGCGTTGTTGAAGCGGATGGGCTGTCGTTAAGCCCATTGGGCCTTTTGAATGGGCCACCTCTCTAAGCTGAAACACTGAACAGTTAACACATAAAGGAATTGTGCCCTCAACATGATGCGTGCGATCATACAAGCACTAATGCACCGGATCCCATCAGAACTACAAAGTTAAGCGTGCTTGGGCGAGAGTAGTACTAGGATTGGTGACCCCCTGGGAAGTCCTCGTGTTGTACCCCATTTTCAATTTTTTTTGCCCTGCTTAAGGTTGCCAAGATAATTTATCCACCAAAACTCTATTACTGAATCCCACGGAACATTGCCCAAGAAAACTTCGGTTCTTGTAGAGGCTGGGCCCGCAAACCAAGGGCGTAGGGTTTGTGACCAGGTCTCCGTCGCTCCGGTGCCCATAACTTTTGATCCGTAAGGAGTTACGAGTCGCACATCATACCATTGCAAAGCTCTCTGAGAACTCTACGATGGGGGCAGCGAACATGCTCGCTGTGCCCGTTTTTGGAGCCCAAAATTGAACTTTTTCATCAGTTTCAGACCACTTTTCTTCTATTGCTCTGTTTTTCCATCCCGGATCGTACGTCGTGAACTGTTAAAAGGACGACAACCTGACTCGCGGGACATTAGAGGGCCCTACAACATCTCGATATCACGTCTTGCGAGGATGCTGCGTTGTTGAAGGGGATGGGTTGTCGTTAAGCCCATTGGGCTTTTTGAATGGGCCATCTCTCTAGGCTGGGACTGTGAACCGTTAACACATATAGGAATTGTGCCCTCAACATGATGGGTGCGATCATACCAGCACCAATGCACCGGATCCCATCAGAACTCCGAAGTTAAGCGTGCTTGGGCGAGAGTAGTACTAGGATGGGTGACCCCCTAGGAAGTCCTCGTGTTGAACCCCCTTTTCAATTTTTTTTCCCTAGTTAGGGTTGCCAAGATACTTTATCCACCAAATCTCTATTACTGAATCCCACGGAACATTGGGCAAGACAACTTCGTTTCACGTAGAGTCTGGGCCCACAAACCGAGGGCATAGGCTTTTTGACCAGGTCTCCGTCGCTCCGGTGCCCATAACTTTTGATTCGTAAGGAGTTACGTGGCGCACAGCATACCGTTGCAAAGCTCTCTGGGAGCTCTACGATGGGGGCAGCGAACATGCTCGCTGTGCCCGTTTTTGGAGCCCAAAATTGAACTTTTTCATCAGTTTCAGACCACTTTTCTTCTATTGCTCTGTTTTTCCATCCCGGATCGTACGTCGTGAACTATTAAAAGGACGATAACCTGACTCGCGGGACATCAGAGGTCCCTACAACGTGTCGATTTCATGTCTTGCAAGCATACTGCGTTATTGAAGCGGATGGGTTGTCGTTAAGCCCATTGGGTCTTTTGAATGGGCCATGTCTCTAAGCTGGGACTCTGAACAGTTAACACATAAAGGAATTGTGCCCTCAACATGACGGGTGCGATCATACCAGCACTAATCCACCGGATCCCATCAGAACACCGAAGTTAAGCGTGCTTGGGCGAGAGCAGTACTATGACGGGTGACCCCATGGGAAGTCCTCGTGTTGCACCCCCTTTTCAATTTATTTTGCCCGGGTTAGGGTTCCCAAGATATTTTATCCACCAAATCTCTATTACTGAATCCCATGGAACATTGGGAAAGACAACTTCGCTTCTTGTAGAGGCTGGGCCCGCAAACCGAGGGCGTAGGGTTTGTGACCAGGTCTCTGTCGCTCCGGTGCCCATAACTTTTGATCCGTAAGGAGTTACGCGATACACAACATACCGTTGCAAAGCTCTCTGAGAGCTCTACGACAGGGAGAGCCAGCTTGCTCGTTGTGCCCATTTTTGGAGCCCAAAATCGAACGTTTTCATCAGTTTATTGCCACTTTTCTTCTTTTGCTCTGTTTTTCCATC
Source organism: Ehretia macrophylla (assembly GCA_037974665.1). Classification (NCBI taxonomy): domain Eukaryota; kingdom Viridiplantae; phylum Streptophyta; class Magnoliopsida; order Boraginales; family Ehretiaceae; genus Ehretia; species Ehretia macrophylla. The sequence continues at coordinate 3,241,666 of CM075780.1, forward strand.
CCAGATTGTACGTCGTGAACTGTTAAAAGGACGACAACCGGACTCGCGGGACATCAGAGGGCCCTACAACGTGTCGATATCACGTCTTGCGAGGATGCTGCGTTGTTGAAGCGGATGGGTTGTCGTTAAGCCCATTAGGCTTTTTGAATGGGCCATCTCTCTAGGTTGGGACTGTGAACTGTTAGGACATATAGGAATTGTGCCCTCAACATGACGGGTGCGATCATACCACCACCAATGCACCGGATCCCATCAGAACTCCGAAGTTAAGCGTGCTTCGGCGAGAGTAGTACTAGGATGGGTAACCCCCTGGGAAGTCCTCGTGTTGAACCCCCTTTTCAATTTTTTTTGCCCTAGTTAAGGTTGCCAAGATACTTTATCCACCAAATCTCTATTGCTGAATCCCACGGAACATTGGGCAAGACAACTTCGCTTCTTGTAGAGGCTGGGCCTGCAAACCGAGGGCGTAGGGTTTGTGACCAGGTCTCCGTCGCTCCGGTGCCAATAACTTTTGATCCGTAAGGAGTTACACAGCGCACAACATACCGTTGTAAAGCTCTCTGAGAGCTCTACGACGGAACAGCCAGCTTGCTCGCTGTGCCTATTTTTGGAGCCCAAAATCGAACGTTTTAATCAATTTCAGGCAACTTTTCCTCTTTTGCTCTATTTTTCCATCTCGGATTGTACGTCATGAATTGTTAAAAGGACAACAACCTGACTCGCAGGATATCAGAGGGCCCTACAATGTGTCGATATCACGTCTTGGAAGCATGCTGCGTTGTTGAAGCGGATGGGTTGTCGTTAAGCCCATTGGGCCTTTTGAATGGGTCATCTCTCAAAGCTGGGACTCTGAACAGTTAACATAAAGGAATTGTGCCCTCAACATGACAGGTGCGATCATACCACCACTAATGCTCCGGATCCCATCAGAACTCCAAAGTTAAGCGTGCTTGAGCGAAAGTATTACTAGGATGGGTGACCCCCTGGAAAGTCCTCGTGTTGCACCCCCTTTTTAATTTTTTTTGCCCTAGTTAGGGTTGCCAAGATACTTTATCCACCAATTCTCTATTACTGAAACCCACGGAACATTGGACAAGACAACCTCGCTTCTTGTAGAGGCTGGGCCCGCAAACCTAGGGCGTAGGATTTGTGACCAGGTCTCCGTCGCTCCGGTGCCTATAACTTTTGATCCGTAAGGAGTTACGCGGCGCACATCATACCGTCGCAAAGCACTCTAAGACCTCTACGACAGGGGCAGCCAGCTTGCTCGCTGTGCCCTTTTTGGAGCCCAAAATGGAATGTTTTCATCAGTTTCAGGCCACTTTTCTTCTTTTGCTCTGTTTTTCCATCCCGAATCGTACGTCGTGAACTGTTAAAAGGACGACAACTTGACTCGCGGGACATCAGAGGGCCTTACAACGTGTCGATATCACGTCTTGCGAGGATGCTGCGTTGTTGAAGTGGATGGGTTGTCGTTAAGCCCATTAGGCCTTTTGAATAGGCCATCTCTCTAGGCTGGGACTGTGAACCGTTAACACATATAGGAATTGTGCCCTCAACTTGACGAGTGCGATCATACCAGCACTAATGCACCGGATCCCATCAGAACTCCGAAGTTAAGCATGCTTGGGCGAGAGTAGTACTAGGATGGGTGACCCCATGGGAAGTCCTCGTGTTGCACCCCCTTTTCAATTTTTTTTGCCCTGGTTAGGGTTCCCAAGATATTTTATCCACCAAATCTCTATTACTGAATCCCACAGAACATTGGGCAAGACAACTTCGCTTCTTGTAGAGGCTGGGCCAGCAAACCGGGGGCGTAGGGTTTGTGATCAGTTCTCCGTCACTCCGGTGCCCATAACTTTTGATCCGTAAGGAGTTACGCGGCGCACAAAATACCGTTCTAAACTTCTCTAAGAGCTCTACGACGATGATAGCCAACTTGCTTGCTATGCCCATTTTTGCAGCCCAAAATCGAACGTTTTCATCAGTTTCAGGCCACTTTTCTTCTTTTGCTCTATTTTTCCATCCCAGATCGTACTTCGTGAACTGTTAAAAGGACGACAACCTGACTCACCGGACATCAGAAGGCCCTACGACGTGTCGATATCACTTCTTGCAAGCATGCTGCGTTGTTGAAGCGGATGGGTTGTCGTTAAGCCCATTGGGCCTTTTGAATGGGCCATCTCTCTGAGTTGGGACTCTGAACAGTTAACACGTAAAGGAATTGTGCCCTCAACATGATGGGTGCGATCATACCAGCACTAATGCACCGGATCCCATCAAAACTCCAAAGTTAAACGTGCTTGGGTGAGAGTAGTACTAGGATGGGTGACACCCTGGGAAGTCCTCGTGTTGCACCCCATTTTCAATTTTGTTTGCCCTGGTTAGGGTTGCCAAGATATTTTATCCACCAAATCTCTATTACTGAATCCCACGGAACATTGAGCAAGACAACTTCGCTTCTTGTAGAGGCTGGGCCCGCAAACCGAGGGCGTAGGGTTTGTCACCAGGTCTCCGTCTCTTCGGTGCCCATAACTTTTGATCCGTAAGGACTTACGCGGCGCACAGCATACCGTTGCAAAGCTCTCAGAGAGCTCAACGACAGGGACATCCAGCTTGCTTCCTGTGCCCATATTTGGAGCCCAAAATCGAACGTTTTCATCAGTTTCAGACCACTTTTCTTTTTTTGCTCTATTTTTCAGTCCCGGATCGTACGTCGTGAACTGTTAAAAGGACGACAACCTGACTCACGGGACATCAGAGGTCCCTACAACTTGTCGATATCACATCTTGCAAGCATGCTGCGTTGTTGAAGCGGATGGGTTGTCGTTAAGCTCATTGGGCCTTTTGAATTGGCCATCTCTCTAAGCTGCGACTCTAAACAGTTAACACATAAAGGAATTGTGCCCTCAACATGACGGGTGCGATCATACTACCACTAATGCACCGGATCCCATCAGAACTCCAAAGTTAAGCGTGCTTGGGCGAGAGTAGTACTAGGATGGGTCACCCCCTGGGAAGTCCTCGTGTTGCACCCCGTTTTTAATTTTTTTTGCTCTCGTTAGGGTTGCCAAGATACTTTATCCACCAAATCTCTATTATTGAATCCAATGGGACATTGGGCAAGACAACTTCGCTCCTTGTAGAGGATGGGACCACAAACTGAGGGCGTAGGGTTTATGACCAGGTCTCCGTCGCTCCGGTGCCGATAACTTTTAATTCGTAAGGAGTTACGCGGCGCACAACATCACGTTGCAAATCTCTCTGAGTGCTCTACGACGGGGCAGCCAGCTTACTCGCTGTGCCTATTTTTGGAGCCCAAAATCGAACGTTTCCATATATTTCAGGCCACTTTTCTTCTTTTTCTCTGTTTTTCCATCCCGGATAGTACGTCGTGTATTGTTAAAAGGACGACAACCTGACTCGCGGGACAACAGAGGTCCTTACAACGTGTCGATATCTTGTCATGCGAGGATGCTGCGTTGTTGAAGCGGATGGGTTGTCGTTAAGCCCATTGGGATTTTTGAATGGGCCATCTCTCTAGGCTGGGATTGTGAACAGTTAACACATATAGGAATTGTGCCCTCAACATGACAGGTGCGATCATACCCGCACTAATGCACCGGATCCCATCAGAACTCCGAAATTAAGCATGCTTGGGCGAGAGTAGTACTAGGATAGGTGACCCCTGGGAAGTCCTCGTGTTGCACCCCCTTTTCAATTTTTTTTTGCGCTGGTTAGGGTTGCCAAGATACTTTATCAACCAAATCTCTATTACTGAATCCCACGAAACATTGGGCAAGACAACTTCGCTTCTTGTAGATGCTGGGCCCGCAAACCGAGGGCGAAGGATTTGTGACCAGGTCTCCGTTGCTCCGGTGCCCATAACTTTTGATCCGTAAGGAGTTACGCAGCGCACAGGATACCGTTGAAAAGCTCTCTGAGAGCTCTACGACGGGGGCAGCAGCTTGCTGGCTGTGCCTATTTTTGGTGCCCAAATTCGAACGTTTTTAAGCGATTCAGGCCACTTTTCTACTTTTGCTCTGTTTTTCCATCCCAGATCGTACTTCGTGAACTGTTAAAAGGACGACAACCTAACTCGCGGGACATCAGAAGGCCCTACAATGTGTCCATATCACGTCTTGCACGCATGCTGCGTTGTTGAAGCGGATGGGTTGTCGTTAAGCCCATTGGGCTTTTTTAATGGGCCATCTCTCTAGGCTAAGACGGTGAACCGTTAACACATATAGGAATTGTGCCCTCAACATGACGGGTGCGATCATACCAGCACTAATGCACTGGATCCCATCAGAACTCCGAAGTTAAGCGTGCTTGGGCGAGAGTAGTACTAGGATGGGTGACCCCTTCGGAAGTCCTCGTGTTGCACCCCCTTTTCAATTTTTTTTGCCCTGGTTAGGGTTGCCAAGATACTTTATCCACCAAATCTCTATTACTAAATCCCACGGAACATTGGGCAAGATAACTTCGTTTCACGTAGAGGCTAGGCCAGCAAACTGAGGGCATAGGGTTTGTGACCAGGTCTACGTCGCTCCGGTGCCCATAACTTTTGATCTGTAAGGAGTTACGCGGCGCACAGCATACCGTTACAAAGCTCTCTGAGAGCTCTATGACGGGGGCAGCTAGCATGCTCAATGGACCAATTTTTGGAGCCCAAAATCGAACGTTTTAATCAGTTTCACGTCACTTTTCTTCTTTTGCTCTGTTTTTCCGTCGTGGATCGTACGTCGTGAATTGTTAAAAGGTCGATAACCTAACTCGCGGGACATCAGAGGGCCCTACAACGTGTCGATATCACGTCTTGCAAGCATGCTGCGTTGTTGAAGCGGATGGGTTGTCGTTAAGCGCATTGGGCCTTTTGAATGGGCCATCTCTCTAAGCTGGGACTCTGAACAGTTAACACATAAAGGAATTGTGCCCTCAACATGACGGGTGCGATCATACTAGCACTAATGCACCGGATCCTATCAGAACTCCAAAGTTAAGCGTGCTTGGGCGAGAGTAGTACTAGGATGGGTCACCCCCTGGGAAGTCCTCGTGTTGCACCCCCTTTTCAATTTTTTTTGCCCTCGTTAGGGTTGCCAAGATACTTTATCAACCAAATCTCTATTATTGAATCCCATGGGACATTGGGCAAGACAACTTCGCTCCTTGTAGAGGCTGGGCCCGCAAACCGAGGGTGTAGTGTTTATGACCAGGTCTCCATCGCTCCGGTGCCCATAACTTTTGATCCGTAAGGAGTTACGTGATGCACAGCATACCGTTGCAAAGCTCTCTGAGAGCTCTACGACGGGGATAGCCAGCTTGCTCGCTTTGCCCAGTTTTGGCACACAAAATCGAACATTTTCATCAGTTTCAGGCCACTTTTCTTCTTTTACTCTGTTTTTCCGTCCCGGATCATACGTCGTGAACTGTTAAAAGGATGACAACCTGACTCGCGGGATATTAGTAGGCCCTACAACGTGTCGATATCACGTCTTGCAAGCATGCTGCGTTGTTGAAGCGGATGGGTTGTCGTTAATCCCATTGGGCCTTTTGAATGGGCCATCTCTCTAAGCTGGGACTCTGAACAGTTAACACATAAAGGAATTGTGCCCACAACATGACTGGTGCGATCATACCAGCACTAATGCACCGGATCCCATCAGAACTCCGAAGTTAAGCGTGCTTGGGCGAGAGTAGTACTAGGATGGGTGACCCCCTGGGAAGTCCTCGTGTTGCACCCCATTTTCAATTTTTTTTGCCTTGGTTGGGGTTGCCAAGATACTTTATCCACCAAATCTCTATTACTGAATCCCACGGAACATTGGGCAAGACAACTTCGCTCCTTGTAGAGGCTGGGCTAACAAACTGGGGGCGTAGGGTTTATTACCAGGTCTCCGTCGCTCCGGTGCCCATAACTTTTGATTCGTAAGGAATTACGCGGCGCACAACATCACGTTACAAATCTCTCTGAGAGCTTTACGACGGGGGCAACCAGCTTGCTCGCTGTGCCCGTTTTTGGAGCCCAAAATTGAACTTTTTCATATATTTCAGGCCACTTTTCTTCTTTTCCTCTATTTTTCCATCCAGCATCGTACGTCGTGAATTGTTTAAAGGACGACAACCTGACTCGCGGGACATCAGAGGGCCCTACAACGTGTCGATATCTCGTCTTGCGAGGATGCTACGTTGTTGAAGCGGATGGGTTGTCGTTAAGCCCATTGGGCTTTTTGAATGGGCCATATCTCTAGGATGGGATTGTGAACAGTTAACACATATAGGAATTGTGCCCTCAACATGATGGGTGCGATCATACCAGCACTAATGCACCGGATCCCATCAGACCTCCAAAGTTAAGCGTGCTTGGGTGAGTGTAGTACAAGGATGGGTGACCCCCTGGGAAGTCCTCGTGTTGCACCCCCTTTTCAATTTTTTTTGCGCTGGTTAGGGTTGCCAAGATACTTTATCCACCGAATCTCTAATACTGAATCCCACGAAACATTGGGCAAGACAACTTCGCTTCTTATAGAGGCTGGGCCCGCAAACCGAGGGCGTAGGATTTGTGACCAGGTCTCCGTTGATCCGGTGCCCATAACTTTTGATTCGTAAGGAGTTACGCAGTGCACAGCATACCGTTGCAAAGCTCTCTGAGAGCTCTACGACGGGGGCAACCAGCTTGCTGGCTGTGCCTGTTTTTGGAGCCCAAAATCGAACGTTTTTAGCCGTTTCAGGCCACTTTTCTACTTTTGCTCTGTTTTTCCATCCCAGATCGTACGTCGTGAACTGTTAAAAGGACGACAACCTGACTAGCGGGACATCAGAGGGCTCTACAACGTGTCGATATCACGTATTGCAAGCATGCTGCGTTGTTGAAGTGGATTGGTTGTCGTTAAGCCCATTGGGCTTTTTGAATGGGCCATCTCTCTAGGCTGAGACTGTGAACCGTTAACACATATAGGAATTGTGCCCTCAACATGATGGGTGCGATCATACCAGCACTAATGCACCGGATCCCATCAGAACTCCGAAGTTAAGCGTGCTTGGGCGAGAGTAGTACTAGGATGGGTGACCCCCTAGGAAGTCCTCGGTTTGCACCACCTTTTCAATTTTTTTTGCCCTGGTTAGGGTTGCCAAGATACTTTATCTACCAAATCTCTATTACTGAATCCCACGGAACATTGGGCAAGACAACTTAGTTTCACGTAGAGGCTGGGCCCGCAAACCGAGGGCATAGGATTTGTGACCAGGTCTCCGTCGCTCCGGTGCCCATAACTTTTGATCCGTAAGGAGTTACGCGGCGCACAGCATACCGTTGCAAAGCTCTCTGAGAGCTCTACGACAGGTGCAGCTAGCATTCTTGATGGCCCATTGTTGGAGCCCAAAATCGAACGTTTTAATCAATTTCAGGCCACTTTTCTTCTTTTGCTCTGTTTTTCCGTCCTGGATCGTACGTCGTGAACTGTTAAAAGGTCGACAACCTAACTCGCTGGACATCAGAAGGCCCTACAACGTGTCGATATCACGTCTTGCAAACATGCTGCGTTGTTGAAGCGGATGGGTTGTCGTTATGCCCTTGGGCTTTTTGAATAGGCCATCTCTCTAGGCTGGGACTGTGAAGAGTTAACACATATAGGAATTGTGCCCTAACATGACGGGTGGGATCAAAGCAGCACTAATGCACCGGATCCCAGCAGAACTCCGAAGTTAAGCGTGCTTGGGCGAGAGTAGTAATAGGATGGGTGACCCCCTGGGAAGTCCTCGTGTCGTACCCCATTTTCAATTTTTTTTGCGCTGGTTAGGGTTGCCTAGATACTTTATCCACCAAATCTCTATTACTGAATCCCATGGAGCATTAGGCAAGACAACTTCGCTTCTTGTAGAGGCTGGGCCCGCAAACCGAGGGCATAGGGTTTGTCACCAGGTCTCCGTCGCTCCGGTGCCCATAACTTTTGATCCGTAAGGAGTTACGCGGCGCACAGCATACCGTTGCAAAGCTCTCTGAGAGCTCTTCGATGGGAATAGCCAGCTTGCTCGCTGTGTCCATTTTTGGAGCCCAAAATCGAACGTTTTCATCCATTTCAGGCCACTTTTCTTCTTTTGCTCTGTTTTTCCATCCCGGATCGTACGTCGTGAACTATTAAAAGGACGACAACCTGACTCGTGGGACATCAGAGGGCCCTACAACGTGTCGATATCACGTCTTGTGAGGATGTTCCGTTGTTGAAGCGGATGGGTTATCGTTAAGCCCATTGGGCTTTTTGAATGGGCCATCTCTCTAGGCTGAGACTGTGAACCGTTAACACATATAGGAATTGTGCCCTCAACATGACGGGTGCGATCATACCAGCACTAATGCACCGGATCCCATCAGAACACCGAAGTTAAGCGTGCTTGGGCGAGAGTAGTACTAGGATGGGTGACCCCTTGGGAAGTTCTCGTGTTGCACCCACTTTTCAATTCTTTTTGCCTTGGTTAGGGTTGCCAAGATATTTTATCCACCAAATCTCTATTATTGAATCCCACAGAACATTAAACAAGACAACTTCGCTTCTTGTAGAGGCTGTGCCCGCAAACCGAGGGCGTAGGGTTTGTGACCAGGTCTCTGTCGCTCCGGTGCCCATAACATTTGATCCGTAAGGAGTTACGTGGCGCACAGCATACCGTTGCAAAGCACTCTGAGAGCTCTACGATGGGGACAGCCAGCTTGGTCACTGTGCCCATTTTTGGAGCCCAAAATATAACGTTTTCATCAGTTTTAGGCCACTTTTCTTCTTTTGCTCTGTTTTTTCGTCCCAGATCGTACGTCGTGAACTGTTAAAAGGACGACAACCTGACTCGCGGGACATTAGAGGGCCCTACAAGGTGTCGATATCACGTCTTGCAAGCATGCTGAGTTGTTGAAGCGGATGGGCTGTCGTTAAGCCCATTGGGCCTTTTGAATAGGCCATCTCTCTAAGGTGGGACTCTGAACAGTTAACACATAAAGGAATTGTGCCCTCAACATGACGGGTGCGATCATACCAGCACTAATGCGCCGGATCCCATTAGAACTCCAAAGTTAAGCGTGCTTAGGCGAGAGTAGTACTAGGATGGATGACCCCCTGGGAAGTCCTCGTGTTGCACCCCCTTTTCAATTTTTTTTGCCCTGGTTAGGGTTGCCAAGATACTTTATCCACCAAATATCTATTACTGAATCCCACGGAACATTGGGCAAGAGAACTTCGCCCCATGTAGGGGCTGGGCCTGCAAACCGAGGGCGTAAGGTTTATGACCAGGTCTTCGTCGCTCCGGTGCCCATAACTTTTGATCCGTAAGGAGTTACGCGGCGCACAACATACCGTTGCAAAGCTCTCTTAGAGCTCTACGACAGGGACAGCCAGCTTGCTCGCTGTGCCAGTTTTTGGAGCCCAAAATCGACGTTTTCATCAGTTTTAGGCCACATTTCATCTTTTGCTCTTTTTTTTGGTCCCGGATAGTACGTCGTAAACTGTTAAAAGGACGACAACCTGACTCGTAGGACATTAAAGGGCCCTACAACGTGTCGATATCACATCTTGCAAGCATGCTGCGTTGTTGCAGCGGATGGGTTGTCGTTAAGCCCATTGGGACTTTTGAATGGGCCATCTCTCTAAGCTGGGACTCTGAACAGTTAACACATTAAGGAATTGTGCCCTCAACATGACGGGTGCAATCATACCAGCACTAATGCACCGGATCCCATCAGAACTCCAAAGTTAAGAGTGCTTGGGCAAGAGTAATACTAGGATGGGTGACCCCCTGGGAAGTCCTCGTGTTGCACCCCCTTTTCAATTTTTTTTGCCCTGGTTAGGTTTGCCAAGATACTTTATCCACCAAATATCTATTATTGAATCCCACGGAACATTGGGCAAGATAACTTCGCTCCTTGTAGAGGCTGGGCCAGCAAACCGAGGGCGTAGGGTTTATGACCAGCTCTCCGTCGCTCCGGTGGCCAAAACTTTTGATTCGTAAGGAGTTACGCGGCGCACAGCATACCGTTGCAAAGCTCTCTAAGAGCTCTACGACCGGGGCAGCCAGCTTGCTCGCTGTGCCCATTTTTGGAGCCCAAAATCGAACGTTTTCATCAGTTTCAGTCCACTTTTCTTCTTTTGCTCTGTTTTTCCATCACGGATCGTACGTCGTGAATTGTTGAAAGGACGACAACCTGACTCGCGGGACATCAGAGGGCCCTACAACGTGTCGATATCACGTCTTGCTAGGATGCTACGTTGTTGAAGCGGATGGGTTATCGTTAGGCCCATTGGGCTTTTTGAATGGGCCATCTCTCTAGGCTAGGACTGTGAACAGTTAACACATATAGGAATTGTGCCCTCAACATGACGGGTGCGATCATACCAGCACTAATGAACCGGATCCCATCAGAACTTTGAAGCTAAGCGTGCTTGGGCGAGAGTAGTACTAGGATGGGTGACCCCCGTGGAAGTCCTTGTGTTGCAACCTCTTTTCAATTTTTTTTGCACTGGTTAGAGTTGCCAAGATACTTTATCACCAAATCTCTATTACTGAATCCCACGGAACATTGGGCAAGACAACTTCGCATCTTGTAGAGGCTAGGCCCGCAAACTGAGGACATAGGGTTTGTGACTAGGTCTCCGTCGCTCCAGTGCATATAACTTTTGATTTGTAAGGAGTTACGCGGCGCACTATATACCGTTGCAAAGCTCTCTGAGAGCTCTATGACGGGGGCAGCCAGCATGCTATCTGTGCCCGTTTTTGGAGCCCAAAATTGCACGTTTTCATCAGTTTCAGGCCACTTTTCTTCTTTTGCTCTGTTTTTTTGTCGCGGATCGTACGTCGTGAATTGTTAAAAGGACGACAACCTGACTCGCGGGACACCAGAGGGCTCTACAACGTGTCGATATCACGTCTTGCAAGGATGCTTCGTTGTTGAAGCGGATGGGTTGTCGTTAAGCCCATCGGGCTTTTTGAATGGGCCATCTCTCTAGGCTGAGACTGTGAACCGTTAACACATATAGGAATTATGCCCTCAACATGATGGGTGCTATCATACCAGCACTAATGCATCGGATCCCATAAGAACTCCGAAGTTAAGCGTGCTTGGGCGAGAGTAGTACTAGGATGGGTGACCCCTTGGGAAGTCCTCGTGTTGCACCCTATTTTCAATTTTTTTTGCCCTGGTTAGGGTTGCCAAGATACTTTATCCACAAAATCTCTATTACTGAATCCTACGGAACATTGGGAAAGACAACTTCGTTTCACATAGAGGCTGGGCCCGCAAAACGAGGGCATAGGGCTTGTGACCAGGTCTCCGTTTCTCTGATGGCCATAACTTTTGATCCGTAAGGAGTTATGCGGCACACATCATACCGTTGCAAAGCTATCTAAGAGGTCTACGACGGGGACAACTAGGATGCTCACTTTTCCATTTTTTTGAGCCATAAATCGAACGTTTTCATCAGTTTCAGGCCACTTTTCTTCTTTCGCTCTATTTTTTCGTCCCGTATCGTACGTCGTGAAGTGTTAAAAGGACGACAACCTGACTCGCGGGACATCAGAGGGTCCTACAACGTGTCGATATCACGTCTTGCAAGGATGCTTCGTTGTTGAAGCGGATGGGTTGTCGTTAAGCCCATTGGGCTTTTTGAATGGGCCATCTCTCTAGGCTGGGACTGTGAACAGTTAACACATAAAGGAATTGTGCCCTCAACATGACGGGTGCGATCATACAAGCACTAATGCACCGGATCCCATCAGAACTCTGAAGTTAAGCGTGCTTGGGCGAGAGTAGCACTAGGATGGGTAACCCCGTGGGAAGTCCTCGTGTTGTACCCCCTTTTCGATTTTTTTTGCCCTGGTTAGGGTTGCCAAGAAACTTTATCCACCAAATCTCTATTACTGAATCCCACGGAACATTGGCCAAACAACTTCGTCGCTCCGGTGTCATGCCCCAACCCGGCCTATAATGGTTAGACTAGGGTGTGATCTAAACGTTCACGACATGTCACATACTTAATCGTTGATGAAGATCTAACACTTAATGTTTTGGCCTAAAATTCAAAGTTTTTCGGTGAACCGGCAGCATAACGGTTGTAATTGGGCTCTTTGGTTTGACCTAATTCTCTAAACGCCTCAATTATTCTAACCATTAATCCAATTCCATTAAGGACTCCTATTGTCACCAACCGATTTGCCTACTAGTTTATCTTGAAAGTCTCGTTTGGTTAATAAGCCTAACATGATAACTATGTCCCGTTTATTCGTCAATTTCCTATCATGCAAGTACCTATTATCCTTTAGTTTGCAAATGAGCACCTAAGTGAAATTAGATAGAATTAATTTAGTTGATCGTTCATCTAGTGGTTTGAAAGCCTACGATAACTACTAATTAAGAAAACGAAGGCAAACAACCAAATAAAAGTTCATCCGGTTATAGGTAGTACAATCCCATAATTAGACCCAAATTACAACGGGGTCATTTACATCAATAAAATGAATAGTTTGCATTCAAACACAACATCCATATAGCAACCACTTTCAGGCAAAGCACAAAAGCACGTAGGGACAGGCAATTACTCAAAGGAATCATCGTTAGGCACATTATCCTCGGGTACCTGTTCTTGATCTTCTTCACCTGAGATGATAAAAGAGGGTGAGTACTTATGAACTCAGCGAGGGGGAACGAGAAATAGGTTTTGAAACTCATTTTCCGGTTCAACTTATGAAAATCCTTTTTGCAATCATGAATATAACAATAATATAAGTACAGGAACAGAAATACCGGTCTTTCCTCCCCGAGGTTCTCTAGGAACCAAGCGAGAGTACTTATACACATAGTAAAAAGGATACAGTGAGCTTTTGCTCTCAGGTCAGTTCCATAAACAATTGTTGTGGGCGACTTCAAATCATCCCCCAAACACGCCAGGTGGGTGTACTCCGGATGTACCCTGAAATCCTACGACCCAACTCTCCGAGGAAGTCTAGTCCCCAAGCGAGAGAGGGAATGGGACCATGGTAGTCACGGGTGCACCGGTAAGCCCGATGCCGCCCGGTGTGCGTGATCGCTACCATGCCGACAGGAAAGGTTGCAACCTTGTATGCAATGCACATTTATGACAGATAATATATCACAGTAGGAGGACAACAAAGTAGGTTGCCTCCGGACAGTCATAAGATTGCACATTGACAGGTAAACAAGCAGGGCACGATAAAATAGGAAATTTCACTTGAAAGGCATATAGAGTTATATGAAAATTAAACAGGCAGCCAAGTAACACATGTAAAACAAGCCATATAACTCATTACGAAGTCCACGTGATCAAGTAATAAGATTATTCAACATGTAATAACATCTACGTGGGTTCGGGTGCAAGAAAAGCCTATTTGTCAACATGCAATGATCAAATTCACATTTAGGACCATAAAGGCATTTACGGGCAGCCTACTAAACATATAATTCCACACAGTATCCGAATGATCAACACTTAGCAAAACTACCTAGTCGTTAGGGTTTCCATTTTGTGCATATTCGTGCAATTTGAGCCTCAAGCTAACTCAAAGTCAATCTCAAGCCATGCATCATATAATTCAACATCCTCAAGTACTCAAAACAGTCCACACAACATCTCAACACCACAATTCCAAGCAATTAACACCACAAGAGAAGTTACAATAATTTTTCCAAGCATATAGCTAAGTGAAACCCTTACTGCAATAGGCTGTTTTCTCACAATCAATAAGATAAGCAAAAAAACTCGAAATCCAGTGAATAAGCTTTCAAATTAAAGCTTAAGAAGATAACTAAAATCAGAAACAAACCTTGCATCAATTGGAGTTCGGAATCATTAGATATAGCCGAAACAGTGAGATAGCACAAAACTGTCCAGATTTGAACACATTTCCATAATTGACGTTTTTAAGGTCCTTAGGGTCAGTTTTAGCCTTAGTCGATTTCTGACAAAAATGTCCAGAACCGAAAATTCTAGTAGCACACGAAATTTAATGCATTTTGGACATCATTTACTAAGTCAAATATGGTTCGTTCCACAAGGTCAGTGCATCTGCCAAAACCTGCTTCATTTTTCCAGATTTCCAGATTTGGACACATTTTAAAGATCCGCCATTTTGAGGACCATAGAATCAAAATTAGCTTCGGCATATTTCTGCAAAAAATATTCAAAACTGTCCAAAATAGTCACCTACCAATTTTCATGCATTTTCAACATCATTTGCCTAGCTAAACTTACCTCGAAACAGACTGGTCAGAGAGCTGTCAACAATCCGACTTCATCTAGCATCACTTTCAAGCCAAGATCTTGCCATGCATGGTTGTTTAAGCTTATGAAAGACCATATAACTCAAGTACAGAAGCAAAGACATACATTCATGAGCATGCATGTGAATTTTTGAAGGATTTTCAAAAGGTTTTAGCCCTCACCTTAGCAATCAACCAAGAAGATGCACAAAAACTTGTTGAAGCACAAAACTTCTTCTTCTTCTTCTTAGCCGAGATTCCAACTTGGTTTTCTCTATTTTCCTAGATTAGTGACCAAGCTCTTAGTACATGCATGAGGTTAGAACAAGAAGAAAAGAAATGGAAGCTTAAAAACTCATCTAGGGCCGAAATGAAGACTTCAAAGGGCATGCATGTGTGATTTTCGCATCCTAGCTTGTTTGCTTGAGTTTCTTTGATGATTGCTTGACTTGATCAACTATGGTGTGAAGAAAATGAGATATGGAAGGTGAGAACTCAGCCCAAAACCGAGATGGAGAGAGAGAATGAGAGGGAGAGAGAGAAGGTTGAGGAAAATGAGAGAAATGAAAGAAAAATTAGGCTTTTTGCAAAAGTTGATGCATGGGTTTGGCCTTGAGCTTAGCAATTCTGATTTTTATGTCTTCAAGCAGCATTTTGAAATTCCTAGCATGGGCAAGGAGCACTTGGTCGAAAATGGTGTGCATTGGGTAGGGTTTTGGGGCTATTTTATGCCTAGTGTCTTGTGTGTGTGTCATAGTTTGTCTAGAACTAATTTTTTATGCATTTGTGTCATTAGAATTGTCATAGGAATGTTGGGAAATTAGGGAATCTAGGTAGAATAAAATATAGGAATGTTTGTTGATGAGTTGAATTATGAATAGAATAATAGATAGTGGGAAATGTAGGAATAGTTTAGTATTATTTTATTGTTAGTGGAGTTTGTAGAGAATTTGAATTAGGAATATAATATTGGTTAGTGGATTGTGTAGGATTATTTTAGTGTCTAGTGCTTTGTGTAGGATTCTTTATTGATTAGCGTGTGGGCACGCTTTCCTATGTCTAGGGCACGTACTACGAGACACGCACAGAAATCAATATGGGGCACAAATCACGAGGTAGACACGAACTACGAGATAAGACACGAACTTCAAGACTAATGCACGTACTTCAAGACTAATGCATGTAATCCTAGGTGAATGCACATAAACCAATGCAAGGCACGTAATTCAATGCAACGCACGCAAATCAAGGCATGACTCTATATCTAGGTTAAGGTACGCAGTTCAAGGTTAGGGCACACGAAACGAGGTAATGCTCGTACATCGAGGTCAGGGCACGTATATCTAGGTATCGCATGAAAACCAAGACAGGACACGTAATCCAAGGTCGGTCATATAATTAGGGATCTATGGCACGCAAATCAAGGTATGACACGTTATTCGGGGTCGGGCCTCACATTCTCCCCTCCTTAAAAGAATTTCGTCCCAAAATTCATTCTTGCCTATTGAGGTCATTTAGACGGATTCTAACCCTTGTTATTCTTCCTACTCATGTTCGTCCCGTGTTTGGTGATCTCTTACCACAACCAATTCACTTCCTAGGTTTTTTCAATCATTTAGTTCGGTGTAACCTTCACAATTACAGTTCTTTCCTTTGAACGACTCTTTTCTCCATTTGATCTTAAGGTCAAGTTCATTAACTAAGGTTAGAGTCTTCAAACATAGTCATCAAAGTTGCATCGGTATTCTAACAATAGAACTATAACTCCAAAATCATGACTTATGTTGTATCAATCTCCCATTCATACCTCAAAAGGAATATCACAATAATTCCATGATCCTATGGTGACATATACCAATTTCAAGATGATAGGTCTATATCCGATTTATATATCCTACCAACTAGTTTCAAAATTGCTAACACGTAGGACCTACACATGTTATGGATCATTTCTACAATACGACCCTATCTTCAAGAAGAACTCACCAAACAACTAATCCATCTCAAATCGTCATCTATCGACAATATCATAATCCTTATCTCGTAGGTACGTTAGATTAACAAATCTTCTAATGACTAGTCTCCCGGTTACAGGCTTCTATTCACTAACATTCTTCCCCAGTTCCGTTAACCTTTATGCTCGTAATCAAGGAGAAAGACCATTGAGATTCGTTAAACTCAAACTCTGAGGTTTATTAAGTACCACCAACAAATTGCCATTGAAATTGCATAGGTAATCTAATCATGATACACTAGTTCAACTCTTACAAGTAAATTTCATCAGCTTGTGATCCACAATTTATTTCCTTATTCAAATCTCTATTTTCAAGTCACAAGGCTTCAAAATTTTCTTTTAATCTTATCCAAAACTCCTAAGACGAATAGTTTCAACTTCAAATAATTCCACTCATCTCAATCCAAGGTTACGTCATACTTAAGAAGAACAATGGTCCTACTCACTTAGTGACCTAGTCATTCATTCGAACACTTAATGCCCGCCAATATATCTCCAACATTAATGTTACTAAGCTGGGTTCATAGTCATGTAAGTGATATCAATTCTCTACTAGGTTACCGGTCGTACAACAACAATCCTAGGACTATAAATGGGTACCGAAATGATCTAGCTCATAAGATACTTCCATACTAATCCAAGTAGCTTGTTACACAAAATAACTTCAAGGGTATGTCATCATAAGAATTATAACCACAAGTCATCCTACAATATAATCTAATAGAACTTCAAAAGTAATCAACCACTCATTTAATTATCACTATAAGATTCACCCTCTATTCAACAACCACGATTAGAAGTCTACCAACTGCTAGTTTCTAGAAGTGAAACGGTGCACATAGATACGGTGGTCTAACAATAGTCTCTTGGGTCATTATGCCTCTAATTCATCTCTATCTTAACTATATAAAATCTCACTCTTCTCATTTACATGTTCAACTAGCTAAGAGCATCCAGACTCATCGACCTTAGGTCCTAGGGTTCACCAAGAATCATCATGCATACTCACTATTAGCTATTTAGGATTACTAATCATACCCTAGCGACTCCACTTTGCAACCAGATACTTAATATCATTTCCATGGTTTATATACTAGGTCCATCGGTCTTACTTAAGGATATATGCTTTCTAACATCCTCTAGGGTATCCAAACAATGAGTGCATAGAATGACTTACTTTGCATAATCACAACTAAATTCGAGGGGTACCAAACTAATACCATGTTTCTTAATATCACAAATATCCAACTTAGGACCTTTAGCAACGTTAGTAATCTAATGCATAATTCAATACCTTACACTTCTATTCGACCTAACATTTAGGTATAGTCTTCTGAACACGAGTTCTAGCTACGTGAATTCCTCGATTCCAGCATCCTTATATCTTGTTATATTAAAGAATCATCAACCTTGTTAAATTCGGTCTCTAGAGTTGCCTACATGTCTTGAGGTTATCCATTGTTAAGTCACTCAAATACACTATCCATGTCTCAATAATCTAACCCCTAAAAGTAACTATCGTCAACTTCCACGAATTCATCTTTTAGTTTCTAGGTCACAATCTTACCATTGAGTGAACTTGAAACTCGTTAATATACACCTTATTAGGTTTAACGATGCTTAATTCCAATCAAGTAAGGATTCAATCGTACGAGCATATTGGTAACTTCTTAGATAGTCAATCAAGCCAATTTTAAGATGTGAGAAATGGATTCCAAGAAACCTCCAAGTCAACTTCTACTATCAGCACATGAGAATATATACTACTCTACATATCCAATAGTATATTTTTATATCTAAGGAAAGTTGTATGTCCTTAACATTTATTCTTGAACCACAATTAGAAGAACGGTTTAACATAATCAAGAACTTTATAGCTACAAAATTGATAACTTAATCATAGGCATGTGTATTCCAAAGATAAGGAGATAATTTTTACCTCAACAATTATACCTGTGCTACACATTTTATATATGCATATCCAATAATATATACGATCCATTAAGTACCTGTGAAGATGCGAGAAATCTCTAACCGAGCCTTTTCGTTCATCCTGCACAAATTCACTTCCCTAAAAGTCCTAATCCTAACTATCTATGTGTATAAACAGTCATTCATGGTTATATAACATGCACATGTATCAAGGAAGGAGTATAAAAGCATGCATGCATTATTGTGGACGTGTCGGTGTGCATGATACATAATACAAATAGTCCACAAAGGCACATAATATTCAATGCTCAAGCAATTAAAGCACATTAGCACACATTAACACATATAAACAAGACATCATAATTACCTTAGGGCTTCTACCCATGGTCCGAGAGTTGAACCCGACTAACGCCTAGTTACTAAACTAGGCTCTAATACCATTCTAATATAAGGTGTCACGCCCCAACCCAGCTTATAATGCTTAGACTAGGGTGTGATCTAAACGTTCAGGACATGTCACATACTTAATCGTTGATGAAGATTTAACACTTAACGTCTTGGCCTAAACTTCAAAGTTTTTTGGTGAACCGGCATCATAACGGTTGTAATTGGGCTCTTTGGTTTGACCTAATTCTCTAAACGCCTCAATTATTCCAACCATTAATCCAATTCCATTAAGGACTCCTATTGTCACCAACCGATTTGCCTACTAGTTTATCTTGAAAGTCTCGTTTGGTTAATAAGCCTAACATGATAACTATGTCCCATTTATTCATCAATTTCCTATCATGCAAGTACCTATTATCCTTTAGTTTGCAAATGAGCACCTAAGTGAAATTAGATAGAATTAACTTAGTTGATCGTTCATCTAGTGGTTTGAAAGCCTACGATAACTACTAATTAAGAAAATGAAAGCAAACAACCAAATAAAAGTTCGTCCGGTTATAGGTAGTACAATCCCAGAATTAGACCCAAATTACAACGGGGTCATTTACATCAATAAAATGAATAGTTTGCATTCAAACACAACATCCATATAGCAACCACTTTTAGGCAAATCACAAAAGCACGTAGGGACAGGAAATCACTCCAAGGAATCATCGTTAGGCAGATCGTCCTCGGGTACCTGTTCTTGATCTTCTTCACCTGAGATGATAAAAGAGGGTGAGTCCTTATGAACTCAGCGAGGGGGAACGAGAAATAGGTTTTGAAACTCATTTTCCGGTTCAACTTATGAAAATCCTTTTTGCAAACATGAATATAACAATAATATAAGTACAGGAACAAAAATACCAGTCTTTCCTCCCCGAGGTTCTCTAGGAACCAAGCGAGAGTACTTATACACATAGTAAAAAGGATACAGTGAGCTTTTGCTCTCAGGTCAGTTCCAGAATCAGTTGTTGTGGCCGACTTCAAATCATCCCCCAAACACGCCAGGTGGGTGTACTCCGGATGTACCCCAAAATCCTACAACCCAACTCTCCAAGGAAGTCTAGCCCCCAAGCGAGAGAGGGAATGGGACCATGGTAGTCACGGGTGCATCGGCAAGCCATATGCCGCCCGGTGTGCGTGATCGCTACCATGCCGACAGGAAAGGTTGCAACCTTGTATGCAATGCACATTTATGACAGATAATATATAACAGTAGGAGGACAACAAAGTAGGTTGCCTTCGGACAGTCATAAGATTGCACATTGACAGGTAAACAAGCAGGACACAATAAGACAGGAAATTTCACTTGGAAGGCATATAGAGTTATATGAAAATTAAACAGGCAGCCATGTAACACATGTAAAACAAGCCATATAACTCATTACGAAGTCCACGTGATCAAGTAATAAGATTATTCAACATGTAATAACATCTACGTGGGTTCGGGTGCAAGAAAAGCCTATTTGTCAACATGCAATGATCAAATTCACATTTAGGACCATAAAGGCATTTACGGGCAGCCTACTAAACATATAATTCCACACAGTATCTGAATGATCAACACTTAGCAAAACTACCTAGTCGTTAGGGTTTCCATTTTGTGCATATTCGTGCAATTTGAGCCTCAAGCCAACTCAAAGTCAATCTCAAGCCATGCATCATATAATTCAACATCCTCAAGTACTCAAAACAGTCCACACAACATCTCAACACCACAATTCCAAGCAATTAACACCACAAGAGAGGTTACAATAATTTTTCCAAGCATATAGCTAAGTGAAACCCTTACTGCAATAGGCTGTTTTCTCACAATCAATAAGATAAGCAAACAAACTCCAAATCCAGTGAATAAGATGTAAAATTAAATCTTAAGAAGATAAATAAAATCAGAAACAAACCTTGCATCAATTGGAGTTCGGAATCATTAGATATAGCCGAAACAGTGAGATAGCACAAAACTGTCCAGATTTGCACACATTTCCATAATTGACATTTTTGAGGTCCTTAGGGTCAGTTTTAGCCTTAGTCCATTTCCGACAAAAATGTCCAGAACTGAAAATTATAGCTGCACACAAAATTTAATGCATTTTGGACATCATTTACTAAGTCAAATATGGTTCGTTCCACAAGGTCAGTGCATCTGCCAAAACCTGCTTCATTTTTCCAGATTTCCAGATTTGGACACATTTTAAAGATTCGCCATTTTGAGGACTTTAGAGTCAAAATTAGCTTCGGCCTATTTCTGCGAAAAATATTCAAGACTGTCCAAACTAGTCACCTACCAATTTGCATGAATTTTCAACATCATTTTCCTAGCTAAACTTACCTCGAAATAGACTAGTCAGAGAGCTGTCAACAATCCGACTTCACCTAGCATCACTTTCAAGCCAAGATCCTGCCATGCATGGTTGTTTAAGCTTATGAACGACCATATAACTCAAGTACAGAAGCAAATACATACATTAATGAGCATGCATGTGAATTTTTGAAGGATTTTCAACAGGTTTTAGCCCTCACCTTAGCAATCAACCAAGAAGATGCACAAAAACTTGTTGAAGCACAAAACTTCTTCTTCTTCTTCTTAGCCAAGATTCCAACTTGGTTTTCTCTATTTTCCTAGCTTAGTGACCAAGCTCTTAGTAAATGCATGAGGTTAGAACAAGAAGAAAAGAAATGGAAGCTTAAAAACTCACCTAGGGCCGAAATGAAGACTTCAAATGGCATGCATGTGTGATTTTCGCATCCTATCTTGTTTGCTTGAGTTTCTTTGATGATTGCTTGACTTGATCAACTATGGTGTGAAGAAAATGAGATATGGAAGGTGAGAACTCAGCCCAAAACTGAGATGGAGAGAGAGAATGAGAGGGAGAGAGAGAAGGTTGAGGAAAATGAGAGAAATGAAAGGAAAATGAGGCTTTTTGCAAAAGTTGATGCATGGGTTTGGCCTTGAGCTTAGCAATTCTGATTTTTATGTCTTCAAGAGTCATTTTGAAATTCCTAGCATGGGCAAGGAGCACTTGGTCGAAAGTGGTGTGCATTGGGTAGGGTTTTGGGGCTATTTTATGCCTAATGTCTTGTGTGTGTGTCATAGTTTGTCTAGGACTAATTTTTTTATGCATTTGTGTCATTAGAATTGTCATAGGAATGTTGGGAAATTAGGGAATCTAGGTAGAATAAAATATAGGAATGTTTGTTGATGAGTTGAATTATGAATAGAATAATAGATAGTGGGAAATGTAGGAATAGTTTAGTATTATTTTATTCTTAGTGGAGTTTGTAGAGAATTTGAATTAGGAATATAATATTGGTTAGTGGATTGTGTAGGATTATTTTAGTGTCTAGTGCTTTGTGTAGGATTCTTTATTGATTAACGTGTGGGTACGCTTTCCTAGGTCTAGGGCACGCACTACGAGACACGCACAGAAATCAATATGGGGCACGAATCATGAGGTAGACACGAACTACGAGGTAAGACACGAACTTCAAGACTAATGCACGTAATCCTAGGTGAATGCACATAAACCAATGCAAGGCACGTAATACAATGCAATGCACACAAATCAAGGAATGACTCTATATCTAGGTTAAGGTACGCAGTTCAAGGTTAGGGCACACGAAACGACGTAACGCTTGTACATCGAGGTCAGGGCACGTATATCTAGGTATCGCACAAAAACCAAGACAAGACACGTAATCCAAGGTCAGTCATATAATTAGGGATCTATGGCACGCAAATTGAGGCATGACACATTATTCGGGGTCAGGCCTCACATCCGGTGCCCATAACTTTTGATCCGTAAGGAGTTACACGGTGCACAGCATACCGTTGCAAAGCTCTCTAAGAGCTCTACGACGGGGGCAGCTAGCTTGCTTGCTATGCCCATTTTTGGAGCCCAAAATCGAACGTTTTCATCAGTTTCAGGCCACTTTTCTTCTTTTGCTCTGTTTTTCCGTCCCGGATCATACGTCGTGAACTGTTAAAAAGACGACAACCTGACTCGCGGGACATCAGAGGGCCCTACAACGTGTTTATATCACGTCTTGCGAGGATGCTGCGTTGTTGAAGATGATGGGTTGTCATTAAGCCCATTGGGCCTTTTGAATGGGCCATCTCTCTAGGCTGGGACTGTGAACAATTAACACATAAAGGAATTGTGCCCTCAACATGACAGGTGCGATCATACCAGCACTAATGCACCGAATCCCATCAGAACTCCGAAGTTAAGCATGCTTGGGCGAGAGTAGTACTAGGATGGGTGACCCCCTAGGAAGTCCTCGTGTTGCACCCCCGTTTCAATTTTTTTTGCCTTGGTTTGGGTTGCCAAGATACTTTATCCACCAAATCTCTATTACTGAATCCCACGGAACATTGGGCAAAACAACTTCGTTTCACGTAGAGGCTGGGCCCGCAAACCGAGGGCGTAGGGTTTGTGACCAGGTCTCCGTCGCTCTGGTGCCCATAACTTTTGATCCGGAAGGAGTTACGCGGTGCACAGCATAACATTGCAAAGCTCTGTGGGAGCTATACGACGGGGTCAGCTAGCATACTTGCTTTGCCCGTTTTTGGAGCCCAAAATCGAACGTTTCATCAGTTTCGGGCCACTTTTCTTCTTTTGCTCTGTTTTTCCATCCCGGATCGTATGTCGTGAACTGTTAAAAGGTCGACAACCTAACTCGCGGGACATTAGAGAGCCCTACAACGTGTCGATATCACGTCTTGCAAGCATGCTGCGTTGTTGAAGCGGATAGGTTGTCGTTAAGCCCATTGGGTGTTTTGAATGGCCCATCTCTCTAAGCTGGGACTCTGAATAATTAACACATAAAGGAATTGTGCCCTCAACATGACGGGCGCGATCATACCAGCACTAATGCACCGGATCCCATCAGAACTCCGAAGTTAAGCGTGCTTGGGCGAGAGTAGTACTAGGATGGGTGACCCCCGGGGAAGTCCTCGTGTTGCACCCCATTTTCAATTTTTTTTGCTCGAGTTAGGGTTGCCAAGATACTTTATCCACCAAATCTCTATTACTGAATCCCACGGAATATTGGGCAAGACAACTTCGCTTCTTGTAGAGACTGGGCCTGCAAACCGTGGGCATAGGGTTTGTGACCAGGTCTTCGTCGCTCCGGTGCCCATAAGTTTTGATCCGTAAGGAGTTACGCAGCGCACAGCATACCGTTGCAAAGCTCTCTGAGAGCTCTACGACTGGGGCAGCCAGCTTGCCTGCTGTGCCCGTTTTTTGAGCCCAAAATCGAACGTTTTCATCAGTTTCAGTCCACTTTTCTTCTTTTGCTCTGTTTTTCCATCCCGGATCATACATCGTGAACTGTTAAAAGGACGACAACCTGACTCGTGGGACAACAGAGGGCCCTACAACGTGTTAATATCACGTCTTGCGAGGATGCTGCGTTGTTGAAGCGGATGGGTTGTCGTTTAGCCCATTGGGCTATTTGAATGGGCCATCTCTCTAGGCCGGGACTGTGAACAGTTAACACATATAGGAATTGTGCCCTCAACATGACGGGTATGATCATACCAGCACTAATGCACCGGATCCCATCAGAACTCCGAAGTTAAGCATGCTTGGGCGAAAGTAGTACTAGGATGGGTGACCCCCTAGGAAGCCCTCGTGTTGCACCCCTTTTCAATTTTTTTTGCCTTGGTTTGGGTTGCCAAGATACTTTATCTACCAAATCTCTATTACTGAATCCCACGGAACATTGGGCAAGACAACTTCGTTTCACGTAGAGGCTGGGCCCGTAAACCGAGGGCGTAGGGTTTGTGACCAGGTCTCCGTCGCTCTGGTGCCCATAACTTTTGATCCGTAAGGAGTTACGCGGCGCACAGCGTAACATTGCAAAGCTCTGTGGGAGCTCTACGACGGGGGCAGCTAGTATACTTGCTGTGCCCGTTTTTTGAGCGCAAAATCGAACGTTTTGATCAGTTTCGGGCCACTTTTCTTCTTTTGCTCTGTTTTTCTGTCCCGGATCGTACGTAGTGAACTGTTAAAAGGTCGACAACCTAACTCGCGGGACATTAGAGGGCCCTACAATGTGTCGATATCACGTCTTGCAAGCATGTTACGTTGTTGAAGCGGATAGGTTGTCGTTAAGCCCATTGGGCCTTTTGAATGGGCCATCTCTCTAAGCTGGGACTCTGAACATTTAACACATAAAGGAATTGTGCCCTCAACATGACGGGCGCGATCATACCAGCACTAATGCACTGGATCCCATCAGAACTCCGAAGTTAAGCGTGCTTGGGCGAGAGTAGTACTAAGATGGGTGACCCCCTGGGAAGTCCTCGTGTTGCACCCCATTTTCAATTTTTTTTGCCCTGGTTAGGGTTGCAAGATACTTTATCCACCAAATCTCTATTACTGAATCCCACGGAATATTGGGCAAGACAACTTCGCTTCTTGTAGAGGCTGGGCCAGCAAACCGAGGGCATAGGGTTTGTGACCAGGTCTTCGTCGCTCCAGTGCCCATAAGTTTTGATCCGTAAGGAGTTACGCAGCGCACATCATACCGTTGCAAATCTCTCTGAGAGCTCTACGACTGGGGCAGCCAGCTTGCTTGCTGTGCCCCTTTTTGGAGCCCAAAATCGAACGTTTTCATCACTTTCAGTCCATCTTTCTTCTTTTGCTATGTTTTTCCATCCCGGATCGTACATCGTGAACTGTTAAAAGGACGACAACCTGACTCGTGGGACATCAGAGGGCCCTACAACGTGTCAATATCACGTCTTGCGAGGATGCTGCGTTGTTGAAGCGGATGGGTTGTCGTTTAGCCCATTGGGCTTTTTGAATGGGCCATCTCTCTAGGCTGGGACTGTGAACAGTTAACACATATAGGAATTGTGCCCTCAACATGACGGGTACGATCATACCAGCACTAATGCACCGGATCCCATCAGAACTCCGAAGTTAAGCGTGTTTGGGCGAGAGTAGTAGTAGGATGGGTGACCCCTTGGGAAGTCCTCGTGTTGGCCCCCCATTTCAATTTTTTTTGCCCTAGTTAGGGTTGCCAAGATAATTTATCCACCAAATCTCTATTACTGAATCCCACGGAACATTGGGCCAGACAACTTTGTTTCATGTAGAGGCTGGGCCCGGAAACCGAGGGCGTAGGGTTTGTGACCAAGTCTCCGTTGCTCCGGTACCCATAACTTTTGATCCGTAAGGAGTTACGCGGCACACAACATACCGTTGCAAAGCTCTCAGAGAGCCCTACGATGGGGGCAGCCAGCTTGCTCTCTATGCTCGTTTTTGGAGCCCAAAATCGAATGTTTTCACCAGTTTCAGGACACTTTTATTCTTTTGCTCTGTTTTTCCGTCCCGGATCATATGTTGTGAACTGTTAAAAGGACGACAACCTGACTCGCAGGACATCAGAGGGCTCTACAACGTGTTGATATCATGTCTTGCAAGTATGCTGCGTTGTTCAAGCGGATGGGTTGTCGTTAAGCCCATTGGGCCTTTTGAATGGGCCATCTCTCTAGGCTGGGACTGTGAACCGTTAACACATATAGGAACTGTGCCATCAACATGACGGGTGCGATCATACCTGTACTAATGCACCAAATCCCATCAGAACTCCGAAGTTAAGCGTGCTTGGGCGAGAGTAGTACTAGGATGGGTGACCCCCTAGGAAGTCCTCGTGTTGTACCCCCATTTCAATTCTTTTTGCCCTGGTTAAGGTTGCCAAGATACTTTATCCACCAAATCTCTATTACTGAATCCCACGGAACATTAGGCCAGACAACTTCACTTCACGTAGAGGATGGCCCGCAAACCGAGGGCGTAGGGTTTGTGACCAGGTCTCCGTCGCTCTGGTGCCCATAACTTTTGATCCGTAAGGAGTTATGCGGCGCACAGCAAACCGTTGCAAAGCTCTCTGAGAGCTCTACGACGAGTGCAGCCAGCTTGCTCGCTGTCCCTATTTTTGGATCCCAATATCGAACGTTTTCATTAGTTTCAGGCCACTTTTATTCTTTTGCTCTGTTTTTCCGTCCCGGATCATATGTTGTGAACTGTTAAGAGGACGACAACCTTACTCGCGGGACATCATAGGGCCCTACAATGTGTCGATATAACGTCTTGCGAGGAGGCTGCGTTGTTGAAGTGGATGGATTGTCGTTAAGCCCATTGGGCCTTTTGAATGGGCCATCTCTCTAGGCTGGGACTATGAACCGTTGACACATATAGGAACTGTGCCCTCAACATGACGGGTGCGATCATACCAGCACTAATGCATCGGATCCCATTAGAACTCCGAAGTTAAGCGTGGTTGGGTGAGAGCAGTACTAGGATAGGTGACCCCCTGGAAAGTCCTCTTGTTGTACCCCTTTTTCAATTTTTTTTGCTCTGGTTAGGGTTGCCAAGATACTTTATCCACCAAATCTCTATTACTTAATCCCACGGAACATTGGGCCAGACAACTTCACTTCTCGTAGAGGCTGGCCCGCAAACCGAGGGCGTTCGGTTTGTGACCAGGTCTCCGTCGCTCGAGTGCCCATAACTTTTGATCCGTAAGGAGTTACGCGGCGCACATCATACCGTTGCAAAGCTCTCTGAGAGCTCTACGACGGGGGCAACCAGCTTGCTCGCTGTGCCCATTTTTGGAGCACAAAATCGAACGTTTTCATTAGTTTCAGGCCACTTTTATTCTTTTGCTCTGTTTTTCCGTCCCGGATCATATGTTGTGAACTGTTAAGAGGACGATAACCTGACTCGCGGGACATCAGAGGGCCATACAACGTGTCGATATAACGTCTTGCAAGGATGCTGCGTTGTTGAAGTGGATAGGTTGTCGTTAAGCCCATTGGGCCTTTTGAATGGGCTATCTCTCTAGGCTGGGACTGTGAACCGTTAACACATATAGGAATTGTGCCCTCAACATGACGGGTACGATCATGCCAGCACTAATGCATTGGATCCCATCAGAACTCCGAAGTTAAGCGTGCTTGGGCGAGAGTAGTTCTTGGATGGGTGACCCCCTGGGAAGTCCTCGTGTTGCACCCCATTTTCAATTTTTTTTGCCCTAGTTAGGGTTGCCAAGATACTTTATCCACCAAATCTCTATTACTGAATCCCACGGAACAATGGGCAAGACAATTTCGTTTCACGAAGAGGCTGGGCCCGTAAACCGAGGGCGTAGGGTTTGTGACCAAGTCTCCGTCGCTCCGGTGCCCTTAACTTTTGATCCGTAAGGAGTTACGCGGCGCACAGCATAATATTGCAAAGCTCTTTGAGAGCTCTACAACGGGGGCATCTAGCATGCTGGCTTTGCCCATTTTTGGTACCCAAAATCAAACGCTTTCATTAGTTTGAGACCACTTTTCTTCATTTGCTATATTTTTTCGTCCCGGATCGTACGTCGTGAACTGTTAAAAGGACGACAACCTGACTCGCGGGACATCAGAGGGCCCTAGAACGTGTCGATATCTCGTCTTGCAAGCATGTTGCGTTGTTGAAGAGGATTGGTTGTCGTTAAGCCCATTGGGCCTTTTGAATGGTCCATCTCTTTAGGCTAGGACTGTGAACAGTTAACACAAAAAAGAATTGTGCCCTCAACATGACGGGTGCGATCAAACCAGCACTAATGCACCGGATCCCATCAGAACTTCGAAGTTAAGCATGCTTGGGTGAGAGTAGTACTAGGATGGGTGACCCCCTGGGAAGTCCTCGTGTTGCACCCCCTTTTCATTTTTGTTTGCCCTAGTTAGGGTTGCCAAGATACTTTATCCACCAAATCTCTATTACTGAATCCCACGGAACATTGGGCAAGACAACTTTGTTTCACGTAGAGGCTGGGCCCGCAAACCGAGGGTGTAGGGTTTGTGACCAGGTCTCCGTCACTCCGGTGCCTATTACTTTTGATCCGTAAGGTGTTACGCGGCACACAGCTTAACATTCCAAAGCTCTCTGAGAGCTCTACGACGGGGGCAGCCAGCATGCTCGTTGTGCCCGTTTTTGGTGCCCAAAATCGAACGTTTTCATCAGTTTCAGGCAACTTTTCGTCTTTTGCTCTATTTTTTCATCCCGGATCGTACGTCGTGAACTGTTAAAATGTCAACAACCTGACTCGCGGGACATCAGAAGGCCCTACAACGTGTCGATATCACGTCTTGCAAGCATACTGCGTTGTTGAAGCGGATGGGTTGTCGTTAAGCCCATTGGGCCTTTTGAATGGGCCATCTCTCTAAGCTGCGACTGTGAACAGTTAACACATAAAGGAATTGTGCCCTCAACATGACGGGTGCGATCATACCAGCACTAATGCACCGGATCCCATCAGAACTCCGAAGTTAAGCGTGGTTGGGCGAGAGTAGTACTAGGATGGGTGACCCCCTAGGAAGTCCTCGTGTTGCACCCGTTTTTCAATTTTTTTTGCCCGGGTTTGCGGTGCCAAGATACTTTATCCACCAAAATTACTATTACTGAATCCCACGGAACATTAGGCCTGACAACTTCACTTCACGTAGAGGCTGGCCCGCAAACCGAGGGCATAAGGTTTGTGACTAGGTGTCCATCGCTCCGGTGCCCATAACTTTTGATCCGTAAGGAGTTACGCGGCGCACAGCATACCGTTAACACATATAGGAATTGTGCCCTTAACATGACTGGTGCGATCATACTATCACTAATACACTGGATCCCATCAGAACTCTGAAGTGAAGCGTGGTTGGGCGAGAGTAGTACTAGGATGGGTGACCCCCTGGGAAGTCCTCGTGTTGCACCCCCATTTCAATTTTTTTTGCCCTGGTTAGGGTTGCCAAGATACTTTATCCACCAAATCTCTATTACTGAATCCCAATGAACTTTGGGCCAGACAACTTCACTTCACGTAGAGGCTGGGCCCGCAAACCGAGGGCGTAGGGTTTGTGACAAGGTGTACGTCGCTCGGGTGCCCATAACTTTTGATCCGTAAGGAGTTACGCGGCGCATAGCATACCGTTGCAAAGCTCTCTGAGAGCTCTACGACGGGGGCGCCAGCTTGCTCGCTGTGCCGTTTTTGGAACCCAAAATCGAACGTTTTCATCAGTTTCAGGCCACTTTT
Organism: Ehretia macrophylla; assembly: GCA_037974665.1. NCBI lineage: Eukaryota > Viridiplantae > Streptophyta > Magnoliopsida > Boraginales > Ehretiaceae > Ehretia > Ehretia macrophylla. The sequence goes on from CM075780.1 coordinate 3,271,356, forward strand.
CTTCTTTTGTTCTGTTTTTCCGTCTCTGATCATACGTTGTGAACTGTTAGAAAGATGACAACCTGACTCGAGGGACATCAGAGGGCCATACAACGTGTCGATATAACGTTTTGCAAGGATGTTGCGTTGTTGAAGTGGATGGGTTGTCGTTAAGCCCATTGGGCCTTCTGAATGGACCAACTCTCTAGGCTGGGACTGTGAACCGTTAACACATATAGGAATTGAGCCCTCAACATGAAAGGTGTGATCATACCAGCACTAATGCACCGGATCCCATCAGAACTCTGAAGTTAAGCGTGGTTGGGCGAGAGTAGTACTAGGATGGGTGACCCCCTGCGAAGTCCTCGTGTTGCACCCCCTTTTCAAATTTTTTTGCCCTGGTTAGGGTTGCCAAGATACTTTATCCACTAAATCTCTATTATTGAATCCCAAGGAACATTGTGCCAGACAACTTCACTTCACATAGAGGCTGGCCCGCAAACCGAAGGCGTAGGGTTTGTGACTTGGTCTCCGTCGCTCCGATGCCCATAACTTTTGATCGGTAAGGAGTTACGTGGCGCACTGCATACCGTTGCAAAGCTCTCTGAGAGCTCTACGACGGGGGCATCCAGCTTGCTCGCTGTGCCCTTTTTGGAGCCCAAAATCAAACGTTTTCATAAGTTTTAGGCCACTTTTCTTCTTTTGCTCTATTTTTTCATCCCGGATCATTCGTTGTGAACTATTAAAAGGACGACAACCTGATTCGCGGGACATCAGAGGGCCCTACAACGTGTCGATATAACATCTTTCGAGGATGCTGCGTTGTTGAAGTGGACGGGTTGTCGTTAAGCCCATTGGGCCTTTTGAATTGGCCATCTCTCTAGACTCGGACTATGAACCGCTAACACATATAGGAATTGTGCCCTCAACATGAGGGGTGTGATCATACCAGCACAAATGCACCGGATCCCATCAGAACTTCGAAGTTAAGCATGCTTGGGTGAGAGTAGTACTAGGATGGGTGACCCCCTGGGAAGTCCTCGTGTTGCACCCCCATTTCAATTTTTTTTGCCCTTGCTAGGGTCGCCAAGATACTTTATCAAAAAAATCTCTATTACTGAATCCCACGGAACATTGGGCAAGACAACTTCGTTTCACGTAGAGGTTGGGCCCGCAAACCGAGGGCGTAAGGTTTGTGACCAGGTCTCCGTCGCTCCGGTGCCCAAAACTTTTGATCCGTAAGGAGTTACGCGGCGCACACCATACCGTTACAAAGCTCTCTAAGAGCTCTACGACGCGGGCAGCCAGCATGCTCGCTGTGCTCATTTTTGGAGCCCAAAATTGAATGTTTTCATCAGTTTCAAGCCACTTTTCTTCTTTTGCTCTGTTTTTCCGTCCCGGATCGTACGTCGGGAATTGTTAAAAGGATGACAACCTGACTCGCGGGACATCTGAGGGCCCTAAAACGTGTCGATATCAAGTCTTGCAAGCATGCTGCGTTGTTGAAGCGGATGGGTTGTCGTTAAGCCCATTGGGCCTTTTGAATAGGCCATCTCTCTAAGCTAGGACTCTGAACAGTTAACACATAAAGGAATTGTGCCCTCAACATGACGGGTGCGATCATACCAGCACTAATGCACCGGATCCCATCAGAACTCCGAAGTTAAGCGTGCTTGGGCGAGAGCAGTACTAGGATGGGTGACCCCTTGGGAAGTCCTCGTGTTGCACCCCCTTTTCAATTTTTTTTTGCCCTGGTTAAGGTTGCCAAGACACTTTATCCACCAAATCTCTCTTACTAAATCCCACGGAACATTGGGCAAGACAACTTCATTTCACGTAGAGGCTAGGCTAGCAAACCGTGGGCGTAGGGTTTGTGACCAGGTCTCTATCGCTCCGGTGCCCATAAGTTTTGATCCGTAAGGAGTTACGCGGCGCATAGCATACCGTTGCAAAGCACTCTGAGAGCTCTACGACGGGGGCAGGAGCATGCTCATTGTGCCCATTTTTGGAGCCCAAAATCAAATGCTTTCGTCAGTTTCAGGCCACTTTCCTTCTTTTGCTCTGTTTTTCCATCTCGGATCGTACGTCGTGAACTGTTAAAAGGACGACAACCTGACTCGCTGGACATCAGAGGGCCCTACAACGTGTCGATATCACGTCTTGCAAGCATGCTGCGTTGTTGAAGCGGATGTGTTGTCAGTAAACCCATTAGGCCTTTTGAATGGGCCATCTCTCTAGGCTGGGACTGTGAACAGTTAACACATAAAGGAATTGTGCCCTCAACATGACGGGTGCGATCATACCAGAACTAATGCACCGAATCCCATCAGAACTCCGAAGTTAAGCGTGCTTGGGCGAGAGTAGTACTAGGATGGGTGACCCCCCGGGAAGTCCTCGTGTTGCACCACTTTTCAATTTTTTTTGCCCTGGTCAGGGTTGCCAAGACACTTTATCCACCAAATCTCTATTACTAAATCCCACGGAACATTGGGTAAGATAACTTCATTTCACGTAGAGGCTAGGCTAGCAAACCGTGGGCGTAGGGTTTGTGACTAGGTCTCTGTCGCTCCGGTGCCCATAAGTTTTGATCCGTAAGGAGTTATGCGGCGCACAGCATACCGTTGGAAAGCACTCTGAGAGCTCTACGACGGGGGCAGGAGCATGCTCGTTGTGCCCATTTTTGGAGCCCAAAATCAAATGCTTTCATCAGTTTCAGGCCACTTTCCTTCTTTTGCTCGGTTTTTCCATCTCGGTTCGTACGTCGTGAACTGTTAAAAGGACGACAACCTGACTCGCTGGACATCAGAGGGCCCTACAACGTGTCGATATCACGTCTTGCAAGCATGCTGCGTTGTTGAAGCGGATGTGTTGTCAGTAAACCCATTAGGCCTTTTGAATGGGCCATCTCTCTAGGCTAGGACTGTGAACAGTTAACACATAAAGGAATTGTGCCCTCAACATGACGGTTGCGATCATACCAGAACTAATGCACCGGATCCCATCAGAACTCCGAAGTTAAGCATGCTTGGGCGAGAGTAGTACTAGGATGGGTGACCCCCTGGGAAGTCCTCGTGTTGCACCAATTTTCAATTTTTTTTGCCCTGGTTAGGGTTGCCAAGACACTTTATCCACCAAATCTCTATTACTAAATCCCACGGAACATTGGGTAAGACAACTTCATTTCACGTAGAGGCTAGGCTAGCAAACCGTGGGCGTAGGGTTTGTGACCAGGTCTCTGTCGCTCCGGTGCCCATAAGTTTTGATCCGTAAGGAGTTACGCGGCGCATAGCATACCGTTGCAAAGCACTCTGAGAGCTCTACGACGGGGGCAGGAGCATGCTCGTTGTGCCCATTTTTGGAGCCCAAAATCAAATGCTTTCATCAGTTTCAGGCCACTTTTCTTCTTTTGCTCTGTTTTTCCATCCCGGATCGTACGTCGTGAATTGTTAAAAGGACGACAACCTGACTCGCTGGACATCAGAGGGCCCTACAACGTGTCGATATCACGTCTTGCAAGCATGCTGCGTTGTTGAAGCGGATGTGTTGTCGGTAAGCCCATTGGGCCTTTTGAATGGGCCATCTCTCTAGGCTGGAACTGTGAACAGTTAACACATAAAAGAATTGTGCCCTCAACATGACGGGTGCGATCATACCAGAACTAATGCACCGGATCCCATCAGAACTCCGAAATTTAGCGTGCTTGGGCGAGAGTAGTAATAGGATGTGTGCCCCCCTTGGAAGTCCTCGTGTTGCACCCCCTTTTCAATTTTTTTTGCCCTGGTTAGGGTTGCCAAGATACTTTATCCACAAAATCTCTATTTCTGAATCCCATGGAACAATGGGAAAGACAACTTCATTTCACGTAGAGGCTGGGCCACCAAACCGAGGGCGTAGGGTTTTTGACCAGGTCTCCGTCGCTCCGGTGTCCATAACTTTTGATCCATATGGAGTTACGCGGCGAACATCATACCGTTGCAAAGCTCTCTGAGAGCTCTACGACGAGGGCAGCCAGCTTTCTCGCTGTGCCCGTTTTTGGAGCCCAAAATCGAATGTTTTCATCTGTTTCAGGCCACTTTTCTTCTTTCGCTCTATTTTTCTGTCCCTGATCATACGTTGTGAACTGTTAAAAGGATGACAACCTGACTCGCGGGACATCAGAGGGCCCTACAATGTGTCGATATAACGTCTTGCGAGGATGCTGTGTTGTTGAAGCGGATGGGTTGTCGTTAAGCCCATTGGGCCTTTTGAATGGGCCATCTCTCTAGGCTGGGACTGTGAACCGTTAACACATATAGGAATTGTGCCCTCAACATGACGGGTGCGATCATACCAACACTAATGCACCGGATCCTATCAGAACTCCGAAGTTAAGCGTGCTTGGGCGAGAGCAGTACTAGGATGGGTAACCCTCTGGGAAGTCCTCCTGTTGCACCCCCTTTTCAATTTTTTTTGCCCTAGTTAGGGTTGCCAAGATACTTTATCCACCAAATCTCTATTACTGAATCGCACGGAACATTGGGCAAGACAACTTCATTTCACGTAGAGGCTGGGCCAGTAAACCGAGGGCTTAGGGTTTCTGACCAGGTCTCCGTTACTCCGGTGCCCATAACTTTTGATCCGTAAGGAGTTACACAGCGCACAGCATACCGTTGAACAGCTCTTTGAGAGCTCTACGATGGGGGCAATGAGCACGCTTGTTGTGCCCATTTTTGGAGCCCAAAATCGAACGCTTTCATTAGTTTCAGGCCACTTTTCTTCTTTTGCTCTGTTGTTCCATCCCGGATCGTATGCCGTGAACTATTAAAAGGAGGACAACCTTAGTCGCGGGACATCAGAGGGCCCTACAACGTGTCGATATCACGTCTTGCAAGCATGCAACGTAGTTGAAGCTCATGGGTTGTCGTTAAGCCCATTGGGCCTTTTGAATGGGCCATCTCTTTAGGCTGGGACTGTGAACAGTTAACACATAAAGGAATTGTGCCCTCAACATGACGGGTGCGATCATACCAGCACTAATGCATCGGATCCCATCAGAACTCCGAAGTTAAGCGTGCTTGGGCGAGAGTAGTACTAGGATGGGTGACCCCCTGGGAAGTCCTCGTGTTGCACCCACTTTTCAATTTTTTTTGCCATGGTTAGGGTTGCCAAGATACTTTATTCACCAAATCTCTATTATCAAATCCCATGGAACATTGGGCAAGACAACTTCGTTTCACGTAGAGGTTAGGCCCGCAAACCTAGGGCGTAGGGTTTGTGACCAGGTCTCAGTCGCTCCGGTGCCCATAACTTTTGATCCGTAAGGAGTTACGCAGCGCACAGCATACCGTTGCAAAGCTTTCTGAAAGCTCTACGACGGGGGCAGGAGCATGCTCGCTAGGACCATTTTTGGAGCCCAAAATCGAATGCTTTCATCAGTTTCAGGCCACTTTTCTTCTTTTGCTATTTTTTTTTATCCCGGATCGTATGTCGTGAACTGTTAAAAGGACGACAACCTAACTCACCGGACATCAGAGGGCCCTATAACGTGTCGATATCACGTCTTGCGAGGATGCTGCGTTGTTGAAGAGGATGGATTGTCGTTAAGCCCATTGGGCTTTTTGAATGGGCCGTCTCTCTAGGCTGGGACTGTGAACTGTTAACACATATATGAATCGTGCCCTCAACATGACGGGTGTGATCATACCAGCACTAATGCACCGGATCCCATCAGAACTCCGAAGTTAAGAGTACTTGGGCGAGAGTAGTACTAGGATGGGTGACCCCTTGGGAATTCCTCGTGTTGCACCCCATTTTTAATTTTTTTTGCCCTAGTTAGGGTTGCCAAGATACTTTATCCACCAAATCTCTATTACTGAATCCCACGGAACATTGGGCAAGACAAATTCGCTTCACGTAGAGGCTGGGCCTGCAAACCGAGGGCGTAGGGTTTATGACCAGGTCTCCGTCGCTCCGGTGCCCATAACTTTTGATCCGTAAGGAGTTAGGCGGTGCACAGCATACCGTTGCAAAGATCTCTGAGAGCGCTACAACGGGGGCAGCAAGGATGCTCGCTGTGCCCATATTTTGGAGCCAAAAATTGAACGTTTTCATCAGTTTCAGACAACTTTTCTTCTTTTGCTCTTTTTTTCCATCCCGGATCGTACGTCGTAAACTATTAAAAGGACGACAACCTGACTCGCGGGACATCAGACGGCCCTACAACGTGTCGATATCACGTCTTGCAAGCATGCTGTGTTGTTGAAGCGGATGGGTTGTCGTTAAGCCCATTGGGCCTTTTGAATGGGCCATCTCTCTAGGCTGGGACTGTGAACAGTTAACACATAAAGGAATTGTGCCCTCAACATGATGGGTGCGATCATACCAGCACTAATGCACCGGATCCCATCAGAACTCCGAAGTTAAGCGTGCTTGGGCGAGAGTAGTACTAGGATGGGTGACCCCGTGGGAAGTCCTCGTGTTGCACCCCCTTTTCAAATTTTTTTTGCCCTGGTTAGGGTTGCCAAGATATTTTATCCACCAAATCTCTATTATTGAATCCCACGGAATATTGGGCAAGACAACTTCGCTTCACATAGAGGCTGGGCCTGAAAACCGAGGGCGTAGGGTTTGTGACCAGGTCTCCGTCGCTCTAGTGCCCATAACTTTTGATCCGTAAGGAGTTACGCGACGCACAGCATACCGTTGCAAAGCTCTCTGAGAGCTCTACGACGTGGGTAGCCAGCTTGCTCGTTGTGCCCTTTTTCGAGCCCAAAATCGAACGTTTTCATCAATTTCAGGCCACTTTTCTTCTTTTGCTCTGTTTTTCCGTCCCGGATCATACGTTGTGAACTGTTAAAAGGATGACAACCTGACTCAAGGGACATCAGAGGGCCCTACAAAATGTCGATATAATGTCTTGCAAGGATGCTGCGTTGTTGAAGCGGATGGGTTGTCATTAAGCCCATTGGGCCTTTTGAATGGGCCATCTCTCTAGGCTGGGACTGTGAACTGTTAACACATATAGGAATTGTGCCCTCAACTTGACGGGTACGATCATACCAGCACTAATGCACCGGATCCCATCAGAACTCCGAAGTTAAGCGTGGTTGGGCTAGATTAGTACTAGGATGGGTGGCCCCCTGGGAAGTCCTCGTGTTGCACCCCCTTTTCATTTTTTTTGCCCTGGTTAGGGTTGCCAGGATACTTTATCCACCAAATCTCTTTTACTAAATCCCACGGAACATTGGGCCAACCAACTTCACTTCACGCAGAGGCTGGCCTGCAAACCGAGGGCGTAGGGTCTGTGACCAGGTCTCCGTCGCTCTGGTGCCCATAACTTTTGATCCGTAAGGAGTTACGTGGCGCACAGCATACCGTTGCAAAGCTCTCTGAGAGCTCTACGATGTGGGCAGCCAGCTTGCTCGTTGTGCCCATTTTTGGAGCACAAAATCGAATATTTTCATCAGTTTCAGGCCACTTTTCTTCTTTTGCTCTATTTTTCTGCCCCAGATCATACGTTGTGAACAGTTAAAAGGACGACAACCTCACTCGCGGGACATCAAAAGGCCCTAGAACGTGTTGATATAACGTCTTGCGAGGATGCTGCGTTGTTGAAGTGGATGGGTTGTCGTTAAGCCCATTGGGCCTTTTGAATGGGCCATCTCTCTAGGCTGGGACAGTGAACCTTTAAAACATATAGGAATTGTGCCCTCAACATGACGGGTGCGATCATACCGGCATTAATGCACGGGATCCCATCAAAACTCCGAAGTTAAGCGTGCTTGGGCGAGAGTAGTACTAGGATGGGTGACCCCTTGGCAAGTCCTCGTGTTGCACCCCCTTTTCAATTTTTTTTGCCCTGTTAGGGTAGCCAAGATACTTTATCCACCAAATTTATATTACTGAATCCCACGGAACATTAGGCAAGACAACTTCGTTTCACGTAGAGGCTGGGCCCGCAAACCGAGGGCGTAGGGTTTGTGACCAGGTCTCCGTCGCTCAGATGCCCATAACTTTTGATCCGTATGGAGTTACGTGGCGCACAACATCCCGTTGCAAAGCTCTCTGAGAGCCCTACGAAGAGGGAAGCAAGCATGCTCAGTGTGACCCTTTTTGGAGCCCAAAATTGAACGTTTTCGTCAGTTTCAGGCCATTTTTCTTCTTTTCCTCTATTTTTCCGTCCCGAATCGTACGTCGTGAACTGTTAAAAGGACGACAACTTGAATCGCGGGACATCAGAGGGCCCTACAACTTGTCGATATCACGTCTTGCGAGGATGATGCGTAGTTGAAGTGGATGGGTTGTCGTTAAGCCCATTGGGCTTTTTGAATCGGCCATCTCTCAAGGTTGGGATTGTGAACTGTTAACACATATAGGAATTATGCCCTCAACATGACTGGTGCGAACTTACCAGCACTAATGAACCGGATCCCATCAGAACTCCGAAGTTAAGCGTGCTTGGGCGAGAGTAGTACTAGGATGGGTGACCCCCTGGGAAGTCCTCGTGTTGCACCCCCTTTTCAATTTTTTTTGCCCTGGTTATGGTTGCCAAGATACTTTATCCACCAAATCTCTATTGCTGAATCCCACGGAACATTGGGCAAGACAACTTCGTTTCACGTAGAGGCTGGGCCAGCAAACCGAGGGCGTAGGGTTCGTGACCAGGTCTCTGTCGCTCTGGTGCCCATAAGTTTTGATCCGTAAGGAGTTACGAGGCGCACAGCATACCGTTGCAATGCTCTCTGAGAGATCTACGACAGGGGCAGCTAGCATGCTTGCTGTGCTAGTTTTTGGAGCCCAAAATTGAACATTTTCATCAGTTTGAGGCCACTTTTCGTATTTTGCTCTCTTTTTTCGTCCCGGATCGTACGTCGTGAACTGATAAAAGGACGACAACCTGACTCGCGGGACATCAGAGGGCCCTACAACGTGTCGATATCACGTCTTGCAAGCATGCTACATTGTTGAAGCGGATGGGTTGTCGTTAAGCCCATTGGGCTTTTGAATGGGCCATCTCTCTAGGCTGGGACTGTGAACAGTTAACACATAAAACAATTGTGCCCTCCAGCACTGATGCACCGGATCCCATCAGAACTCCGAAGTTAAGCGTGCTTGGGCGAGAGTAATACTTGGATGGGTGACCCCATGGGAAGTCCTCATGTTGCACCCCTTTTTCAATTTTTTTTGCCCGGGTTTGCGTTGCCAAAAAACTTTATCCACCAAATCTCTATTACTGAATCCCACGGAACATTGGGCAAGAAAACTTCACTTCACGTAGAGGTTGGGCCCGCAAACCGAGGGTGTAGGGTTTGTGACCCGGTCTCCGTCCTCCGGTGCCCATAACTTTTGATCCGTAAGGAGTTACTCGGTGCACAGCATACCTTTGCAAAGCAATCTGAGAGCTCTACTACAGGGGAAGCCAGCTTGCTCACTGTGCCCGTTTTTGGAGATCAAAATCGAACATTTTCATCAGTTTCATGCCACTTTTCTTCTTTAGCTCTGTTTTTTCGTCCCGTATCATACGTTGTGAACTGTTAAAAGGACGACAACCTGACTCGCTGGACATCAGAGGGCCCTACAACGTGTCGATATAACGTCTTGCGAGGATGCTGCGTTGTTGAAGCGGATGGGTTGTCATTAAGCCCATTGGGCCTTTTGAATGGGCCATCTCTCTAGGCTGGGACTGTGAACCGTTAACAGATATAGGAATTATGCCCTCAACTTGACGGGTACGATCATACCAGCACTAATGCACTGGATCCCATAAGAACTCCGAAGTTAAGCGTGCTTGGGCGAGAGTTGTACTAGGATGGGTGACTCCCTGGGAAGTCCTCGTGTTGCACCCCCTTTTCAATTTTTTTTGCCCTGGTTAGGGTTGCCAAGATACTTTATCCACCAAATCTCTATTACTGAATCCCACGGAATAATAGGCAAGACAACTTCGCTTCACGTAGAGGCTGGGCCCGAAAACCAAGGGCGTAGGGTTTATGACCAGGTCTCCGTCGCTCCGGTGCCCATAACTTTTGATCCGTAAAGAGTTACGCGGAGCACAGCATACCGTTGCAAAGCTCTCTGAGAGCTCTACAACGAGGGCAGCCAACTTGCTCGCTGTGCCCATTTTTGGAGCCCAAAGTTTCTTCTTTTGCTCTATTTTTTCTTCCCGGATCGTACGTCCTGAACTGTTAAAAGGACGACAACCTGACTTGTGGGACATCAGAGGGCCCTACAACGTGTCGAAATCACGTCTTGCGAGGATGCAGCGTTGTTGAAGCGGATGGGTTGTCGTTATGCCCATTGGGCCTTCTGAATGGGCCATCTCACAAGGCTGAGACTGTGAACCGTTAACACATATAGGAATTGTGCCCTCAATATGTCGGGTGCGATCATACCAGCACTAATGCCCCGGATCCCATCAGAACTCCGAAGTTAAGCGTGTTTGGCCGAGAGTAGTACTAGGATGGGTGTCCCCCTAGGAAGTCCTCGTGTTGCACCACCTTTTCAACTTTTTTTGCCCTGGTTAGGGTTGGCAAGATACTTTATCCACCAAATCTATATTACTGAATCCCACGGAACATTGGACAAGAAAACTTCATTTCACGTAGAGGTTGGGCCCGCAAACCGAGGGCGTAGGGTTTGTGACCAGGTCTCCGTCGTTCCGGTGCCCATAACTTTTGATCCGTAAGGAGTTATGCGGCGCACAGCATACCATTGCAAAGCTCTCTGAGAGCTCTACGACAGGGGCAGCAAGCACGCTTGCTGTGCCCATTTTTGGAGCTCAAAATCGAACGCTTTCATCAGTTTCAGGCCACTTTTCTTCTTTCGCTCTATTTTTTTGTCCCGCATCGTACATCGTGAATGTTTAAAAGGATGACAACCTGACTAGCAAGACATCAGAAGGCCCTACAATGTGTTGATATCACGTCTTCCGAGGATGCTGCGTTGTGGAAGCGGATGGGTTATCGTTAAGCCCATTGGGCCTTTTGAATGGGCCATCTCTCTAGGTTAGGACTGTGAACCGTTAACACATATAGGAATTGTGCCATCAACATGACGGGTGCGATCATACCAGCACTAATGCATCAGATCCCATCAGAACTCCGAAGTTAAGCGTGCTTGGGCCAGAGTAGTACAAAGATGGGTGACCCCTGGGAAGTCCTCGTGTTGCACCCCCTTTTCAATTTTTTTTGCCCTGGTTAGGGTTTCCAAGATACTTTATCCACCAAATCTCTATTACTGAATCCCACAAAACATTGGGCAAGACAACTTCGTTTCACGTAGAGGCTGGGCCCGCAAACGGAGGGCATAGGGTTTGTGACCAGGTCTCCGTCGCTCCGATGCCCATAACTTTCGATCCGTAAGGAGTTACGCGGCGCACAGCATACCGTTGCAAAGCTCTGTGAGAGCTCTACGACGGTGGCAGCCATCTTGCTCGCTGTGCCCATTTTTGGAGTCCAAAATCGAACGTTTTCATTAGTTTCGGGCAACTTTTCATCTTTTGCTCTGTTTTTCTGTCCCAGATCGTACGTCGTGAATTGTTAAAAGGACGAAAACCTGACTCGCGGGACATCAGAGGGCCCTAAAACGTGTCGATATCACGTCTTGCAAGAATACTGCATTATTGAAGCGGATGGGTTGTCGTTAAGCCCATTGGGCCTTCTGAATGGGCTATCTCTCTAGGCTGGGACTGTGAACAGTTAACACATAAAGGAATTGTGCCCTCAACATGACGGGTTCGATCATACCAGCACTAATGCACCGGATCCCATCAGAACTCCGAAGTTAAGCGTGCTTGGGCGAGAGTAGTACTAGGATGGGTGACCCCTTGGGAAGTTCTCGTGTTGCACCCCTTTTTCAATTTTGTTTGCCTTGGTTAGGGTTGCCATGATACTTTATCCACCAAATCTCTATTACTGAATCCCACGGAACATTGGGTAAGACAACTTCGCTTAACGTAGAGGCTGGGCCCGCAAACCGAGGGCGTATGGTTTGTGACCAGGTCTCTGTCACTCCGGTGCCCATAACTTTTGATCTGTAAGGATTTACGCTGCGCAAAGCATACCGTTGCAAAGCTCTCTAAGAGCTCTACGATGGGGGCAGCCAGCTTGCTCGCTATGCCCATATTTGGAGCCCAAAATTGAACGTTTTCATCTGTTTCAGGCCTTTTTTCTTCTTTTGCTCCATTTTTTCGTCTCGGATCGTACGTCGTGAACTGTTAAAAGGATGACAAACTGACTCGTGGGCCACCAGAGGGCCCTACAACGTGTTGATATCACGTTTTACGAGGATGCTGGGTTGTTGAAACAAATTGGTTGTCATTAATCGCATTGGGCCTTTTGAATGGGCCATGTCTCTAGGCTGCGACTGTGAACCGTTAACACATATAGGAATTGTCCCATCAACATGATGGGTTCGATCATACCAGCACTAATGCACCGGATCCCATTAGAACTCCGAAGTTAAGTGTGCTTGGGCGAGAGTAGTACTAGGATGGGTGACCCCCTGGGAAGTCCTCGTGTTGCACCACCTTTTCAATTTTTTTTTGCCCTGGTTAGGGTTGCCAAGATACTTTATCCACCAAATCTCTATTACTGAATCCTACGGAACAGTGGACAAGAAAACTTCGTTTCACGTAAAGGCTGGGCCCGCAAACCGAGGGCGTAGGGTTTGTGACCAGGTCTCCGTCGGTCCGGTGCCCATAACTTTTGATCCGTAAGGAGTTACGCGGCGCACATCATACCGTTGGAAAGCTCTCTGAGAGCTCTACGACAAGGGCAGCAAGCATGCTTGCTGTCCATGTTTTTGGAGCCCAAAATCGAACATTTTCATCAGTTTCAGGTCACTTTTCTTCTTTCTCTCCATTTTTCCGTAGCGGATAGTACGTCGTGAACTTTTAAAAGGACGACAACCTGACTCGCGGGACATCAGAGGGCCCTACAACGTGTTGATATCACGTTTTGTGAGGATGCTGCGTTGTTGAAGCGGATGGGTTGTCATTAAGCGCATTGGGCCTTCTGAATGGGCCATCTCTCTAGGCTGCGACTGTGAACCGTTAATACATATAGGAATTGTCCCATCAACACGACGGGTGCGATCATACCAGCACTAATGTACCGGATCCTGTCAGAACTCCGAAGTTAAGCGTGCTTGGGCGAGAGAAGTACTTGGATGGGTGACGCCCTGGGAAGTCCTCATGTTGCACCCCCTTTTCAATTTTTTTTGCCATGGTTAGGTTTGCCAAGATACTTTATCCACCAAATCTCTGTTACTGAATCCCACGGAACATTGGGCAAGACAACTTCGCTTCACGTAGAGGCTGGGCCTGCAAACCGAGAGCGCATGGTTTGTGACCAAGTCTCCGTCGTTCCGGTGCCCATAACTTTTGATCCGTAAGGAGTTACGCGGCGCAAAGCATACCACTGCAAAGCTCTCTAAGAGCTCTACGACGGGGGTAGCCAACTTACTCGTTGTGCCCATTTTTGGAGCCCAAAATCGAAAATTTTCATCAGTTTCAGGCCAGTTTTCTTCTTTTGCTCTATTTTTCCATCCCGGATCGTACGTCGTGAATTGTTAAAAGGACGACAACCTAACTCGCGGGACATTAGAGGGACCTACAATGTGTCGATATCACGTCTGGCGAGGATGCTGCGTTGTTGAAGCAGATGGGTTGTCGTTAAGCCCATTGGGCCTTTTGAATGGGCTATCTCTCAAGGTTGGGACTGTGAACCGTTAACACATAAAGGAATTGTGCCCTCAACATGACGGGTGTGATCATACCAGCACTAATGCACCGGATCCCATCAGAACTCCGAAGTTAAGCGTGCTTGGGCGAGAGTAGTACTAGGATTGGTGACCCCCTGGGAAGTCCTCGTGTTGCACCTCCTTTTCAATTTTTTTTGCCCTGGTTAGGCTTGCCAAGATACTTTATCCACCAAATCTCTATTACTGAATCCCATGAAACATTGGGCAAGACAACTTCTCTTCACGTGGAGGTTGGGAACGCAAACTGAGGGCCTAGGGTTTGTGACTAGGTCTCCGTCGCTCCGATGCCCGTAACTTTTGATCCGCAAGGTGTTACGCTGCGCACAGCATACCGTTGCAAAGCTCTCTGAGATCTTTACGACGTGGGTAGCTAGGTTGCTCGCTATGCACCTTTTTGGAGTCGAAAATTGAACGTTTTCATCAGTTTCAGGCCACTTCTCCTCTTTTGCTCTATTTTTCCATCCCGGATCGTACGTCGTGAACTGTTAAAAGGACGACAACCTGACTCGATGGGACATTAGGGGGACCTACAATGTGTCGATATCACGTCTGGCGAGGATGCTGCGTTGTTGAAGCAGATGGGTTGTCGTTAAGCCCATTGGGCCTTTTGAATGGGCCATCTCTCTAGGCTGGGACTGTGAACCGTTAACACATAAAGGAATTGTGACCTCAACTTGACGGGTACGATCATACCAGCACTAATGCACCGAATCCCATCAGAACTCCAAAGTTAAGCGTGCTTGGGCGAGAGTAGTACTAGGATGGGTGACCCCCTGGGAAGTCCTCGTGTTGCAACCCCTTTTCAGTATTTTTTGCCCAGGTTAAGGTTGCCAAGATACTTTATCCACCAAATCTCTATTACTGAATCCCACAAAACATTGGGCAAGGCAACTTCGCTTAACGTAGAGCCTGGGCCAGCAAACCGAGGGCTTAGGGTTTGTGACCAGGTCTCCGTCGCTTCGGTGCCCATAACTTTTGATCTGTATGGAGTTACGCGGTACACAGCATACCGTTACAAAGCTCTCTGAGAGCTCTACGTCGGGGGCAGCCAGCATCCTCGCTGTGCCTATTTTTGGAGCCCAAAATCGAACGTTTTCATCAATTTTAGCGCACTTTTCTTCTTTTCCTCTGTTATTCCGTCCTGGATCGTACGTCATGAACTGGTAAAAGGATGACAACCTAACTCGCGGTACATTAGAGGGCCCTACAACGTGTCGATATCACGTCTTGCGAGGATGCTGCGTTGTTGAAGCGGATGGGTTGTCGTTAAGCCCATTGGGCATTTTTAATGGGCCATCTCTCTAGACTGGGACTGTGAACCTTTAACACATAAAGGAATTGTTCCCTCAACATGACGGGTGCGATCATACCAGCACTAATGCACCGGATCCCATCAGAACTCCGAAGTTAAGTGTGCTTGGGCGAGGGTAGTACTAGGATGGGTGACCCCCTGGGAAGTCCTTGTGTTGCACCACCTTTTCAAATTTTTTTGCCCTGGTTAGGGTTGCCAAGATACTTTATCCACCAAATCTCTATTACTGAATCCCACGGAACATTGGGCAAGACAACTTCGCCTCATGTAGAGGCTAGCCCCGCAAACTGAGGCCGTAGGGTTTGTGACTAGGTCTCCGTCGCTCCGGTGCCCGTAACTTTTGATCCGTAAGGATTTACGAGGCGCACAGCATACCGTTGCAAAGCTCTCTGAGAGCTCTACGACGGGGGCAGCCAACTTGCTCGCTGTGCCAGGTTTTGGAGCCCAAAATTGAACATTTTCATCAGTTTCAGGCCACTTTTTTTCTTTTGCTCTGTTTTTTTGTCCCGGATCGTACGTCATGAACTGTTAAAAGGACGACAACCTGACTCGTGGGATAGCAGAGGGCCCTACAATGTGTCGATATTACGTCTTGCGGGGATGCTGTGTTGTCGAAGCGGATGGGTTGTCGTTAAGCCCATTGGGCCTTTTGAATGGGCCATCTCTCTAGGTTGGGACTGTGAACCGTTAACACATAAAGGAATTGTGCCCTCAACATGACGGGTGCGATCATACCAGCACTAATGCATCGGATCCCATCAGAATTCCGAAGTTAAGCGTGCTTGGGCGAGAGTAGTACTAGGATTGGTGACCCCCTGGGAAGTCCTCGTGTTGCACCCCATTTTCAATTTTTTTTGCCCTGGTTACGGTTGCTAAGATACTTTATCCACCAAATCTCTATTACTGAATCCCACGAAACCTTGGGAAAGACAGCTTCGCTTCACGTAGAGGTTGGGCCAGCAAACCGAGGGAGTAGGGTTTGTGACTAGGTCTCCGTCGCTCCGGTGCCTATAACTTTTGATCCGTAAGGAGTTACGCAGCGCACAGCATACCGTTGCAAAGCTCTCTGAGAGCTCTTCGATGGGGGCAGCCAGCTTGCTCACTGTGCCCATTTTTGGAGCCCAAAATCGAACATTTTCAATAGTTTCAGGCTATTTTTCTTCTTTTGCTATGTTTTTCCGTCCCGGATCATACGTCGTGAACTGTTAAAAGAACGACAACCTGACTCACCGGACATCAGAGGGCCCTACAACGTGTCGATATCACGTCTGGTTCAGATTCTGCGTTGTTGAAGCGGATGGGTTGTCGTTAAGCCCATTGGGCCTTTTGAATAGGCCATCTTTCTAGGCTGGGACTGTGAACCGTTAACACATAAAGGAATTGTGCCCTCAACATGATAGGTGCGATCATACCAGAACTAATGCACCGGACCCATCAGAACTCCGTAGTTAAGAGTGCTTGGGCGAGAGTAGTACTAGCATGGGTGACCCCTTGGGAAGTCCTCGTGTTGCACCCCCTTTTCAATTTTTTTTGCCCTGGTCAGGGTTGCCAAGATACTATATCCACCAAATCTCTATTACTGGATCCCACGAAACATTGGGCAAGACAACTTCGCTTCTTGTAGAGGCTGGGCCCGCAAACCGAGGGCGTAGGGTTTGTGACTAGGTCTCCGTCGCTCCGGTGCCCATAACTTTTGATTCGAAAGGAGTTACGCGGCGCACTGCATACCGTTGCAAATCTCTCTGAGAGCTCTTCAACGGGGGCAGCCAGCTTGCTCGCTTTCCCATTTTTGGAGCCCAAAATTAAACGTTTTCATCAGTTTCAGGCTATTTTTCTTCTTTTGCTCTGTTTTTCCGTCCTGGATCGTACGTCGTGAACTGTTAAAAGGACGACAACTTGACTCGCGGGACATCAGAGGGCCCTACAACGTGTCGATATCACGTCTGGTGAGGATGCTGCGTTGTTGAAGCGGATGGGTTGTCGTTAAGCCCATTGGGCCTTTTGAATGGGCCATCTCTCTAGGCTGGGACTATGAACCGTTAACACATAAAGGAATTGTGCCCTCAACATGACGTGTACGATCATACCAGCACTAATGCACCGGATCCCATCAGAACTCCGAAGTTAAGCGTGCTTGGGCGAGAGTAGTACTAGGATGGGTGACCCCCTGGGAAGTCCTTGTGTTGCAACCCCTTTTCAGTTTTTTTTGCCCTGGTTATGGTTGCCAAGATACTTTATCCACCAAATCTCTATTACTGAATCCCACGAAAAATTGGGCAAGACAACTTCGATTCACCTAGAGCCTGTGCCCGCAAACCGAGGGCTTAGGGTTTGTGACCAGGTCTCCGTCGCTCCGGTGCCCATAACTTTTGATCAGTAGGGAGTTACGCAGCGCACATTATACCATTACAAAGCTCTCTGAGAGCTCTACAACGGGGGCAGCCAGCTTGCTCGTTGTGCCCATTTTTGGAGCCCAAAATGGAACGTTTTCATCAGTTTCAGGCCACTTTTCTTCTTTTGCTCTGTTTTTCCATCCGGGATCGTACGTCGTGAACTATTAAAAGGACGACAACCTGACTCGCGGGATATCAGAGGGCCCTACAACGTGTCGATATCACGTCTTGCGAGGATGCTGCATTGTTGAAGCGGATGGGTTGTCGTTAAGCCCATTGGGCTTTTTGAATGGGCCATCTCTCTAGGCTGGGACTGTGAACCGTTAACACATAAAGGAATTGGTCCATCAACATGACGGGTGCGATCATACCAGCACTAATGTACCGGATCCCATCAGAACTTCGAAGTTAAGTGTGCTTGGGCGAGAGTAGTACTAGGATGGGTGACCCCCTCAGAAGTCCTCGTGTTGCACCCCCTTTTCAATTTTTTTTGTCCTGGTTAGGGTTGCCAAGATACTTTATCCACCAAATCTCTATTACTGAATCCCACGGAACATTGGGCAAGATAACTTCACTTCACGTAGAGGCTGAGCCCGCAAACCGAGGGCGTAGGGTTTGTGACCAGGTCTCTGTCGCTCCGGTGCCCATAACTTTTGATCCGTAAGGAGTTACGCGGCGCACAGCATACCGTTCCAAAGCTCTTTGAGAGCTCTACGACGAGGACAACCAGCTTGCTCGATGTGCCCTTTTTGGAGCCCAAAATTGAAAGTTTTCATCAGTTTCAGGCCACTTTTCTTCTTTTGCTCTGTTTTTCCATCCCAGATCGTACGTCTTGAACTGTTAAAAGGATGACAACCTGATTCGCGGGACATCAGAGGGAACTACAATGTGTTCATAGCATGTCTTGCGAGGATGCTGCGTTGTTGAAGCGGATGGGTTGTCGTTAAGCCCATTGGGCCTTTTGAATGGGCCATCTCTCTAGGCTGGGACTGTGAACCGTTAACACATATAGGAATTGTGCCATCAACATGATGGGTGCGATCATACCAGCACTAATGCATCGGATCCCATCAGAACTCCGAAGTTAAGCGTGCTTGGGCGAGAGAAGTATTTGGATGGGTGACCCCCTGGGAAGTCCTCGTGTTGCACCCCTTTTTCAATTTTTTTTGCCCTGGTTTGGGTTGCCAAGATACTTTATCCACCAAATCTCTATTACTGAATCGCACGGAGCATTGGGCAAGAAAACTTCATTTCACGTAGAGGTTGTGCCCGCAAACCGAGGGCGTAGGGTTTGTGACAAGTTCTCCGTCGTTCCGGTGCCCATAACTTTTGATCCGTAACGAGTTACGCGGCGCATAGCATACCGTTGCAAAGCTCTCTGAGAGCTCTACGATGGGGGCAGCCAGCTTGCTCGCTATGCCCGTTTTTGGAGCCCAAAATCGAACGTTTTCATCAGTTTCAGGCCACTTTCTCTTTTTTGCTCTATTTTTTCATCCCGGATCGTATGTTGTGAACTGTTAAAAGGACGACAACCTGACTCGCGGGACATTAGAGGGACCTACAACGTGTCGATATCACGTTTGGCGAGGATGCTGCGTTGTTGAAGCAGATGGGTTATCGTTAGGCCCATTGGGCCTTTTGAATGGGCTATCTCTCAAGGTTGGGACTGTGAACCGTTAGCACATATAGGAATTGCGCCCTCAATACGACGGGTGCGATCATACCAGCACTAATGTACCGGATCCTGTCAGAACTACGAAGTTAAGCGTGCTTGGGCGAGAGAAGTACTTGGATGGGTGACGCCCTGGGAAGTCCTCATGTTGCACCCCCTTTTCAATTTTTTTTGCCATGGTTAGGTTTGCCAAGATACTTTATCCACCAAATCTCTATTACTGAATCCCACGGAACATTGGGCAAGACAACTTCGCTTCACGTAGAGGCTGGGCCTGCAAACCGAGGGCGCATGGTTTGTGACCAAGTCTCCGTCGTTCCGGTGCCCATAACTTTTGATCCGTAAGGAGCTACGCGGCGCAAAGCATACCGTTGCAAAGCTCTCTAAGAGCTCTACGACGGGGGTAGCCAACTTACTCGTTGTGCCCATTTTTGGAGCCCAAAATCGAACGTTTTCATCAGTTTCAGGCCAGTTTTCTTCTTTTGCTCTGTTTTTCCATCCCGGATCGTACGTCGTGAATTGTTAAAAGGACGACAACCTAACTCGCGGGACATTAGAGGGACCTACAATGTGTCGATATCACGTCTGGCGAGGATGCTGCGTTGTTGAAGCAGATGGGTTGTCGTTAAGCCCATTGGGCCTTTTGAATGGGCTATCTCTCAAGGTTGGGACTGTGAACCGTTAACACATAAAGGAATTGTGCCCTCAACATGACGGGTGTGATCATACCAGCACTAATGCACCGGATCCCATCAGAACTCCGAAGTTAAGCGTGCTTGGGCGAGAGTAGAACTAGGATTGGTGACCCCCTGGGAAGTCCTCGTGTTGCACCTCCTTTTCAATTTTTTTTGCCCTGGTTAGGCTTGCCAAGATACTTTATCCACCAAATCTCTATTACTGAATCCCATGAAACATTGGGCAAGACAACTTCTCTTCACGTGGAGGTTGGGAACGTAAACCGAGGGCCTAGGGTTTGTGACTAGGTCTCCGTCGCTCCGATGCCCGTAACTTTTGATCCGTAAGGTGTTACGCTGCGCACAGCATACCGTTGCAAAGCTCTCTGAGATCTTTACGACGTGGGTAGCTAGGTTGCTCGCTATGCCCCTTTTTGGAGTCGAAAATTGAACGTTTTCATCAGTTTCAGGCCACTTTTCCTCTTTTGCTCTGTTTTTCCATCCCGGATCGTACGTCGTGAACTGTTAAAAGGACGACAACCTGACTCGATGGGACATTAGAGGGACCTACAATGTGTCGATATCACGTCTGGCGAGGATGCTGCGTTGTTGAAGCAGATGGGTTGTCGTTAAGCCCATTGGGCCTTTTGAATGGGCCATCTCTATAGGCTGGGACTGTGAACCGTTAACACATAAAGGAATTGTGACCTCAACTTGACGGGTACGATCATACCAGCACTAATGCACCGGATCCCATCAGAACTCCAAAGTTAAGCGTGCTTGGGCGAGAGTTGTACTAGGATGGGTGACCCCTTGGGAAGTCCTCGTGTTGCAACCCCTTTTCAGTATTTTTTGCCCAGGTTAAGGTTGCCAAGATACTTTATCCACCAAATCTCTATTACTGAATCCCACAAAACATTGGGCAAGGCAACTTCGCTTAACGTAGAGCCTGGGCCAGTAAACCGAGGGCTTAGGGTTTGTGACTAGGTCTCCGTCGCTCCGGTGCCCATAACTTTTGATTTGTATGGAGTTACGCGGTGCACAGCATACCGTTGCAAAGCTCTCTGAGAGCTCTACGTCGGGGGCAGCCAGCATCCTCGCTGTGCCTATTTTTGGAGCCCAAAATCGAACGTTTTCATCAATTTTAGCGCACTTTTCTTCTTTTCCTCTGTTATTCCGTCCTGGATCGTACGTCATGAACTGGTAAAAGGATGACAACCTAACTCGCGGTACATTAGAGGGCCCTACAACATGTCGATATCACGTCTTGCGAGGATGCTGCGTTGTTGAAGCGGATGGGTTGTCGTTAAGCCCATTGGGCATTTTTAATGGGCCATCTCTCTAGACTGGGACTGTGAACCTTTAACACATAAAGGAATTGTTCCCTCAACATGACGGGTGCGATCATACCAGCACTAATGCACCGGATCCCATCTGAACTTCGAAGTTAAGTGTGCTTGGGCGAGAGTAGTACTAGGATGGGTGACCCCCTCAGAAGTCCTCGTGTTGCACCCCATTTTCAATTTTTTTTGCCCTGGTTAGGGTTGCCAAGATACTTTATCCACCAAATCTCTATTACTGAATCCCACGGAACATTGGGCAAGACAACTTCGCTTCATGTAGAGGTTGGGCCTGCAAATCGAGGGCATAGTGTTTGTGACTATGTCTCCGTCGCTCCGGTGCCCATAACTTTTTATCCGTAAGGAGTTACGTGGCACACAACATACCGTTGCAAAGCTCTCTGAGAGCTCTACGACAGGGGCAACCGGCTTGCTCGCTGGGCCCGTTTATGAAGCACAAAATCAAACATTTTCATCAGTTTCAAGCCACTTTTCTTGTTTTGCTCTATTTTCCGTCCCGCATCGTACGTCGTGAACTGTTAAAAGGACGACAACCTAACTCGGGGGACATCAGAGGGCCGTACAACGTGTCGATATCACGTCCTACGAGGATGCTACGTTGTTGAAGCAGATGGTTTGTTGGTAAGCCCATTGGGCCTTTTGAATGGGCCATCTCTCTAGGCTAGGACTGTGAACCGTTAACACATATAGGAATTGTGCCCTCAACATGACGGGTGCGATCATACCAGCATTAATGCACCGGATCCCATCAGAACTCCGAAGTTAAGTGTGCTTGGGCGAGAGTAGTGCTAGGATGGGTGACCCCCTGGGAAGTCCTCGTGTTGCACCCCCTTTTCAATTTTTTTAGCCCTGGTTAGGGTTATCAAGATACTTTATCCACCAAATCTCTATTACTGAATGCCACGGAACATTGGGCAAGACAACTTCGCTTCACGTAGAGCCTGGGCCCGCAAACCGAGGGCTTAGGGTTTGTGACCAGGTCTACGTTGCTCCGGTGCCCATAACTTTGATCCGTAAGGAGTTACGCGGTGCACAGCATACCGTTGCAAAGCTCTCTGAGAGCTCTACGACGGGGGCAGCCAGCTTGCTCGCTGTGCCCATTTTTGGAGCTCAAAATCGAACCTTTTCATCAGTTTCAAGCCTCTTTTCTTCTTTTGCTTTGTTTTTTCATCCCGGATCGTACGTCATGAACTGTTAAAAGGAC
The DNA here is from genome assembly GCA_037974665.1 of Ehretia macrophylla. NCBI lineage: Eukaryota > Viridiplantae > Streptophyta > Magnoliopsida > Boraginales > Ehretiaceae > Ehretia > Ehretia macrophylla. Next base: position 3,293,688 of record CM075780.1, read on the forward strand.
GACAACCAGACTCGGGGGACATCCGAGGGCGTGTCAATATCACGTCTTGCAAGGATGTTGCGTTGTTGAAGCGGATGGGTTGTCGTTAAGCCCATTGGGCCTTTTGAATGGGCCATCTCTCTAGGTTGGGACTTTGAACCATTAACACATAAAGGAATTGTGCCCTCAACATGACGGGTGCGATCATACCAGCACTAATGCACCGGATCCCATCAGAACTCCGAAGTTAAGTGTGCTTGGGCAAGTGTAGTGCAAGGATGGGTAACCCCCTGGGAAGTCCTCGTGTTGCACCCCCTTTTCAATTTTTTTTGCCCTGGTTAGGGTTGCCAAGATAGTTTATCCACCAAATCTCTATTACTGAATCCCACGGAACATTGGGCAAGACAACTTCGCTTCACGTAGAGGCTGTACCCGCAAACCGAGGGCGTAGGGTTTGTGACCAGGTCTCCGTCGCTCCGGTGTCCATAACTTTTGATCCGTAAGGAGTTACGTGGCGTATAGCATACCGTTACAAAGCACTCTAAGAGCTCTACGACAGGAGCATCCAGCTTGCTCGCTGTACGCATTTTTGCAGCCCAAAATCGAATGTTTTCATCTGTTTCAGGCCATTGTCTTCTTTTGCTCTGTTTTTCATCCCGGATCATACGTCGTGAACAGTTAAAAGGACGACAAGCTGATTCGCGGGACATCAGAGGGACCTACAACGTGTCGATATCAATACTTGCGAGGATGCTGCGTTGTTGAAGCGGATGGGTTGTCAGTAAGCCCATTGGGCCTTTTGAATGGGCCATCTCTCTAGGCTAGGACTGTGAACCGTTAACACATAAAGGAATTGTGCCCTCAACATGACGGGTGCGATCATACCAGTACTAATGCACCGGATCCCATCAGAACACCGAAGTTATGTGCACTTGGGCGAGAGTAGTGCTAGGATGGGTGACCCCCTGCGAAGTCCCCGTGTTGCACCTGCTTTTCAATTTCTTTTGCCCGGTTTTGGGTTGCCTAGATACTTTATCCACCAAATCTCTATTACTGAATCCCACGGAACATTGGGCAAGACAACTTCGCTTCATGTAGAGGCTGGGCCCGCAAAATGAGGGCGTAGGGTTTGTGACTAGGTCTCCGTTGCTCCGGTGCCTGTAACTTTTGATCCGTAAGGTGTTACGTGGCGCACAGCATACCGTTGCAAAGCTCTCTGAGAGCTCTACGACGGGGGTAGCCAACTTGCTCGCTGGGTCCATTTATGGAGCCCAAAATCGAACGTTTTCATTATTTTCAGGCCACTTTTCTTGTTTTGCTATGTTTTTCCGTCCCGGATCGTACGTCGTGAACTGTTAAAAGGACGACAACCTGACTCGGGGGACATCAGAGGGCCCTACAACGTGTCGATATCACATCTTGCAAGGATGCTGCGTTGTTGAAGTGGATGGGTTGTCGGTAAGCCCATTGGGCCTTTTGAATGGGCCATCTCTCTAGGCTAGGACTGTGAACCGTTAAAACATATAGGAATTGTGCCCTCAACATGACGGGTGCGATCATACCAGCACTAATGCACCGGATCCCATCAGAACTCCGAAGTCAAGTGTGCTTGGGCGAGTGTAGTGCTAGGATGGGTAACCCCCTGGGAAGTCCTCGTGTTGCACCCCCTTTTCAATTTTTTTTGCCTTGGTTAGGGTTGCCAAGAAACTTTATCCCCCAAATCTCTATTACTGAATCCCACGAAACATTGGGCAAGACAACTTCGCTTCACGTAGAGGCTGTACCCGCAAACCGAGAACGTATGGTTTGTGACCAGGTCTCCGTCGCTCCGGTGTCCTTAACTTTTGATCCGTAAGGAGTTACGCGGCGTACAACATACCATTACAAAGCTCTCTGAGAGCTCTACGACAGGGGCATCCAGCTTGCTCGCTGTTCCCATTTTTGGAGCCCAAAATCGAACGTTTTCATCTGTTTCAGGCCATTTTCTTCTTTTGCTCTATTTTTCATCCCGGATCATACGTCGTGAACCGTTAAAAGGACGACAACCTGACTCGCGGGACATCAGAGGTCCTTACAATGTGTCGATATCACGTCTTGCAAGGATGCTGCGTTGTTGAAGCAGATGGGTTGTCGATAAGCCCATTGGGCCTTTTGAATGGGCCATCTCTTTTGGCTAGGACTGTGAACCGTTAACACATATAGGAATTGTGCCCTCAACATGACGGGTGCGATCATACCAGCACTAATGCACCGGATCCCATCAGAACTCCGAAGTTAAGTGTGCTTGGGCGAGAGTAGTGCTAGGATGGATGACACCCTGGGAAGTCCTTGTGTTGCACCCCCTTTTCAAATTTTTTTGCCCTGGTTAGGGTTGCCAAGATACTTTATCCACCAAATCTCTATTACTGAATCCCACAGAACATTGGGCAAGATAACTTTGCTTCACGTAGAGGCTGTACCCGCAAACCGAGGGCGTAGGGTTTGTGACCAGGTCTCCGTCACTCCGGTATCCATAACTTTTGATCCGTAAGGAGTTACGCGGCGTACAGCATACCGTTGCAAAGCTCTCTGAGAGCTCTACGATGGGGGCAGCTAGCTTGCATGCTGTGCCTATTTTTGGAGCCCAAAACTGAACGTTTTCATCTGTTTCAGGCCGTTTTCTTCTTTTGCTCTATTTTTTCGTCCCGGATCATACGTCGTGAATAGTTAAAAGGACGACAACCTGACTCGCAGGACATCAGAGGACCCTACAACGTGTCGATATCACGTCTTGCGTGGATGCTGCGTTGTTGAAGTGGATGGGTTGTCGTGAAGCCCATTGGGCCTTTTGAATGGGCCATCTCTCTAGGCTAGGACTGCGAACCGTTAACACATATAGGAATTGTGCCCTCAACATGACGGGTGCGATCATACCAGCACTAATGCACCGGATCCCATCAGAACTCTAAAGTTAAGTGTGCTTGGGCGAGAGTAGTGCTAGGATGGGTGACCCCCTGGGAAGTCCTTGTGTTGCACCCCCTTTTCAATTTTTTTTGCCTTGGTTAGGGTTGCCAGGATACTTTATCCACCAAATCTCTATTACTGAATCCCACAGAACATTGGGCAAGACTACTTCGTTTCACGTAGAGGCTGGGCCAGCAATCCGAGGGCGTAGGGTTTGTGACCTGGTCTCCGAAGCTCCGGTGCCCATAACTTTTGATCCGTAAGGAGTTACGCAGCGCACAACATACAGTTGCAAAGCTCTCTGAGAGCTCGACGACTGGGGCAGCTAGCTTGCTCTCTGTGCCCATTTTAGGAGCCCAAAATTGAACATTTTCATTAGTTTCAGGCTACTTTTCTTCTTTTGCTCTGTTTTTTCGTCCCAAATCGTACGTCGTGAACAGTTAAAAGGATGACAACCTGACTCGCGGGACATCAGAGGGCCTTACAACGTGTCGAAATCACGTCTGGTAAGGATGCTGCATTGTTGAAGCGGATGGGTTGTCGTTAAGCCCATTGGGCCTTTTGAATGGGCCATCCCTCTAGGCTGGGACTCTGAACAGTTAACACATAAAGGAATTGTTCCCTCAACATGACGGGTGCAATCATACCAGCACTAATGCACCGGATCCCATTAGAACTCAGAAGTTAAGCGTACTAGGATGGGTGACCCCGTGGGAAGTCCTCGTGTTGCACCCCGTTTTCAATTTTTTTTGCCCGGGTTAGGGTTGCCAAGATACTTTATCCACCAAATCTCTATTACTTAATCCCACGGAACATTGGGCAAGACAACTTCGCTTCATGTAGAGGCTGGGCCCGCAAACCGAGGGCGTAGGGTTTGTGACTAGGTCTCCGTCGCTCCGGTGCCCGTAATTTTTGATCCGTAAGGTGTTACGTGGTGCACAACATACCGTTGCAAAGCTCTCTAAGAGCTCTACAACGCGGGCAGCCAGCTTTCTCGCTGGGCCAGTTTATGGAGCCGAAAATCGAACGTTTTTATCAGTTTCAGGCCACTTTTCTTGTTTTGCTCGGTTTTTCCATCCCGGATCGTACGTCGTGAATTGTTAAAAGGACGACAACCTGACTCGGGGGACATCATAGAGCCCTACAACGTGTCGATAACACATCTTGCGAGGATGCTACGTTGTTGAAGCGGATGGGTTGTCGGTAAGCCCATTGGCCTTTTGAATGGGCCATCTCTCTAGGCTAGGACTGTGAACCGCTAACACATATAGGAATTGTGCCCTCAACATGACGGGTGAGATCATACCAGCACTAATGCACCGGATCCCATCAGAACTCAGAAGTTAAGCGTGCTTGGGCGAGAGTAGTACTAGGATGGGTGACCCCGTGGGAAGTCCTTGTGTTGCACCCCCTTTTCAATTTTTTTTGCCCTGGTTAGGGTTGCCAATATACTTTATCCACCAAATCTCTATTACTGAATCCCACGGAACATTGGGCAAGACAACTTAAATTCACGTAGAGGTTGGGCCCACAAACCGAGGGCGTAGGGTTTGTGACTAGGTCTCCGTCGCTCCGGTGCCCGTAACTTTTGATCCGTAAGGATTTACGCTGCGCAAAGCATACCGTTGCAAAGCTCTCTGAGAGCTCTACGACTGGGGCAGCCAGCTTGCTCGCTGTTCCCTTTTTGGAACCAAAAATCGAACGTTTTCATTAGTTTCTGGCCACTTTTCTTCTTTTGCTCTGTTTTTCCGTCCCGGATCATACGTCGTGAACTGTCAAAAGGACGACAACCTGACTCGCGGGACATCAGAGGGCCCTACAACGTGTCGATATCACGTCTGGTGAGGATGCTGTGTTGTTGAAGCGGATGGGTTGTCGTTAAGCCTATTGGGCCTTTTGAATGGGCCATCTCTCTAGGCTGCAACTGTGAACCGTTAACACATAAAGGAATTGTGACCTCAACATGATGGGTACGATCTTACCAGCACTAATCCACCGGATCCCATCAGAACTCCGAAGTTAAGCGCGCTTGGGCGAGAGTAGTACTAGGATGGGTAACCCCCTGGGAAGTCCTCGTGTTTCAACCCCTTTTCAGTTTTTTTTGCCCTGGTTAGGGTTGCCAAGATACTTTATCCAGCAAATCTCTATTACTGAAACCCACGAAACATTGGGCAAGACAACTTCGCTTCAGGTAGAGCGTAGGCCCGCAAACGGAGGGCTTAGGGTTTGTAACCAGGTCTCCGTCGCTCCGTTGGCCATAACTTTTGATTCGTAGGGAGTTATGCGGCACACAGCATACCGATGCAAAGCTCTCTGAGAGCTCTACGACGGGGGCAGCCAACTTGCTCGCTGTGCCCATTTTTGGAGCCTAAAATTGAAAGTTTTCAACAATTTCAGGCCAATTTTCTTCTTTTGCTTTGTTTTTCCGTCTGGGATCGTACGTCATGAACTGTTAAAAGGACGACAAGCTAACTCGCGGGACATCAGAGGGCCCTACAACGTGTCGATATCATGTCTTTCGAGGATGCTACATTGTTGAAGCAGATGGTTTGTCGTTAAGCCCATTGGGCCTTTTGAATGGGCCATCTCTCTAGGCTGGGACTGTGAACCGTTAACAAATAAAGGAATTGTTCCCTCAACATGACGGGTGCGATCATACCAACACTAATGCACCGGATCCCATCAGAACTCCGAAGTTAAGCGTACTTGGGTGAGAGTAGTACTAGGATGGGTGACCTCGTGGGATGTCCTCGTGTTGCACCCCCTTTTCAGTTTTTTTTTCCCTGGTTAGGGTTGCCAAGATACTTTATCCACCAAATCTCTATTACTGAATCCCACGGAACATTGTGAAAGACAACTTCGCTTCACGTAGATGCTGGGCCCGCAAACTGAGGGCATAGGGTTTGTGACTAGGTCTCCGTCGCTCCGGTGCCCGTAACTTTTGATCCGTAAGGAGTTACACTGCGCACAGCATACCGTTGCAAAGCTCTCTGAGAGCTCAAGCACCGGATCCCATCAGAAATCCGAATTTAAGCGTGCTTGGGCGAGAGTAGTACTAGGATGTGTGACCCCCTGGGAAGTCCTCGTGTTGCACCCCCTTTTCAATTTTTTTTGCCCTGGTTGGGGTTGCCACGATACTTTATCCACCAAATCTCTATTACTGAATCCCACGGAACATTGGGCAAGACAACTTCGCTTCACGTAGAGGCTGGGCCCGTAAATCGAGGACGTATGGTTTGTGACCAGGTCTCCGTCGCTCCGGTGCCCATAACTTTTGATCCGTAAGGAGTTACGTGGTGCACAACATACCGTTGCAAAGCTCTTTGAGAGCTCTACGACGAGGGCAGCCAGCATGCTCACTGTACCCATTTTTGGAGCCCAAAATTGAACGTTTTTATCAGTTTCAGGCCACTTTTCTTCATTTGCTCGATTTTTTCATCCCGAATCGTATGTCGTGAACTGTTAAAAGGATGACAATCTGACTCGCTGGACATCAGAGGGCCCTACAACGTGCCGATATCACGTCTTGCAAGAATGCTGCGTTGTTGAAGCGGATGGGTTGTCGTTAAGCCCATTGGCCCTTTTGAATGGGTCATCTCTCTAGCCTGGGATTGTGAACAGTTAACACATAAAGGAATTGTGCCCTCAACCTGATGGGTGCGATAATACCAGCACTAATGCGTTGGATCCCATCAGAACTCCGAAGTTAAGCATGCTTGGGCAAGAGTTGTACTAGGATGGGTGACCCCTTGGGAAGTCCTCGTGTTGCACCCCCTTTTCAATTTTTTTTGCCCTGGTTAGGGTTGCCAAGATACTTTATCCACCAAATCTCTATTACTGAATCCCACGGAACAATGGGCAAGACAAATTCACTTCACGTAGAGGTTGGGCCCGAAAACCGAGGGCGTAGGGTTTTTCACCAGGTCTCCATCGCTCCGGTGCCCATAAATTTTGATCCGTAAGGAGTTACGCGGAGCACAGCATACCGTTGCAAAGCTCTCTGAGAGCTCTACAACGGGGGCAGCCAGCTTGCTCGTTGCGCCCCTTTTTGGAGCCCAAAATCGAACGTTTTCATTAGTTTCAGGCCATTTTCTTCTTTTGCTCTATTTTTCTGTCCCGGATCGTACGTCGTGAACTGTTAAAAGGACGACAACCTGACTCGCGGGACATCATAACGCCCTACAACGTGTTGATATCACGTCTTGCAAGAATGTTGCGTTGTTGAAGCGGATGGGTTGTCGTTAACCCCATTGGGCCTTTAGAATGGGTCGTATCTCTAGGCTGGGACTTTGAACAGTTAACACATATAGGAATTGTTCTCTCAACATGACGGGTGCGATCATACCAGTACTAATATACCGGATCCCATCAGAACTCCGAAGTTAAGCGTGCTTGGGCGAGAGTAGTACTAGGATTTGTGACCCATTAGGAAGTCCTCGTGTTGCACCCCCTTTTCAATTTTTTTTGCCCTGGTTAGGGTTGCCAAGATACTTTATCCACCAAATCTCTATTACTGAATCCCACTGAACAATGGGCAAGACAACTTCGCTTCACGTAGAGGCTGGGCCTGCAAATCGAGGGCGTATGGTTTGTGACCAGGTCTCCGTCGCTCCGGTGCCCATAACTTTTGATTCGTAAGAAGTTACGCGACGCACAGCATACTGTTGCAAAGCTCTCTAAGAGATCTACGACGGGGGCAGCCAGCTTGCTCGCTGTGCCCACATTTGGAGCCAAAATCGAATGTTTTCATTAGTTTCAGGCAATTTTTCTTCGTTTGTTCTATTTTTCTATCCCAGATCGTACGTCGTGAACTGTTAAAAGACGACAACTTGACTCGCGGGACATCAGATGGCCCTACAACGTGTTGATATTACGTCTTGCGAGGATGTTGCATTGTTGAAGCGGATGGGTTGTCGTTAAGCCCATTGGGCCTTTTGAATGGGCCATCTCTCTAGGCTGGGACTGTAAACCGTTAACACATATAGGAATTGTGCCCTCAACATGACGAGTGCGATCATACTAGCACTTATGCACCGGATCCCATCAGAACTTCGAAGTTAAGCGTGCTTTGGCGAGAGTAGTACTAGGATGGGTGACCTGCTGGGAAGTCCTCGTGTTGCACCCCCTTTTCAATTTTTTTTGCCCTTGTTAGGGTTGCCAAGATACTTTATCCACCAAATCTCTATTACTGAATCCCACGGAACATTGGGCAAGACAACTTGGCTTAACGTAGAGGCTGGGCCTGTAAATCAAGGGTGTATGGTTTGTGACCAGGTCTCCGTCGCTCCAGTGCCCATAACTTTTGATCCGTAAGGAGTTACGCAGCGCACAGCATACCGTTGCAAAGCTCTCTGAGAGTTCTACGACGAGGGCAGCCATCATGCTCACTGTACCCATTGTTTAAGCCCAAAATCGAACGTTTTTATCAGTTTCATGCCACTTTTCTTCTTTTGCCCTATTTTTTCGTCCCGAATCGTATGTCGTGAAATGTTAAAAGGACGACAACCTGACTCGCTGGACATCAGAGGGCCCTACAACGTGTCGATATCACGTCTTGCAAGAATGCTGCTTTGTTGAAGCGGATGGGTTGTCGTTAAGCCCATTGGCCCTTTTGAATGGGTCATCTCTCTAGGCTGGCACTGTGAACAGTTAACACATAAAGGAATTGTGCCCTCAACATGACGGGTGCGATCATACCAGCACTAAGGCACCAGATCCCATCAGAACTCCGAAGTTAAGCGTGCTTGAGCGAGAGTAGTACTAGGATAGGTGACCCCCTGGGAAGTCCTCGTGTTGCACCCCCTTTTCAATTTTTTTTGCCCTGGTTAGGGTTGCCAAGATACTTTATCCACCAAATCTCTATTACTGAATCCCATGAAACATTGGGCAAGACAACTTCGCTTCACGTAGAGGCTGGGCCCGCAAACCGAGGGCGTAGGGTTTATGACCAGGTCTCCGTTGCTCCGGTGACCATAACTTTTGATCCGTAAGGAGTTACACGGTGCACAGCATACCGTTGCAAAGCTCTCTGAGAGCTCTACGATGGGGGCAGCCAACTGGCTCACTTTGCCCATTTTTGGAGCCCAAAATCGAACGTGTTCATCAGTTTCAGGCTACTTTTCTTCTTTTGCTCTGTTTTTCCATCCCGGATCGTATGTCGTGAACTGTTAAATGGATGACAACCTAACTCGCGGGACATCAGAGGGCCCTACAATGTGTCGATATCACGTCTTGCAAGAATGCTGCGTTGTTTAAGCGGATGGGTTGTCGTTAAGCCTATTGGGCCTTCTGAATGGGCAATCTCTCTAGCCTGGGACTGTTAACAGTTAACACATAAAGGAATTGTGCCCTCAACATGACCGATGGGATCATACCAGCACTAATGCGTTGGATCCCATCAGAACTGCGAAGTTAAGCGTGATTGGGCGAGAGTTGTACTAGGATGGGTGACCCCTTGCGAAGTCCTCGTGTTGCACCCCCTTTTCAATTCTTTTTGCCCTGGTTAGGGTTGCCAAGATACTTTATCCACCAAATCTCTATTACTGAATCCCACGGAACAATGGGCAAGACAACTTCGCATCACGTAGAGGTTGGGCCCGAAAACCGAGGGCGTAGGGTTTGTGACCAAGTCTCCGTCGCTCCATTGCCCATAACTTTTGATCCATAAGGAGTTGCACGGAGCACAGCATACCGTTACAAAGCTCTCTGAGAGTTCTACAACGGGGGCAGCCAGCTTGCTCGCTGTGCCCCTTTTTGGAGCCCAAAATCGAACGTTTTCTTCAGTTTCAGGCCACTTTTCTTCTTTTGCTCTATTTTTCCGTCCCGGATCGTACGTCGTGAACTGTTAAAAGGATGACAATCTGACTCGCGGGACATCATAAAGCCCTACAACGTGTTGATATCACGTCTTGCAAGAATGTTGAGTTGTTGAAGCGGATGGGTTGTCGTTAAGCCCATTGGGCCTTTTGAATGGGCCATCTCTCTAGGCTGGGACTTTGAAGAGTTAACACATGTAGGAATTATTCCCTCAATATGACGGGTGCGATCATACCAGCACTAATGCACCGGATCCCATCAGAACTCCGAAGTTAAGCTTGTTTGGGCGAGAGTAGTACTAGGATGGGTGACCCCCTAGGAAGTCCTATTGTTGCACCCCCTTTTTAATTTTTTTTGCCCTGGTTAGGGTTGCCAAGATACTTTATCCACCAAATCTCTATTACTGAATCCCATGGAACATTGGGCAAGACAACTTAGCTTCACGTAGAGGCTGGGCCCGCAAACCGAGGGCGAAGGGTTTGTGACCAGGTGTCTGTCGCTCCGGTGCCCATAACTTTTGATCCGTACGGAGTTACGCGGTGCACAGCATACCATGGCAAAGCTCTATGAGAGCTCTACGATGGGGGCAGCCAGCTTGCTTGCTGTGCCCATTTTTTGAGCCCAAATTCGAACGTTTTCATCTGTTTCAGGTCAATTTTCTTCTTTTGCTCTATTTTTTCATCCCGGATCGTACGTCCTGAACTGTTAAAAGGACGACAACCTGACTTGCGGGACATCAGAGGGCCCTACAACGTGTTGATATCACGTCTTGGGAGGATGCAGTGTTGTTGAAGCGGATGGGTTGTCGTTAAGCCCATTGGGCCTTTTGAGTGGGCCATCTCACTAGGCTGAGACTGTGAACCGTTAACACATATAGGAATTGTGCCCTCAATATGACGGTTGCAATCATACCAGCACTAATGCACCGAATCCTATCAGAAATCGGAAGTTAAGCGTGTTTGGGCGAGAGTTGTACTATGATGGGTGACGCCCTGGGAAGTCCTCGTGTTGCACCCCCTTTTCAATTTTTTTTGCCCTAGTTAGGGTTGCCACGATACTTTATCCACCAAATCTCTATTACTGAATCCCACAAAACATTGGGCATGACAACTTCGTTTCACGTAGAGGCTGGGCCCGCAAATGGAAGGCGTAGGGTTTGTGACCAGGTCTCCGTCGCTCCGGTGCCCATAACTTTCGATCCGTAAGGAGTTACGCGGCGCAAAGCATACAGTTGCAAAGCTCTGTAAGAGCTCTACGACGGTGGCAGCCAGCTTGCTCGCTGTGCCTATTTTTGGAGTCCAAAATCGAACGTTTTCATCAGTTTCAGGCAACTTTTCTTCTTTTGCTCTATTTTTTCGTCCCGGATCGTACGTCGTGAACTGTTAAAAGGACGACATCCTGACTCGCGGGACATCAGAGGGCCCTAAAATGTGTCGATATCACGTCTTGCAAGAATGCTGCATTGTTGAAGCGGATGGGTTGTCGTTAAGCCCATTGGGCCTTCTGAATGGGCCATCACTCTAGGCTGGGACTGTGAACAGTTAAGACATAAAGGAATATTGCCCTCAACATGACGGGTGCGATCATACCAGCACTAATGCACCGGATCCCATCAGAACTCCGAAGTTAAGCATGCTTGGGCGAGAGTAGTACTAGGATGGGTGACCCCATGGGAAGTCCTCGTGTTGCACCCCCTTTTCAATTTTTTTTGCCCTGGTTAGGGTTGCCAAGATACTTTATCCACCAAATCTCTATTACTGAATCCCACGGAACATTGGGCAAGACAACTTCGCTTCACGTAGAGGCTGGGCCCGCAAACCGAGGGCGTATGGTTTGTGACCAGGTCTCTATCGCTTTGGTGCCCATAACTTTTGATCCGTAAGGATTTACGCGGCCCACAGCATACCGTTGCAAAGCTCTCTAAGAGCTCTACGATGGGGGTAGCCAGCTTGTCCGCTATGCCCGTATTTGGAGCCCAAAATCGAACGTTTTCATCTGTTTCATGCCATTTTTCTTCTTTTGCTCTGTTTTTCAGTCCCCGATCGTACATCGTGAACTATTAAAAGGACGACAACCTGACACGCGGGACATCAGAGGGCTTTACAATGTGTTGATATCACGTCTTGCGAGGATGCTGCGTTGTTGAAGCGGATGGGTTGTCGTTATGCCCATTGGGCCTTTTGAATGGGCCATCTCTCTAGGCTGGGACTGTGAACCGCTAACAAATATAGGAATTGTGCCCTCAACATGACAGGTGCGATCATACCAGCACTAATGCACCGGATCCCAACAGAACTCTGAAGTTAAGCGTGCTTGGGCGAGAGTAGTACTAGGATGGGTGACCCCCTGGGAAGTCCTCGTGTTGCACCGCCTTTTCAATTTTTTTTGACCTGGTTAGGGTTGCCAAGATACTTTATCCACCAAATCTCTATTACTGAATCACTCGGAACATTGGCCATGACAACTTCGCTTCACGTAGAGGCTGGGCCTGATAAACCGAGGGCATAGGGTCTGTGACCAAGTCTCCGTCGCTCCTGTGCCCATAACTTTTTATCCGTAAGGAGTTACGCAGCGCAAAGCATACCGTTGCAAAGCTCTCTGAGAGCTCTACAACGAGGGCAGCAAGCATGCTTGCTATGCACATTTTTGGAGCCCAAAATCGAACGTTTTCATCAGTTTCAGGCCACTTTTCTTCCTTTACTCTATTTTTCCGTCCCGGATCGTACGTCGTGAACTGTTAAAAGGACGACAACCTGACTCGCGGGACATCAGAGGGACCAACAATGTGTTGATATCACGTCTTGCGAGGATGCTACGTTGTTGAAGCAGATGGATTGTCGTTAAGCCCATTGGGCCTTTTGAATGGGCCATCCCTCTAGGCTGGGACTGTGAACCGTTAACACATATAGGAATTATGCCTCAACCTGACGGGTGCAATCATACCAGCACTAATGCACCAGATCCAATCAGAACTCCGAAGTTAAGCGTTTTTGGGCGAGAGTAGTACTAAGATGGGTGACCCCCAGGGAAGGCCTTGTGTTGCACCACATTTTCAATTTTTTTTGCCCTGGTTAGGGTTGCCAAGATACTTTATCCACCAAATCTCTATTACTGAATCCCACGGAATAGTGGGCAAGAAAACTTCGTTTCACGTAAAGGCTGGGCCCGCAAACCGAGGGCGTTGGGTTTGTGACCAGGTCTCCGTCGGTCCGGTGCCCATAACTTTTGATCCGTAAGGAGTTACGCAGCGCACAGCATACCGTTGCAAAGCTCTCTGAGAGCTCTACGACGAGGGCAGCAAGCATGCTTGCTAAGCACATTTTTGGAGCCCAAAATCGAACGTTTTCATCAGTTTCAGGCCACTTTTCTTCTTTTGCTCTATTTTTCCGTCACGGATCGTAAGTCGTGAACTGTTAAAAGGAAGACAACCTGACTCACGGGACATCAGAGGGCCCTACAACGTGTTGATATCACGTCTTGCGATGATGCTGTATTGTTGAAGCGGATGGGTTGTCATTAAGCGCATTGGGCCATTTGAATGGGCCATCTCTCCAGGCTGGGATTGTGAACTGTTAACACATATAGGAATTGTGCCATCAACATGACGGGTGCGATCATACCAGCACTAATGCACTGGATCTTATCAGAACTCCGAAGTTAAGCGTGCTTGGGCGAGAGTAGTACTAAGATGGATGACCCCCTGGGAAGTCCTCGTGTTGCACCCCCTTTTCAATTTTTTTTTGCCCTGGTTAGGGTTGCCAAGATACTTTATCCACCAAATCTCTATTACTGAATCCCACGGAACAATTGGCAATATAACTTCGCTTCACGTAGAGGTTAGGCCCGCAAACCGAGGGCGTAGGGTTTCTGACCAGGTCTCCGTCGCTCCGGTGCCCATAACTTTTGATCCGTAAGGAGTTACGCGGCGCACATCATACCGTTGCAAATCTCTCTGAGAGCTCTACGACGGGGACAGCCAGCTTGCTCGTTGTGCCCTTTTTGGAGCCCAAAATTGAACGTTTTCATCAGTTTCAGGCCACTTTTCTTCTTTTGCTCTGTTTTTCCATCCCGGATCGTAAGTCGTGAATTGTTAAAAGGATGACAACCTGACTCGCGAGACATCAGAGGGCCCTACAATGTGTTGATATCACGTCTTGCGAGGATGCTGTGTTGTTGAAGCGGATGGGTTGTCGTTAAGCGCATTGGGCCTTTTGAATGGGCCATCTCACTAGGCTGGGACTGTGAACCGTTAACACATATAGGAATTGTGCCCTCAACATGATGGGTGTGATCATACCAGTACTAATGCACCGGATCCCAACAGGACTCCGAAGTTAAGCGTGCTTGGGCGAGAGTAGTACTAGGATGGGTGACCCCCTAAGAAGTCCTCGTGTTGCACCCCCTTTTCAATTTTTTTTCCCTGCTTAGGGTTGCCAAGATACTTTATCCACCAAATCTCTATTACTGAATCCCACAAAACATTGGGTAAGACAACTTCGCTTCACGTAGAGGCTGGGCCTGCAAACCGAGGGCGTAGGGTTTGTGACCAGGTCTCCGTAGCTCCGGTGCCCATAACTTTTGATCCGTAAGGAGTTACGCGGCGCACAGCATACCGTTGCAAAGCTCTCTGAGAGCTCTACGACAGGGGCAGCCAGCTTGCTCGCTATGCTCATTTCTGGAGGCCAAAATCGAATGTTTTCATAAGTTTGATGCCACTTTTCTTCTTTTGCTCTGTTTTTCCATCCCGGATCGTGTGCCGTGAACTTTTAAAAGGATGACAAACTGACTCGCGGGACATCAGAGGGGCCTACAACGTGTCGATATCACATCTAGCAAGAATACTGCGTTGTTGAAGCAGATGGGTTATCGTTAAGTCCATTGGGCCTTCTGAATGGGCCATCTCTCTAGGCTGCGACTGTGAACAGTTAACACATAAAGGAATTGTGCTCTCAACATGACGGGTGCGATCATACCAGCACTAATGCACCAGATCCCATCAGAACTCCGAAGTTAAGCATGCTTGGGCGAGAGAAGTACTTGGATGGGTGACCCCCTGGGAAGTCCTCGTGTTGCACCCCCTTTTCTATTTTTTTTGCCCTGGTTCGGGTTGCCAAGATACTTTATCCACCAAATCTCAATTACTGAATCGCACGAAACATTGGGCAAGACTACTTCGTTTCACGTAGAGGCTGGGCCCGCAAATGGAGGGCATAGGGTTTGTGACCAGGTCTCCGTCGCTCCGGTGCCCATAACTTTCGATGCGTAAGGAGTTACGCGGTGCAAAGCATACCGTTGCAAAGCTCTGTAAGAGCTCTACGACGGTGGCAGCCTGCTTGCTCGCTGTGCCTATTTTTGGAGTCCAAAATCGAACGTTTTCATCAGTTTCAGGCCAGTTTTCTTCTTTTGCTATGTTTTTTCATCCCGGATCGTACGTCGTGAACTGTTAAAAGGACGACATCCTGACTCACGGGACATCAGAGGGCCCTAAAACGTGTCGATATCACATCTTGCAAGAATGCTGCATTGTTGAAGCGGATGGGTTGTCGTTAAGCCCATTGAGCCTTCTGAATGGGCCATCTCTCTAGGCTGGGACTGTGAACAGTTAAGACATAAAGGAATATTGCCCTCAACATGACGGGTGCGATCATACCAGCACTAATGCACCGGATCCCATCAGAACTCCGAAGTTAAGCGTGCTTGGGCGAGAGTAGTACTAGGATGGGTGACCCCTTGGGAAGTCCTCGTGTTGCACCCCTTTTCAATTTTTTTTCCCTTGGTTAGGGTTGCCAAGATACTTTATCCACCAAATCTCTATTACTGAATCCCACGGAACATTGGGCAAGACAACTTCGCTTCACGTAGAGGCTGGGCCTGCAAACCGAGGGCGTAGGGTTTGTGACCAGGTCTCCGTAGTTCCGGTGCCCATAACTTTTGATCCGTAAGGAGTTACACGGTGCATAGCATACCGTTGCAAAGCTCTCTGAGAGCTCTACGACGGGGGCAGCCAGCTTGCTCGCTATGCTCATTTCTGGAGGCTAAAATCGAACGTTTTCATAAGTTTCATGCCGCTTTTCTTCTTTTGCTCTGTTTTTCCATCCCGGATCGTACGCCGTGAACTTTTAAAAGGATGACAAACTGACTCGCGGGACATCAGAGGGGCCTACAACGTGTCGATATCACGTCTATCAAGAATACTGCGTTGTTGAAACAGATGGGTTATCGTTAAGCCCATTGGGCCTTCTGAATGGGCCATCTTTCTAGGCTGCGACTGTGAACAGTTAACACATAAAGGAATTGTGCTCTCAACATGACGGGTGCGATCATACCAGCACTAATGCACCAGATCCCATCAGAACTCCGAAGTTAAGCGTGCTTGGGTGAGAGAAGTACTTGGATGGGTGACCCCCTGGGAAGTCCTCGTGTTGCACCCCCTTTTCTATTTTTTTTGCCCTGGTTCGGGTTGCCAAGATACTTTATCCACCAAATCTCAATTACTGAATCGCACGAAACATTGGGCAAGACTACTTCGTTTCACGTAGAGGCTGGGCCCGCAAATGGAGGGCGCAGGGTTTGTGACCAGGTCTCCGTCGCTCCGGTACCCATAACTTTCGATGCGTAAGGAGTTACGCGGTGCAAAGCATACCGTTGCAAAGCTCTGTAAGAGCTCTACGACGGTGGCAGCCTGCTTGCTCTCTGTGCCTATTTTTGGAGTCCAAAATCGAACGTTTTCATCAGTTTCAAGCCACTTTTCTTCTTTTGCTCTATTTTTTCATCCCGGATCGTACGTCGTGAACTGTTAAAAGGACGACATCCTGACTCGCGGGACATCAGAGGGCCCTAAAACGTGTCGATATCACATCTTGCAAGAATGCTGCATTGTTGAAGCGGATGGGTTGTCGTTAAGCCCATTGAGCCTTCTGAATGGGCCATCTCTCTAGGCTGGGACTGTGAACAGTTAAGACATAAAGGAATATTGCCCTCAACATGACGGGTGCGATCATACCAGCACTAATGCACCGGATCCCATTAGAACTCCGAAGTTAAGCGTGCTTGGGCGAGAGTAGTACTAGGATGGGTGACCCCTTGGGAAGTCCTCGTGTTGCACCCCTTTTCAATTTATTTTGCCTTGGTTAGGGTTGCCAAGATAATTTATCCACCAAATCTCTATTACTGAATCCCACGGAACATTGGGCAAGACAACTTCGCTTCACGTAGAGGCTGGGCCTGCAAACCGAGGGCGTAGGGTTTGTGACCAGGTCTCCGTAGCTCCGGTGCCCATAACTTTTGATCCGTAAGGAGTTACGCGGCGCATAGCATACCGTTGCAAAGCTCTCTGAGAGCTCTACGACGGGGGCAGCCAGCTTGCTCGCTATGCTCGTTTCTGGAGGCTAAAATCGAACGTTTTCATAACTTTCATGCCGCTTTTCTTCTTTTGCTCTGTTTTTCCATCCCGGATCGTACGCCGTGAACTTTTAAAAGGATGACAAACTGACTCGCGGGACATCAGAGAAGCCTACAACGTGTCGATATCACGTCTATCAAGAATACTGCGTTGTTGAAACAGATGGGTTATCGTTAAGCCCATTGGGCCTTCTGAATGGGCCATCTCTCTAGGCTGCGACTGTGAACAGTTAACACATAAAGGAATTGTGCTCTCAACATGACGGGTGCGATCATACCAGCACTAATGCACCAGATCCCATCAGAACTCCGAAGTTAAGCGTGCTTGGGTGAGAGAAGTACTTGGATGGGTGACCCCCTGGGAAGTCCTCGTGTTGCACCCCCTTTTCTATTTTTTTTGCCCTGGTTCGGGTTGCCAAGATACTTTATCCACCAAATCTCAATTACTGAATCGCACGAAACATTGGGCAAGACTACTTCGTTTCACGTAGAGGCTGGGCCCGCAAATGGAGGGCGTAGGGTTTGTGACCAGGTCTCCGTCGCTCCGGTGCCCATAACTTTCGATGCGTATGGAGTTATGCGGTGCAAAGCATACCGTTGCAAAGCTCTGTAAGAGCTCTACGACGGTGGCAGCCTGCTTGCTCGCTGTGCCTATTTTTGTAGTCCAAAATTGAACGTTTTCATCAGTTTCAGGCCACTTTTCTTCTTTTGCTCTGTTTTTTCATCCCGGATCGTACGTCGTGAACTGTTAAAAGGACGACATCCTGACTCGCGGGACATCAGAGGGCCCTAAAACGTGTCGATATCACATCTTGCAAGAATGCTGCATTGTTGAAGCGGATGGGTTGTCGTTAAGCCCATTGAGCCTTCTGAATGGGACATCTCTCTAGGCTGGGACTGTGAACAGTTAATACATAAAGGAATATTGCCCTCAACATGACGGGTGCGATCATACCAGCACTAATGCACCGGATCCCATCAGAACTCCGAAGTTAAGCGTGCTTGGGCGAGAGTAGTACTAGGATGGGTGACCCCTTGGGAAGTCCTCGTGTTGCACCCCTTTTCAATTTTTTTTGCCCTGGTTAGGGTGGCCAAGATACTTTATCCACCAAATCTCTATTACTGAATCCCACGGAACATTGGGCAAGACAACTTCGCTTCACGTAGAGGCTAGGCCCGAAAACGAGGGCGTATGGTTTGTGACCAGGTCTCTATCGCTTCGGTTCCCATAACTTTTGATCCGTAAGGATTTACGCGGCCCACGGCATACCGTTCCAAAGCTCTCTAAGGGCTCTACGATGGGGGCAGCCAGCTTGTCCGCTATGCCCGTATTTGGAGCCCAAAATCGAACGTTTTCATCTGTTTCATGCCATTTTTCTTCTTTTGCTCTGTTTTTCAGTCCCCGATCGTACATCGTGAACTATTAAAAGGACGACAACCTGACACGCAGGACATCAGAGGGCCTTACAATGTGTTGATATCACGTCTTGCGAGGATGCTGCGTTGTTGAAGCGGATGGGTTGTCGTTATGCCCATTGGGCCTTTTGAATCGGCCATCTCTCTAGGCTGGGACTGTGAACCGCTAACACATATAGGAATTGTGCCCTCAACATGACAGGTGCGATCATACCAGTACTAATGCACCGGATCCCAACAGAACTCCGAAGTTAAGCGTGCTTGGGCGAGAGTAGTACTAGGATGGGTGACCCCCTGGGAAGTCCTCGTGTTGCACCGCCTTTTCAATTTTTTTTGCCCTGGTTAGGGTTGCCAAGATACTTTGTCCACCAAATCTCTATTACTCAATCACTCGGAACATTGGGCAAGACAACTTCGTTTCACGTAGAGGCTGGGCCCGATAAACCGAGGGCATAGGGTCTGTGACCAGGTCTCCGTCACTCCTGTGCCCATAACTTTTGATCCGTAAGGAGTTACGCAGCGCACAGCATACCGTTGCAAAGCTCTCCGAGAGCTCTACGACGAGGGCAGCAAGCATGCTTGCTGTGCACATTTTTGGAGCCCAAAATCGAACATTTTCATCAGTTTCAGGCTACTTTTCTTCTTTTGCTCTATTTTTCCGTCACGGATCGTAAGTCGTGAACTGTTAAAAGGACGACAAGCTGACTCGCGGGACATCAGAGGGCCCTACAACGTGTTGATATCACGTCTTGCGAGGATGCTGTATTGTTGAAGCGGATGGGTTGTCATTAAGCGCAATGGGCCATTTGAATGGGCCATCTCTCTAGGTTGGGACTGTGAACTGTTAACACATATAGGAATTGTGCCATCAACATGACGGGTGCGATCATACCAGCACTAATGCACCGGATCCTATCAAAACTCCGAAGTTAAGCGTGCTTGGGCGAGAGTAGTACTAAGATGGGTGACCCCTTGGGAAGTCCTCGTGTTGCACCCCCTTTTCAATTTTTTTTGCCCTGGTTAGGGTTGCCAAGATAATTTATCCACCAAATCTCTATTCCTGAATCCCACGGAACAATTGGCAATTTAACTTCGCTTCACGTAGAGGTTAGGCCCGCAAACCGAGGGCGTAGGGTTTTTGACCAGGTCTCTGTCGCTCCGGTGCCCATAACTTTTGATTCGTAAGGAGTTACGCGGCGCACAGCATACCGTTACAAATCTCTTTCAGAGCTCTACGACGGGGACAACCAGCTTGCTCGTTGTGCCCTTTTTGGAGCCCAAAATCGAACGTTTTCATCAGTTTCAGGCCACTTTTCTTCTTTTGCTCTGTTTTTCCATCCCGGATCGTAAGTCGTGAATTGTTAAAAGGATGAAAACCTGACTCATTGGACATCAGAGGGCCCTACAATGTATTGATATCACGTCTTGCGAGGAAGCTGCGTTGTTGAAGCGGATGGGTTGTCGTTAAGCCCATTGGGCCTTTTGAATGGGCCATCTCACTAGGCTGGGACTGTGAACCGTTAACACATATAGGAATTGTGCCCTCAACATGATGGGTGTGATCATACCAGTACTAATGCACCGGATCCCAACAGGACTCCGAAGTTAAGCGTGCTTGGGCGAGAGTAGTACTAGGATGGGTGACCCCCTAAGAAGTCCTCGTGTTGCACCCCATTTTCAATTTTTTTTGCCCTGGTTAGGGTTGCCAAGATACTTTATCCACCAAATCTCTATTACTGAATCCCACAGAACATTGGGCAAGACAACTTCGCTTCACGTAGAGGCTGGGCCTGCAAACCGAGGGCGTAGGGTTTGTGACCAGGTCTCCGTAGCTCCGGTGCCCATAACTTTTGATCCGTAAGGAGTTACGCGGTGCACAGCATACCGTTGCAAAGCTCTCTGAGAGCTCTACGACGGGGGCAGCCAGCTTGCTTGCTATGCTCGTTTCTGGAGGCCAAAATCGAACATTTTCATAAGTTTCATGCCGCTTTTCTTCTTTTGCTCTGTTTTTCCATCCCGGATCGTACGCCGTGAACTTTTAAAAGGATGACAAACTGACTCGCAGGACATCAGAGGGTGTAGGGTTTGTGACAAGGTCTCCATCGTTCCAGTACCCATAACATTTTATCTGTAACGAGTTACGCGGTGCACAACATACGGTTGCAAAGCTCTCTGAGAGCTCTACGACGGGGGCAGCAAGCATGCTTGCTTTGCCCGTTTTTGGAGACCGAAATCGAACGTTTTCATAAGTTTCAGGCCATTTTTCTTCCTTTGCTATGTTTTTCCGTCCCGGATCGTACGTCGTGAACTGTTAAAAGGACGACAACCTGACTCGCGGGACATTAGAGGGCCCTACAATGTGTTGATATCACGTCTTGCGAGGATGCGACGTTGTTGAAGCGGATGGGTTGTTATTATGCCCATTGGGCCTTTTGAATGGGCCATCTCTCTAGGCTGAGACTGTGAACCGTTAATACATATAGGAATTATGCCCTTAATATGGCGGGTGCGATCATACCAGCACTAATGCACCGGATCCCATCAGAACTCCGAAGTTAAGGGTGCTTGGGCGAGAGAAGTACTTGGATGGGTGACCCCCTGGGAAGTCCTCGTGTTGCACCCCCTTTTCAATTTTTTTTGCCCTGGTTAGGGTTGCCAAGATACTTTATCCACCAAATCTCTATTCCTGAATCCCACGGAACATTGGGCTAGAGAACTTCGCTTCACGTAGAGGCTGGGCCCGCAAACCGAGGGCATAGGGTTTGCGACCAAGTCTTCGTCACTCCGGTGCCCATAACTTTTGATCCGTAAGGAGTTACGCGGCGCATAGCAACCGTTGGAAATCCCTCTTAGAGCTCTACGACGGGGGCAGCCAGCTTGCTCGCTGTGCCCGTTTTTGGAGTCCAAAATTGAACGTTTTCATTTATTTCAGGCCACTTTTCTTCTTTTGCTATGTTTTTTCGTCGCGGATCGTACGTCGTGAACTGTTAAAACCACGACAACTTAACTAGCGGGACAACAGAGGGCCCTACAACGTGTTGATTTCACGTCTTGCGAGGATGCTACGTTGTTGAAGCGGATGGGTTGTCGTTAAGCCCATTGGGCATTTTGAATGGGCCATTTCTCTATGCTGGGACTGTGAACCGTTAACATATATAGGAATTGTGCCCTCAACATGAGGGGTGCGATCATACCAGCACTAATTCCCCGGATCCCATCAGAACTCCGAAGTTAAGCGTGCTTGGGCGATAGTAGTACTTGGCTGGGTGAGCCCCTGGGAAGTCCTCGTGTTGCACCCTATTTTCAAATTTTTTTGCCCTGGTCAAAGTTGCCAAGATACTTTATCCACCAAATCTCTATTACTGAATCCCCCAGAACATTGGGCAAGACAAGTTCCCTACACGTAGAGGCCGGGCCCGCAAACCGAGGGCGTAGTTTTTGTGACCAGGTCTCTGTCGCTTCGGTGCCGATAACTTCTGATCCATAAGGAGTTACGCGGCGCACAACATACCATTGCAAAGCTCTCTGAGAGCTCTACGACGGGGGCAGCCGACATGCTCGCTGTGTCCATTTTTGGGGCCCAAAATTGCACATTTTCATCAGTTTCAGGCCACTGTTCTTCTTTTGCTCTGTTCTTCCGTCCCGGATCGTACATCTTGCAAGCATGCTGCGTTGTTGAAGCGGATGGGTTGTCGTTAAGCCCATTGGGCCTTCTGAATGGGCCATCTCTCTAGGCTGGGACTGTGAATAGTTAACACATAAAGGAATTGTGCCCTCCACATGACGGGTGCGATCGTACCAGCACTAATGCACCGGATCCCATCAGAACTCCGAAATTAAGCGTGCTGGGGCGAGAGTAGTACTAGGATGGGTGACCCCTTGGGAAGTCCTCGTGTTGCACCCCCTTTTCAATTTTTTTTGCCCTGGTTAGGGTTGCCAAGATACTTTATCCACCAAATCTCTACTACTGAATCCCACGGAACATTGGGCAAGACAACTTTGCATCATGTAGAGGCCGGGCCTGCAAACCGAGGGCGTAGTGTTTGTGACCAGGTCTCCGTCGCTCCGGTGCCCATAACTTTTGATCCGTAAAGAGTTACACGGTGCGCAACAAACTGCTGCAAAGCTCTCTGAGAGCTCAACGACGGGGGCAGACAGCTTGCTCGTTGTGCTCATTTTTGGAGCCCAAAATCAAACGTTTTCATCGGTTTCAAGCCACTTTTCTACTTTTGCTCTTTTTTTTCGTCCCGGATCGTACGTCGTGAACTGTTAAAAGGACGACAACCGGACTCGCGGGACATCAGAGGGCCCTACAACGTCTCGATATCACGTCATGCAAGGATGCTGCGTTGTTGAAGAGGATGGGTTGTCGTTAAGCCCATTGGGCCTTTTGAATGGGCCATCTCTCTAGGCTGGGACTGTGAACAGTTAACAGATAAAGGAATTGTGCCCTCAACGTGACGGGTGCGATCATACCAGCACTAATGCACCGGATCATATCAGAACATCGAAGTTAAGCGTGTTTAGGCGAGAGTAGTACTAGGATGGGTGACCCACTGGGAAGTCCTCGTGTTGCACCCCCTTTTCAATTTTTTTTTGCCTTGGTTAGGGTCGCCAAGCTACTTTATCCACCAAATCTCTAGTACTGAATCCCATGGAACATTGGGCAAGACTACTTCGATTCCCGTAGAGGCTGGGCCCACAAACCGAGGGCGTAGGGTTTGTGACCAGGTCTCCGTCGCTCCGGTGCACATAACTTTTGATCCGTAAGGAGTTACGCGGTGCACAGCATACCGTTGCAAAGCTATCTGAGAGCTCTACAATGGGGGCAGCTAGCTTGCTCGTTGTGCCCATTTTTGGAGCCCAAAATTGAATGTTTTCATCAGTTTCAGTGCACTTTTCTACATTTGATCTGTTTTTCCGTCCCGGATCGTACGTCGTGAACTGTAAAAAGAACGACAACCTGATTCGCGGGACATCAGAGGGCCCTACAACGTATCGATAACACGTCTTGCGAAGATGCTGCGTTGTTGAAGCGGATGGGTTGTCTTTATGCCCATTGGGCCTTTTGAATGGGCCATCTCTCTAGGCTGGGTCTGTGAACATTTAACACATAAAGGAATTGTGCGCTCAACATGACGAGTGCGATCATACCAACACGAATGCACCGTATCTCATTAGAACTGCGAAGTTAAGTGTGCTTGGGCGAGAGTAGTACTAGGATGGGTGACCCCTTGGGAAGTCCTCGTGTTGCACCCCCATTTCAATTTTTTTTGCCCTGGTTGGGGTTGCCTAGATACTTTATCTACCAAATCTCTATTACTGAATCCCACGGAACATTGGGCAAGACAACTTCGCTTCACGTAGAGGCTGGGCTCGCAAACCGAGGGCGTAGGGTTTGTGACCAGGTCGCCGTCACTCCAGTGCCCATAACTTTTGATCCGTAAGGAGTTACGCGGGGGCAGCCAGCTTACTCGCTGTGCCCATTTTTCAAGCCCAAAATTGAACGTTTTCATCAGTTTCAGGCCACTTTTCTTCTTTTGATCTATTTTTCCGTCCTGGATCATACGTCTTGAACTGTAAAAAGGACGACAACCTGACTCGCGTGAAATTAGACGGCCCTACAACGTGTCGATATCACATCTTGCGAGGATGCTGTGTTGTTGAAGTGGATGGGTTGTCGTTAAGCCCATTGGGCCTTTTGAGTAGGCCATCTCTCTAGGCTGGGACTGTGATCCGTTAACACATATAGGAATTGTGCCCTCAACATGAAGGGTGCGATCATACCAGCACTAATGCACCGGATCCCAACAGAACTCCGAAGTTAAGCTTGTTTATGCTAGAGTAGTACTAGGATGGGTGACCTCCTGGGAAGTCCTCGTGTTGCACCCACTTTTCAATTTTTTTTGCCCTGGTTAGGGTTGCCAAGATACATTATCCACCAAATCTCTATTACTGAATCCCACAGAAAATTGGGCAAGACAACTTCGTTTCATGTAGAGGCTGGGCCCGCAAACCGAGGGCGTAGGGTTTGTGACCAGGTCTCTGTCGCTTCGGTGCCGATAACTTTTGATCCGTAAGGAGTTACGCGGTGCACAACATACCGTTGCAAAGCTCTCTGAGAGCTCTACGACGGGGGCAGCCAGCATGCTCGCTGTGTCCATTTTTGGAGCCCAAAATTGCACGTTTTCATCAGTTTCAGGCCACTGTTCTTCTTTTGCTCTGTTCTTCCATCCCGGATCGTACGTCTTGCAAGCATGCTGCATTGTTGAAGCGGATGGGTTGTCGTTAAGCCCATTGGGCCTTCTGAATGGGCCATCTCTCTAGGCTAGGACTATGAACAGTTAACACATAAAGGAATTGTGCCCTCGACATGACGGGTGCGATCATACCAGCACAAATGCACCGGATCCCATCAGAATCCGAAGTTAAGCGTGCTTGGGCGAGAGTAGTACTAGGATGGGTGACCCCTTGGGAAGTCCTCGTGTTGCACCCCCTTTTCAATTTTTTTTGCCCTGGTTATGGTTGCCAAGATACTTTATCCACCAAATCTCTATTACTGAATCCCACGAAACATTGGGCAAGACAACTTCGCTTCACGTAGAGGCCGGGCCCGCAAACCGAGGGTGTAGTGTTTGTGACCAGGTCTCCGTCGCTCCGGTGCCCATAACTTTTGATCCGTAAAGAGTTACATGGTGCGCAACAAACTGTTGCTAAGCTCTCTGAGAGCTCTACGACGGGGGCAGACAGCTTGCTCGTTGTGCCCATTTTTGGAGCCCAAAATCGAACGTTTTCATCGGTTGCAGGCCAATTTTCTTCTTTTGCTCTTTTTTTCCGTCCCGAATCGTACGTCGTGAACTGTTAAAAGGATGACAACCGGACTCGCGGGACATCAGAGGGCCCTACAACGTCTCGATATCACGTCATGCAAAGATGTTGCGTTGTTAAAGAGGATGGGTTCTCGTTAAGCCCATTGGGCCATCTCTCTAGGCTGGGACTGTGAACAGTTAACACTTAAAGGAATTGTGCCCTCAACATGATGGGTGCGATCATACCAGCACTAATGCACCGGATCATATCAGATCTCCAAAGTTAAGCGTGTTTAGGCGAGAGTAGTACTAGGATGGGTGACCCCCTGGGAAGTCCTCGTGTTGCACCCCCTTTTCAATTTTTTTTGCCTTGGTTAGGGTCGCCAAGCTACTTTATCCACCATATCTCTATTACTGAATCCCACGGAACATTGGGCAAGACAACTTCGCTTCACGTAGAGGCTGGCCCCGCAAACCGAGGGCATAGGGTTTGTGACCAGGTCTCCGTCGCTCCGGTGCCCATAAAGTTTGATCCGTAAGGAGTTACGCGGCGCACAGCATACCGTTACAAAGCTATGTAAGAGCTCTACAATGGAGGCAGCCAGCTTGCTCGTTGTGCCCATTTTTGGAGCCCAAAATCGAACGTTTTCATCAGTTTCAGTGCACTTTTCTACATTTGCTCTATTTTTCAGTCACGGATCGTACGATGTGAACTGTAAAAAGAATGACAACCTGATTCGTGGGACATCAGAGGGCCCTACAACGTATTGATATCACGTCTTGCCAGGATGCTGCGTTGTTGAAGCGGATGGGTTGTCTTTATGCCCATTGGGCCTTTTGATAAGGCCATCTCTCTAGGCTGGGACTGTGAACAGTTAACACATAAAGGAATTGTGCCCTCAACATGACGGGTGCGATCATACCAACACTAATGCACCAGATCTCATTAGAACTGCGAAGTTAAGCGTGCTTGGGCGAGAGTAGTACTAGGATGGGTGACCCCTTGGGAAGTCCTCGTGTTGCACCCCCATTTGAATTTTTTTTGCCATGGTTAGGGTTGCCTGGATACTTTATCTACCAAATCTCTACTACTGAATCCCATGGAACATTGGGCAAGACAACTTCGCTTCACGTAGAGGCTGGGCCCGCAAACCGAGGGCGTCGGGTTTGTGACCAGGTCTCCGTCGCTCCGGTGCCCATAACTTTTGATCCGTAAGGAGTTACGCGGCGCACAGCATACCGTTGCAAAGCTCTTTTAGAGCTCTACGATGGGGGCAGCCATCTTGCTCGCTTTGCCCAATTTTCAAGCCCAATATTGAACATTTTCATAAGTTTCAGGCCACTTTTCTTCTTTTGCTCTATTTTTCCGTCCCGGATCGTACGTCGTGAACTGTTAAAAGGACGACAACCTGACTCGCGGGAAATCAGAGGGCCCTATAACGTGTCGATATCACGTCTTGCGAGGATGCTGCGTTGTTGAAGCGGATGGGTTGTCGTTAAGCCCATTGGGCCTTTTGAATAGGCCATCTCTCTAGGCTGGGACTGTGATCCGTTAACACATATAGGAATTGTGCCCTCAACATGAAGGGTGCGATCATACCAGCACTAATGCACCGGATCCCAACAGAACTCCGAAGTTAAGCTTGTTTGGGCGAGACTAGTGCTAGGATGGGTGACCCCCTGGGAAGTCCACGTGTTGCACCCACTTTTCAATTTTTTTCCCTGGTTAGGGTTGCCAAGATACATTATCCACCAAATCTCTATTACTGAATCCCACGGAACATTGGGCAAGACAACTTCGCTTCACGTAGAGGCTGGGCCCGCAAACCGTGGGCATAGCGTTTGTGACTGGGTCTTCGTCGCTCCGGTGCCCATAACTTTTGATCAGTAGGGAGTTACGCGGCACACAGCATACCGTTGCAAAGCTCTCTGAGAGCTCTACGATGGGGGCAGCCAGCATGCTCGCTGTGTCCATTTTTGGAGCCGAAAATTGCATGTTTTCATATGTTTCAGGCCACTTTTCTTCTTTTGCTCTGTTCTTCCGTCCCGGATCATACGTCTTGCAAGCATGCTGCGTTGTTGAAGCGGATAGGTTGTCGTTAAGCCCATTGGGCCTTTTGAATGGGCCATCTCTCTAGGCTGGGACTGTGATCCTTTAACACATATAGGAATCGTGCCCTCAACATGACGGGTGCAATCATACCAGCACTAATGCACCGGATCCCAACAGAACTCCGAAGTTAAGCGTGTTTGCACGAGAGTAGTACCAGGATGGGTAACCCCCTCGGAAGTCCTCGTGTTGCATCCCCTTTTCAATTTTTTTTGCCCTGGTTGTGGTTGTCAAGATACTTTATCCACCAAATCTCTATTACTGAATCCTACCGAACATTGGGCAAGACAACTTCGCTTCACGTAGAGGCTGGGCCCGCAAACCGAGGGCGTAGTGTTTGTGACCTGGTCTCTGTCGCTCCGGTGCCCATAACTTTTGATCCGTAAAGAGTTACACGGTGCACAACAAACCGTTGCAAAGCTCTCTGAGAGCTCTACGACGGGGGCAGATAGCTTGCTCGTTGTGCCCATTTTTGGAGCCCAAAATCGAACATTTTCATCAGTTTCAGTCCACTTTTCTTCTTTTGCTCCTTTTTTCCGTCTCGGATCGTACGTCGTGAACTGTTAAAAGGACGACAACCGGACTCGCGGGACATCAGAGGGCCCTACAACGTGTCGATATCACGTCTTGCAAGGATGCTGCGTTGTTGAAGATGATGGGTTGTCGTTAAGCCCATTGGGCCTTTTGAATGGGCCATCTCTCTAGGCTGGGACTGTGAACAGTTAACACATAAAGGAATTGTGCCCTCAACGTGACGGGTGCCATCATACCAGTACAAATGCACCGGATCATATCAGAACTCCGAAGTTAAGCGTGTTTAGGCGAGAGTAGTACTAGGATGGGTGACCCCCTGGGAAGTCCTCGTGTTGCACCCCATTTTCAATTTTTTTTGCCTTGGTTAGGGTCGAGAAGCTACTTTATCCACCAAATCTCTATTACTGAATCCCATGGAACGTTGGGCAAGACAACTTCGCTTCACGTAGAGGCTGGCCCCGCAAACCGAGGGCGTAAGGTTTGTGACCAGGTCTCCGTCGCTCCGGTGCCCATAACTTTTGATCCGCAAGGAGTTACGCGGTGCACATCATACAGTTGCAAAGCTATCTGAGAGCTCTACGATAGGGGCAGCCAGCTTGCTCGTTGTGCCCATTTTTGGAGCCCAAAATCGAACGTTTTCATCAGTTTCAGTGCACTTTTCAACATTTGCTCTGTTTTTCTGTCTCAGATCGTACGTCGTGAACTGTAAAAAGGACGACAACCTGATTCGCGGGACATCAGATGGCCCTACAACGTATCGATATCACGTCTTGCCAGGATGCTGCGTTGTTGAAGCGGATGGGTTGTCTTTGTGCCCATTGGGCCTTTTGCCAAGATACTTTATCCACCAAATCCCTATTACTGAATCCCACGAAACATTGGGCAAGAAAACTTCGCTTCACGTAGACGCCGGGCCTGCAAACCGAGGGCGTAGGGTTTGTGACCAAGTTTCTGTCGCTCCGGTGCCCATAACTTTTGATCCATAAATAGTTACGCGGTGCATAGCATACCGTTGCAAAGATCTCTGAGAGCTCTACGAAGGGGGCAGCCAACTTGCTCGATGTTCCCGTTTTTTAGACAAAAATCGAACGTTTTCATCAGTTTCAGGCCACTTTTTCTCTTTTGCTCTATTTTTTATCCCGGATCGTACGTCGTGAACTGTTAAAAGGACGACAACCTGACTCGCGGGACATCAGAGGGCCCTACAACGTGTCGATATCACGTCTTGCAAGGATACTGCGTTGTTGAAGCGGATGGGTTGTCGTTAGGCCCATTGGGCCTTTTGAATGGGCCATCTCTCTAGGCTGGGACTATGAACCGTTAACCCATATAGGAATTTTTCCATCAACATGACGGGTGCGATCATACTAGCACTAAAGCACCGGATTCCATCAGAATTCTGAAGTTAAGCGTGCTTAGGCGAGAGTAGTACTAGGATGAGTGACCCCCTGGGAAGTCCTGGTGTTGCACCCCCTTTTCAATTTTTTTTGCCCTGGTTAGGGTTGCCAAGATACTTTATCCACCAAATCTCTATTACTGAATCCCACGGAACATTTGGCAAGACAGCTTCGTTTCACGTAGAGGCTGGGCCCGCAAACCGAGGGCGTAGGGTTTGTGACCAGGTCTTCATTGCTCCGGTGACTAAAACTTTTGATCCATAAGGAGTTACGCGGCGCACAGCATACCGGTGCAAAGCTCTCTGAGAGCTCTACCACAAGGGCAGCCAGCTTGCTCGCTTTGCCCTTTTTTTTAGCCCAAAATCAAACATTTTCATCAGTTTTAGGCCACTTTTCTTCTTTTTCTCTGTTTTTCAGTCCCGGATCGTACGTCATGAACTGTTAAAAGGACGACAACCTGACTCGCGGGACATCAGAGGGCCTTACAACGTGTCGATATCACGTCTTAAGAGGATGCTGCATTGTTAAAGCGGATGGGTTGTTGTTAAGCCCATTGGGCCTTTTGAATGGGCCATCTCTCTAGGCTTGGATTGTGAACAGTTAACACATAAAGGAATTTTGCCTTCAACATGACGGGTGTGATCATATCAGCACTAATGCACCGGATCCCATCAGAACTACAAAGTTAAGCGTGCTTGGGCGAGAGTAGTACTAGGATGGGTGACCCCCTGCGAAGTCCTCGTGTTGCACCCCCTTTTCAATTTTTTTTCCCCTGGTTAGGGTTGCCAAGATACTTTATCCACCAAATCTCTATTACTGAATCCCATGGAACATTGGGCAAGACAACTTCGCTTTACGTAGAGGCTAGGCCCGAAAACTAAGGGCGTAGGGTTTGTGACTAGGTCTCCGTTGCTCCGGTGCCTATAACTTTTGATCGGTAAGGAGTTACGCAGCGCACATCATACCGTTGCAAAGCTCTCTGAGAGCTCTACGACGAGGGCAGCCAGCTTGCTCGCTGTGCCCGTTTTTGGAGCCCAAAATCGAACGTTTTCATCACTTTCACGACACTTTTCTTCTTTTGCGATGTTTTTACATCCCGGATCATACGTCGTGAACTATTAAACGGACGACAACCTGACTCACGGGACATCAGAGTGCCCTACAACGTGTCGATATCACGTCTTGCAAGGATGTTGCGTTGTTGAAGCGGATGGGTTATCGTTAAGCCCATTGGGCCTTTTGAATGGGCCATCTCTCTAGGCTGGGACTGTGAATAGTTAACACATAAAGGAATTGTGCCCTCAACATGACGGGTGTGATCATACCAGCACTAATGCATCGGATCCCATCAGAACTCCGAAGTTAAGCGTGCTTGGGCGAGAGTAGTACTAGGATGGGTGACCCTCTGGGAAGTCCTCGTGTTAAACCCCCTTTTCAATTTTTTTTGCCCTGGTTAGGGTTGCCAAGATACTTTATCCACAAATCTCTATTACTGAATCCCACGGAACATTGGGCAAGACAACTTCGCTTCACGAAGAGGCTGGGCCCGCAAACCAAGGGCGTAGGTTTTGTGACCAGGTCTCCGTCGCTCCGGTGCCCATAACTTTTGATCTGTAAAGAGTTACGCGGTGCACAGCATACCGTTACAAAGCTCTCTGAGAGCTCTACGACGGGGGTAGCCAGCTTGCTAGCTGTGCCCATTTTTGGAGCCCAAAATCGAACGTTTTCATATGTTTCAGGCCACTTTTCTACTTTTGCTCTATTTTTTTGTCCCGGATCGTACGTCGTGAACTGTTAAAAGGACGACAACCTAACTCGCGGGACATCAGAGGGCCCTACAACGTGTCGATGTCACGTCTTGCGAGGATGCTGCGATGTTGAAGTGGATGGGTTGTCATTAAGCCCATTGGGCCTTTACAATGGGCCATCTCTCTAGGCTGGGACTGTGAACCGTAAACACATATAGGAATTGTGCCATCAACATGACGGGTGCGATCATACCAGCGCTAATGCAACGGATCCTATCAGAATTCCGAAGTTAAGCGTGCCTGGGCGAGAGTAGTACTAGGATGGGTGACCCCCTGGGAAGTCCTCGTGTTGCACCTCCTTTTCAATATTTTTTGCCCTGGTTAGGGTTGCCAAGATACTTTATCCACCAAATCTCTATTACTGAATCCCACGGAGCATTGGGCAAGACAACTTCGCTTCACTTAGAGGCTGGGCCCGCAAATCGAGGGCGTAGGGTTTGTGACCAGGTATCCGTCGCTCAAGTGCCCATAACTTTTGATCCGTGATTGTTACGCGGCAGACAACAGACCGTTGCAAAGATCTCTGAGAGCTCTACGACGGGGGAAGCCAGCTTGCTCGCTGTGCCCATTTTTGGAGCTCAAAATTGAACGTTTTTATCAGTTTCAGCCCACTTTTCTACTTTTGCTCTATTTTTCCATCCCAGATCGTATGTCGTGAACTGTTAAAAGGACGACAACCTGACTCGCGGGACATCAGAGGGCCCTACAACGTGTCGATATCACGTCTTGCTAGGATGCTGCGTTGTTGAAGCGGATGGGTTGTCGTTAATCCCATTGGGCCTTTTGAATGGGCCATCTCTCTAGGCTGGATTGTGAAGAGTTAACACATAAAGGAATTGCGCCCTCAACTTGACGTGTGCAATCATACCAGCACTAATGCACCGGATCCCATCAGAACTTCGAAGTTAAGCGCGCTTGGGCGAGAGTAGTACTAGGATGGGTAATCCCCTGGGAAGTCCTCGTGTTGCACCCCCTTTTCAATTTTTTTTGCCCAAGTTAGGGTTGTCAAGATACTTTATCCACCAAATCTCTATTACTGAATCTCACGGAACATTGGGCAAGACAACTTCGCTTCACGTAGACGCTGGGCCCACAAACCGAGGGCAAACAGAGGGTGTAGGGTTTCTGACCAGGTTTCCGTCGCTCTGGTGCCCATAACTTTTGATCCGTAAAGAGTTACGCGGTGCACAGCATACCGTTGCAAAGCTCTCTGACAGCTCTAAGACAGGGGTGCCCACCTTGCTCGCTTTGCCCGTTTTTGGAGACCAAAATCGAAAGTTTTCATCAGTTTCAAGCCACTTTTCTTCTTTTGCTCTGTTTTTCCGACCCGGATCATACGTCGTGAACTGTTAAAAGGACGATAACCTGACTCGTGGGACATCAGAGGGCCCTATAACGTGTTGATATCACGTCTTGCGCGGATGCTTCATTGTTGAAGTGGATGGGTTGTCGTTAAGCCCATTGGGCCTTTTGAATGGGCCATCTCTCTAGGCTGGGACTGTGAACAGTTAACACATAAAGGAATTGTGCCCTCAACATGACGGGTGCGATCATACCAGCACTAATGCACCGGATCCCATCAGAACTCTGAAGTTATGCGTGCTTGGGTGAGAGTAGTACTAGGATGGGTGACCCCATGGGAAGTCCTCGTGTTGCACCCCCTTTCCAATTTTTTTTGCCCTGGTTAGGGTTGCCAAGATACTTTATCCACCAAATCCCTATTACTGAATCCCACGAAACATTGGGCAAGAAAACTTCGCTTCACGTAGAGGCCGGGTGTCACGCCCCAACCCGGCCTATAAAGGTTAGACTAGGGTGTGATCTAAGCATTCAAGTCCTTTCGCATTCTTAATCATTCTAGGTGGTTTAACACTTAACGTTTTATTCTAGACTCCAAATTTTTCCAGAAATCCGGCAGCATAACGGCTGTAATTGGGCTCTTTGTTTTGACCTAAATTTTCTAACAGCCTCAGAACTTTCAATTCAAGTTCATTCCCGACTAGAATTTTACTATTTAATCATCAATTGAATTGCTTATTGGTTATTTCGACGTCCCGTTTGATTTATAACCTAGCATGATACTATGTCTCGTTTATCCATTTATCCCCGTTTCAAAATATACCTAGTGATCATAGCTTATTAGCGAGTACCTGTTGAGATTGGATAAGTTCATTTGCCTATTCCTTAACTAAGCATCATAACCTATGATAGATACTAGTGATAATAAAAGCAAAAACGATCATAGTATGTCTAGTATCAGTATACTTAATATAAGTACAAACCAAAATTAGACCCCGAATTACAACGGGGGTCTTTTACATTAGCAACAACAAGCAACATAAGATAAATAGTCTTCAAGCAGCACAAAATACACAAGTAGTCACGTTCATGCAAAACAACAATAACAGGCAATCACTCCAGGGGTTCATCATTAGGTACATTATCCTCATGTTCCTGTACCTGTTCTTCTTCACCTGAAATGATAAAAGAGGGTGAGTCCTTATGAACTCAGCGAGGGGGAAACGAGAATTAAGTTTGAAACTCATTTTCCGGTTAAACTTATGAAAATCCCTTTTTCAAACATGAATACAACCGAAGTACAAGTACAGAAATACAAATACAGAAACAGGAATACCAGTCTTTCCTCCCCGAGGTTCTCTAGGATCCAAGCGGGAGTACTTATACATATATTGAAAGGATACGGTGAGCTTTTGCTCTCAGATCAGATCCAGGATCAATTGTTGCGGCCGACTTCAAATCATCCCCCAAACACACCAAGTGGGTGTACTCCGGATGTACCCCAAAATCCTACGACCCAACTCTCCGAGGAAGTCTAGCCCCCAAGCGAGAGAGGGAATGGGACCATGGTGGTCACGGTATCACCGGCAAGCCCGATGCCGCCCGGCGTACGTGATCACTACCATGCCAACAGGAAAGGTTGCAACCTTGTATGCAATGCACATTTATGACAGGTAATATATATCACAGAAGGAGGACAACAAAGTAGGTCGCCTCCGGAGAGTCATAAGATTGCACATTGACAGATAAACAAGCAGGGCACGATAAGACAGGAATTTTCACTTGAAAGGCATATAGAGTTATATGGAAATTAAACGGGCAGCCATGTAACACATGTAAAACAGGCCATATAACTCATTAAGAAGCTCACGGGATCAAGTGATAAGTTTATGCAACAGGCGTGGATATCAAAGGGGTTTGGGTGCAAGAAAAGCTTATTTGTCAACATGCAATGGCCTACTCACATTTGGAACTATAAAACATTTTACGGGCAGCCCACGCAACGTACATTTTCCACACAATAACCCCCGGTTAACAATTAACAAGAGTACCTAGTCATTAGGGTTCGCTTTTCATGCAAAATCGTGCGATCAAAACCCTAAATCAACTCAATCATCATTCCAAAGTCATGCATCGTCTCATTCAACATCCTCAACATTCAATACAGTCCACACAATATTCCAATACTACCATTCCAAGTAATTAGTACCACAAAAGAGGTTCAACAAGTTTTTCCCAAGCACATAGTCAATTGAAACCCTAACTGCAATAAGCTGTTTTATCACAATCAACTGGGCAGGCAATTGAACTCCAAATTCAGTGAATAATATATCAAATTAAATCTTAAGAAGTTAACTAAAATCAGAAACAAACCTTGCCTTAATTGGAGTTCTGGATCGTTAGTTATAGCCAAAATGGTGGAACTGCTCA
Organism: Ehretia macrophylla; assembly: GCA_037974665.1. Taxonomy (NCBI): domain Eukaryota; kingdom Viridiplantae; phylum Streptophyta; class Magnoliopsida; order Boraginales; family Ehretiaceae; genus Ehretia; species Ehretia macrophylla. The sequence continues at coordinate 3,328,630 of CM075780.1, forward strand.
AAACTGTCCAGATTTGCCTATCCTTCGATATTGCATGATTTTGAGGTCCTTAGGTTCATTTTTAGCCTAAGCCTATTTCTGGCAAAAATATCCACAACTCAAAAATCTAGCAGTACAAAAATTTTCACGCATTTTGGATGTCGTTTGCTATGTCAAAATCATCTCGTTCCACACGGGCAGTAAATCTGCCAAACTGCTTCCTTTTTCTCGAAACTTTCCAGATTTAGCTATATTACGTGATTTTGCCATTTTGAGGGCCTTAGAGCCAAAATTTGACTTTGCTTATTTCTGCGAAAAGTGTTCAAAATTGGCCAAACTAGTCACCTAGGGATTTTCACGCAATTTCAACATCATTTGCTTAACCAAAAATTGCCTCGAACAGACGGGTCAGAAGCAGTCTCAAATTTTGACTTTGTCTAGTATCATTTTCAAGCCAAGTTATTGCCATGCATGGTTGTTTAAACTCATGAACGACCACATAGCTCAAGCACAGAAGCAAATACACACATTCATGGTCATGCATGTGAAGTTTTAAAGAGTTTTCCAAAAGTTTTGAACCCTCACCTTATCAAAACAAACAGGTAGATGCAGAATGTTCTTGAAAATGCACCAATGAAGCTTCTTTCTTGCTTTGGCCGAGAGAGAGAGCTTGTTTTCCTTTAATTCCCAACTGAGTTAGCAAGTGAGGAGGGTGTGCATGTGGTTGTAACCAAAAGAAATGGAAGAAATCTTAGCAAAGCATACCTAAGACCGAAATGGACAGATTTGTGAGCTTGTATGAGTTCTTCTTGCTTCTAGTTGCTTGGCCGAATTTCTTTTGCTTGTGGCTTGCTTGGCTGACTATGATATAATGAAGAGAAGCTATAGAAGTGGTAATGTGCAGCTAAAGTCGAGAGAAGAGAGAAATGAGAGGAAGAGAGAGAGAACCGAAAAAGAAATGAAGAAAGACAACAAATGAAGGCCTTGCAATTTTTTTGAGGTTGTGGTCGGTCCTTGGGCAGTCCAAATTCTGCATTCTTGTCTTCAATATGCTATTTTCAAATTGCTAGGATGGGCATGCAAAAGCTGGTCGGGTATGGTGAGGAAATGAGAGGAATTGAGCAATTATTTTAATGCCTTATGTCATTTTTTGTCTTTGCATGCATAGAATAAAATATGTTGCTAAATTTTCTTGCTCAAGAACAAGACATGGCCGGCTATTGCATGTGCCAATTCTGAATTTTGTGTCTTCTTTTGAGTCTTATTTTATTGTATTTTGGAAGTGCAAAAAAAAAGAATAAAGCAAAAAGAATAAAGAATGTTTTGTTTTTGGTGCATTTTTGTCTTCTAGTGAAATGAATTTGGATTATTATATTGTTAGTGGATTTTGTAGGATTGTTTAATAGTCTAGTGCTTCGTGTAAGATGCTTTCTTAATTAGCGTGAAGACACGCTTTCCTAAGTTTAGGGCACGCACTTCGAGGTAGGACACGAACTACGAGACGAACGCACGTTTTTCAAGTAAACGCACGTAACCCTATATGAATGCACGTAAACCAATGCAAGGCACGTAATCCAAGGTCGGTCATATAATTAAGGGTCTGTGGCACGCAAATCGAGGTAAGGCACATTATTCGGGGTCGGGCCTCACACCGGGCCTGCAAACCGAGGGCGTAGGGTTTGTGACCAGGTTTCCGTCCCTCCGGTGCCCATAACTTTTGATCCATAAAGAGTTACGCGGTGCACAGCATACCGTTGCAAAGCTCTCTGAGAGCTCTACGAAGGGGGTAGCCAACTTGCTCGATGTGCCCGTTTTTTAGACCAAAATCGAACGTTTTCATCAGTTTCAGGCCACTTTTTCTCTTCTGCACTATTTTTTCATCCCGGATCGTACGTCGTGAACTGTTAAAAGGACGAAAACCTGACTCGCGGGACATCAGAGGGCCCTACAACGTGTCGATATCACGTCTTGCAAGGATACTGCGTTGTTGAAGCGGATGGGTTGTCGTTAGGCCCATTGGGCCTTTTGAATGGGCCATCTCTCTAGGCTGGGACTATGAACCGTTAACCCATATAGGAATTGTTCCGTCAACATGACGGGTGCGATCATACCAGCACTAATGCACCGGATTCCATCAGAATTCTGAAGTTAAGCGTGCTTAGGCGAGAGTAGTACTAGGATGAGTGACCCCATGGGAAGTCCTGGTGTTGCACCCCCTTTTCAATTTTTTTTGCCCTGGTTAGGGTTGCCAAGATACTTTATCCACCAAATCTCTATTACTGAATCCCACGGAACATTTGGCAAGACAACTTCGTTTCACGTAGAGGCTGGGACCGCAAACCGAGGGCGTAGGGTTTGTGACCAGGTCTTCATTGCTCCGGTGCCCAAAACTTTTGATCCATAAGGAGTTACGCGGCGCACAGCATACCGGTGCAAAGCTCTCTGAGAGCTCTACGACAAGGGCAGCCAGCTTGCTCGCTTTGCCCCTTTTTTTAGCCCAAAATCAAACATTTTCATCAGTTTGAGGCCACATTTCGTCTTTTGCTCTGTTTTTCAGTCCCGGATCGTACGTCATGAACTGTTAAAAGGACGACAACCTGACTCGCGGGACATCAGAGGGCCTTACAACGTGTCGATATCACGTCTTAAGAGGATGCTGCTTTGTTAAAGTGGATGGGTTGTTGTTAAGCCCATTGGGCCTTTTGAATGGGCCATCTCTCTAGGCTTGGACTATGAACAGTTAACACATAAAGGAATTGTGCCTTCAACATGACGGGTGTGATCATATCAGCACTAATGCACTGGATCCCATCAGAACTACGAAGTTAAGCGTGCTTGGGCGAGAGTAGTACTAGGATGGGTGACCCCCTGCGAAGTCCTCGTGTTGCACCCCCTTTTCAATTGTTTTTCCCCTGGTTAGGGTTGCCAAGATACTTTATCCACCAAATCTCTATTACTGAATCCCACGGAACATTGGGCAAGATAACTTCGCTTTACGTAGAGGCTAGGCCCGAAAACTGAGGGCGTAGGGTTTGTGACTAGGTCTCCGTTGCTCTGGTGCCTATAACTTTTGATCGGTAAGGAGTTACGCAGCGCACATCATACCGTTGTAAAGCTCTCTGAGAGCTCTACGACGAGTGCAGCCAGCTTGCTCGCAGTGCCAATTTTTGGAGCCCAAAATCGAACGTTTTCATCACTTTTAAGACACTTTTCTTCTTTTGCGATGTTTTTACATCCCGGATCATACGTCGTGAACTATTAAACGGACGACAACTTGACTCACGGGACATCAGAGTGCCCTACAACGTGTCGATATCACGTCTTGCAAGGATGTTGCGTTGTTGAAGCGGATGGGTTATCGTTAAGCCCATTGGGCCTTTTGAATTGGCCATCTCTCTAGGCTGGGACTGTGAATAGTTAACACATAAAGGAATTGTGCCCTCAACATGACGGGTGTGATCATACCAGCACTAATGCATCGGATCCCATCAGAACTCCGAAGTTAAGCGTGCTTGGGCGAGAGTAGTACTAGGATGGGTGACCCTCTGGGAAGTCCTCGTGTTAAACCCCCTTTTCAATTTTTTTTGCCCTGGTTAGGGTTGCCAAGATACTTTATCCACAAATCTCTATTACTGAATCCCACAGAACATTGGGCAAGACAACTTCGCTTCACGAAGAGGCTGGGCCCGCAAACCAAGGGCGTAGGTTTTGTGACCAGGTCTCCGTCGCTCCGGTGCCCATAACTTTTGATCTGTAAAGAGTTACGCGGCGCACAGCATACCGTTACAAAGCTCTCTGAGAGCTCTACGACTGAGGCAGCCAGCTTGCTCGCTGTGCCTGTTTTTGGAGCCCAAAATCGAACGTTTTCATATGTTTCAGGCCACTTTTCTTCTTTTGCTCTATTTTTTCGTCCCGGATCGTACGTCGTGAACTGTTAAAAGGACGACAACCTAACTCGTGGGACATCAGAGGGCCCTACATAGTGTCGATCTCACGTCTTGCGAGGATGCTGCGATGTTGAAGTGGATGGGTTGTCGTTAAGCCCATTGGGCCTTTTCAATGGGCCATCTCTCTAGGCTGGGACTGTGAACCATTAACACATATAGGAATTGTGCCCTCAACATGACAGGTGTGATTATACCAGTACTAATGCACCGGATCCCATCAGAACTCCGAAGTTAAGTGTGCTTGGGCAAGAGTAGTACTAGGATGGGTGACCCCCTGGGAAGTCCTCGTGTTACACCCCCTTTTCAATTTTTTTTGCCCTAGTTAGGGTTGCCAAGATACTTTATCAACCAAATCTCTATTACTGAATCCCATGTAACTTTGGACAAGACAACTTCGCTTCACGTAGAGGTTGGGCCAGCAAACCGAGGGCGTAGGGTTTGTGACCAGGTCTCCGTCGCTCCAGTGCCCATAACTTTTGATCCGTAAGTAGTTACGCGACGCACAACATACCGTTATAAAGCTCTCTGAGAGCTCTATGACGGGGGCAGCCAGCTTGCTTCCTGTGCCCATTTTTCGAGCCCAAAATCAAACGTTTTCATCAGTTTCAGGCCACTTTCTTCTTTTTCTCTGTTTTTCCGTCCCGGATCGTACGTCGTGAACTGTTAAAAGGACGACAACCTAACTCGTGGGTCATCAGAGGGACCTACAACGTGTCGATATCACGTCTTGCGAGGATGCTACGTTGTTGAAGTGGATGAGTTGTCGTTAAGCCCATTGGGCCTTTTGAATGGGCCATCTCTCTAGGCTGGGACTGTGAACCGTTAACACATATAGGATTGTGCCCTCAACATGACGGGTGCGATTATACTAGTACTAATGCACTGGATCCCATCAGAACTCCGAAGTTAAGTGTGCTTGGGCGAGAGTAGTACTAGGATGGGTGACCCCCTGGGAAGTCCTCGTGTTAAACCCCCATTTCAATTTTTTTTGCCCTGGTTAGGGTTGCCAAGATACTTTATCCACCAAATCTCTATTACTGAATCCCACGGAACATTGGGCAAGACAACTTCGCTTCACGTAGAGGCTGGGCCCACAAACCGAGGGCGTAGGGTTTGTGACCAGGTCTCCGTTGCTCCGGTGCCTATAACTTTTGATGCGTAAGGAGTTATGCGGTACATAGCATACCGTTGCAAAGCTATCTGAGAGCTCTACTACGAGGGCAGTTAGCTTGCTGGCTGTGCCTGTTTTTGGATCCCAAAATCGAACATTTTCATCAGTTTCAGGCCACTTTTCTACATTTGCTCTGTTTTTTCATCCCGGATCGTACGTTGTGAACTGTTAACAGGACGACAACCTGACTCGCGGGACATTAGAGGGCCCTACAACGTGTTGATATCACGTATTGCAAGGATACTCCGTTGTTGAAGCGGATGGGTTGTCGTTAAGCCCATTAGGCCTTTTGAATGGGCCATCTCTCTAGGTTGGGATAGTGAACCGTTAACACATATGGGAATTGTGCCCTCAACATGACGGGTGCTTGGGCGAGTGTAGTACTAGGATGGGAGACCCCCTGGGAAGTCCTCGTGTTGCACCCCGTTTTCAATTTTTTTTGCCCAAATTAGGGTTGCCAAGATACTTTATCCACCAAATCTCTATTACCGAATCCCACGGAACATTGGGCAAGACAACATCGCTTCACGAAGAGGCTGGGCTCGCAAACTGAGGGCGTAGGGTTTGTGACCAAGTCTCCGTCGCTCCGGTGCCCATAACTTTTCATCCGTAAAAAGTTACGCGGCGCACAGCATACCGTTGCAAACCTCTCTGAGAGCTCTAAGACGAGGGCAGCCATCTTGCTCGCTGTGCCCATTTTTGGAGCCCCAAATCGAACGTTTTCATCAGTTTCAGTCCACTTTTCAACTTTTGCTCTGTTTTTCGGTCCCGAATTGTACGTCGTGAACTGTTAAAAGTACGACAACCTGACTCGCGGGATATCAGGGTGCCCTACAACGTGTCGATATCACGTCTGGCGAGGATGCTGCATTGTTGAAGAGGATGGGTTGTCGTTTAGCTCATTGGGCCTTTTGAATGTGCCATCTCTCTAGGCTGGGATAGTGAACCGTTAACACATATGGGAATTGTGCCCTCAACATGACGGGTGCGATCATACCAACACTAATGCACCGGATCCCATCAGAACTTCGAAGTTAAGCGTGCTTGGGCGAGAGTAGTACTAGGATGGGTGACCCCCTGTGAAGTCCTCGTGTTGCAACCCCTTTTCAATTTTTTTTGCCCTGGTTAGGGTTGCCAAGATACTTTATCCACCAAATCTCTATTACTGAATCCCACGGAACATTGGACAATACAACTTCGCTTCACGTAGAGGCTGGGCCCGTAAATCGAGGGCATAGGGTTTGTGACCAAGTCTTCGTCGCTCCGGTTTCCATAAATTTTGAACCGTAAGGAGTTAAACGGCGCACAGTATACCGTTGCAAAGCCCTCTGATATTGACACATTGTAGTGCTCTCTGATTTACCGCGAGTCAGGTTGTCGTCCTTTTAACAGTTCAAGACGTACTATCCGGGACAGAAAAACAGAGCAAAAGAAGAAAAGTTGCTTGAAATTTATGAAAACGTTCGATTTTGGTCTCCCAAAACTGGCACAGCGTGCAAATTGGCTAACCCCATCGTAGAGCTCTCAGAGAGCTTTGCAATGGTATGCTGTGCGCCACGTAACTCCTTACGGATCAAAATTTATGGGCACTGAAGCGACGGAGACCTGGTCACAAAACCTACGCCCTCGGTTTGCGAGCCCAGCCTCTATGTGAAGCGATGTTGTCTTGCCCAAATCTCCGTGGGATTCCGTAATAGAGATTTGGTGGATAAAGTATCTTGGCAACCCTAACCAGGGCAAAAAAAATTGAAAAGGGGGTGCAACACGAGAACTTCCCAGGGGGTCACCCATCTTAGTACTACTCTCGCCCAAGCACGCCTAACTTCTGAGTTCTGATGGGATCCGGTGCATTAGTGCTGGTATGATCGCACCCGTCATGTTGAGGGCACAGTTCCTATATGTGTTAACGGTTCACAGTCCCAGCCTAGAGAGATGGCCCAATCAAAAGGCCCAATGGGCTTAACGACAACCTATCCACTTCAACAACGCAACATCCTCGCAAGACGTGATATCGACACGTTGTAGGGCCCTATGATGTCCCGCGAGTCAGGTTGTCGTCCTTTTAACAGTTCACGACGTACGATCCGGGATGAAAAAACATTGCAAAAGAAGAAAAGTGGCCTAAAACTGATGAAAACGTCCGATTTTGGGGTCAAAAATTCGATTTTGGGGTCAAAAAATAGGCACAGCGAGCAAGATGGCTTCCCCCGTCGTAGAGCTCTCAGAGAGCTTTGTAACGGTACGCTGTGTGCCGCGTAACTCCTTACTGATCAAAAGTTATGGGCACCGGAGCGACGGAGACCTGGTCACAAACCCTACGCCCTCGGTTTGCGATCCCAGCCTCTATGTGAAGCAACGTTGTCTTGCCCAATCTCCGTGGGATTCAGTAATAGAGATTTGGTGGATAAAGTATCTTGGCAACCCTAACTAGGGCAAAAAAAATTGAAAAGGGGGTGCAACACGAGGACTTCCCAGTGGGTCAGCCATCTTAATACTACTCTCGCCAAGAACGCTTAACTTCCGAGTTCTGATGGGATCCGGTGCATTAGTGCTGGTATGATCGCACCAGTCATGTTGAGGGCACAATTTCTATATGTGTTAACGGTTCACAGTCCCAGCCTAGAGAGAGGGCCCATTCAAAAGGCCCAATGGTCTTAACGACAACCTATCCACTTCAACAACGGAACATCCTCGCAAGACGTGATATCGACATGTTGTAAGGCCCTCTGATGTCCCGCGAGTCAGGTTATCGTCCTTTTAACAGTTCACGACGTACAATCCGGGACGAAAAAACATTGTAAAAGAAGAAAAGTGGCCTAAAACTGATTAAAACGTTCAATTTTTGGGGTCAAAAAATGGGCGCAGCGAGCAGGATGGCTTCCCCCGTCGTAGAGATCTAAGATAGCTTTGTAACGGTATGCTGTGCGCCGCGTAACTCCTTACGGATCAAAAGTTATGGGCACCAGAGCGACGGAGACCTGGTCACAAACCCTACGCCCTCGGTTTGCGAGACCAGCCTCTACGTGAAGCGATGATGTCTTGCCCAATGTTCCGTGGGATTCAGTAATAGAGATTTGGTGGATAAAGTACCTTGGCAACCCTAACCAGGGCAAAAAAAATTGAAAAGGGGGTGCAACACGAGAACTTCCCAGGGGCTCACCCATCTTAGTACTACTCTCGCCCAAGCACGCTTAACTTCCGAGTTCTGATGGGATCCGGTGCATTAGTGCTGCTATGATCGCACCCGTCATGTTGAGGGCACAATTCCTATATGTGTCAACGGTTCACAGTCCCAGCCTAGAGAGATGGCCCATTCAAAAGGCCCAATGGGCTTAACGACAATCTATCCGGTTCAACAATGCAGCATCCTCGCAAGATGTGATATTGACACATTGTAGGGCTCTCTGATGTCCCACGAGTCAGGTTGTTGTCCTTTTAACAGTTCACGACGTATGATCCGGGATGGTAAAACAGAGCAAAAGAAGAAAAGTTGCCTGAAACTGATGAAACGTTCGATTTTGGGCTCCAAAAACTTGCACAACGTGCAAACTGGCTGCCCTATTCGTAGAGCTCTCAGAGAGCTTTGCAATGGTATGCTGTGCGCCGCATAACTCCATACGGATCAAAAGTTATGGGCACCGGAGCGACGGAGAACTGGTGATAAACCCTACGCCCTCGGTTTGCGAGCCCAGTCTCTACGTGAAGCGATGTTGTCTTGCCCAATGTTCCGTGGGATTCGGTAATAGAGATTTGGTGGATAAAGTATTTTGGCAACCATAACCAGGGCAAAAAAAATTGAAAAGGGGGTGCAACAAGAAGACTTCCCAGGGGGTCACCCATCTTAATACTACTCTCGCCCAAGCACGCTTAACTTCAGAGTTCTGATGGGATCCGGTGCATTAGTGCTGGTATGATCGCACCCGTCATGTTGATGGCACAATTCCTATATGTGTCAACGGTTCACAGTCCCAGCCTAGAGAGATGGCCCATTCAAAAGGCCCAATGGGCTTAACGACAATCCATCTGCTTCAACAACGCAGCATCCTTGCAAGTCGTGATATTGACACATTGTAGTGCTCTCTGATGTCCCGCGAGTCAGGTTGTCGTCCTTTTAACAGTTCACGACGTACTATCCGGGACAGAAAAATAGAGCAAAAGAAGAAAAGTTGCCTGAAACTGATGAAAACGTTCGATTTTGGGCTCCAAAAACTGGCACAGCGTGCAAACTGGCTACCCCAATCGTAGAGCTCTCAGAGAGCTTTGCAATGGTATGCTGTGCGCCGCGTAACTCCTTACGGATCAAAATTTATGGGCACCGAAGCGACGGAGACCTGGTCACAAAACCTATGGGCACCGAAGCGACGGAGACCTGGTCACAAAACCTACGCCCTCGGTTTGTGAGTCCAGCCTTTATGTGAAGCGATGTTGTCTTGCCCAAATCTCCGTGGGATTCAGTAATAGAGATTTGGTGGATAAATTATCTTGGCAACCCTAACCAGGGCAAAAAAAATTGAAAAGGGGGTGCAACACGACGACTTCCCAGGGGGTCACCCATCTTAGTACTACTCTCGCCCAAGCACGCTTAACTTCCGAGTTCTGATGGGATCCTGTGCATTAGTGCTGGTATGATCGTACCCATCATGTTGAGGGCACAATTCCTATATGTGTTAACGGTTCACAGTCTCAGCCTAGAGAAATGGCCCATTCAAAAGGCCCAATGGGCTTAACGACAACCTATCCACTTCAACAACGCAACATCCTCGCAAGACGTGATATCAACACGTTGTAGGGCCCTCTGATGTCCCGCGAGTCAGGTTGTTGTCCTTTTAACAGTTCACAACGTAAGATCCGAGATGAAAAAACATTGCAAAAGAAGAAAAGTGGCCTAAAACTGATGAAAACGTTCGATTTTGGGGTCAAAAAATAGGCACAGTGAGCAAGAAGGCTTCCCCCGCCGTAGAGCTCTCAGAGAGCTTTGTAACGGTATGCTGTGCGCCATGTAACTCCTTACTGATCAAAAGTTATGGGAACCGGAGCGACGGAGACCTGGTCACAAACGCTACGCCCTCGGTTTGCGAGCCCAGCCTCTATGTGAAGCAACGTTGTCTTGCCCAATCTTCGTGGGATTCAGTAATAGAGATTTGGTGGATAAAGTATCTTGGCAACCCTAAACAGGGCAAAAAAAATTGAAAAGGGGGTGCAACACGAGGACTTCCCATGGGGTCACCCATCTTAGTACTACTCTCGCCAAGCACGCTTACCTTCCGAGTTCTGATGGGATCCGGTGCATTAGTGCTGGTATGATCGCACCCGTCATGTTGAGGGCACAATTCCTATATGTGTTAACGGTTCACAGTCTCAGCCTAGAGAGATGGCCCATTGAAAAGCCCCAATGGGCTTAACGACAACCTATCCACTTCAACAATGCAACATCCTCGCAAGACGTGATATCGACATGTTGTAGGGCCCTCTGATGTCCCGCGAGTCAGGTTGTCATCCTTTTAACAGTTCACAACGTACGATCCGTGACGAAAAAACATTGCAACAGAAGAAAAGTGGCCTGAAACTGATGAAAACGTTCAATTTTGGTATCAAAAAATGGGCACAGCAAGAAAGATGGCTTCCCCCGTCGTAGAGATCTCAGAGAGCTTTGTAACGGTATGCTGTGCGCCGCGTAACTCCTTACGGATCAAAAGTTATGGGCACCGGAGCGACAAAGACCTGGTTACAAACCCTACGCCCTCGGTTTGCGAGCCCAGCCTCTACGTGAAGCGATGATGTCTTGCCCAATGTTCCGTGGGATTCGGTAATAGAGATTTGGTGGATAAAGTATCTTGGCAACCCTAACCATGGCTAAAAAAATTGAAAAGGGGGTGCAACACGAGAACTTCCCAAGGGGTCACCCATCTTAGTACTACTCTCGCCCAAGCACGCTTAACTTCCGAGTTCTGATGGGATCCGGTCCATTAGTGCTGCTATGATCGCACCCGTCATGTTGAGGGCACAATTCCTATATGTGTCAATGGTTCACAGTCCCAGCCTAGAGAGATGGCCCATTCAAAAGGCCCAATGGGCTTAACGACAATCCATCTACTTCAACAACGCAGCATCCTCGCAAGACGTGATATTGACACATTGTAGGGCTCTTTGATGTCCCACGAGTCAGGTTGTCGTCCTTTTAACAGTTCACGACGTATGATCCGGGACAGAAAAACAGAGCAAAAGAAGAAAAGTTGCCTGAAACTGATTAAAACGTTCGATTTTAGGCACCAAAAACTTGCACAACGCGCAAACTGGCTGCCCCCTTCGTAGAGCTATCAGAGAGCTTTGCAATGGTATGCTGTGCGCCGCGTAACTCCTTACGGATCAAAAGTTATGGGCACCGGAGCGACGGAGACCTGGTCACAAACCCTACGCCCTCGGTTTGCGAGCCCAGCCTCTATGTGAAGCGATGTTGTCTTGCCCAATGCTCCGTGGGATTTAGTAATAGAGATTTGGTGGATAAAGTATCTTGGCAACCATAACCAGGGCAAAAAAAATTGAAAATGGGGTACAACACGAGGACTTTCCAGGGGGTCACCTATCTTAGTACTACTCTTGCCCAAGCACACTTAACTTCCGAGTTCTGATGGGATCCGGTGCATTAGTGCTGGTATGATTGCACCCGTCTTGTTAAGGGCACAATTCCTATATGTGTTAACGGTTCACAGTCCCAGCCTAGAGAGATGGCCCATTCAAAAGGCCCAATGGGCTTAACGACAACCCATCCACTTTAACAACGCAACATCCTCGCAAGACGTGATATCGACACGTTGTAGGGCCCTCTGATGTCCCACAAGTCAGGTTGTCATCCTTTTAACAGTTCACGACGTACGATCTGGGACGAAAAAACATTGCAAAAGAAGAAAAGTGGCCTAAAACTGATGAAAACGTTCGATTTTGGGCTCCAAAAATAGGCGAAGCGAGCAAGATGGCTTCCCCCATCGTAGAGCTCTCAGAGAGGTTTGCAACGGTATGCTGTGCACCACGTAACTCCTTACGGATCAAAAGTTATGGGCACCGGAGCGACGGAGACCTGGTCACAAACCCTACGCCTCTGGTTTGCGAGCCCAGCCTCTACGTGAAGCGTTGTTGTCTTGCCCAATGTTCCTTGGGATTCGGTAATAGAGATTTGGTGGATAAAGTATCTTGGCAACCCTGACCAGGGCAAAAAAAATTGGAAAGGGGGTACAACACGAGGACTTCCCAGGGGGTCACCCATCTTAGTACTACTCTCGCCCAAGCACGCTTAACTTCCGAGTCATGATAGCATCCGGTGCATTAGTGCTGGTATGATCGCACCCATCATGTTGGGGGCACAATTCCTATATGTGTCAACGGTTCACAGTCATAGCCTAGAGAGATGGCCCATTCAAAAGGCCCAATGGGCTTAACGACAACCCATCCACTTCAACAATGCAGCATCCTCGCAAGACGTGATATCGACACGTTGTAGGTCCCTCTGATGTCCCGCGAGTCAGGTTGTCATCTTTTTAACAGTTCACGACGTACGATCCGGGATGGAAAAACAAAGCAAAAGAACAAAAGTGGCCTGAAATAGATGAAAACGTTCGATTTTGGGCTCCAAAAACCAGGCATAGCGAGCAATATGGCTGCCCTGTCGTAGACCTCTCAGAGAGCTTTGCAACGGTATGCTGTGCGCCGCGTAACTCCTTACTAATCAAAAGTTATGGGCACCGGAGCGACGGAGACCTGGTCACAAACCCTACGCCCTCGGTTTGCGGGCCCAGCCTCTACGTGAAGCGAAGTTGTCCTGACCAATGTTCCGTTAGATTCGGTAATAGAGATTTGGTGCATAAGGTATCTTGGCAACCCTAACTAGGGCAAAAAAAATTGAAAAGGGGGTGCAACAGGAGGACTTCCCAAGGGGTCACCCATCCTAGTACTACTATCGCCCAAGAATGCTTAACTTCGGAGTTCTGATGTGATCTGGTGCATTAGTGCTGGTATGATCGCACCTGTCATGTTGAGGGCACAATTCCTACATGTGTTAACGGTTCACAATCCCAGTCTAGAGAGATGGCCCATTCAAAAGGCCCAATGGGCTTAACGACAACCCATCCACTTCAACAACGCAGCATCCTCGCAAGACGTGATATCGACACGTTGTAGGGCCCTCTGATGTCCCGCGAGTCAGGTTGTCATCCTTTTAACAGTTAACGACGTATGATCCGGGACGAAAAAATAGAGCAAAAGAAGAAAAGTGGCCTGAAACTGATGAAAACGTTCGATTTTGGGCTCCAAAAATGGGCACAACGAGCAAGCTGGCTGCCCCCGTCGTAGAGCTCTCAGAGAGTTTTCCAACGGTATGATGTGCGTCGTGTAACTCCTTACGGATCAAAAGTTATGGGCACCGGAGCGACGGAGACCTGGTCACAAACCCTACGCCCTCGGTTTGCGAGCCCAGCCTCTACGTGAAGCGAAGTTGTCTTGCCCAATGTTCCGTGGGATTCAGTAATAGAGATTTGGTAGATAAAGTATCTTGGCAACCCTAACCAGGGCAAAAAAAATTGAAAAGGGGGTGCAACACGAGGACTTCCCAGGGGGTCACCCATCCTAGTACTACTCTTGCCCAAGCACGCTAAACTTCGGAGTTCTGATGGGATCCGGTGCATTAGTGCTAGTGTGATTGCACCCGTCATCTTGAGGGCACAATTTCTACATGTGTTAACAGTTCACAATCCCAGCCTAGAGAGATGGCCTATTCAAAAGGCCCAATGGGCTGAACGAGAACCCATCCGCTTCAAGAATGCAGCATACTCGCAATACGTGATATCGACACGTTGTAGGGTCCTCTGATGTCCCGCAAGTCAAGTTGTTCTCCTTTTAATAGTTCACGACGTACGATCCGAGACGAAAAAACATTTTAAAAGAAGAAAAGTGACCTGAAACTGATTAAAACGTTCAATTTTGGGCTCCATAAACGGGCAAAGTGAGCAAGTTGGCTGCCCCCGTCGTAGACAACTTCGTTTCACGTAGAGGCTGGGCCAGCAAACTGAGGGCGTAGGGTTTGTGACCAGGTCTCCGTCGCTCTGGTGCCCATAACTTTTGATCCGTAAGGAGTTACGCGGCGTACAGCATACCGTTGCAAAGCTCACTGAGAGCTCTACAACGGGGGCAGATAGCATGCTCGCTGTGCCCGTTTTTGGAGCCCAAAATCAAATGTTTTCATCTGTTTCAGGCCACTTTTCTTCTTTTGCTCTATTTTTCCGTCCCGGATCGTAAGTCGTGAACGGTTAAAAGGATGACAACCTGACTCGCGGGACATCAGAGGGCCCTACAACGTGTCGATATCACTTTTTGCAAGCACGCTGCGTTTTTGAAGCAGATGGGTTGTCGTTAAGCCAATTGGGCCTTTCGAATGGACCATCTCTCTAGGCTGCGATTGTGAACAGTTAACACATAAAGGAATTGTGCCCTCAACATGACGGGTGAGATCATACCAACACTAATGCACCGGATCCCATCAGAACTCCGAAGTTAAGCGTGCTTGGGCGAGAGTAGTACTAGGATGGGTGACCCCCTTGGAAGTCCTCGTGTTGCACCCCCTTTTAAATTTTTTTTGCCATGGTTAGGGTTGCCAAGATACTTTATCCACCAAATCTCAATTACTGAATCCCACGGAACATTGGGCAAGACAACTTCGTTTCACGTAGAGGCTTGGCCAGCAAACCGAGGGCGTAGGGTTTGTGACTAGGTTTCCGTCGCTTCGGTGCCCATAACTTTTGATCCGTAAGGAGTTACGTGGCGCACATCATACCATTGCAAATCTCTCAGAGAGCTCTACGACGGGGGCAGCCAGCTTGCTCGCTGTGCCCGTTTTTGGAGCACAAAATCGATCATTTTCTTCAGTTTCAGGGCACTTTTCTTCTTTTGCTCTGTTTATTCGTTCCGGATCGCAACTCGTGAACTGTTAAAAGGACGACAACCTGACTCGCGGGACATCATAGGGCCCTATAGAGTGTTGATATCACGTCTTGCGAGGATGCTGCTTTGTTGAAGCGGATGGGTTATCGTTAAGCGCATTGGGCCTTTTGAATGGGCCATCTCTCTAGGCTGGGACTGTGAACCGTTAACACATATAGGAATTGTGCCCACAACATGATGGGTGCGATCATACCAGCAATAATGCACCGGATCCCATCAGAACTCCGAAGTTAAGCGTGTGCTTGGGCGAGAGTAGTAGTAGAATGGGTGACCCCCTGGGAAGTCCTCGTGTTGCACCCCCTTTTCAATTTTTTTGCCCTGGTTAGGGTTGCCAAGATACTTTATCCACCAAATCTCAATTACTAAATCCCACGGAACATTGGGCAAGACAACTTCGCTTCACGTAGAGGCTGGGCCCAATAAACCGATGGCGTAGGGTTTGTGACCAGGTCTCCGTCGCTCCAGTGCCCATAACTTTTGATCCGTAAGGAGTTACGCGGTGCACAACATACCGTTGCAAAGCTCTCTGAGAACTCTACGACGTGGGCAGCAAGCTTGCTCACTGTGCCCATTTTTGGAGCTCAAAATCGAATATTTTCATTAGTTTTAGGCCACTTTTCCTGTTTTGCTCTATTTTTTCTTTCCGGATCGTACGTCGTGAACTGTTAAAAGGACGACAACCTGAGTCGCGGGACATCAGAGGGCCCTACAATGTGTTGATATCACGTCTTGCGAGGATGCTGCGTTGTTGAAGCGGATGGGTTGTCGTTAAGCCCATTGGGCCTTTTAATGGGCCATCTCTCTAGGCTGGGTCCATCTCTCTAGGTTGGGTCTGTGAACCGTTAACACATATAGGAATTGTGCCCTCAACATGACGGGTGCGATCATACCAGCACTAATGCACCGGATCCCATCAGAACCCCGAAGGTAAGCGTGCTCGGGCGAGAGTAGTACTAGGATGGGTTACCCCCTGGGAAGTCCTCGTTTTGCACCCCGATTTCAATTTTTTTTGCCCTGGTTAGGGTTGTCAAGATACTTTATCCACCAAATCTCTATTACTGAATCCCACGGAACATTGGGCAAGACAACTTCGTTTCACGAAGAGGCTGGGCCAGCAAACCGAGGGCGTAGGGTTTGTGACCAGGTGTCCATCGCTCCGGTGCCCATAACTTTTGATCCGTAACGAGTTACGCAGCGTACAGCATACCGTTGCAAAGCTCACTGAGAGGTCTATGACGGGGGCCGCCAGCATGCTCGCTGTGCCCATTTTTGGAGCCCAAAATCGAATGTTTTCATCAGTTTCAGGCCACTTTTCTTCTTTAGCTCTGTTTTTCTGTCCCGAATCGTAAGTCGTGAACGGTTAAAAGGACGACAACCTGACTCGCGGGACATCAGAGGGCCCTACAACGTGTCGATATCAAGTCTTGCAAGCATGCTGCGTTGTTGAAGCAGATGGGTTGTCGTTAAGCCAATTGGGCCTTTCGAATGGGCCATCTCTCTAGGCTGGGACTGTGAACAATTAACACATAAAGGAATTGTGCCCTCAACATGACGGGTGCGATCATACCAGCACTAATGCACCGGATCCCATCAGAACTCCGAAGTTAAGCGTGCTTGGGCGAGAGTAGTACTAGGATGGGTGACCCCCTTGGAAGTCCTCGTGTTGCACCCCCTTTTCAATTTTTTTTGCCCTGGTTAGGGTTGCCAAGATACTTTATCCACCAAATCTCAATTACTGAATCCCACGGAACATTGGGCAAGACAACTTCGCTTCACGTAGAGGCTGGGCCCGCAAACCGAGGGCGTATGGCTTGTGACCAAGTCTCCGTCGTTTCGGTGCCCATAACTTTTGATCCGTAAGGAGTTACGCGGCGCACAGCATGCCGTTGCAAAGCTCTTTGAGAGCTCTATGACGGCGGCAGCCTGCTTGCTCACTGTACCCATTTTTGGAGCCCAAAATCGAACGTTTTCATCAGTTTCAGGCCACTTTTCTTCTTTTGTTCTGTTTTTTGGTCCCGGATCATACGTTATGAGCTGTTAAAAGGTCGACAACCTGACTCGCGGGACGTAAGAGGGCCCCACAACATGTCGATATAATGTCTTGCGAGGATGCTATGTTGTTGAAGCGGATGGGTTGTCGTAAAGCCCATTGGTCCTTTTGAATGGGCCATCTATCTAGGTTGGGACTGTGAACTGTTAACACATATAGGAATTGTGCCCTCAACATGACTGGTGCGATCATACCAGTAATAATGCACCGGATCCCATCAGAACTCCAAAGTTAAGCGTGCTTGGACGAGAGTAGTACTAGAATGGGTAACAGCCTGGGAAGTCCTTGTGTTGCGCCCCCTTTTCAATTTTTTTGCCCTGGTTAGGGTTGCCAAGATACTTTATCCACCAAATCTCTATTACTGAATCCCACGGAACATTGGGCAAGACAACTTCGTTTCACGTAGAGGCTGGGCCAGCAAACCGAGGGCGTAGGGTTTGTGACCAAGTCTCCGTCGCTTCGGTGCCCATAATTTTTTATCCGTAAGGAGTTACGCGGCGCACAGCATACCGTTGCAAAGCTCTCAAAGAGCTTTACGACGGGGGCAGCCAGCTTGCTCGCTCTGCCTGTTTTTGGAGCCCAAAATCGATCGTTTTCATCAGTTTCAGGGCACTATTCTTCTTTTGTTCTGTTTATTTTTTCCGGATCTCAAGTCGTGAACTTTTAAAGGGACGACAACGTAACTCGCGGGACATCAGAGGGCCCTATAGCGTGTTGATATCACATCTTGCGAGGATTCTGCATTGTTGAAGCGGATGGGTTATCGTTAAGCCCATTGGGCCTTTTGAATGGGCCATCTCTCTAGGCTGGGTTTGTGAACCGTTAAGACATATAGGAATTGTGCCCTCAACATGACGGGTGCGATCATACCAGCACTAATGCACCGGATCCCATCAGAATTCCGAAGTTAAGCGTGCTCGGGGGAGAGTAGTACTAGGATGGGTTACCCCCTGGGAAGTCCTTGTTTTGCACCCCCTTTTCAATTTTTTTTGCCCTGGTTAGGGTTGCCAAGATACTTTATCCACCAAATCTCTATTACTGAATCCCACGAAACATTGGGCAAGGCAACTTCGTTTCACGTAGAGGCTAGGCCAGCAAACCGAGGGCGTAGGGTTTGTGACCAGGTCTCCGTCGCTCCGGTGCCCATAACTTTTGATCCGTAAGGAGTTACGCGGCGTACACCATGCCGTTGCAAAGCTCACTGAGAGCTCTACGACGGGGGCCGCCAACATGCTCGCTGTGCCCATTTTTTGAGCCCAAAATCGAATGTTTTCATCAATTTCAGGCCACTTTTCTTCTTTTGCTCTATTTTTCCGTCCAGGATCGTAAGTCGTGAACGGTTAAAAGGATGACAACCTGACTCGCGGGACATCATAGGGCCCTACAACGTGTTTATATCACGTCTTGCAAGCATGCTGCGTTGTTTAAGCGGATGGGCTGTCGTTAGGCCCATTGGGCATTTTGAATTGGCCATCTCTCTAGGATGCCACTGTGAACAGTTAACACATAAAGAAATTGTGCCCTCAACATGATGGGTGCGGTCATACCAGCACTAATGCACCGGATCCCATCAGAACTCCGAAGTTAAGTGTGCTTGTGCGAGAGTAGTACTAAGATGGGAGACCCCCTGGGAAGTCCTCGTGTTGCACCTTCTTTTCCATTTTTTTTGCCCTGGTTAGGGTTGCCAAGATACTTATTCCACCAAATCTCAATTACTGAATCCCACGGATCATTGGGCAAGACAACTTCGCTTCACGTAGAGGTTGGGCCAGCAAACCGAGGGCGTAGGGTTTGTGACCAGGTCTCCGTCGCTTCGGTGCCCATAATTTTTGATCCGTAAGGAGTTACGCGGTGCGCAGCATACCGTTGCAAAGCTCTCAAAGAGCTCTACGACGGGGGCAGCCAGCTTGCTCGCTGTACCCATTTTTGGAGAGCAAGATCGATCGTTTTCATCAGTTTTAGTGCACTTTTCTTCTTTTGCTCTGTTTATTTGTTCCGGATCGCAAGTCGTGAACTGTTAAAATTACGACAACCTAACTCGCTGGACATCAGAGGGCCCTATAGCGTGTTGATATCACGTCTTGCGAGGATGCTACGTTGTTAAAGCGAATGGGTTATCGTTAAGCCCATTGGGCCTTTTGAATGGGCCATCTCCCTAGGCTGGGTTTGTGAACCGTTAACACATAAAGGAATTGTGCCCTCAACATGACGGGTGCGGTCATACCAGCACTAATGTACCGGATCCCATCAGAACTCCGAAGTTAAGCGTGCTTGGGCGAGAGTAGTACTAAGATGGGAGACCCCCTGGGAAGTCCTCGTGTTGCACCTTCTTTTCAATTTTTTTTTGCCCTGGTTAGGGTTGCCAGGATACTTTATCTACCAAATCTCTATTACTGAATCCCATGGATCATTGGGCAAGACAACTTCGCTTCACGTAGAGGCTGGGCCAGCAAACCGAGGGCGTAGGGTTTGTGACCAGGTCTCCGTTGCTCCGGTGACCATAACTTTTCATCCGTAAGGAGTTACGCGGCGTACAGCATGCCGTTGCAAAGCTCACTGAAAGCTCTACGACGGGGGCAGCCATCATGCTCGATGTGCCCCTTTTTGGTGCACAAAATCGAATGTTTTCATCAGTTTCAGGCCACTTTTCATCTTTTGCTCTATTTTTCTGTCCCGGATCGTAGGTCGTGAACGGTTAAAAGGACGACAACCTGACCCATGGGACATCATAGGGCCCTACAACGTGTCGATATCATGTCTTGCAAGCATGCTGCATTGTTTAAGCGGATGGGCTGTCGTTAGGCCCATTGGGCATTTTGAATGGGCCATCTCTCTAGGATGCCACTATAAACAGTTAACACATAAAGGAATTGTGCCCTCAACATGACGGGTGCGGTCATACCAGCACTAATGCACCGGATCCCAGCAGAACTCCGAAGTTAAGCATGCTTGGGCGAGAGTAGTACTAGGATGGGTGACCCCCTTGGAAGTCCTCGTGTTGCACATTCTTTTCAATTTTTTTTGCCCTGGTTAGGGTTGCCAAGATACTTTATCCACCAAATCTCTGTTACTGAATCCCACGGATCATTGGGCAAGACAACTCCGCTTCACATAGAGGCTGGGCCCGCAAACCGAGGGCGTAGGGTTTGTGACCAGGTCTCCGTTGTTCCGGTGCCCATAAACTTTTGATCCGTAAGGAGTTACGTGGCGCACAACATACCGTTGCAAAGCTCTCTGAGAGCTCTACGACAGGGGCAACCAGCATGCTCGTTGTGCCCGTTTTTGGAGCCCAAAATCGAACGTTTTCATCAGTTTCAGGCCACTTTTCTTCTTTTGCACTATTTTTCTGTCCTGAATCGTACATCGTGAACTGTTAAAAGGATGACAATCTGACTCGCGGGACATCAGAGACCCCTACAACATGTCGATATAACGTCTTGCGAGGATGCTATGTTGTTGAAGTGGGTGGATTGTCGTTAAGCCCATTGGGCCTTTTGAATGGGCCATCTCTTTATGCTGGGACTGTGAACCGTTAACACATATAGGAATTGTGCCCTCAACATGACGGGTGCGATCATACCAGTAATAATGCACCGGATCCCATCAGAACTCCGAAGTTAAGCGTGCTTGGGCGAGAGTAGTACTAGAATGGGTAACCGCCTGGGAAGTCCTCGTGTTGCACCCCCTTTTCAATTTTTTTTGCCCTGGTTAGGGTTGCCAAGATACATTATCCACCAAATCTCTATTACTGAGTCCCATGGAACATTGGGCAAGACAACTTCGTTTCACGTAGAGGCTGGGCCAGCAAACCGATGGCGTAGGGTTTGTGACCAGGTCTCCGTCGCTTCGGTGCCCATAACTTTTGATACGTAAGGTGTTACGCGGCGCACAGCATACCTTTGTAAAGCACTCAGAGAGCTCTACGACGAGGGTAGCAAGCTTGCTCGCTGTGCCCGTTTTTGGAGCCCAAAATCGATCATTTTCATTACTTTCATGGCACTTTTCTTATTTTGCTTTGTTCATTCGTTCCGGATAGCAAGTCGTGAGCTATTAAAAGGACGACAACGTGACTCACGGGACATCAGAGGGCTTTATAGCGTGTTGATATCACATCTTGCGAGGATGTTGCGTTGTTGAAGCGGATGGGTTATCGTTAAGCCCATTGGGCCTTATGAATGGGCCATCTCTCTAGGCTGGGACTGTGAACCGTTAACACATATAGGAATTGTGCCCTCAACATGACGGGTGCGATCACACCAGCAATAATGCACCGGATCCTATCAGAACTCCGAAGTTAAGCGTGCTTGGGCGAGAATAGTAGTAGAATGGGTGACCCCTTGGGAAGTCCTCGTGTTGCACCCCCTTTTCAATTTTTTTTGCCCTGGTTAGGGTTGCCAAGATACTTTATCCACCAAATCTCTATTACTGAATCCCATGGAACATTGGGCAAGACAACTTCGCTTCACGTAGAGGCTAGGGTTTGTGACCAGGTCTCCGTCGCTCCGGTGCCCATAACTTTTGATCCGTAAGGCGTTACGCGGCGCACAACATACCGTTGCAAAGCTCTCTGAGAGCTCTACGACGGGGGCAGCCAGCTTGCTCGCTGTGCCCATTTTTGGAGCCCAAAATCGAACGTTTTCATTAGTTTCAAACCACTTTTCCGCTTTTGCTCTATTTTTCCTTTCCGGATCGTACGTCGTGAACTGTTAAAAGGACGACAACCTGACTCGCGGGACATCAGAGGGCCCTACAACGTGTTGATATCACGTCTTCTGAGGATGCTGCGTTGTTGAAGTGGATGGGTTGTCGTTAAGCCCATTGGGCATTTTGAATAGGCCATCTCTCTAGGCTGGGTCTGTGAACCGTTAAAACATATAGGAATTGTGCCCTCAAAATGATGGGTGCGATCATACTAGCACTAATGCACTGGATCCCATCAGAACTCCGAAGTTAAGCGTGCTCGGGCGAGAGTAGTACTAGGATGGGTTACCCCCTGGGAAGTCCTCGTTTTGCACCCCCTTTTCAATTTTTTTTGCCCTGGTTACGGTTGCCAAGATACTTTATCCACCAAATCTCTATTACTGAATCCCACGGAACATTGGGCAAGACAACTTCGTTTCACGTAGAGGCTGGGCTAGAAAAGCGAGGGCGTAGGGTTTGTGACCAGGTCTCCGTTGCTCCGGTGCCCATAACGTTTGATCCGTAAGGAGTTACGCGGCGTATAGCATACCGTTGCAAAGCTCATTGAGAGCTCTACGACAGGGGTAGCCAGCATGCTCGTTGTGCCTGTTTTTGGTGCCCAAAATTGAATGTTTTCATCAGTTTCAAGACACTTTTCTTCTTTTGCTCTATTTTTCCGTCCCGGATAGTAAGTCGTGAACGGTTAAAAGGACGACAACCTGACTCGCGGGACATCAAAGGGCCCTACAACGTGTCGATATCACGTCTTGCAAGCACGCTGCGTAGTTTAAGCAGATGGGCTGTCGTTAGGCCCATTGGGCCTTTTGAATGGGCCATCTCTCTAGCATGCCACAGTGAACAGTTAACACATAAAGGAATTGTGCCCTCAACATGACGAGTACGGTCATACCAGCACTAATGCACCGGATCCCATCAGAACTCCGAAGTTAAGCAAGCTTGGGCGAGAGTAGTACTAGGATGGGTGACCCCCTGGGAAGTCCTCGTGTTGCATCTTCTTTTCAATTTTTTTTGCACTGGTTAGGGTTGCCAAGATACTTTATCCACCAAATCTCTATTACTGAATCCCACGGATCATTGGGCAAGACAACTTCGCTTCACGTAGAGGCTAGGCCCGCAAACCGAGGGCGATGGTTTGTGACTAGGTCTCCGTCGTTCCGGTGCCCATAACTTTTGATCCGTAAGGAGTTACGTGGCGCATAACATACCGTTGCAAAGCTCTCTGAAAGCTCTACGACAGGGGCAGCTAGCTTGCTCGTTGTCCCTATTTTTGGAGACCAAAATCGAACGTTTTCATCAGTTTCATGCCACTTTTCTTCTTTTGCACAATTTTTCCGTCCTGAATCGTACGTCGTGAACTGTTAAAAGGACGACAACCCGACTCGCGGGACATCAAAGTTCCCTACAACGGGTCGATATTACGTATTGCAAGCATGCTGCATTGTTGAAGTGGATGGTTTGTCGTTAAGCCCATTGGGCCTTTTGAATAGGCCATCTCTCTAGGCTGGGACTGCGAACAGTTAACACATAAAGGAATTGTGCCCTCAACATGATAGGCACGATCATACCAGTACTAATGCACCGGATCCCATCAGAACACCGAAGTTAAGCGTGCTTGGGCGCGAGTAATACTAGGATGGGTGACCCCTGGGAAGTCCTCATGTTGCACCCCCTTTTCAATTTTTTTTGCCCTGGTTAGGGTTGCCAAGATACTTTATCCACCAAATCTCTATTACTGAATCCAACGGGACATTGGGCAAGACAACTTCACTTAACATAGGGGCTGGGCCCGCAAATCGATGGCGTAGGGTTTGTGACCAAGTCTCCGTCGCTCCGGTGCCCAAAACTATTGATCCGTAAAGAGTTACGCGGCGCACAGCATACCGTTGCAAAGCTCTCTGAGTGCTCTATGATGGGGGCAGCCAGCTTGCTCGATGTGCCCGTTTTTGGAGCCCAAAATCGAACGTTTTCATCAGTTTCAGGTCACTTTTCTTCTTTTGCTCTGTTTTTCCGTCGCGGATCATACGTTGTGAACTGTTAAAAGGACGACAACCTGACTCGCAGAACATCAGAGGGCCCTACAACGTGTTGATATAACGTCTTGTGAGGATCCTGCGTTGTTGAAGCGGATGGGTTGTCGTTAAGCCCATTGGGCCTTTTGAATGGACCATCTCTCTAGGCTGGGACTGTGAACCGTTAACACATATAAGAATTGTGCCCTCAACATGATGGGTGCAATCATACCAGCACTAATGCACCGGATCCCATCATAACTCCGAAGTTAAGCGTGCTTTGGCGATAGTAGTACTAGGATGTGTGCCCCCTGGGAAGTCCTCGTGTTGCACCCCCTTTTCAATTTTTTTTGCCCTGGTTAGGGTTGCCAAGATACTTTATCCACCAAATCTCTATTATTGAATCCCACAGAACATTGGCCAAGACAACTTCGTTTCACGTAGAGGCTGGGCCTGCAAACCGAGGGCGTAGGGTTTGTGACCAGGTCTCCATCATTCCGGCGCGCATAACTTTTGATCTGTAAGGAGTTACGCGGTACACAGCATACCGTTGCAAAGCTCTCTGAGAGCTCTACAACGGGGGCAGCAAGGATGCTTGCCGTGCATGATTTTGGAGCACAAAATCAAACGTTTTCATCAGTTTCAGGCCATTTTTCTTCTTTCGCTATGTTTTTTTCATCCCGGATCGGATGTCGTGAACTATTAAAAGGACGACAACCTGACTCGAGGGACATAAGAGGTCCCTACAACGTGTCGATATCACGCCTTGCAAACATGCTGCGTTGTTGAAGCGGATGGGTTGTTGTTAAGCCTATTGGGCCTTTTGAATGGGCCATCTCTCTAGGCTGGGACTGTGAACAGTTAACACATAAAGGAATTGTGCCCTCAACATGACGGGTGCTTTCATACCAGCACGAACGCACCAGATCCCTTCAGAACTCAGAATTTAAGAGTGCTTGGGCAAGAGTAGTACTAGGATGCGTGACCCCCTAGAAAGTCCTCGTGTTGCACCCCGTTTTCAATTTTTTTTGCCCTGGTTAGGGTTGCCAAGATACTTTATCCACCAAATCTCTATTACTGAATCCCATGGAACATTGGGCAAGACAACTTCGCGTCACGTAGAGGCTGGGCCCGCAAACCGAGGGCATAAGGTTTGTGACCAAGTCTCCGGCGCTCCGGTGCCCATAACTTTTGATCCGTAAGGAGTTACGCGGCGCACAGTATACCGTTGGAAAGCTCTCTGAGAGCTCTACGACAGAGGCAGACAGCTTGCTCGCAGTGCCCCTTTTTGGAGCCCAAAATCAAACGTTTTCATCAGTTTCAGGCCACTTTTCTTCTTTTTCTCTGTTTTTTCATCCCTGATCATATGTTGTGAACTGTTAAAAGGACGACAACCTGACAAGCGGGATGTCAGAGGGCCCTACAACGTGTCGATATAACGTCTTACGAGGATGCTGCATTGTTGAAGCGGATGGGTTGTCGTTCATCCCATTAGGCCTTTTGAATGGGCCATCTCTCTAGGCTGGGACTATGAACCGTTAACACATATAGGAATTGTGCCCTCAACATGACGGGTGCGATCATAACAGCACTAATGCACCGGATCCCATCAGAACTCCGACTTTAAGCGTGCTTGGGCGAGAGTAGTACTAGGATGGGTGACCCCCTGGGAAGTCCTCGTGTTGTACCCCCTTTTCAATTTTTTTTGCGCTGGTTAGGGTTGCCAAGATACTTTTCCACCAAATCTCCATTACTGAGTCCCACGAAACATTGGGCAAGACAACTTCGCTTAACGTAGAGGCTGGGCCCGATAAACCGAGGGCGTAGGGTTTGTGACAAGGTCTCCGTCGCTCCGGTGCCTATAACTTTTGATCCGTAAGGAGTTACGCAGCGCACAGCATACCGTTGCGAAGCTCTCTGAGAGCTCCACGACGGGGGAAATAGCTTGCTCGCTGTGCCCTTTTTGGAACCCAAAATCGAACATTTTCATCAGTTTCAGGCCACTTTTCTTCTTTTGCACTATTTTTTCATCCCGGATCATAGGTTGTGAAATGTTCAAAGGACGACAACCTGACTCGCGGGACGTCAGAGGGCCCTACAACATGTCGATATAACGTCTTGCGAGGATGCTGCGTCGTTGAAGCGGATGGGCTGTCATTAAGCCCATTGGGACTTTTGAAAGGGCCATCTCTCTAGGATGGGATTGTGAACCGTTAACACATATAGAAATTGTGTCCTCAACATGACGGGTGCGATCATACCAGCACTAATGCACCGGATGCCATCGGAACGCCGAAGTTAAGCACGCTTGGGCGAGAGTAGTACTAGGATGGGTGACCCCCTGGGAAGTCCTCGTGTTGCACCCCCTTTTTAGTTTTTTTTGCCCTGGTTAGGGCTGCCAAGATACTTTATCCACCAAATCTCTATTACTGAATCCCACGAAACATAGGGCAAGACAACTTCGCTTAACGTAGAGGCTGGACCCGCAAACCGAGGGCATAGTATTTGTGACCAGGTCTTCGTTGCTCCGGTACCCATAACTTTTGATCCGTAAGTTGTTACGCGGCGCACATCATACCGTTCCAAAGCTCTCTGAGAGCTCTACGACTGGGGCATCCAGCTTGCTCGCTTTGCCCGTTATTGGAGCCAAAAATCTAACATTTTCATCAGACTTTTCTTCTTTTGCTATGTTTTTCGGTCCCGGATCATAACTTGTGAACGGTTACAAGGACGACAACCTGACTCGCGGGACATCAGAGGGCCCTACAACGTGTCGATATAACGTCTAGCGAGGATACTGCGTTGTTGAAGCGGATGGGTTGTCGTTAAGCCCATTGGGCCTTTTGAATGGGCCATCTCTCTAGGCTGGGATTGTGAACCGTTAACACATATAGGAATTGTGTCCTCAACATGACGGGTGCGAACATACCCGCACCAATGCACCGGATCCCATCAGAACTCTGAAGTTAAGCGCGCTTGGGCGAGAGTAGTACTAGGATGGGTGACCCCCAGGGAAGTCCTCGTATTGCACCCCCTTTTCAATTTTTTTTGCCCTGGTTAGGGTTGCCAAGATACTTTATCCACCAAATCTCTATTACTGAATCCCACGGAACATAGGGCAAGACAACTTCGCTGCACGTAGAGGCTGGGCCCGAAAATCGAGGGCGTAGGGTTTGTGACCAGGTCTCCGTCGCTCTGGTGCCCATAACTTTTGATCCGTACTGAGTTACGCGGCGCACAGCATACCGTTGCAATGCTCTCTGAGAGCTCTCCGACGGGGGCAATCTGCATGCTTGCTGTGCCCATTTTTGGAGCCCAAAATCGAACGTTTTCATCAGTTTCAGGCCACTTTTCTTCTTTTGCTCTGTTTTTCCGTCCTGGATTGTACGTCATGAACTGTTAAAAGGACGACAACCGAACTCGCGGGACATCAGAGGGCCCTACAACGTGTCGGTATCACGTCTTACAAACATGCTGCGTTGTTGAAGCGGATGGGTTGTCGTTAAGCCCATTGGGCCTTTTGAATGGGCCATCTCTCTAGGCTGGGACTGTGAACAGTTAACACATAAAGGAATTGTGCCCTCAACATGACGGGTGCGATCATACCAGCACTAATGCACTGCATCCCATTAGAACCCCGAAGTTAAGCATGCTTGGACGAGAGTAGTACTAGGATGGGTGACCCCTTGGGAAGTCCTCGTGATGCATCCCCTTTTCAATTTTTTTTGCCCAGGTTAGGGTTGCAAAGATACTTTATCCACCAAATCTCTATTACTGAATCCGACGAAACATTGGGCAAGACAACTTCGCTTCACGTAGAGGCTGGGCCCGATAAACCTAGGGCGTAGGGTTTGTGACTAGGTCTCCGTCGCTCCGGTGCCCATAACTTTTGATACGTAATGAGTTACGCGGTGCACAACATACCGTTGGAAAGCTCTTTGGGAGCTCTACGACGGGGGCAGCCAGCTCGTTCGCTGTTTCCATTTATGGTGCCCAAAATCGAACGTTTTCATCATTTTTAGGCCACTTTTCTTCTTTTGCTCTATTTTTCCGTCCCGGATCGTACGTTGTGAACTGTTCAAAGGACGACAACCTGACAAGCGGGATGTCAGAGGGCCCTACAACGTGTCGATATAACGTCTTGCGAGGATGCTGCGTTGTTGAAGCGGATGGGATGTCGTTAAGCCCATTGGGCCTTTTGAATACGCCATCTCTCTAGGCTGGGATTGTGAACCGTTAACACATATAGGAATTGTGCCCTCAACATGACGGGTGCGATCATACCAACACTAATGCACCGGATCCCATCAGAACTCCGAAGTTAAGCGTGCTTGGGCGAGAGTAGTACTAGGATGGGTGACCCCCTGGGAAGTCCTCGTGTTGCACCCGCTTTTCAATTTTTTTTGCCCTGGTCAGGGTTGCCAAGATACTTTATCCACCAAATCTCTATTACTGAATCCCACGGAACATTGGGCAAGACAACTTCGCTTCACGCAGAGGCTGGCCCTGCAAACAGAGGGCGTAGGGTTTGTGACCAGGTCTCCGTCGCAACTGTGCCCATAACTTTGGATCTGTAAGGAGTTACGCGGCGCACAACATACCGTTGCAAAGCTCTCTAAGACCTCTGTGACGGGGGCAGCCAGCATGCTCGCTGTGCCCATTTTTGGAGCCCAAAATCGATCGTTTTCATTAGT
This sequence comes from Ehretia macrophylla, assembly GCA_037974665.1. NCBI lineage: Eukaryota > Viridiplantae > Streptophyta > Magnoliopsida > Boraginales > Ehretiaceae > Ehretia > Ehretia macrophylla. The sequence goes on from CM075780.1 coordinate 3,357,168, forward strand.
TTCAGGCCACTTTTCTTCTTTTGCTATGTTTTTCCATCCCGGATCATACGTCGTGAACTGTTAAAAGGATGACAACCTAACTCACGGGACATCAGAGGTAACTACAACGTGTCGATATCACGTCCTGCAAGCATGCTGCGTTGTTTAAGCGGATGGGCTGCCGTTAGGCCCATTGGGCCTTTTGAATGGGCCATCTCTCTAGGCTGCGATTGTGAACAGTTAACACATAAAGTAATTGTGCCCTCAAAATGACGGGTGCGATCATACCATCACTAATGCACCGGATCCCATCAGAACTCCGAAGTTAAGCGTGCTTGGGCGAGAGTAGTACTAGGATGGGTGAACCCCTGGGAAGTCCTCGTGTTGCACCCGCTTTTCAATTTTTTTTGCTCTGGTTAGGGTTGCCAAGATACTTATCCACCAAATCTCTATTACTAAATCCCACGGAACATTGGGCAAGACAAATTCGCATCACGTAGATGCTGGGCCCGCAAACCGAGGGCGTAGGGTTTGTGACCAGGTCTCCGTCGCTCCGGTGCCCATAACTTTTGATCCGTAGGGAGTTACGCGGTGCAACGCATACCGTTGCAAAGCTCTCTGAGACCTCTGTGATGGGGGCAGCCAGCATGCTCGCTTTGCCCATTTTTGGAGCCCAAAATCGATCATTTTAATCTATTTTAGGCCACATTTCTTCTTTTGCTCTGTTTTTCCATCCCGTATAGTACGTCGTTAACTATTAAAAGGATGACAACCTAACTCGCGGGACATCAGAGGGCCGTTGAACTTGTCGATATCACGTCCTGCAAGCATGCTGCATTGTTTAAGCGGATGGGTTGTCGTTAGGCCCATTGGGCCTTTTCAATGGGCCATCTCTCTAAGCTGCGACTGTGAACAGTTAACACATAAAGAAATTGTGCCGTCAACATGACGGGTGCGATCATACCAGCACTAATTCACCGGATCCCATTAGAACTCCGAAGTTAAGCGTGCTTGGGCGAGAGTAGTACTAGGATGGGTGACGCCCTGGGAAGTCCTCGTATTGCACCCCTTTTCAATTTTTTTTGCCCTGGTTAGGGTTGCCAAGACACTTTATCCACCAAATCTCTATTACTGAATCCCACGGAACATTGGGCAAGACAACTTCGCTTCACATAGAGGATGGGCCTGCAAACCGAGGGCGTAGGGTTTGTGACCAAGTCTCTGTCGCTCCAGTGCCCTTAACTTCTAATCCGTAAGGAGTTACGCGGTGCATAGCATAACGTTGCAAAGCTCTCTGAGAGCTCTACGATGGAGGAAGCTAGCTTGCTTGCTGTGCCCATTTTTGGAGCCAAAATCGAACATTTTCATCAGTTTCAGGCCACTTTTCTTCTTTTTCTCTATTTTTCCATCCCGGATCGTACGTCGTGAACTGTTAAAAGGACGACAGCCTGACTCGCGGGACATCAGAGGACCCTACAACATATTGATATCACGTCTTGCGAGGATGCTGCGTTGTTGAAGCAGATAGGTTGTCGTTAAGCCCATTGGGCCTTTTGAATGGGCCATCTCTCTAGGCTGGGACTGTGAACCGTTAACTCATATAGGAATTGTGCCCTCAACAGGACGGGTGCGATCATACCAGCGCTAATGCACCGGATCCCATCAGAACTCCGAAGTTAAGCGTGCTTGGGCGAGAGTAGTACTAGGATGGGTGACCCCTTGGGAAGTCCTCGTGTTGCACCCCATTTTCAATTTTTTTTGCCCTGGTTAGGGTCGCCAAGATACTTTATCCACCAAATCTCTATTACTGAGTCCCACGGAACATTGGGCAAGACAACTTCGCTTCACGTAGAGGCTGGGCCCGAAAAACTGAGGGCGTAGGGTTTGTGACCAGGTCTCTGTCGCTCCGGTGCCCACAACTTTTGATCCGTAATGAGTTACGCGGCGCACAGCATACCATTGGAAAGCTCTCTCAGAGCTCTACGACGGTGGCAGCTAGCATGCCCGCTGTGCCCCTTTTTGGAGCCCAAAATCAAACGTTTTCATCTGTTTCAGTTCTATTTTCTTCTTTTGCTTTGTTTTTCCATCCCGTATCGTACGTCGTGAACTGTTAAAAGGACGACAACCTGACTCGCGGAATATCAGAGGGCCGTACAACGTGTCGATATCACATCCTGCAAGCATGTTGCGTTGTTTAAGCGGATGGGTTGTCGTTAGGCCCATTGGGCCTATTGAATGGGCCATCTCTCTAGGTTGCGACTGTGAACAGTTAACACATAAAGAAATTGTGCCGTCAACATGACGGGTGCGATCATACCAGCACTAATGCACCGGATCCCATCAGTACTCCGAAGTTAAGCGTGCTTGGGCGAGAGTAGTACTAGGATGGGTGACCCCCTGGGAAGTCCTCGTGTTACACCCCCTTTTCAATTTTTTTTGCCCCGGTTAGGGTTGCCAAGATACTTTATCCGCCAAATCTATATTACTGAATCCCAAGGAACATTAGGCAAGACAACTTCGCTTCACGTAGAGGCTGGGCCCGCAAACCGAGGGCGTAGGGTTTGTGACCAGGTCTCCGTCGCTCCGGTGCCAATAACTTTTAATCCGTAAGGTATTACACAGTGCACAGCATACCGTTGCAAAGCTCTCAGAGAGCTCTAAGATGGGGGTAGCCAGCTTGCTCGCTGTGCCCGTATTTGGTGCCCAAAATCGAACGTTTTCATCAGTTTCTGGCCGCTTTTCTTCTTTTCTCTATTTTTTCGTCCAAGATCGTACGTCGTGAACTGTTAAAAGAAGACAACCTGACTCGCGGGACATTAGAGGGCCCTACAATGTGTTGATATCACGTCCTGCGTGGAAGATGCGTTGTTGAAGCGGATGGGTTGTCGTTAAGCCCATTGGGCCTTTTGAATGGGCCATCTCTCTAGGCTGGGACTGTGAACTGTTAACACATATAGGAATTGTGCCATCAACATGACGGGTGCGATCAGAACTCTGAAGTTAACCGTGCTTGGGCGAGAGTGGTGCAAGGATGGGTGACCCCCTGAGAAGTCCTCGTGTTGCACCCCCTTTTCAAATTTTTTTGCCCTGGTTAGGGTTGCCAAGATACTTTATCCACCAAATCTCTATTACTGAATCCCATGGATCATTGGGCAAGACAACTTCGCTTCACGTAGAGGCTGGGCCCGCAAACCAAGGGTGTAGGGTTTGTGACCAGGTCTCCGTCTCTCCGGTGCCCATAACTTTTGTTCCGTAAGGCATTACGCGGAGTACAGCATACCGTTGCAAAGCTCTCTCAGAACTCTATGACGGGGGCAGCCAGCTTGCTGGCTGTGCCCGTTCTTGGAGCCCAAAATCGAACGTTTTCATTAGTTTCAGGCCACTCTTATTCTTTTGGGCTGTTTTTTCGTCCCGGATCATACGTTGTGAACTGTTAAAAGGACGACAACCTGACTCGCGGGACGTCGGAGGGCCCTACAACATGTCGATATAACATCTTCTGAGGTTGCTGCGTTGTTGAAGCTGATGGGTTGTCGTTAAGCCCATTGGGCCTTTTGAATGGGCCATCTTTCTAGGCTGGGACCGTGAACCGTTAACACATATAGGAATTGTGCCCTTAACATGACGGGTGCAATCATACCAGCACTAATGCACCGGATCCCATCAGAACTCCGAAGTTAAGCGTGCTTGGGCGAGAGTAGTAGTAGGATGGGTGACCCCGAGGGAAGTCCTCGTGTTGAACCTCCTTTTCAATTTTTTTTGCCCTGGTTAGGGTTGCCAAGATACTTTATCCACCTAATCTCTATTACTGAGTCCCACGGAACATTGGGAAAGACAACTTCACTTCACGTAGAGGCTGGGCCCGAAAAACCGAGGGCGTAGGGTTTGTGACCAGGTCTCTGTCGCTCCGGTGCCCATAACTTTTGATCCGTAATGAGTTACGCGGCGCACAGCATACCATTGGAAAGCTCTCTCAGAGCTCTACGACGGGGGCAGCTAGCATGCCCGCTGTAACCCTTTTTGGAGCCCAAAATCGAACGTTTTCATCTATTTCAGGCCAATTTTCTTCTTTTGCTTTGTTTTTCCATCCCGTATCGTACGTCGTGAACTGTTAAAAGGACGACAACCTGACTCGCGGAATATCAGAGGGCCGTACAACGTGTCGATATCACGTCCTACAAGCATGTTGCGTTGTTTAAGCGGATGGGTTGTCGTTAGGCCCATTGGGCCTATTGAATGGGCCATCTCTCTAGGTTGCGACTGTGAACAGTTAACACAAAAAGAAATTGTGCCGTCAACATGACGGGTGCGATCATACCAGCACTAATGCACCGGATCCCATCAGAACTCCGAAGTTAAGCGTGCTTGGGTGAGAGTAGTACTAGGATGGGTGACCCCCTGGGAAGTCGTCGTGTTACACACCCTTTTCAATTTTTTTTTGCCCCGGTTAGGGTTGCCAAGATACTTTATCCGCCAAATCTCTATTACTGAATCCCACGGAACATTGGGCAAGACAACTTCGCTTCACGTAGAGGCTGGGCCCGCAAACCGAGGGCGTAGGGTTTGTGACCAGGTCTCCGTCGCTCCGGTGCCAATAACTTTTAATCCGTAAGGTATTACACAGCGCACAGCATACCGTTGCAAAGCTCTCTGAGAGCTCTAAGACGGGGGTAGCCAGCTTGCTCACTGTGCCCGTATTTGGTGCCCAAAATCGAACATTTTCATCAGTTTCTGGCCGCTTTTCTTCATTTCTCTGTTTTTTCGTCCAGGATCGTACGTCGTGAACTGTTAAAAGACGACAACCTGACTCGCGGGACATCAGAGGGCCTACAATGTGTTGATATCACGTCCTGCGTGGAAGATACGTTGTTGAAGCGGATGGGTTGTCGTTAGGCCCATTGGGCCTTTTGAATGGGCCATCTCTCTAGGCTGGGACTGTGAACTATTAACACATATAGGAATTGTGCCATCAACATGACGGGTGCGATCATACCAGTACTAATGCACCGGATCACATCAGAACTCTGAAGTTAACCGTGCTTGGGCGAGAGTGGTGCAAGGATAGGTGACCCCCTGGGAAGTCCTCGTGTTGCACCCCCTTTTCAAATTTTTTTGCCCTGGTTAGGGTTGCCAAGATACTTTATCCACCAAATCTCTATTACTGAATCCCACGGAACATTGGGCAAGAAAACTTCGCTTCACGTAGAGGCTGGGCCCGCAAACCGAGGGTGTAGGGTTTGTGACCAGGTCTCCGTCCCTCCGGTGCCCATAACTTTTGATCCGTAAGGCATTATGCGGAGCACAACATACCGTTGCAAAGCTCTCTCAGACCTCAATGACGGGGGCAGCCAGCTTGCTGGCTGTGCCCGTTCTTGGAGCCCAAAATCGAACGTTTTCATCAATTTCAGGCCACTCTTATTCTTTTGCGTTGTTTTTTCATCCCGGATCATACGTTGTGAACTGTTCAAAGGACGACAACCTGACTCGCGGGACGTCAGAGGGCCCTACAACATGTCAATATAACATCTTCTGAGGTTGCTGCGTTGTTGAAGCTGATGGGTTGTCGTTAAGCCCATTAGGCCTTTTGAATGGGCCATCTTTCTAGGCTGGGACCGTGAACCGTTAACACATATAGGAATTGTGCCCTTAACATGACTGGTGCAATCATACCAGCACTAATGCACCGGATCCCATCAGAACTCCGAAGTTAAGCGTGCTTGGGCGAGAGTAGTAGTAGAATGGGTGACCCCGTGGGAAGTCCTCGTGTTGAACCTCCTTTTCAATTTTTTTTGCCCTGGTTAGGGTTGCCAAGATACTTTATCCACCTAATCTCTATTACTGAGGTCCACGGAACATTGGGAAAGACAACTTCACTTCACGTAGAGGCTGGGCCCGAAAAACCGAGGGCGTAGGGTTTGTGACCAGGTCTCTGTCGCTCCGGTGCCCATAACTTTTGATCCGTAATGAGTTACGCGGCGCACAGCATACCATTGGAAAGCTCTCTCAGAGCTCTACGACGGGGGCTGCTAGCATGCCCGCTGTGCCCCTTTTTGGAGCCCAAAATCGAACGTTTTCATCTGTTTCAGTCCAATTTTCTTCTTTTGCTTTGTGTTTCCATCCCGTATCGTACGTCGTGAACTGTTAAATGGACGACAACCTGACTCGCGGAACATCAGAGGGCCGTACAACGTGTCGATATCATGTCCTGCAAGCATGTTGCGTTGTTTAAGCAGATGGGTTGTCGTTAGGCCCATTGGGCCAATTGAATGGGCCATCTCTCTAGGTTGCGAATGTGAACAGTTAACACATAAAGAAATTGTGCCGTCAACATGACGGGTGCGATCATACCAGCACTAATGCACCGGATCCCATCAGAACTCCGAAGTTAAGCGTGCTTGGGTGAGAGTAGTACTAGGATGGGTGACCCCCTGGGAGGTCCTCGTGTTACACCCCCTTTTCAATTTTTTTTGCCCCGGTTAGGGTTGCCAAGATACTTTATCCGCCAAATCTCTATTACTGAATCCCACGGAACATTGGGCAAGACAACTTCGCTTCACGTAGAAGCTGGGTCCGCAAACCGAGGGCGTAGGGTTTGTGACCAGGTCTCCGTCGCTCCGGTGCCATTAACTTTTAATCTGTAAGGTATTACACAGCGCACAGCATACCGTTGCAAAGCTCTCTGAGAGCTCTAAGACGGGGGTAGCCAGCTTGCTCGCTGTGCCCGTATTTGGTGCCCAAAATCGAACGTTTTCATCAGTTTCTGGCCGCTTTTCTTCTTTTCTCTATTTTTTCGTCCAGGATCGTACGTCGTGAACTGTTAAAAGACGACAACCTGACTTGCGGGACATTAGAGGGCCCTACAATGTGTTGATATCACGTCCTGCGTGGAAGATGCGTTGTTGAAGCGGATGGGTTGTCGTTAAGCCCATTGGGCCTTTTGAATGGGCCATCTCTCTAGGCTGGGACTGTGAACTGTTAACGCATATAGGAATTGTGCCATCAACATGACGGGTGCGATCATACCAGCACTAATGCACCGGATCACATCAGAACTCTGAAGTTAACCGTGCTTGGGCGAGAGTGGTGCAAGGATGGGTGACCCCCGGAGAAGTCCTCGTGTTGCACCCCCTTTTCAAATTTTTTTGCCCTGGTTAGGGTTGCCAAGATACTTTATCCACCAAATCTCTATTACTGAATCCCACGGAACATTGGGCAAGACAACTTCGCTTCACGTAGAGGCTGGGCCCGCAAACCGAGGGTGTAGGGTTTGTGACCAGGTCTCCGTCTCTCCGGTGCCCATAACTTTTGATCCGTAAGGCATTACGCGGAGCACAGCATACCGTTGCAAAGTTCTCTCAGACCTCTATGACGGGGGCAGCCAGCTTGCTAGCTGTGCCCGTTCTTGGAGCCCAAAATCGAACGTTTTCATTAGTTTCAGGCCACTCTTATTCTTTTGCGCTGTTTTTTCGTCCCTGATCATACGTTGTGAACTGTTAAAAGGACGACAACCTGACTCGCGGGACGTCAGAGGGCCCTACAACATGTCGATATAACATCTTCTGAGGTTGCTGCGTTGTTGAAGCTGATGGGTTGTCGTTAAGCCCATTGGGCCTTTTGAATGGGCCATCTTTCTAGGCTTGGACTGTGAACCGTTAGCACAAATAGGAATTGTGCCCTTAACATGACGGGTGCAATCATACCAGCACTACTGTACCGGATCCCATCAGAACTCCGAAGTTAAGCGTGCTTGGGCGAGAGTAGTAGTAGCATAGGTGACCACGTGGGAAGTACTCGTGTTGAACCTCCTTTTCAATTTTTTTTGCCCTGGTTTGGGTTGCCAAGATACTTTATCCACCTAATCTCTATTACTGAGTCGCACAGAACATTGGGAAAGACAACTTCACTTCACGTAGAGGCTGGGCCCGATAAACCGAGGGCGTAGGGTTTGTGACCAGGTCTCCGTCGTTCTGGTGCCCATAACTTTTGATCCGTAATGAGTTACGCAGTGCACAACATACCGTTGCAAAGCTCTCTGAGAGCTCTACTATGGGGGCAGCGAGTATGCTCGCTGTGCCCCTTTCTGGAGCCCAAATTCGAACGTTTCCATCAGTTTCAGGCCACTTTTCTTCTTTTGCTCTGTTTTTCCGTCCCGGATCGTACGTCGTGAATTGTTAAAAGGATGACAACCTGACTCGCGGGAAATCAGAGGGCCCTACAACGTGTCGATATCACGTCTTCCAAGCATGCTGTGTTGTTGTAGCGGACTGGTTGTCGTTAAGCACATTGGGCCTTTTGAATGGGCCATCTCTCTAGGCTGGGACTGTGAGTAGTTAACACATAAATGAATTGTGCCCTCAACATGACCCCGAAGTTAAGCGTGCTTGGGTGAAAGTAGTACTAGGATGGGTGACTACCTAGGAAGTCCTCGTGTTGCACCGCCTTTTCAATTTTTTTTGCCCTGGTTTGGGTTGCCAAGATACTTTATCCACCAAATCTCCATGACTGAATTCCATGGAACATTGGGCAAGACAACTTCGCTTGACGTAGAGGCTGGTCCCGCGAACCGAGGGCGTAGGGTTTGTGACCAGGTCTCCGTCGCTCCGGTGCCTCTAACTTTTGATCTGTAAGGAGTTACGCGACATACAGCATACCGTTGCAAAGCTCTCTGAGACCTCTACAACAGGGGCAACTAGCTTGCAGCTGTCCCCCTTTTTGGAGCCCAAATTCGAACGTTTGCATCCGTTTTAGGCCGCTTTTCTTCTTTTGCTCTGTTTTTTCATCCCGGATCGTACGTCGTGAACTGTTAAAAGGATTACAACATGACTCATGGGACATCAGAGGGCCCTACAACGTGTCGATATCACGTCTTCCAAGCATGCTGCGTTGTTGAAGCGGACGGGTTGTCGTTAAGCCCATTGGGCCTTTTGAATGGGCCATCTCTCTAGGCTGGGACTGTGAACAGTTAACACATAAAGGAATTGTGCCCTCAACATGACAGGTGCGATCATACCAGCACTAATGCACCAGATCCCATCAGAACTCCGAAGTTAAGCGTGCTTGGGCGAGAGTAGTATTAGGATGGGTGACCACTTGGGAAGTCCACGTGTTGCACCCCATTTTCAATTTTTTTTGCCCTGGGTAGGGTTGCCACGATACTTTATCTACCAAATCTCTATTACTGAATCCCACAAAACATTGGGCAAGACAACTTCGCTTCACGTAGGGCTGGGCCCGCAAACCGAGGGCGTAGGGTTTGTGACCATGTTTCCGTTGATCCGGTGCCAATAACTTTTGATCCATAAGGAGTTACGCGGCGCACAGCATACCGTTGCAAACCTCTCAAAGACCTCTATGATGGGGGTAGCCAGTTTGCTCAATGTGCCCCTTTTTGGAGCTCAAACTGGAAAGTTTTCATCATTTTTAGGCCACTTTTCTTCTTTTGCTCTGTTTTTTCGTCTAGGATCGTATGTCGTGAACAGTTAAAAGGACGACAATCTGACTCGCGGGACATCAGAGGGCCCTACATTGTGTTGATATCACGTCCTGCGAGGATGATGCGTTGTTGAAGCGGATGGGTTGTCGTTAAGCCTATTGGGCCTTTTGAATGGGCCATCTCTCTAGGCTGGGACTGTGAACCATTAACACATATAGGAATTGTGCCCTCAACATGACTGGTGTGTTCATACCAGCACTAATGCACTGGATCCCATCAGAACTCCGAATTTAAGCGTGCTTGGGCGAGAGTAGTGCAAGGATGGGTTACCCCCTGGGAAGTCCTCTTGCTGCACCTCCTTTTCAATTTTTTTTGCCCTGGTTAGGGTTGCCAAGATAATTTATCCACCAAATCTCTATTACTGAATCCCACGGAACATTGGGCAAGACAACTTTGCTTCATGTAGAGGCTGGGCCCGTAAACCGAGGGCATAGGGTTTGTGACCAGGTCTCCGTCGCTCCAGTGCCCATAACTTTTGATTCGTAAGGAGTTATGCGGCGCACAGCATACCGTTGCAAAGCTGTCTGAGACCTCTATGACCGGAGCAGCCAACTTGCTCGCTGTGCCCCTTTTTGGAGCCCAAAATCGAACGTTTCCATCAGTTTTGGGCCAGTTTTCTACTTTTTCTTTGTTTTTTCATCCCGGATCGTACGTCGTGAACTGTTAAAAGGATGACAATGTGACTTGTGGGACATCAGAGGGCCCTACAACGTGTCGATATCACGTCTTCCAAGCATGCTGCGTTGTTGAAGCGGACGGGTTGTCGTGAAGCCCATTGGGCCTTTTGAATGGGCCATCTCTCCAGGCTGGGACTGTGAACCGTTAACACATATAGGAATTGTGCCCTCAACATGACGGGTGTGATCATACCAGCACTAATGTAACGGATCCCATCAGAACTCCGAAGTTAAGCGTGCTTGGGCGAGAGTAGTACTAGGATGGGTGACCCCCTGTGAAGTCCTCGTGTTGCACCTCCTTTTCAATATTTTTTGCCCTGGTTTGGGTTGCCAAGATACTTTATCCACCAAATCTCTATTACTGAATCCCACGGAACATTGGGCAAGACAACTTCGCTTCACGTAGGGGTTGGGCCCGCAAACCGAGGGCGTAGGGTTTGTGACCAGGTTTCCGTCGCTCCGGTGCCCATAACTTTTGATCCGTAAGGAGTTACACGGCGCACAGCATACCGTTGCAAAGCTCTCTGAGAGCTCTACGACGGGGGCAGCCAGCATGCTTGCTGTGCCAGTTTTTGGAGCTCTAAATCGAACGTTTTCATCAGTTTCAGGCCACTTTTCTTCTTTTGCTCTGTTTCTCTATCCCGGATCATACGTTGTGAACTGTTAAAAGGACGACAACCTAACTCGCGGGACGTCAGATGGCCCTACAACATGTCGATATAACGTCTTCTGTGGTTGCTGCGTTGTTGAAGCGGATGGGTTGTCGTTAAGCCAATTGGGCCTTTTGAATGGGCCATCTCTCTAGGCTGGGACTGTGAACCGTTAACACATGTAGGAATTGTGCCCTCAACATGACGGGTGCGATCATACTAGCACTAATGCAACGGATCCCATCAGAACTCCGAAGTTAAGCGTGCTTGGGCGAGAGTAGTACTAGGATGGGTGACCCCTTGTGAAGTCCTCGTGTTGCACCCCCTTTTCAATTTTTTTTGCCCCGGTTTGGGTTGCCAAGATACTTTATCCACCAAATCTCTATTATTGAATCCCACGGAACATTGGGCAAGACAACTTCGCTTCACGTAGGGGCTGGGCCCGCAAACCGAGGGCGTAGAGTTTGTGACCAGGTCTCCGTCGCTCCGGTGCCCATAACTTTTGATCCGTAAGGAGTTACGCGGCGCACAGCATACCGTTGCAAAGCTCTCGGAGACCTCTACGACGGGGGCAGCCAGCATGCTTGCTGTTCCAGTTTTTGGAGCTCTAAATCGAACGTTTTCATCAAAATTCGGTCCACTTTTCTTCTTTTGCTCTGTTTTTCCGTCCCGGATCATACGTTGTGAACTGTTGAAAGGACGACAACCTAACTCGCAGGACGTCAGATGGCCCTACAACATGTCGATATAACATCTTCTGAGGTTGCTGCGTTGTTGAAGCGGATGGGTTGTCGTTAAGCCCATTGGGCCTTTTGAATGGGCCATCTCTCTAGGCTGGGACTGTGAACCGTTAACACATATAGGAATTGTGACCTCAACATGACGGGTGCGATCATACTAGCACTAATGCAACGGATCCCATCAGAACTCCGAAGTTAATCGTGCTTGGGCGAGAGTAGTACTAGGATGGGTGACCCCCTGTGAAGTCCTCGTGTTGCACCCCCTTTTCAATTTTTTTTGCCCCGGTTTGGGTTGCCAAGATAATTTATCCACCAAATCTCTATTACTGAATCCCACGGAACGTTGGGCAAGACAACTTCGCTTCACGTAGGGGCTGGGCCCGCAAACGGAGGGCGTAGGGTTTGTGACCAGGTCTCCGTCGCTCCGGTGCCCATAACTTTTGATCCGTAAGGAGTTACGCGGCGCACAGCATACCGTTGCAAAGCTCTCTGAGACCTCTACGACAGGGGCAACCAGCATGCTTGCTGTGCCAGTTTTTGGAGCTCTAAATCGAACGTTTTCATCAGTTTTGGGCCACATTTCTTCTTTTGCTCTGTTTTTCCGTCCCGGATCATACGTTGTGAACTGTTAAAAGGATGACAACCTGACTCACGGGACGTCAGAGGGCTATACAACGTGTCGATATAACGTCTTCCGAGGTTGCTTCGTTGTTGAAGCTGATGGGTTTTCGTTAAGCTCATTGGGCCATTTGAATAGGCCATCGCTCTAGGCTGGGACTGTGAACCGTTAGCACATATAGGAATTGTGCCCTCAACATGACGGGTGCGATCATACCAGCACTAATGCAACGAATCGCATTAGAACTCCGAAGTTAAGTGTGCTTAGGAGAGAGTAGTACTAGGATGGGTGACCACTTGGGAAGTCCTCGTGTTGCACCCCCTTTTCAATTTTTTTTGCCCTGGTTAGGGTTGCCAAGATACTTTATCCAACAAATCTCTATTACTGAATCCCACGGAACATTGGGCAAGACAACTTCGCTTCACGTAGAGGCTGGGCCCGCAAACCTAGGGCGTAGGGTTTGTAACCAGGTCTGAGTCACTCCGGTGCCCATAACTTTTGATCCGTAAGGAGTTACGCGGCGCACAACATACCGTTGCAAAGCTCTCTGAGAGCTCTATGACGGGGGCTGCCAGCTTGCTCGCTGTGCCCATTTTTGGTGCCCAAAATCGAACGTCTTCTTCAGTTTCAGGCCGCTTTTCTTCTTTTGCTCTGTTTTTCCGTCCAAGATCGTACGTCGTGAAAAGTTAAAAGGACGACAACCTGACTCGCGGGACATCAGAGGGCCCTACAATGTGTTGATATCACGTCCGGCGAGGATGCTGCATTTTTTAAGCGGATGGGTTGTGGTTCAGCCCATTGGTCCTATTGAATGGGCCATCTCTCTAGGCTGGGACTGTGAACTGTTAACACATATAGGAATTGTGCCCTCAACATGACTGGTGCGATCATACCAGTACTAATGCATCGAATCCCATCAAAACTCCGAAGTTAAGTGTGCTTGGGCGAGAGTAGTGCAAGGATGGGTGACCCCCTAAAAATTCCTCGTGTTGCACCCCTTTTTAATTTTTTTTGCCCTGTTTAGGGTTTCCAAGATACTTTATCCAACAAATCTCTATTACTGAATCCCACGGAACATTGAGCAAGACAACTTCGCTTCACGTGGAAGCTGGGCCCGCAAACCGAGGGCGTAGGGTTTGTGACTAGGTCTCCGTCACTCTGGTGCCCATAACTTTTGATCCGTAAGGAGCTATGCGGCGCAAAGCATACCGTTGCAAAGCTCTCTGAAACCTCTACAACGATGGCAGCCAGCTTGCTCACAGTGCCCGTTTTTGGAGCCCAAAATCGTACTTTTTCATCAGTTTCAGGCCACTTTTCTTCTTTTTCTCTGTTTTTCCGTCCCGAATCATACGTTGTGAATTGTTAAAAGGACAACAACCTGACTCGCGGGATGTCAGAGGGCCCTACAACGTGTCGATATAACGTCTTGCGAGGTTGCTGCGTTGTTGAAGCGGATGGGTTGTTGTTAAGCCCATTGGGCCTTTTGAATGGGCCATCTCTCTAGGTTGGGACTGTGAACCGTTAACACATATTGGAATTGTGCCCTCAACATGACGGGCACGATCATACTAGCACTAATGCATTGGATCCCATCAGAACTCCAAAGTTAAGCTCACTTGGGCGAGAGTAGTATTAGAATGGGTGACCCCCTGGGAAGTCCTCGTGTTGCACCCCCTTTTCAATTTTTTTCCCCTGGTTAGGGTTGCCAAGATACTTTATCCACCAAATCTCTATTACTGAATCCCACGGAACATTGGGAAAGACAACTTCGCTTCACGTAGAGGCTGGGCCCAATAAACCAAGGGCGTAGGGTTTGCGACCAGGTCTCCGTCGCTCCGGTGCCCATAACTTTTGATCCATAAGGAGTTACGCGGCGCAGAGCATACCGTTTCAAATCTCTCTGAGATCACTGTGACGGGGGCAGCTAGCATGCTCGCCATGCCAGTTTTTGGAGCCCAAAATCAAACGTTTTCATCAGTTTCAGGCCACTTTTCTTATTTTGCTCTATTTTTCCATCCCGGATCGTACGTCGTGAACTGTTAAAAGGACAACAACCTGACTCGCGGGACATCAGAGGGCCCTACAACGTGTCGATATCACGTCTTACAAGCATGCTGCATTGTTGAAGCGGATGGGTTGTCGTTAAGCCCATTGGGCCTTTTTAATGGGCCATCTCTCTAGGCTGGGACTGTGAACAGTTAACACATAAAGGAATTGTGCCCTCAACATGACGGGTGCGATCATACCAGAATTAATGCACCGAATCCCATCAGAACTCCGAAGTTAAGCTTGCTTGTGCGCGAGTATTACTAGGATGGTTGACCCCTTGGGAAATCCTTGTGTTGTACCCACTTTTCAATTTTTTTTGCCCTGGCTAGGGTTGCCAAGATACTTTATCCCCAAATCTCTATTACTGAGTCCCACGGAACATTGGGCAAGACAACTTCGCTTCACGTAGAGGCTGGGCCCGATAAACCGAGGGCGGAGGGTTTGTGACTAGGTCTCCGTCGCTCCGGTGCCCATGACTCTTGATCCGTAATGAGTTACGTGGCGCACAGCATACCGTTGCAAAACTCTCTGAGAGCTCTACGACGGGGGCAGCCAGCATGCTCGCTATGCCCCTTTTTGGAGCCGAAAATCGAACGTTTTCATCAGTTTCAGGCCACTTTTCATCTTTTACTCTGTTTTTATGTCCCGGATCGTACGTTGTGAAATGTTAAAAATACGACAACCTGACTCTTGGTACATTAGAGGGCCCTACAACGTATCGACAGCACGTCTTCCAAGCATGCTACGTTGTTGAAGCTGATGGGTTATCGTTACGCCCATGGGGCCTTTTGAAAGGGCCATCTCTCTAGGCTGGGACTGTGAACTGCTAACAAATAAAGGAATTGTGACCTCAACATGATGGGTGCGGTCATACCATCACTAATGCACTGGATCCCATCAGAACTCCGAAGTTAATCGTGCTTGGGCGAGAGTGGTACTAGGATGGGTGACCACCTGGGAAGTCCTCGTGTTGCACCCCCTTTTCAATTTTTTTTGCCCTGGTTAGGGTTACCAAGATACTTTATCCACCAAATCTCTATTACTGAATCGCACGGAACATTGGGCAAGACAACTTCGCTTCACGTAGAGGCTGGGCCTGCAAACCGAGGGCGTTGTGTTTGTGACCAGGTCTCCGTCGCTCCGGTGCCCATAACTTTTGATCCGTAAGGAGTTACGCGGCGCACATCATACCGTTGCAAAGCTCTCTCAAAGCTCTACGACGGGGGTAGCCATCTTGCTCGCTGTGCCCCTCTTTGATGCCCAAAATCGAACGTTTTCATTAGTTTCAGGCCGCTTTTCTTCTTTTGCTCTGTTTTTCCATCCAGGATCGTACGTCGTGAACTGTTAAAAGGACGACAACCTGACTCGCGGGACAACAGAGGGCCCTACAATGTGTTGATATCATGTTCTGCGAGGATGCTGCATTATTGAAGCGGATGGGTTGTCGTTAAGCCCATTGGGCCTTTTGAATGGGCCATCTCTCTAGGCTGGGACTGTGAACCGTTAACACATATAGGAATTGTGCCCTCAACATGAGGGGTGTGACCATACCAGCACTAATGCACCGGATCCCATCAGAACTCCGAAGTTAAGCATGCTTGGGCAAGAGTAGTGCAACGATAGGTGACCCCCAGGGAAGTCCTCGTGTTGCACCCCATTTTCAATTTTTTTTGCCCTGGTTAGGGTTGCCAAGATACATTATCCACCAAATCTCTATCACTAAATCCCACGGAACATTGGGCAAGACAACTTCGCTTCACGTAGAGGCTGGGCCCGCAAACCGAGGGCATAGGGTTTGTGACCAGGTCTCCATTGCTCCGGTGCCCATAACTTTTGATCCGAAAGGAGTTACGCGGCGAACAGCATACTGTTGCGAAACTCTCTGAGACCTCTACGACGGGGGCAGCCAGCTTGCTCGATGTGCCCATTTTTGGAGCCCAAAATCGAACGTTTTCATCATTTTCAGGCCACTTTTCTTCTTTTGCTCTGTTTTTCCATCCCTGATCATACGTTGTGAACTGTTAAAAGGAGACAACCTGACTCACGGGATGTCAGAGGGCCCTACAATGTGTCGATATAACGTCTTCCGAGGTTGCTACGTTGTTGAAGCGGATGGGTTGTCGTTAAGCCCATTGGGCCTTTTGAATGGGCCATCTCTCTAGGCTGGGACTGTGAACCGTTAACACATTTAGGAGTTGTGCCCTCAACATGACAGGTGCGATCATACCAGCACTAATGCACCGGATCCCATCAAAACTCTGAAGGTAAGCGTGCTTGGGCGAGAGTAGTACTAGGATGGGTGACCTCCTGGGAAGTCCTCGTGTTGCACCCCCTTTTCAATTTTTTTTGCCCAGGTTAGGGTTGCCAAGATACTTTATCCACCAAATCTCTTTTATTGAATCCGACAGAACATTGGGCAAGACAACTTCGCATCACGTAGAGGCTGGGACCGATAAACCGAGGGCGTAGGGTTTGTGACTAGGTCTCCGTCGCTCCGGTGCCCATAACTTTTGATCCGTAAGGAGTTACGCGGCGCACAGCATACCGTTGCAAAGCTCTCTGAGAGCACTACGAAGGGGCCAGCCAGCTTGTTCGCTCTGCCTATTTTTGGAGCCCAAAATCGAACGTTTTCATCAGTTTTATACCAATTTTCTTCTTTTGCTCTGTTTTTTTGTCCCGGATCATATGTTGTGAACTGTTCAAAGGACGACAACCTGACTTGCGGTACGTCAGAGGGACCTACAACGTGTCGATATAATGTCTTGCGAGGATGCTGCATTGTTGAAGAGGATGGGTTGTCGTTAAGCCCATTGGGCCTTTTGAATGGGCCATCTCTCTTGGCTGGGATTGTGAACCGTTAACAGATATAGGAATTGTACCCTCAACATGATGGGTGCGATCATACCAGTACTAATGCACCGGATCCCATCAGAACTCCGAAGTTAAGCGCTCTTGGGCGAGAATAGTACTAGAATGTGTGACCCCCTGGGAAGTCCTCGTGTTGCACCCCCTTTTCAATATTTTTTGCCCTGGTTAGGGTTGCCAAGATACTTTATCCACCAAATCTCTATTCCTGAATCCCATGGAACATTGGGCAAGACAACTTCGCTTCACGTAAAGGCTGGGCCTGATAAACCGAGGGCGTAGGGTTTGTGACCAGGTCTCCGTTGCTCCGGAGCCCATAACTTTTGATCCGTATGGAGTTACGCGGCGCACAAGATACCGTTGCAAAGCTCTCTGAGAGCTCTACGACGGGGGTAGCCAGCTTGCTCGCTGTGCCCATTTTTGGTGATCAAAATCGAACGTTTTCATCAATTTCAGGCCGCTTTTCTTCTTTTGCTCTGTTTTTCCGTCCAGGATCGTACGTCGTGAACTGTTAAAAGGACGACAACCTGACTCGTGGGACATCAGAGTGCCCTACAAAGTGTTGATATCACGTCCTGCGAGGAGCTACGTTGTTGAAGCGGATAGGTTGTCGTTAAGCCCATTGGGCCTTATGAATGGGCCATCTCTCTAGGCTGGGACTGTGAACCGTTAACAAATATAGGAATTGTGCCCTCAAAATGATGGGAGCGATCATACCAGCAATAATGCACCGGATCCCATCAGAACACCGAAGTTAAGCGTGCTTGGGCGAGAGTAGTATTAGAATGGGTGACCCCCTGGAAAGTCCTCGTGTTGCACCCCCTTTTCAATTTTTTTTGCACTGGTTAGGGTTGCCAAGATACTTTATCTACCAAATCTCTATTACTGAATCCCATCAGAACTTCGAAGTTAAGCGTGCTTGGGCGAGAGTAGTGCAAGGATGGGTGACCCCCCTGAGAAGTCCTCGTGTTGCACCCCTTTTCAATTTTTTTTGCCCTGGTTATGGTTGCCAAGATACTTTATCCACCAAATCTCTATTATTGAATCCCACGGAACATTGGGCAAGACAACTTCGCTTCACGTAGAGGCTGGACCTGCAAATCGAGGGCGTAGGGTTTGTGACCAGGTCTCCGTCGCTCTGGTGCCCATAACTTTTGATCCGTAAGGAGTTACACGGTGCACAGCATACCGTTCCAAAGCTCTCTGAGACCTCTACGACGGGGCAGCCAGTTTGCTCGCTATGCTCATTTTTGGAGCCCAAAATTGAACGTTTTCATCAGTTTCAGGCCATTTTTCTTCTTTTGCTCTGTTTTTTCATCTCAGATCATACGTTGTGAACTGTTAAAAGGACGACAACCTGACTCGCTGGACGTTAGATGGCCTACAACGTGTCGATATAACATCTTCCGAGGTTGCTACGTTGTTGAAGTGGATGGGTTGTCGTTAAGCCCATTGGCCTTTTGAATGGGCCATCTCTCTTGGCTGGGACTGTGAACCATTAACACATATAGGAATTGTGCCCTCAACATGACGGGTGCGATCATACCAGCACTAATTCACCGGATCCCATCAGAACTCCGAAGTTAAGCGTGCTCGGGCGAGAGTAGTACTTGGATGGGTGACCCCGTGGGAAGTCCCTCTGTTCCACCCCCTTTTTAATTTTTTTTGCCCTGGTTAGGGTTGCCAAGATACTTTATCCACCAAATCTCTATTACTGAATCCCATGGAACATTGGGCAAGACAACATCGCTTCACGTAAAGGCTGGGCCCTATAAAACAAGGGCGTAGGGTTTGTGACCAGGTCTCCGTCGCTGCGGTGCCCATAACTTTTGATCCGTAAGGAGTGACGCGGCGCACAGCACACCTTTGCAAAGCTCTCTGAGATCTCGACGACGGGGGCAGCCAGCTTGCTCGCTGTGCCGATTTTTGGTGCCCAAAATCGAACGTTTTCATCAGTTTCAGGCCGCTTTTCTTCTTTTGCTCTGTTTTTTCATCCAGGATCGTACGTCGTGAACTGTTTAAAGGACGACAACCTGACTCGCAGGACATCAGAGGGCCCTACAATGTGTTGATATCATGTCCTGCGAAGAGCTACGTTGTTGAAGCGGATGGGTTGTCGTTACGCCCATTGTGCCTTTTGAATAGGCCATCTCTCTAGGCTGGAACTATGAACCGTTAACACATATAGGAATTGTGCCTTCAACATGACGGGTGCGATCATACCAACACTAATGCACCAGATCCCATCAGAACTTCGAAGTTAAACGTGCTTGGGCGAAAGTAGTACTAGGATAAGTGACCACTTGGGAAGTCCTCGTGTTGCACCCCATTTTCAATTTTTTTTGCCCTAGTTAGGGTTGCCAAGATACTTTATCCACCAAATCTCTATGACTGAATCCCACGGAACATTGGGCAAGACAACATCGCTTCACGTAGAGGCTGGGCCCGCAAACCGAGGGCGTAGGATTTGTGACTAGGTCTCCGTCGCTCCGGTGCCCATAACTTTTGATCCATAAGGAGTGACGAGGTGCACAGCATACCGTTGCAAAGCTCTCTGAGATTCTACGACCGGGGCAGCAAGCTTGCTCGTTGTGCCATTTTTGGTGACCAAAATCGAACGTTTTCATCAGTTTCAGTCCACTTTTCTTCTTGTGCTACGTTTTTCCGTCCCTGATCGTACGTTGTGAACTGTTAAAAGGATGACAACTTGACTCGCGGGACATCAGAGGGCCTTACAACGTGACGATATCACGTCTTCCAAGCATACTACGTTGTTGAAGCGGACGGGTTATCGTTAAGCCCATTGGGCCTTTTGAATGGGACATCTCTCTAGGCTGGGACTGTGAACAGTTAACACATAAAGGAATTGTGCCCTCAACATGACGGGTGCAATCATACCAGCACTAATGCATCGGATCCCATTAGAACTTCGTAGTTAAGCGTGCTTGGGCGAGAGTAGTGCAAGGATGGGTGACCCCCTGAGAAGTCCTCATGTTGCACCCCCTTTTCAATTTTTTTTGCCTTGGTTATGGTTGCCAATATACTTTATCCACCAAATCTCTATTACTGAATCCCATGGAACATTGGGCAAGACAACTTTGTTTCACGTAAATGCTGGGCCCGATAAACCGAGGGCGTAGGGTTTGTGACCAGGTCTCCGTCGCTCCGGTGCCCATAACTTTTGATCCGTAAGGAGTGACGCGGCGCACAGCATACCGTTAAAAAGCTCTCTTAGAGCTCTACGACGGGGACAGCCAGCTTGCTCGTTGTGCACATTTTTGGAGCCCAAAATTGAACATTTTCATCAATTTCAAGCCACATTTTTTCTTTTGCTCTGTTTTTCGGTCCCGGATCATACGTTGTGAATTGTTAAAATGACGACAACATGACTCGCGGAACATCAAAAGGACCTACAACGTGTAGATATAACATCTTGCGAGGATGTTGCGTTGATGAAGTGGATGGGTTGTCCTTAAGCCCATTGGGCCTTTTGAATGGGCCATTTCTCTAGGCTGGGTTTGTGAACAGTTAACACATATAGGAATTGTGCCCTCAACATGACGGGTACGATCATACCATCACTAATTCACTAGATCCCATTAGAACTCCGAAGTTAAGCGTGCTCGGGCGAGAGTAGTACTAGGATGGGTGACCCCTTGGGAAGTCCTCGTGTTGCACCCCCTTTTCAATTTTTTTTGCCCTGGTTAGGGTTGCCAAGATACTTTATCCACCAAATCTCTATTACTGAATCCCATGGAACATTGGGCAAGACAACTTCGCTTCACGTAAAGGCTGGGCCCGATAAACCGAGGGCGTAGGGTTTGTGACCAGGTCTCCGTCGCTCCGGTGCCCATAACTTTTGATCCGTAAGGAGTGACGCGGTGCACAGCATACCGTTGCAAAGATCTCTGAGAGCTCTACGACGGGGGCAGCCTACTTGCTCGTTGTGCCCATTTTCGGTGCCCAAAATCGAATGTTTTCATCAGTTTCAAGCCACTTTTCTTTGTTTACTCTGTTTTTCCATCCCGGATCGTACGTCGTGAACTGTTAAAAGGACGACAGCCTGACTCGCGGGACATCAAGCGCCCTACAACGTGTCGATATCACGTCTTCCATGCATGCTATGTTGTTGAAGCGGACGGGTTGTCGTTAAGCCCATTGGGCCATTTGAATGGCTCATCTCTCTAGGCTGGGACTGTGAGCAGTTAACACATAAAGCAATTGTGCCCTCAACATGACGGGTGCGATCATACCAGTACTAATGCACTGAATCCCATCAGAACTTCGAAGTTAAGCGTGCTTGGGCGAGAGTAGTGCAAGGATGGGTGACCCCCCTGAGAAGTCCTCGTGTTGCACTCCTTTTTCAATTTTTTTTGCCCTTGTTATGGTTGCCAAGATACTTTATCCACCAAATCTCTATTACTGAATCACACGGAACATTGGGCAAGACAACTTCACTTCACGTAGAGGCTGGGCCCGCAAATCAAGGGCGTAGGGTTTGTGACCAGGTCTCCGTCGCTCCGGTGCCCATAACTTTTGATCTGTAAGGAGTTACACGGTGCACAGCATACCGTTCCAAAGCTCTCTGAGACCTCTACGACGGGGGCAGCCAGTTTGCTCGCTATGCTAGTTTTTGGAGCCCAAAATTGAACATTTTCATCAGTTTCAGGCCATTTTTCTTCTTTTGCTCTGTTTTTCTGTCTCATATCATACGTTGTGAACTGTTAAAAGGACGACAACCTGACTCGCGGGACGTAAGAGGGCCTACAGCGTGTCGATATAACGTCTTACGAGGTTGCTGCGTTGTTGAAGTGGATGGGTTGCCGTTAAGCCCATTGGGCCTTTTGAATGGGCCATCTCTCTTGGCTGGGACTGTGAACCATTAACACAAATAGGAATTGTGCCCTCAACATGACGGGTGCGATCATACCAGCACTAATACACAGGATCCCAACAGAACTCCGAAGTTAAGCGTGCTCGTGCGAGAGTAGTACTAGGATGGGTGACCCCTGGGAAGTCCTCGTGTTGCACCCCCTTTTTAATTTTTTTTGCCCTGGTTAGTGTTGCCAAGATACTTTATCCACCAAATCTCTATTACTGAATCCCATGGAACATTAGCCAAGACAACTTCGCTTCACGTAAAGGCTGGGCCCGATAAACCGAGGGCGTAGGGTTTGTGACCAGGTCTCCGTCGCTCCGGTGCCCATAACTTTTGATCCGTAAGGAGTGACGCGGCGCACAACATGCCATTGCAAAGCTCTCTGAGAACTCAACGACGGGGGCAGACAGCTTGCTCGCTGTGCCGGTTTTTGGTGCCCAAAATCGAACGTTTTCATCAGTTTTAGGACGCTTTTCTTCTTTTGCTATGTTTTTTCATCCAGGATCGTACGTCGTGAACTGTTTAAAGCACGACAACCTGACTCGCGGGACATTAGAGGGCCCTACAATGTGTTGATATCATGTCCTGCGAAGAGCTACGGTGTTGAAGTGGATGGGTTGCCGTTAAGCCCATTGTGCCTTTTGAATGGGCCATCTCTCTAGGCTGGGTTTGTGAACCGTTAACACATATAGGAATTGTGCCCTCAACATGACGGGTACGATCATACCAGCAATAATTCACCAGATCCCATCAGAACTCCGAAGTTATGCGTGCTCGGGTGAGAGTAGTACTAGGATGGGTGACCCCTTGGGAAGTCCTTGTGTTGCACCCCCTTTTCAATTTTTTTTGCCCTAGTTAGGGTTGCCAAGATACTTTATCCAACAAATCTCTATTACTGAATCCCATTGAACATTGGGCAAGACAACTTCGCTTCACGTAAAGGTTGGGCCCGATAAACCGAGGGCGTAGGGTTTGTGACCAGGTCTCCGTCGCTCCGGTGCCCATAACTTTTGATCCGTAAGGAGTTACGCGGTGCACAGCATACCGTTGCAAAGCTCTCTGAGAGCTCTACGACGGGGGCACAAAGCTTGCTCATTGTGCCCATTTTTGGAGCCCAAAATTGAACGTTTTCATCAGTTTCAGGCCACTTTTCCTCTTTTGCTATGTTTTTCCATCCCGGATCATATGTTGCGAGTTGTTAAAATGACGACAACCTGACTCACAGAACATCAGAGGGACCTACAACGTGTAGATATAACATCTTACGAGGATGTTGCGTTGTTGTAGTGGATGGGTTGTCGTTAAGCCCATTGGGCCTTTTGAATGGGCCGTCTCTCTAGGCTGGGTTTGTGAACAGTTAACACATAAAGGAATTGTGCCCTCAACATGACGGGTGCGATCATACCAGCACTAATGCACTGGATCCCATCAGAACTTCGAAGTTAAGCGTGCTTGGGCGAGAGTAGTGCAAGGATGGGTGACCCCCTGAGAAGTCCTCATGTTGCACCCCCTTTTCAATTTTTTTTGCCCTGGTTAGGGTTGCCAAGATACTTTATCCACCAAATCTCTATTACTGAATCCCACGGAACATTAGGCAAGACAACTTCGCTTCACGTAGAGGTTGGGCCCACAAATCGAGGGCGTAGTGTTTGTGACCAGGTCTCCGTCGCTCCGGTGCCCATAACTTTTGATCTGTAGAGAGTTACGCGGCGCACAGCATACCATTGCAAAGCTCTCTGAGACCTCTACGACGGGGGTAGCCAGCTTGCTCGCTGTACTCATTTTTGGAGCCCAAAATCGAAGGTTTTCATCAGTTTCAGGCCATTTTTCTTCTATTGCTCTATTTTTCCGTCCCGGATCATATGTTGTGAACTGTTAAAAGGACGACAACCTTACTCGCGGGACGTCAGAGGGCCCTACAATGTGTCGATATAACGTCTTCCGATGTTGCTGCGTTGTTGAAGTGGATGGGTTGTCGTTAAGCCCATTGGGCCTTTTGAATGGGCCATCTCTCTAGGCTGGGACTGTGAACCGTTAACACATATAGGAATTGTGCCCTCAACATGACGGGTGCGATCATACCAGCACTAATGCACTGGATCCCATCAGAACTCCAAAGTTAAGCGTGACTGGGCGAGAGTAGTACTAGGATGGGTGACCCCCTGTGAAGTCCTTGTGTTGCACCCCCTTTTTAATTTTTTTTGCCCCGGTTAGGGTTGCCAAGATACTTTATCCAACAAACCTCTTTAACTGAATCCCACGGAACATTGGGCAAGACAACTTCGCTTCACGTAGAGGCTAGGCCCGATAAACCGAGGGCGTAGGGTTTGTGACTAGGTCTCCGTCGCTCCAATGCCCATAACTTTTGATCTGTAATGAGTTACGCGTCGCAGAGTATACTGTTGCAAAGCTCTCTGAGAGCTCTACGACGTGGGCAGCTAGCATCCTCGCTGTGCACCTTTTTGGAGCCCAAAATCAAAAATTTTCATCAGTTTCACGCAACTTTTCTTCTTTTGCTCTGTTTTTCGTCCCGGATCATACATCGTGAACTGTTAAAAGGACGACAACCTGACTCGCGGGACATCAGAGGGCCCTACAACGTGTCTATATCACGTCTTCCAAGCATGATGCATTGTTAAAGCGGACGGGTTGTCGTTAAGCCCATTGGGCCTTTTGAATGGGCCATCTCTCTATGCTGGGACCGTGAACTGTTAACACATAAAGGAATTGTGCCCTCAACATGACGGGTGTGATCATACCAGCACTAATGCCCCGGATCCCATTAGAACTCTGAAGTTAAGAGTGCTTGGGCGAGAGTAGTACTAGGATGGGAGACCACCTGGGAAGTCCTCGTGTTGCACCCCCTTTTCAATTTTTTTTGCCCTGGTAATGGTTGCCAAGATACTTTATCCACCAAATCTCTATGACCGAATCCCAAGGAACATTGGGCAAGACAACTTCGCTTCACATAGAGGCTGGGCCCGTAAACCGAGGGCGTAGGATTTGTGACCATGTCTCCGTCGCTCAAGTGCCCATAACTTTTGATCCGTAATGAGTTACGCGTCGCAGAGTATACTGTTGCAAAGCTCTCTTAGAGCTCTACGACGGGGGCAGCCAGCTTGCTCGCTGTGCCCCTTTTTGGTGCCCAAAATCGAACGTTTTCATAAGTTTTAGGCCACTTTTCTTCTTTTGCTTTGTTTTTCCAACCAGGATCGTACATCGTGAACTGTTAAAAGGATGACAACCTGACTCGCGGGACATCAGAGGACCTTACAATGTGTTGATATCACGTCCTGCGAGGATGCTGCGTTGTTGAAGCGGATGGGTTGTCGTTAAGCCCATTGGGCCTTTTGAATAGGCCATCTCTCTAGGTTGGGACTGTGAACCGTTAACAAATATAGGAATTGTGCCTTCAACATGACGGGTGCGGTCATACCAGCACTAATGCACCGGATCCCATCAGAACTCCGAAGTTAAGCATGCTTGGGCGAGAGTAGGGCAAGGATGGGTGACCCCCTGGGAAGTCCTCGTGTTGCAGCCCCTTTTCAATTTTTTTTGCCTTGGTTAGGCTTGCCAAGATACTTTATCCAACAAATCTCTATTACTGAATCCCACGGAACATTGGGCAAGACAACTTCGATTCACGTAGAGGTTAGGCCCTCAAACTGAGGGCGTAGGGTTTGTGACCAAGTCTCCGTCGCTCCGGTGCCCATAACTTTTGATCCGTAAGGAGTTACGCGGCGCACAGCATACCGTTGCAATGCTCTCTGAGAGCTCTACAACGGGGGCAGCCAGCTTGTTCGCTGTGCCCATTTTTGGTGTCCAAAATCGAACATTTTCATCAATTTCAGACCACTTATCTTCTTTTGATCTATTTTTTTGTCCCGGATCATATGTTGTGAACTTTTCAAAGGACGACAACCTGACTCGCTGGACGTCAGAGAGCCCTACTACGTGTCGATATAACGTCTTGCGAGGATGTTGCTTTGTTGAAGAGGATGGGTTGTCGTTAAGCCCATTGGGCCTTTTGAATGGGCCATCTCTCTAGGCTGGGATTGTGAACCGTTAACACAAATAGGAATTGTGCCCTCAACATGACGGGTGCGATCATACCAGCACTAATTCACCGGATCCCATTAGAACTCCGGAGTTAAGTGCGCTTGGACGAGAGTGGTACTAGATTGGGTGACCCCCTAGGAAGTCCTCGTGTTGCACCCCTTTTTCAATTTTTTTTGCACTGGTTAGGGTTGCCAAGATACTTTATCCATCAAATCTCTATTATTGAATCCCATGGAACATTGGGCAAGACACCTTCGCTTCACGTAGAGGCTGGGCCCGATAAACCAAGGGCGTAGGGTTTGTGACCAGGTCTCCGTCGCTCCGGTGCCCATAACTTTTGATCCGTAATGAGTTACTCGGCGCACATCATACCGTTGCAAAGCTCTCTAAGAGATCTACGATGGGGGCAGCGAGCATGCTCGTTGTGCCCCATTTTGGAGCCCAAAATCGAACGTTTTCATCAATTTCAAACCACTTTTCTTCTTTTGCTCTGTTTTTCCGTCCCGAATCGTACGTCATGAACTGTTAAAAGGACAACAACCTCACTCGCGGGACATCAGAGGGCCCTACAACGTGTCGATATCACGTCTTATAAGCATGCTGCATTGTTGAAGCAGATGGGTTGTCGTTAAGCCCATTGGGCCTTTTGAATGGGCCATATCTCTAGGCTGGGACTGTGAAAGGTTAACATATAAAGGAATTGTGCCCTCAACGTTGCGGGTGCGATCATACCAGCACTAATGCACCGGATACCATCCGAACTCCGAAGTTAAGCGTGCTTGGCCGAGACTAGCACTAGGATGGTTGACCCCCTGGGAAGTCCTCCTGTTGCACCCCCTTTTAATTTTTTTTTTGCCCTGGTTAGGGTTGCCAAGATACTTTATCCACCAAATCTCTATTACTGAGTCCCATGGAACATTGGGCAAGACAACTTCACTTCACGTAGAGGCTGGGCCCGATAAACCGAGGGCGTAGGGTTTGTGACCAGGTCTCCGTCGCTCCGGTGCCCATTACTTTTGATCCGTAATGAGTTACGCGGTGCACAGCATACCGTTGCAAAGCTTTCTGAGAGCTCTACGATGGGGACAGCCAGCATGCTCGCTGTGCCCATTTTTGGAGCCCAAAATTGAACGTTTTCATTAGTTTTAGCCCACTTTTCTACTTTTGCTCTGTTTTTTCGTCCCGGATCATATGTTGTGAACTGTTAAAAGGACGACAACCTGACTCGCGGGACATCAGAGGGCCATACAACGTGTCGATATAACGTCTTCCGAGGTTGCTGCGTTGTTGAAGCAGATGGGTTGTCGTTAAGACCATTGGGCCTTTTGAATGAGCCATCTCTCTAGGCTGGGACTGTGAACAGTTAACACATAAAGGAATTGTGTCCTCAACAGGACGGGTGCGATCATACCAGCACTAATGCACCGGATTCCAACAGAACTACGAAGTTAACATTGCTTGGGCGAGAGTAGTACTAGGATGGTTGACCCCCTGGGAAGTCCTCGTGTTGCACCCCCTTTTCAATTTTTTTTGCCCTGGTTAGGGTTGCCAAGATACGTTATCCACCAAATCTCTATTACTGAGTCCCACGGAACATTGGGCAAGACAACTTCGCTTCACGTAGAGGCTGGGCCCGATAAACCGAGGGCTTAGGGATTGTGACCAGGTCTCCGTCGCTCCGGTGCCCATAACTTTTGATCCGTAATGAGTTACGCGGCGCACAGCATACCGTTGCAAAGCTCTCTGAGAGCTCTACGACGGGGACAGCCAGCATGCTCGTTGTGCCCCTTTTTGGAGCCCAAAATTGAATGTTTTCATCAGTTTCAGGCCACTTTTCTTCTTTTGCTTTGTTTTTCCATCCCGGATCATACGTCGTGAACTGTTAAATGGACGACAACCTGACTCGTGGGACATCAGAGGGCCCTACAGCATGTCGATATGACGTCTTCCAAGCATGATGCGTTGTTGAAGCAGACGGGTTGTCGTTAAGCCCATAGGCCTTTTGAATGGGCCATCTCTCTAGGCTGGGACTGTGAACAGTTAACACATAAAGGAATTGTGCCCTCAACATGACGGGTGCGACCATACCAGCACTAATGCACCGGATCCCATCAGACCTCGGAAGTTAAGCGAGCTTGGGCGATAGTAGTACTAGGATGGGTGACCACCTGGGAAGTCCTCTTGTTGCACCCCCTTTTCAATTTTTTTTGCCCTGGTTAGGGTTGCCAAGATACTTTATCCACCAAATCTTCATTTCTGAATCCCCTGGGACATTGGGCAAGACAACTTCGCTTCACGTAGAGGCTAGGCCAGCAAGACAATTTTGGATCCGTAAGGAGTTACTCGGCGCACAGCATACTGTTGCAAAGCTCTTTGAGAGCTCAACGACGGGGGCAGCCAGCTTGCTCGCTGTGCCCTTTTTGTAGCCCAAAATTGAACGTTTTCATCAGTTTTAGCCAACTTTTCTTCTTTTGCTCTGTTTTTTCATCCCGGATCATACGTTGTGAACTGTTAAAAGGTCGACAACCTGACTAGCGGGACGTCAGAGGGCCCTACAACGTATCGATATAATGTCTTCCGAGGTTGCTGCGTTGTTGAAGCTGATGGGTTGTTGTTAAGCCCATTGGGTCTTTTGAATGGGCCATCTCTCTAGGCAGCGACTGTGAATCGTTAACACATTTAGGAATTGTGCCCTCAACATGACGGGTGCGATCATACCAGCACTAATGGACCGAATCCCATCAAAACTCCGAAGTTAAGCGTGCTTGGGCGAGAGTAGTACTAAGATGGGTGACCCCCAGGGAAGTCCTCGTGTTGCACCCCCTTTTCATTTTTTTTTGCCCTGGTTAGGGTTGCCAAGATACTTTATCCACCAAATCTCTTTTACTGAATCCCACGGAACATTGGGCAAGACAACTTTGTTTCACATAGAGGCTGGGCCCGATAAACAGAGGGTGTAGGGTTTGTGACCAGGTCTCCGTCGCTCCGGTGCCCATAACTTTTGATCCGTAAGGAGTTACGCGGCGCAAAGCATACCATTGCAAAGCTCTCTGACACCTCTGTGATGGGGGCAGCCAGCATGCTCGTTGTGCCCATTTTTGGAGCCCAAAATCGAACGTTTTCATAAGTTTCAGGCCACTTTTCTTCTTTTGCTCTGTTTTTCAGCCCCGGTTCGTACGTCGTGAACTGTTAAAAGGATGACAACCTGACTCGCGGGACATCAGAGGGCCCTACAACATTTCGATATCACGTCTTACAAGCATGCTGCATTATTGAAGCGGATGGGTTGTCGTTAAGCCCATTGGGCATTTTGAATGGGCCATCTCTCTAGGCTGGGACTGTGAACCGTTAACACATATAGGAATTGTGCCCTCAACATGACGGGTAAGATCATACCAGCACTAATGCACCGTATCCCATCAGAACTCCGAAGTTAAGCGTGCTTGGGTGAGAGTAGTACTAGGATGGTTGACCCCCTGGGAAGTCCTCGTGTTGCCCCCCCTTTTCAATTTTTTTTGCCCTAGTTAGGGTTGCCAAGATACTTTATCCACCAAATCTCTATTACTGAGTCCCAAGGAACATTGGGCAAGACAACTTCGCTTCACGTAGAGGCTGGGCCAGATAAACTGAGGGCGTAGGTTTTGTGACCCGGTGTCCGTCGCTCCGGTGCCCATAACTTTTGATCCGTAAGGAGTTATGCGGCGCACAGCATACCTTTGCAAAGCTCTCTGAGAGCTCTACGACGGGGGCAGCCGGCTTGCTCGATGTGCCCATTTTTGGAGCCCAAAATTGAACGTTTTCATTAGTTTTAGCCCACTTTTCTACTTTTGCTCTGTTTTTCCGTCCCGGATCATATGTTGTGAACTGTTAAAAGGACGACAACCTGACTCGCGGGACATCAGAGGGCCATACAACGTGTCGATATAACGTCTTCCGAGGTTGCTGCGTTGTTGAAGCAGATGGGTTGTCGTTAAACCCATTGGGCCTTTTGAATGAGCCATCTCTCTAGGCTGGGACTGTGAACAGTTAACACATAAAGGAATTGTGCCCTCAACATGACAGGTACGATCATACCAGCACTAATGCACCGGATACCAACAGAACTCCGAAGTTAACCGTGCTTGGGCGAGAGTAGTACTAGGATGGTTGACCCCCTGTGAAGTCCCCGTGTTGCACCCCCTTTTCAATTTTTTTTGCCCTGGTTAGGGTTGCCAAGATACGTTATCCACCAAATCTCTATTACTGAGTCCCACGGAACATTGGGCAAGACAACTTCGCTTCACGTAGAGGCTGGGCCCGATAAACCGAGGGCGTAGGGATTGTGACCAGGTCTCCGTCGCTCCGGTGCCCATAACTTTTGATCCGTAATGAGTTACGCGGCGCACAGCATACCGTTGCAAAGCTCTCTGAGAGCTCTACGACGGGGGCAGCCAGCATGCTCGCTATGCCCCTTTTTGGAGCCCAAAATTGAATGTTTTCATCAGTTTCAGGCCACTTTTCTTCTTTTGCTTTGTTTTTCCATCCCAGATCATACGTCGTTAACTGTTAAATGAACAACAACCTGACTCGTGGGACATCAGAGGGCCCTACAACATGTCGATATGACGTCTTCCAAGCATGCTGCGTTGTTGAAGCAGGAGGGTTGTCGTTAAGCCCATGGGCCTTTTGAATGGGCCATCTCTCTAGGCTGGGACTGTGAATAGTTAACACATAAAGGAATTGTGCCCTCAACATGACGGGTGCGACCATACCAGCACTAATGCACCGGATCCCATCAGACCTCGGAAGTTAAGCGAGCTTGGGCGATAGTAGTACTAGGATGGGTGACCACCTGGGAAGTCCTCTTGTTGCACCCCCTTTTCAATTTTTTTTGCCCTGGTTAGGGTTGCCAAGATACTTTATCCACCAAATCTTCATTACTGAATCCCCTGGGACATTGGGCAAGACAACTTCGCTTCACGTAGAGGCTAGGCCCGCAAGACCATTTTGGATCCTAAGGAGTTACTCGGCGCACAGCATACCGTTGCAAAGCTCCTTGAGAGCTCAACGACGGGGACAGCCAGCTTGCTCGCTGTGCCCTTTTTGTAGCCCAAAATTGAACGTTTTCATCAGTTTTAGCCAACTTTTCTTCTTTTGCTCTATTTTTTCATCCCGGATCATACGTTGTGAACTGTTAAAAGGTCGACAACCTGACTAGCGGGACGTCAGAGGGCCCTACAACGTGTCGATATAATGTCTTCCGAGGTTGCTGCGTTGTTGAAGCTGATGGGTTGTTGTTAAGCCCATTGGGTCTTTTGAATGGGCCATCTCTCTAGGCAGCGACTGTGAATCGTTAACACATTTAGGAATTGTGCCCTCAACATGACGGGTGCGATCATACCAGCACTAATGCACCGAATCCCATCAAAACTCCGAAGTTAAGCGTGCTTGGGCGAGAGTAGTACTAAGATGGGTGACCCCTAGGGAAGTCCTCGTGTTGCACCCCCTTTTCAATTTTTTTTGCCCTGGTTAGGGTTGCCAAGATACTTTATCCACCAAATCTCTTTAACTGAATCCCACGGAACATTGCGCAAGACAACTTTGTTTCACATAGAGGCTGGGCCCGATAAACCGAGGGTGTAGGGTTTGTGACCAGGTCTCCGTCGCTCCGGTGCCCATAACTTTTGATCCGTAAGGAGTTACGCAGCGCACAGCATACCATTGCAAAGCTCTCTGACACCTCTGTGATGGGGGCAGCCAGCATGCTCGCTGTGCCCATTTTTGGAGCCCAAAATCGAACGTTTTCATCAGTTTCAGGCAACTTTTCTTCTTTTGCTCTGTTTTTCAGCCCCGGTTCGTACGTCGTGAACTGTTAAAAGGATGACAACCTGACTCGCGGGACATCAGAGGGCCCTAAAACATTTCGATATCACGTCTTACAAGCATGCTTCATTATTGAAGCGGATGGGTTGTCGTTAAGCCCATTGGGCCTTTTGAATAGGCCATCTCTCTTGGTTGGGACTGTGAACAGTTAACACATAAAGGAATTGTGCCATCAACATGACGGGTGCGATCATACCAGCACTAATGCACCAGATCCCATCAGAACTCCGAAGTTAAGCGTGCTTGGGCGAGAGTATTACTAGGATGGTTGACCCCTTGGGAAGTCCTCGTGTTGCACCCCCTTTTCATTTTTTTTTGCCCTGGTTAGGGTTGCCAAGATACTTTATCTACCAAATCTCTATTACGGAGTGCCACGGAACATTGGGCAAGACAACTTCACTTCACGTAGAGGCTGGGCCCGATAAACCGAGGGCGTAGGGTTTGTGACCAGGTCTCCGTCGCTCCGGTGCCCATAACTTTTGATCCGTAATGAGTTACGCGGCGCACAGCATACCATTGCAAAGATTTTTGAGAGCTCACGGACGGGGCAGCTTGCAATGTCGCTGTGCCCCTTTTTGGAGCCCAAAATCGAACGTTTTCATCAATTTCAAGCCACTTTTCATCTTTTACTCTGTTTTTCCGTCCCGGATCGTACGTCGTGAACTGTTAAATGGACGACAACATGAGTCGCGGGACATCAGAGGGCCCTACAATGTGTTGATATCACGTCTTCCAAGCATGCCACGTTGTTGAAGCGGACGGGTAGTTGTTAAGCCCATTGGGCCTTTTGAATGGGCCATCTCTCTAGGCTGGGACTGTGAACAGTTAACACATAAAGGAATTGTGCCCTTAACATGACGGGTGCGATCATACCAGCACTAATGAACCGGATCCTATCAGAACTCCGAAGTTAAGCGTGCTTGGGCGAGAGTAGTACTAGGATGGTTGACCCGGTGGGAAGTCCTCGTGTTGCACCACCTTTTCAATTTTTTTTGCCCTGGTTAGGGTTGCCAAGATACTTTATCCACCAAATCTCTATTACTGAGCCCCTTAGAACATTGGACAAGACAACTTCGCTTCACGAAGAGGCTGGGCCCGATAAACCGAGGGCGTAGGGTTTGTGACCAAGTCTCCGCCGCTCCGGTGCCCATAACTTTTGATCCGTAAGGAGTTATGCGCCGCACAGCATACCGTTGCAAAGCTCTCTGAGTGCTCTAAGACGGGGGCAGCCAGCTTGCACGTTGTGCCCATTTTTGGAGCCCAAAATCGAACGTTTTCATCAGTTTCAGGCCACTTTTTTTCTTTTGCTCTGTTTTTCCCTCCCGGATCGTATGTCATGAACTGTTAAAATGATGACAACCTGACTCGCGGGACATCAGAAGGCCCTACAACATGTCTATATCACGTCTTACAAGCATGCTGCATTGTTGAAGCGGATAGGTTGTCGTTAAGCCCATTGGGCCTTTTGAATGGGCCATCTCTCTAGGCTGGGACTGTGAACAATTAACACATAAAGGAATTGTGCCCTCAACATGACGGGTGCGATCATACCAGCACTAATGCACCGGATCCGATCAGAACTCCGAAGTTAAGCATGCTTGGGCGAGAGTAGTACTAGGATGGTTGACCCCGTGGGAAGTCCTCGTGTTGCACCCCCTTTTCAATTTTTTTTGCCCTGGTTAGGGTTGCCAAGATACTTTATCCACCAAATCTATATTACTGAGCCCCATGGAACATTGGGCAAGACAACTTCGCTTCACGTAGAGACTGGGCCCGATAAACCGAGGGCGTAGGGTTTGTGACTAGGTCTCCGTTGCTCCGGCGCCCATAAATTTTGATCCGTAATGAGTTACGCGGTGCATAGCATACCGTTGCAAAGGTCTCTGAGAGCTCTACGATGGGGGCAGCTAGCATGCTCGCTGTGCCCCTTTTTGGAGCCCAAACTCGAACGTTTTCATCAGTTTCAGACCACTTTTCTTCTTTTGCTCTGTTTTTCCGTCCCAGATCGTACGTCGTGAACTGTTAAATGGATGACAACCTGACTCGCAGGACATCAGAGGGCCCTACAACATGTCCATATCACGTCTTCCAAGCATGCTGCGTTGTTGAAGCGGACGGGTTGTTGTTAAGCCCATTGGGCCTTTTGAATGGGCCATCTCTCTAGACTGGGACTGTGAATAGTTAAGACATATAGGAATTGTGCCCTCAACATGACGGGTGCAAACATACCAGCAATAATGCACTGGATCCCATCAGAACTCCGAAGTTAAGCGTGCTTGGGCGAGAGTAGTACTAGGATGGGTAACCCCCTGGGAAGTTCTTGTGTTGCACCCCCTTTTCAATTTTTTTTGCCCTGGTTAGGGTTCCCAAGATACTTTATCCACCAAATCTCTATTACTGAGTCCCATGGAATATTGGGCAAGACAACTTCGCTTCACGTAGAGGCTGGGCCCGATAAACCGAAGTCCTAGGGTTTGTGACCAAGTCTCCGTCGCTCCGGTGCCCATAACTTTTGATCCGTAAGGAGTTACGCGGCGCAGAGCATACCGTTGCAAAGCTCTCTGAGTGCTCTATGACGGGGGCAGCCATCTTGCTCGTTTTGCCCGTTTTTGGAGAACAAAATCGAACGTTTTCATCAGTTTCAGGCCACTTTTCTTCTTTTGCTCTATTTTTTCATCCCGGATCATACGTTGTGAACTGTTCAAAGGACGACAACGTGACTCGCGGGATGTCAGAGGGCCCTACAACGTGTCGATATAATGTCTTGCGAGGATGCTGCGTTGTTAGAGCGGATGGGTTGTCGTTAAGCCCATTGGGCCTTTTGAATGGCCCATATCTCAAGGCTGGGATTGTGAACCGTTAACACATATAGGAATTGTGCCCCCAACATGACGGGTGCTATCATACCAGCTCTAATGCACAGGATCCCATCAGAACTCCGAAGTTAAGGGCGCTTGGACGAGAGTAGCACTAGGATGGGTGACCCCCTGGGAAGTCCTCGTGTTGCACCCCCTTTTCAATTTTTTTTGTCCTGGTTAGGGTTGCCAAGATACTTTATCCACCAAATCTCTATGACTGAATCCTACGGAACATTGGGCAAGACAACTTCGTTTCACGTAGAGGCAGGGCCTGTAAACCGAGGGCGTAGGGTTTGTGACCAGGTTTCCGTCGCTCCGGTGCCCATAACTTTTCATCCGTAATGAGATACGCGGTGCACAACATACCGTTGCAAAGGTCTCTGAGACCTCTGTGACGGGGGCATCCAGCAAGCTCGTTGTGCCCATTTTTGGAGCCCAAAATTGAACGTTTTCTTCAATTTCATGCTACTTTTCTTCTTTTGCTCTGTTTTTCCGTACCAGATCATACGTCGTGAACTGTTAATAGGACGACAACCTGACTCGCGGGACATCAGATGGCCCTACAACGTGTCGATATCACGTCTTACAAGCATGCTGCATTGTTGAAGCAAATGGGTTATCGTTAAGCCCATTGGGCCTTTTGAATGGGCCATCTCTCTAGGCTGGGATTGTGAACAGTTAACACATATAGGAATTGTGCCCTCAACATGACGGGTGCAATCATACCAGCACTAATGCACCAGATCCCATAAGAACTCCGAAGTTAAGCGTGCTTGGGCGAGAGTAGTACTAGGAGGGGTCACCTCCTGGGAAGTCCTCGTGTTGCACCCCCTTTTCAATTTTTTTTGCACAGGTTAGGGATGCCAAGATACTTTATCCACCAAATCTCTATTACTGAGTCCCACGGAACATTGGGCAAGACAACTTCGCTTCACGTAGAGGCTGGGCCCGATAAACCGAGGGCGTAGGGTTTGTGACCATGTCTCCGTCACTCTGGTGCCCATAACTTTTGATCCGTAAGGAGTTACTCGGCGCACAACATACCGTTGCAAAGCTCTCTGAGAGTTCTACGACGGGGGCAGCCAGCCTGTTAGCTTTGCCCATTTTTGGAGCCCAAAATTGAACGTTTTCATCAGTTTCTGGCCACTTTTCTTCTTTTAGTCTGTTTTTCCGTCCTGGATCGTACGTCGTGAACTGTTAAGAGGATGACAACCTGACTCGCGGAACATGAGAGGGCCCTACAACATGTCGATATCACGTCTTACAATCATGCTGCATTGTTGAAGCGGATGGGTTGTCGTTAAGCCCATTGGGCCTTTTGAATGGGCCATCTCTCTAGGCTGGGACTGTGAACAGTTAACACATAAAGGAATTGTGCCCTCAACATGACGGGTGCGATCATACTAGCCCTAATGCACCGGATCCCATCAGAACTCCAAAGTTAAGCGTGCTTGGGCGAGAGTAGTACTAGGATGGATGACCCCCTGGGAAGTCCTCGTGTTGGACCCCCTTTTCAATTTTTTTTGCCCTGGTTAAGGTTGCCAAGATACTTTATCCACCAAATCTCTATTACTGAGTCCCACAGAACAATGGGCAAGACAACTTCGCTTCACGTAGAGGCTAGGCCTGTTAAACCGAGGGCGTAGGGTTTGTGACCAGGTCTCCGTCGCTCCGGTGCCCATAACTTTTGATCCGTAATGAGTTACGCGGCGCACAGCATACCGTTGCAAAGCTCTCTGAGAGTTCTACGATGGGGGCAGCTAGTATGCTTTCTTTGCCCCTTTTTGGAGCCCAAAATCTAACGTTTTCATCAGTTTCAGGCCACTTTTCTTCTTTTGCTCTGTTTTTCCGTCCCGAATCGTACGTCGTAAACTGTTAAATGGACGACAACCTGACTCGCGGGACATCAGAGGGCCCTACAATCTGTCGATATCACGTCTTCCAAGCATGCAGCGTTGTTGAAGCGGACGGGTTGTCGTTAAGCCCATTGGGCCTTTTGAATGGGCCATCTCTCTAGGCTGGGACAGTGAACAGTTAACACATAAAGGAATTGTGCCCTCAACATGACGGGTGCGATCATACCAGCACTAATGCATCGGATCCCATCAGAACTCCGAACTTAAGCGAGCTTGGGCGAGAGTAGTACTAGGATGGGTGACCACCTAGGAAGTCCTCTTGTTGCACCCCCTTTTCAATTTTTTTTGCCCTGGTTAGGGTAGCCAAGATACTTTATCCACCAAATCTCCATTACTGAATCCCCTGGAACATTGGACAAGACAACTTCGCTTCACGTAGAGGCTAGGCCCGCAAACCGAGGGCGTAGGATTTGTGACCAGGTCTCCGTCGCTCCGGTGCCCATAACTTTTGATCCGTAAGGAGTTACGCGGCGCACAGCAAACCGTTGCAAAGCTCTCTTGGAGCTCTATGACTGGGGCAGCTAGCTTGTTCACTGTGCCCGTTTTTGGAGCCCAAAATCGAACGTTTTCATCAATTTCAGACCACTTTTCATCTTTTGCTCTATTTTTCCGCCCCGGATCATATGTTGTGAACTGTTCAAGGGACGGCAACCTGACTAGCAGGACGTCAGAGGGCCCTACAACGTGTCGATATTACGTCTTGCGAGGATGATGTGTTGTTGAAGCGGATGGGTTGTCGTTAAGCCCATTGGGCCTTTTGAATGGGCCATCTCTCTTGGCTGGGACAGTGAACCGTTAACACATATAGGAATTGTGCCCTTAACATGACGGGTGCGATCATACCAGCACTAGTGCACCGGATCCCATCAGAACTCCGAAGTTAAGCGTGCTTGGGCGAGAGTAGTACTAGGATGGTTGACCCCCTGGGAAGTCCTCGTGTTGCAACCCCTTTTCAATTTTTTTTGCCCTGGTTAGGGTTGCCAAGATACTTTATCCACCAAATATCTTTTACTGAATCCCCCGGAACATTGGGCAAAACAACTTTGCTTCACGTAGAGGCTGGGCCCGATAAACCGAGGGCGTAGGGTTTTTGACTAGGTCTCCGTCGCTCCGGTGCCCATACCTTTTGATCCGTAAGGAGTTACGCGGCGCACAGCATACCGTTGCAAAGCTCTCTGAGAGGTCTACGACGAGGGTTGCCAGCTTGCTCGATTTGCCCATTTTTGGAGCCCAAAATCGAACGTTTTCACCAGTTTCATACCATTTTTCTACTTTTGCTCTGTTTTTTCGTCCCGGATCATACGTTGTGAATTGTTAAAAGGACGACAACCTGACTCGAGGAACATCAGACGGCCTTACAATGTGTCGATATAACATCTTGCGAGGATGCTGCGTTGTTGAAGCAGATGGGTTGTCGTTAAGCTCATCGGGCCTTTTGAATGGGCCATCTCTCTAGGCTGGGTTTGTGAACCGTTAACACATATAGGAATTGTGCCCTCAACATGACGGGTGGGATCATACCAGCACTAATGCACCGGATCCCATCAGAACTCCGAAGTTAAGCGTACTCGGGTGAAAGTAGTACTAGGATTTGTGACCCCCTGGGAAGTCCTCTTGTTGCACCCCCTTTTCAATTTTTTTTGCCCTGGTTAGGGTTGCCAAGATACATTATCCACCAAATCTCTATTACTGAATCCCACGGAACATTGGGCAAGACAACTTCGCTTCACGTAGAGGCTGGGCCCGATAAACCGAGGGTGTAGGGTTTGTGACCAGGTCTCCGTCGCTCCGGTGCCCATAACTTTTGATCCGTAAGGAGTTACGCGGCACACAGCATACCGTTGCAAAGCTCTCTGATACCTCTGTGATAGGGGCAGCCAGCATGCTCGCTCTGCCAATTTTTGGAGCCCAAATTTGAACATTTTCATCAATTCCCGGCCACATTTCTTCTTTTGCTCTATTTTTTTGTCCCGGATCGTACGTCGTGAACTGTTAAAAGGATGACAACCTGACTCACGGGACATCGGAGGGCCCTACAACGTGTCGATATCACGTCCTACAAGAATGCTGCTTTGTTGAAGTGGATGGGTTGTCGTTAAGCCCATTGGGCCTTTTGAATGGGCCATCACTCTAGGCTGGGACTGTGAACAGTTAACACATATAGGAATTGTGCCCTCAACATGACGGGTGTGATCGTACCAGCACTAATGCACCGGATCCCATCAGAACTCCGAAGTTAAGTGCTCTTGGGCGAGAGTAGTACTAGAATGGGTGACCCCCTGGGAAGTCCTCGTGTTGCACCCCCTTTTCAATTTTTTTTGCCCTGGTTAGGATTGCCAAGATACTTTATCCACCAAATCTCTATTACTGAATCCCATGGAACATTGGGCAAGACAACTTCGCTTCACGTAGTGGCTAGGCCCGATAAACCGAGGGCGTAGGGTTTGTGACCAGGTCTCCGTCGCTCCGGTGCCCATAACTTTTGATCTGTAAGGAGTTACGCAGCGCACAACATACCGTTCCAAAGCTCTCTGAGAGCTCTACGACGGGGGTAGGTAGCTTGCTCGCTTTGCCCTTTTTGGAGCCCAAAATTGAATGAATTCATCAGTTTCAGGCCACTTTTCTTCTTTTGCTCTGTTTATCCGTCCCGGATCATACGTTGTGAATTGTTAAAAGGACGACAACCTGACTCGCGGGACATCAGAGGGCCCTACAACGTGTTGATATAACGTCTTGCGAGGATGATGCGTTGTTGAAGCGGATGGGTTGTCGTTAAGCCCATTGGGACTTTTGAATGGGCCATCTCTCTAGGCTGGGTCTTTGAACTGTTAACACATATAGGAATTGTGCCCTCAACATGACGGGTGCGATCATACCAACACTAATACAACGGATCCCATCAGAACTCTGAAGTTAAGCGTGCTTCGGCGAGAGTAGTACTAGGATGGGTCACCCCCAAGGAAGTCCACGTGTTGCACACCTTTTTCAATTTTTTTTGCCCTGGTTAGGGTTGCCAAGATACTTTATAAACCAAATCTCTATTACTGAATCCCACGGAACATTGGGCAAGACAACTTCGCTTCACGTAGAGGCTGGGCCCACAAACCGAAGGCGTAGGGTTTGTGACCAGGTGTCCGTCGCTCCGGTGCTCATAACTTTTGATCCGTAAGGAGTTACGCGGCGCACAGCATACCGTTGCAAAGCTCTCTAAGAACTCTATGACGGGGGCAGCCAGCTTGCTGGCTTTGCCCCTTTTTGGAGCCCAAAATCGAACGCTTTCATCAGTTTCAGGCCACTTTTCTTCTTTTGCTCTGTTTTTCCGTTCCGGATCGTACGTCGTGAACTATTAAAAGGACGACAACCTGACTCGCGGGACATCAAAGGGCCCTACAACGTGTTGATATCACGTCTTGCGAGGATGCTGCGTTATTGAAGCGGATGGGTTGTCGTTAAGCCCATTGGGCCTTTCGAATGGGCCATCTCTCTAGGCTGGGTCTGTGAACCGTTAATACATATAGGAATTGTGCCCTCAACATGACGGGTGCGATCATACCAGCACTAATGCATAGGATCTCATCAAAACTCCGAAGTTAAGCGTGCTTGGGCGAGAGTAGTACTAGGATGGGTAACCCCTTGGGATGTCCTTGTGTTGCACCACCTTTTCAATTTTTTTTGCCCAGGTTAGGGTTGCCAAGATACTTTATCCACCAAATCTCTATTACTGAATCCCACGGAACATTGGGCAAGACAACTTCGCTTAACGTAGAGGCTGGGCCCGCAAACCGAGGGCGTAGGGTTTGTGACCAGGTCTCTGTCGCTCCGGTGCCCATAACTTTTGATTCGTAAAGAGTTACACGGCGCACAGCATACCATTGCAAAGCTCTCTGAGACCTCTGCTATAGGGGCAGCCAGCTTGCTTGCTGTGCCCGTTTTGGGAGCCCAAAATCAATCGTTTTCCTCAGTTTCAGGCCATTTTTCTTCCTTTGCTCTGTTTTTTCATCCCGTATTGTACGTCGTGAACTGGTAAAAGGACAACAACCTGACTCGCTGGAAATCAGAGGGCCCTACAACGCGTCGATATCACGTCTTGCAAGCATGCTGCATTGTTGAAGTGGTTGGGTTGTCGTTAAGCCCATTGGGGCTTTTGAATGGGCCATCTCTCTAGGCTGGGACTGTGAACAGTTAACACATAAAGGAATTGTGCCCTCAACATGCCGGGTAAGATGATACCAGCACTAATGCACCGGATCCCATCAAAACTCCAAAGTTAAGCTTGCTTTGGCAAGAGTACTACTAGGATGGGTGATCCCCTGGGAAGTCCTCGTGTTGCACCCGCTTTTCAAATTTTTTTGCCCTTGTTAGGGTTGCCAAGATACTTTATCCACCAAATCTCTTTTACTGAATCCGACGGAACATTGGGCAAGACTACTTGGCTTCACGTATAAGATGGGCCCGCAAACCGAGGGCGTAGGGTTTGTGACCAAGTTTCCGTCGCTCCGGTGCCCATAACTTTTGATCCGTAAGGAGTTACGTGGCACACAGCATACCGTTGCAAAGCTCTCTGAGAGCTCTACGACGGGGGCAGCCAGCTTGCTCGTTGTGCCCATTTTTGGAGCCCAAAATCGAACGTTTTCATCAGTTTCAGGCCGTTTTTCTTCTTTTGCTCTGTTTTTCAGTCCCGGATTGTACGTCGTGAACTGTTAAAAGGAAGACAACCTGACTCGCGGGATATCAGAGGGCCCTACAACGTGTTGATATCACGTCTTGCGAGGATGCAGCGTTGTTGAAGCGGATGGGTTGTCGTTAAGCCCATTGGGGCTTCTGAATGGGCCATCTCTCTAGGCTGGGATTATGAACCGTTAATACATATAGGAATTGTGCCCTCAATATGACGGGTGCGATCAGACCAGCACTAATGCACTGGATCTCATTGGAACTACGAAGTTAAGCGTGCTTGGGCGAGAGTAGTACTAGGATGGGTGACCCCCTGGGATGTCCTCGTGTTGCATCCCCTTTTCAATTTTTTTTGCCCTGGTTAGGGTTGCCAAGATACTTTATCCACCAAATCACTTTTACTGAATCCCACGGAACATTGGGCAAGACAACTTCGCTTCACGTAGTGGCTGGGCCCGATAAACCGAGGCCGTAGGGTTTGTGACCAGGTCTCCGTCCCTCCGGTGCTTATAACTTTTGATCCGTAAGAAGTAACGCAGCGCACAGCATACCGTTGCAAAGCTCTCTTAGAGCTCTACCACAGGGGCAGCCAGCTTGCTCGTTGTGCCTATTTTTGGAGCCCAAAATTGAACGTTTTCATCAGTTTCATTTTTGGAGCCCAAAATAGAATGTTTTCATCATTTTCAGGCCACTTTTCTTCTTTTGCTCTGTTTTTCCATCTCGGATCATACGTTGTGAACTGTTAAAAGGACGACAACCTGACCCGCGGGACATCAGAGGGCCCTACAACGTGTCGATATAACGTCTTGCGAGCATGCTGCGTTGTTGAAAGGGATGGGTTGTCGTTAAGCCCATTGGGGCTTCTGAATGGTCCATCTCTCTAGGCTGGGACTCTGAAGTGTTAACACATATAGGAATTGTGCCCTCAACATGACGGGTGCAATTATACCTGCACTAATGCACCGGATCCCATCAGAACTCCGAAGTTAAGCGTGCTTGGGCGAGTGTAGTACTAGGATGGGTGACCCCCTGGGAAGTCCTCGTGTTGCACCCTCTTTTCAATTTTTTTTGCCCTGGTTAGGGTTGCCAAGATACTTTATCCACCAAATCTGTATTACTGAATCCCACAGAACATTGGGCAAGAAAACTTCGCTTCACGTAGAGGCTAGGCCCACAAACCAAGGGCGTAGGGTTTGTGACCAGGTCTCCGTCGCTCCGGTGCCCAAAACATTTGATCCGTAAGGAGTTACGCGGCGCATAGCATACCGTTGCAAAGCTCTCTGAGAGCTTTACGAAGGGGGCAACTAGCTTGCCCACTTTGCCCACTTTTGGACCCCCAAATCGAACGTTTTCATCAGTTTTAGGCCACTTTTCTTCTTTTACTCTGTTTTTCTGTCCCGTATCAAACGTCGTGAACTATAAAAAGGACAACAACCTGACTCGCGGAACATCAGAGGGCCCTACAACGTGTTGATATCACGTCTTGCGAGGATGCTGCGTTGTTGAAGCGGATGGGTTGTCGTTAAGCCCATTGGGGCTTTTGAATGGGCCATCTCTCTAGGCTGGGACTGTGAACCCTTAACACATATAGGAATTGTGCCCTCAACAAGACGTGTGCGATCATTCCAGCACTAATGTCACGCCCCGACCCAACCCCGCAAAAGGCCAAGCCCGGACCCGACACACGGACTGAGTCTCCTCTGTACCGCGGACAATCCGAAAACCCTAAAAACAATATAATACTTGCGAAAGCTATAAAATAATCAAACAAGTCAACTTTCTATAAAACATACATTTCTTATTATCCAACTTTCCAAACCAAAAATGATATGCATACTACACAAGTACTTATGCCACTAAACCATTAGCCATTAGCATGCAATCTTCACTAGTCATCCGAGTATAAGTTTACAACTTACAAACTTTAATTCATTACAACATAAGACCATTAAAGGTCTCAAAATAGGAAAATACATACAAGGCTACAAGCCTCAAAATTAAGCTTCCTTCACGCAATATACACAACAACAAGGTTTGCACAAAACTGGTAACCAACCACCAGCAAAGCAGGTAAGTGCTATCACGGAAACACCTCCACCTGCTCCTCCTCCTCAATTACCTCGAGAGGGTCTGCCTCAACTACTCCTGTAAAAACATAGTATAGAGAGGAATGAGCAAAACTATTGCTCAGCGAGGGCAATTGGTCTTAAGGACGGAGATGAGAGAAGTATGCAATGCAATACCACGCAATACATACAAATCATATAAAGATACAACCAAAGCCATCAATTAAGCAAGGCAAGTATTTAAAGCTGCAAACACTCAATCGAAGGATACAATACTCTTTTCACGAACCACTTTCAAACTCGAATTCGATGACGACGCGCCGGCCCAAAACAACCTTATAACACCAGTTTGGAATACCCCGGAAGTATCCATCAATCCTACGACCCAAATCTCCCTGGGAGGCAACCCAAGCGAGAAAGGGAATAGCAACGGAGCTAGAGCAACCAACACTGGCAACCCAAGGCTACCCAGAGAGGCCCATCACTCACGTGCGAGACACTATGCCATGCAAGACTCGATACAAGACAATAAACAAGCAATAAACAAGCGATAAACAAGCGATAAACCACACGTGGGAGAATAACAAAGTAGGTTACTCCCGCACGCAATAGCAGCAATTTGATAAGCAATTCAATCCAAAACAACTCAAACAAGTAATTCAAGTAATTCTAAGCATTCTATAAGCAT
This sequence comes from Ehretia macrophylla, assembly GCA_037974665.1. Taxonomy (NCBI): domain Eukaryota; kingdom Viridiplantae; phylum Streptophyta; class Magnoliopsida; order Boraginales; family Ehretiaceae; genus Ehretia; species Ehretia macrophylla. Next base: position 3,401,242 of record CM075780.1, read on the forward strand.
AAAGACAAGTAAACTCACAAAAACACAAATCGGCCCCAACTATCAAAATGCTACCATTTCCAAACGAGCCACGAGTTCTGGAAACCGACTTCGCCAACCCTCCTAGGTCACCATAAGGCACGTCTAAAGACCCCGAAACCTTACTTCACCCTAGAACTCGCGCAAAGCCCCGATTTCCCCCTTTCTCGTTTGAACTACAACTACAACAACCAAACACCCAACCAACGCCATATTCACACCAAAAGTGCTTCCATGGCTTCCCGAAGCAATGCCAACACGCAAAACGAGAAAACGCCAAAGTCGACCTAAACGACCCCGACTTTCCCAAAGGCCTAATTCTCATTTTTTACACTACGCAACCCAAACAAACCACACATTTTAGCATTCTAGCATACCTAGCACGTTTCTACATCAACGGAAAGCATAACAGCGCAATTTCAACGTTTCAAGGTTTTACTATTCACAAAGTACTATTCATATCACAATTCAAGTTGCAATCACAACATTTAACCGCAGAAAATTTTACAAAGCCATAAATACATGTTCTACCAATGCTAAGGAACATTTTAGAAGCATCAATTCGCTTTAAATAACGATCTACGGATAAATCTAAAAACTGATAAAGTTAACTAACACAACGTATAAATGCGCAAATAACATGCTTCCCTCACCTTAGGTACTCCTAGTCGCTAGGAAAACAACGTTGGTTGCCTCGGAAATCACCCCGCACGAGCACACGCGAAGATTGATCGTATAGAAGTTGAAAGGTTTTTTTTTTTCTTCTCTAAAGCTCTCGGCCTGCTGCTGCTGTTTGCTGCTATTTTTTTTCTTATTTTGCTTACTTAATTGCTTAATTAAAGGTCAAAAGGTCAAAGAGTCAAAGGTCCAAGGTCAAACCACTTAAAACTTGGTCAAAGGGCCCTATTTCGCGCGTTTTAAAGCCGTTTCAGCTATGGTAAGTTCAAATAAAGCTAGCAATATTTAAAATATAATATTTAAGTCGTCTAAATACTAGTTTCACTATTTGCTGAGGACTGGAAATCGTTATCTAGCTATCGCTCCTTAAATGCAATGCACGTTGCGTCGGCGAGAATGTAACAATTAATTCACAAAGATTTTAAGGAAATATAATTTTCAAAATAATAAACAAAGAAAATTCATATTCTGGGCTCGGGTATTACAACTAATGCACTGGATCTCATCAGAACTCTGAAGTTAAGCGTGCTTGGGCGAGAGTAGTAATAGGATGGGTGACCCCTGGGATGTCCTCGTGTTGCACCCCCTTATCAATTTTTTTTGCCCTTGTTAGGGTTGTCAAGATACTTTATCCACCAAATCTCTATTACTGAATCCCACGGAACATTGGGCAAGACAACTTCGCTTCATGTAGAGGCTAGGCCCGCAAGCCGAGGGCGTAGGGTTTGTGACCAGGTCTCTGTCGCTCCGGTGCCTATAATTTTTGATCCGTAAGGAGTTACGAGGCGCATAGCATATCGTTGCAAAGCTCTCTGAGACCTCTGCTACGGGGGCAGCCAGCTTGGTTGCTGTGCCCATTTTTGGAGACCAAAATTGAACATTTTCCTCAGTTTGAGGCCACTTTTCTTCTTTTGCTCTGTTTTTCCGTCCCGGATCATACGTTGTGAACTGTTAAAAGGACGACAACCTGACTCGCGAGACGTCAGAAGGTCGTACAACGTGTCGATATAACCTCTTGCGAGGATGCTGCGCTGTTGAAGCCGATGGGTTATCGTTAAGCCCATTGGGCCTTATGAATGGGCCATCTCTCTAGGCTGGGACTGTGAACCGTTAACACATATAGGAATTGTGCCCTCAGCATGACAGGTGCGATCATACCAGCACTAATGCACTGGATCTCATCAGAACTCCGAAGTTAAGCATGCTTAGGCGAGAGTTGTACTAGGATGGGTGACCCCCTGGGATGTCCTCGTGTTGCACCCCGTTTTCAATTTTTTTGGCCCTGGTCAGGGTTGCCAAGATACTTTATCCACCAAATCTCTATTACTGAATCCCACGGAACATTGGGCAAGACAACTTCGCTTCACGTAGAGGCTGGGCCCGCAAACCCAGGGCGTAGGGTTTATGACCAGGTCTCCGTCGCTCCGGTGCCCATAACTTTTGATCCGTAAGGAGTTATGCGGCGCACAGCATACCGTTGTAAAGCCCTCTGAGACCTCTGCTATGGGGGCAGCCAGCTTGCTTTCTGTGCCCATTTTTGGATCCCAAAATCAAACGTTTTCCTCAATTTCAAGCCACTTTTCTTCTTTTGCTCTGTTTTTCTATCCCGAATCATACGTCGTGAACTGTTAGAAGGACGACAACCTGACTCGCAGGACATCAGAGGGCCCTACAATGTGTTGATATCACGTCTTGCAAGGATGCTGTGTTGTTGAAGCGGATGGGTTGTCGTTAAGCCCATTGGGGCTTTTGAATGGGCCATCTCTCTAGGCTGGGACTGTGAACCGTTAACACATATAGGAATTGTGCCCTCAACTTGACGAGTGCGATCATACCCGCACTAATGCACTGGATCCCATCAGAACTCCGAAGTTAAGCGCGCTTGGGCGAGAGTAGTACTAGAGTGGGTGACCCCTTGGGAAGTCCTCGTGTTGCACCCCCTTTTCAATTTTTTTTGCTCTGGTTAGGGTTGCCAAGATACTTTATCCACCAAATCTTTATTACTGAATCCCACGGAACATAGGGCAAGCCAACTTCGCTTTACGTAGAGGCTGGGCCTGATAAATCGAGGGCGTAGGGTTTGTGAGGAGGTCTCCGTCGCTCCGGTGCCCATAACTTTTGATCCGTAAGGAGTTACGCAGCTCACAACATACCGTTATAAAGCTGTCTGAGACCTCTACGACGAGGGCAGCCAGCTTACTCGCTGTGCCCATTTTTGGAGCCCAAAATCGAATGTTTTCATCAGTTTCAAGCCATTTTTCTTCTTTTGCTCTGTTTTTCCATCCCTGATCATACGTTGTGAACTGTTAAAAGGACGACAACATGACTCGCGGGACGTTAGAGGGCCCTACAACGTGTCGTTATAACATCTTGCGAGGATGCTGCGCTGTTGAAGTGGATGGGTTGTCGTTAAGCCCATTGGGCCTTTTGAATGGGCCATCTCTATAGGCTGGGGCTATGAACCGTTAAGACATATAGGAATTGTGCCCTCAATATGACGGGTGCGATCATACCAGCACTAATGCACCGGATCCCATCAGAACTCTGAAGTTAAGCGTGCTTGGACGAGTGTAGTACTATGATGGGTGACCCCCTGGGAAGTCCTCGTGTTGCACCCCCTTTTCAATTTTCTTTACCCTGGTTAAGGTTGCCAAAATTCTTTATCCACCAAATCTCTATGACTGAATCCCACTGCACATTGGGCAAGACAACTTCGTTTCACGTAGAGGCTAGGCCCACAAACCAATAGCGTAGGTTATGTGACCAGGTGTCCGTCACTCCGGTGCCCATAACTTTTGATCCGAAATGAGTTATGCGGCGCACAACATACCGTTGCAATGCTCTCTGAGAGCTCTACGACGGGGGCCGCTAGCATGCTCGCGGTGCCCATTTTTGGAGCCCAAAATTGAATGTTTTCATCAGTTTCAGGCCACTTTACTTCTTTTGCTCTATTTTTCAGTCGCGGATCGTACGTCGTGAACTGTTAAAAGGACAACAACCTGACTCGTGAGACATTAGAGGGCCCTACAACGTGTCGATATAACATCTTCCAAGCATGCTTCATTGTTGAAGCGGATGGGTTGTCGTTAAGCCCATTGGGCCTTTTCAATGGGCCATATCTCTAGGCTGAGACTATGAACAGTTAACACATAAAGGAATTGTGCCCTCAACATGACGGGTGCGATCATACTAGCACTAATACACAGGATCCCATCAGGACTCCGAAGTTAAGCGTGCTTGGCGAGAGTAGTACTAGGATGGGTGACCCCTTGGGAATTCCACCTGTTGCACCCCCTTTTCAAATTTTTTTGCCCTAGTTAGGGTTGCCAAGATACTTTATCCACCAAATCTCTATTACTGAATCCCACGGAAAATTGGGCAAGACAACTTCGCTTCACGTAGAGGTTGGGCCCGCAAACCGAGGGCGTAGTGTTTGTGAGCAGGTTTCCGTCGCTCCGGTGCCCATAACTTTTGATCCGTAAGGAGTTACACGGCGCATAGCATACCGTTGCAAAGCTCTCTTAGAGCTCTACGACGGGGGTAGCCATCTTGCTCGTTGTGCCCATTTTTGGACCCCCAAATCGAACGTTTTCATCAGTTTCAAGCCGCTTTTCTTCTTTTGCTCTATTTTTTCCTCCACGATCGTACGTCGTGAACTGTTAAGAGGACGACAACCTGACCCGCAGGACATCAGAGGGCCCTATAATGTGTTGATATCACATCTTGCAAGGATGCTGCGTAGTTGAAGCGGATGAGTTGTTGTTAAGCCCATTGTGCCTTTCGAATGGGCCATCTCTCTAGGCTGGGACTGTGAACAGTTAAAACATAAAGGAATTGTGCCCTCAACATGACGGGTGCGATCATACCAGCACTAATGCACCGGATCCCATCAGAACTCCGAAGTTAAGCGTGCTTGGGCGAGAGTAGTGCAAGGATGGGTGACACCCTAGGAAGTCCTCTTGTTGTACCCCCTTTTCAATTTTTTTTGCCCTGGTTAGGGTTGCCAAGATACTTTATCCACCAAATCTCTATTACTAAATCCCACAGAACATTAGGCAAGACAACTTCGCTTCACGTTGACGGTGGTCCCGCAAACCGAGGGCGTAGGGTTTGTGACCAGGTCTCTGTGGCTCCGGTGCCTATAACTTTTGATCCGCAAGGAGTTACGTGGCGCACAGCATACCGTTGCAAAGCTCTCTGAGACCTCTAAGACGGGGGTAGCCAGCTTGCTCGATGTTCCCATTTTTGGTGATCAAACTCGAACGTTTACATCAGTTTCAGGCCACTTTTCTTCTTTTGCTCTATTTTTTCATCCTGGATCATACGTTGTGAACTTTTAAGGGACAACAACCTGACTCGCGGGACGTCAGAGGGCCCTACAATGTGTCGATATAACGTCTTGCGAGGTTGCTGTGTTGTTGAAGCGGATGGGTTGTCGTTAAGTCCATTTGGCCTTTTGAATGGGCCATCTCTCTAGCTTGGGACTGTGAACCGTTATCACATATAGGAATTGTGCCCTCAACATGACGGGTGCGATCATACCAGCACTAATGCACCAGATCCCATCAGAACTCCGAAGTTAAGCGTGCTTGGATGAGAGTAGTACTAGGATGGGTGACCCCTTGGGAAGTCCTCGTGTTGCACCCCTTTTTCAATTTTTTTTGCATCGGTTAGGGTTGCCAAGATACTTTATCCACCAAATCTCTTTTACTGAATCCCACAGAACATTGGGCAAGACAACTTCGCTTCACGTAGAGGCTGGGCCAGATAAACCAAGGGCGTAGGGTTTGTGACCAGGTCTCCATCGCTCCGGTGCCCATAACTTTTGATCCGTAAGGCGTTACGCGGTGCACAGCATACCGTTGCAAAGCTCTCTGAGAGCTCTACGACGACGGCAGCCAGCTTGTTCGCTGTGCCCGTTTTTGGAGCCCAAAATTGAAAGTTTTCATTAGTTTCAGACCACTTTTCTTCTTTTGCTCTGTTTTTCGGTCCCGGATCAAACGTAGTGAACTGTTCGAAGGACGATAACCTGACTCGCGGGATGTCAGAGGGCCCAACAACATGTCGATATAACGTCTTGCGAGGATGCTGCGTTGTTGAAGCGGATGGGACGTCGTTAAGCCCATTGGGCCTTTTGAATGGGCCATCTCTCTAGGCTGGGATTGTGTTAACATATATAGTTATTGTGCCCTCAACATGACGTGTGCGATCATACCAGCACTAATGCACCGGATCCTATCAGAACTCTGAAGTTAAGCGCCCTTGGGCGAGAGTAGTACTAGAATGGGTGACCCCCTGGGAAGTCCTCGTGTTGCACCCCCTTTTCAATTTTTTTTGCCCTGGTTAGGGTTGCCAAGATACTTTATCCACCAAATCTCTATTACAGAATCCCATGGAACATTGGGCAAGACAACTTCGCTTCACGTAGAGGCTGGGCCCGCAAACAGAGGGCTTAGGGTTTGTGACCCGGTCTCCGTCGCTCCGGTGCCCATAAATTTTGATCCGTAAGGAGTTACGCGGCACACAGCATACCGTTGCAAAGCTCTCTGAGAGCTCTACGATGGAGGCAGCCAGCTTGCTCGCTGTGCCCTTTTTGGAGCCAAAATCGAACGTTTTCATCAGTTTCAGGCCACTTTTCTTCTTTTGCTCTGTTTTTCCGTCCCAGATCATACGTTGTGAATTGTCAAAAGGAGGAGAACCTAGCTCGCTGGACATCAGAGGGCCCTACAATGTGTCGATATAACGTCTTGCGAGGATGCTGCGTTGTTGAAGTGGATGGGTTGTCGTTAAGCCCATTGGGCCTTTTGAATAGGCCTTCTCTCTAGGCTGGGTCTGTGAACCGTTAACACATATAGGAATTGTGCCCTCAACATGATGGGTGCGATCATACCAGCACTAATGCACCAGATCCCATCAGAACTCTGAAGTTAAGCGTGCTCCGGCGAGAGTAGTGCTAGGATGGGTGAACCCTAGGAAAGTCCTCGTGTTGCTCCCCATTTTCAATTTTTTTTGCCCTGGTTAGGGTTGCCAAGATACTTTATCCACCAAATCTCTTTTGCTGAATCCCACGGAACATTGGGCAAGACAACTTCGCTTCACGTAGAGGCTGGGCCCACAAACCGAGGGCTTAGGGTTTGTGACCAGGTCTCCGTCGCTCTGGTGCCCATAACTTTTGATCCGTAAGGAGTTACGCGGCGAACAACATACCGTTGCAAAGCTCTCTGAGAGCTCTATGACGGGGGTAGCCAGCTTGCTCGCTGTGCCCATTTCTGGAGCCCAAAATCGAACGTTTTCATCAGTTTTAGGCCACTTTTCTTCTTTTGCTCTGTTTTTCCGTTCCAGATCGTATGTTGTGAACTGTTAAAAGGATGACAACCTGACTCGTGGGACATCAGAGGGCCCTACGACGTGTTGATATCACGTCTTGCAAGGATGCTGCATTGTTGGAGCGGATGGGTTATCGTTAAGCCCATTGGTCCTTTTGAATGGGCCATCTCTCAAGGCTGGGTCTGTGAACCGTTAACACATATAGGAATTGTGCCCTCAACATGACGGGTGTAATCATACCAGCACTAATGCACCGGATCCAATCAGAACTCCGAAGTTAAGCATGCTCGGGCGAGAGTAGTACTAGGATTGGTATTCCACTGGGAAGTCCTCGTGTTGTACCCCCTTTCAATTTTTTTTGCCCTGGTTATAGTTGCCAAGATACTTTATCCACCAAATCTCTATTATTTAATCCCACGGAACATTGGGCAAGACACCTTCGTTTAACGTAGAGGCTGGGCTCGCAAACCGAGGGCATAGGGTGTGTGACCAGGTCTCCGTCGCTCTGGTGCCCATAACTTTTGATCCGTAAAGAGTTACGTGGCGCACAGCATACCGTTGCGAAGGTCTCTAAGAGCTCTACGACGGGGCCAGCCAGTATGCTCACTGTGCCCATTTTTGGAGCCCAAAATCGAACGTTTTTCTCATTTTCAGGCCACTTTTCTTCTTTTGCTCTGTTTTTTCATCCCGGATCATACTTTGTGAACTGTTAAAAGGACGACAACCTGACTCGCGGGACGTCAGAGGGTCCTACAACGTGTCGATATAACATCTTGCGAGGATGCTGTGTTGTTGAAGCGGATGGGTTGTCGTTAAGCCCACTGGGCCTTTTGAATGGGCCATCTCTCTAGGCTGGGACTGTGAACCTTTAACACATATAGGAATTGTGCCCTCAGCATGACGGGTGCGATCATACCAGGACTAATGCACTTGATCCCATCAGAACTCCGAAGTTAAGCGTGCTTGGGCGAGAGTAGTACTAGGATGGGTGACCCCCTGGGAAGTCCTCGTGTTGCACCCTCTTTTCAATTTTTTTTGCCCTGGTTAGGGTTGCCAAGATACTTTATCCACCAAATCTCTTTTACTGAATCCCACGGAACTTTGGGCATGACAACTTCGCTTCACGAAGAGGCTGGGCCCGATAAACCGAGGGCGTAGGATTTGTGACTAGGTCTCTGTCGCTCCGGTGCGCATAACTTTTGATCTGTAAAGAGTAACGCGGCGCACAGCATACCGTTGGTGGCAGCCAGCTTGCTCGCTGTGCCCATTTTTGGAGCCCAAAATCAAACGTTTTCATCAGTTTTAGGCCATTTTTCTTCTTTTGCTCTGTTTTTTTGTCCCGGATCATACGTTGTGAACTGTTAAAAGGATGACAACCTAACCACGGGACATCATAGGGCCCTACAACGTGTCGATATAACGTCTTGCGAGGATGCTGCGTTGTTGTAGCGGATGGGTTGTCGTTAAGCCCATTGGGCTTTTTCAATGGGCCATCTCTCTAGGCTGGAACTCTGAAGCGTTAACACATATAGGAATTGTGCCCTCAACATGACGGGTGCGATCATACCAGCACTAATGCACCGGATCCCATCAGAACTCCAATGTTAAGCGAGCTTGGGCGAGAGTAGTACTAGGATGGGTGACCCCCTGGGAAGTCCTCGTGTTGCACCCTCTTTTCAATTTTTTTTGCCCTGGTTATGGTTGCCAAGATACTTTATCCACCAAATCTCTATTACTGAATCCCACAGAACATTTTGCTAGACAACTTCGCTTCACGTAGAGGCTAGGCCCGCAAACCGAGGGCGTAGGGTTTGTGACCAGGTCTCCGTCGCTCTAGTGCCCATAACTTTTGATCCGTAAGGAGTTACACGGCGCACAGCATATCGTTGCAAAGCTCTCTGAGAACTCTACGACGTGGGTAGATAGCATTCTCGTAGTGCCCATTTTTGGAGCGCAAAATCGAACGTTTTCATCAATTTTCGACCACTTTTCTTCTTTTGCTCGATTTTTTCACCCCGGATCGTACGTCGTGAACTGGTAAAAGGACGACAACCTGACTCGCAGGACATCAGAGGGCCCTATAACGTGTTGATATCACGTCTTGCAAGGATGCTGCGTTGTTGAAGCGGATGGGTTGTCGTTAAGCCCATTGGGGCTTTTGAATGGGCCATCTCTCTAGGCTGGGACTGTGAACCGTTAACACATATAGGAATTGTGCCCTCAACATGACGGGTGCGATCATACTAGCACTAATGCACTGGATCTCATTAGAACTCCGAAGTTAAGCGTGCTTGGGCGAGATTAGTACTAGGATGGGTGACCCCGTGGGATGTCCTCGTGTTGCACCCCCTTCTCAATTTTTTTTGCCCTGGTTAGGGTTGCCAAGATACTTTATCCACCAAATCTCTATTACTGAATCCCACAAAAAATTAGGCAAGACAACATCGCTTCATGTAGCGGCTGGGCCCGCAAACCGAGGGCGTAGGCTTTGTGACTAGGTCTCTGTCGCTCCGGTGCCCATAACTTTTGATCCGTAAGAAGTTACGCGGCGCACAGCATTCCGTTGCAAAGCTCTCCGAGACCTCTGCTACGGGGGCAGCCAACTTGCTTGCTGTTCCCGTTTTTGGAGCCCAAAATCAAACGTTTTCCTCAGTTTCAGGCCACTTTTCTTCTTTTGCTCTGTTTTTCCGTCCCGGAGCATACGTTGTGAACTGTTGAAAGGACGACAACCTGATTCGCTGGACGTCAGAGGGTCCTACAACGTGTCGATATAACGTCTTGTGAGGATGCTGCGTTGTTGAAGCGGATGGATTGTCGTTAAGTCTATTGGGCCTTTTGAATGGGCCATCTCTCAAGGCTGGGACTGTGAACTGTTAACACATATAGGAATTGTGCCCGCAGCATGACGGGTGCGATCATACCAGCAGTAATGCACTGGATCCCATCAGAACTCCGAAGTTAAGCGTGCTTGGACGAGAGTAGTACTAGGATGTGTGACCCCCCGGGAAGTCCTCGTGTTGCACCCCCTTTTCAATTTTTTTTGCCCTGGTTAGGGTTTCCAAGATACTTCATCCACCAAATCTCTTTTACTGAATTCCACGGAACATTGGGCAAGACAACTTCGCTTCACATAGAGGCTTGGCCCGATAAACCTAGGGCGTAGGGTATCTGACCAGGTCTCCATCGCTCTGGTGCCCATATCTTTTGATCCGTAAGGAGTAACGCGGCGCACAGCATACCGTTGCAATGCTCTCTAAGAGCTCTACCACGGGGGCAGCCAGCATGCTCGCTGTGACCATTTTTGGAGCCCAAAATCGAACGTTTTCATCTGTTTCAGGACAGTTTCCTTCTTTTGCTCTATTTTTCAGTCCCGGATAATACATTGTGAACTGTTAAAAGGACGACAACCTGACTCGTGGGACATCAGAGGGCCCTACAACGTGTCGATATAACGTCTTGCGAGGATGCTGCGTTGTTGAAGGGGATGGGTTGTCTTTAAGCCCATAGGGCCTTTTGAATGGGCCATCTCTCTAGGCTGTGACTGTGAAGCGTTAACACATATAGAAATTGTGCCCTCAACATGACGAGTGCGATCATACCAGCACTAATGCACCGGATCCCATCAGAACTCCGAAGTTAAGCGTGCTTGGGCGAGAGGAGTACTAGGATGGGTGACCCCCTGGGAAGTCCTCGTGTTGCACCCTGTTTTCAATTTTTTTTGCCCTGGTTAGGGTTGCCAAGATACTTTTTCCACCGAATCTCTATTACTGAATCCCACAGAACATTGGGCAAGACAACTTCGCTTCACGTAGAGGCTGGGCCCGCAAACCTAGGGCGTTGGGTTAGTGAACAGGTCTCCGTCGCTCCGGTGCCCACAACTTTTGATCCATAAGGAGTTACGCGGCCCACAGCATACCGTTGAAAAGCTCTCTGACAGCTTTACGACGGGGGCAGCCAGCTTGCTCGTTGTGCCCATTTTTGGAGCCTAAAATCGAACGTTTTCATCAGTTTTTGGCCAATTTTCTTCTTTTGCTCTGTTTTTCCATCCCGGATCGTACGTCGTGAACTGTTAAAAGGATGACAACCTGACTTGCGGGACATCAGAGGGCCCTACAACGTGTTGATATCACATCTTGCGAGGATGTTGCATTGTTGAAGCGGATGAGTTGTCGTTAAGCCCATTAGGCCTTTTGAATGGGCCATCTCTCTAGGCTGGGACTGTGAACCGTTAACACATATAGGAATTGTGCCCTCAACATGACGGGTGTGATCATACCAGCACAAATGCATTGGATCCCATCTAAACTCGAAAGTTAAACGTGCTTGGGCAAGAGTAGTACTAGGATGGGCGACCCCCTGAGAAGTTCTCGTGTTGCACCTCCTTTTCAATTTTTTTTGCCCTGGTTAGGGTTGCCAAGATACTTTATCCACCAAATCTCGATTACTGAATCCCACAAGACATTGGGCAAGACAACTTCACTTCACGTAGAGGTTGGCCTGCAAACCGAGGACGTAGGTTTTGTGACCAACACTCCGTCGCTCCGGTGCCCATAACTTTTGATCCGAAAGGAGTTATGCGGCGCACAGCATACGGTTGCAAAGCTCTCTAAGCTCTCTACGACTGGGGAAGCCAACTTGCTCGCTGTGCCCATTTTTGGTGCCCAAAATTGAACGTTTTCATCAGTTTCAGGCCACTTTTCTTCTTTTGCTCTATTTTTCCTTCCAGGATCATACGTCGTGAATTGTTAAAAGGACGAAAACCTGAATCGCGGGACATCAGAGGGCATTACAACGTGTCGATATCACGTCTTGCAAGCATGCTACGTTGTTGAAGCGGATAGGTTGTTGTTAAGCCCATTTGGACTATTGAATGGGCAATCTCTCTAGGCTGGGACTGTGAACAGTTAACACATAAAGGAATTGTGCCCTCAACATGACGGGTGCGATCATACCAGCACTAATGCAACGGATCCCATCAGGACTCTGAAGTTAAGCGTGCTTGGGCGAGAGTAGTACTCGGATTGGTGACCACCTGGGAAGTCCTCGTGTTGCACCCCCTTTTCAATTTTTTTTGCCCTGGTTAGGGTTGCCAAGATAATTTATCCACCAAATCTCTATTACTAAATCCCACAGAACATGGGGCAAGACAACTTCGCTTCACGTAGAGGCTGGGCCAGCAAACCGAGGGCATAGGGTTTGTGACCAAGTTTCCGTCTCTCCAGTGCCCATAACTTTTGATCCGTAAGGAGTTACGCGGCGCTCAGTATACCGTTGCAAAGCTCTCTGAGAGCTCTATGACGAGGGTTGCCAGCTTGCTCGATGTGCCCTTTTTGGAGCCCAAAATTGAACGTTTTCATCAGTTTCAGGCTGCTTTTCTAATTTTGCTCGATTTTTCCGTCCCGGATCATACGTTGTGAACAGTTAAAAGGACGACAACCTGACTCGCGGGACGTCTAAGGGCCCTACAACGTGTCGATTTAACGTCTTGCGAGGATGCTGCGTTGTTGAAGCAGATGGGTTATCGTTAAGCCCATTGGGCCTTTTGAATGGGCTATCTCTCTAGGTTGGGACTGTGAACCGTTAATACATATAGGAATTGTGCCCTCAACATGACGGGAGCGATCATACCAGCACTAATGCACCGGATCCCATCAGAACTCCGAAGTTAAGCGTGCTTCGGCGAGAGTAGTACTAGGATAGGTGACCCCCTGTGAAGTCCTCATGTTGTACCCCCTTTTCAATTTTTTTTGACTTGGTTATGGTTGCCAAGATACTTTATCCACCAAATCTCTATTACGAAATCCCACGGAACAATGGACAAGACAACTTTGCTTCACGTAGAGGCTGGGCCCGATAAACCGAGGGCGTAGGGTTTGTGACCAGGTCTCCGTCGCTCCGGTGCCCTTAACATTTGATTCGTAAGGAGTTACGCGGCGCACAGTATACCGTTACAAAGCTCTCTGATAGCTCTACGATGGGGGCAACCATCTTGCTTGCTTTTCCCATTTTTGGTGCTCAAAATCGAATGTTTTCATGAGTTTTTGGCCACTTTGCTTCTTTTGCTATGTTTTTCCGCCCCGGATCATACGTTGTGAACTGTTAAAAGGACGACAACCTGACTCGCGGGACAACAGAGGGCCCTACGACGTGTTGATATCACATCTTGCGAGGATGCCGCGTTGTTGAAGCGGATGGGTTGTCGTTAAGCCCATTGGGCCTTTTGAATTGGCCATCTCTCTAGGCTGGGACTGTGAACCGTTAACACATATGAGAATTGTGCCATCAACATGACGGGTGCGATCATACCAGCACTAATGCACCGGATCCTATCAGAACTCCGAAGTTAAACGTGCTTGGGCGAGAGTAGTACTAGGATGGGTGACCCCCTGGGAAGTCCTCGTGTTGCACCCCCTTTTCAATTTTTTTTGCCCTGGTTAGGGTTGCCAAGATACTTTATCCACCAAATCTCTATTACTGAATCCCACGGAACATTGGGCAAGACAACTTCGTTTCACGTAGAGGCTGGGCACGCAAACCGAGGGCGTAGGGTTTGTGACCAGGTCTCCGTCGCTCCGGTGCCCATAACTTTTGATCCGCAAGGAGTTACGCGGTGCAGAGCACACCGTTGCAAAGCTCTCTGAGAGCTCTACGACGGGGGCAGCCAGCATGCTTGCTATGCCCATTTTTGGAGCCCAAAATCGAACGTTTTCATCAGTTTCAGGCCCTTTTTCTTCTTTTGCTATGTTTATCCGTCCCGGATCGTACGTCGTGAACTGCTAAAAGGAAGACAACCTGACTTGCGGGACATCAGAGGGCCCTACAACGTGTTGATATCACGTCTTGTGAGGATGCTACGTTGTTGAAGAGGATGGGTTGTCGTTAAGCCCATTGGGCCTTTTGAATAGGCCATCTCTCTAGTCTGGGACTGTGAACCGTTAACATATATAGGAATTGTGCCCTCAACATGACGGGTGCGATCATACCAGCACTAATGCACCGGATCCCATCAGATCTCCGAAGTTAAGCGTGCTTGGGCGAGAGTAGTGCTAGGATTGGTGAATCCTTAGGAAGTCCTCGTGTTGCACCCCATTTTCAATTTTTTTTGCCCTGGTTAGGGTTGCCAAGATACTTTATCCCCCAAATCTCTATTACTGAATCCCACGGAACATTGGGCAAGACAACCTCGCTTCACGTAGAGGCTGGGCCCGTAAACCGAGGGCGTAGGGTTTCTGACCAGGTCTCCGTCGCTCCGGTGCCCATAACTTTTGATCCGTAAGGAGTTACGCGGCGCACAGCACACTGTTGCAAAGCTCTCTGAGAGCTCTACGACGGGGGTAGCTAGCATGCTCGCTGTGCCCTTTTTGGAGCCTAAAATCGAACGTTTTCATCAGTTTCAGGCCACTTTTCTTTTTTTGCTCTGTTTTTTCATCCCGGATCGTACGTCGTGAACTGTTAAAAGGACGACAATCAGACTCGCGGGACATCAGAGGGCCTTACAACGTGTCGATATCACGTCTTGCAAGGATGCTGCGTTGTTGAAGCGGATGGGTTGTCGTTAAGCCCATTGGGCCTTTTGAATGGGCCATCTCTCTAGGCTGGGACTGTGAACAGTTAACAAATAAAGGAATTGTGCCCTCAACATGATGGGTGCGATCATACCAGCAATAGTGCACCGGATCCCATCAGAACTCCGAAGTTAAGCGTGCTTGGGCAAGAGTTGTACTAGGATGGGTGACCCCTTGGGAAGTCCTCGTGTTGCACCCCATTTTCAATTTTTTTTGCCCTAGTTTAAGGTTGCCAAGATACTTTATCCACCAAATCTCTATTACTGAATCCCACGGAACATTGGGCAAGACAACCTCGCTTCACGTAGAGGTTGGGCCCGTAAACCGAGGGCGTAGGGTTTCTGACCAGGTCTCCGTCGCTCCGGTGCCCATAACTTTTGATCCGTAAGAAGTTACGCGGCGCACAGCATACCGTTGCAAAGCACTCTTAGAGCTCTATGACGGGGGTAGCCAGCATGCTCGCAGTGCCTATTTTTGGAGCCCAAAATCGAACGTTTTCATCAGTTTCAGGCCACTTTTCTTCTTTTGCTCAGTTTTTCCATCCCGGATCGTACGTCGTGAACTGTTAAAAGGACGACAACCTGACTCGCGGGACATCAAAGGGCCCTACAACGTGTTGATATCACGTCTTGCGAGGATGCTGCGTTGTTGAAGCGGATGGGTTGTCGTTAATCCCATTGGACTTTTTGAATGGGTCATCTCTCTAGGCTGGGATTGTGAACCGTTAACACATATAGGAATTGTGCCATCAACATGACGGGTGCGATCATACCAGCACTAATGCACCGGATCCCATCAGAACTCCGAAGTTAAGCGAGCTTTGGCGAGATTAGTACTAGGATGGGTGACCCCCTGGGAAGTCCTCGTGTTGCACCACCATTTCAATTTTTTTTGCCCTAGTTAGGGTTGCCAAGATACTTTATCCACCAAATCTCTATTACTGAATCCCATGGAACATTGGGCAAGACAGCTTCGCTTCACGTAGAGGCTGGGCCCGCAAACTGAGGGCGTAGGGTTTGTGACCAGGTCTCCGTCGCTCCGGTGCCCATAACTTTTGATCCGTAAGGAGTTACGTGGCATTCAGCATACTGTTGCAAAGCTCTCTGAGAGCTCTACGACGGGGGCAGCCAGCTTGCTCGCTGTGCCCGTTTTTGGAGCCCAAAATCGAACGTTTTCATCAGTTTCAGGCCACTTTTCTTCTTTTGCTCTGTTTTTCCGTCCCGGATCGTACGTCTTGAACTGTTAAAAGGACGACAACCTAACTCGCGGGAGATCAGAGGGCCCTACAACGTGTTGATATCACGTCTTGCAAGGATGCTGCGTTGTTGAAGCGGATGGGTTGTCTTTAAGCCCATTGGGCCTTTTGAATGGGCCATCTCTCTAGGCTGGGACTGTGAACAGTTAACACATGAAGGAATTGTGCCATCAACATGACGGGTGCGATCATACCGGCACTAATGCACCGGATCCCATCAGAACTCCGAAGTTAAGCGTGCTTGGGCGAGAGTAGTACTAGGATAGGTGACCCCCTGGGAAGTCCTCGTGTTGCACCCCCTTTTCAATTTTTTTTGCCTTGGTTAGGGTTGCCAAGATACTTTATCCACCAAATCTCTATTTCTGAATCCCACGGAACATTGGGCAAGACAATTTTGCTTCACGTAGAGGCTGGGCCCGCAAACTGAGGGCGTAGGGTTTGTGACCAGGTCTCCGTCGCTCCGGTGCCTATAACTTTTGATCCGTAAAGAGTTACGCGGCACACAGGATACTGTTGCAAAGCTCTCTGAGAGCTCTATGACGGGGGCAGCTAGCTTGCTCGCTGTGCCAGTTTTTGGAGCCCAAAATCGAATATTTTCATCAGTTTCAGGCCACTTTTCTTCTTTTGCTCTGTTTTTCCGTCCCGGATCGTACGTCGTGAGCTGTTAAAAGGACGACAACCTGACTCGCGGGATATCAGAGGGCCCTACAACGTGTTGATATCACGTCTTGCGAGGTTGCTGCGTTATTTAAGCGGATGGGTTGTCGTTAAGCCCATTGGGCCTTTTGAATGGGCCTTTTGAATGGGCCATCTCTCTAGGCTGGGACTGTGAACCGTTAACACATATAGGAATTGTGCCCTCAACATGACGGGTGCTGTCACGCCCCAACTCGGCCTATAAGGTTAGGCTAGGGTGTGATCTAAACGTTCAGAAAATGTCACATACTTAACTATTTACGAAGATTTAACACTTATCTTTTTAGTCTAAACTCCAAAGTTTTTTGGAAAACCGGCAGCATAACGGCTGTAATTGGGCTACTTGGTTTGGCCTAATTCTCTAAAACGCCTCAAAATTTACTATCTCAAATTCATTTCCAACTAAGATTGCTATTTATCATCAATTGAATCGCCTATTGGTTATCTTGATGTCTCGTTTGATTTATAACCTAGTATGATTCTATGTCTCGTTTGTTTGTTTGTCCTCGTTACAAAATATACCTGTTGACCTTAACTTAATAGCGAGCACCTGTTTAAGATTGGATAAATTCATTTACTTAGTCCTTAACTAATACGTCATAACCTATGATAGATACTAGCAGTAATAATAGCAAAACGATCATAATAGTGTCATGTCTAGCATCAGTCTACTTAATATAAGTACAACCCAAAATTAGACCCCAAATTACAACAGGGGTCTTTTACATTACAAAGTTAAGCAACATGAAAGAAATAGTCTTC
This sequence comes from Ehretia macrophylla, assembly GCA_037974665.1. Classification (NCBI taxonomy): domain Eukaryota; kingdom Viridiplantae; phylum Streptophyta; class Magnoliopsida; order Boraginales; family Ehretiaceae; genus Ehretia; species Ehretia macrophylla. Next base: position 3,418,543 of record CM075780.1, read on the forward strand.
AAGTAGCATGGAGTTCACAAATGGCCACAAACACACAAAACACATAGGACAGGCAATCATTCCAAGGAATCATCGATAGGCACGTTGTCCTCAGGTACCTGTACCTATTCTTCTTCACCTGTGATGAAAAAGAGGGTGAGTCCTTATGAACTCAGCGAGGGGGAACGAGAAATACGTTTTGAAACTCATTTTCCGGTTCAACTTATGAAAATCCTTTTGCAAGCATGAATATAACAATAATATAAGTACAGAAACAGAAATACCAGTCTTTCCTCCCTGAGGTTCTCTAGGAACCAAGCGAGAGTACTTATACACACAGTAAAAGGATACGGTGAGCTTTTGCTCTCAGATCAGTTTCAGAATCAAATGTTGCGGCCGACTTCAAATAACCCCAAAACACGCCAGGTGGGTGTACTCCGGATGTACCCCGAAATCATACAATCCAACTCTCTGAGGAAGTCTAGCCCCCAAGCGAGAGAGGGAATGGGACCATGGTAGTCACGGGTACACCGGCAAGCCCGATGCCGCCCGGTGTGCATGATCGCTACCATGCCAACAGGAAAGGTTGCAACCTTGTATGCAATGCACATTTATGACAGGTAATATATCACAGTAGGAGGACAACAAAGTAGGTTGCCTCCGGATAGTCATAAGATTGCACATTGACCAAGTAAACAGGTAAACAAGCAGGGCACGATAAGACAGGAAATTTCACTTGAAAGGCATGTAGAGTTATATGAAAATTAAACGGGCAGCCATGTAACACATGTAAAACAGGCCATATAACTCATTACGAAGTTCACGTGATCAAGTGATAAGATTATTCAACATGCAATGACACCAACATGGGTTTGGGTGCAAGAAAAGCTTATTTGTCAACATGCAATGGTCAAAATCACATTTAAAGTTATAAGACATTTACAGGCAGCCCACTAAGCATATAATTTCCACACAATATCCAAATGATCAACACTTAGCAAGACTACCTAGTCATTAGGGTTTCCGTTTCATGCTTAACCGTGTGATTAAACCCTAAGTCAACTCAAAATCATTCTCAAGTCATGCATCATTCAATTCAAACATTCTCAAGTACTCAAAACAGTCCACACAAAATCCCAACACCACAATTCCAAGCAATTAGTACCACAAGAGAGGTTACAACAATTTTCCAAGCATATAACTAAGTGAAACCCTTACTGCAATAGGCTGTTTTCTCACAATCAATAGAATAATCAAACAGTCTCCAAATCCAGTGAATAAGATGTAAAATTAAATCTTAAGAAGTTAGCTAAAATCAGAAACAAACCTTGCATCAATTGGAGTTCGGGATCATTAGATATAGCCGAAACAGTGGAATAGCACAAAACTGTCCAGATTTGCACACTTTTCAGTAATTGACATTTTTGAGGTCCTTAGGGTCGGATTTAGCCTTGGTCCATTTCTGACAAAATTGTCCAGAACTGAAAAATATAGCAGTATACTAAATTTCATGCATTTTGGACATCATTTACTAAGTCAAATATTGTTCGTTCCACAAGGTCAGTGCATCTGCCAAAACCTGCTTCATTTTTCCAGATTTCCAGATTTGGACACATTTTAAAGATTTGCCATGTTGAGGACCTTAGAGTCAAAATTAGCTTCGGCATATTTCTGGGAAAAATGTTCAAAACTGTCCAAACTAGTCACCTACCAATTTTCAAGAATTTTCAACATCATTTGCCTAGCTAAACGTGCCTCGAAACAGACTGGTCAGAGAGCTGTCAACAATCCGACTTCACCTAGCATCACTTTCAAGCCAAGATCTTGCCATGCATGGTTGTTTAAGCTTATGAACGACCATATAACTCAAGTACAGAAGCAAAGACATACATTTATGAGCATGCATGTGAATTTTTGAAAGATTTTCAAAAGGTTTTAGCCCTCACCTTTGCAATCAACCCAAAGATGCACAAAAACTTGTTGAAGCTCAAATCTCTTCTTCTTCTTGGTTAGCCGAGATTCCAACTTGGTTTCTCTATTTTTCCTAGCCTAGTGATCAATCTCTTAGCACATGCATGAGGTTAGAACAAGAAGAAAATAAATGGAAGCCAAGAAACTTACCTAGGGCCGAATAGAAGTCTTCAAAGGACATGCATGTGTAGTTTTCGCATCTTAGCTTGTTTGCTTGAGTTTCTTTGATGGTTGCTTGTCTTGTTGCACCATATGATGAAGAAGATGAGCTAGGAGGTGGAGAGAACTCAGCCAAAACCGAAATGGAGAGAGAAAATGAGAGGGAAGTGAGAGAAAAGAAGGAGAAATGAAAGAATATGACAAAGAATGACAAAGAGTGATGTTTTGCATTGTTCTAAGCATATGGTCGGCCTTGGGCAGCCCATTTTCAGTATTTTTGTGTCTTCAAGGAGTATTTTGAAATGGCTAGCATGGGCATGGAGCACTTGGTCGAAAATGGTGGAGATTTGAGGAGAATTTGAGCAATTTTTTATGCATTGTGTTAAGTGTTTTGTCATAGTTTGTCTAGGACTAATTTTTTTATGCATTTGTGTCATTAGAATTGTCATAGGAATGTTGGGGAGTGAGGGAATCTAGGTAGAATAAAATATAGGAATGTTTGTTGATGAGTTGAATTATGAATAGAATAATAGATAGTGGAAAATGTAGGAATAGTTTAGTATTATTTTATTGTTAGTGGAGTTTGTAGAGAATTTGAATTAGGAATATAATATTGGTTAGTGGATTGTGTAGGATTATTTTAGTGTCCAGTGCTTTGTATAGGATTCTTTCTTGATTAACGTGGTGGCACGGATTCCTAGATCTATGGCACGAATTACGAGGTAGACATGAACTACGAGGTACAACACGTATTTCAAGACTAAGGCACATACTTCAAGATAAGTGCACGGATTCTAATGCTAACACACGCAACCCTAGGTGAATGAACGTAGACCAGAATAAGGCACGTAATTCAATGCAATGCAAGTAATTCAAGACACGACTCTTAAACATAGGTTAAAGCACGCAGTTCAAGGTTAATGCACACGAAACGAAGAGACACATGCAAATCAAGGTCTCACACGTAAATTAAGGTCATGGCACGTTTATCTAGGTATCACATGTATATCGAGGATTAGGGCACACAATTCTAGGTTAAGGCACGTATAACGAGACATGCACAAAAACCAAGACAAGGCACATAATCCAAGGTCAGTCATATAGTTCTAGGTCTAAGGCACGCAAATCGAGGTAAGGCACGTTATTCGGGGTTGGGCCTCACAGGCGCGATCATACCAGAACTAATGCACCGGATCCCATCAGAACTCCGAAGTTAAGCGTGCTTGGGTGAGAGTAGTACTAGGATGGGTGACCCCTTGGGAAGTCCTCGTGTTGCACCCCCTTTTCAATTTTTTTTGCCCTGGTTAGGGTTGCCAAGATACTTTATCCCCCAAATCTCTATTATTGAATCCCACAGAACAATGGGCAAGACAACTTCGTTTCACGTAGAGGCTGGGCCCGCAAACCGAGGGCGTAGGGTTTGTGACCAGGTCCCCATCGCACCTGTGCCCATAACTTTTGATCCGTAAGAAGTTACGCGGCACACAGCATACCGTTGCAAAGCTCTCTGAGACCTCTACGACGGGGGTAGCTAGCATGCTCGCTGTGCCCGTTTTTGGAGCCCAAAATAGAACGTTTTCATCAGTTTCAGGCCACTTTTCCTCTTTTGCTCTGTTTTTTCGTCCCAGATCGTACGTCGTGAACTATTAAAAGGACGACAACCTGACTCACGGGACATCAGAGGGCCCTACAACGTGTCGATACAATGTCTTGCAAGCAAGCGGCGTTGTTGAAGTGGATGGTTCGTTGTTAAGCCCATTGGGCCTTTTGAATGGACCATCTCTCTAGGCTGGGACTGTGAACAGTTAACACATAAAGAAATTGTGCCCTCAACATGACGGGTGCGTTGTTGCCAGCACTATTGCACCGGATCCCATCAGAACTCCGTAGTTAAGCGTGCTTGGGTGAGAGTAGTACTAGGATGGGTGACCCCCTGGGAAATCCTCGTGTTGCACCACCTTTTCAATTTTTTTTGCCCTGGTTAGGGTTGCCAAGATACTTTATCCACCAAATCTCTATTACTGAATCCCACGGAACATTGGGCAAGACAACTTCGCTTCTTGTAGAGGCTGGGCCCGTAAACCGAGGGCGTAGGGTCTGTGACCAGGTCCCCATCGCTCCAGTGCATATAACTTTTGATCCGTAAGGAGTTACGCGGCGCACAGCATACCGTTGCAATGCTCTCTGAGAGCTCTACGACGAGGGCAGCCAGCTTGCTCGCTGTGCCCGTTTTTGGAGCTCAAATTCGAACATTTTCATCAGTTCCAGGCCACTTTTCTTCTTTTGCTCTGTTTTTCCATCCCGGATCGTACGTCGTGAACTGTTAAAAGGACGACAACCTGACTCGCGGGACATCAGAGGGCCCTACAACGTGTCGATACCACGTCATGCAAACAAGCTGCGTTGTTGAAGCGGATGGTTTGTTGTTAAGCCCATTGGTCCTTTTGAATAGACCATCTCTCTAGGCTGGGACTGTGAACAGTTAACACATAAAGAAATTGTGCCCTCAACATGACGGGTGCGATCATACCAGCACTAATGCACCGGATCCCATCAGAACTCCGAAGTTAAGCGTGCTTGGGCGAGAGTAGTACTAGGATGGGTGACCCCCTGGGAATGTCCTCGTGTTGCACCACTTTTCAATTTTTTTTGCCCTGGTTAGGGTTGCCAATATACTTTATCCACCGAATCTCTATTACTGAATCCCACGGAACATTGGGCAAGACAACTTCGATTCTTGTAGAGGCTGGGCCCGCAAACCGAGGGCGTAGGGTTTGTGACCAGGTCTCCGTCGGTTCGGTGCCCATAACTTTTGATCCGTAAGGAGGTACGCGGCGCACAACATACCGTTCCAAAGCTCTCTGAGAGCTCTGCGACGGGGGCAGCCAGCTTGCTCGCTGTGCCCTTTTTGGAGCCCAAAATCGAACGTTTTCATCAGTTTCAGGCCACTTTTCTTCTTTTGCTCTGTTTTTCTGTCCCGGATCGTACGTCGTGAACTATTAAAAGGACGACAACCTGACTCGCGGGACATCAGAGGGCCCTACAACGTGTCGATACCACATCTTGCAAGCATGCTGCGTTGTTGAAGCGGATGGGTTGTCGTTAAGCCCATTGGGCCTTTTAAATGTGCCATCTTTCTAAGATGGGACTCTGAACAGTTAACACAAAAAGGAATTGTGCCGTCAACATGACGGGTGCGATCATACCCGCACTAATGCACTGGATCCCATCAGAACTCCGTAGTCAAGCGTGCTTGGGCGAGAGTAGTACTAGGATGGGTGACCCCCTGGGAAATCCTCGTGTTGCACCCCCTTTTCAATTCTTTTTGCCCTGGTTAGGGTTGCCAAGATACTTTATCCACCAAATCTCTATTACTGAATCCCACGGAACATTGGGCAAGACAACTTCGCTTCTTGTAGAGGCTGGGCCCGTAAACCAAGGGCGTAGGGTCTGTGACCAGGTCCCCATCGCTCCAGTGCATATAACTTTTGATCCGTAAGGAGTTACGCGGCGCACAACATACCGTTGCAAAGCTCTCTAAGAGCTCTACGACGAGGGCAGCTAGCTTGCTCGCTGTGCCCATTTTTGGAGCTCAAATTTGAACGTTTTCATCAGTTCCAGGCCACTTTTCTTCTTTTGCTCTGTTTTTCAATCCCGGATCGTACGTCGTGAACTGTTAAAAGGACGACAACCTGACTCGCGGGACATCAGAGGGCCCTACAACGTGTCGATATCATGTCTTGCGATGATGCTGCGTTGTTGAAGCAAATGGTTTGTCGTTAAGCCCATTGGGGTTTTCGAATGGGCCATCTCTCTAGGCTGGGACTGTGAACCGTTAACACAGATCGGAATTGTGCCCTCAACATGACGGGTGCGATCATACCAGCACTAATGCACCGGATCCTATCAGAACTCCGAAGTTAAGCGTCCTTGGGCGAGAGTAGTACTAGGATGGGTGACCCCGTGCGAAGTCCGCGTGTTGCACCTCCTTTTCAATTTTTTTTCCCTGGTTAGGGTTGCCAAGATACTTTATCTACCAAATCTCTATTACTGAATCCCACAGAACATTGGGCAAGACAACTTCGTTTCACGTAGAGGCTGGGCCCGCAAACTGAGGGCGTAGGGTTTGTGACCAGGTCTCCGTCGCTCCGGTGCCCATAACTTTTGATCTGTAAGGAGTTACGTGGCGCAGAGCATACCATTGCAAAGCTCTCTGAGAGCTCTATGACGGGGGCAGCAAGTATGCATGTTATGCCCAGTTTTGGAGCCCAAAATCGAATATTTTCATCAGTTTCAAGCCACTTTTCTTCTTTTGCACTGTTTTTCCATCCCGAATCGTACGTCGTGAACTGTTAAAAGGACGACAACCTGACTCGCGGGACATCAGAGGGCCCTACAACGTGTCGATATCACGTCTTGCAAGCATGCTACGTTGTTGAAGCGGATGGGTTGTCATTAAGCCCATTGGCCCTGTTGAATGGGCCATCTCTCTAAGTTGGGACTCTGAATAGTTAACACATAAAGGAATTGTGCCCTCAACATGACGAGTGCGATCATACCAGCACTAATGCACCGGATCCCATCAAAACTCTGAAGTTAAGCGTGCTTGGGTGAGAGTAGTACTATGATGTGTGACCCCCTGCCAAAGTCCTTGTGTTGCACCCCCTTTTCAATTTTTTTTGCCCTGGTTAAGGTTTCCAAGATACTTTATCCACCAAATCTCTATTACTGAGTCGTACGGAACATTGGGCATGACAACTTCACTTCTTGTAGAGGCTGGGCCTGCAAACCGAGGGCGTTGGGTTTGTGACCAGGTCTCCGTCGCACCAGTGCCTATAACTTTTGATCCGTAAGAAGTTACGCGGTGCACAGCATACCGTTGCAAAGCTCTCTGAGAGCTCTACGACGGGGGCAGCCAGCTTACTAACTGAGCCCATTTTCGGAGCCCAAAATCGAACATTTTATCAGTTTCAGGCCACTTTTCTTCTTTTGCTCTATTTTTCTATCCCGGATCGTACGTCGTGAACTGTTAAAAGGACGACAACCTGACTCGCGGGACATCAGAGGGCCCTACAACTTGTCGATATCACGTTTTGCGAGGATGCTGCGTTGTTGAAGCGGATTGGTTGTCGTTAAGCCCATTGGTCTTTTTGATTGGGCCATCTCTCTAGGCTGGGATTGTGAACCGTTAACACAAATAGGAATTGAGCCCTCAACATGACGGGTGCGATCATACCAGTACTAATGCACCGGATCCCATCAGAACTCTGAAGTTAAGCGTGCTTGGGCGAGAGTAGTACTAGGATGGGTAACCCCTTGGGAAGTCCTCGTGTTGCACCCCCCATTTTCAATTTTTTTTACCCCGGTTAGGGTTGCCAAGATACTTTATCCACCACATTTCTATTACAGAATCACAAGGCACCTTGGGCTAGAAAACTTCGCTTCACTTAGAGGCTGGGCCCGCAAACCGAGTGCGTGGGGCTTGTGACCAGGTCTCCGTCGCTACGGTGCCCATAACTTTTAATCCGTAAGGAGTTATGCGGCACACAGCATACCGTTGCAAAGCTCTCTCTGAGAGCTCTACGACGGGGCAGCAAGTATGTTTGCTGTGCCCTTTTTGGAGCCCAAAATAAAACATTTTCATCAGTTTCAAGCCACTTTTCTTCTTTTGCACTGTTTTTCCGTCCCGGATCGTACGTCGTGAACTGTTAAAAGGATGACAACCAAACTCGAGGGACATCAGAGGGCCCTACAACGTGTCGATATCACGTCTTGCAAGCATGCTGCGTTGTTGAAGCGGATGGGTTGTCGTTAAGCCCATTGGGCTTTTTGAATGGGCCATCTCTCTAGGCTGGGACTGTGAACTGTTAACACATATTGGAATTGTGCCCTCAACATGTCGGGTGCGATCATACCAGCACTAATGCACCGGATCCCATCAGAACTCCGAAGTTAAGCGTGCTTGGGCGAGAGTAGTACTAGGATGGGTGATCCCTTGGGAAGTCCTCGTGTTGCACCCCCTTTTCAAATTTTTTTGCCCTGGTTAGGGTTGCCAACATACTTTATCTACCAAATCTCTATTACTGAATCCCACAGAACATTGGGCAAGACAACTTCGTTTCACGAAGAGGCTGGGCCCGCAAACTGAGGGCGTAGGGTTTGTGACCAGGTCTCCGTCGCTCCGGTGCACATAACTTTTGATCCGTAAGGAGTTACGCGGCGCAGAGCATACCATTGCAAAGCTCTCTGAGAGCTCTACGACGGGGGCAGCAGGTATGCATTCTGTGCCCATTTTTGGAGCCCAAAATCGAACATTTTCATCAGTTTCAAGCCACTTTTCTTCATTTGCACTGTTTTTCCGTCCAGGATCGTACGTCGTGAACTGTTAAAAGGACGACAACCTGACTTGCGGGACATCGGAGGGCCCTACAACGTGTCGATATCACGTCTTGCAAGCATGCTACGTTGTTGAAGCGGATGGGTTGTCATTAAGCCCATTGGGCCTGTTGAATGGGCCATCTCTCTAAGCTGGGACTCTGAACAGTAAACACATAAAGGAATTGTGCCCTCAACATGACGAGTGCGATCATACCAGCCCTAATGCACCGGATCCCATCAGAACTCTGAAGTTAAGCGTGCTTGGGCGAGAGTAGTACTGTGATGGGTGACCCCCTGCGAAAGTCCTTGTGTTGCACCCCCTTTTCAATTTTTTTTGCCCTGGTTAGGGTTTCCAATATAATTTATCCACCAAATCTCTATTACTGAGTCGTACGGAACATTGGGCAAGACAACTTCACTTCTTGTAGAGGCTGGGCCTGCAAACCGAGGACGTAGGGTTTGTGACCAGGTCTCCGTCGCACCAGTGCCTATAACTTTTGATCCATAAGAAGTTACGCGGCTCACAGCATACCGTTGCAAAGCTCTCTGAGAGCTCTACGACGGGGGCAACCAGCTTACTCGCTGAGCCCATTTTCGGAGACCAAAATCGAACGTTTTATCAGTTTCAGGCCACTTTTCTTCTTTTGCTCTATTTTTCTATCCCGGATCGTACGTCATGAACTATTAAAAGGACGACAACCTGACTCGCGGGACATCAGAGGGCCCTACAACTTGTCGATATCACGTTTTGCGAGGATGCAGCGTTGTTGAAGCGGATTGGTTATCGTTAAGCCCATTGGGCTTTTTGATTGGGCCATCTCTCTAGGCTGGGACTGTGAACCGTTAACACATATAGGAATTGTGCCGTCAACATGACGGGTGCGATCATACTAGCACTAATGCACCGGATCCCATCAGAACTCTGAAGTTAAGCGTGCTTGGGCGAGAGTAGTACAAGGATTGGTAACCCCCTGGGAAGTCCTCGTGTTGCACCTGCCATTTTCAATTTTTTTTACCCCGGTTAGGGTTGCCAAGATACTTTATCCACCACATTTCTATTACAGAATCACAAGGCACCTTGGGCTAGACTACTTTGCTTCACTTAGAGGTTGGGCCCGCAAACCGAGTTCGTGGGGCTTGTGACCAGGTCTCCGTCGCTACGGTGGCCATAACTTTTAATCCTTAAGGAGTTATGCGGCACACAACATACTGTTGCAAAGCTTTCTCTGAGAGCTCTACGACGGGGGCAGCAAGTATGTTTGCTGTGCCCTTTTTGGAGCCCAAAATTGAACATTTTCATCAGTTTCAAGCCACTTTTCTTCTTTTGCACTATTTTTCCGTCCCGGATCGTACGTCGTGAACTATTAAAAGGACGACAACCAGACTCGCGGGACATCAGAGGGCCCTACAACGTGTCTATATCACGTCTTGCAAGCATGTTGCGTTGTTAAAGCGGATGGGTTGTCGTTAAGCCCATTGGGCTTTTTGAATAGGCCATCTCTCTAGGCTGGGACTGTGAACTGTTAACATATATAGGAATTGTGCCCTCAACATGTCGGGTGCGATCATACCAGCACTAATGCACCGGATCCCATCAGAACTCCGAAGTTAAGCATGCTTGGGCGAGAGTAGTACTAGGATGGGTGACCCCCTGGGAAGTCCTCGTGTTGCACCCCATTTTCAATTTTTTTAGCCCTGGTTAGGGTTGCCAAGACACTTTATCCACCAAATCTCTATTACTGAATCCCACGGAACATTGGGCGAGACAATTTCATTTCACATAGAGGCTGGGCCCGCAAACCGAGGGCGTAGGGTTTGTGACCAAGTCTCCGTCGCTATGGTGCCCATAACTTTTGATCTGTAAGGAGTTACGCGGCGTACAACATACCGTTGCAAAGCACTCTCTGAGAGCTCTATGATGGGGGCATCAAGTATGTTTGATGTGCCCTTTTTGGAGCCCAAAATCGAACATTTTCATCATATTCAAGCAACTTTTCTTCTTTTGCACTGTTTTTCCATCGTGGATCGTACGTCGTAAACTGTTAAAAGGACGACAACCAGACTCGCGGGACATCAGAGGGCCCTACAATGTGTCGATATCACGTCTTGTAAGCATGCTTCGTTGTTGAAGCGGATGGGTTGTCGTTAAGCCCATTGGGCTTTTTGAATGGGCCATCTCTCTAGGCTAGGACTGTGAACCGTTAACACATATAGGAATTGTGCCCTCAACATGACGGGTGCGATCATACCAGCACTAATGCACCGGATCCCATCAGAACTCCGAAGTTAAGCGTGCTTGGGCGAGAGTAGTACTAGGATGGGTGACCCCCTGTGAAGTCCTCGTGTTGCACCCCCTTTTCAATTTTTTTTGCCTTGGTTAGGGTTGCCAAGATACTTTATCCACCAAATCTCTATTACTGAATCCCACGGAACATTGGGCAAGACAACTTCGTTTCACATAGAGGCTGTGCCCGCAAACCGAGGGCGTAGAGTTTGTGACCAGGTCTCCGTCGCTCCGGTGCCCATAACTTTTGATCCGTAAGGAGTTACGCGGCAAACAGCATACCGTTGCAAAGCTTTCTTTGAGAGCTCTACGACGGGGGCAGTAAGTACGCTTGCAGTGCCCTTTTTGGAGCCCAAAATCGAACATTTTCATCCGTTTGAAGCCACTTTTCTTCTTTTGCACTGTTTTCCATCCCGGATCGTACGTCGTGAACTGTTAAAAAGACGACAACCAGACTCGCGGGACATCAGAGGGCCCTACAAAGTGTTGATATCACGTCTTGCAAGCAAGCTGCGTTGTTGAAGCGGATGGGTTGTCGTTAAGCCCATTGGGCCTTTTGAATGGGCCATCTCTCTAAGCTGGGACTCTGAACAGTTAACACATAAAGGAATTGTGCCCTTAACATGACGGGTGCGATCATACCAGCACTAATGCACTGGATCCCATCAGAACTCCGAAGTTAAGCGTTTTGGGTGAGAGTAGTATTAGAATGGGTGACCCCCTGGGAAGTCCTCGTGTTGCACCCCCTTTTCAAATTTTTTTGTCCTGGTTAGGGTTGCCAAGATACTTTATCCACCAGATCTATATTACTGAATCCCATGGAACATTGGCCAAGACAACTTCGTTTCACGTAGAGGCTGGGCCCGCAAACCAAGGGCGTAGGATTTGTGACCAGGTCTCCGTCGCTTCGGTGCCCATAACTTTTGATCCGTAAGGAGTTACGCGGAGCACAGCATACAGTTGCAAAGCTCTCTGAGAGCTCTACGACGAGGCAGCAAGCTTGCTTGCTGTGCCCATTTTTGGAGCCCAAAATCGAACGTTTTCATCAATTTCAGGCCACTTTTCTTCTTTTGCTCTGTTTTTCCGTCCCGGATCGTACGTCGTCAACTGTTAAAAGGACGACAACCTGACTCGCGGGACATCAGAGGGCCCTACAACATGTTGATATCACGCCTTGCAAGCATGCTGCGTTGTTGAAGCGGATGGGTTGTCGTTAAGCCCATTGGGCCTTTTGAATGGGTCATCTCTCTAAGCATGGACTCTGAACGGTTAACACATAAAGGAATTGTGCCCTCAACATGACGGGCGAGATCATACCAGCACTAATGCACCGGATCCCATCAGAACTCCGAAGTTAAGCATGCTTGGGCGAGAGTAGTACTAGGATGGGTGACCCCTTGGGTAGTCCTCGTGTTGCAACCCCTTTTCAATTTTTTTTGCCCTGGTTAGAGTTGCCAAGATACTCTATCCACCAAATCTATATTACTGAATCCTACGGAGCATTGGGCAAGACAACTTCGCTTCACGTAGAGGCTGGGCCCGCAAACCGAGGGCATAGGGCTTGTGACCAAGTCTCCGTCGCTCTGGTGCCCATAACTTTTGATCCGCAAGGAGTTACGCGGCGCACAACATACCGTTGCAAAGCTCTCTGACAGCTCTACGATGGGAGAAGCCATCTTGCTCGCTGTGCCTGTTTTTGGAGCCCAAAATTGAACATTTTCATTAGTTTCAGGCCACTTTTCTTCTTTTGCTCTGTGTTTCCGTCCCGGATCGTACGTTCTGAACTGTTAAAAGGACGACAACCTGACTCGTGGGACATCAGAGGGCCATACAATGTGTTGATATCACGTCTTGCGAGGATGCTGCGTTGTTGAAGCGGATGGGCTGTCGTTAAGCCCATTAGTCCTTTTGAATGGGCCATCTCTCTAGGCTGGGACTGTGAACCGTTAACACATATAGGAATTGTGCCCTCAACGTTACGGGTGCGATCATAGCAGCACTAATACTCCGGATCCCATCAGAACTCTGAAGTTAAGCATGCTTGGGCGAGAGTAGTACTAGGATGGGTGACCCCTTGGGAAGTCCTCGTGTTGCACCCCCTTTTCAATTTTATTTGCCCTGGTTAGGGTTGCCAAGATACTTTATCCAACAAATCTCTATTACTGAATCTCACGGAACATTGGTCAAGACAACTTCGTTTCACGTAGAGGCTGGGCCCACAAACCGAGGGCACAGGGTTTGTGACCAGGTCTCCGTCACTCCGGAGCCCATAACTTTTGATCCGTAAGGAGATACACGGCGCACAGTATACCGTTGCAAAGCTCTCTGAGAGCTCTACGATGGGGTCAGCAAGCTTGCTTGCTTTGCACGTTTTTGGAGCCCAAAATGGAACGTTTTCATCAGTTTCAGGCCACTTTTCTTCTTTTGCTTTGTTTTTCCGTCCCGGATCGTACATCGTGAACTATTAAAAGGACGAAAACGCGAATTGCGGGACATCAGAGGGCCATACAACGTGTCGATATCATGTCTTGCAAGCATGCTGCGTTGTTGAAGCAGATGGGTTGTCGTTAAGCCCATTGGGCTTTTTGAATGGGTCATCTCTGTAGGCTAAGACTGTGAACCATTAACACATATAGGAATTGTGCCCTCAACATGACGCGTGTGATCATACCAGCACTAATGCACCGGATCCCATCAGCACTAATGCACCGGATCCCATCAGAACTCCAAAGTTAAGCGTGCTTGGGCGAGAGTAGTATTAGGATGGGTGACCCGCTGGGAAGTCCTCGAGTTCTTACCCCTTTTCAATTTTATTTGCCCGGGTTAGGGTTGCCAAGATACTTTATCCACCAAATCTCTATTATTGAATCCCACGGAACATTGAGCAAGACAACTTCGCTTCTTGTAGAGGCTGGGCCTGCAAAACGAAGGCGTAGGGTTTATGACCAGGTCTCCGTCGCTTAGGTGCCAATAAATTTTGATCCGTAAGGAATTACGCGGCGCACAACATACCGTTGCAAATTTCTTTGAGAGCTCTACGACGGGTGCAGGCAGCTTGCTCGCTTTGCCCATTTTTAGAGCCCAAAATCGAACGTTTTCATCAGTTTCATGCCAATTTTCTTCTTTTGCTCTGTTTTTCCGTCTCGGATCATACGTTGTGAACTGTTAAAAGGACGACAACCTGACTCGCGGGATGTCAGAGGGCCTTACAACGTGTCGATATAATGTCTTGCGAGGATGCTGCGTTGTTGAAGCGGATGGGTTGTCGTTAAGCCCATTGGGCCTTTTGAATGGGCCATCTCTCTAGGTTGGGACTGTGAACCGTTAACACATATAGGAATTGTGCCCTCAACATGACGAGTGCAATCATACCAGCACTAATGCACCGAATCCCATCAAAACTCCAAAGTTAAGCATTCTTGGGCGAGAGTAGTACTAGGATGGGTGACCCCCTCGGAAGTCCTCGTGGTGCACCCCATTTTCAATTTTTTTTGCCCGGGTTAAGGTTGCCAAGATACTTTATACACCAAATCTCTATTACTGATTCCCACGGAACATTGGGCAAGACAGCTTCACTTCTTGTAGAGGCTGGGCCCGCAAACCGAGGGCGTAGGGTTTTTTACCAGGTCTCCGATGCTCCGGTGCCCATAACTTTTAATCCGTAAGGAGTTACGCATCGCACAGCATACCGTTGCAAAGCTCTTTGAGAGCTCTACGACAGGGGCAGCTAGCATGCTCGCTCTGCCCATTTTTTGAGCCCAAAATCGAACGTTTTCGTCAGTTTTAGGCCACTTTTCTTCTTTTGCTCTTTTTTTCCGTCCCGGATCGTGCATCGTGAACTGTTAAAAGGACGACAACCTTACTTGCAGGACATCAGAGGGCCCTTCAATGTGTCGATATGACGTCTTGCAAGCATGCTGCGTTGTTGACGCGGATGGGTTGTCGTTAAGCCCATTGGGCCTTTTCAATGGGCCATCTCTCTAAGTAGGGACACTGAACAGTTAACACATAAAGGAATTGTGCCCTCAACATGACGGGTGCGATAATACCAGCACTAATGCACCGGATCCCATCAAAACTCCGAAGTTAAGCGTGCTTGGACGAGAGTAGTACTAGGATGGGTGACACCCTGGGAAGTCCTCGTGTTGTACCCCCTTTTCAAATTTTTTTGCCCTGGTTAGGGTTGCCAAGATACTTTATCCACCAAATCTCTATTACTGAATCCCACGGAACATTGGGTAGGAAAACTTCGCTTCTTGTAGAGGCTGGGCCCGTAAACCGAGGGCGTAGGGTTTGTGACTAGGTCTCCGTCGCTCCAGGGCCCATAACTTCTGAACCGTAAGGAGTTACGAGGCGCACATCATACCGTTGCAAAGCTCTCTGAGAGCTCTACGATGGGGGCAGCCAGCTTGCTCGCTGTGCCCATTTTTGGAGCCCAAAATCGAACGTTTTCATCAGTTTGAGGCCATTTTTCTTCTTTTGCTATGTTTTTCCATCCCAGATTATACGACGTGAACTGTTAAAAGGATGACAACCTGACTCGCAGGACATCAGAGGGCCCTACAACGTGTCGATATCACGTCTTGCAAGCATGCTGCGTTGTTGAAGCGGATGGGTTGTCGTTAAGCCCATTGGGCCTTCTTAATTGGCCATCTCTCTAAGCTCGGTCTCTGAATAGTTAACACATAAAGGAATTGTGCCCTCAACATGACGGGTACGATCATACCAGCACTAATGCACCGGATCGCATCAGAACACCGAAGTTAAGCGTGCTTGGGCGAGAGTAGTACTAGGATGGGTGACCCCTTGGGAAATCCTCGTGGTGCACCCCCTTTTCTATTTTTTTTGCCCGGGTTAAGGTTGCCAAGATACTTTATCAACCAAATCTCTATTACTGATTCCCACGGAACATTGGGCAAGACAGCTTCACTTCTTGTAGAGGCTGGGCCCGCAAACCGAGGGCGTAGGGTTTGTGACCAGGTCTCCGATGCTCCGGTGCCCATAACTTTTAATCCGTAAGGAGTTACGCAGCGCACAGCATACCGTTGCAAAGCTCTTTGAGAGCTCTACGACGAGGGCAGCTAGCATGCTCGCTCTGCCCATTTTTCGAGCCCAAAATCGAACGTTTTCATCAGTTTTAGGCCACTTTTCTTCTTTTGCTCTATTTTTCCGTCCCGGATCATGCGTCGTGAACTGTTAAAAGGACGACAACCTTACTTGCAGGACATCAGAGGGCCCTTCAACATGTCGATATGACGTATTGCAAGCATGCTGCGTTGTTGAAGCGGATGGGTTGTCGTTAAGCCCATTGGGCCTTTTCAATGGGCCATCTCTCTAAGTAGGGACACTGAACAGTTAACACATAAAGGAATTGTGCCCTCAATATGACGGGTGCGATAATACCAGCACTAATGCACCGGATCCCATCAGAACTCCGAAGTTAAGCGTGCTTGGGCGAGAGTAGTACTAGGATGGGTGACCCCCTGCGAAGTCCTCGTGTTGTACCCCCTTTTCAATTTTTTTTGCCCTGGTTAGGGTTGCCAAGATACTTTATCCACCAAATCTCTATTACAGAATCCCACGGAACATTGGGTAGGAAATGTTCGCTTCTTGTAGAGGCTGGGCCCTCAAACCGAGGGCGTAGGGTTTGTGACTAGGTCTCCGTCGCTCCGGGGCCCATAACTTCTGATCCGTAAGGAGTTACGAGGCGCACATCATACCGTTGCAAAGCTCTCTGAGAGCTCTACGACGGGGGCAGCCAGCTTGCTCGCTGTGCCCATTTTTGGAGCCCAAAATCGAACGTTTTCATCAGTTTGAGGCCATTTTTCTTCTTTTGCTCTGTTTTTCCATCCCAGATTGTACGTCGTGAACTGTTAAAAGGACGACAACCTGACTCGCGAGACATCAGAGGGCCCTACAACGTGTCGATATCACGTCTTGCAAGCATGCTGCGTTGTTGAAGCGGATGGGTTGTCGTTAAGCCCATTGGGCCTTTTGAATTGGCCATCTCTCTAAGCTCGGTCTCTGAATAGTTAACACATAAAGGAATTGTGCCCTCAACATGACGGGTACGATCATACCAGCACTAATGCACCGGATCGCATCAGAGCTCCGAAGTTAAGCGTGCTTGGGCGAGAGTAATACTAGGATGGGTGTAGGATGGGTGACCCTCTGGGAAGTCCTCGTGGTGCACCCCCTTTACTATTTTTTTTGCCCGGGTTAGAGTTGCCAAGATACTTTATCCACCAATACTCTATTACTGAATCCCACGGAATATTGAGCAAGAAAACTTCGGTTCTTGTAGAGGCTGGGCCCGCAAACCGAGGGCGTAGGGTTTGTGACCAGGTCTCCGACGCTCCGGTACCCATAACTTTTAATCCGTAAGGAGTTACGCGGCGCATTGCATACCGTTGCAAAGCTCTTTGAGAGCTCTACAACGGGGGCAGCTAGCATGCACGCTATGCCCTTTTTGGAGCCCAAAATCGAACGTTTTCATCAGTTTCAGGCCACTTTTCTTCTTTTGCTCTATTTTTTCATCCCGGATCGTGCGTTGTGAACTGTTAAAAGGACGACAACCTTACTTGCGAGACATCAGAGGACCTTTCAACGTGTCGATATCACGTCTTGTAAGCTTGCTGCGTTGTTGAAGGGGATGGGTTGTCGTTAAGCCCATTGGGCCTTTTGAATGGACCATCTCTCTAAGCTGGGACACTGAACAGTTAACACATTAAAGGAATTGTGCCCTCAACATGATGGGTGCGATCATACCAGCACTAATGCACCGGATCCCATCAGAACTCCGAAGTTAAGCGTGCTTGGGCGAGAGTAGTACTAGGATGGGTGACCCCTTGGGAAGTCATCGTGTTGTACCCCCTTTTCAATTTTTTTTGCCCTGGTTAGGGTTGCCAAGATAATTTATCCACCAAAACTCTATTACTGAATCCCACGGAACATTGGGCAAGAAAGCTTCGATTCTTGTAGAGGCTGGGCCCGCAAACCGAGGGCGTAGGGTTTGTGACCAGGTCTCCGTCGCTCCGGTGCCCATAACTTTTGATCCGTAAGGAGTTACGAGGCGCACAGCATACCATTGCAAAGCTCTCTGAGAGCTCTACGACGGGGGCAGCCATCTTGCTCGTTATTCCGATTTTTGGAGCCCAAAATCGAACGTTTTCATCAGTTTCAGGCCACTTTTCTTCTTTTGCTCTGTTTTTCCATACCGGATCGTACGTCGTGAACTGTTAAAAGGACGACAACCTGACTCGCGGGACATCAGAGGGCCCTACAATATCTCGATATCACGTCTTGCGAGGATGCTGCGTTGTTGAAGGGAATGGGTTGTCGTTAAGCCCATTGGGCTTTTTGAATGGGCCATCTCTCTAGGATGGGACTGTGAACCGTTAACACATATAGGAATTGTGCCCTCAACATGATGGGTGTGACCATACTAGCACTAATGCACCGGATCCCATTAGAACTCCGAAGTTAAGCGTGCTTGGGCGAGAGTAGTACTAGGATGGGTGACCCCCAGGGAAGTCCTCGTGTTGAACCCCTTTTTCAATTTTTTTTTCCCTAGTTAGGGTTGCCAAGATACTTTATCCACCAAATCTCTATTACTGAATCCCACGGAACATTGGGCAAGACAACTTCGTTTCATGTAGAGGCTGGGCCCACAAACCGAGGGCATAGGGTTTTTGACCAGGTCTCCGTCGCTCCGGTACCCATAACTTTTGATCCGTAAGGAGTTACGTGGCGCACAGCATACCGTTGCAAAGCTCTCTGGGAGCTCTAAGATGGGGGCACGGAACATGCTCATCGTGCCCCTTTTTGGAGGCCAAAATTGAACTTTTTCATCAGTTTCAGGCCACTTTTCTTCTTTTGCTCTGTTTTTCCATCCCGGATCGTACCTTGTGAACTGTTAAAAGGATGGCAACCTGACTCACGGGATATCAGAGGTCCCTACAACGTGTCGATATCATGTCTTGCAAGCATACTGCGTTATTGAAGCGGATGGGTTGTCGTTAAGCCCATTGGGTCTTTTGAATGGGCCATGTCTCTAAGCTGGGACTCTAAACAGTTAAAACATAAAGGAATTGTGCCCTCAACATGACGGGTGCGATCATACCAGCACTAATGCACCGGATCCCATCAGAACACCGAAGTTAAGCGTGCTTGGGCGAGAGCAGTACTAGGATGGGTGACCCCATGTGAAGTCCTCGTGTTGCACCCCCTTTTCAATTTATTTTGCCCGGGTTAGGGTTCCCAAGATATTTTATCCACCAAATCTCTATTACGGAATCCCACGGAACATTGGGGAAGACAACTTCGCTTCTGGTAGAGGCTGGGCCCGCAAACCGAGGGCATAGGGTTTGTGACCAGGTCTCCGTCGCTCCGGTGCCCATAACTTTTGATCCGTAAGGAGTTACGCGGCGCACAACATACCGTTGCAAAGCTCTCTGTGAGCTCTACGACAAGGATATCCAGCTTGCTCGTTGTGCCCATTTTTGGAGCCCAAAATCGAACGTTTTCATCAGTTTATTGCCACTTTTCTTCTTTTGCTCTGTTTTTCCATCCCAGATTGTACGTCGTGAACTGTTAAAAGGATGACAACCTGACTCGCGGGACATGAGAGGGCCCTACAACGTGTCGATATCACGTCTTGCGAGGATGCTGCGTTGTTGAAGCGGATGGGTTGTCGTTAAGCCCATTAGGCTTTTTGAATGGGCCATCTCTTTAGGCTGGGACTGTGAACTGTTAAGACATATAGGAATTGTGCCCTCAACATGACGGGTGCGATCATACCAGCACTAATGCACCGGATCTCATCAGAACTCCGAATTTAAGCATGCTTGGGCGAGAGTAGTACTAGGATGGGTGACCCCCTGGGAAGTCCTCGTGTTGCACACCATTTTCAATTTGTTTTGCCCTGGTTAGGGTTGCCAAGATACTTTATCCACCAAATCTCAATTACTGAATCCCACGGAACATTGGGCAAGACAACTTAGTTTCACGTAGAGGCTGGGCCCGCAAACCGAGGGCATAGGGTTTGTGACCAGATCTCCGTCGCTCCAGTGCCCATAACTTTTGATCCGTAAGGAGTTACGCGGCGCATAGCATACCATTGCAAAGCACTCTAAGAGCTCTACGACGGGGGCAGCTAGCATTCTCGATGGGCCCATTTTTGGAGCCCAAAATCAAACATTTTAATCAATTTTTGGCCACTTTTCTTCTTTTGCTCTATTTTTCCATCCCAGATTGTACGTCGTGAACTGTTAAAAGGATGACAACCTGACTCGCGGGAGATGAGAGGGCCCTACAACGTGTCGATATCACGTCTTGCGAGGATGCTGCGTTGTTGAAGCGGATGGGTTGTCGTTAAGCCCATTAGGCTTTTTGAATGGGCCATCTCTTTAGGCTGGGACTGTGAACTGTTAAGACATATAGGAATTGTGCCCTCAACATGACGGGTGCGATCATACCAGCACTAATGTACCGGATCCCATCAGAACTCCGAATTTAAGCGTGCTTCGGCGAGAGTAGTACTAGGATGGGTAACCCCCTGGGAAGTCCTCGTGTTGAACCCCCTTTTCAATTTTTTTTTCCCTAGTTAAGGTTGCCAAGATACTTTATCCACCAAATCTCTATTGCTGAATCCCACGGAACATTGGGCAAGACAACTTCGCTTCTTGTAGAGGCTGGGCCCGCAAACCGAGGGCGTAGGGTTTGTGACCAGGTCTCCGTCGCTCCGGTGCCAATAACTTTTGATCCGTAAGGAGTTACACAGCGCACAACATACCGTTGCAAAGCTCTATGAGACCTCTACGACAGGGACATCCAGCTTGCTCGCTATGCCTATTTTTGGATCCCAAAATCGAACGTTTTAATCAGTTTCAGGCAACTTTTCCTCTTTTGCTCTATTTTTCCGTCTCGGATCGTAGGTCGTGAACTGTTAAAAGGACAACAACCTGACTCACGGGACATCAGAGGGCCCTACAACGTGTCGATATCACGTCTTGCAAGCACGCTGCGTTGTTGAAGTGGATGGGTTGTCGTTAAGCCCATTGGGCCTTTTGAATGGGTCATCTCTCAAAGCTGGGACTCTGAACAGTTAACACATAAAGGAATTGTGCCCTCAACATGACGGGTGCGATCATACCACCACTAATGCTCCGGATCCCATCAAAACTCCAAAGTTAAGCGTGCTTGGGCGAAAGTAGTACTAGGATGGGTGACCCCCTGGGAAGTCCTCGTGTTGCACCCCGTTTTTAATTTTTTTTGCCCTAGTTAGGGTTGCCAAGATACTTTATCCACCAATTCTCTATTACTGAATCCCTCGAAACATTGGAAAAGACAACTTCGCTTCTTGTAGAGGCTGGGCCCGCAAACCTAGGGCGTAGGATTTATGACCAGGTCTCCGTCGCTCCGGTGCCCATAACTTTTGATCCGTAAGGAGTTACGCGGCGCACAGCATACCGTTCCAAAGCTCTCTGAGAGCTCTATGACAGGGGTAGCCAGCTTGCTCGCTGTGCCCTTTTTGGACTCCAAAATCGAACGTTTTCATCAGTTTCAGGCCACTTTTCTTCTTTTGCTCTATTTTTCCATCCCGAATTGTACGTCGTGAACTGTTAAAAGGACGACAACTTGACTCGCGGGACATCAGAGGGCCTTACAACGTGTCGATATCACGTCTTACGAGGATGCTGCGTTGTTGAAGTGGATGGGTTGTCGTTAAGCCCATTGGGCTTTTTGAATAGGCCATCACTCTAGGCTGGGACCGTGAACTGTTAACACATATAGGAATTGTGCCCTCAACTTGACGGGTGCGATCATTCCAGCACTAATGCACCGGATCCGATCAGAACTCCGAAGTTAAGCGTGCTTGGGCGAGAGTAGTACTAGGATGGGTGACCCCATGGGAAGTCCTCGTGTTGCACCCCATTTTCAATTTTTTTTCCCCTGGTTAGGGTTCCCAAGATATTTTATCCACCAAATCTCTATTACTGAATCCCATAGAACATTGGGCAAGACAACTTCGCTTCTTGTAGAGGCTGGGCCAACAAACCGAGGGCATAGGGTTTGTGACCAGTTCTCCGTCACTCCGGTGCCCATAACTTTTTATCCGTAAGGAGTTACGCGGTGCACAAAATACCGTTCTAAAGCTCTCTAAGAGCTCTACGACGATGATAGCCAACTTGCTCGCTATGCCCATTTTTGGAGCCCAAAATTGAACGTTTTCATCAGTTTTATGCCACTTTTCTTCTTTTGCTCTATTTTTCCATCCCGGATCGTACTTCGTGAACTGTTGAAAGGACGAAAACCTGACTCACCGGACATCAGAGGGCCCTACGACGTGTCAATATCACTTCTTGCAAGCATGCTGCGTTGTTGAAGCGGATGGGTTGTCGTTAAGCCCATTGGGCCTTTTGAATGGGCCATCTCTCTAAGCTTGGACTCTGAACAATTAACACATAAAGGAATTGTGCCCTCAACATGATGGGTGCGATCATACTAGCACTAATGCACCGGATCCCATCAAAACTCCAAAGTTAAGCGTGCTTGGGTGATAGTAGTACTAGGATGGGTGACACCCTGGGAAGTCCTCGTGTTGCACCCCATTTTCAATTTTTTTTGCCCTGGTTAGGGCTGCCAAGATATTTTATCCACCAAATCTCTATTACTGAATCCCACGGAACATTGGGCAAGACAACTTCGCTTCTTGTAGAGGCTGGGCCCGCAAACCGAGGGCGTAGGGTTTGTCACTAGGTCTCCGTCTCTTCGGTGCCCATAACTTTTGATCCGTAAGGACTTACGCAGCGCACAGCATACCGTTGCAAAGCTCTCTGAGAGCTCTACGACGGGGACATCCAGCTTGCTTGCTTTGCCCATATTTGGATCCCAAAATTGAACGTTTTCCTCAGTTTCAGACCACTCTTCTTTTTTTGCTCTGTTTTTCAGTCCCGGATCATACGTCGTGAACTGTTAAAAGGACGACAACCTGACTCACGGGACATCAGAGGTCCCTACAACTTGTCGATATCACGTCTTGCAAGCATGCTGCATTGTTGAAGCGGATGGGTTGTCGTTAAGCTCATTGGGCCTTTTGAATGGGCCATCTCTCTAAGCTGCGACTCTGAACAGTTAACACATAAAGGAATTGTGCCCTCAACATGACGGGTGCGATCATACTACCACTATTGCACCGGAACCCATCAGAACTCCAAAGTTAAGCGTGCTTGGGCGAGAGTAGTACTATGATGGGTCACCCCCTGGGAAGTCCTCCTATTGCACCCCCTTTTCAATTTTTTTTGCCCTCGTTAGGGTTGCCAAGATACTTTATCCAACAAATCTTTATTATTGAATCCTATGGGACATTGGGCAAGACAACTTCGCTCCTTGTAGGGGCTGGGCCCACAAACTGAGGGCGTAGGGTTTATGACCAGGTCTCCGTCGCTCTGGTGCCCATAACTTTTAATTCGTAAGGAGTTACGCGGCGCACAACATCACGTTGCAAATCTCTCTGAGAGCTCTACGACGGGTGCAGCCAGCTTGCTCGCTGTGCCTGTTTTTGGAGCCCAAAATCGAACGTTTTCATATATTTCAGACCACTTTTCTTCTTTTGCTATGTTTTTCCATCCCGGATAGTACGTCGTGAATTGTTAAAAGGACGACAACCTGACTCGCGGGACATCAGAGGTCCCTACAATGTGTCGATATCTCGTCTTGCGAGGATGCTGCGGTGTTGAAGCGGATAGGTTGTCGTTAAGCCCATTGGGCTTTTTGAATGGGCCATCTCTCTAGGCTTGGATTGTGAACAGTTAACACATATAGGAATTGTGCCCTCAACATGACAGGTGCGATCATACCAGCACTAATGCACCGGATCCCATCAGAACTCCGAAGTTAAGCGTGCTTGGGCGAGAGTAGTACTAGGATGGGTGACCCCTGGGAAGTCCTCGTGTTGCACCCCCTTTTCAATTTTTTTTGCGCTGGTTAGGGTTGCCAAGATGCTTATCCACAAAATATCTATTACTGAATCCCACGAAACATTGGGCAAGACAACTTCGCTTCTTGTAGATGCTGGGCCCGCAAACCGAGGGCGAAGGATTTGTGACCAGGTCTCCGTTGCTCCGGTGCCCATAACATTTGATCCGTAAGGAGTTACGCAGTTCACAGCATACCGTCGTAGAGCTCTCTGAGAGCTCTACGACGGGGGCAGCCAGCATGCGGGCTGTGCCTATTTTTGGAGCCCAAATTCGAACGTTTTCAGCTGTTTCAGGCCACTTTTCTACTTTTGCTCTGTTTTTCCATCCCAGATCGTACGTCATGAACTGTTAAAAGGACGACAACCAGACTCGCGGGACATCAGAGGGCCCTACAATGTGTCCATATCACGTCTTGCAAGCATGCTGTGTTGTTGAAGCGGATGGGTTGTCGTTAAGCCCTTTGGGCTTTTTGAATGGGCCATCTCTCTAGGCTGAGACTGTGAACCGTTAACACATATAGGAATTGTGCCCTCAACATGACGGGTGCGATCATACCAGCACTAATGCACCGGATCCCATCAGAACTCCGAAGTTAAGCGTGCTTTGGCGAGAATAGTACTAGGATGGGTGACCCCTTGGGAAGTCCTCGTGTTGAACCCCTTTTTCAATTTTTTTTGCTTTGGTTAGGGTTGCCAAGATACTTTATCCACCAAATCTCTATTACTGAATCCCACGGAACATTGGGCAAGACAACTTCGTTTCATGTAGAGGCTGGGCCCGCAAACCGAGAGCATAGTGTTTGTGACCAGGTCTCCGTCGCTCCGTTGCCCATAACTTTTGATTCGTAAGGAGTAACGCGGCGCACAGCATACCGTTGCAAAGCTCTCAGAGAGCTCTACGACGGGGGCAGCTAGCATGCTCAATGGGCCCATTTTTGGAGCCCAAAATCTAACGTTATAATCAGTTTCAGGCCACTTTTCTTCCTTTGCTCTGTTTTTCCTTCTTGGATCGTACGTTGTGAATTGTTAAAAGGTCGACAACCTAACTCGCAGGACATCAGAGGGCCCTACAACGTGTCGATATCACGTCTTGCAAGCATGTTGCGTTGTTGAAGCGGATGGTTTGTCGTTAAGCCCATTGGGCTTTTTGAATGGGCCATCTCTCTAGGCTAGGACTGTGAAGAGTTAACACATATAGGAATTGTGCCCTCAACATGACCGGTGCGATCATACCAGCACTAATGCACCGGTTCCCATCAGAACTCTGAAGTTAAGCGTGCTTGGGGAAGAGTAGTACTAGGATGGGTGACCCTTTGGGAAGTCCTCGTGTTGCACCCCCTTTTCAATTTTTTTTGCGCTGGTTAGGGTTGCCAAGATACTTTATCCACCAAATCTCTATTACTGAATCCCATAGAACATTGGGCAAGACAACTTCGCATCTTGTAGAGGCTGGGCCAACAAACCGAGGGCATAGGGTTTGTGACCAGTTCTCCGTCACTCCGGTGCCCATAACTTTTTATCCGTAAGGAGTTACGCGGCGCACAAAATACCGTTCTAAAGCTCTCTAAGAGCTCTACGACGATGATAGCCAACTTGCTCGCTATGCCCATTTTTGGAGCCCAAAATTAAACGTTTTCATCAGTTTTATGCCACTTTTCTTCTTTTGCTCTATTTTTCCATCCCGGATCGTGCTTCGTGAACTGTTGAAAGGACGAAAACCTGACTCACCGGACATCAGAGGGCCCTACGACGTGTCGATATCACTTCTTGCAAGCATGCTGCGTTATTGAAGCGGATGGGTTGTCGTTAAGCCCATTGGGCCTTTTGAATGGGCCATCTCTCTAAGCTTGGACTCTGAACAATTAACACATAAAGGAATTGTGCCCTCAACATGATGGGTGCGATCATACTAGCACTAATGCACCGGATCCCATCAAAACTCCAAAGTTAAGCGTGCTTGGGTGATAGTAGTACTAGGATGGGTGACACCCTGGGAAGTCCTCGTGTTGCACCCCATTTTCAATTTTTTTTGCCCTGGTTAGGGTTGCCAAGATATTTTATCCACCAAATCTCTATTACTGAATCCCACGGAACATTGGGCAAGACAACTTCGCTTCTTGTAGAGGCTGGGCCCGCAAACCGAGGGCGTAGGGTTTGTCACCAGGTCTCCGTCTCTTCGGTGCCCATAACTTTTGATCCGTAAGGACTTACACAGCGCACAGCATACCGTTGCAAAGCTCTCTGAGAGCTCTACGACGGGGACATCCAGCTTGCTTGCTTTGCCCATATTTGGAGCCCAAAATCGAACGTTTTCCTCAGTTTCAGACCACTCTTCTTTTTTTGCTCTGTTTTTCAGTCCCGGATCGTACGTCGTGAACTGTTAAAAGGACGACAACCTGACTCACGGGACATCAGAGGTCCCTACAACTTGTCGATATCACGTCTTGCAAGCATGCTGCATTGTTGAAGCGGATGGGTTGTCGTTAAGCTCATTGGGCCTTTTGAATGGGCCATCTCTCTAAGCTGCGACTCTGAACAGTTAACACATAAAGGAATTGTGCCCTCAACATGACGGGTGCGATCATACTACCACTATTGCACTGGATCCCATCAGAACTCCAAAGTTAAGCGTGCTTGGGCGAGAGTAGTACTATGATGGGTCACCCCCTGGGAAGTCCTCCTATTGCACCCCCTTTTCAATTTTTTTTGCCCTCGTTAGGGTTGCCAAGATACTTTATCCAACAAATCTCTATTATTGAATCCTATGGGACATTGGGCAAGACAACTTCGCTCCTTGTAGAGGCTGGGCCCACAAACTGAGGGCGTAGGGTTTATGACCAGGTCTCCGTCGCTCCGGTGCCCATAACTTTTAATTCGTAAGGAGTTACGCGGCGCACAACATCACGTTGCAAATCTCTCTGAGAGCTCTACGACGGGAGCAGCCAGCCTGCTCGCTGTGCCTGTTTTTGGAGCCCAAAATCGAACCTTTTCATATATTTCAGACCACTTTTCTTCTTTTGCTATGTTTTTCCATCCCGGATAGTACGTCGTGAATTGTTAAAAGGACGACAACCTGACTCGCGGGACATCAGAGGTCCCTACAACGTGTCGATATCTCGTCTTGCGAGGATGCTGCGGTGTTGAAGCGGATAGGTTGTCGTTAAGCCCATTGGGCTTTTTGAATGGGCCATCTCTCTAGGCTTGGATTGTGAACAGTTAACACATATAGGAATTGTGCCCTCAACATGACAGGTGCGATCATACCAGCACTAATGCACCGGATCCCATCAGAACTCCGAAGTTAAGCGTGCTTGGGCGAGAGTAGTACTAGGATGGGTGACCCCTGGGAAGTCCTCGTGTTGCACCCCCTTTTCAATTTTTTTTGCGCTGGTTAGGGTTGCCAAGATACTTATCCACCAAATATCTATTACTGAATCCCACGAAACATTGGGCAAGACAACTTCGCTTCTTGTAGATGCTGGGCCCGCAAACCGAGGGCGAAGGATTTGTGACCAGGTCTCCGTTGCTCCGGTGCCCATAACATTTGATCCGTAAGGAGTTACGCAGTTCACAGCATACCGTCGTAGAGCTCTCTGAGAGCTCTACGACGGGGGCAGCCAGCATGCTAGCTGTGCCTATTTTTGGAGCCCAAATTCGAACGTTTTCAGCTGTTTCAGGCCACTTTTCTACTTTTGCTCTGTTTTTCCATCCCAGATCGTACGTCATGAACTGTTCAAAGGACGACAACCAGACTCGCGGGACATCAGAGGGCCCTACAATGTGTCCATATCACGTCTTGCAAGCATGCTGTGTTGTTGAAGCGGATGGGTTGTCGTTAAGCCCTTTGGGCTTTTTGAATGGGCCATCTCTCTAGGCTGAGACTGTGAACCGTTAACACATATAGGAATTGTGCCCTCAACATGACGGGTGCGATCATACCAGCACTAATGCACCGGATCCCATCAGAACTCCGAAGTTAAGCGTGCTTTGGCGAGAATAGTACTAGGATGGGTGACCCCTTGGGAAGTCCTCGTGTTGAACCCCTTTTTCAATTTTTTTTGCTTTGGTTAGGATTGCCAAGATACTTTATCCACCAAATCTCTATTACTGAATCCCACGGAACATTGGGCAAGACAACTTCGTTTCATGTAGAGGCTGGGCCCGCAAACCGAGAGCATAGTGTTTGTGACCAGGTCTCCGTCGCTCCGTTGCCCATAACTTTTGATTCGTAAGGAGTAACGCGGCGCACAGCATACCGTTGCAAAGCTCTCAGAGAGCTCTACGACGGGGGCAGCTAGCATGCTCAATGGGCCCATTTTTGGAGCCCAAAATCCAACGTTATAATCAGTTTCAGGCCACTTTTCTTCTTTTGCTCTGTTTTTCCTTCCTGGATCGTACGTTGTGAATTGTTAAAAGGTCGACAACCTAACTCGCAGGACATCAGAGGGCCCTACAACGTGTCGATATCACGTCTTGCAAGCATGTTGCGTTGTTGAAGCGGATGGTTTGTCGTTAAGCCCATTGGGCTTTTTGAATGGGCCATCTCTCTAGGCTAGGACTGTGAAGAGTTAACACATATAGGAATTGTGCCCTCAACATGACCGGTGCGATCATACCAGCACTAATGCACCGGATCCCATCAGAACTCTGAAGTTAAGCGTGCTTGGGGAAGAGTAGTACTAGGATGGGTGACCCTTTGGGAAGTCCTCGTGTTGCACCCCCTTTTCAATTTTTTTTGCGCTGGTTAGGGTTGCCAAGATACTTTATCCACCAAATCTCTATTACTGAATCCCACGGAGCATTGGGCAAGACAACTTCGCTTCTTGTAGAGGCTGGGCCCGCAAATCGAGGGCGTAGGGTTTGTGACCAGGTCTCCGTCGCTCCGGCGCCCATAACTTTGAATCCGTAATGAGTTACGTGGTGCACAGCATACTGTTGCAAAGCTCTGTCAGAGCTCTACGACTGGGGCAGCCAGCTAGCTGGCTGTGCCTGTTTTTGGAGCCCAAAATCGAACGTTTTCAGCCGTTTTAGGCCACTTTTCTACTTTTGCTCTATTTTTCCATCGCAGATCGTACGTGGTGAACTGTTAAAAGGACGACAACCTGACTCGCGGGACATCAGAGGGCCCTACAATGTGTCGATATCACATCTTGCAAGCATGCTGCGTTGTTGAAGCAGATGGGTTGTCGTTAAGCCCATTGGGCTTTTTGAATGGGCCATCTCTCTTGGCTGAGACTGTGAACCGTTAATACATATAAGAATTGAGCCCTCAACATGACGGGTGCGATCATACCAGCACTAATGCACCGGATCCCATCAGAACTCCGAAGTTAAGCGTGCTTGGGCGAGAGTAGTACTAGGATGGGTGACCCCTTGGGAAGTCCTCGTGTTGCACCCCCTTTTCATTTTTTTTTGCCCTGGTTAAGGTTGCCAAGATACTTTATCCACCAAATCTCTATTACTGAATCCCACGGAACATTGGGCAAGACAACTTCGTTTCACGTAGAGGCTGGGCCCGCAAACCGAGGGCATAGGGTTTGTGACCAGGTCTCCGTCGCTCCGGTGCCCATAACTTTTGATCCGTAAGGAGTTACGTGACGCACAGCATACCGTTGCAAAGCACTCCAAGAGCTCTACGACGGGGGCAGCTAGCATGCTCGATGGGCCCATTTTTGGAGCCCAAAATCAAACATTTTAATCAGTTTTCGGCCATTTTTCTTCTTTTGCTCTGTTTTTCTGTCTTGGATCGTACGTCGTGAACTATTAAATGGTCGACAACCTAACTCACGGGACATCAGCGGGCCCTACAACATGTCGATATCACGTCTTGCAAGCATGCTGCGTTGTTGAAGCGGATGGGTTGTCGTTAAGCTCATTGGGCCTTCTGAATGGGCCATCTCTCTAAGCTGGCACTTTGAACAGTTAACACATAAAGGAATTGTGCCCTCAACATGACGGGTGTGATCATACTAGCACTAATGCACCGGATCCCATCAGAACTCAAAAGTTAAGCGTGCTTGGGCGAGAGTAGTACTATGATGGGTCACCCCCTGGGAAATCCTCGTGTTGCACCCCTTTTCAATTTTTTTTGCCTTGGTTAGGGTTGCCAAGATACTTTATCCACCAAATCTCTATTATTGAATCCCATGGGACATTGGGCAAGACAACTTCGCTCCTTGTAGAGGCTGGGCCCGCAAACCGAGGGCGTAGGGTTTATGACCAGGTCTCCGTCGCTCCGGTGCCCATAACTTTTGATCCGTAAGGAGTTACGCGGCACACAGCATACCGTTGCAAAGCTCTCTCTGGGAGCTCTACGACGGGGGCAGCCAGCTTGCTCGCTTTGCCCCTTTTTGGCACACAAAATCGAACGTTTTCATCTGTTTCAGGCCACTTTTCTTCTTTTGCTCTGTTTTTCCGTCCCGGATCGTACGTCGTGAACTGTTAAAAGGATGACAACCTGAATCGCGGGACATCAGTGGGTCCAACAACGTGTCGATATCACGTCTTGCAAGCATGCTGCGTTGTTGAAATGGATGGGTTGTCGTTAAGCCCATTGGGCCTTTTGAATGGGCCATCTCTCTAAGCTGGGACTCTGAACAGTTAACACATAAAGGAATTGTGCCCACAACATGACTGGTGCGATCATACCAGCACTAATGCACCGGATCCCATCAGAACTCCGAAGTTAAGCGTGATTGGGTGAGAGTAGTTCTAGGATGGGTTACCCCCTGGGAAGTCATCGTGTTGCACCCCCTTTTCAATTTTTTTTGCCCTGGTTGGGGTTGCCAAGATACTTTATCCACCAAATCTCTATTACTGAATCCCACAGAACATTGGGCAAGACAACTTCGCTCCTTGTAGAGGCTGGGCTAACAAACTGGGGGCGTAGGGTTTATTACCAGGTCTCCGTCGCTCCGGTGCCCATAACTTTTGATTCGTAAGGAATTACGCGGCGCACAACATCACGTTACAAATCTCTCTGAGAGCTCTACGACGGGGGCAACCAGCATGCTCGCTGTGCCCGTTGTTGGAGCCCAAAATCGAACGTTTTCATATATTTCAGGCCACTTTTCTTATTTTCCTCTATTTTTCCATCCCGAATCGTACGTCGTGAATTGTTAAAAGGACGACAACCTGACTCGCGGGACATCAGAGGGCCCTACAACGTGTCGATATCTCGTCTTGCGAGGATGCTGCGTTGTTGAAGCGGATGGGTTGTCGTTAAGCCCATTGGGCCTTCTGAATGGGCCATCTCTCTAAGCTGGGACTTTGAACAGTTAACACATAAAGGAATTGTGCCCTCAACATGACGGGTACGATCATACTAGCACTAATGCACCGGATCCCATCAGAACTCCAAAGTTAAGCGTGCTTGGGCGAGAGTAGTACTAGGATGGGTCACCCCTTGGGAAGTCCTCGTGTTGCACCCCCTTTTCAATTTTTTTTGCCTTGGTTAGGGTTGCCAAGATACTTTATCCACCAAATCTCTATTATTGAATCCCATGGGAAATTGGGCAAGACAACTTCGATCCTTGTAGAGGCTGGGCCCGCAAACCGAGGGCGTAGGGTTTATGACCAGGTCTCCGTCGCTCCGGTGCCCATAACTTTTGATCCGTAAGGAGTTACGCGGCACACAGCATACCGTTGCAAAGCTCTCTCTGGGAGCTCTACGGCGGGGGTAGCCAGCTTGCTCGCTTTGTCCATTTTTGGCACACAAAATCGAATGTTTTCATCAGTTTCAGGCCACTTTTCTTCTTTTGCTCTGTTTTTCCGTCCCGGATCGTACGTCGTGAACTGTTAAAAGGATGACAACCTGACTCGCGGGACATCAGTGGGCCCTACAACGTGTCGATATCACGTCTTGCAAGCATGCTGCGTTGTTGAAGCGGATGGGTTGTCGTTAAGCCCATTGGGCCTTTTGAATGGGCCATCTCTCTAAGCTGGGACTCTGAACAGTTAACACATAAAGGAATTGTGCCCACAACATGACTGGTGCGATCATACCAGCACTAATGCACCGGATCCCATCAGAACTCAGAAGTTAAGCGTGATTGGGCGAGAGTAGTTCTAGGATGGGTGACCCCCTGGGAAGTCATCGTGTTGCACCCCCTTTTCAATTTTTTTTGCCCTGGTTGGGGTTGCCAAGATACTTTATCCACCAAATCTCTATTACTGAATCCCACAGAACATTGGGCAAGACAACTTCGCTCCTTGTAGAGGCTGGGCTAACAAACTGGGGGCGTAGGGTTTATTACCAGGTCTCCGTCGCTCCGGTGCCCATAACTTTTGATTCGTAAGGAATTACACGTCGCACAACATCACGTTACAAATCTCTCTGAGAGCTCTACGACGGGGGCAACCAGCATGCTCGATGTGCCCGTTTTTGGAGCCCAAAATCGAACGTTTTCATATATTTCAGGCCACTTTTCTTATTTTCCTCTATTTTTCCATCCCGGATCGTACGTCGTGAATTGTTAAAAGGACGACAACCTGACTCGCGGGACATCAGAGGGCCTTACAACGTGTCGATATCTCGTCTTGCGAGGATGCTGCATTGTTGAAGCGGATGGGTTGTCGTTAAGCCCATTGGGCTTTTTGAATGAGCCATCTCTCTAGGATGGGATTGTGAACAGTTAACACATATAGGAATTGTGCCCTCAACATGACGGGTGCGATCATACCAGCACTAATGCACCAGATCCCATCAGAACTCCAAAGTTAAGCGTGCTTGGGTGAGTGTAGTACTAGGATGGGTGACCCCTTGGGAAGTCCTCGTGTTGCACCCCCTTTTCAATTTTTTTTGCGCTGGTTAGGGTTGCCAAGATACTTTATCCACCGAATCTCTAATACTGAATCCCACGAAACATTGGGCAAGACAACTTCGCTTCTTGTAGAGACTGGGCCCGCAAACCGAGGGCGTAGGATTTGTGACCAGGTCTCCGTTGATCCGGTGCCCATAACTTTTGATCCGTAAGGAGTTACGCAGCATACAGCATACCGTTGCAAAGCTCTCTAAGAGCTCTACGACGGGGGCAACCAGCTTACTGGCTGTGCCTGTTTTTGGAGCCCAAAATCGAACGTTTTTAGCCATTTCAGGCCACTTTTCTACTTTTGCTCTATTTTTCCATCCCAGATCGTACGTCGTGAACTGTTAAAAGGACGACAACCTGACTCGCGGGACATCAGAGGGCCTTACAACGTGTCGATATCACGTCTTGCAAGCATGCTGCGTTGTTGAAGTGGATTGGTTGTCGTTAAGCCCATTGGGCTTTTTCAATGGGCCATCTCTCTAGGCTGAGATTGTGAACCGTTAACACATATAGTAGTTGTGCCCTCAACATGACGGGTGCGATCATACCAACACTAATGCACCAGATCCCATCAGAACTCCGAATTTAAGCGTGCTTGGGCGAGAGTAGTACTAGGATAGGTGACCCCCTGGGAAGTCCTCGTGTTGCACCCCATTTTCAATTTTTTTTGCCCTGGTTAGGGTTGCCAAGATACTTTATCCACCAAATCTCTATTACTGAATCCCACGGAACATTCGGCAAGACAACTTAGTTTCACGTAGAGGCTAGGCCCGCAAACCGAGGGCATAGGGTTTGTGACTAGATCTCCGTCGCTTCAGTGCCCATAACTTTTGATCCGTAAGGAGTTACGAGGCGCATAGCATACCATTCTCGATGGGCCCATTTTTGGAGCCCAAAATCGAACATTTTAATCACTTTTTGGCCACTTTTCTTCTTCTGCTCTATTTTTCCGTCCTGGATCGTACGTCGTGAACTGTTAAATGGTCGACAACGTAACTCGCTGGACATCAGAAGGCCCTACAACCTGTCGATATCACGTCTTGCAAGCATGCTGCGTTGTTGAAGCTGATGGGTTGTCGTTAAGCCCTTGGGCTTTTTGAATAGCCCATCTCTCTAGGCTTGGACTGTGAAGAGTTAACACATATAGGAATTGTGCCCTCAACAAGATGGGTGCGATCATACCAGCACTAATGCACCGGATCCCAGCAGAACTCCAAAGTTAAGCATGCTTGGGCGAGAGTAGTAATAGGATGGGTGACCCCCTAGGAAGTCCTCGTGTTGCACCCCCTTTTCAATTTTTTTTGCGCTGGTTAGGGTTGCCAAGATACTTTATCCACCAAATCTCTATTACTGAATCCCACGGAGCATTGGGCAAGACAACTTCGCTTCTTGTAGAGGCTGGGCCCACAAACCGAGGGCGTAGGGTTTGTGACCAGGTCTCTGTCGCTCCGGTGCCCATAACTTTTGATCCGTAAGGTGTTATGCGGCGCACAGCATACCGTTGCAAAGCTCTCTAAGAGCTCTACGATGGGAGCAGCCAGCTTGCTCGCTGTGCCCATTTTTGGAGCCCAAAATTGAACGTTTTCATCCATTTCAGGCCACTTTTCTTCTTTTGCTCTGTTTTTCCATCCCGGATCGTACGTCGTGAACTGTTAAAGAGACGACAACCTGACTCGCGGGACATCAGAGGGCCCTACAACGTGTCGATATCACGTCTTGTGAGGATGCTCCGTTGTTGAAGCAGATGGGTTGTTGTTAAGCCCATTGGGCTTTTTGAATAGGCCATCTCTCTAGGCTGAGACTGTGAACCGTTAACACATATAGGAATTGTGCTCTCAACATGACGGGTGCGATCATACCAGCACTAATGCACCGGATCCCATCAGAACACCGAAGTTAAGCGTGCTTGGGCGAGAGTAGTACTAGGATGGGTGACCCCTTGGGAAGTTCTCGTGTTGCACCCACTTTTCAATTCTTTTTGTCCTGGTTAGGGTTGCCAAGATATTTTATCCACCAAATCTCTATTATTGAATCCCACGGAACATTAGGCAAGACAACTTCGCTTCTTGTAGAGGCTGGGCCTGCAAACCGAGGGCATAGGGTTTATGACCAGGTCTCTGTCGCTCCGGTGCCCATAACTTTGGATCCATAAAGAGTTACGCGGCGCACAGCATACCGTTGCAAATATCACTTAGAGTTCTACGACAGGGACATCCAGCTTGCTGGCTGTGCCCGTTTTTGGAGCCTAAAATCGGACGTTTTCATCAGTTTTAGGCCACTTTTCTTCTTTTTCTCTTTTTTTGGGTCCTGGATCGTACGTCGTGAACTGTTAAAAGGACGACAACCTGACTCGCAGGACATTAAAGGGCCCTACAACGTGTCGATATCACGTCTTGCAAGCATGCTGCGTTGTTGAAGCGGATGGGATGTCGTTAAGCCCATTGGGCCTCTTGAATATGACATCTCTCTAAGCTGGGACTCTGAACAGTTAACACATAAAGGAATTGTGCCATCAACATGACGGGTGCGATCATACCAGCACTAATGTGCCGGATACCATCAGAACTCCATAGTTAAGCGTGCTTGGGCGAGAGTAGTACTAGGATGCGTGACCCCCTGGGAAGTCCTTGTGTTGCTCCCCCTTTTCAATTTTTTTTGCGCTGGTTAGGGTTGCCAAGATGCTTTATCCAGCAAATCTCTATTACTGAATCCCACGGAGCATTGGGCAAGACAACTTCGCTTCTTGTAGCGGTTGGGCCCGCAAACCGAGGCCGTAGGGTTTGTGACCAGGTCTCCGTCGCTCCGGTGCCCATAACTTTTGATTCGTAAGGTGTTACACGGCGCACAGCATACCGTTGCAAAGCTCTCTGAGAGCTCTACGATGGGAGCAGCCAACTTTTCTATTTCAAAATTGAACGTTTCATCTATTTCAGGCCACTTTTCTTCTTTTGCTCTGTTTTTCCATCACGGATCGTACGTCGTGAATTGGTGAAAGGACGACAACCCGACTCGCGGGACATCAGGGGGCCCTACAACGTGTCGATATCACGTCTTGCGAGGATGCTGCGTTGTTGAAGCGGATGGGTTATCGTTAACCCCATTGGGCTTTTTGAATGGGCCATCTCTCTAGGCTGGGACTGTGAACAGTTAACACATATAGGAATTGTGCCCTCAACATGACGGGTGCGATCATACTAGCACTAATGAACCGGATCCCATCAGAACTCTGAAGTTAAGCGTGCTTGGGCGAGAGTATTACTAGAATGGGTGACCCCCGTGGAAATCCTTGTGTTGCAACCCCTTTTCAATTTTTTTTGCCCTGGTTAGAGTTGCCAAGATACTTTATCACCAAATCTCTATTACTGAATCCCACAGAACATTGGGTAAGACAACTTCGCATTTTGTAGAGGCTGGGCCCGCAAACCGAGGGCGTAGGGTTTGTGACCAGGTCTCCGTCGCTCCGGTGCCCATAACTTTTGATTTGTAAGGAGTTACGCGGCGCACAGCATACCGTTGCAAAGCTCTCTGAGAGCTCTATGATGGGGGCAGCCAGCATGCTCTCTGTGCCTGTTTTTGGAGCCCAAAATTGCACGTTTTCATCAGTTTTAGGCCACTTTTCTTCTTTTGCTCTGTTTTTTCGCCCCGGATCGTACGTCGTGAACTGTTAAAAGGACGACAACCTGACTCGCGGGACATCAGAGGGCTCTACAACGTGTCGATATCACGTCTTGCGAGGATGCTGCGTTGTTGAAGCGGATGGGTTGTCGTTAAGCCCATTGGGCTTTTTGAATGGGCCATCTCTCTAGGCTGAGACTATGAACCGTTAACACATATAGGAATTATGCCCTCAATATGACGGGTGCTAACATACCAGCACTAATGCATCGGATCCCATCAGAACTCCGAAGTTAAGCGTGCTTGGGCGAGAGTAGTACTAGGATGGGTGACCCCTTGGGAAGTCCTCGTGTTGCACCCCCTTTTCAATTTATTTTTGCCCTGGTTAGGGTTGCCAAGATACTTTATCCACAACATCTCTATTACTGAATCCTACGAAACATTGGGCAAGGCAACTTCGTTTCACGTAGAGGTTGGGCCCGCAAACCGAGGGCATAGGGCTTGTGACCAGGTCTCCGTTTCTCTGATGGCCATAACTTTTGATCCGTAAGGAGTTATGCGGCGCACAGCATACCGTTGCAAAGCTCTCTGAGAGGTCTACGACGGGGACAACTATCATGCTCACTGTGCCCCTTTTTTGAGCCATAAATCGAACGTTTTCATCAATTTCAGTCCACTTTTCATCTTTTGCTCTATTTTTTCGTCCCGGATCGTACTTCGTGAACTGTTAAAAGGATGACAACCTGACTCGCGGGACATCAGAGGGCCCTACAACGTGCCGATATCACGTTTTGCAAGCATGCTGCGATGTTGAAGCTGATGGGTTGTCGTTAAGCCCATTGGGCCTTTTGAATGGGCCATCTCTCTAAGCTGGGAATCTGAATAGTTAACACATAAAGGAATTGTGCCCTCAACATGACGAGTGCGATCATACGAGTACTAATGCACCGGATCCCATCAGAACTCCGAAGTTAAGCGTGCTTGGGCGAGAGTAGTACTAAGATGGGTGTCCCCCTGGGAAGTCCTCGTGTTGCAACCCCTTTTCAATTTTTTTTGCCCTGGTTAGGGTTGCCAAGATACTTTATCCACCAAATCTCTATTACTGAATCCCATGGAACATTGGGCAAGACAACTTCGCTTCTTCTAGAGGCTGGGCCCGCAAACCGAGGCCGTAGGGTTTATGACCAAGTCTCCGTCGCTCCGGTGCCCATAACTTTTGATTCGTAAGGTGTTATGCGGCGCACAGCATACCGTTGCAAAGCTCTCTGAGAGCTCTACGACGGGGGCAGCCAGCATGATCGCTGTGCCCTCTTTTGGAGCCCAAAATCGAATGTTTTCATCAGTTTCAGGCCACTTTTCTTCTTTTGCTCTGTTTTTCCGTCCAGGATCGTACGTCGTGAACTCTTAAAAGGACGACAACCTGACTTGCGGGACATCAGAGGGCCCTACAACGTGTGGATATCACGTCTTGCAAGCTTGCTGTGTTGTTGAAGCAGATGGGTTGTCGTTAAGCCCATTGGGCTTTTTGAATGGGCCATCTCTCTAGGCTGAGACTATGAACCGTTAACACATATAGGAATTGTGTCCTAAACATGACGGGTGCAATCATACCAGCACTAATGCACCGGATCCCATCAGAACTCCGAAGTTAAGCGTGCTTGGGCGAGAGTAGTACTAGGATGGGTGACCCCTTGGGAAGTCCTCGTGTTGCACCCCCTTTTCAATTTTTTTTGCCCTAGTTAGGGTTGCCAAAATACTTTATCCACCAAATCTCTATTACTGAATCCCATGGAACATTGGGCAAGAAAACTTCGTTTCACATAGAGGCTGGGCCCGCAAACCAAGGTCGTAGGGTTTGTGACCAGGTATCCGTCGCTACGGTGCCCATAACTTTTGATCCGTAAGGAGATACGCGGCGCACAGCACACCGTTCCAAAGCTCTCTGAGAGTTCTACGACAGGGGCAGCAAGCATGCTTGCTGTGCTTCTTTTTGGAGCCCAAAATCGAACGTTTTCATCAGTTTCATGCCACTTTTCTTCTTTTGCTCTGTTTTTCCGTCCCGGATCGTACGTCGTGAACTGTTAAAAGGACGACAACCTAACTCGCGGGACATCAGAGGGCCCTACAATGTGTCCATACTGAACAGTTAACACATAAAGGAATTGTGCCCTCAACATGACGGGTGCGATCATACAAGCACTAATGCACCGGATCCCATCAGAACTCCGAAGTTAAGCGTGCTTGGGCGAGAGTAGCACTAGGATGGGTAACCCCGTGGGAAGTCCTCGTGTTGTACCTTCTTTTCGATTTTTTTTGCCCTGGTTAGGGTTGCCAAGATACTTTATCCACCAAATCTCTATTTTTGAATCCCACGGAACATTGGCCAAACAACTTCGCTTCTTGTAGAGGCTGGGCCCGCAAACCGAGGGCGTAGGGTTTGTGACCAGGTCTCCGTCGCTCCGGTGTCATGCCCCAACCCGGCCTATAATGGTTAGACTAGGGTGCGATCTAAACGTTCACGACATGTCACATACTTAATCGTTGATGAAGATTTAACACTTAACGTTTTGGCTTAAACTTCAAAGTTTTTCGGTGAACCGGCAGCATAACGGTTGTAATTGGGCTCTTTGGTTTGACCTAATTCTCTAAACGCCTCAATTATTCTAACCATTAATCCAATTCCATTAAGGACTCCTATTGTCACCAACCGATTTGCCTACTAGTTTATCTTGAAAGTCTCGTTTGGTTAATAAGCCTAACATGATAACTATGTCCCGTTTATTCATCAATTTCCTATCATGCAAGTACCTATTATCCTTTAGTTTGCAAATGAGCACCTAAGTGAAATTAGATAGAATTAATTTAGTTGATCGTTCATCTAGTGGTTTGAAAGCCTACGATAACTACTAATTAAGAAAACGAAAGCAAACAACTAAATAAAAGTTCGTCCGGTTATAGGTAGTACAATCCCATAATTAGACCCAAATTACAACGGGGTCATTTACATCAATAAAATGAATAGTTTGCATTCAAACACAACATCCATATAGCAACCACTTTCAGGCAAAGCACAAAAGCACGTAGGGACAGGCAATTACTCCAAGGAATCATCGTTAGGCACATCATCCTCGGGTACCTGTTCTTGATCTTCTTCACCTGAGATGATAAAAGAGGGTGAGTCCATATGAACTCAGCGAGGGGGAACGAGAAATAGGTTTTGAAACTCATTTTCCGGTTCAACTTATGAAAATCCTTTTTGCAATCATGAATATAACAATAATATAAGTACAGGAACAGAAATACCGGTCTTTCCTCCCCGAGGTTCTCTAGGAACCAAGTGAGAGTACTTATACACATAGTAAAAAGGATACAGTGAGCTTTTGCTCTCAGGTCAGTATTATAATCAGTTGTTGCGGGCGACTTCAAATCATCCCCCAAACACGCCAGGTAGGTGTACTCCGGATGTAACCCGAAATCCTACGACCCAACTCTCCGAGGAAGTCTAGTCCCCAAGCGAGAGAGGGAATGGGACCATGGTAGTCACGGGTGCACCGGCAAGCCCGATGCCGCCCGGTGTGTGTGATCGCTACCATGCCGACAGGAAAGGTTCCAACCTTGTATGCAATGCACATTTATGACAGATAATATATCACAGTAGGAGGACAACAAAGTAGGTTGCCTCCGGACAGTCATAAGATTGCACATTGACAGGTAAACAAGCAGGGCACGATAAAATAGGAAATTTCACTTGAAAGGCATATAGAGTTATATGAAAATTAAACAGGCAGCCATGTAACACATGTAAAACAAGCCATATAACTCATTACGAAATCCACGAGATCAAGTAATAAGATTATTCAACATGTAATAACATCTACGTGGGTTCGGGTGCAAGAAAAGCCTATTTGTCAACATGCAATGATCAAATTCACATTTAGGACCATAAAGGCATTTACGGGCAGCCTACTAAACATATAATTCCACACAGTATCCGAATGATCAACACTTAGCAAAACTACCTAGTCGTTAGGGTTTCCATTTTGTGCATATTCGTGCAATTTGAGCCTCAAGCCAACTCAAAGTCAATCTCAAGCCATGCATCATATAATTCAACATCCTCAAGTACTCAAAACAGTCCACACAACATCTCAACACCACAATTCCAAGCAATTAACACCACAAGAGAGGTTACGATAATTTTTCCAAGCATAAAGCTAAGTGAAACCCTTACTGCAATAGGCTGTTTTCTCACAATCAATAAGATAAGCAAACAAACTCCAAATCCAGTGAATAAGATTTCAAATT
The DNA here is from genome assembly GCA_037974665.1 of Ehretia macrophylla. Lineage (NCBI taxonomy): Eukaryota > Viridiplantae > Streptophyta > Magnoliopsida > Boraginales > Ehretiaceae > Ehretia > Ehretia macrophylla. The sequence goes on from CM075780.1 coordinate 3,459,023, forward strand.
AAATCTTAAGAAGATAACTAAAATCAGAAGCAAACCTTGCATCAATTGGAGTTCGGAATCATTAGATATAGCCGAAACAGTGAGATAGCACAAAACTGTCCAGATTTGCACACATTTCCATAATTGACGTTTTTGAGGTCCTTAGGGTCAGTTTTAGCCTTAGTCCATTTCTGACAAAAATGTCCAGAACTGAAAATTGTAGCAGCACACCAAATTTAATGCATTTTGGACATCATTTACTAAGTAAAATATGGTTCGTTCCACAAGGTCAGTGCATCTGCCAAAACCTGCTTCATTTTTCCAGATTTCCAGATTTGGACACATTTTAAAGATTCGCCATTTTGAGGACCTTAGAATCAAAATTAGCTTCGGCATATTTCTGCGAAAAATATTCAAAACTGTCCAAACTAGTCACCTACCAATTTTCATGCATTTTCAACATCATTTGCCTAGCTAAACTTACCTCGAAACAGACTGGTCAGAGAGCTGTCAACAATCCGACTTCATCTAGCATCACTTTCAAGCCAAGATCTTGCCATGCATGGTTGTTTAAGCTTATGAACGACCATATAACTCAAGTACAGAAGCAAAGACATACATTCATGAGCATGCATGTGAATTTTTGAAGGATTTTCAAAAGGTTTTAGCCCTCACCTTAGCAATCAACCAAGAAGATGCACAAAAACTTGTTGAAGCACAAAACTTCTTCTTCTTCTTCTTAGCCGAGATTCCAACTTGGTTTTCTCTATTTTCCTATATTAGTGACCAAGCTCTTAGTACATGCATGAGATTAGAACAAGAAGAAAAGAAATGGAAGCTTAAAAACTCACCTAGGGCCGAAATGAAGACTTCAAAGGGCATGCATGTGTGATTTTCGCATCCTAGCTTGTTTGCTTGAGTTTCTTTGATGATTGCTTGACTTGATCAACTATGGTGTGAAGAAAATGAGATATGGAAGGTGAGAACTCAGCCCAAAACCGAGATGGAGAGAGAGAATGAGAGGGAGAGAGAGAAGGTTGAGGAAAATGAGAGATATGAAAGAAAAATTAGGCTTTTTGCAAAAGTTGAAGCATGGGTTTGGCCTTGAGCTTAGCAATTCTGATTTTTATGTCTTCAAGCGGCATTTTGAAATTCCTAGCATGGGCAAGGAGCACTTGGTCGAAAATGGTGTGCATTGGGTAGGGTTTTGGAGCTATTTTATGCCTAGTGTCTTGTGTGTGTGTCATAGTTTGTCTAGGACTAATTTTTTATGCATTTGTGTCATTAGAATTGTCATAGGAATGTTGGGAAATTAGGGAATCTAGGTAGAATAAAATATAGAAATGTTTGTTGATGAGTTGAATTATGAATAGAATAATAGATAGTGGGAAATGTAGGAATAGTTTAGTATTATTTTATTGTTAGTGGAGTTTGTAGATAAATTGAATTAGGAATATAATATTGGTTAGTGGATTGTGTAGGATTATTTTAGTGTCTAGTGCTTTGTGTAGGATTCTTTATTGATTAGCGTGTGGGCACGCTTTTCTATGTCTAGGGCACGCACTACGAGACACGCACAGAAATCAATACGGGGCACGAATCACGAGGTAGACACGAACTACGAGGTAAGACACGAACTTCAAGACTAATGCACGTACTTCAAGACTAATGCACGTAATCCTAGGTGAATGCACATAAACCAATGCAAGGCACGTAATTCAATGCAACGCATGCAAATCAAGGCACGACTCTATATCTAGGTTAAGGTACGCAGTTCAAGGTTAGGGCACACGAAACGAGGTAACGCTCGTACATCGAGGTCAGGGCACGTATATCTAGGTATCGCATGAAAACCAAGATAGGACACGTAATCCAAGGTCGGTCATATAATTAGGGATCTATGGCACGCAAATCAATGTATGACACATTATTCGGGGTCGGGCCTCACATTCTCCCCTCCTTAAAAGAATTTCGTCCCGAAATTCATTCTTGCCTATTGAGGTCATTTAGACGGATTCTAACCCTTGTTATTCTTCCTACTCCTGTTCGTCCCGTGTTTGGTGATCTCTTACCACAACCAATTCACTTCCTAGGTTTTTGCAATCATTTAGTTCGGTGTGACCTTCACAATTACAGTTCTTTCCTTTGAACGACTCTTTTCTCCATTTGATCTTAAGGTCAAGTTCATTAACTAAGGTTAGAGTCTTCAAACATAGTCATCAAAGTTGCATCGGTATTCTAACAATAGAACTATAACTCCAAAATCATGACTTATGTTGTATCAATCTCACATTCATACCTCAAAAGGAATATCACAATAATTCCATGATCCTATGGTGACATATACCAATTTCAAGATGATAGGTCTATATCCGATTTATATATCCTACCAACTAGTTTCAAAATTGCTAACACGTAGGACCTACACATGTTATGGATCATTTCTACAATACGACCCTATCTTCAAGAAGAACTCACCAAACAACTAATCCATCTCAAATCGTCATCTATTGACAATATCATAATCCTTATCTCGTAGGTACGTTAGATTAACAAATCTTCTAATGATTAGTCTCCCGGTTACAGGCTTCTATTCACTAACATTCTTCCCCAGTTCCGTTAACCTTTATGCTCGTAATCAAGGAGAAAGACCATTGAGATTCGTTAAACTCAAACTCTGAGTTTTATTAAGTACCACCAACAAATTGCCATTGAAATTGCATAGGTAAACTAATCATGATACACTAGTTCAACTCTTACAAGTAAATTTCATCAGCTTGTGATCCACAATTTATTTCCTTATTCAAATCTCTATTTTCAAGTCACAAGGCTTCAAATTTTTCTTTTAATCTTATCCAAAACTCCTAAGACGAATAGTTTCAACCTCAAATAATTCCACTCATCTCAATCCAAGGTTACGTCATACTTAAGAAGAACAATGGTCCTACTCACTTAGTGACCTAGTCATTCCTTCGAACACTTAATGCCCGCCAATATATCTCCAACATTAATGTTACTAAGCTGGGTTCATAGTCATGTAAGTGATATCAATTCTCTACTAGGTTACCGGTCGTACAACAACAATCCTAGGACTATAAATGGGTACCGAAATGATCTAGCTCATAAGATACTTCCATACTAATCCAAGTAGCTTGTTACACAAAATAACTTCAAGGGTATGTCATCATAAGAATTATAACCACAAGTCATCCTACAATATAATCTAATAGAACTTCAAAAGTAATCAACCACTCATTTAATTATCACTATAAGATTCACCCACTATTCAACAACCACGATTTGAAGTCTACCAACTGCTAGTTTCTAGAAGTGAAACGGTGCACATAGATACGGTGGTCTAACAATAGTCTCTTGGGTCATTATGCCTCTAATTCATCTCTATCTTAACTATATAAAATCTCACTCTTCTCATTTACATGTTCAACTAGCTAAGAGCATCCAGACTCATCGACCTTAGGTCCTAGGGTTCACCAAGAATCATCATGCATACTCACTATTAGCTATTTAGGATTACTAATCATACCCTAGCGACTCCACTTTGCAACCAGATACTTAATATCATTTCCATGGTTTATATACTAGGTCCATCGGTCTTACTTAAGGATATATGCTTTCTAACATCCTCTAGGGTATCCAAACAATGAGTGCATAGAATGACTTACTTTGCATAATCACAACTAAATTCGAGGGGTACCAAACTAATACCATGTTTCTTAATATCACAAATATCCAACTTAGGACCTTTAGCAACGTTAGTCATCTAATGCATAATTCAATACCTTACAGTTCTATTCGACCTAACATTTAGGTATAGTCTTCTGAACACGAGTTCTACCTACGTGAATTCCTCGATTCTAGCATCCTTATATCTTGTTATATTAAAGAATCATCAACCTTGTTAAATTCGGTCTCTAGAGTTGCCTACATGTCTTGAGGTTATCCATTGTTAAGTCACTCAAATACACTATCCATGTCTCAATAATCTAACCCCTAAAAGTAACTATCGTCAACTTCCACGAATTCATCTTTTAGTTTCTAGGTCACAATCTTACCATTGAGTGAACTTGAAACTCGTTAATATACACCTTATTAGGTTCAACGATGCTTAATTCCAATCAAGTAAGGATTCAATCGTATGAGTATATTGCTAACTTCTTAGATAGTCTATCAAGCCAATTTTAAGATGTGAGAAATGGATTCCAAGAAACCTCCAAGCCAACTTCTACTATCAGCACATGAGAATATATACTACTCTACATATCCAATAGTATATTTTTATATCTAAGGAAAGTTGTATGTCCTTAACATTTATTCTTGAACCACAATTAGAAGAACGGTTTAACATAATCAAGAACTTTATAGCTACAAAATTGATAACTTAATCACAGGCATGTGTATTCCAAAGATAAGGAGATAATTTTTACCTCAACAATTATACATGTGCTACGCATTTTATATATGCATATCAAATAATATATACGATCCATTAAGTACCTGTGAAGATGCGAGAAATCTCTAACCGAGCCTTTTTGTTCGTCCTGCACAAATTCACTTCCCTAAAAGTCCTAATCCTAACTATCTATGTGTATAAACAGTCATTCATGGTTATATAACATGCACATGTATCAAGGAAGGAGTATAAAAGCATGCATGCATTATTGAGGACGTGTCGGTGTGCATGATACATAATACATATAGTCCACAAAGGCACATAATATTCAATGCTCAAGCAATTAAAGCACATTAGCACACATTAACACATATAAACAAGACATCAAAATTACCTTAGGGCTTCTACCCATGGTCCGAGAGTTGAACCCGACTAATGCCTAGTTACTAAACTAGGCTCTAATACCATTCTAATATAAGGTGTCACGCCCCAACCCGGCTTATAATGGTTAGACTAGGGTGTGATCTAAACGTTCAGGACATGTCACATACTTAATCGTTGATGAAGATTTAACACTTAACGTTTTGGCCTAAACTTCAAAGTTTTTTGGTGAACCGGCAGCATAACGGTTGTAATTGGGCTCTTTGGTTTGACCTAATTCTCTAAACGCCTCAATTATTCCAACCATTAATCCAATTCCATTAAGGACTCCTATTGTCACCAACCGATTTACCTACTAGTTTATCTTGAAAGTCTCGTTTGGTTAATAAGCCTAACATGATAACTATGTCCCGTTTATTCATCAATTTCCTATCATACAAGTACCTATTATCCTTTAGTTTGCAAATGAGCACCTAAGTGAAATTAGATAGAATTAACTTAGTTGATCGTTCATCTAGTGGTTTGAAAGCCTACGATAACTACTAATTAAGAAAATGAAAGCAAACAACCAAATAAAAGTTCGTCCGGTTATAGGTAGTACAATCCCAGAATTAGACCCAAATTACAACGGGGTCATTTACATCAATAAAATGAATAGTTTGCATTCAAACACAACATCCATATAGCAACCACTTTCAGGCAAAGCACAAAAGAACGTAGGGACAGGCAATCACTCCAAGGAATCATCGTTAGGCACATCGTCCTCGGGTACCTGTTCTTGATCCTCTTCACCTGAGATGATAAAAGAGGGTGAGTCCTTATGAACTCAGCGAGGGGGAACGAGAAATAGGTTTTCAAACTCATTTTCCGGTTCAACTTATGAAAATCCTTTTTGCAAGCATGAATATAACAATAATATAAGTACAGGAACAGAAATACCGGTCTTTCCTCCCCGAGGTTCTCTAGGAACCAAGCGAGAGTACTAATACACATAGTAAAAAGGATACAGTGAGCTTTCGCTCTCAGGTCAGTTCCAGAATCAGTTGTTGCGGCCGACTTCAAATCATCCCCCAAACACGCCAGGTGAGCGAGAGAGGGAATGGGACCATGGTAGTCACGGGTGCACCGGCAAGCCATATGCCGCCTGGTGTGCGTGATCGCTACCATGCCGACAGGAAAGGTTGCAACCTTGTATGCAATGCACATTTATGACAGATAATATATCACAGTAGGAGGACAACAAAGTAGGTTGCCTTCGGACAGTCATAAGATTGCACATTGACAGGTAAACAAGCAGGGCACAATAAGACATGAAATTTCACTTGGAAGGCATATAGAGTTATATGAAAATTAAACAGGCAGCCATGTAACACATGTAAAACAAGCCATATAACTCATTATGAAGTCCACGTGATCAAGTAATAAGATTATTCAACATGTAATAACATCTACGTGGGTTCGGGTGCAAGAAAAGCCTATTTGTCAACATACAATGATCAAATTCACATTTAGGACCATAAAGGCATTTACGGGCAGCCTACTAAACATATAATTCCACACAGTATCCGAATGATCAACACTTAGCAAAACTACCTAGTCGTTAGGGTTTCCATTTTGTGCATATTCGTGCAATTTGAGCCTCAAGCCAACTCAAAGTCAATCTCAAGCCATGCATCATATAATTCAACATCCTCAAGTACTCAAAACAGTCCACACAACATCTCAACACCACAATTCCAAGCAATTAACACCACAAGAGAGGTTACAATAATTTTTCCAAGCATATAGCTAAGTGAAACCCTTACTGCAATAGGCTGTTTTCTCACAATCAATAAGATAAGCAAACAAACTCCAAATCCAGTGAATAAGATGTAAAATTAAATCTTAAGAAGATAAATAAAATCAGAAACAAACCTTGCATCAATTGGAGTTCGGAATCATTAGATATAGCCGAAACAGTGAGATAGCACAAAACTGTCTAGATTTGCACACATTTCCATAATTGACGTTTTTGAGGTCCTTAGGGTCAGTTTTAGCCTTAGTCCATTTCCGACAAAAATGTCCAGAACTGAAAATTATAGCTGTACACAAAATTTAATGCATTTTGGACATCATTTACTAAGTCAAATATGGTTCGTTCCACAAGGTCAGTGCATCTGCCAAAACCTGCTTCATTTTTCCAGATTTCCAGATTTGGACACATTTTAAAGATTCGCCATTTTGAGGACTTTAGAGTCAAAATTAGCTTCGGCATATTTCTGCGAAAAATATTCAAAACTGTCCAAACTAGTCCCCTACCAATTTGTATGCATTTTCAACATCATTTTCCTAGCTAAACTTACCTCAAAATAGACTAGTCAGAGAGTTGTCAACAATCCGACTTCACCTAGCATCACTTTCAAGCCAAGATCTTGCCATGCATGGTTGTTTAAGCTTATGAACGACCATATAACTCAAGTACAGAAGAAAATACATACATTAATGAGCATGCATGTGAATTTTTGAAGGATTTTCAACAGGTTTTAGCCCTCACCTTAGCAATCAACCAAGAAGATGCACAAAAACTTGTTGAAGCACAAAACTTCTTCTTCTTCTTCTTAGCCAAGATTCCAACTTGGTTTTCTCTATTTTCCTAGCTTAGTGACCAAGCTCTTAGTAAATGCATGAGGTTAGAACAAGAAGAAAAGAAATGGAAGCTTAAAAACTCACCTAGGGCCGAAATGAAGACTTCAAAGGGCATGCATGTGTGATTTTCGCATCCTAGCTTGTTTGCTTGAGTTTCTTTGATGATTGCTTGACTTGATCAACTATGGTGTGAAGAAAATGAGATATGGAAGGTGAGAACTCAGCCCAAAACTGAGATGGAGAGAGAGAATGAGAGGGAGAGAGAGAAGGTTGAGGAAAATGAGAGAAATGAAAGGAAAATGAGGCTTTTTGCAAAAGTTGATGCATGGGTTTGGCCTTGAGCTTAGCAATTCTGATTTTTATGTCTTCAAGAGGCATTTTGAAATTCCTAGCATGGGCAAGGAGCACTTGGTCGAAAATGGTGTGCATTGGGTAGGGTTTTGGGGCTATTTTATGCCTAATGTCTTGTGTGTGTGACATAGTTTATCTAGGACTAATTTTTTATGCATTTGTGTCATTAGAATTGTCATAGGAATGTTGGGAAATTAGGGAATCTAGGTAGAATAAAATATAGGAATGTTTGTTGATGAGTTGAATTATGAATAGAATAATAGATAGTGGGAAATGTAGGAATAGTTTAGTATTATTTTATTGTTAGTGGAGTTTGTAGAGAATTTGAATTAGGAATATAATATTGGTTAGTCGATTGTGTAGGATTATTTTAGTGTCTAGTGCTTTGTGTAGGATTCTTTATTGATTAACGTGTGGGTACACTTTTCTAGGTCTAGGGCACGCACTACGAGACACGCACAAAAATCCATACGAGGCACGAATCATGAGGTAGACACGAACTACGAGGTAAGACACTAACTTCAAGACTAATGCATGTAATCCTAGGTGAATGCACATAAACCAATGCAAGGCACGTAATTCAATGCAACGCACACAAATCAAGGAACGACTCTATATCTAGGTTAAGGTACGCAGTTCAAGGTTAGGGCACACGAAACGAGGTAACGCTTGTACATCGAGGTCAGGGCACGTATATCTAGGTATTGCACAAAAACCAAGACAAGACACGTAATCCAAGGTCGGTCATATAATTAGGGATCTATGGCACGCAAATTGAGGTATGACACATTATTCGGGGTCAGGCCTCACATCTGGTGCCCATAACTTTTGATCCGTAAGGAGTTACGTGGCGCACAGCATACCGTTGCAAAGCTCTCTGAGAGCTCTACGAAGGGGGCAGCCAGCATGCTCGCTGTGCCCATTTTTGGAGCCCAAAATTGAACATTTTCATCAGTTTCAGGCCACTTTTCTTCTTTTGTGCTGTTTTTCCATCCCGGATTGTACGTCGTGAACTGTTAAAAGGACGACAACTTGACTCGCGTAACATCAGAGGGCCCTACAACGTGTTTATATCACGTCTTGTGAGGATGATGAGTTGTTGAAGAGGATGGGTTGTCGTTAAGCCCATTGGGCCTTTTGAATGGGCCATCTCTCTAGGCTGGGACTGTGAACAGTTAACACATAAAGGAATTGTGCCCTCAACATGACAGGTGCGATCATACCAGCACTAATGCACCGGATCCCATCAGAACTCCGAAGTTAAGCATGCTTGGGCGAGAGTAGTACTAGGATGGGTGACCCCCTAGGAAGTCCTCGTGTTGCACCCCTTTTCAATTTTTTTTGCCTTGGTTTGGGTTGCCAAGATACTTTATCCACCAAATCACTATTACTGAATCCCACGGAACATTGGGCAAGACAACTTCGTTTCACGTAGAGGCTGGGCCTGCAAACCGAGGGCGTAGGGTTTGTGACCAGGTCTCCGTCGCTATGTTGCCCATAACTTTTGATCCATAAGGAGTTACGCGGCGCACAGCATAACATTGCAAAGCTCTGTGGGAGCTCTACGACGGGGGCAGCTAGCATACTTGCTGTGCCCATTTTTGGAGCCCAAAATCGAACGTTTTCATCAGTTTCAGGCCACTTTTCTTCTTTTGCTCTGTTTTTCCATCCCAGATCGTATGTCGTGAACTGTTGAAAGGTCGACAACCTAACTCGCGGGACATTAGAGGGCCCTACAACGTGTCGATATCACGTCTTGCAAGCATGCTGCGTTGTTGAAGCGGATAGGTTGTCGTTAAGCCCATTGGGCCTTTTGAATGGGCCATCTCTCTAAGCTGGGACTCTGAACATTTAACACATAAAGGAATTGTGCCCTCAACATGACGGGCGCGATCATACCAGCACTAATGCACCGGATCCCATCAGAACTCCGAAGTTAAGCGTGCTTGGGCGAGAGTAGTACTAGGATGGGTGACCCCCTGGGAAGTCCTCGTGTTGCACCAAATTTTCAATTTTTTTTGCCCGGGTTAGGGTTGCCAAGATACTTTATCCACCAAATCTCTATTACTGAATCCCACGGAATATTGGGCAAGACAACTTCGCTTCTTGTAGAGACTGGGCCTGCAAACCGAGGGCATAGGGTTTGTGACCAGGTCTCCGTCGCTCTGGTGCTCATAAGTTTTGATCCGTAAGGAGTTACGTGGCGCACATCATACCGTTGCAAAGCTCTCTGAGAGCTCTACGACTGGGGCAGCCAGCTTGCTTGCTGTGCCCGTTTTTGGAGCCCAAAATCGAACGTTTTCATCAGTTTCAGTCCACTTTTCTTCTTTTGCTCTGTTTTTCCATCCCGGATCGTACATCGTGAACTGTTAAAAGGACGACAACTTGACTCGTGGGACATTAGAGGGCCCTTCAACGTGTCAATATCACGTCTTGCGAGGATGCTGCGTTGTTGAAGCGGATGGGTTGTCGTTTAGCCCATTGGGCTTTTTGAATGGGCCATCTCTCTAGGTTGGGACTGTGAACAGTTAACACATATAGGAATTGTGCCCTCAACATGACGGGTACGATCATACCAGCACTAATGCACCGGATCCCATCAGAACTCCGAAGTTAAGCATGCTTGGGCGAGAGTAGTACTAGGATGGGTGACCCCCTAGGAACTCCTCGTGTTGCACCCCCTTTTCAATTTTTTTTGCCTTGGTTTGGGTTGCCAAGATACTTTATCCACCAAATCTCTATTACTGAATCCCACGGAACATTGGGCAAGACAACTTCGTTTCACGTAGAGGCTGGGCCCGCAAATCGAGGGCGTAGGGTTTGTGACCAGGTCTCCGTCGCTCTGGTGCCCATAACTTTTGATCCGTAAGGAGTTACGCGGCGAACAGCATAACATTGCAAAGCTCTGTGGGAGCTCTACGACGGGGGCAGCTAGCATACTTGCTGTGCCCGTTTTTGGAGCCTAAAATCGAACGTTTTCATCAGTTTCGGGCCACTTTTCTTCTTTTGCTCTATTTTTCCGTCCCGGATTGTACGTCATGAACTGTTAAAAGGTCGACAACCTAACTCGCGGGACAGCAGAGGGCCCTACAACGTGTCGATATCACGTCTTGCAAGCATGTTGCGTTGTTGAAGCGGATAGGTTGTCGTTAAGCCCATTGGACCTTTTGAATGGGCCATCTCTCTAAGCTGGGACTCTGAACATTTAACACATAAAGGAATTGTGCCCTCAACATAACGGGGGCGATCATACCAGCACTAATGCAATGGATCCCATCAGAACTCCGAAGTTAAGCGTGCTTGGGCGAGAGTAGTACTAGGATGGGTGACCCCCTGGGAAGTCCTCGTGTTGCACCCCATTTTCAATTTTTTTTACCCTGGTTAGGGTTGCCAAGATAGTTTATCCACCAAATCTCTATTACTGAATCCCACGAAATATTGGGCAAGACAACTTCGCTTCTTGTAGAGGCTGGGCCTGCAAACCGAGGGCATAGGGTTTGTGACCAAGTCTTCGTCACTCCGGTGCCCATAAGTTTTGATCTGTAAGGAGTTACGCAGCGCACAACATACCGTTACAAATCTCTCTGAGAGCTCTACGACTGGGGCAACCAGCTTGCTTGCTGTGCCCCTTTTTGGAGCCCAAAATCGAACGTTTTCATCAGTTTCAGTCCACTTTTCTTATTTTGCTCTGTTTTTCCATCCCGGATCGTACACCGTGAACTGTTAAAAGGATGACAACCTGACTCGTGGGACATCAGAGGGCCCTACAACGTGTCAATATCACGTCTTGCGAGGATGCTGCGTTGTTGAAGCGGATGGGTTGTCGTTTAGCCCATTGGGCTTTTTGAATGGGCCATCTCTCTAGGCTGGGACTGTGAACAGTTAACACATATAGGAATTGTGCCCTCAACATGACGGGTACGATCATACCAGCACTAATGCACCGGATCCCATCAGAACTCCGAAGTTAAGCGTGTTTGGGTGAGAGTAGTACTATGATGGGTGACCCCCTGGGAAGTCCTCGTGTTGCACCCCCTTTTCAATTTTCTTTGCCCTAGTTAGGGTTGCCAAGATAATTTATCCACCAAATCTCTATTACTGAATCCCACGGAACATTGGGCAAGACAACTTCGTTTCACGTAGAGGCTGGGCCCGCAAACCGAGGGCGTAGGGTTTGTGACCAAGTCTCCGTCGCTCCGGTGCCAAAAACTTTTGATCCGTAAGGAGTTACGCGGCACACAACATACCGTTGCAAAGCTCTCAGAGGGCCCTACGACGGGGGCAGCCAGCTTGCTCTCTATGCTCATTTTTGGAGCCCAAAATCGAATGTTTTCATCAGTTTCAGGCCACTTTTATTCTTTTGCTCTGTTTTTCCGTCCCGGATCATATGTTGTGAAATGTTAAAAGGACGACAACCTGACTCGCTGGACATCAGCGGGCTCTATAACGTGTCGATATCATGTCTTGCAAGCATGCTGCGTTGTTCAAGCGGATGGGTTGTCGTTAAGCCTATTGGGCCTTTTGAATGGGCCATCTCTCTAGGCTGGGACTATGAACAGTTAACACATAAAGGAATTGTGCCATCAACATGACGGGTGCGATCATACCAGCACTAATGCACTGGATCCCATCAGAACTCCGAAGTTATGCGTGCTTGGGCAAGAGTAGTACTAGGATGGGTGACCCCCTAGGAAGTCCTTGTGTTGCACCCCCTTTCCAATTTTTTTTGCCTTGGTTAGGGTTGCCAAGATATACTTTATCCACCAAATCTCTATTACTGAATGCCATGGAACATTGGGAAACACAACTTCACTTCACGTAGAGGCTGGGCCCGCAAACCGAGGGCGTAGGGTTTGTGACCAGGTCTCCGTCGCTCCGGTGCCCATAACTTTTGATCCGTAAGGAGTTACGCGGTGCATAGCATACCGTTGCAAAGCTCTCTGAGAGCCCTACGACGGGGGCAGCTAGCTTGCTCGCTATGCCCATTTTTGGAGACCAAAATCGAATGTTTTCATCTGTTTCAGGCCACTTTTCTTCTTTTGCTCTGTTTTTTCGTCTCGGATCATATGTTGTGAACTGTTAAAAGGATGACAACCTGACTTGCGGGACATCAGAGGGTCCTACAATGTGTCGATATAACGTCTTGCGAGGATGCTGTGTTGTTGAAGTGGATGGGTTATCGTTAAGCCCATTGGGCCTTTTGAATGGGCCATATCTCTAGGCTGGGACTGTGAACTGTTAACCGATATAGGAACTGTGCCCTCAACATGACGGGTGCGATCATACTAGCACTAATGAACCAAATCCCATCAGAACTCCGAAGTTAAGCGTGCTTGGGCGAGAGTAGTACTATGATGGGTGACCCCCTAGGAAGTCCTCGTGTTGTACCCCCATTTCAATTTTTTTTGCCTTGGTTAAGGTTGCCAAGGTACTTTATCCACCAAATCTCTATTACTGAATCCCACGGAACATTAGGCCAGACAACTTCACTTCACTTAGAGGATGGCCCGCAAACCGAGGGCGTAGGGTTTGTGACCAGGTCTCCGTCGCTCCGGTGCCCATAACTTTTGATCCGTAAGGAGTTACGCGGTGCACAACATACCGTTGCAAAGCTCTCTGAGAGCTCTACGACGGGGGCATCCATCTTGCTCGCTGTGCCTATTTTTGGATCCCAATATCGAACGTTTTCATTAGTTTCAGGCCACTTTTATTCTTTTGCTCTCTTTTTCTGTCCCGGATCGTATGTTGTGAACTGTTAGAAGGACGATAACCTTACTCGCGGGACATCAGAGGGCCCTACAACGTGTCGATATAACGTCTTGCGAGGATGCTGCGTTGTTGAAGTGGATAGGTTGTCGTTAAACCCATTGGGCCTTTTGAATGGGCCATCTCTCTAGGCTGGGACTGTGAACCGTTGACACATATAGGAACTGTACCCTCAACATGACGGGTGCGATCATACCAGCACTAATGCATCGGATCCCATTAGAACTCCGAAGTTAAGCGTGGTTGGGTGAGAGCAGTACTAGGATAGGTGACCACCTGGAAAGTCCTCGTGTTGCACCTCTTTTTCAATTTTTTTTTGCTCTGGTTAGGGTTGCCAAGATACTTTATCCACCAAATTTATATTACTGAATCCCACGGAACATTGGGCCAGACAACTTCACTTCTCGTAGAGGCTGGCCCGCAAATCGAGGGCGTTCGGTTTGTGACCAGGTCTCCGTCGCTCGAGTGCCCATAACTTTTGATCCGTAAGGAGTTACGCGGCGCACAGCATACCGTTGCAAATCTCTCTGAGAGCTCTACGACGGGGCCAACCAGCTTGCTCGCTGTGCCTATTTTTGGAGCACAAAATCGAACGTTTTCATTAGTTTTAGGCCACTTTTCTTCTTTTGCTCTGTTTTTCCGTCCCGGATCATACGATGTGAACTTCTTAAAAGGACGACAACCTTACTCGCGGGACATCAGAGGGCCCTACAACGTGTCGATATAACGTCTTGCAAGGATGCTGCGTTGTTGAAGTGGATGGGTTGTCATTAAGCCCATTGGGCCTTTTGAATGGGCCATCTCTCTAGGCTGGGACTGTGAACCTTTAACACATATAGGAATTGTGCCCTCAACATGACGGGTACGATCATGCCAGCACTAATGCACTGGATCCCATCAGAACTCCGAAGTTAAGCGTGTTTGGGTGAGAGTAGTTCTAGGATGGGTGACCCCATGGGAAATCCTCGTGTTGCACCCCATTTTCAATTTTTTTTGCCCTAGTTAGGGTTGTCAAGATACTTTATCCACCAAATCTCTATTACTGAATCCCACGAAACATTGGGCAAGGCAATTTCGTTTCACGTAGTGGCTGGGCCCGCAAACCGAGGGCGTAGGGTTTGTGACCAAGTCTCCGTCGCTCCGGTGCCCATAACTTTTGATCCGTAAGGAGTTACGCGGCGCACAACATAATATTGCAAAGCTCTTTGAGAGCTCTACGACGGGGGCAGGTGGCATGCTGGCTTTGCCCGTTTTTGGTGCCCAAAATCAAACGTTTTCATTTGTTTGAGACCAGTTTTCTTCATTTGCTATGTTTTTCCGTCCCGGATCGTACGTTGTGAACTGTTAAAAGGCCGACAACCTGACTCGCGGGACATCAGAGGGCCCTACAACGTGTCAATATCACGTCTTGCATGCATGTTGCGTTGTTGAAGCGGATTGGTTGCCGTTAAGCCCATTTGGCCTTTTGAATGGGCCATCTCTCTAGGCTAGGACTGTGAACAGTTAACACATAAAAGAATTGTGCCCTCAACATGACGGGTGCGATCAAACCAGCACTAATGCACCGGATCCCGTCAGAACTTCGAAGTTAAGCGTGCTTGGGTGAGAGTAGTACTAGGATATGTGACCCCCTGGGAAGTCCTCGTGTTGCACCCCCTTTTCAATTTTTTTTGCCCTGGTTAGGGTTGCCAAGATACTTTATCCACCAAATCTCTATTACTGAATCCCACGGAACATTGGGCAAGACAACTTCGCTTCACGTAGAGGCTGGGCCCGCAAACCGAGGGCGTAGGGTTTGTGACCAGCTCTCCGTCGCTCCGGTGCCTATAACTTTTTATCCGTCAGGAGTTACACGGCGCACAACATACTGTTGCAAAGCTCTCTGAGAGTTCTACGACGGGGGCAGCCAGCTTGCTAGCTATGCCCGTTTTGGAGCCCAAAATTGAACGTTTTCATCAGTTTCAGGCCACTTTTCTTCTTTTGCTGTGTTTTTCCGTCCCGGATCATACGTTGTGAACTGTTAAAAGGACAACAACCTGACTCGTGGGACATCAGAGGGCCCTATAGCGTGTCGATATAACGTCTTGCGAGGATGCTGCGTTGTTGAAGCGGATGGGTTGTCGTTAAGACCATTGGGCCTTTTGAATTAGCCATCTCTCTAGGCTGGGACTATGAACCGTTGACACATATAGGAACTGTGCCCTCAACATGATGGGTGCGATCATACCAAAACTAATGCACCGGATCCCATTAGAACTCCGAAGTTAAGCGTGGTTGGGTGAGAGTAGTACTAGGATGGGTGACCCCCTGGGAAGTCCTCGTGTTGCACCCCCTTTTCAATTTTTTTTACCCTGGTTAGGGTTGCCAAGATACTTTATCCACCAAATCTCTATTACTGAATCCCGCGGAACATTGGGCCAGACAACTTCACTTCACGTAGAGGCTGGCCCGCAAACTGAGGGCGCTCGGGTGCCCATAACTTTTGATCCATAAGGAGTTATGCAGCGCACAGCATACCGTTGCAAAGCTCTCTAAGAGCTCTACGACGGGGGCCGCTAGCTTGCTCGCTTTGCCCATTTTTGGAGCACAAAATCAAACGTTTTCATTAGTTTCAGGCCACTTTCCTTCTTTTGCTCTGTTTTTCCATCCCGGATCATACGTTGTGAACTGTTAAAAGGATGACTACCTGACTCGCGGGACATCAGAGGGCCCTACAGCGTGTTGATATAATGTCTTGCAAGGATGCTGCGTTGTTGAAGTGGCTGGGTTGTCGTTAAGCTCATTAGGCCTTTTGAATGGGCCATCTCTCTAGGCTGGGACTGTGAACCGTTAACACATATAGGAATTGTGCCCTCAAAATGACAGGTGCGATCATACCAGCACTAATGCACCGGATCCCATCAGAACTCCGAAGTTAAGCGTGCTTGGGCGAGAGTAGTACTAGGATGGGTGACCCCTTGGGAAGTCCTCGTGTTGCACCCCCTTTTCAATTTTTTTTGCCCTAGTTAGGGTTGCCAAGATACTTTATCCACCAAATCTCTATTACTGAATCCCACGGAACATTGGGCAAGACAACTTCGTTTCACGTAGATGCTGGGCCCGCAAACCGAGGGTGTAGGGTTTATGACCAGGTCTCCGTCGCTCCGGTGCCCATAACTTTTGATCCGTAAGGAGTTACGCGGCACACAACTTAACATTGCAAAGCTCTCTAAGTGCTCTACAACGGGGGCAACCAGCATGCTCGTTGTGCCCGTTTTTGGAGCCCAAAATCGAACGTTTTCATCAGTTTCAGGCAACTTTTCATCTTTTGCTCTATTTTTTCATCTCGGATCGTACGTCGTGAACTGTTAAAAGGTCGACAACCTGACTCGCGGGACATCAGAGGGCCCTACAACGTGTCGATATCACGTCTTGCAAGCATACTGCGTTGTTGAAGCGGATGGGTTGTCGTTAAGCCCATTGGGCCTTTTGAATGGGCCATCTCTCTAAGCTGGGACTGTGAACAGTTAACACATAAAGGAATTGTGCCCTCAACATGACGGGTGCGATCATACCAGCACTAATGCACTGGATCCCATTAGAACTCCGAAGTTAAGCGTGGTTGGGCGAGAGTAGTACTAGGATGGGTGACCACCTGGGAAGTCCTCTTGTTGCACCCCTTTTTCAATTTTTTTTGCCCGGGTTTGCGTTACCAAGATACTTTATCCACCAAATTACTATTACTGAATCCCACGGAACATTGGGCTAGACAACTTCACTTCACGTAGAGGCTGGCCCGCAAGCCGAGGGCGTTAGGTTTGTGACTAGCTATCTGTCGCTCCGGTGCCCATAACTTTTGATCCGTAAGGAGTTACACGGCGCACAGCATACCGTTAACACATATAGGAATTGTGCCCTCAACATGACGGGTGCGATCATACTAGCACAAATACACCGGATCCCATCAGAACTCCGAAGTGAAGCGTGGTTGGGCGAGAGTAGTACTAGGATGGGTGACCCCCTGGGAAGTCCTCGTGGTGCACCCCCATTTCAATTTTTTTTGCCCTGGTTAGGGTTGCCAAGATACTTTATCCACCAAATCTCTATTACTGAATCCCAATGAACATTAGGCCAGACAACTTCACTACACGTAGAGGCTGGGCCCGCAAACCGAGGGCGTAGGGTTTGTGACAAGGTGCACGTCGCTCCGGTGCCCATAACTTTTGATCCGTAAGGAGTTACGCGGCGCACAGCATACCGTTGCAAAGCTCTCTGAGAGCTCTACGACGGGGGCAGCCAGCTTGCTCGCTGTGCCGTTTTCTGAACCCAAAATCGAACGTTTTCATCAGTTTCAGGCCACTTTTCTTCTTTTGCTCGGTTTTTCCGTCCTGGATCATACGTTGTGAACTGTTAAAAAGACGACAACCAGACTCGAGGGACATCAGAGGGCCATACAACGTGTCGATATAACGTTTTGCGAGGATGTTGCGTTGTTGAAGCGGATGGGTTGTCGTTAAGCCCATTGGTCCTTTTGAATGGACCAACTCTCTTGGCTGGGACTGTGAACCGTTAACACAAATAGGAATTGAGCCCTCAACATGATGGGTGTGATCATACCAGCACTAATGCACTGGATCCCATCAGAACTCTGAAGTTAAGCGTGGTTGGGCGAGAGTAGTACTAGGATGGGTGACCCCCTGGGAAGTCCTCGTGTTGCACCCCCTTTTCAAATTTTTTTGCCCTGGTTAGGGTTGCCAAGATACTTTATCCACTAAATCTCTATTACTGAATCCCAAGAAACATTGGGCCAGACAACTTCACTTCACGTAGAGGCTGGCCCGCAAACCGAGGGCATAGGGTTTGTGACCTGGTCTCCGTCGCTCCGATGCCCATAACTTTTGATCGGTAAGGAGTTACGCGGCGCACTGCATACCGTTGCAAAGCTCTTTGAGAGCTCTACGAGGGGGGCAGCCAGCTTGCTCGCTGTGCCCTTTTTGGAGCCCAAAATCGAACGTTTTCATCAGTTTCAGGCCACTTTCTTCTTTTGCTCTATTTTTTCATCCCGGATCATTCGTTGTGAAGTATTAAAAGGACGACAACCTAATTCGCGGGACACCAGAGGGCCCTACAACGTGTCGATATAACGTCTTGCGAGGATGCTGCGTTGTTGAAGTGGACGGGTTGTCATTAAGCCCATTGGGCCTTTTGAATTGGCCATCTCTCTAGGCTGGGACTGTGAACCGTTAACACATATAGGAATTGTGCCCTCAACATGACGGGTGCGATCATACCAGCACAAATGCACCGGTTCCCATCAGAACTCCGAAGTTAAGCGTGCTTGGACGATAGTAGTATTAGGATGGGTGACCCCCTGGGAAGTCCTCGTGTTGCACCCCCTTTTCAATTTGTTTTGCCCTTGTTAGGGTCGCCAAGATACTTTATCAAAAAAATCTCTATTACTGAATCCCACGGAACATTGGGCAAGACAACTATGTTTCACGTAGAGGTTGGGCCCGCAAACCGAGGGCGTAGGGTTTTTGACTAGGTCTCTGCTGCTCCGGTGCCCATAACTTTTGATCCGTAAGGAGCTACGCGGCGCACACCATACCGTTGCAAAGCTCTCTAAGAGCTCTACGACGGGGGCAGCCAGCATGCTCGCTGTGCCCGTTTTTGGAGCCCAAAATCGAATGTTTTCATCAGTTTCAAGCCACTTTTCTTCTTTTGCTCTGTTTTTCTGTCCCGGATCATACGTCAGGAATTGTTAAAAGGACGACAACCTGACTCGCGGGACATCAGAGGGCCCTACAATGTGTCGATATCAAGTCTTGCAAGCATGCTGCGTTGTTGTAGCGGATGGGTTGTCGTTAAGCCGATTGGGCCTTTTGAATGGGCCATCTCTCTAAGCTAGGACTCTGAACAGTTAACACATAAAGGAATTGTGCCCTCAACATGACGGGAACGATCATACCAGCACTAATACACCGGATCCCATCAGAACTCCGAAGTTAAGCATGCTTGGGCGAGAGCAGTACTAGGATGGGTGACCCACTGGGAAGTCCTCGTATTGCACCCCCTTTTTAATTTTTTTTGCCCTGGTTAGGGTTGCCAAGATACTTTATCCACCAAATCTCTATTACTGAATCCTACGGAACATTGGGCAAGACAACTTCGCTTCTTGTAGACATTGGGCCGGCAAACCGAGAGCGTTGGGTTTCTGACCAGGTCTCCGTCGCTCCGTTGCCCATAACTTTTGATCTGTAAGGAGTACCGCGGCGCACAGCATACCGTTGCAAAGCTCTTTGAGAGCTCTACGACGGGGGTAGCCAGCTTGCTCGCTGTGCCCATTTTTGGAGCCCAAAATCAAACGTTTTCGTCCGTTTCAGGCCACTTTTCTTCTTTTGCTCTGTTTTTCCATCTCGGATCGTACGTCGTAAATTGTTAAAAGGACGACAACCTGACTTGCGGGACATTAGAGGGCCCTACAACGTGTCGGTATCACGTCCTGCGAGGATGCTGCATTGTTGAAGAGGATGAGTAGTCGTTAAGCCCATTGGGCTTTTTGAATGGGCCATCTCTCTGGGCTGGGACTGTGAACCGCTAACACATATATCAATTGTGCACTTAACAAGACTGGTGCGATCATACCAGCACTAATGCACTGGATCCCATCAGAACACCGAAGTTAAGCGTGCTTGGGCGAGAGTAGTACTAGGATGGGTGACCCCGAGGGAAGTTCTCGTGTTGCATCCCCTTTTCAATTTTTTTTGCCCTAGTTAGGGTTGCCAAGATACTTTATCCACCAAATCTCTATTACTGAATCCCACGGAACATTGGGCAAGACAACTTCATTTCACGTAGAGGCTGGGCCAGCCAACCGAGGGCGTGCGGTTTGTGACCACGTCTCTGTCGCTCCGGTGACCATAACTTTTGATCTGTAAAGAGTTACACGGCGCACAGCTAACCGTTGCAAAGCTCTCTGAGAGCTCTACGACGGGGCAGCGAGCATGCTAGCTGTGCCCATTTTGGGAGCCCAAAATCGAACGCTTTCATTAGTTTCAGGCCACTTTTCTTCTTTTGCTCTATTTTTCCATCCCGGATCGTACGTCGCGAACTGTTAAAAGGACGAGAACCTGACTCGTGGGATATGAGAGTGCCCTACAACGTGTCGATATCACGTCTTGCAAGCATGCTGCATTGTTGAAGCGGATGGGTTGTCGGTAGGCCCATTGGGCCTTTTGAATGGGCCATTTCTCTAGGCTGGGACTGTGAACAGTTAACACATAAAGGAATTGTGCCCTCAACATGACGGGTGCGATCATACCAGCACTAATACACCGGATCCCATCCGAACTCCAAAGTTAAGCGTGCTTGGGCGAGAGTAGTACTAGGATGGGTGAACCCCTGGGAAGTCCTCGTGTTGCACCCCCTTTTCAATTTTTTTTGCCCTGGTTAGGGTTGCCAAGACACTTTATCCACCAAATCTCTATTACTGAATCCCACGGAACATTGGGTAAAACAACTTCATTTCACGTAGAGGCTACGCTAGCAAACCGTGGGCGTAGGGTTTGTGACCAGGTCTCTGTCGCTCCGGTGCCCATAAGTTTTGATCCGTAAGGAGTTACGCGTCGCACAGCATACCGTTGCAAAGCACTCTGAGAGCTCTACGACGGGGGTAGGAGCATGCTCGTTGTGCCCATTTTTGGAGCCCAAAATCTAACGTTTTCATCCGTTTCAGGCCATTTTTCTTCTTTTGCTCTGTTTTTCCATCCCGAATCGTACGTCGTGAACTGTTAAAAGGACGACAACCTGACTCGCTGGACATCAGAGGGCCCTACAACGTGTCGATATCACGTCTTGCAAGCATGCTGCGTTGTTGAAGCGGATGTGCTGTCGGTAAGCCCATTGGGCCTTTTGAATGGGCCATCTCTCTAGGCTGGGACTGTGAACAGTTAACACATAAAGGAATTGTGCCCTCAACATGACGGGTGCGATCATACCAGCACTAATGCACCGGATCCCATCAGAACTCCGAAGTTAAGCGTGCTTGGGCGAGAGTAGTACTAGGATGTGTGCCCCCCAGGGAAGTCCTCGTGTTGCACCCCCTTTTCAATTTTTTTTGCCCTGGTTAGGGTTGCCAAGATACTTTATCCACAAAATCTCTATTTCTGAATCCCACGGAACAATGGGCAAGACAACTTCATTTCACGTAGAGGCTGGGCCAGCAAACCGAGGGCGTAGGGTTTTTGACCGGGTCTCCGTCGCTCCGGTGCCCATAACTTTTGATCCGTAAGGAGTTACGCGGCGAACAGCATACCGTTGAAAAGCTCTCTGAGAGCTCTACGACGGGGGCAGCTAGCTTGCTCGCTATGCCCATTTTTGGAGACCAAAATCGAAAGTTTTCATCTATTTCAGGCCACTTTTCTTCTTTTGCTCTGTTTTTCTATCCCGGATCATACGTTATGAACTATTAAAAGGACGACAACCTGACTCGCGGGAGATCAGAGGGCCCTACAATGTGTCTATATAACGTCTTGCGAGGATGCTGTGTTGTTGAAGCAGATGGGTTGTCGTTAAGCCCATTGGGCCTTTTGAATGGGCCATCTCTCTAGGCTGGGACTATGAACCGTTAACACATATAGGAATTGTGCCCTCAACATGATGGGTGCAATCATACCAACACTAATGCACCGGATCCCATCAGAACTCCGATGTTAAGCGTGCTTGGGCGAGAGTAGTACTAGGATGGGTGACCCTCTGGGAAGTCCTCGTGTTGCACCCCCTTTTCAATTTTTTTTCACTATTTAGGGTTGCCAAGATACTTTATCCACCAAATCTCTATTACTAAGTCCCACGGAACGTTGGGCAAGACAACTTCGTTTCACGTAGTGGTTGGGCCCGCAAACCGAGGGCGTAGGGTTTGTGACCAGCTCTCCGTCGCTCCGGTGCCCATAACTTTTGATCCGTAAGGAGTTACGCGGCGCATAGCATACCGTTGCAAAGCTCTCTGAGAGCTCTACGGCGGGGGCAGCGAACATGCTTGCTACGCCCGTTTTTAGAGCCCAAAATCGAACGTTTTCATCAATTTCAGGCTGCTTTTCTTCTTTTTCTCTGTTTTTCCGTCCAGGATCATACGTTGTGAACTGTTAAAAGGACGACAACCTGACTTGTGTGACATCATAGGGCCCTACAACGTGTCGATATAACGTCTTACGAGGATGCTGCGTTGTTGAAGCGGATGGGTTGTCGTTAAGCCCATTAGGCCTTTTGAATGGGCTATCTCTCTAGGCTGGGACTGTGAACCCTTAACACATAAAGGAATTATGCCCTCAACATGACGGGTGCGATCATACCAGCACTAATGCACCGGATCCCATCAGAACTCCGAAGTTAAGGGTGCTTGGGCGAGAGTAGTACTAGGATGGGTGACCCCATGGGAAGTCCTCATGTTGCACCCCATTTTCAATTTTTTTTGCCCTGGTTAGGGTTGCCCAGATACTTTATCCACAAAATCTCTATTATTAAATCCCACGGAACATTGGGCAAGACAACTTCGTTTCACTTAGAGGTTGGGCCTGCAAACCTAGGTCGTAGGGTTTGTGACCAGGTCTCCGTCGCTCCGGTGCCCATAACTTTTGATCCGTAAGGAGTTACGCGGTGCACAGCTTAACGTTGCAAAGCTCTCTGAGAGCTCTACGACGGGGGCAGCGAGCATGCTCGCTGTGCCCATTTTTGGAGCCCAAAATCGAACGCTTTCATTAGTTTCAGGCCACTTTTCTTCTTTTGCTCTGTTTTTCCATCCCGGATCGTATGTCGCGAACTGTTAAAAGGACGAAAACCTGACTCGCGGGATATCAGAATGCCCTACAATTTGTCGATATCACGTCTTGCAAGCATGCTGCGTTGTTGAAGCGGATGGGTTGTCGTTAAGCCCATTGGACTTTTTGAATAGGCCATCTCTCTAGGCTGGGACTGTGAACCGTTAACACATATATCAATTGTGCACTCAACAAGGCGGGTGCGATCATACCAGCGCTAATGCACCAGATCCCATCAGAACACCGAAGTTAAGCATGCTTGGGCTAGAGTAGTACTAGGATGGGTGACCCCGTGGGAAGTCCTCGTGTTGTACCCCCTTTTCAATTTTTTTTGCCCTAGTTAGGGTTGCCAAGATACTTTATCCACCAAATCTCAATTACTGAATCCCACGGAACATTGGGCAAGACAACTTCATTTCACGTAGAGGCTGGGCCAGCAAACCGAGGGCGTAGGGTTTGTGACCAGGTCTCCGTCACTCCGGTGCCCATAACTTTTGATCCGTAAGGAGTTACTCGGCGCACAACATACCGTTGCAAAGCTCTTTGAGAGCTCTATGACGGGGACAGCAAGCATGCTTGTTGCGCCCATTTTTGGAGCCCAAAATTGAACGATTTCATTAGTTTCAGGCCACTTTTCTTCTTTCGCTCTGTTTTTCCATCCCGGATCGTACGTCGTAACTGTTAAAAGGACGACAACCGGACTCGCGGGATATCAGAGTGCCCTACAACGTGTCGATATCACGTCTTGCAAGCATGTTGCGTTGTTGAAGCGGATGGGTTGTCGTTAAGCCCATTGGGCTTTTTGAATGGGCCATCTCTCTAGGTTGGGAATGTGAACCGTTAACACACATATCAATTGTGCACTCAACAAGAGGGGTGCGATCATACCAGTACTAATGCACCGGATCCCATCAGAACACCGAAGTTAAGCGTGCTTGGGCGAGAGTAGTACTAGGATGGGTGACCCCGTGGGAAATTCTCGTGTTGCACCCCCTTTTCAATTTTTTTTGCCCTAGTTAGGGTTGCCAAGATACTTTATCCACCAAATCTCTATTACTGAATCCCACGGAACATTGGGCAAGACAACTTCATTTCACGTAGAGGCTGGGCCAGCCAACCGAGGGCTTAGGGTTTGTGACCAGGTCTCCGTCGCTCCGGTGCCGATAACTGTTGATCTGTAATGAGTTACACGGCGCACAGCTTACCGTTGCAAAGCTCTCTGAGAGCTCTACGACGGGGGCAGCGAGCATGCTAGCTTTGCCCATTTTTGGAGCCCAAAATCGAACGCTTTCATTAGTTTCAGGCCACTTTTCTTCTTTTGCTCTATTTTTCCATCTCGGATCGTACGTCGCGAACTGTTAAAAGGACGAGAACCTGACTCGTGGGATATGAGAGTGCCCTACAACGTGTCGATATCACGTCTTGCAATCATGCTGCATTGTTGAAGCGGATGGGTTGTCGGTAGGCCCAACAGGTCTTTTGAATGGGCCATTTCTCTAGGCTGGGACTGTGAACAGTTAACACATAAAGGAATTGTGCCCTCAACATGATGGGTGCGATCATACGAGCACTAATACACCGAATCCCATCCGAACTCCAAAGTTAAGCGTGCTTGGGCGAGAGTAGTACTAAGATGGGTGACCCCCTGGGAAGTCCTCGTGTTGCACCCCCTTTTCAATTTTTTTTGCCCTGGTTAAGGTTGCCAAGACACTTTATCCACCAATTCTCTATTACTGAATCCCACGGAACATTGGGCAAGACAACTTCATTTCACGTAGAGGCCAGGCTAGCAAACCGTGGGCGTAGGGTTTGTGACCAGGTCTCTGTCGCTCCGGTGCCCATAAGTTTTGATCCGTAAGGAGTTACGCGGCGCACAGCATACCGTTGCAAAGCACTCTGAGAGCTCTACGACTGGGGCTGGAGCATGCTCGTTGTGCCCATTTTTGGAGCCCAAAATCAAACGCTTTCATCAGTTTCAGGCCACTTTTCTTCTTTTGCTATGTTTTTCCATCCCGAATCGTACGTCGTGAACTGTTAAAAGGACGACAATCTGACTCGCTGGACATCAGAGGGCCCTACAACGTGTCGATATCACGTCTTGCAAGCATGCTGCGTTGTTGAGGCGGATGTGTTGTCGGTAAGCCCATTGGGCCTTTTGAATGGGCCATCTCTCTAGGCTGGGACTGTGAACAGTTAACACAAAAAGGAATTGTGTCCTCAACATGACGGGTGCGATCATACCTGCACTAATGCACCGGATCCCATCAGAACTCCAAAGTTAAGCGTGCTTGGGCGAGAGTAGTACTAGGATGTGTGCCCCCCTGGGAAGTCCTCGTGTTGCACCCCCTTTTCAATTTTTTTTGCCCTGGTTAGGGTTCCCAACATACTTTATCCACAAAATCTCTATTTCTTAATCCCACGGAACAATGGGCAAGACAACTTCATTTCACGTAGAGGCTGGGCCAGCAAACCGAGGGCGTAGGATTTTTGACCTGGTCTCCGTCGCTCCGGTGCCCATAACTTTTGATCCGTAAGGAGTTACGCGGCGAACAGCATAGCGTTGCAAAGCTCTTTGAGAGCTCTACGACGGGGGCAGCCAGCTTGCTCGCTGTGCCAATTTTTGGAGCCCAAAATCAATTGTTTTCATCTGTTTCAGGCCACTTTTCTTCTTTTGCTCTGTTTTTCTGTCCCGGATCATACGTTGTGAACTGTTAAAAGGACGACAACCTGACTCGCGGGACATTAGAGGGCCCTACAATGTGTCTATATAACGTCTTGCGAGGATGCTGTGTTGTTGAAGCGGATGGGTTGTCGTTAAGCCCATTGGGCCTTTTGAATGGGCCATCTCTCTAGGCTGGGACTGTGAATCGTTAACAGATATAGGAATTGTGCCCCCAACATGATGGGTGTGTTCATACCAACACTAATGCACCGGATCCTATCAGAACTCCGATGTTAAGCGTGCTTGGGCGAGAGTAGTACTAGGATGGGTGACCCTCTGGGAAGTCCTCGTGTTGCACCCCCTTTTCAATTTTTTTTGCCCTAGTTAGGGTTGCCAAGATACTTTATCCACCAAATCTCTATTACTAAGTCCCACGGAACGTTGGGTAAGACAACTTCGTTTCACGTAGAGGTTGGGCCCGCAAACCGAGAGCGTAGGGTTTGTGACCAACTCTCCGTCGCTCCGGTGCCCATAACTTTTGATCCGTAAGGAGTTACGCGGCGCACAGCATACCGTTGCAAAGCTCTCTGAGAGCTCTACAGCGAGGGCAGTGAACATGCTCGCTGCGCCCGTTTTTAGAGCCCAAAATCGAACGTTTTCATCAATTTCAGGCTGCTTTTCTTCTTTTGCTCTGTTTTTCCATCCAGGATCATACGTTGTGAACTATTAAAAGGACGACAACCTGACTCGTGTGACATCAGAGGGCTCTACAACGTGTCGATATAACGTCTTACGAGGATGCTGCGTTGTTGAAGTGGAGGTGTTGTCGTTAAGTCCATTAGGCCTTTTGAATGGGCCATCTCTCTAGGCTGGGACTGTGAACCCTTAACACATAAAGGAATTGTGCCCTCAACATGACGGGTGCGATCATACCAGCACTAATGCACCGGATCCCATCAGAACTCTGAAGTTAAGCGTGCTTGGGCGAGAGTAGTACTAGGATGGGTGACCCCATGGGAAGTCCTCATGTTGCACCCCATTTTCAATTTTTTTTGCCCTGGTTAGGGTTGCCCAGATACTTTATCCACCAAATCTCTATTATTAAATCCCACTGAACATTGGGCAAGACAACTTCGTTTCACTTAGAGGTTGGGCCTGCAAACCTAGGGTGTAGGGTTTGTGACCAGGTCTCCGTCGCTCCGGTGCCCATAACTTTTGATCCGTAAGGGGTTACGCGGTGCACAGCAAACCGTTGCAAAGCTCTCTGAGAGCTCTACGACGGGGGCAGCGAGCATGCTCGCTGCGCCCATTTTTGGAGCCCAAAATCGAACGCTTTCATTAGTTTCAGGCCACTTTTTTTCTTTTGCTCTGTTTTTCCTTCCCGGATCGTACGTCGCGAACTGTTAAAAGGACGACAACCTGACTCGCGGGATATCAGAGTGCCCTACAACTTGTCGATATCACGTCTTGCAAGCATGCTGCGTTGTTGAAGTGGATGGGTTGTCGTTAAGCCCATTGGGCTTTTTGAATGGGCCATCTCTCTAGGCTGGGACTGTGAACCGTTAACACATATATCAATTGTGCACTCAACAAGACGGGTGCGATCATACCAGCGCTAATGCACCGGATCCCATCAGAACACCGAAGTTAAGCGTGCTTGGGCGAGAGTAGTACTAGGATGGGTGACCCCGTGGGAAGTCCTCGTGTTGCACCCCCTTTTCAATTTTTTTTGCCCTAGTTAGGGTTGCCAAGATACTTTATCCACCAAATCTCTATTACTGAATCCCACGGAACATTGGGCAAGACAACTTCATTTCACGTAGAGGCTGGGCCAGCAAACCGAGGGCGTAGGGTTTGTGACCAGGTCTCCGTCACTCCGGTGCCCATAACTTTTGATCCGTAAGGAGTTACGCGGCGCACAACATACCGTTGCAAAGCTCTCTGAGAGCTCTACGACGGGGGCAGCGAGCGTGCTCGCTGCGCCCATTTTTGGAGCCCAAAATTGAACGCTTTCATTAGTTTCAGGCCTCTTTTCTTCTTTTGCTCTGTTTTTCTATCCAGGATCGTACGTCGTAACTGTTAAAAGTACGAAAATCGGACTCGCGGGACATCAGAATGCCCTAAAACGTGTCGATATCACGTCTTGCAAGCATGCTGCGTTGTTGAAGCGGATGGGTTGTCGTTAAGCCCATTGGGCTTTTTGAATGGACCATCACTCTAGGTTGGGACTGTGAACCGTTAACATATATATCAATTGTGCACTCAACAATACGGGTGCGATCATACCAGTACTAATGCACCGGATCCCATCAGAACACCGAAGTTAAGCGTGTTTGGGCGAGAGTAGTACTAGGATGGGTGACCCCGTGGAAAGTCCCCGTGTTGCACCCCCTTTTCAATTTCTTTTGCCCTAGTTAGGGTTGCCAAGATACTTTATCCACCAAATCTCTATTACTGAATCCCACGGAACATTGGGCAAGACAACTTCATTTCACGTAGAGGCTGGGCCAGCAAACCGAGGGCGTAGGGTTTCTCACCAGGTCTCCGTCACTCCGGTGCCCATAACTTTTGATCCGTAAGGAGTTACGCGGCGCACAACATACCATTGCACAGCTCTCTGAGAGCTCTACGACGGGGGCAGCGAGCATGCTCGTTGCGCCCATTTTTGGAGCCGAAAATCGAATGCTTTCATTAGTTTCAGGCCACTTTTCTTCTTTTGCTCTGTTGTTCCATCCCGGATCGTATGTCGTGAACTGTTAAAAGGACGACAACCTTAGTCGCGGGACATCAGAGGGCCCTACAACGTGTCGATATCACGTCTTGCAAGCATGCTGCGTTGTTGAAGCTCATGGGTTGTCGTTAAGCCCATTGGGCCTTTTGAATGGGCCATCTCTCTAGGCTGGGACTGTGAACAGTTAACACATAAAGGAATTGTGCCCTCAACATGACGGGTGCGATCATACCAGCACTAATGCATCGGATCCCATCAGAACTCTGAAGTTAAGCGTGCTTGGGCGAGAGTAGTACTAGGATGGGTGACCCCCTGGGAAGTCCTCGTGTTGCACCCCATTTTCAATTTTTTTTGCCCTGGTTAGGGTTGCCAAGATACTTTATCCACCAAATCTCTATTATTAAAACCCACGGAACATTGGGCAAGACAACTTCGTTTCACGTAGAGGTTAGGCCCGCAAACCTAGGGCGTAGGGTTTGTGACCAGGTCTCCGTCGCTCCGGTGCCCATAACTTTTGATCCGTAAGGAGTTACGTGGCGCACAGCATACCGTTGCAAAGCTCTCTGAGAGCTCTACGACGGGGGTAGGAGCATGCTCGCTGGGACCATTTTTGGAGCCCAAAATTGAACGCTTTCGTCAGTTTCAAGCCACTTTTCTTCTCTTAATATGTTTTTCCATCCCAGATCGTACGTCGTGAACTGTTAAAAGGACGACAACCTGACTCGCGGGACATCAGAGGGCCCTATAACGTGTCGATATCACGTCTTGTAAGCATGCTACATTTTTGAAGCGGATGGGTTGTCGTTAAGCCCATTGGGCCTTCTGAATGGGCCATCTCTCTAGGTTGGGACTGTGAACAGTTAACACATAAAGGAATTGTGCCCTCAACATGACGGGTGTGATCATACCAACACTAATGCACCGGATCCCATCAGAACTCCGAAGTTAAGCGTGCTTGGGCGAGAGTAGTACTAGGATGGGTGACCCCGTGGGAAATCCTCGTGTTGCATACCCTTTTCAATTTTTTTTGCCCTGGTTAGGGTTGCCAAGATACTTTATCCACCAAATCTCTATTACTAAATTCCACGGAACATTACGCAAAACAACTTCGCTTCATGTAGAGGCTGGGCCTGCAAACCGAGGGCGTAGGGTTTGTGACCAGGTCTCCGTCGCTCCGGTGCCCATAACTTTTGATCCATAAGGAGTTATGTCACGCCCCAACCCGGCCAATAAGGTTAGACTAGGGTGTGAACTAAACATTCAAGTCACGTCTCGTACTTAACTGTTTATAAAGATTTAACACTTATCGTTTCTAGCCTAAACTCCAAAGTTTTTCGGAAAACCGGCAACATAACGGCTGTAATTAGACTCTTTGGTTTGACCTAATTCTCTAAACGCCTCAATTATTCCAATCATTAATCCAATTTCATTAAGGACTCCTATTTGTCACCAACCAATTTGCCTACTAGTTTATCTTGAAACTCTCGTTTGGTTAATAAGCCTAACATGATAACTATGCCCCATTTATTTTTCAATTTCCTATCATGCAAGTACCTATTATCCTTTAGTTTGCAAATGAACACCTAAGTGATATTAGATATAATTAACTTAGTTGATTGTTCATCTAGTGGTTTGAATGCCTACGATAACTACTAATTAAGAAAACGAAAGCAAACAACCAAATAAAAGTTCGTCCGGTTATAGATAGTACAATCTCAGAATTAGACCCAAATTACAACGGGGTCATTTACATCAATAAACAACGAGCAACATAAAAGAAATAGTCTTCAAGTAGCATAGTTCACAAATAGCCATAATCACGCAAGGCACACAAGACAGGCAATCACTCCAGGAGTTCATCGTGAGGCACACCGTCCTCGGGTACCTGTACCTGTTCTTCTTCACCTGTGATGAAAAAGAGGGTGAGTCCTTATGAACTCAGCGAGGGGGAACGAGAAATACGTTTTGAAACTCATTTTCCGGTTCAATTTATGAAAACTCTTTTTGAGAACATGTCACGTATTACAAATAATAAGGTACGCAATTATAAGAAACAAATCGAGTAACGGATACAAAGTAAGGGAACAGAAATGCCAGTCTTTCCTCCCCGAGGTTCTCTAGGAACCAAGCGAGAGTACTAACATATAAGCACAGGAACAAGAATACCAGTCTTTCCTCCCCGAGGTTCTCTAGGAACCAAGCGAGAGTACTTATACACATAGTAAAAAGGATACGGTGAGCATTTGCTCTCAATGTCAATTTCGATTCATTTGGTGCGGCCGACTTCAATAATCCACTTATCGCTCCCAATTGGGTGTACTCCGGATGTACCCCGAAACCTACGACCCAACTCTCCGAGGGTGAAATGCCAAGCGAGAGAGGGAATTGGACCATGGTAGTCACGGTAACACCGGCAAGCCCGATGCCGCCCGGCGTGCGTGAAACACTACCATGCCACACTGAAAGGTTGCAACCTCGTATACAATGCCCATTTTTGTCATTTAACATTTCACATTAGGAGGTCAACAAAGTAGGTTGCCTCCGAGCAAGTATATGATCACATTTTGACATATTGGCATATAAGGCATTGTAAGAACATATAATCATTTCATATATCCATTTGAAAGCAATTAAACTTTAACGGGCAGCCAAGTAATCATGTTCAAATAAACCATTGAATATCTTTTAACAATTCACATTAGGAGGACAACAAAGTAGGTTGCCTCCGAGCAATTTCAAGACCACATATTGCCAAGTAAACGAACGAGGCATGCTTGACATGAAATTTCACTTTGTAGAACACATAGAGTCATATGAACATTAAACGGGCAGCCATGTAACACATGCAAGTCAAGCCATATAACTCATTTCGAAGTCCACGTAATCAAGTGATACGATTATTCAACATGCAACAACATCTACGTGGTGGTTTCGGATGCAAGAAAAGCCTATTTGTCAACATGCAATGATCAAAATTACATTTAAGCTTATAAGACATTTACGGGCAGCCCACTAAGCATATAATTTCCACACAATATCTAAATGATCAACACTTAGCAAGACTACCTAGTCATTAGGGTTTCCGTTTCATGCTTAACCATGTGATTAAACCCTAAGTCAACTCAAGTTCATTCACAAGTCATGCATCATTCAATTCAAACATCCTCAAGTACTCAAAACAGTCCAAACAACATCCCAACACCACAATTCCAAGCAATTAGCACCACAAGAGAGGTTACAATAGTTTTCCATGCATATAGCTAAGTGAAACACTCACTGCAGTAGGCTGTTTTCTCACAATCAATAGGGTAAGCAAACAATCTCCAAATTCAGTGAATAAGATGTAAAATTAAAGCTTAAGAAGTTAACAAAAATCAGAAACAAGCCTTGCATCAATTGGAGTTCAGAATCATTAGTTATAACCGAAACAGTGAGGTAACACAAAACTGACCAGATTTGCACACTTTTCAATAAATGACGTTTTTGAGGTCCTTAGAGTCATTTTTAGCTTTGGTCCATTTCTGACAAAATTGTCCAGAACTGAAAAATCTAGTAGCACACCAATTTTCATGAATTGTGGACAACATTTACTAAGTCAAACATGGTTCGCTCCACAAGGTCAGTGCATCTGCCAAAACCTGATTCATTTTTCCAGATTTCCAGATTTGGTCACATTTTAATGGTTTGCCATTTTGAGGATCCTAGATTCAAAATTAGCTTCGGCCTATTTCTGGGAAAAATTTTCAAAACTGTCCAAACTAGTCAACCACCAATTTTCAAGCATTTTCAACATCATTTGCCTAGCTAAACTTACCTCGAACAGACTGGTCAGAGAGCTGTCACATAAATTCGACTTCACCTAGCATCATCTTCAAGCCAAGATCTTGCCATGCATGGTTGTCTAAGCTCATGAACGACCACATAACTCAAGTACAGAAGCAAATATACACATTTATGAACATGCATGTGAAATTTCAAAGAGTTTTCAAAAGCTTTTAACCCTCACCTTTGCAATCAACCAAAAGATGCACAAAAACCTTGTTGAGGCTCAAATTTCTTCCTCTTCTTGCTTAGCCGAGTTTCCAACTTGGTTTTCTCTATTTTTCCTAGCCTAGTAAGCAATATCTTAGTACATTCATGTAGTTAGGACTTGAAGAAAAGAAATGGAAGCTTAGTAACTCACCTAGGCCGAAAATGAAGCTTCAATGCACATGCATGAATGATTTTTGCATCCTAGCTTGTTCGGTTGAGGTCCTTTGCTTGTGGCTTTCTTGGTTTAGCTATGGTGTGAAGAAGAGAAGCTATGGAGATGAAGAACTCAGCCAAAACCGAAATGGAGAGAGAAAATGAGAGGGAGAGAGAGAAATGTGAGGAAAGTGAGAGAAATGAGAGAAAAATGAGGCTTTTTGCAATTTTTGAGCATGTGGTCAGCCTTGGGCTTCCAAATCTGAATTTTTGTGTCTTCAAGGTGGAATTTGAAATGTTAGCATGGGCCATGAGTGGTTTGGTCGAAAATGAGAGGAAATTGAGGTGGTTTTGGGCAATTTTTTTATGCTTTGATAAGTGTTTTTGTGTCATGACTTGTCTAGAATTATTTTGAATTAAACATGCATGCAAAAATCTGATTTTGTGTCATCTTTTGAATTGTTTTAACATGTGTGTAAGAGAATGTTGGGTATTTAGGGAATTTAGGTAGAATAGAATATAGGGTATGTTTAGAGGTTGGTGAGATTTTGTCTTGTAGTGAGTTTAAAATATAATATTTAGGTGTTAGTGGATTTTGTAGAGATTTGAATTAGGATTATAATAATAGTTAGTGGGTTGTGTAGGATTATTTTATTGTCTTGTGCTTTGTGTAGGATTCTTTCTAGATCAACGTGGTGGCACGGATTCCTAGGCCTAGGGCACGAATTACGAGGTAGACACGATCTACGAGGTAAGACACGAACTTCAAGACTAATGCACGTACTTCAAGACTAATGCACAGGTTTCAATGCAAATGCACGCAATCCCTAGATAAATGTACGTAAACCAATACAAGGCACGTAATTCAAGACATGACTCTTAAACCTAGGTTAAAGCACGCAGTTCAAGGTTAATGCACATGAAACGAAGAGACACACGCAAATCAAGGTCTCGCATGTAAATTAAGGTCATGGCATGTTTATCTAGGTATCGCACGTATATCGAGGATTAGGGCACACAATTTTAGGTTAAGGCACGTATAACGAGGTATGCACGAAAACCAAAACAGGACACGTAATCCTAGGTCGGTCATATAATTTTAGGTCTAAGGCGCGCAAATCGAGGTAAGACACGTTATTCAGTGTCGGGCCTCACAAGTTACGCGACGCACAACATACCATTGCAAAGCACTCTGAGAGCTCTACGACGGGGGCAGCCAGCTTGCTCGCTGTGCCATTTTTGGAGCCCAAAATTGAACGTTTTCATCAATTTCAGGCCACTTTTCTTCTTTTCCTTTGTTTTTCCGTCCAGAATCATACGTTGTGAACTGTTAAAACGACGACAACCTGACTCGCGTGGCATCTGAGGGCCCTAAACTTGTCGATATAACGTCTTACGAGGATGCTGCGTTGTTGAAGTGGATGGGTTGTCGTTAAGCCCATTGGGCCTTTTGAATGGGCCATCTCTTTAGGCTAGGACTGTGAACCATTATCACATATAGGAATTGTGCCCCCAACTTGACGGGTGCGATCATACCAGCACTAATACAACGGATCC
Organism: Ehretia macrophylla; assembly: GCA_037974665.1. NCBI lineage: Eukaryota > Viridiplantae > Streptophyta > Magnoliopsida > Boraginales > Ehretiaceae > Ehretia > Ehretia macrophylla. The sequence continues at coordinate 3,493,465 of CM075780.1, forward strand.
CATCAGAACTCCGAACTTAAGCGTGGTTGGGCGAGAGCAGTACTACGATGGGTGACCCCCTGAGAAGTCCTCGTGTTGCACCCCCTTGTCAATTTTGTTTGCCCTGGTTAGGGTTGCCAAGATACTTTATCCACCAAATCTCTATTACTGAATCCCACAGAACATTGGGCAAGAAAACTTTGATTCTTGTAGAGGCTGGGCCCGCAAACCGAGGGCGTTGGGTTTGTGACCAAGTCTCCATCGCTCCGTTGCCCATAACTTTTGATCTATAAGGTGTTACGCGGTGCACAGCATACCGTTGCAAACCTTTCTGAGAGCTCTACGACGGGGGCAGCCAGCTTGCTTGCTGTGCCAATTTTTGGAGCCCAAAATTGAACGTTTTCATCAGTTTCAGGCCACTTTTCTTCTTTTGCTCAATTTTTCCATCCCGGATCGTACGTCGTAAACTGTTAAAAGGACGACAACCTGACTCGCCGGACATCAGAGGTCCCTACAGCGTGTCGATATCACGTCTTGCGAGGATGCTGCGTTGTTGAAGAGGATGGATTGTCGTTAAGCCCATTGGGCTTTTTGAATGGGCCGTCTCTCTAGGCTGGGACTGTGAACTGTTAACACATATAGGAATCGTGCCCTCAACATGACGGGTGCGATCATACCAGCACTAATGCACCGGATCCCATCAGAACTCCGAAGTTAAGCGTACTTGGGCGAGAGTAGTACTAGGATGGGTGACCCCTTGGGAAGTCCTCATGTTGCACCCCCTTTTCAATTTTTTTTGCCCTAGTTAGGGTTGCCAAGATACTTTATCCACCAAATCTCTATTACTGAATCCCACGGAACATTGGGCAAGACAAATTCGTTTCACGTAGAGGCTGTGCCCGCAAACCGAGGGCGTAGGGTTTATGACCAGGTCTCCGTCGCTCCGGTGCCCATAACTTTTGATCCGTAAGGAGTTACGCGGAGCACAGCATACCGTTGCAAAGCTCTCTGAGAGCTCTACAACGGGGGCAGCAAGGATGCACGCTGTACCCATATTTTGGAGCTGAAAATCGAACGTCTTCATCAGTTTCAGACAATTTTTCTTCCTTTGCTCTATTTTTCCGTCACGGATCGTACGTCGTGAATTGTTAAAAGGACGACAACCTGACTCGCGGGACATCAGACGGCCCTACAGCGTGTCGATATCACGTTTTGCAAGCATGCTGTGTTGTTGAAGCGGATGGGTTGTCGTTAAACCCATTGGGCCTTTTGAATGGGCCATCTCTCTAGGCAGGGACTGTGAACAATTAACACATAAAGGAATTGTGCCCTCAACATGACGGGTGCGATCATACCAGCACTAATGCACCGGATCCGATCAGAACTCCGAAGTTAAGCGTGTTTGGGCGAGAGTAGTACTAGGATGGGCCTGAAAACTGAGGAATATTGGGCAAGACAACTTTGCTTCACGTAGAGGCTGGGCCTGAAAACCGAGGGCGTAGGGTTTGTGACCAGGTCTCCGTCGCTCTGGTGCCCATAACTTTTGATCCGTAAGGAGTTACGTGACGCACAGCATACCGTTGGAAAGCTCGCTGAGAGCTCTACGACGGGGGTAGCCATCTTGCTCGTTGTGCCCATTTTCGAGCCCAAAATCGAACGTTTTCATCAATTTCAGGTCACTTTTCTTCTTTTGCTCTATTTTTCCGTCCCGGATCATACGTTGTGAACTGTTAAAAGGATGACAACCTGACTCGCGGGACATCAGAGGGCCCTACAAAATGTCGATATAATGTCTTGCGAGGATGCTGCGTTGTTGAAGCGGATGGGTTGTCATTTAGCCCATTGGGCCTTTTGAATGGGCCATCACTCTAGGCTGGGACTGTGAACCGTTAACACATATAGGAATTGTGCCCTTAACTTGACGGGTGCGATCATACCAGCACTAATGCACTGGATCCCATCAGAACTCCGAAGTTAAGCGTGGTTGGGCTAGATTAGTACTAGGATGGGTGGCCCCCTGGGAAGTCCACGTGTTGTACCCTATTTTCAATTTTTTTCTCCTGGTTAGGGTTGCCAAGATACTTTATCCACCAAATCTCTATTACTGAATCCCACGGAACATTGGGCCAGACAACTTCACTTCACGCAGAGCTGGCCTGCAAACCGAGGGCGTAGGGTTTGTGACCAGGTCTCCGTCGCTCCGGTGCATATAACTTTTGATCCGTAAGGAGTTACGCGGCGCACAGCATACCGTTGCGAAGCTCTCTGAGTGCTCTTCGACGAGGGGAGCCAGCTTGCTCTCTGTGCCCATTTTTGGAGCCCAAAATCGAACGTTTTCATCAATTTTAGGCTAATTTTCTTATTTTGCTATGTTTTTCTATCCCAGATCATACGTTGTGAACAGTTAAAAGAACGGCAACCTCACTCGTGGGACATCAGTGGGCCCTAGAACGTGTCGATATAACATCTTGTGAGGATGCTGCGTTGTTGTAGTGGATGGGTTGTCGTTAAACCCATTGGGCCTTTTGAATGGGCCATCTCTCTAGGCTGGGACGGTGAACCATTAACACATATAGGAATTGTGCCCTCAACATGACGGGTGCGATCATACCGGCATTAATGCACGGGATCCCATCAAAACTCCGAAGTTAATCGTGCTTGGGCGAGAGTAGTACTAGGATGGGTGACCCCTTGGGAGGTCCTCGTGTTGCACCCCCTTTTCAATTTTTTTTGCCCTGGTTAGGGTCGCCAAGATACTTTATCCACCAAATTTATATTACTGAATCCCACGAAACATTAGGCAAGACAACTTCGTTTCACGTAGAGGCTGGGCCCGTAAACCGAGGGCGTAGGGTTTGTTACCAGGTCTCCGTCGCTCTGGTGCCCATAACTTTTGATCCGTATGGAGTTACGTGGCGCACAACATACCGTTGCAAAGCTCTCTGAGAGCCCTACGATGAGGGAAGCTAGCATTCTCGCTGTGACCCTTTTTGGAGCCCAAAATTGAACATTTTCGTTAGTTTCAAGCCACTTTTCTTCTTTTGCTCTGTTTTTCCGTCCCAGATCGTACGTCGTGAACTGTTAAAAGGACGACAACCTGAATCGTGGGACATCAGAGGGCTTTACAACTTGTCGATATCACGTCTTGCGAGGATGATGCGTTGTCGAAGCGGATGGGTTGTCGCTAAGCCCATTGGGCTTTTTGAATCGGCCATCTATCTAGGCTGGGACTGTGAACTGTTAACACATATAGGAATTGTGCCCTCAACATGACTGGTGCGAACATACCAGCACTAATGAACCGGATCCCATCAGAACTCCGAAGTTAAGCGTGCTTGGGCAAGAGTAGTACTAAAATGGGTGACCCCTTGGGAAGTCCTCGTGTTGCACCCCTTTTTCAATTTTTTTTGCCCTAGTTAGGGTTGCCAAGATACTTTATCCACCAAATCTCTATTGCTGAATCCCACGGAACATTGGGCAAGACAACTTCATTTCACGTAGAGGCTGGGCCAGCAAACCGAGGGCGTAGGGTTTGTGACCAAGTCTCCGTCGCTCCGGTGCCCATAAGATTTGATCCGTAAGGAGTTACGAGGCGCACAACATACCGTTGCATTGCTCTCTGAGAGATCTACAACGGGGGCAGCTAGCATGCTCGTTGTGCCAGTTTTTGGAGCCCAAAATTGAACATTTTCATTACTTTGAGGCCACTTTTCGTATTTTGCTCTGTTTTTTCATCCCGGATCGTATGTCGTGAACTGATAAAAGGACGACAACCTGACTCGCAGGACATCAGAGGGCCCTATAACGTGTCGATATCACGTCTTGCAAGCATGCTACATTGTTGAAGTGGATGGGTTGTCGTTAAGCACATTGGGCCTTTTGAATGGGCCATCTCTCTAGGCTGGGACTGTGAATAGTTAACACATAAAGCAATTGTGCTCTCAACATGACGGGTGCAATCATACTATCACTGATGCACCGGATCCCATCAGAACTCCGAAGTTACGGGTGCTTAGGCGAGAGTAATACTTGGATGGGTGACCCCCTGGGAAGTCCTCATGTTGCACCCCTTTTTCAATTTTTTTTGCCTGGGTTTGCGTTGCCAAAAAACTTTATCCACCAAATCTCTATTACTGAATCGCACGGAACATTGGGCAAGACAACTTCGCTTCACGTATAGGCTGGGCCCGCAAACCGAGGGCGTAGGGTTTGTGACTAGGTCTCCGTCCTCCGGTGCCCAGAACTTTTGATCCGTAAAGACTTACGCGACGCACAGCATACCGTTGCAAAGCTCTCTGAGTGCTCTTCGATGAGGGCAGCCAGCTTGCTCATTGTGCCCCTTTTTGGAACTCAAAATCGAACGTTTTCATCAGTTTCAGGCCACTTTTCTTCTTTTGCTCTGTTTTTTCATCCCGTATCATACGTTGTGAACTGTTAAAAGGACGACAACCTGACTCGCTGGACATCAGAGGGCCCTACAACGTGTTGATATAACGTCTTGCGAGGATGCTGCGTTGTTGAAGAGAATGGGTTGTCATTAAGCCCATTGGGCCTTTTGAATGGGCCATCTCTCTAGGCTGGGACTGTGAACCACTAACACATATAGGAATTGTGCCCTCAACTTGACGGGTGCGATCATACCAGCACTAATGCACTGGATCCCATCAGAACGCCGAAGTTAAGCGTGCTTGGGCGAGAGTTGTACTAGGATGGGTGACCCCTTGGGAAGTCCTCGTGTTGCACCCCATTTCAATTTTTTTTGCCCTGGTTAGGGTTGCCAAGATACTTTATCCACCAAATCTCTATTACTGAATCCCACAGAATAATGGGCAAGACAACTTCGCTTCACGTAGAGGCTGGGCCCGAAAACCGAGGGCGTAGGGTTTATGACCAGGTCTCCGTCGCTCTGGTGCCCATAACTTTTGATCCGTAAGGAGTTACGCGGAGCACAGCATACCGTTGCAAAGCCCTCTGAGACCTCTACAACGAGGGCAGCCAGCTTGCTCGCTGTGCCCATTTTTGGAGCCCAAATCCAAACTTTTTCATTAGTTTCAGGCCAATTTTCTTCTTTTGCCCTATTTTTTCGTCCCGGATCGTACGTCCTGAACTGTTAAAAGGTTGACAACCTGACTTGTGGGACATCAGAGGGCCCTACAGCGTGTTGAAATCACGTATTGTGAGGCGTTAAGCCCATTGGGCCTTTTGAATGGGCCATCTCACTAGGTTGAGACTGTGAACCGTTAACACATATAAGAATTGTGCCCTCAATATGTCGGGTGCGATCATACCAGCACTAATGCACCGGATCCCATCAGAACTCCGAAGTTAAGCGTGCTTGGGCGAGAGTAGTACTAGGATGGGTGACCCCCTAGGAAGTCCTCGTGTTGCACCCCCTTTTCAATTTTTTTTGCCCTGGTTAGGGTTGCCAAGATACTTTATCCACCAAATCTCTATTACTGAATCCCACGGAACATTGGACAAGAAAACTTCGTTTCACGTAGAGGTTGGGCCCGCAAATGGAGGGCGTAGGGTTTGTGACCAGGTCTCCGTCGTTCCGGTGCCCATAACTTTTGATCCGTAAGGAGTTATGCGGCGCACAGCATACCATTGCAAAGCTCTCAGAGAGCTCTACGACAGGGGCAGCAAGCACGCTTGCTGTGCCTATTTTTGGAGCTCAAAATCGAATGCTTTCATCTCTTTCAGGCCACTTTTATTCTTTTGCTCTGTTTTTTCGTCCCGCATCGTACATCGTGAACGTTTAAAAGGATGACAACCTGACTAGCACGACATCAGAGGGCCCTACAATGTGTTGATATCACATCTTCCGAGGATGCTGCGTTGTTGAAGCGGATGAGTTATCGTTAAGCCCATTGGGCCTTTTGAATGGGCCATCTCTCTAGGTTGGGACTGTGAACCGTTAACACATATAGGAATTATGCCATCAACATGACGGGTACGATCATACCAGCACTAATTCATCCGATCCCATCAGAACTCCGAAGTTAAGCGTGCTTGGGCGAGAGTAGTACTAGGATGGGTGACCCCTGGGAAGTCCTCGTGTTGCACCCCCTTTTCAATTTTTTTTGCCCTGGTTAGGGTTGCCAAGATACTTTATCCACCAAATCTCTATTACTGAATCCCACAAAACATTGGGCAAGACAACTTCGTTTCACGTAGAGGCTGGGCCCGCAAACGGAGGGCATAGGGTTTGTGACCAGGTCTCCGTCGCTCCGGTGCTCATAACTTTCGATCCGTAAGGAGTTACGCGGCGCACAGGATACCGTTGCAAAGCTCTGTGAGAGCTCTACGACGGTGCCAGCCAGCTTGCTCGCTGTACCCATTTTTGGAGTCCAAAATCGAACGTTTTCAATAGTTTTAGGCCACTTTTCTTCTTTTGCTCTGTTTTTCCGTCCCGGATCGTACGTCGTGAACTGTTAAAAGGACGACAACCTGACTCGCGGGACATTAGAGGGCCCTACAACGAGTCGATATCACGTCTTGCAAGAATGTTGCATTGTTGAAGCGGATGGGTTGTCGTTAAGCCCATTGGGCCTTCTGAATGGGCTATCTCTCTAGGCTGGGACTGTGAACCGTTAACACATAAAGGAATTGTGCCCTCAACATGATGGGTGCGATCATACCAGCACTAATGCACCGGATCCCATCAGAACTCCAAAGTTAAGCGTGCTTGGGCGAGAGTAGTAATAGGATGGGTGACCCCTTGGGAAGTCCTCGTGTTGCACCCCCTTTTCAATTTTGTTTGCCCTGGTTAGGGTTGCCATGATACTTTATCCACCAAATCTCTATTACTGAATCCCACGGAACATTGGGTAAGACAACTTCGCTTCACGTAGAGGCTGAGCCCGCAAACCGAGGGCGTATGGTTTGTGACCAGTTCTCTGTGTCTCCGGTGCCCATAACTTTTGATCCGTAAGGATTTACGCGGCGTACAACATACCGTTGAAAAGCTCTCTAAGAGCTCTACGACGGGGGCAGCCAGCTTGCTCGGTATGCCCATATTTGGAGCCCAAAATTGAACATTTTCATTTGTTTCAGGCCATTTTTCTTTTTTTGTTCCATTTTTTCGTCTCGGATCGTACGTCGTGAACTGTTAAAAGGACGACAACCTGACTCGCAGGCCATCAGAGGGCCTTACAACGTGTTGATATCATGTTTTGCAAGGATGCTGCGTTGTTGAAGCGGATGGGTTGTCATTAAGCGCATTGGGCCTTTTGAATGGTTCATCTCTCTAGGCTGCGACTGTGAACCGTTAACACATATAGGAATTGTCCCATCAACATGATGGGTTCGATCATACCAGCACTAATGCACCAGATCCCATCAGAACTCCGAAGTTAAGTGTGCTTGGGCGAGAGTAGTACTAGGATGGGTGACCCCCTGGGAAGTCCTCGTGTTGCACCCCCTTTTCAATTTTTTTTGCCCTGGTTAGGGTTGCCAAGATACTTTATCCACCAAATCTCTATTACTGAATCCCATGGAACAGTGGACAAGAAAACTTCGTTTCACGTAAAGGCTGGGCCCGCAAACCGAGGGCGTAAGGTTTGTGACCAGGTCTCCGTCAGTCCGGTGCCCTTAAATTTTGATCCGTAAGGAGTTACACGGCGCACAGCATACCGTTGCAAAGCTCTCTGAGAGCTCTACGACAAGGGCAGCAAGCATGCTTGCTGTGCATGTTTTTGGAGCCCAAAATCGAACATTTTCATCAGTTTTAGGCCACTTTTCTTCTTTTTCTCCATTTTTCTGTCGCGGATAGTACGTCGCGAACTGTTAAAAGGACGACAACCTGACTCGCGGGACATCAGAGGGCCCTACAATGTGTTGATATCAGGTATTGCGAGGATGCTGCGTTGTTGAAGCGGATGGGTTGTCATTAAGCGCATTGGGCCTTGTGAATGGGCCATCTCTCTAGGCTGCGACTGTGAACCGTTAACACATATAGGAATTGTCCCATCAACATGACGGGTTCGATCATACCAGCGCTAATGAACTGGATCCCATCAGAACTCCGAAGTTAAGTGTGCTTGGGCGAGAGTAGTACTAGGATGGGTGACCCCCTGAGAAGTCCTCGTGTTGCATCCCCTTTTCAAATTTTTTTGCCCTGGTTAGGGTTGCCAAGATACTTTATCCACCAAATCTCTATTACTAAATCTCACGGAACATTGGGCAAGATAACTTCGCTTCACGTAGAGGCTGGGCCCGTAAACCGAGGGCGTAGGGTTTGTGACCAGGTCTCTGTCGCTCCGGTGCCCATAACTTTTGATCCGTAAGGAGTTACGCGGCGCACAGCATACCGTTGCAAAGCTCTTTGAGAGCTCTACGACGAGGATAGCCAGCTTGCTCGATGTGCCCTTTTTGGAGCCCGAAATCGAAATTTTTCATTTGTTTCAGGCCACTTTTCTTCTTTTGCTCTATTTTTCCATCCCAGATCGTACGTCATGAACTGTTAAAAGGACGACAACCTGATTCGCGGGACATCAGAGGGCCCTACAATGTGTTGATATCATGTCTTGCGAGGATGCTGCGTTGTTGAAGCGGATGGGCTGTCGTTAAGCCCATTGGGCCTTTTGAATGGGCCATCTCTCTAGGCTGGGACTGTGAACCGTTAACACATATAGGAATTGTGCCATCAACATGATGGGTGTGATCATACCAGCACTAATACACCGAATCCCATCAGAACTCCGAAGTTAAGCGTGCTTGGGCGAGAGTAGTACTAGGATGGGTGACCCTCTGGGAAGTCCTCGTGTTGCACACTTTTTTCAATTTTTTTTGCCCTGGTTAGGGTTGCCAAGGTACTTTATCCACCAAATCTCTATTACTGAATCCCACGGAACATTGGGCAAGACAACTTCGCTTCACGTAGAGGCTGGGCCCGCAAACCGAGGGTGTAGGGTTTGTGACCAGGTCTTCGTAGCTCCGGTGCCCATAACTTTTGATCCGTAAGGAGTTACGCGGCGCACAGCATACCGTTGCAAATCTCTCCGAGAGCTCTACGACGGGGGCAGCCAGCTTGCTTGCTATGGCCTTTTTGGAGCACAAAATCGAACGTTTTCATAAGTTTCATGCCACTTTTCTTCTTTTGCTCTGTTTTTCCATCCCGGATCGTACGCCGTGAACTGTTAAAAGGATGACAAACTAACTCGCGGGACATCAGAGGGCCCTACAACGTGTCAATATCATGTCTTGCAAGAATGCTGTGTTGTTGAAGCGGATGGGTTGTCGTTAAGCCAATTGGGCCTTCTGAATGGGCCATCTCTCTAGGCTTGGACTGTGAACAGTTAACACAGAAAGGAATTTTGCTCTCAACATGATGGGGGCGATCATACCAGCACTAATGCACCAGATCCCATCAGAACTCCGAAGTTAAGCGTGCTTGGACGAGAGTAGTACTAGGATGGGTGACCCCCTGGGAAGTCCTCGTGTTGCACCCCTTTTTCAATTTTTTTTGCCCTGGTTAGCGTTGCCAAGATACTTTATCTTCCAAATCTGTATTACTGAATCCCACGGAACATTGGGCAAGACAACTTTGCTTCACGTAGAGGCTGGGCCCCCAAACTGAGGGCGTAGGATTTGTGACTAGGTCTCCGTCACTCCGGTGCCCATAAATTTTGATCCGTATGGAGTTACGCGGCTCACAGCATGTCGTTGCAAAGCTCTCTGAGAGCTCTACGACGGGGGCAGCCAGCTTGCTCGCTGTGCCCTTTTTGGAGCCCATAATCGAACGTTTTCATCAATTTCAGGCCACTTTTCTTCTTTTGCTCTGTTTTTCCGTCCCGGATCGTACGTCGTGAACTGTTAAAAGGACGACAACCTGACTCGCGGGACATCAGAGGGCCCTAAAATGTGTTGATATCACGTCTTGCGAGGATGCTGCGTTGTTGAAGCGTATGGGTTGTCGTTAAGCCCATTGGGCCTTTTGAATGGGCCATCTCTCTAGGCTGAGACTGTGAACCGTTAACACATATAGGAATTGTGCCCTCAATATGACGGTTGCAATCATACCAGCACTAATGCACCGGATCCCCTCAGAACTCCGAAGTTAAGCGTGCTTGGGCGAGAGAAGTACTTGGATGGGTGACCCCTTGGGAAATCCTCGTGTTGCACCCCCTTTTCAATTTTTTTTCCCTGGTTAGGGTTGCCAAGATACTTTATCCACCAAATCTCTATTACTGAATCGCACGGAACATTGGGCCCGCAAACCGAGGGCGTAGGGTTTGTGACAAGTTCTCCGTCGTTCCGGTGCCCATAACTTTTGATCCGTAACGAGTTACGCAGCGCATAGCATACCGTTGCAAAGCTCTCTGAGAGCTCTACGACGGGGGCAACCAGCTTGCTCGTTGAGCCCATTTTTTGAGCCCAAAATCGAACGTTTTCATCAGTTTTAGGCCACTTTTCTTCTTTTGCTCTGTTTTTTCGTCCTGGATCGTATGTCGTGAACTGTTAAAAGGAAGACAACCTGACTTGCGGGAAATTAGAGGGCCCTACAACGTGTCGATAACACTTCTTGCAAGAATGCTGCGTTGTTGAAGCGGATGGGTTGTCGTTAAGCCCATTGGGCCTTCTGAATGGGCCATCTCTCTAGGCTAAAACTATAAACCGTTAGCACATATAGGAATTGCGCCCTCAATATGACGGGTGCGATCATACCAGCACTAATGCACCGGATCCCGTCAGAACTCTGAAGTTAAGCGAGCTTGGGCGGGAGAAGTACTTGGATGGGTGACGCCCTGGGAAGTCCTCATGTTGCACCCTCTTTTCAATTTTTTTTGCTATGGTTAGTGTTGCCAAGATACTTTATCCACCAAATCTCTGTTACTGAATCCCACGGAACATTGGGCAAGACAACTTCGCTTCACATAGAGGTTGGGCCCGCAAACCGAGGGCGTATGGTTTGTGACCAAGTCTCCGTCGCTTCGGTGCCCATAACTTTTGATCCGTAAGGAGTTACGCGACGCACAGCATACCGTTGCAAAGCTCTCTAAGAGCTCTACGACGGGGGCAGCCAGCTTGCTCGTTGTGCCCATTTTTGGAGCCCAAAATCGAACGTTTTCATCAGTTTCAGGCCACTTTTCTTCTTTTGCTCTGTTTTTCCATCCCGGATCGTACGTCATGAACTGTTAAAAGGACGACAACCTGACTCGCGGGACATTAGAGGGAACTACAACGTGTCGATATCACGTCTGGCGAGGATGCTGCGTTGTTGAAGCAGATGGGTTGTCGTTAAGCCCATTGGGCCTTTTGAATGGGCTATCTCTCTAGGTTGGGACCGTGAACCGTTAACACATAAAGGAATTGTGCCCTCAACATGACGGGTGCGATCATACCAGCACTAATGCACCGGATCCCATCAGAACTCTGAAGTTAAGCGTGCTTGGGCGAGAGTAGTACTAGGATTGGTGACCCCCTGGGAAGTCCTCGTGTTGCACCTCCTTTTCAATTTTTTTTGCGCTGGTTAGGGTTGCCAAGATACTTTATCAACCAAATCTCTATTACTGAATCCCACAGAACATTGGACAAGACAACTTCGCTTCACGTGGAGGCTGGGAACGCAAACCGAGGGCGTAGGATTTGTGACTAGGTCTCCGTCGCTCCGGTGCCCGTAACTTTTGATCCGTAAGGTGTTACGCTGCGTACAGCATACCGTTGCAAAGCTCTCTGACAGCTCTACGACGGGGGTAGCCAGGTTGCTCGATGTTCCCCTTTTTGGAGCCGAAAATCGAACGTTTTCATCAGTTTCATGCCACTTTTCTTTATTTGCTCTGTTTTTCCATCCCGGATCGTATGTCGTGAACTGTTAAAAGGACGACAACCTGACTCGCGGGACATTAGGGGGACCTACAATGTGTCGATATCACGTCTGGTGAGGATGCTGCGTTGTTGAAGCAGATTGGTTGTCGTTAAGCCCATTGGGCCTTTTGAATGGGCCATCTCTCTAGGCTGGGACTGTGAACCGTTAACACATAAAGGAATTGTGCCCTCAACATGACGGGTACGATCATACCAGCACTAATGCACCGGATCCCATCAGAACTCCGAAGTTAAGCGTGCTTGGGCGAGAGTAGTACTATGATGGGTGACCCCCTGGGAAGTCCTCGTGTTGCAACCCCTTTTCAGTTTTTTTTGCCCAGGTTAAGGTTGCCAAGATACTTTATCCACCAAATCTCTATTATTGAATCCCACAAAACATTGGGCAAGGCAACTTCGCTTAACGTAGAGGATTTACGCGGCGCACAGCATACCATTGCAAAGCTCTCTGAGAGCTCTACGACGGGGGCAGCCAGCTTTCTCGATGTGCCAGTTTTTGCAGCCCAAAATCGAACATTTTCATCAGTTTCAGGCCACTTTTCTTCTTTTGCTCTATTTTTTCATCCCGGATCGTACGTCATGAACTGTTAAAAGGACGACAACCTGACTCGTGGGATAGTAGAGGGCCCTACAACGTGTCGATATTACGTCTTGCGAGGATGCTGTGTTGTAGAAGCGGATGGGTTGTCGTTAAGTCCATTGGGCCTTTTGAATGGGCCATCTCGCTAGGCTGGGACTGTGAACCGTTAACACATATAGGAATTGTACCATCAACATGATGGGTGCGATCATACCAGCACTAATGCACCGAATCCCATCAGAACTCAGAAGTTAAGCGTGCTTGGGCGAGAGTAGTGCTAGGATGGGTGACCCTCTGGGAAGTCCTCGTGTTGCACACCTTTTTATATTTTTTTTGCCCTGGTTAGGGTTGCCAAGATACTTTATCCACCAAATCTCTATTAATGAATCCCACGGAACATTGGGCAAGACTACTTCGCTTCATGTAGAGGCTGGGCCCGCAAACTGAGGCCGTAGGGTTTGTGACTAGGTCTCCGTCGCTCCGGTGCCCGTAACTTTTGATCCGTAAGGATTTACGCGGCGCACAGCATACCGTTGCAAAGCTCTCTGAGAGCTCTACGACGGGGGCAGCCAGCTTGCTGGCTGTGCCAGTTTTTGGAGCCCAAAATCGAACATTTTCATCAATTTCAGCTCACTTTTCTACTTTTCCTCTGTTATTCCGTCCTGGATCGTACGTCAAGAACTGTTAAAAGGACGACAACCTGACTCGCGGGACATTAGAGGGCCCTAAAACGTGTCGATATCATGTCTTCCGACGATGCTGCGTTGTTGAAGCGGATGGGTTGTCGTTAAGCCCATTGGGCCTTTTTAATGGGCCATCTCTCAAGACTGGGACTGTGAAACTTTAACAGATAAAGGAATTGTTCTTCAACATGACGGGTGCGATCATACCAGCACTAATGCACCGGATCCCATCAGAACTCCGAAGTTAAGTGTGCTTGGGCGAGAGTAGTACTAGGATGGGTGACCCCCTGGGAAGTCCTCGTGTTGCACCCCCTTTTCAATTTTTTTTGCCCTGGTTAGTGTTGCCAAGATACTTTATCCACCAAATCTCTATTACTGAATCCCACGGAACATTGGGCAAGACAACTTCGCTTCATGTAGAGGATTTACGCGGCGCACAGCATACCGTTGCAAAGCTCTCTGAGAGCTCTACGACGGGGGCAGCCAGCTTTCTCGCTGTGCTAGTTTTTGGAGCCCAAAATCGAACATTTTCATCAGTTTCAGGCCACTTTTCTTCTTTTGCTCTATTTTTTCATCCCGGATCGTACGTCATGAACTGTTAAAAGGACGACAACCTGACTCGTGGGATAGTAGAGGGCCCTACAACGTGTCGATATTACGTCTTGCGAGGATGCTGTGTTGTAGAAGCGGATGGGTTGTCGTTAAGTCCATTGGGCCTTTTGAATGGGCCATCTCGCTAGGCTGGGACTGTGAACCGTTAACACATATAGGAATTGTGCCATCAACATGATGGGTGAGATCATACCAGCACTAATGCACCGAATCCCCTCAGAACTCCGAAATTAAGCGTGCTTGGGCGATAGTAGTGCTAGGATGGGTGACCCTCTGGGAAGTCCTCATGTTGCACACCTTTTTCAATTTTTTTTGCCCTCGTTAGGGTTGCCAAGATATTTTATCCACCAAATATCTATTACTGAATCCCACGGAACATTGGGCAAGACAACTTCGCTTCATGTAGAGGCTGGGCCCGCAAACTGAGGCCGTAGGGTTTGTGACTAGGTCTCCGTCGCTCCGGTGCCCGTAACTTTTGATCCGTAAGGATTTACGCGGCGCACAGCATACCGTTGCGAAGCTCTCTGAGAGCTCTACGATGGGGGCAGCCAGCTTGCTCGCTGTGCCAGTTTTTGGAGCCCAAAATTGAACATTTTCATCAGTTTCAGGCCACTTTTCTTCTTTTGATCTGTTTTTTCGTCCCGGATCGTACGTCATGAACTGTTAAAAGGATGACAACCTGACTCGTGGGATAGTAGAGGGCCCTACAACGTGTCGATATTATGTCTAGCGAGGATGCTGTGTTTTCGAAGCGGATGGGTTGTCGTTAAGTCCATTGGGCCTTTTGAATGGGCCATCTCTCTAGGTTGGGACTGTGAACCGTTAACACATAAAGGAATTGTGCCCTCAACATGACGGGTGCGATCATACCAGCACTAATGCATCATATCCCATCAGAATTCCGAAGTTAAGCGTGCTTGGGCGAGAGTGGTACTAGGATGGGTGACCCCCTGGGAAGTCCTCGTGTTGCACCCCACTTTCAATTTTTTTTTCCCTAGTTACGGTTGCGAGATACTTTATCCACCAAATCTCTGTTACTGAATCCCACGAAACATTGGGCAAGACAACTTCGCTTCACGTAGAGGCTGGGCCCGCAAACCGAGGGAGTAGGGTTTGTGGCTAGGTCTCCGTCGCTCCGGTGCCCATAACTTTTGATCCGTAAGGAGTTACGCAGCGCACAGCATACCGTTGCAAAGCTCTCTGAGTGCTCTTCGACGAGGGGAGCCAGCTTACTCGCTGTGCCCATTTTTGGAGCTAAAAATCGAACGTTTTCATCAGTTTTAGGCTACTTTTCTTCTTTTACTCGGTTTTTCCGTCCCGGATCGTAAGTCGTGAACTGTTAAAAGGACGACAACCTGACTCGCCTGACATCAGAGGGCCCTACAACGTATCGATATCATGTCTGGTCAGGATTCTGCGTTGTTGAAGCGGATGAGTTGTCGTTAAGCCCATTGGGCCTTTTGAATAGGCCATCTCTCTAGGCTGGGACTGTGAACCGTTAACACATAAAGGAATTGTGCCCTGAACATGACAGGTGCGATCATACCAGCACTAATGCACCAGATCCCATCAGAACTCCGAAGTTAAGCGTGCTTGGGCGAGAGTAGTACTAGGATGAGTGACCCCCTGGGAAGTCCTCGTGTTGCACCCCCTTTTCAATTTTTTTTGCCTTGGTTAGGGTTACCAAGATACTATATCCACCAAATCCCTATTACTGGATCCCACGGAACATTGGGCAAGACAACTTTGCTTCACGTAGAGGCTGGGCCGGCAAACCGAGGGCGTAGGGTTTGTGACTAGGTCTCCGTCGCTCCGGTGCCCGTAACTTTTGATCCGAAAGGAGTTACGCGGCGCACAGCATACCGTTGCAAAGTTCTCTGAGAGCTCTTCGACGGGGGCAGCCAGCTTGCTCGCTATGCCCATTTTTGGAGCCCAAAATTGAACGTTTTCATCAGTTTCAGGCTACTTTTCTTCTTTTGCTCAGTTTTTCAGTCCCGGATCGTATGTCGTGAACAGTTAAAAGGACGACAACCTGACTCGCCGTACATCAGAGGGCCCTACAACTTGTCAATATCACGTCTGGTGAGGATGCTACGTTGTTGAAGCGGATGGGTTGTCGTTAAGCCCATTGGGCATTTTTGAATGGGCCATCTCTCTACGCTGGGACTGTGAACCGTTAACACATAAACGAATTGTTCCATCAACATGACGGGTGCGATCATACCAGCACTAATGCACCGGATCCCATCAGAACTACGAAGTTAAGCGTGCTTGGGCGAGAGTAGTACTAGGATGGGTGACCCCTGGGAAGTCCTCGTGTTGCACCCCATTTTCAATTTTTTTTGCCCTGGTTAGGGTTGCCAAGATACTTTATCCACCAAATCTCTATTACTGAATCCCACGGAACATTGGGCAAGACAACTTCGCTCCATGCAGAGGCTGGGCCCGCAAACCGAGGGCGTAGGGTTTGTGACTAGGTGTCCGTCGCTCCGGTGCCCCTAACTTTTGATCCGTAAGGAGATACGCGGTGCACAGCATACCGTTGCAAAGCTCTTTGAGAGCTCTACGACGGGGGCCGCCAGCTTGCCCGCTGGGCCAGTTTTTGGAGCCCAAATTGAACATTTTCATCAATTTCTGGCCACTTTTCTTCTTTTGCTCTGTTTTTTCGCCCCGGATCGTACATCATGACCTGTTAATAGGACGACAACCTGACTCGTGGGACATTAGAGGGCCCTACAACGTGTCGATATCACGTCTTGCAAGGATGTTGTGTTGTTGAAGCGGATGGGTTGTCGTTAAGCCCATTGGGCCTTTTGAATGGGCCATCTCTCTAGGTTGGGACTGTGAACCGTTAACACATAAAGGAATTGTGCCCTCAACATGACGGGTGTGATGATACTTGCACTAATGCACCGGATCCCATCAGAACTCCGAAGTTAAGCGTGATTGGGCGAGAGTAGTACTAGGATGGGTGACCCCTTGGGAAGTCCTCGTGTTGCACCCCCCTTTCAATTTTTTTTGCCCTGGTTAGGGTTGGCAAGATACTTTATCCACCAAATCTCTATTACTGAATCGAACGTAACATTGGGAAAGATAACTTTGCTTCACGTAGAGCCTGTGCCAGCAAACCGAGGGCTTAGAGTTTGTGACCAGGTCTCCGTCGCTCCGTTGCCTATAGCTTTTGATCCGTAGGGAGTTACGCGGCGTACAGCATACCGTTGCAAAGCTCTCTGAGAGCTCTATGACAGGGGCAGCCAGCTTGCTCGGTGTACCCATTTTTGGAGCCCAAAGTCGAACGTTTTCAGCTGTTTCAGGCCACTTTTCTTCTTTTGCTCTGTTTTTCCATCCGGGATCGTACGTCATGAACTGTTAAAAGGACGAGAACCTGACTCACGGGACATCAGAGGGCCCTACAACGTGTCGATATCATGTCTTGCGAGAATGCTGCGTTGTTGAAGCGGATGGGTTGTCGTTAAGCCCAATGGGCCTTTTGAATGGGCCATCTCTCTAGGCTGGGACTGTGAACCATTAACACATAAAGGAATTGTTCCCTCAACATGACGGGTGCGATCATACCAGCACTAATGCACCGGATCCCATCACAAATCCGAAGTTAAGCGTGCTTGGGCGAGAGTAGTACTAGGATGGGTGACCCCCTGGGAAGTCCTCGTGTTGCACCCCCTTTTCAATTTTTTTGCCTTGGTTAGGGTTGCCAAGATACTTTATCCACCAAATCCCTATTACAGAATCCCACGGAACATTGGGCCAGAGAACATCGCTTCACGTAGAGGCTGGGCCTGCAAACCGATGGCGTAGGGTTTTTGACTAGGTCTCCGTCGCTTCGGTGCCCCTAACTTTTGATCCGTTAGGAGTTACGCGGCGTACAGCATACCATTGCAAAGCTCTTTTAGAGCTCTACGACGGGGGCCGCCAGCTTGCCCGCTAGGCCAATTTTTGGAACCCAAAATCGAACATTTTCATCAGTTTCAGGCCACTTTTCTTCTTTTGCTCTATTTTTTCGTCCCGGATCGTTCGTCATGAACTGTTAAAAGGACGACAACCTGACTCGTGGGACATCAGAGGGCCCTACAACGTGTCGATATCACGTCTTTCGAGGATGCTGTGTTGTTGAAGCAGATGGGTTGTCGTTAAGCCCATTGGGCCTTTTGAATGGGCCATCTCTCTAGGTTGGGACTGTGAACCGTTAACACATAAAGGAATTGTACCCTCAACATGGTGGGTGCGATCATACCAGCACTAATGCACCAGATCCCATCATAACTTCGAAGTTAAGCCTGCTTGGGCGAGAGTAGTACTAGGATGGGTGACCCCTTGGGAAGTCCTCGTGTTGCACCCCCTTTTCAATTTTTTTTCCCTGGTTAGGGTTGCCTAGATACTTTATCCACCAAATCTCTATTACTGAATCCCACGTAACATTGGGCAAGACAACTTCGCTTCACGTAGAGCCTGGGCCCGCAAACCGAGGGCTTAGGGTTTGTGACCAGGTCTCGGTCGTTCCGTTGCCTATAACTTTTGATCCGTAGGGAGTTACGCAGCGCACATCATACCGTTGCAAAGCTCTCTGAGAGCTCTACGATAGGGGCAGCAAGCTAGCTCGCTGGGCCAATTTTTGGAGCCCAAAATCGAATGTTTTCATCAGTTTCAGGCCACTTTTCTTCTTTTCCTCTGTTTTTTCATCCCGGATCGTACGTCATGAACTGTTAAAAGGACGACAACCTGACTTGTGGGACATCAGAGGGCCCTACAACGTGTCGATATCATGTCTTGCGGGGATGCTGCGTTGTTGAAGTGGATAGGTTGTCGTTAAGCCCATTGGGCCTTTTGAATGGGCCATCTCTCTAAGTTGGGACTGTGAACCGTTAACACATAAAGGAATTGTGCCCTCAACATCATGGGTGCGATCATACCATCAGTAATGCACCGGATCCCATCAGAACTCCGAAGTTAAGCGTGCTTGGGCGAGAGTAGTACTAGGATGGGTGACCCCTTAGGAAGTCCTCGTGTTGCACCCCCTTTTCAATTTTTTTTGCCCTGGTTAAGGTTGCCAAGATACTTTATCCACCAAATCTCTATTACTGAATCCCACGGAACATTGGGCAAGACAACTTCGCTTCACGTAGAGGTTGGGCCCGCAAACCGAGGGCATATGGTTTGTGACTAGGTCTCCGTCGCTACGGTGCCCGTAACTTTTGATCCGTAAGGAGTTACGCGGTGCACAGCATACCGTTGCTAAGCTCTCTAAGAGCTCTACGACGGGGCAGCCAGCTTGCTCGCTATGCCCATTTTTGAAGCCGAAAATCGAACATTTTCATCTGTTTCAGGCCACTTTTCTTCTTTTGCTCTGTTTTTCCGTCCCGAATCGTACGTCGTGAACTGTTAAAAGGACGACAACCTGACTCGCGGGACATCAGAGGGCCCTAAATCGTGTCGATATCACGTCTGTTGAGGATGCTGCGTTGTTGAAGCAGATGGGCTGTCGTTAAACCCATTGGGCCTTTTCAATGGGCCACCTCTCTAAGTTGGGACTGTGAACCGTTAACACATAAAGGAATTGTGCCCTCAACATGACGGGTGCGATCATGCCAGCACTAATGCACCGGATCCCATCAGAACTCCAAAGTTAAGCGTGCTTGGGCGAGAGTAGTACTAGGATGGGTGACCCCTTGGGAAGTCCTGGTGTTGCACCCCCTTTGCAATTCTTTTTGCCCTGGTTAAGGTTGCCAAGATACTTTATCCACCAAATCTCTATTACTAAATCCAAAAGAACATTGGGCAAGACAACTTCGCTTCATATAGAGGTTGGGCCCGAAAACCGAGGGCGTATGGTTTGTGACTAGGTCTCCGTCGTTACGGTGCCCGTAACTTTTGATCTGTAAGGAGTTACGCGGTGCACAGCATACCGTTGCAAAGCTCTCTAAGAGCTCTACGATGGGGCAGCCAGCTTGCTCGCTATGCCCATTTTTGAAGCCGAAAATCGAACGTTTTCATCTGTTTCAGGCCACTTTTCCTCTTTTGCTCTGTTTTTCCGTCCCGGATCGTACGTCGTGAACTGTTAAAAGGATGACAACCTGACTGGCGGGACATCAGAGGGCCCTAAAACGTGTCGATATCACGTCTGGTGAGGATTCTGCGTTGTTGAAGCAGATGGGCTGTCGTTAAGCCCATTGGGCCTTTTCAATGGGCCACCTCTCTAGGTTGGGACTGTGAACCGTTAACACATAAAGGAATTGTGCCCTCAACATGACGGGTGCGATCATACCAGCACTAATGCACCGGATCCCATTAGAACTCCAAAGTTAAGCGTGCTTGGGCGAAAGTAGTACTAGGATGGGTGACCCCTTGGGAAGTCCTCGTGGTGCACCCCCTTTTCAATTTTGTCTGCCCGGGTTAGGGTTGCCAAGATACTTTATCCACCAAATCTCTATTACTGAATCCCACGGAACATTGGGCAAGACAACTTCGCTTCATGTAGAGGCTGGGCCCGTTAACCGAGGGCATAGGGTTTGTGACTAGGTCTCCGTCGCTCCGGTGCCCGTAACTTTTGATCCGTGAGGTGTTACGTGGCGCACAACATACCGTTGCAAAGCTCTTTGAGAACTCTACGATGGGGGCAGCCAGCTTGCTCTCTGGGTCCATTTATGGAGCCCAAAATCGAACGTTTTCATCTATTTCAGGCCACTTTTCTTGTTTTGCTCTATTTTTCTGTCCCGGATTGTACGTCGTGAACTGTTAAAAGGACGACAACTTGACTTGGGGGACATCAGAGGGCCCTACAACGTGTCGATATCACGTCTTGCGAGGATGGAGCCCAAAATTGAACGTTTTCATTAGTTTGAGGTCACTTTTCGTATTTTGCTATGTTTTTTTGTCCCGGATCGTATGTCGTGAACTGATAAAAGGACGACAACCTGACTCGCTGGACATCAGAGGGCCCTACAACGTGTCGATATCACGTCTTGCAAGCATGCTACATTGTTGAAGCGGATGGGTTATCGGTAAGCCCATTGGGCCTTTTGAATGGGCCATCTCTCTAGGCTAGGACTGTGAACCGTTAACACATATAGGAATTGTGCCCTCAACATGACGGGTACGATCATACCAGCACTAATGCACCGGATCCCATCAGAACTCCGAAGTTAACTGTGCTTGGGCGAGTGTAGAGCAAGGATGGGTAACCCTCTGGGAAGTCCTCGTGTTGCACCCCCTGTTCAATTTTTTTTGCCCGGGTTAGGGTTGCCAAGATACTTTATCCACCAAATCTCTATTACTGAATCCCACGGAACATTGGGCAAGACAACATCGCTTCATGTAGAGGCTGGGCCCGCAAAACGAGGGCGTAGGGTTTGTGACTAGGTCTCCGTCGCTCATGTGCCTATAACTTTTGATACGTAAGGTGTTACGTGCCGCACATCATACCGTTGCAAAGCTCTCTGAGAGCTCTACGACGTGGGTAGACAGCTTGCTCGCTGGGTCCATTTATGGAGCCCAAAATCGAACGTTTTCATCAGTTTCAGGCCACTTTTCTTGTTTTGCTATGTTTTTCCGTCCCGGATCGTACGTCGTGAACAGTTAAAAGGACGACAACCTGACTCGGGGGACATCAGAGGGCCCTACAACGTGTCGATATCACGTCTTGCGAGGATGCTGCGTTGTTGAAGCGGATGGGTTGTCGGTAAGCCCATTGGGCCTTTTGAATGGGCCATCTCTCTAGGCTAGGACTGTGAACCGTTAAAACATATAGGAATTGTGCCCTCAACATGACGGGTGCGATCATACCAGCACTAATGCACTGGATCCCATCAGAACTCCGAAGTTAAGTGTGCTTGGGCGAGTGTAGTGCTAGGATGGGTAACCCCTTGGGAAGTCCTCGTGTTGCACCCCCTTTTCAATTTTTTTTCCCTGGTTAGGGTTGCCAAGAAACTTTATCCCCCAAATATCTATTACTGAATCCCACGGAACATTGGGCAAGACAACTTCGCTTCACGTAGAGGCTGTACCCGCAAACCGAGGACGTATGGTTTGTGACCACGTCTCCGTCGCTCCGGTGTCCATAAATTTTGATCCGTAAGGAGTTACGCGGCGTACAACATACCGTTACAAAGCTCTATGAGAGCTCTAAGACGGGGGCATCCCACTTGCTCGCTGTGCCCATTTTTGGAGCCCAAAATCGAATGTTTTCATCTATTTCAGGCCATTTTCTTCTTCTGCTCTGTTTTTCGTCCCGGATCATACGTCGTGAACAGTTAAAAGGACGACAACCGGACTCGCGGGACATCAGAGGGCCCTACAACGTGTCGATATCACGTCTTGCGAGGATGCTACGTTGTTGAAGCAGATGGGTTGTCGGTAAGCCCATTGGGCCTTTTGAATGGGCCATCTCTTTTGGCTAGGACTGTGAACCGTTAACACATATAGGAATTGTGCCCTCAACATGACGGGTGCGATCATACCAGCACTAGTGCACCGGATCCCATCAGAACTCCGAAGTTAAGCGTGCTTGGGCGAGAGTAGTACTAGGATGGGTGACCCCCTGGGAAGTCCTCGTGTTGCACCCCCTTTTCAATTTTTTTTGCCTTGGTTAGGGTTGCCAAGATACTTTATCAACTAAATCTCTATTACTGAATCCCACGGAACATTGGGCAAGACTACTTCGTTTCACATAGAGGTTGGGCCAGCAATCCGAGGGCGTAGGGTTTGTGACTAAGTCTCCGTCGCTCCAGTGCCCATAACTTTTGATCCGTAAAGAGTTACGCAGCGCACAGCATACAGTTGCAGAGCTCTCTGAGAGCTCTACGACGGGGGAAGCTAGCTTGCTCGCTGTGCCCATTTTTGGAGCCAAAAATTGAACGTTTTCATCAGTTTCAGGCTACTTTTCTTCTTTTACTATGTTTTTCTGTCCCAGATCGTACGTTATGAACTGTTAAAAGGACGACAACCTGACTCGCGGGACATCAGAGGGCCCTACAACGTGTCGATATCACGTTTGGTGAGGATGCTGCATTGTTGAAGCGGATGGGTTGTCGTTAAGCCCATTGGGCCTTTTGAATGGGCCATCTCTCTAGGTTGGGACTGTGAACCGTTAACACATAAAGGAATTGTGCCCTCAACATGACGGGTTCGATCATACCAGGACTAATGTACCGCATCCCATCAGAACTTCGAAGTTAAGCGTGCTTGGGCGAGAGTAGTACTAGGATGGGTGACCCCCTGGGAAGTCCTCGTGTTGCACCCCCTTTTCAATTTTTTTTGCCCGGGTTAGGGTTGCCAAGATACTTTATCCACCAAATGTCTATTACTGAATCCAACGGAACATTGGGCAAGACAACTGCGCTTCATGTAGAGGCTGGGCCCACAAACCGAGGGCGTAGGGTTTGTGACTAGGTCTCCGTCGCTCCGGTGCCCGTAAATTTTGATCCGTAAGGTGTTACGTGGCGCACAGCATACCGTTGCAAAGCTCTCTGAGAGCTCTACGACGGGGGCAGCCAGCTTGCTCGCTGGGTCCGTGTATGGAGCCCAAAATCGAATGTTTTCATCAGTTTCAGGCGACTTTTCTTGTTTTGCTCTGTTTTTCCGTCCCGGATCGTACGTCGTGAACTGTTAAAAGGACGACAACCTGACTCGGGGGACATTAGAGGGCCCTACAACCTGTCGACATCACGTCTTGCGAGGATGCTGCGTTGTTGAAGTGGATGGGTTGTCGGTATGCCCATTAGGCCTTTTGAATGGGCCATCTCTCTAGGCTAGGACTGTGAACTGTTAAAACATATAGGAATTGTGCCCTCAACATGACGGGTGCGATCATACCAGCACTAATGCACCGGATCCCATCAGAACTCCGAAGTTAAGTGTGCTTGGGCGAGTGTAGTGCTAGGATGGGTAACCCCCTGGGAAGTCCTCGTGTTGCACCCCCTTTTCAAATTTTTTTGCCCTGGTTAGGGTTGCCAAGAAACTTTATGCACCAAATCTCTATTACTGAATCCCACAGAACATTGGGCAAGACAACCTTGGTTCACGTAGAGGCTGTACTCGCAAACCGAGGACGTAGGGTTTGTGACCCGGTCTCCGTCGCTCCGGTGTCCATAACTTTTGATCCGTAAGGAGTTACGCGGCGTACAGCATACCGTTACAAAGCCCTCTTAGAGCTCCACGACGGGGGCATCGAGCTTGTTTGTTGTGCCCATTTTTGGAGCCCAAAATCGAATGTTTTCATCTATTTTAGGCCATTTTCTTCTTTTGCTCTGTTTTTCGTCCCGGATCATACGTCGTGAACTGTTAAAAGGACGACAACCTAACTCGCGGGACATCAGAGGGCCCTACAACGTGTCAATATCACGTCTTGCGAGGATGCTGCGTTGTTGAAGCGGATGGGTTGTCGGTAAGCCCATTGGGCCTTTTCAATGAGCCATCTCTCTAGGCTAGGATTGTGAACCGTTAACACATATAGGAATTGTGCCCCCAACATGACGGGTGCGATCATACCAGCACTAATGCACCGGATCCCGTCAGAACTCCGAAGTTAAGTGCGCTTGGGCGAGAGTAGTGCTAGGATGGGTGACCCTCTGAGAAGTCCTCGTGTTGCACCCCCTTTTCAATTTTTTTTGCCCTGGTTAGGGTTGCCAAGATACTTTATCCACCAAATCTCTATTACTGAATCGCACGGAACTTTGGGCAAGACAACTTCGCTTCACGTAGAGGCTGTACCCGCAAACCGAGGGCATAGGGTTTTTGACCTGGTCTCCGACGCTCCGGTGCCATAACTTTTGATCCGTAACGAGTTACGCAGCGCACAACATACAGTTGCAAAGCTCTCTTAGAGCTCTACAACGGGGGTAGCTAGCTTGCTCGCTGTGCCCATTTTTGGAGCCCAAAATCGAAAGTTTTCATTAGTTTTAAGCTACTTTTCTTCTTTTGCTCTGTTTTTCCATCCCAAATCGTACGTCGTGAACTGTTAAAAGGACGACAACCTGACTCGCGGGACATCAGAGGGCCTTACAACGTGTCGATATCACGTCTGGTGAGGATGCTGCATTGTTGAAGCGGATGGGTTGTCGTTAAGCCCATTGGGCCTTTTGAAAGGGCCATCCCTCTAGGCTGGGACTCTGAACAGTTAACACATAAAGGAATTGTTCCCTCAACATGACGGGTGTGATCATACCAGCACTAATGCACCGGATCCCATTAGAACTCAGAAGTTAACCGTGCTTGGGCGAGAGTAGTTGTAACGCCCCGATCCCTCACGAGACCGGAGGCTCTAATAACCATGCTATTCTCAACCCAATACCAAACCCGGTCACAAAATTTTAGGGAAAAACGGACAGAGTTTCCCCTGTACTATGGACATTCTGAAAACCTGTAAATTCTCAAATAAGGTAACTACAAGGTAAACAAACTTTTCATGGCTAAATATTTAAAGATTCAAGGCCATCCGAGCCTTGAAGCAAACAACAGTTCCAAAACCACACAAGCATGCAAGTAACTTGTTTATAATATAGTCTAATAACCATGCCATTCTAGGATAACATTAAAACATACTTAGAGATAAATCATTCTACACTAAGCCATTCACTCCCAAGCATGCGAAGCAACTAGAAATAGAAATATAAGTTATTACAATACATAGGCTTTCAAAGCTACAACACAACCAACTAGTCTTCAACTTATACAACAAGCATATACATAGCCCTTAGGCCACAAAATAGTACATAAAACAATTAGTTGAACTTTCCACATAGCAGCAAATTCATTAACCACCTCAAGCTATCAAGCACGGCAACTAAGGTAGAGGATCAGTCTGAACTTCTTCTTCCTCAACTAACTCAACAAGCTGGGGATCACCCTCAGCGTCTCCTGAAACAGATATCGAGGTATGAGCAACCACTGTTGCCCAGTGAGGGATATAGTCCCGAGGCGTGCAATGCAACAAATAATACAATTATACAATAATAGCACTTAACAATTAAATAAACAATGATAACTTAAATAACCACACATTTAAAAGGATACGTTTCACACAATTCCCTATACACCAATCTTCACTGATCTTCATTCACGATCCACGAACTACGAGCACGATCACGATAAGCCGGCATAATCCCCAAACACTCCAGTGGGTGTACTCCAGATGTACCCCGATAATCCTACGACCCAACATCCCCTGGCAATCTCCGGACCAGGCGAATGAGGGACTAGGGCACGGAGTTTGAATATCCACCGGCAAGCCCTCTGCCGCCCAGCCGATATTCAACACATCCGCCCCTGACACTATGGTTGCGCAACCACTATGCAATGCACTTAACAATGGCAAGTTAATAGCAATAATATAAGCATTAACACATAGGAGGATCAACAAAGTAGGTTGACCTCGATGCAATTAGAATAGAAGCAATTATATAAGCTAATAAGCAGTTTACAAAGGAACATATACAAAATAAGCATAGAATCATACCAAAAGCTCCAAATCAACTTGAAACCACATATAAACACTTAAAGAGTCATGCCATTGTTTTAGAAGTGTGAGTCAACCGAAATTGCAACTAAACCCCTTTGTTTTTCGAACTATTTCTCTTCCAAACCGAGGTTAATGATTTCATTTTCAAAGGAAACTCTCCCAATCTTCTAACTAACCCTCAAGGTACCCTCTCAACCCTCTAACTCATTCAAATGCCCGCGATTACCCCGAAAGCCCCAAATTCCCTCTTATGGCTTTAAACTACACATACCTTATCCGGGCTTCAAACGAGGGTTATCAAAGCTTCTATAGCACCTAGGTAGCCTAAGAATACTAGAAGTGAAGCCTGAATCCACCCGGATTCGCATGAACCCCGAAAGCCCTTTATTAAAGTCGACTATTTTACGTTTTATGCGATTCTAGAGCAATGTAAGTGCACGGGGCTATTAGACTACCTTCACTAACACCTAAGGCATCTATTAGAAGTATTGAATCAAGTTAAAACGCGCGATTACACCAAACCCTAGAAATCCCGTCACTATTCACCCCTACGAATCAACTATCGATTTCTACCGTTTAATACATGAAACAATAGCATAAATGTGGTCTCTACTACATGTATACAACATATATAAGCTTATTTGAGCATTGCAATAGCATTAGACAACATTTCCAATAAATCAAGAAAATAGCAACATTTGTAGAATGCACAAATAAGCATGAAAACCCTCACCTAAAGCGCGTAGGAGCACCTAGAAGGCTTGCACACACCCTAAACTACTTGTCCAAGGCTTGGAGAGGCTTGGATTGGAGATTTGATGAGCAAAAGATCTCCTTCTTGGCTGCTAAGGGCTGTTCGGATTTTGAACAGTAATTCCTGCACTTTTTTTTTTCTTGTTTTTGCTAAGTTATGAGCTTATATTGTGTTTGGTTGGATATATATTAAGTTGGGGCATATATGGTCTTCTAAAATGAGTCTAATAAGCTTTAAAACGAGTCTAAGGTGCAAGATGAGTGCTAGCTAATTAAAACACTAAGTTAAGTTACGTAACACTATTCATTCAACTACAAAAATTATTTTCTAAACGAGCTCTCCTATCGCCTCTAGCTCAATTGCACATTTTTCCCACTACTTTAACAATTAATATGATTTAATAAAAATACTAATTAACTAATAGAATGCAGTTTAAAAACGGAGTGAATAGTAACTTAAGAAGACAATTAATAAGGCATAGAAAGAGATGCGCAAATAAAGGATGCAACAGTAATTGAATGCATGGCTAAATCTCGGGCGTCACATCCTCTCCCCCTTAAACAAATTGCGTCCACGCAATTCTTCCTCACAAGAGAACATCTGCATCAACTGAAAACCTACTCCGATTATTCGTCATCAGTTGCTAAGCAAGAATACCATATACAAATTCTCGTGGGAGCTCATTAAGAAATCACAGTAGTATTGTCTGCGAACCTCACTTAATAAGGCCAAATAAAGGCTCCAATAGAGATGTTACTTTGAAATCCAAATAAGAATCCCGCTGGCATGAATACCATAGAAGAATAGGATCCCAACTAAGAGCGGCGAGAAAATACCAATAAAAGTTCCGAGCAGGAGTATTGTAAATAATACCAGATAATAAGGCTGAAAAGAATCCCATATACCAATTCTTCCGAGAGATGCCGGCAAAAGAATACCAAAAGAATACCTGATAAGAAAATACCAAGAATATGCTCCAGAGAACTGTCATATAGAAACCCCAAAAGAAGCTACTCATTTATGACCGCTAAGCACTGAAGAAAGCCTTAGAAGAATCCCAATAACTGAGCTCCAACTATATCCACCAATTCCCAAATAAAGGCTGATTAATTGCCTCTCATTTCTGCTAATCAACATAATTTGGAAGGCTTGCCACTAATCACCTCTCTTCAGGGGAGGAAGGAGTTTTTCTTACCATTCGACGGGTTATGTATGCATGCCAAACAATTGCATATGTATAATCATTCTTTAAACTATTACGCAAACATGTTAATAAAAGAGTTTGTGAGACAGTGTAATCATCAAAGTCATTCAAGCACGATAATCAAGTCAAGCATAACACAACTCAATCAAAGACATTCAAATACACACATTACAAGCAACAGTTCAAGCAATTAATAATTCACGAAGTCAATTTGATGCAGAACTAGCCACTTTACTTCACTTAGCATACATTTAGCACGTAACACATAATTATATCACATAGGTGTACACATTCAATACAAGACACACAATC
Organism: Ehretia macrophylla; assembly: GCA_037974665.1. NCBI lineage: Eukaryota > Viridiplantae > Streptophyta > Magnoliopsida > Boraginales > Ehretiaceae > Ehretia > Ehretia macrophylla. The sequence goes on from CM075780.1 coordinate 3,521,884, forward strand.
AAACATGCAGGCATACACCTTTAAGACACATACTTAATCAAGCACACACTCAAGGGTTACTACCCGACAGGCCGAGGACCCTGTCCCGGCTTAGAGGTAACTAAGCTCTGATACCAACTGTAACGCCCCGATCCCTCACGAGACCGGAGGCTCTAATAACCATGCTATTCTCAACCCAATACCAAACCCGGTCACAAAATTTTAAGGAAAAACTGACAGAGTTTCCCCTGTACTATGGACATTCTGAAAACCTGTAAATTCTCAAATAAGGTAACTACAAGGTAAACAAACTTTTCATGGCTAAATATTTAAAGATTCAAGGCCATCCGAGCCTTGAAACAAACAACAGTTCCAAAACCACACAAGCATGCAAGTAACTTGTTTATAATATAGTCTAATAACCATGCCATTCTAGGATAACATTAAAACATACTTAGAGATAAATCATTCTACACTAAGCCATTCACTCCCAAGCATGCGAAGCAACTAGAAATAGAAATATAAGTTATTACAATACATAGGCTTTCAAAGCTACAACACAACCAACTAGTCTTCGACTTATACAACAAGCATATACATAGCCCTTAGGCCACAAAATAGTACATAAAACAATTAGTTGAACTTTCCACATAGCAGCAAATTCATTAACCACCTCAAGCTATCAAGCACGGCAACTAAGGTAGAGGATCAGTCTGAACTTCTTCTTCCTCAACTAACTCAACAAGCTGGGGATCACCCTCAGCGTCTCCTGAAACAGATATCGAGGTATGAGCAACCACTGTTGCCCAGTGAGGGATATAGTCCCGAGGCGTGCAATGCAACAAATAATACAATTATACAATAATAGCACTTAACAATTAAATAAACAATGATAACTTAAATAACCACACATTTAAAAGGATACGTTTCACACAATTCCCTATACACCAATCTTCACTGATCTTCATTCACGATCCACGAACTACGAGCACGATCACGATAAGCCGGCATAATCCCCAAACACTCCAGTGGGTGTACTCCGGATGTACCCCGATAATCCTACGACCCAACATCCCCTGGCAATCTCCGGACCAGGCGAATGAGGGACTAGGGCACGGAGTTTGAATATCCACCGGCAAGCCCTCTGCCGCCCAGCCGATATTCAACACATCCGCCCCTGACACTATGGTTGCGCAACCACTATGCAATGCACTTAACAATGTCAAGTTAATAGCAATAATATAAGCATTAACACATAGGAGGATCAACAAAGTAGGTTGACCTCGATGCAATTAGAATAGAAGCAATTATATAAGCTAATAAGCAGTTTACAAAGGAACATATACAAAATAAGCATAGAATCATACCAAAAGCTCCAAATCAACTTGAAACCACATATAAACACTTAAAGAGTCATGCCATTGTTTTAGAAGTGTGAGTCAACCGAAATTGCAACTAAACCCCTTTGTTTTTTGAACTATTTCTCTTCCAAACCGAGGTTAATGATTTCATTTTCAAAGGAAACTCTCCCAATCATCTAACTAACCCTCAAGGTACCCTCTCAACCCTCTAACTCATTCAAATGCCCGCGATTACCCCGAAAGCCCCAAATTCCCTCTTATGGCTTTAAACTACACATACCTTATCCGGGCTTCAAACGAGGGTTATCAAAGCTTCTATAGCACCTAGGTAGCCTAAGAATACTAGAAGTGAAGCCCGAATCCACCCGGATTCGCATGAACCCCGAAAGCCCTTTATTAAAGTCGACTATTTTACGTTTTATGCGATTCTAGAGCAATGTAAGTGCGCGGGGCTATTAGACTACCTTCACTAACACCTAAGGCATCTATTAGAAGTATTGAATCAAGTTAAAACGCGCGATTACACCAAACCCTAGAAATCCCGTCACTATTCACCCCTACGAATCAACTATCGATTTCTACCGTTTAATACATGAAACAATAGCATAAATGTGGTCTCTACTACATGTATACAACATATATAAGCTTATTTGAGCATTGCAATAGCATTAGACAACATTTCCAATAAATCAAGAAAATAGCAACATTTGTAGAATGCACAAATAAGCATGAAAACCCTCACCTAAAGCGCGTAGGAGCACCTAGAAGGCTTGCACACACCCTAAACTACTTGTCCAAGGCTTGGAGAGGTTTGGATTGGAGATTTGATGAGCAAAAGATCTCCTTCTTGGCTGCTAAGGGCTGTTCGGATTTTGAACAGTAATTCCTGCACTTTTTTTTTTTCTTGTTTTTGCTAAGTTATGAGCTTATATTGTGTTTGGTTGGATATATATTAAGTTGGGGCATATATGGTCTTCTAAAATGAGTCTAATAAGCTTTAAAACGAGTCTAAGGTGCAAGATGAGTGCTAGCTAATTAAAACACTAAGTTAAGTTACGTAACACTATTCATTCAACTACAAAAATTATTTTCTAAACGAGCTCTCCTATCGCCTCTAGCTCAATTGCACATTTTTCCCACTACTTTAACAATTAATATGATTTAATAAAAATACTAATTAACTAATAGAATGCAGTTTAAAAACGGAGTGAATAGTAACTTAAGAAGACAATTAATAAGGCATAGAAAGAGATGCGCAAATAAAGGATGCAACAGTAATTGAATGCATGGCTAAATCTCGGGCGTCACAGTAGTACTAGGATGGGTGACCCCGTGGGAAGTCCTCGTGTTGCACCCCGTTTTCAATTTTTTTTGCCCGGGTTAGGGTTGCCAAGATACTTTATCCACCAAATCTCTATTACTTAATCCCATGGAACATTGGGCAAGACAACTTCGCTTCATGTAGAGGCTGGGCCCACAAACCGAGGGCGTAGGGTTTGTGACTAGGTCTCCGTCGCTCCGGTGTCCATAACTTTTGATCCGTAAGGTGTTACGTGGCGCACAACATACCGTTGCAAATCTCTCTGAGAGCTCTATGACGGGGGCAGCCAGCTTGCTCGCTGGGCCAGTTTATGGAGCCCAAAATCGAACGTTTTAATCAGTTTCAGGCCAATTTTCTTGTTTTGCTCTGTTTTTCCATCCCGGATCGTACGTCGTTAACAGTTAAAAGGACGACAACCTGACTCGGGGGACATCATAGGGCCCTACAACGTGTCGATATCACGTCTTGCGAGTATGATACGTTGTTGAAGCGGATGGGTTGTCGGTAAGCCCATTGCGCCTTTTGAATGGGCCATCTCTCGAGGCTAGGACTGTGAACCGTTAACACATATAGGAATTGTGCCCTCAACATGACGGGTGTGATCATACCAGTACTAATGCACCGGATCCCATCAAAACTCCGAAGTTAAGTGTGCTTGGGCGAGAGTAGTGCTAGGATGGGTGACCCCCTCGGAAGTCCTCGTGTTGCACCCCCTTTTCTATTTTTTTTGCCCTGGTTAGGGTTGCCAAGATACTTTATCCACCAAATCTCTATTACTGAATCCCACGGAACATTCGACAAGACAACTTCGCTTCACGTAGAGGCTGTACCCGCAAACCGAGGGCGTAGGGTTTGTGACCAGGTCTCCGTCCCTCCGGTGCCAATAACTTTTTATCCGTAAAGAGTTACGCGGTGCACAGCATACCGTTGCATAGCTCTCTGAGAGTTCTACGACAGGGGCAGCGAAATTGCTCGCTGTACCCATTTTTGGAGCCCAAAATCGAACGTTTTCATCAGTTTTAGGCTACTTTTCTTCTTTTGCTCTGTTTTTTCATCCCGGATCGTACGTCGTGAACTGTTAAAAGGACGACAACCTGACTCGCGTGACATCAGAGGGCCCTACAACGTGTTGATATCACGTCTGGTGAGGATGCTGCGTTGTTAAGCCCATTGGGCCATTTGAATGGGCCATCTCTCTAGGCTGGGACTTTGAACAGTTAACACATAATGGAATTGTGCCCTCAACATGACGGGTGAGATCATACCAGCACTAATGCACCGGATCCCATCAGAACTCAGAACTTAAGCGTGCTTAGGCGAGAGTAGTACTAGGATGGGTGACCCCGTGGGAAGTCCTCGTGTTGCACCCCCTTTTCAATTTTTTTTTCCCTGGTTAGGGTTGCCAATATACTTTATCCACCAAATCTCTATTACTGAATCCCACAGAACATTGGCCAAGACAACTTCAATTCACTTAGAGGTTGGGCCCACAAACCGAGGGCGTAGGGTTTGTGACTAGGTCTCCGTCGCTACGGTGCCCATAACTTTTGATCCGTAAGGATTTACGCTGCGCAAAGCATACCGTTGCACAGCTCTCTGAGAGCTCTACGACGGGGGCAGCCAGCTTGCTCATTGTACCCTTTTTTGAGCCGAAAATCGAAAATTTTCATCAGTTTCTGGCCATTTTTCTTCTTTTGCTATGTTTTTCCGAACCGGATCATACGTTGTTAAGTGTTAAAAGGACGACAACCTGACTCGCGGGACATCAGAGGGCCCTACAACGTGTCGATATCACGTCTGGTGAGGATGCTGTGTTGTTGAAGCGGATGGGTTGTCGTTAAGCCCATTGGGCCTTTTGAATGGGCCATCTGTCTAGGGTGCGGCTGTGAACCGTTAACACATAAAGGAATTGTGACCTCATCATGATGGGTATCATCATACCAGCACTAATCCACCAGATCCCATCAGAACTCCGAAGTTAAACGCGCTTGGGCGAGAGTAGTACTAGGATGGGTGACCCCCTGGGAAGTCCTCGTGTTGCAACCCCTTTTCGGTTTTTTTTGCCCTGGTTAGGGTTGCCAAGATACTTTATCCAGCAAATCTCTATTACTGAATCCCACGAAACATTGGGCAAGACAACTTCGCTTCAGGTTGAGCCTAGGCCCGCAAACCGAGGGCTTAGGGTTTGTGACCAAGTCTCCGTCGCTCCGTTGCCCATAACTTTTGATCCGTAGGGAGTTATGCGGCGCACAGCATACCGTTGCAAAGCTCTCTGAGAGCTCTACGACGGGGGCAGCCAGCTTGCTCGCTTTGGCAATTTTTGGAGCCCAAAATTGAACGTTTTCATCAATTTCAGGCCATTTTTCTTCTTTTGCTCTGTTTTTCCGTCCGGGATCGTACGTCATGAACTGTTAAAAGGACGACAACCTGAATCACGGGACATCAGAGGGCCCTACAACGTGTCGATATCATGTCTTGCGAGGATGCTACGTTGTTGAAGCGGATGGTTTGTCGTTAAGCCCATTGGGCCTTTTGAATGGGCCATTTCTCTAGGCTGGGACTGTGAACCGTTAACAAATAAAGGAATTGTTCCCTCAACATGACGGGTGCGATCATACCAGCACTAATGCACCGGATCCCATCAGAACTCCGAAGTTAAGCGTACTTGGGCGAGAGTAGTACTAGGTTGGGTGACCTCGTGGGATGTTCTCGTGTTGCACCCCCTTTTCATTTTTTTTGGCCTGGTTCGGGTTGCCAAGATACTTTATCTACCAAATCTCTATTACTGAATCCCATGGAACATTGTGCAAGACAACTTCGCTTCACGTAGAGGCTGGGCCCGCAAACTGAGGGCGTAGGGTTTGTGACTAGGTCTCCGTCGCTCCGGTGCCCGTAACTTTTGATCCGTAAGGAGTTACGCTACGCACAGCATACCGTTGCAAAGCTCTCTGAGAGCTCAAGCACCGGATCCCATCAGAACTCCGAAGTTAAGCGTGCTTGGGCGAGAGTAGTACTAGGATGTGTGACCCCCTGGGAAGTCCTCGTGTTGCACCCCCTTTTCAATTTTTTTTTGCCCTGGTTAGGGTTGCCAAGATACTTTATCCACCAAATCTCTATTACTGAATCCCACGGAACATTGGGCAAGACAACTTTGCTTCACGTAGAGGCTGGGCCCATAAATCGAGGGCGTATGGTTTGTGACCAGGTCTCCGTCGCTCCGGTGCCCATAACTTTTGATCCGTAAGGAGTTACGCGGTGCACAGCATACCGTTGCAAAGCTCTCTGAGAGCTCTACGACGAGGGCAGCCAGCATGCTCACTTTGCCCATTTTTGGAGCCCAAAATTGAACGTTTTTATCAGTTTCAGGCCACTTTTTTTCTTTTGCTCTGTTTTTTCATCCCGAATCGTATGTCGTGAACTGTTAAAAGGACGACAACCTCACTCGCGGGACATCAGAGGGCCCTACAACGTGTCGATATCACGTCTTGCAAGAATGTTGCGTTGTTGAAGTGGATGGGTTGTCGTTAAGCCCATTGGCCTTTTTGAATGGGTCATCTCTCTAGGCTGGCACTGTGAACAGTTAACACATAAAGGAATTGTGCCCTCAACATGACGGGTGCGATCATACCAGCACTAAGTCACCGGATCCCATCAGAACTCCGAAGTTAAGCGTGCTTGGGCGAGAGTAGTACTAGGTTAGGTGACCCCCTGGGAAGTCCTCGTGTTGCACCCCATTTTCGATTTTTTTTGCCCTGGTTAGGGTTGCCAAGATACTTTATCCACCAAATCTCTATTACAGAATCCCACAGAACATTGGGCAAGACAACTTCGCTTCACGTAGAGGCTGGGCCCGTAAACCGAGGGCGTAGGGTTTATGACCAGGTCTCCGTTGCTCCGATGCCAAAAACTTTTGATCCGTAAGGAGTTACGCGGTGCACAGCATACCGTTGCAAAGCTCTCTGAGAGCTCTACGATGGGGGCAGCCAGCTAGCTCGCTTTACACGTTTTTGGAGCCCAAAATAGAACGTTTTCATCAATTTCAGACTACTTTTCTTTTTTTGCTATGTTTTTCATCCCGGATCGTACGTCGTGAACTGTTAAAAGGACGACAACCTGACTCGCGGGACATCAGAAGGCCCTACAACGTGTCGATATCACGTCTTGCAAGAATGCTGCGTTGTTTAAGCGAATGGGTTGTCGTTAAGCCTATTGGGCCTTCTGAATGGGCAATCTCTCTAGCCTGGGACTGTGAACAGTTAACACATAAAGGAATTGTGCCCTCAACATGACGGGTGCGATCATACCATCACTAATGTGCTGGATCCCATCAGAACTCTGAAGTTAAGCGTGCTTAGGCAAGAGTTGTACTAGGATGGGTGACCCCCTGGGAAGTCCTCGTGTTGCACCCCCTTTTCAATTTTTTTTGCCCTGGTTAGGGTTTCCAAGATACTTTATCCACCAAATCTCTATTACTGAATCCCACGGAACAATGGGCAAGACAACTTCGCTTCACGTAGAGGTTGGGCCCAAAAACCGAGGGCGTAGGGTTTGTGACCAGGTCTCCGTCGCTCCGGTGCCCATAAATTTTGATCCGTAAGGAGTTACGCGGAGCACAGCATACCGTTGCAAAGCTCTCTGAGAGCTCTACAACGGGGACAGCCTGCTTGCTCGCTGTGCCCCTTATTGGAGCCCAAAATCGAACGTTTTCATCAGTTTTAGGCCACTTTTCTTCTTTTGCTCTATTTTTCCGTCCCGGATCGTATGTCGTGAACTGTTAAAAGGACGACAGCCTGACTCGCGGGACATCATAAGGCCCTACAACGTGTTGATATCACGTCTTGCAAGAATGTTGCGTTCTTGAAGCGGATGGGTTGTCGTTAACCCCATTGGGCCTTTTGAATGGGCCATCTCGCTAGGCTGGGACTTTGAACAGTTAACACATATAGGAATTGTTCTCTCAACATGACGGGTGCGATCATACCAGCACAAATGCACCGGATCCCATCAGAACTCCGAAGTTAAGCGTGCTTGGGCGAGAGTAGCACTAGGACGGGTGACCTGCTGGGAAGTCCTCGTGTTGCACCCCCTTTTCAATTTTTTTTGCCCTTGTTAGGATTGCCAAGATACTTTAACCACCAAATCACTATTACTGAATCCCACGGAACATTGGGCAAGACAACTTCGCTTCACATAGAGGCTGGGCCCGTAAATCGAGGGCGTATGGTTTGTGACCAGGTCTCCGTCGCTCCGGTGCCCATAACTTTTGATCCGTAAGGAGTTACGCAGGGCACAGCATACCATTGCAAAGCTCTTTGAGAATTCTATGACGAGGGCTGCCAGCATGCTCACTCTGCCCATTTTTGGAGCCCAAAATCGAACGTTTTTATCAGTTTTAGGCCACTTTTCTTCTTTTGCTCTGTTTTTTCGTCCCGAATTGTATGTCGTGAACTGTTAAAAGGACGACAACTTGACCCGCAGGACATTAGAGGGCCCTACAACGTGTCGATATCGCGTCTTGCAAGAATGCTGCGTTGTTGAAGCGGATGGGTTGTTGTTAAGCCCATTGGCCCTTTTGAATGGGTCATCTCTCTAGGTTGGCACTGTGAACAGTTAACACATAAAGGAATTGTGCCCTCAACATGACGGGTGCGATCATACCACCACTAAGGCACCAGATCCCATCAGAACTCCGAAGTTAAGCGTGCTTGAAAAAGAGTAGTACTAGGATAGGTGACCCCCTGGGAAATCCTCGTGTTGTACCCCATTTTCAATTTTTTTTGCCCTGGTTAGGGTTGCCAAGATACTTTATCCACCAAATCTCTATTACTGAATCCCACGAAACATTGGGCAAGACAACTTCGCTTCACGTAGTGGCTGGGCCCGCAAACCGAGGGCGTAGGGTTTATGGCCAGGTCTCCGTTGCTCCGGTTCCCATAACTTTTGATCCGTAAGGAGTTACGCGGTGCACAGCATACCGTTGCAAAGCTCTCTGAGAGCTCTACGATGGGGGCAGCAAGCTAGCTCACTTTGCTTGTTTTTAGAGCCCAAAATCGAACGTTTTCATCAGTTTCAGGCTACTTTTCTGCTTTTGCTCTATTTTTCCATCCTGGATCGTACGTCGTGAGCTATTAAAAGGACGACAACCTAACTCGCGGGACATCAGAGGGCCCTACAACGTGTCGATATCACGTCTTGCAAGAATGCTGCGTTGTTTAAGCGGATGGGTTGTCGTTAAGCCCATTGGGCCTTCTGAATGGGCAATCTCTCTAGCCTGGGACTGTTAACAGTTAACACATAAAGGAATTGTGCCCTCAACATGACCGGTGCGATCATACCAGCACTAATGCGCTGGATCCCATCAGAACTCCGAAGTTAAGCGCGCTTGGGCGAGAGTTGTACTAGGATGGGTGACCCCTTGGGAAGTTCTCGTGTTGCACCCCCTTTTCAATTCTTTTTGCCCTGGTTAGGGTTGCCAAGATACTTTATCCACCAAATCTCTATTACTGAATCCCACGGAACAATGGGCATGACAACTTCGCATCACGTAGAGGTTGGGCCCGAAAACCGAGGGCGTAGGGTTTGTGACCCGGTCTCCGTCGCTCCATTGCCCATAACTTTTGATCCTTAAAGAGTTACACGGAGCACATCATACCGTTGCAAAGCTCTTTGAGAGCTCTACAACGGGGGCAGCCAGCTTGCTCGCTGTGCCCCTTTTTGGAACCCAAAATCGAACGTTTTCATCAGTTTTAGGCCACTTTTCCTCTTTTGCTCTATTTTTCCGTCCCGGATCGTACGTCGTGAACTGTTAAAAGGATGACAACCTGACTCGTGGGACATCATAAGGCCCTACAACGTGTTGATATCACGTCTTGCAAAAATGTTGCGTTGTTGAAGTGGATGGGTTGTCGTTAAGCCCATTGGGCCTTTTGAATGGGCCATCTCTCTAGGCTGGGACTTTGAACAGTTAACACATATAGGAATTGCTCCCTCAACATTACGGGTGCGATCATACCAGCACTAACGCACCGGATCCCATCAGAACTCCGAAGTTAAGCGTGCTTGGGCGGGAGTAGTACTAGGATAGGTGACCCCCTAGGAAGTCCTCGCGTTACACCCCCTTTTTAATTTTTTTTGCCCTGGTTAGGGTTGCCAATATACTTTATCCACCAAATCTCTATTACTGAATCCCACGGAACATTGGGCAAGACAACTTAGCTTCACGTAGAGGCTGGGCCCGCAAACCAAGGGCGTAGGGTTTGTGACCAGGTCTCCGTCACTCCGGTGCCCATAACTTTTGATCCGTAAGGAGTTACGTAGTGCACAGCATACCGTGGCAAAGCTCTGTCAGAGCTCTATAATGGGGGCAGCCAGCTTGCACGCTGTGCCCATTTTTGGAGCCCAAATTTGAACGTTTTCATCAGTTTCAGGCCAATTTTCTTCTTTTGCTCTATTTTTTCATCCCGGATCGTACGTCCTGAACTGTTAAATGGACGACAACCTGACTTGCGGGACATCAGAGGGCCCTACAACATGTTGATATCACGTCTAGGGAGGATGTAGCGTTGTTGAAGCGGATGGGTTGTCGTTAAGCCCATTGGGCCTTTTGAATGGGCCATCTTACTAGGCTGAGACTGTGAACCATTAACACATATAGGAATTGTGCCCTCAATATGACAGGTGCGATCATACCAGCACTAATGCACTGGATCCCATCAGAAATCCGAAGTTAAGCGTGCTTGGGCGAGAGTTGTACTAGGATGGGTGACGCCCTGGGAAGTCCTCGTGTTGTACCCCCTTTGCAATTTGTTTTGCCCTGGTTAGGGTTGCCAAGATACTTTGTCCACCAAATCTCTATTACTGAATACCACGGAACATTGGGCAAGAAAACTTCGTTTCACGTAGAGGTTGGGCCCGCAAACCGAGGACGTAGGGTTTGTGATCAGGTCTCCGTCGTTCCAGTGCCCATAACTTTGGATCCGTAAGGAGTTACGCGGTGCACAACATACCATTGCAAAGATCTCTGAGAGCTCTACGACGGGGGCAGCAAGCTTGCTTGCTGTGCCCATTTTTGGAGCCTAAAATCGAGCGTTTTCATCAGTTTCAGGTCGCTTTTCTTCTTTTGCTCTGTTTTTCCATCCCGTATCGTGCGTCGTGAACTGTTAAAAGGAAGAAAACCTGACTCGCGGGACATCAGAGGGCCCTACAATGTGTTGATATCACGTCTTCCGAGGATGCTGCATTGTTGAAGCGGATGGGTTATCGTTAAGCCCATTGGGCCTTTTGAATGGGCCATCTCTCTAGGTTGGGAATGGGAACCGTTAACACATATAGGAATTGTGCCATCAACATGAAGGGTGCGATCATACCAGCACTAATGCACCGGATCCCATCAGAACTCTGAAGTTAAGCATGCTTGGGCGAGAGTAGTACTAGGATGGGTGACCCTCTGGGAAGTCCTCGTGTTGCACCACCTTTTCAATTTTTTTCGCCCTAGTTAGGGTTGCCAAGATACTTTATCCACCAAATCTCTATTACTGAATCCCACAAAACATTGGGCAAGACAACTTCGTTTCACGTAGAGGCTGGGCCCGCAAATGGAGGGCGTAGGGTTTGTGACCAGGTCTCCGTCGCTCCGGTGCCCATAACTTTCTATCCGTAAGGAGTTACGCGGTGCAAAGCATACCGTTGCAAAGCTCTGTAAGAGCTCTACGACGATGGCAGCCAACTTGCTCGATGTGCCTATTTTTGGAGTGCAAAATTGAACGTTTTCATCAGTTTCAGTCCACTTTTCTTCTTTTGCTCTGTTTTTTCATCCCGGATCGTACGTCGTGAACTGTTAAAAGGACGACATCCTGACTCGCGGGACATCAGAGGGCCCTACAACGTGTCGATATCACGTCTTGCAAGAATGCTGCATTGTTGAGGCGGATGGGTTGTTGTTAAGCCCATTGGGCCTTCTGAATGGGCCATCTCTCTAGGCTGGGACTGTGAACAGTTAACACATAAAGGAATTGTGCCCTTAACATGACGGGTGCGATCATACCAGCACTAATGCACCGGATCCCATCAGAACTCCGAAGTTAAGCGTGCTTGGGCGAGAGTAGTACTAGGATGGGTGACCCCTTGGGAAGTCCTCGTGTTGTACCCCCTTTTCAATTTTTTTTGCCCTGGTTAGGGTTGCCAAGATACTTTATCAACCAAATCTCTATTACTGAATCCCACAGAACATTGGGCAAGACAACTTCGTTTCACGTAGAGGCTGGGCCCGCAAACCGAGGGCGTATGGTTTGTGACCAGGTCTCTGTCGCTTCGGTGCCCATAACTTTTGATCCGTAAGGATTTACGCGGCGCACGGCATACCGTTGCAAAGCTCTCTAAGAGCTCTACGATGGGGGCAGCCAGCTTGTCCGCTATGCCTGTATTTGGAGCCCAAAATCGAACGTTTTCATCTCTTTCATGCCATTTTTCTTCTTTTGCTCTGTTTTTCAGTCCCCGATCGTACATCGTGAACTATTAAAAGGACGACAACCTGACACGCGGGACATCAGAGGGCCTTACAATGTGTTGATATCACGTCTGGCGAAGATGCTGCGTTGTTGAAGCGGATGGGTTGTCGTTATGCCCATTGGGCCTTTTGAATGGGCCATCTCTCTAGGCTGGGACTGTGAACCGCTAAAACATATAGGAATTGTGCCCTCAACATGACGGGTGCGATCATACCAGCACTAATGCACCGGATCCCAACAGAACTCCGAAGTTAAGCGTGCTTGGGCGAGGGTAGTACTAGGATGGGTGACCCCCTGGGAAGTCATCGTGTTGCACCGCCTTTTCAATTTTTTTTCCCTGGTTAGGGTTGCCAAGATACTTTATCCACCAAAACTCTATTACTGAATCACACGAAACATTGGGCAAGACAACTTCGCTTCACGTAGAGGCTGGGCCCCATAAACCGAGGGCATAGGGTCTGTGACCAGGTCTCCGTCGCTCCTGTGCCCATAACTTTTGATCCGTAAGGAGTTACGCGGCGCACAGCATACCGTTGCAAAGCTCTCTGAGAGCTCAACGATGGGGGCTACCAGCTTACTCGCTTTGCCCATTTTTGGAGCACAAAATTGAATGTTTTCATCAGTTTTTGTCCACTTTTCTTCTTTTGCTCTATTTTTTCATCCCGGATCGTACGTCGTGAACTGTTAAAACGACGACAACCTGACTCGCGGGACATCAGAGGGCCCTACAATGTGTTGATATCACGTCTTGCGAGGATGCTACGTTGTTGAAGCAGATGGATTGTCGTTAAGCCCATTGGGCCTTTTGAATGGGCCATCCATCTAGGCTGGGACTGTGAACCGTTAACACATATAGGAATTATGCCCTCAACTTGACGGGTGCGATCATGCCAGCACTAATGCACCAGATCCAATTAGAACTCCGAAGTTAAGCGTTTTTGGGCGAGAGTAGTACTAAGATGGGTGACCCCCTGGGAAGACCTTGTGTTGCACCACATTTTCAATTTTTTTTGCCCTCGTTGGGGTTGCCAAGATACTTTATCCACCAAATCTCTATTACTGAATCCCACGGAACAGTGGGCACAAAAACTTCGTTTCACATAAAGGCTGGGCCCGCAAACCGAGGGCGTTGGGTTTGTGACCAGGTCTCCGTTGGTCCGGTGCCCATAACTTTTGATCCGTAAGGAGTTATGCAACACACAACATACCGTTGCAAAGCTCTCTGAGAGCTCTACGACGAGGGCAGCAAGCAAGCTTGCTGTGCACATTTTTGGAGCCCAAAATCGAACGTTTTCATCAGTTTCAGGCCACTTTTCTTCTTTTGCTCTATTTTTCCGTCACGGATCGTAAGTCGTGAACTGTTAAAAGGACGACAACCTGACTCGCGGGACATCAGAGGGCCATACAACATGTTGATATCACATCTTGCGAGGATGCTGCATTGTTGAAGCGGATGGGTTGTCATTAAGCGCATTGGGCCATTTGAATGGGTCATCTCTCTAGGTTGGGACTGTGAACCGTTAACACATATAGGAATTGTGCCATCAACATGACGGGTGCGATCATACCAGCACTAATGCACCGGATCCTATCAGAACGGCGAAGTTAAGCGTGCTTGGGCGAGAGTAGTACTAGGATGGGTGACCCCGTGGGAAGTCCTCGTGTTGCACCCCCTTTTCAATTTTTTTTGTCCTGGTTAGGGATGCCAAGATACTTTATCCACCAAATCCCTATTACAGAATCCCACGGAACATTGGGCCAGAGAACTTCGCTTCACGTAGAGGCTGGGCCTGCAAACCGAGGGCGTAGGGTTTGCGACCAAGTCTCCGTCACTCCGGTGCCAATAACTTTTGATCCGTAAGGAGTTACGCGGCGCACAGCAACCGTTGCAAAGCCCTCTTAGAGCTCTACGACGGGGGCAGCCAGCTTGCTTGCTATGCCCATTTTCGGAGCCAGAATTGAACATTATTATCAGTTTCTGGCCACTTTTATTCTTTTGCTCGGTTTTCCGTCCCGGATCGTACGTCGTGAACTGTAAAAAGGACAACAACCTGACTCGCGGGACATCAGAGGGCCCTATAACGTGTCGATATCATGTCTTGCGAGGATGCTGCGTTGTTGAAGCGGATGGGTTGTCGTTAAGCCCATTGGGCCTTTTGAATAGGCCATCTCTCTAGGCTGGGATTGTGAACCGTTAACACATATAGGAATTGTGCCCTCAACATGACGGGTGCGATCATACCAGCACTAATACACTGGATCCCATCAGAACTCCGAAGTTAAGCGTGCTTGGGCGAGAGTAGTACTAGGATGGGTGACCCCCTGGGAAGTCCTCGTGTTACACCCCATTTTCAATTTTTTTAGCCCTGGTTAGGGTTGCCAAGATACTTTATCCACCAAATCTCTATTACTGAATCCCACAGAACATTGGGCAAGAAAACTTCATGTCACGTAGAGGGTGGGCGCGCAAACTGAGGGCATAGGGTTTGTGACCAGGTCAACGTCTTTCCGGTGCCCATAACTTTTAATCCGTAAGGAGTTACGCGGCGCACAACATACCGTTGCCAAGCTCTCTGAGAGTTCTACGACGGGAGCAGCCAGCTTGCTTGCTGTACCCATTTTTGGAGCCCAAAATCGAACGTTTTCATCCGTTTCAGTCCACTTTTCTTCTTTTGCTATGTTTTTCCGTCTCGGATCGTACGTCGTGAACTGTTAAAAGGACGACAACCTGACTCGCGGGACATCAGAGGGCCCTATAACGTGTTGATATCTCGTCTTGCGAGGATGCTGCATTGTTGAAGCGGATGGGTTGTCGTTAAGCGCATTGGACCTTTTGAATGGGCCATCTCTCTAGGCTGGGACTTTGAACCGTTAACACATATAGGAATTGTGCCTTTAACATGACCGGTGCAATCATACAAGGACTAATGCACCGGATCCCATCAGAACTCCGAAGTTAAGCGTGTTTGGGCGAGAGTAGTACTAGGATGGGTGACCCCCTGGGAAGTCCTCGTGTTGCACCACCTTTTCAATTTTTTTTGCCCTGGTTAGGGATGCCAAGATACTTTATCCACCAAATCTCTATTACTGAATCCCACGGAATATTGGGCCAGAGAACATCGCTTCACGTAGAGGTTGGGCCCGCAAACCGAGGGCGTAGGGTTTGCGACCAAGTCTCCGTCACTCCGGTGCCTATAACTTTTGATCCGTAAGGAGTTACGCGGCGCACAGCAACCGTTGCAAAGCCCTCTTAGATCTCTACGACGGGGGCAACCAGCTTGCTCGCTGTGCCCATTTTCGGAGCCAGAATTGAACGTTTTTATCAGTTTCTGGCCACTTTTCTTCTTTTGCTCGGTTTTTCATCCCGGATCGTACGTCGTGAACTGTAAAAAGGTCAACAACCTGACTCGTGGGACATCAGAGGGCCCTATAACGTGTCGATATCATGTCTTGCGAGGATGCTGCGTTGTTGAAGCGGATGGGTTATCGTTAAGCCCATTGGGCCTTTTGAATGGGCCATCTCTCTATGCTGGGATTGTGAACCGTTAACACATATAGGAATTGTGCCCTCAACATGACGGGTGCGATCATACCAGCATTAATACACTGGATCCCATCAGAACTCCGAAGTTAAGCGTGCTTGGGCGAGAGTAGTACTGGGATGGGTGACCCCCTGGGAAGTCCTCGTGTTGCACCCCCTTTTCAATTTTTTTTGCCCTGGTTAGGGTTGCCAAGATACTTTATCCACCAAATCTCTATTACTGAATCCCACAGAACATTGGGCAAGAAAACTTCATGTCACGTAGAGGGTGGGCGCGCAAACTGAGGGCGTAGGGTTTGTGACCAGGTCAACGTCTTTCCGGTGCCCATAACTTTTAATCCGTAAGGAGTTACGCGGCGCACAACATACCGTTGCCAAGCTCTCTGAGAGTTCTACGACGGGAGCAGCCAGCTTGCTTGCTGTACCCATTTTTGGAGCCCAAAATCGAACGTTTTCATCCGTTTCAGTCCACTTTTCTTCTTTTGCTATGTTTTTCCGTCTCGGATCGTACGTCGTGAACTGTTAAAAGGACGACAACCTGACTCGCGGGACATCAGAGGGCCCTACAACGTGTTGATATCACGTCTTGCGAGGATGCTGCATTGTTGAAGCGGATGGGTTGTCATTAAGCGCATTGGACCTTTTGAATGCGCCATCTCTCTAGGCTGGGACTGTGAACCGTTAACACATATAAGAATTGTGCCTTTAACATGACGGGTGCAATCATACAAGGACTAATGCACCGGATCCCATCAGAACTCCGAAGTTAAGCGTGTTTGGGCGAGAGTAGTACTAGGATGGGTGACCCCCTGGGAAGTCCTCGTGTTGCACCCCCTTTTCAATTTTTTTTGCCCTGGTTAGGGATGCCAAGATACTTTATCCACCAAATCCCTATTACAGAATCCCACGGAACATTGCGCCAGAGAACTTCGCTTCACGTAGAGGCTGGGCCCGCAAACCGAGGGCGTAGGGTTTGCGACCAAGTCTCCGTCACTCCGGTGCCTATAACTTTTGATCCGTAAGGAGTTACGCGGCGCACAGCAACCGTTGCAAAGCCCTCTTAGAGCTCTACGATGGGGGCAGCCAACTTGCTCGCTGTGCCCGTTTTTGGAGTTCAAAATCGAACGTTTTCATTAGTTTCAGGCCACTTTTCTTCTTTTGCTCTATTTTTTCATCCTGGATCGTACGTCATGAACTGTTAAAACGACGACAACTTGACTCGTGGGACATCAGAGGGCCCTACAACGTGTTGATATCACGTCTTGCGAGGATGCTACGTTGTTGAAGCGGATGGGTTGTCGTTAAGCCCATTGGGCATTTTGAATGGGCCATTTCTCTATGCTGGGATTGTGAACCGTTAACATATATAGGAATTGTGCCCTCAACGTGAGGGGTGCGATCATACCAGCACTAATTAACCGGATCCCATCAGAACTCCGAAGTTAAGCGTGCTTGGGCGATAGTAGTACTTGGCTGGGTGACCCCTTGTGAAGTCCTCGTGTTGCACCCCCTTTTCAAATTTTTTTGCCCTGGTCAAAGTTGCCAAGATACTTTATCCACCAAATCTCTATTACTGAATCCCACGGAACATTGGGAGTTACGTGGCGCACAGCATACCGTTGCAAAGCTGGGCCAGCAAACAGAAGGCGTAGGGGTTGTGACCAGGTCTCCGTCGCTCCGGTGCCGATAACTTTTGATCCGTAAGGAGTTACGCGGCGCACAGCATACCGTTGCAAAGCTCTCTGAGAGCTCTACGATGAGGTCAGCTAGCATGCTTGCCGTGCCCCTTTTTGGACCCCAAAATGAAACGTTTTCATCAGTTTCAGGCCACTTTTCTTCTTTTGTCCTATTTTTTCGTCCCGGATCGTAGGTCGTGAGCTGTTAAAAGGACGACAACCTAACTCGCGGGACATCAGAGGGCCCTACCACGCGTCGATATCACATCTTGCAAGCATGCTGCGTTGTTGAAGCGGATGGGTTGTAGTTAAGCCCATTGGGCCTTTTCAATGGGTCATCTCTCTAGGTTGGGACTCTGAACAGTTAACACATAAAAGAATTGTGCCCGCAACATGACAGGTGCGATCATACCAGCACTAATGCAACGGATCCCATCAAAACTCCGAAGTTAAGCGTGCTTGGGCGAGAGTAGTCCTAGGATGGGTGACCCATTGGGAAGTCCTCGTGTTGCACCCCCTTTTCAATTTTTTTTACCCTGGTTAGGGTTGCCAAGATACTTTATCCACCAAATCTCTATTAATGAATCCCACGGAACATTGGGCAAGACAACTTCGCTTCACGTAGAGGCCGGGCCCGCAAACCGAGGACATAGTGTTTGTGACCAGGTCTCCGTCGCTCCGGTGCCCATAACTTTTGATCCATAAAGAGTTACACGGTGCGCAACAAACTGCTACAAAGCTCTCTGAGAGCTCTACGACGGGGGCAGACAGCTTGCTCGTTGTGCCCATTTTTGGAGCCCAAAATCGAATGTTTTCATCGATTTCAGGCCACTTTTCTTCTTTTGCTCTTTTTTTCCGTCCCGGATCGTACGTCGTGAACTGTTAAAAGGACGACAACCGGACTCGCGAGACATCAGAGGGCCCTACAACGTGTCGATATCACATCATGCAATGATGCTGTGTTGTTGAAGAGGATGGGTTGTCGTTAAGCCCATTGGGCCTTTTGAATGGGCCATCTCTCTAGGCTGGGACTGTGAACAGTTAACACATAAAGGAATTCTGCCCTCAACGTGACGGGTGCTATCATACCAGCACTAATGCACCGGATCATATCAGAACTTCGAAGTTAAGAGTGTTTAGGCGAGAGTAGTACTAGGATGGGTGACCCCTTGGGAAGTCCTCGTATTGCACCCCCTTTTCAATTTTTTTTGCCTTGGTTAGGGTCGCCAAGCTACTTTATCCACAAAATCTCTATTACTGAATCCCACGGAACATTTGGCAAGACAACTTCGCTTCACGTAGAGGCTGGCCCCGCAAACCGAGGGCGTAGGGTTTGTGACCAGGTCTCCGTCGCTCCGGTGCCCATAACTTTTGATCCGTAAGGAGTTACGCGGCGCACATCATACCGTTGTAAAGCTCTTTGAGAGCTCTACGACGGGGGCAACCAGCTTGCTCGCTGAGCCCATTTTTCAAGCCCAAAATTGAACGTTTTCATCAGTTTCAGGCCACTTTTCTTCTTTCGCTCTATTTTTTCATCCCGGATCGTACGTCGTGAACTGTTAAAAGGACGACAACCTGAATCGCGGGAAATCAGAGGGCCCTACAATGTGTCGATATCACGTCTTGCGAGGATGCTGCGTTGTTGAATCTGATGGGTTGTCGTTAAGCCCATTGGGCCTTTTGAATAGGCCATCTCTCTAGGCTGGGACTGTGATTCGTTAACACATATAGGAATTGTGCCCTCAACATGAAGGGTGCGATCATACCAGCACTAATGCACCGGATCCCAACAGAACTCCAAAGTTAAGCTTGTTTGGGCGAGAGTAGTACTAGGATGGGTGACCCCCTGGGAAGTCCTCGTGTAGCACCCACTTTTCAATTTTTTTTTGCCCTGGTTAGGGTTGCCAAGATACATTATCCACCAAATCTCTATTACTGAATCCCACGGAGCATTGGGCAAGACAACTTCGTTTTACGTAGAGGCTGGGCCCGTAAACCGAGGGCGTAGGGTTTGTGACCAGGTCTCTATCGCTTCGGTGCCGATAACTTTTGATCCGTAAGGAGTTACGCGGTGCACAACATACCGTTGCAAAGCTCTCTGAGAGCTCTACGACGGGGGTAGCCAGCATGCTCGCTTTGTCCATTTTTGGAGCCCAAAATTGCACGTTTTCATCAGTTTCAGGCCACTGTTCTTCTTTTGCTCTGTTCTTCCATCCCGTATAGTACGTCCTGCAAACATGCTGCGTAGTTGAAGCGGATGGGTTGTAGTTAAGCCCATTGGGCCTTCTGAATGGACCATCTCTCTAGGCTGGGATTGTGAACAGTTAACACATAAAGGAATTGTGCCCTCAACATGACGGGTGCGATCATACCAGCACTAATGCACCGGATCCCATCAGAACTCCGAAGTTAAGCGTGCTTGGGCGAGAGTAGTACTAGGATGGGTGACCCCTTGGGAAGTCCATGTGTTGCACCCAATTTTCATTTTTTTTGCCCTGGTTAGGGTTGCCAAGATACTTTATCCACCAAATCTCTATTACTGAATCCCACGGAACATTGGGCAAGACAACTTCGTTTCACGTAGAGGCCGGGCCCGCAAACCGAGGGCGTAGTGTTTGCGACCAGGTCTCCGTCGCACCGGTGCCCATAACTCTTGATCCGTAAAGAGTTACACGGTGCGCAACAAACTGCTGCAAAGCTCTTTGAGAGCTCTACGACGGGGGCAGACAGCTTGCCCGTTGTGCCCATTTTTGGAGCCCAAAATGGAACGTTTTCATCGATTTTAGGCCACTTTTCTTCTTTTGCTCTTTTTTTTCCGTCCCGGATCGTACGTCGTGAACTGTTAAAAGGACGACAACCGGACTCGCGGACATCAGAGGGCCCAACAACGTGTCGATATCACGTCATGCAAGGATGCTATGTTGTTGAAGAGGATGGGTTGTCATTAAGCCCATTGGGCCTTTTGAATGGGCCATCTCTCTAGGCTGGGACTGTGAACAGTTAACACATAAAGGAATTTTGCCCTCCACGTGACGGGTGCGATCATACCAGCATTAATGCACCGGATCATATCAGAACTTCGAAGTTAGGCGCGTTTAGGCGAGAGTAGTACTAGGATGGGTGACCCCCTGGGAAGTCCTCGTGTTGCACCCCCTTTTCAATTTTTTTTGCCTTGGTTAGGGTCGCCAAGCTACTTTATCCACCAAATCTCTATTACTGAATCCCATTGAACATTTGGCAAGACAACTTCGCTTCACGTAAAGGCTGGCCCCGCAAACCGAGGGCGTAGGGTTTGTGACCAGGTCTCCGTCGCTCTGGTGCCCATAACTTTTGATCCGTAAGGAGTTACGCGGCGCACAGCATACCGTTGCAAAGCTCTTTGAGAGCTCTACGACAAGGGCAACCAGCTTGCTCGCAGTGCCCATTTTTCAAGCCCAAAATTGAACGTTTTCATCAGTTTCAGGCCACTTTTCTTCTTTCGCTCTGTTTTTCCGTCCCGGATCGTACGTCGTGAACTGTTAAAAGGACGACAACCTGACTCGCGGGAAATCAGAGGGCCCTACAACGTTTCGATATCACGTCTTGCGAGGATGCTATGTTGTTGAAGCTGATGGGTTGTCGTTAAGCCCATTGGGCCTTTTGAATAGGCCATCTCTCTAGGCTGGGACTGTGATCCGTTAACTCATATAGGAATTGTGCCCTCAACATGAACGGTGCGATCATACCAGCACTAATGCACCGGATCCCAACAGAACTCCGATGTTAAGCTTGTTTGGGCGAGGGTAGTACTAGGAGGGGTGACCCCCTAGGAAGTCCTCATGTTGCACCCACTTTTCAATTTTTTTTGCCCTGGTTAGGGTTGCCAAGATACATTATCCACCAAATCTCTATTACTGAATCCCACGGAACATTGGGCAAGACAACTTCGTTTCACGTAGAGGCTGGGCCCGCAAACTGAGGGCGTAGGGTTTGTGACCGGGTCTTTGTCGCTTCGGTGCCGATAACTTTTGATTCGTAAGGAGTTACGCGGCGCACAACATACCGTTGCAAAGCTCTCTGAGAGCTCTACGACGGGGGCAGCCAGCATGCTCGCTGTGTCCATTTTTGGAGCCCAAAATTGCACGTTTTCATCAATTTCAGGCCACTTTTCTTCTTTTGCTCTGTTCTTCCGTCCCGGATCGTACGTCTTGCAAGCATGCTGCGTTGTTGAAGCGGATGGTTTGTCGTTAAGCCCATTGGGCCTTCTGAATGGGCCATCTCTCTAGGCTGGGATTGTGACCAGTTAACACATAAAGGAATTGTGCCCTCAACATGACGGGTGCGATCATACCAGCACTAATGCACCGGATCCCATCAGAACTCCGAAGTTAAGCGTGCTTGGGCGAGAGTAGTACAAGGATGGGTAACCCCTTGGGAAGTCCTCGTGTTGCACCCCCTTTTCAATTTTTTTTGCCCTGGTTAGGGTTGCCAAGATACTTTATCAACCAAATCTCTATTACTGAATCCCACGGAACATTGGGCAAGACAACTTCGCTTCACGTAGAGGCCGGACCCGCAAACAGAGGGTGTAGTATTTGTGACCAGGTCTCCGTCGCTCCGGTGCCCATAACTTTTGATCCATAAAGAGTTACACGGTGCGCAACAAACTGCTGCAAAGCTCTCTGAGAGCTCTACGACAGGGGGTAGACAGCTTGCTCGTTGTGCCCATTTTTGGAGCCCAAAATCGAACGTTTTCATCGATTTCAGGCCACTTTTCTTCTTTTACTCTTTTTTTCGGTCCCAGATCGTACGTCGTGAACTGTTAACAGGACGACAACCGGACTCGCGGGACATCAAAGGGCCCTACAACGTGTCGATATCACGTCATGCAAGGATACTGCGTTGTTGAAGAGGATGGGTTGTCGTTAAGCCCATTGGGCCTTTTGAATGGGCCATCTCTCTAGGCTGGGACTGTGAACAGTTAACACATAAAGGAATTGTGCCCTCAACGTGACGGGTGCGATCATACCAGCACTAATGCACCGGATCGTATCAGAACTTCGAAGTTAAGCGTGTTTAGGCGAGAGTAGTACTAGGATGGGTGACCCCCTGGGAAGTCCTCGTGTTGCACCCCCTTTTCAATTTTTTTTGCCTTGGTTAGGGTCGCCAAGCTACTTTATCCACCAAATCTCTATTACTGAATCCCACGGAAAATTTGGCAAGACAACTTCGCTTCACGTAGAGGCTGGCCCGGCAAACCGAGGGCGTAGGGTTCGTGACCAGGTCTCTATCGCTCCGGTTCCCATAACTTTTGATCCGTAAGGAGTTACGCGGCGCACAGCATACCGTTGCAAAGCTCATGGAGAGCTCTACGACGGGTGCAACCAGCTTGCTCGCTGTGCCCATTTTTCAAGCCCAAAATTGAACGTTTTCATCAGTTTCAGGCCACTTTTCTTCTTTCGCTCTATTTTTCCATCCCGGATCGTACGTCGTGAACTGTTAAAAGGACGACAACCTGACTCGCGGAAAATCAGAGGGCCCTACAACGTGTCGATATCACATCTTGCGAGGATGCTGCGTTGTTGAAGTGGATGGGTTGTCGTTAAGCCCATTGGGCCTTTTGAATAGGCCATCTCTCTAGGCTGGGACTGTGATCCGTTAACACATATAGGAATTGTGCCCTCAACATGAAGGGTGCGATAATACCAGCACTAATGCACCGGATCCCAACAGAACTCCGAAGTTAAGCTTGTTTGGGCGAGAGTAGTACTAGGCGGGGTGACCCCCTGGGAAGTCCTCGTGTTGCACCCACTTTTCAATTTTTTTGCCCTGGTTAGGGTTGCCAAGATACAGTATCCACCAAATCTCTATTACTGAATCCCACGGAACATTGGGCAAGACAACTTCGTTTCACGTAGAGGCTGGGCCCGCAAACTGAGGGCGTAAGGTTTGTGACCAGGTCTCTGTCGCTTCGGTGCCGATAACTTTTGATTCGTAAGGAGTTACGCGGCGCACAACATACCGTTGCAAAGCTCTCTGAGAGCTCTACGACGGGGGCATCCAGCATGCTCGCTGTGTCCATTTTTGGAGCCCAAAATTGCACGTTGTCATCAGTTTCAGGCCACTTTTCTTCTTTTCCACTGTTCTTCCGTCACGGATCGTACGTCTTGCAAGCATGCTGCGTTGTTGAAGCGGATGGGTTGTCGTTAAGCCCATTGGGCCTTCTGAATGGGCCATCTCTCTAGGCTGGGACTGTGACCAGTTAACACATAAAGGAATTGTGCCCTCAACATGACGGGTGCGATCATACCAGCACTAATGCATCAGATCCCATCAGAAGTACGAAGTTAAGCGTGCTTGGGCGATAGTAGTACTAGGATGGGTGACCCCTTGCGAAGTCCTCGTGTTGCACCCCTTTTTCAATTTTTTTTGCCCTGGTTAGGGTTGCCAAGATACTTTATCCACCAAATATCTATTACTGAATCCCACGGAACATTGGGAAGACAACTTCGCTTCACGTAGAGGCCGGGCCCGCAAACCAAGGGCGTAGTGTTTGTGACCAGGTCTCCGTTGCTCCGGTGCCCATAACTTTTGATCCGTAAAGAGTTACACGGTGCGCAACAAACTGCTGCAAAGCTCTCTGAGAGCTCTACGACGGGGGCACACAGCTTGCTCGTTGTGCCAATTTTTGGAGCCCAAAATCGAACATTTGCATCGATTTCAGTCCACTTTTCTTCTTTTGCTCTTTTTTTCCGTCCCGGATCGTACGTCGTGAACTGTTAAAAGGACGACAACCGGACTCGCGGGACATCAGAGGGCCCTACAACGTGTCGATATCACGTCATGCAAGGATGTTGCGTTGTTGAAGAGGATGGGTTGTCGTTAAGCCCGTTTGGCCTTTTGAATGGGCCATCTCTCTAGGCTGGGACTGTGAACAGTTAACACATAAAGGAATTGTGCCCTCAACGTGACGGGTGCGATCATACTAGCACTAATGCACCGGATCATATCAGAAATTCGAAGTTAAGCATGTTTAGGCGAGAGTAGTACTAGGATGGGTGACCCCCTGGGAAGTCCTCTTGTTGCACCCCCTTTTCAAATTTTTTTTCCTTGGTTAGGGTCGCCAAGTTACTTTATCCACCAAATCTCTATTACTGAATCCCACGGAACATTGGGCAAGACAACTTCGCTTCACGTAGAGGCTGGCCCCACAAACCGAGGGTGTAGGGTTTGTGACCAGGTCTCCGTCGCTCCGGTGCCCATAACTTTTGATCCGTAAAGAGTTACGCGGCGCACATCATACCGTTGCGAAGCCCTTTGAGAGCTCTACGACGGGGGCAACCAGCTTGCTCGCTTTGCCCATTTTTCAAGCCCAAAATTGAACATTTTCATCAGTTTCAGGCCACTTTTCTTCTTTTGCTCTGTTTTTCCATCCCGGATCGTACGTCGTGAACTGTTAAAAGGACGACAACCTGACTCGCGCGGAATCAGATGGTCCTACAATGTGTCGATATCACGTCTTGGGAGGATTCTGCGTTGTTGAAGCTGATGGGTTGTCGTTAAGCCCATTGGGCCTTTTGAATAGGCCATCTCTCTAGGCTGGGACTGTGATCCGTTAACACATATAGGAATTGTGCCCTCAACATGAAGGGTGCGATCATACCAGCACTAGTGCACCGGATCCCAACAGAACTCCGAAGTTAAGCTTGTTTGGGCGAGAGTAGTACTAGGAGGGGTGATCCCCTGGGAAGTCCTCGTGTTGCACCCACTTTTCAATTTTTTTTGCCCTGGTTAGTGTTGCCAAGATACATTATCCACCAAATCTCTATTACTGAATCCCACGGAACATTGGGCAAGACAACTTCGTTTCACGTAGAGGCTGGGCCCGCAAACTGAGGGCGTAAGGTTTTTGACCTGGTCTCTGTCGCTTCGGTGCCGATAACTTTTGATCCGTAAGGAGTTACGCGGCGCACAACATACCGTTGCAAAGCAATCTGAGAGCTCTACGACGGGGGCAGCCAGCATGCTTGCTGTGTCCATTTTTGGAGCCCAAAATTGCACGTTTTCATCAGTTTCAGGCCACTTTTCTTCTTTTGCTCTGTTCTTCCGTCCCGGATCGTACGTCTTGCAAGCATGCTGCGTTGTTGAAGCGGATGGGTTGTCGTTAAGCCCATTGGGCCTTCTGAATGGGCCATCTCTCTAGGCTGGGACTGTGACCAGTTAACACATAAAGGAATTGTGCCCTCAACATGACGGGTGCGATCATACCAGCACTAATGCACCGGATCCTATCAGAACTCCGAAGTCAAGCGTGCTTGGGCGAGAGTAGTACTAGGATGGGTGACCCCTTGGGAAGTCCTCGTGTTGCACCCCCTTTTCAATTTTTTTTGCCCTGGTTAGGGTTGCCAAGATACTTTATCCACCAAGTCTCTATTACTGAATCCCACGGAACATTAGGCTAGACAACTTCGCTTCACGTAGAGGTTGGCCCCACAAACCGAGGGCCTAGGGTTTGTGACCAGGTCTCCGTCGCTCCAGTTCCCATAACTTTTGATCCGTAAGGAGTTACGTGGCGCACAACATACCGTTGCAAAGCTCTTTGAGAGCTCTACGACGGGGGCAACCAGCTTGCTCGCTATGCCCATTTTTCAAGCCCAAAATTGAACGTTTTCATCAGTTGCAGGCCAATTTTCTTCTTTTGCTCTGTTTTTCCATCCCGGATCGTACGTCGTGAACTGTTAAAAGGATGACAACGTGTCGATATAACGTCTTGCGAGGATGCTGCGTTGTTGAAGCTGATGGGTTGTCGTTAAGCCCATTGGGCCTTTTGAATAGGCCATCTCTCTAGGCTGGGACTGTGATCCGTTAACACATAAAAGAATTGTGCCCTCAACATGACGGGTGCGATCATACCAGCACTAATGCACCGGATCCCATCAAAACTCCGAAGTTAAGCGTGCTTGGGCGAGAGTAGTACGAGGATGGGTGACCCCTTGGGAAGTCATCGTGTTGCACCCCCTTTTCAATTTTTTTTGCCCTGGTTAGGGTTGCCAAGATACTTTATCCACCAAGTCTCTATTACTGAATCCCACGGATCATTGGGCAGGACAACTTCGCTTCACGTAGAGGCTAGGCCCGCAAACCAAGGGCGTAGTGTTTGTGACCAGGTCTCCGTCGCTCCGGTGCCCATAACTTTTGATCCGTAAAGAGTTACAAGGTGCATAACAAACCGTTGGAAAGCTCTCTGAGAGCTCTACGACGGGGGCAGACAGCTTGCTCGCTATGCCCATTTTTGGAGCCCAAAATTGAATGTTTTCATCGATTTCAGGCCACTTTTCTTCTTTTGCTCTTTTTTTCCGTCCCGGATCGTACGTCGTGAATTGTTAAAAGGACGACAACCGGACTCGCGGGACATCAGAGGGCCCTACAACGTGTCGATATCACGTCTTGCAAGGATGCTGCGTTGTTGAAGATGATGGGTTGTCGTTAAGCCCATTGGGCCTTTTGAATGGGCCATCTCTCTAGGCTGAGACTGTGAACAGTTAACACATAAAGAAATTGTGCCCTTAACGAGACGGGTGCGATCATACCAGCACTAATGCACCGGATCAGATCAGAACTCCGAAGTTAAGCATGTTTAGGCGAGAGTAGTACTAGGATGGGTGACCCCCTAGGAAATCCTCGTGTTGCACCCCCTTTTCAATTTATTTTGCCTTGGTTAGGGTCGCCAAGCTACTTTATCCAGCAAATCTCTATTACTGAATCCCACGGAACGTTGGGCAAGACAACTTCACTTCACGTAGAGGCTGGCCCAGCATACCAAGGGCGTAGGGTTTGTGACCAGGTCTCCGTCGCTCCGGTGCCCATAACTTTTGATCCGTAAAGAGTTACGCGGCGCACAGCATACCGTTGTAAAGCTATCTGAGAGCTCTACGATGGGGGCAGCCAGCTTGCTCGTTGTGCCCATTTTTGGAGCCCAAAATCGAACGTTTTCATCAGTTTCAGTGCACTTTTTTACATTTGCTCTATTTTTCCGTCTCGGATCGTACGTCGTGAACTGTAAAAAGGACGACAACCTGATTCGCGGGACATCAGAGGGCCCTACAATGTATCGATATCACGTCTTGCCAGGATGCTACGTTGTTGAAGCGGATAGGTTGTCTTTATGCCCATTGGGCCTTTTGAATGAGCCATCTCTCTAGGCTGGGACTGTGAACAGTTAACACATAAAGGAATTGTGCCCTCAACATGATGGGTGCGACCATACCAACACTAATGCACCGGATCTCATCAGAATTGCGAAGTTAAGCGTGCTTGGGCGAGAGTAGTACTAGGATGGGTGACCCCTAGGGAAGTCCTCGTGTTGCACCCCCATTTCAATTTTTTTTGCTCAGGTTAGGGTTGCCAAGGTACTTTATATACCAAATCTCTATTACTGAATCCCACGGAACATTGGGCAAGACAACTTCGCTTCACGTAGAGGCTGGGCCCGCAAACCGAGGGCGTTGGGTTTGTGACCAGGTCTCCGTCGCTCCGGTGCCCATAACTTTTGATCGGTAAGGAGTTACGCGGCACACAACATACCGTTGCAAAGCTCTTTGAGAGCTCTACGACGGGGGCAGCCAGCTTGCTCGCTGTGCCCATTTTTCAAGCCCAAAATTGAACGTTTCCATCAGTTTCAGGCCACTTTTCTTCTTTTGCTATGTTTTTCCATCCCGGATCGTACGTCGTGAACTGTTAAAAGGATGACAACCTGACTCGCGGGAAATCAGAGGGCCCTACAATGTGACGATATCACATCTTGCGAGGATGTTGCGTTGTTAAAGCGGATGGGTTGTCGTTAAGCCCATTGGGCCTTTTGAATTGGCCATCTCTCTAGGCTGGGACTGTGATCCGTTAACACATATAGGAATTGTGCCCTCAACATGAAGGGTGCGATCATACCAGCACTAATGCACCGTATCCCAACAGAACTCCGAAGTTAAGCTTGTTTGGGCGAGAGTAGTACTAGGATGGGTGACCCCCTGTGAAGTCCACGTGTTGCACCCACTTTTCAATTTTTTTTCCCTGGTTAGGGTTGCCAAGATACATTATCCACCAAATCTATATTACTCAATCCCACGGAACATTGGGCAGGAAAACTTCGTTTCACGTAGAGGCTGGGCCCGCAAACCGAGGGCGTAGGGTTTGTGACCAGGTCTCTGTCACTTCGGTGCCGATAACTTTTGATCCGTAAGGAGTTAAGTGGCGCACAACATCCCGTTGCAAAGCTCTTTGAGACCTCTACGACGGGGGCAGCCATCATGCTCGCTGTGTCCATTTTTTGAGCCCAAAATTGCACGTTTTCATCAGTTTCAGGCCACTTTTCTTCTTTTGCTTTGTTCTTCCGTCCCGGATCGTACGTCTTGCAAGCATGCTGCGTTGTTGAAGCGGATGGGTTGTCGTTAAGCCCATTGGGCCTTTTGAATGGGCCATCTCTCTAGGCTGGGACTGTGAACCGTTAACACATATAGGAATTGTGCCTTCAACGTGACGGGTGCGATCATACCAGCACTAATGCACCGGATCCCAACAGAACTCCGAAGTTAAGCGTGTTTGGGCGAGAGTAGTACTAGAATGGGTAACCCCCTAAGAAGTCCTCGTGTTGCATCCCCTTTTCAATTTTTTTGCCCTGGTTGGGGTTGTCAAGATACTTTATCCGCCAAATCTCTATTACTGCATCCTACGGAACATTGGGCAAGACAACTTCGCTTCACGTAGAGGCTGGGCCCGCAAACCAAGGGCGTAGTGTTTGTGACCAAGTCTCCGTCACTCCGGTGCCCATAACTTTTGATCAGTAAAAAGTTATACGGTGCACAACAAACCGTTGCAAAGCTCTCTGAGAGCTCTAAGATGGGGGCAGACAGCTTGCTCGCTGTGCTCATTTTTGAAGCCCAAAATCGAACGTTTTCATCGGTTTCAGGCCACTTTTCTTCTTTTGCTCTTTTTTTTCGTCCCGGATCGTATGTCGTGAACTGTTAAAAGGACTACAACCGGACTCGCGGGACATCAGAGGGCCATACAACGTGTTGATATCACGTCTTGCGAGGATGCTGCGTTGTTGAATTGGATGGGTTGTCGTTAAGCCCATTGGGCCTTTTGAATGGGCCATCTCTCTAGGCTGGGACTGTGAACCGTTAACACATATAGGAATTGTGCCTTCAACGTGATGGGTGCCATCATACCAGCACTAATGCACCGGATCCCAACAGAACTCCGAAGTTAAGCGTGTTTGGGCGAGTGTAGTACTAGGATGGGTGACCCATTGGGAAGTCCTCGTGTTGCACCCACTTTTCAATTTTTTTTGCCTTGGTTAGGGTTGCCAAGATACATTATCCACCAAATCTCTATTCCTAAATCCCACGGAACGTTGGGCAAGACAACTTCGCTTCACGTAGAGTCTAGGCCTGCAAACTGAGGGCGTAGGGTTTGTGACCAGGTCACCGTCACTTCGGTGCTGATAACTTTTGATCCTTAAGTAGTTACGCGGTGCACAACATACCGTTGCAAAGCTCTATGAGACCTCTACGACGGGGGCAGCCAGCATGCTCGCTGTGCCCATTTTTGGAGCCTAAAATCGCACGTTTTCATCAGTTTCAGGCCACTTTTCTTCTTTTGCTCTGTTTTTCCGTCCCGGATCATACGTCTTACAAGCATGCTGCGTTGTTGAAGCGGATGGGTTGTCTTTATGCCCATTGGGCCTTTTGAATGAGCCATCTCTCTAGGCTGGGACTGTGAACAGTTAACACATAAAGGAATTGTGCCCTCAACATGACGGGTGCGATCATACCAACACTAATGCACCGGATCTCATCAGAACTGCGAAGTTAAGCGTGCTTGGGCGAGAGTAGAACTAGGATGGGTGACCCCTAGGGAAGTCCTCGTCTTGCACCCCCATTTCAATTTTTTTTTCCCAGGTTAGGGTTGCCAAGGTACTTTATCTACCAAATCTCTATTACTGAATCCCACGGAACATTGGGCAAGACAACTTCGCTTCACGTAGAGGCTGGGCCAGCAAACCGAGGGCGTAGGGTTTGTGACCAGGTCTACGTCGCCCCAGTGCCCATAACTTTTGATCCGTAAGGAGTTACGCAGCGCACAGCATACCGTTGCAAAGCTCTTTGAGAGCTCTACGACGGGGGCAGCCGGCTTGCTCGCTGTGCCCATTTTTCAAGCCCAAAATTGAACGTTTCCATCAGTTTCAGGCCACTTTTATTCTTTTGCTCTGTTTTTCCATCCCGGATCGTATGTCGTGAACTGTTAAAAGGATGACAACCTGACTCGCGGGAAATCAGAGGGCCCTACAACGTGACGATATCACATCTTGCGAGGATGCTGCGTTGTTAAAGCGGATGGGTTGTCGTTAAGCCCATTGTGCCTTTTGAATAGGCCATCTCTCTAGGCTGGGACTGTGATCCGTTAACACATATAGGAATTGTGCTCTCAACATGAAGGGTGCGATCATACCAGCACTAATGCACCGGATCCCAACAGAACTCCGAAGTTAAGCTTGTTTGGGCGAGAGTAGTACTAGGATGGGTGACCCACTGGGAAGTCCACGTGTTGCACCCACTTTTCAATTTGTTTTTCCCTGGTTAGGGTTGCCAAGATACATTATCCACCAAATCTCTGTTACTGAATCCCACGCAACATTGGGCAAGACAACTTCGTTTCACGTAGAGGCTGGGCCCGCAAACCGAGGGCGTAGGGTTTGTGACCAGGTCTCTGTCACTTCGGTGCCGATAACTTTTGATCCGTAAGGAGTTACGTGGCGCACAACATCCCGTTGCAAAGCTCTCTGAGACGTCTACGACGGGGGCAGCCAGCATGCTCGCTGTGTCCATTTTTGGAGCCCAAAATTGCACGTTTTCATCAGTTTCAGGCCACTTTTCTTCTTTTGCTATGTTCTTCCGTCCCGGATCGTACGTCTTGCAAGCATGCTGCGTTGTTGAAGCGGATGGGTTGTCGTTAAGCCCATTGGGCCTTTTGAATGGGCCATCTCTCTAGGCTGGGACTGTGATCCGTTAACACATATAGGAATTGTGCCCTCAACATGACAGGTGCAATCATACCAGCACTAATGCACCGGATCCCAACAGAACTCTGAAGTTAAGCGTGTTTGGGCGAGAGTAATACTAGAATGGGTGACCCCCTCGGAAGTCCTCGTGTTGCATCCCCTTTTCAATTTTTTTGCCCTGGTTGGGGTTGTCAAGATACTTTATCCGCCAAATCTCTATTACTGAATCCTACGGAACATTGGGCAAGACAACTTCGCTTCACGTAGAGGCTGGGCCCGCAAACCGAGGGCGTAATGTTTGTGACCAAGTCTCCGTCACTCCGGTGCCCATAACTTTTGATCCGTAAAGAGTTACACGGTGCACAACAAACCGTTGCAAAGCTCTCTGAGAGCTCTAAGACGGGGGCAGACAGCTTGCTCGCTGTGCCTATTTTTGAAGCCCAAAATCGAACGTTTTCATCGGTTTCAGGCCACTTTTCTTCTTTTGCTCTTTTTTCCGTCCCGGATCGTATGTCGTGAACTGTTAAAAGGACGACAATCGGACTCGCGGGACATCAGAGGGCTATACAACGTGTTGATATCACGTCTTGCGAGGATGCTGCGTTGTTGAAGCGGATGGGTTGTCGTTAAGCCCATTGGGCCTTTTGAATGGGCCATCTCTCTAGGCTGGGACTGTGAACCGTTAACACATATAGGAATTGTGCCTTCAACGTGACGGGTGCGATCATACCAGCACTAATGCACCGGATCCCAACAGAACTCCGAAGTTAAGCGTGTTTGGGCGAGTGTAGTACTAGGATGGGTGACCCATTGGGAAGTCCTCGTGTTGCACCCCCTTTTCAATTTTTTTTGCCCTGGTTAGGGTTGCCAAGATACATTATCCACCAAATCTCTATTACTGAATCCAACGGAACGTTGGGCAAGACAACTTCACTTCACGTAGAGGCTGGGCCAGCAAACTGAGGGCGTAGGGTTTGTGACCAGGTCTCCGTCACTTCGGTGCTGATAACTTTTGATCCTTAAGAAGTTACGCGGCGCACAACATACCGTTGCAAAGCTCTCAGAGACCTCTACGACGTGGGCAGCCAGCATGCTCGCTGTGCCCATTTTTGGAGCTCAAAATCGCACGTTTTCATCAGTTTCAGGCCACTTTTCTTCTTTTGCTCTGTTTTTCCGTCCCGGATCATACGTCTTACAAGCATGCTGCGTTGTTGAAGCGGATGGGTTGTCATTAAGCCCATTGGTCTTTTGAATGGCCCATGTGTCTAGGCTGGAACTGTGAACAGTTAACACATAAAGGAATTATGCCCTCAACATGACGGGTGCGATCATACCAGCACTAATGCATCGGATCCCATCAGAACTTCGAAGTTAATCTTGCATGGGCGAGAGTAGTACTAAGATGGGTGACCCCCTCGGAAGTCCTCGTGTTGCACCCCCTTTTTAATTTTTTTTGCCCAGGTTAGGGTTGTCAAGATACATTATCCACCAAATCTCTATTACTGAATCCCATGGAAC
This sequence comes from Ehretia macrophylla, assembly GCA_037974665.1. Classification (NCBI taxonomy): domain Eukaryota; kingdom Viridiplantae; phylum Streptophyta; class Magnoliopsida; order Boraginales; family Ehretiaceae; genus Ehretia; species Ehretia macrophylla. The sequence continues at coordinate 3,554,821 of CM075780.1, forward strand.
ATTGGGCAAGACAACTTCACTTCACGTAGAGGCTGGGCCCGTAAACCGAGGGCGTAGGGTTTGTGACCACATCTCCGTTACTCGGGTGCCCATAATTTTTGATCCGTAAGGAGTTATGCGGCGCACAGCATACCGTTGTAAAGCTCTCAGAGAGCTCTACGACGGGGGCAGCCAGCTTGCTCGCTGTGCACTTTTTGGGGGCCAAAATCGATAGTTTTCATCAGTTTCAGGCCACTTTTCTTCTTTTCCTCTATTTTTTCATCCCGGATCATACGTCGTGAAATGTTAAAAGGACGACAACCTGACACGTGGGACATCAGAGGGCCCTAAAATGTGTCGATATAAGGTCTTGCGAGGATGCTGCGTTGTTGAAGCGAATGGGTTATCGTTAAGCCCATTGGGCCTTTTGAATGGGCCATCTCTCTAGGCTGGGACTCTGATCCGTTAACACATATAGGAATTGTTCCCTCAACATGATGGGTGCGATCATACCAGCACTATTGCACCGGATCATATCAGAACTCCGAAGTTAAGCGTGTTTGGGCGAGAGTAGTACTAGGATGGGTGAGCCCCTAGGAAGTATTCGTGTTGCACGCCCTTTTCAATTTTTTTAGCTCTGGTTAGGGTTGCCAAGATACTTTATCCACCAAATCTCTATTATTGAATCCCACGGAACATTGGGCAAGATAACTTCGCTTCACGTAGAGGCTAGGCCATCAAACCGAGGGCGTAGGGTTTGTGACTAGGTCTCCGTCGCTCCGGTGCCCATAACTTTTGATCCGTAAGGAGTTACGCGGCGTACAGCATACCGTTGGAAAGCTATCTGAGAGCTCTACGACGCGGGCAGCTAGCTTGCTCGTTGTGCCCATTTTTTGAGCCCAAAATCGAACCTTTTCATCAGTTTCAGTGCACTTTTCTACTTTTGCTCTGTTTTTCCATCCCGGATCGTACGTCGTGAACTGTAAAAAGGACGACAACCTGATTCGCAGTACATCAGAGGGCCCTACAACGTATCGATATCAATTCTTGAAAGCATGTTGTGTTGTTGAAGCGGATGGGTTGTCTTTATGCCCATTGGGCCTTTTGAATGGGCCATCTCTCTAGGCAGTGACTATGAACAGTTAACACATAAAGGAATTGTGCCCTCAACATGACGGGTGCGATCATACCAGCACTAATGCACCGGATCTCATCAGAACTGCGAAGGTAAGCGTGCTTGGGCGAGAGTAGTACTAGGATGGGTGACCCATAGGGAAGTCCTCGTGTTGCACCCCCATTTCAAATTTTTTTGCCCTGGTTAAGGTTGCCAAGATACTTTATCTACCAAATCTCTATTACTGAATCCCACGAAACATTGTGCAAGACAACTTCGCTTCACCTAGAGGCTGGGCCCGTAAACCCAGGGCATAGGGTTTGTGACCAGGTCTTCGTCGCTCCGGTATCCATAACTTTTGATCCGTAAGGAGTTATGCGGCGCACAGCATACTGTTGCAAAGCTCTTTGAGAGCTCTACGACGGGGGCAGCCAGCTTGCTTGCTTTGCCCATTTTTCGAGCCCAAAATCAAAAGTTTTCATCAGTTTCAGGCCACTTTTCTTCTTTTGCTCTGTTTTTTCGTCCTGTATCATACGTCGTGAACTGTTAAAAGGACGACAACCTGTCTCGCGGGACATCAGAGGGCCCTACAACGTGTCGATATCAAGTCTTGAAAGCATGCTGCGTTGTTGAAGCAGATGGGTTGTCGTTAAGCCCATTGGGCATTTTGAATGGGCCATCTCTCTAGGCTGGGATTGTGAACAGTTAACACATAAGGGAATTGTGCCCTCAACATGACGGGTGCGATCATACCAGCACTAATCCACCGGATTCCAACAGAACTCTAAAGTTAAGCTTGTTTGGGTGAGAGTAGTACTAGGATGGGTGACCCCCTGGGTAGTCCTCTTGTTGCACCCCCTTTTCAATTTTTTTTGCCCTAGTTAGGGTTTCCAAGATACATTATCCACCAAATCTCTATTACTGAATCCCCCGGAACATTGGGCAAGACAACTTCGTTTCACGTAGATGCTGGACCCGCAAACCGAGGGCGTAGGGTTTGTGACCAGGCCTCCGTTGCTTCGGTGCCTATAACTTTTGATCCGTAAGGAGTTACGCGGTGCACAACATACCGTTGCAAAGCTCTCTGAGAACTCTACGAGGGGGGCAGCCAGCATGCAATTGTGCCCATTTTTAGAGCCCAAAATTGAACGTTTTCATCAGTTTCAGGCCACTTTTCTTCTTTTGCTATGTTTTTCCGTCCCGGATCGTACGTCTTGCAAGCATGCTGTGTTGTTGAAGCGGATGGGTTGTTGTTAAGCCCATTGGGACTTTTGAATGGGCCATCTTTCTAGGCTGGAACTGTGAGTAGTAAATACATAAAGGAATTATGCCCTTAACATGACGGGTGCGATCATACCAGCACTAATGCACCGGATCCTATCAGAACTCCGAAGTTAAGCGTGTTTGGGCTAGAGTAGTACTAGGATGGGTGACCCTCTGGGAAGTCCCCGTGTCGCACCCCCTTTTCAATTTTTTTTACCCTGGTTAGGGTTGCCAAGATACTTTATCCACCAAATCTCTATTACTGAATCCAACGGAACATTGGGCAAGACAACTTCGCTTCACGTAGAGGCTGGGCCCGCAAACCGAGGGCATAGGGTTTATGACCAGGTCTCCGTCGCTCTACTGCCCATAACTTTTGAACCGTAAAGAGTTACGCAGCGCACAGTAAACCGTTGCAAAGCTATCTGAGAGCTCTACGACGGGGACAGCTAGCTTGCTCGCTGTGCCCAATTTCGGAGCACAAAATCGAACGTTTTCATTAGTTTCAGGCTATTTTCCATCTTTTGCTCTAATTTTCTGTCCCGGATCGTATGTCGTGAACTGTTAAACGGACGACAACCTGACTCGTGGGACATCGGAGGGCCCTACAATGTGTCGATATCACGTCTTGCGAGGATGCTGCGTTGTTGAAGAGGATGGGTTGTCGTTAAGCCAATTGGGCCTTTTGAATGGGCCATCTCTCTAGGCTGGGACTGTGAACCGTTAACACATATAGGAATTGTGCCCTCAACATGACGAGTGCAATCGTACCAGCACTAATGCACCGGATCCCATCAGAACTCCGAAGTTAAGCGTGTTTGGGCGAGAGTAGTACTAGGATGGGTGACCCCCTGGGAAGTCCTCGTGTTGCACCCCCTTTTCAATTTTTTTTGCCTTGGTTAGCGTTGCCAATATACTTTATCCACCAAATCTCTAATACTGAATCCCACGAAACATTGGGCAAAAATACTTCGTTTCACGTAGAGACTGGGCCAGCAAACCGAGGGCGTAGGGTTTGTGACCATGTCTCCGTCGCTCCGGTGCAGATTACTTTTGATCCGTAAGGAGTTACGCGGCGCACAGCATACCGTTGCAAAGCTCTCTGAGAGCTCTACGATGGGGGTAGCCAGCATGCTCGCTGTGCCCCTTTTTGGAGCCCAAAATCGCACGTTTTTATCAGTTTCAAGCCACTTTTCTTCTTTTGATCTATTTTTCCGTCCTGGATCGTATGTCATGAACTGTTAAAAGGATGACAACTGGACTCGCGGGACATCAGAGGGCCATACAACGTGTCGATATCACGTCTTGCAAGCATGCTGCGTTGTTGAAGCGGATGGGTTGTCGTTAAGCCTATTGGGCCTTTCGAATGGGCCATCTCCCTAGGTTGGGACTGTGAACAGTTAACACATAAAGGAATTGTGCCCTCAATTTGACGGGTGTGATCATACCATCACTAATGCACCGGATCCCATCAGAACTCCGAAGTTAAGCGTGCTTGGGAAAGAGTAGTACTAGGATGGGTGACACCCTGGGAAGTCCTCGTGTTGTACCCCCTTTTCAATTTTGTTTGCCCTGGTTAGGGTTGCCAAGATACTTTATGCACCAAATCTCTATTACTAAATCCCATGGAACATTGGGCAAGGCAACTTCGCTTCACGTAGAGGTTGGGCCCGCAAATCGAGGGCGTAGGGTTTGTGACCAGGTCTCCGTCGCTCCGGTGCCCAGAACTTTTGATCCGTAAAGAGTTACGCGGTGCACAGCGTACCGTTGCAAAGCTCTCTGAGAGCTCTACAATGGGGGCAGCCTGCTTGCTCGCTGTGCCCTTTTTTGGATCCCAAAATCGAACATTTTCATCAGTTTCAGGCCACTTTTCTTCTTTTGCTCTGTTTTTCTGTCCCAGATTGTACGTTGTGAACTGTTAAAAGGACGACAACCTGATTTTTGGGACATCAGAGGGCCTTACAACGTCTCGATATCACCTCTTGCAAGGATGCTGCGTTGTTGAAGCGGATGGGTTGAAGTTATGCCCATTGGACCTTTTGAATGGGCCATCTCTCTAGGCTGGGACTGTGAACAGTTAACACATAAAAGAATTGTGCCCTCAACATGACGGGTGCGATCATACCAGCACTAATGCACTGGATAATATTAGAACTCCGAAGTTAAGCGTGTTTGGGCGAAAGTAGTACTAGGATGGGTGACCCCCTGGGAAGTCCTCGTGTTTCACCCCCTTTTCAATTTTTTTTGCCCTGGTTAGGGTTTCCAAGATACTTTATCCACCAAATCTCTATTATTGAATCCCATGGAACATTGGGCAAGACAACTTCGTTTCACGTAGAGGCTGGACCCACAAACCGAGGGTGTAGGGTTTGTGACCAGGTCTCCATCGCTCCGGTGCCGATAACTTTTGATCCGTAAAGAGTGACGCGGCGCACAACATACTATTGCAAAGCTCTCTGAGAGCTCTATGACGGGGGCAGCTAGCATGCTCGTTCTGCACGTCTTTGGGGCCCAAAATCGAACGTTTTCATCAGTTTCAAGCCACTTTTCTTCTTTTGCTCTGTTTTTCCGTCCCGGATCGTACGTCGTGAACTGTCAAAAGGACGACAACCTGACTCGCGGGACATCAGAGGGCTCTACAATGCGTCGATATCACATCTTGCAAGGATGCTACGTTGTTGAAGCAGATGGGTTGACGTTAAGCCCATTGGGCCTTTTGAATCGGCCATCTGTGAGGCCCGACCCCGAAGAATGTGCCTTAATCCTCGATATACGTGCGATACTTAGATAAGCATGCCATAGACCAAGAATGATATGATTGACCTTGGATTACGTGCCCTATCTTAGTTTTCGTGCATACCTCGTCATACGTGCCTTAACCTAGAATCGTGTGTCTCTTCGTTTCGTGTGCATTAACCTTGAACCGCGTGCTTTAACCTAGGTTTAAGAGTCGTACCTTGATTTACTTGCATTGCATTGAATTACGTGCCTTGTATTGGTTTACGTACATTTACCTAGGGTTGCGTGCATTTGCATTAGAATCTGTGCATTTATCTTGAAGTACGTTCATTAGTCTTGAAGTTCGTGTCTTACCTCGTAGTTCGTGTTTACCTCGTGTTTTGTGCCCCGTATTGATTTCGGTGCGTTCCTCGTAGTGCGTACCCTAGACCTAGGAATCCGTGCCACCACGTTAATCAAGAAAGCATCTTACATGAAACACTAGGCTATTAAACAATCCTACAAAATCCACTAACAATATAATAATCCAAATTCCTTTCACTAGAAGACAAAAATGCACCAAAAACAAAACATTCTTTATTCTTTTTGCATTATTCTTTTTTTTGCACTTCCAAGATACAATTAAATAATGCTTAAGTTGACAAAATTCAGCATTCTTTAATGCCTTGGCCGACCATATCAAGCTTTTTGCACAAGGTTTGAACAACATAAATTAAATTTGCATGCTAGACAAACTATGTCACCAAAATGCATTAAAAAAAATGATATAAAAACCTTCCACTTGCACACTATTCTCGGCCATATCACTTTGGCCATGCTAAGCATTTCAAATTGAAGCATTTTGATGACACAAATCAGAATTTGGACTGCCCAAGCCTGACCAAACCCTTAAAGCACTTGCAAGCCATCACTTTGCCATATTTTCTTCATTTCTCTTTCGTTTCTCTCTCTCTTCCTCTCATTTCTCTCTTCTCTCGGCTTTAGCTGCACATTACTACCTCCTTGGCTTGTCTTCTTCACCAATTAGCTGAGCAAGGTCGAACAGCCATCAAGAAAACCAAGCAAGCAAGCTAGAGTTTTAAAAAAAAAAAAAAAAAAACACTCATGCATGTGCATTAGAGCTTCATTTCGGTCCTAGGTAAGCTTCTTGACATTCATTTATTTTCTTCATGTTTTAACTACATGCATGCACTAAGAGGTTGATCACTAGGCTAGGAAAAATAGAGAAAACCAAGTTGAAATCTCAGCCAAGCAAGGAGAAGAACATATTTGAGCTTCAATCAGGTTTTTGAGCATAGTTTGGTTGATTGCAAAGGTGAGGGTTAAAAGCTTTTGAAAACTCTTTGAAATTTCACATGCATGCTCATAAATGTGTGTATTTTCTTCTGTACTTGAGTTATGTGGTCGTTCATGAGCTTAAACAACCATGCATGGCAAGAACTTGGCTTGAAAATGATGCTAGGTAAAGTCGAATTTATGAGACAGCTTTCTGACCAGTCTGTTCGAGGTAATTTTGGCTAAGAAAATGATGTTGAAATTTCGTAAAAATCAGTAGGCGACTAGTTTGGACAGTTTTGAACAATTTTCGCAGAAATAGGCAAAGTCAAATTTTGGCTCTAAGGTCCTCAAAATGGCAAAATCGCGAAAGGTAGCTAAATCTGGAAAAATTTGAGGAAATGAAACAGTTTTGGCAGATGCACTGACTATGCAGAACGAGAGGTTTTTGACCTATCAAATGACATCCAAATTGCGTGAAATCTTGTGTATTGCTAGATTTTTCAGTTGTGGACACTTTTTCCAGAAATAGGCTTAGGCTAAAAATGAACCTAAGGACCTCAAAAACATGAAATATCGAAAGGTAGGCAAATCTGGACAGTTTTGTGCGGTTTCATTATTTCGGCTATATCTAATGATCCCGAACTCCAATTGATGCAAGGTTTGTTTCTGATTTTAGTTAACTTCTTAAGCTTTAATTTGACATCTTATTCACTGCATTTGGATATTGTTTGAGTATCTGATTGATTGTGAGAAAACAGCCTATTGCAGTGAGTGTTCCACTTAGCTATGTGCTTGGAAAACTATTGTAACCTCTTTTGTGGCACTAATTGCTTGGAAATGTGGTGTTGGAATATTATGTGGACTGTTTTGAGCACTTGAGGATGTATGAATTGATTGATGCATGACTTGGGAATGATGTTAAGTTGACTTAGGGTTTTGATTGCACGATTATGCATGAAATAGAAACCCTAATGACTTAGTATTCTTGCTAAGTGCTCACCATTGGATATTGCGAGGAAACTGTACGTTGCGTGGGCTGCCCGTAAATGTTTTATAATTTCAAAAGTGATATTGACCATTGCATGTTGACAAATAAGCTTTTCTTGCATTTGAACCCATGTTGATATCATTGCAAGTCGAGTAATCTTATCACTTGATTGCGTGGACCTTTTAATGAGTTATATGTCCTGTTTTACATGTGTTACATGGCTGCCCGTTTAATTTCCATATAACTCTATATGCCTTTCAAGTGAAATTTCCTATCTTATCATGTCCTGCCTATTTATCTATCAATGTGCAATCTTATGACTGTCCGGAGGCAACCTACTTTGTTGTCCTCCTTCTGTGATATATATTATCTGTCATAAATGTGCATTGCATACAAGGTTGCAACCTTTCCTGTCGGCATGGTAGCGATCACGTACACCGGGCAGCATCGGGGTTGCCGGTGATACCGTGACCACCATGGTCCCATTCCCTCTCTCGCTTGGGGGCTAGACTTCCTCGGAGAGTTGGGTCGTAGGATTTTGGGGTACATCCGGAGTACACCCACCTGGTGTGTTTGGGGAATGATTTGAAGTCGGCCGCAACAACTGATCCTGGATCTGATCTGAGAGCAAAAGCTCACCGTATCCTTTTTATTATGTGTATAAGTACTCCCGCTTGGATCCTAGAGAACCTCGGGGAGGAAAGACCGGTATTCCTGTTCTGTACTTGTATTTCTGTACTTGTATTTCTGTTGTATTCATGTTTGAAAAAGGGATTTTTATAAGTTTAACCGTAAAATGAGTTTCAAAAGTTATTTCTCGTTCCCCCTCGCTGAGTTCATAAGGACTCACCCTCTTTTATCATTTCAGGCGAAGAAGAACAGGTACAGGAACCCGAGCTCAATGTACCTAATGATGAACCCCTGGAGTGATTGCCTGTTATTGTTGTTTTGCTTGAACGTGACTACTTGTGTATTTTGTGCTACTTGAAGACCATTTATCTTATGTTGCTTGTTGTTGCTAATGTAAAAGACCCCCGTTGTAATTTGGGGTCTAATTTTGGTTTGTACTTATATTAAGTAGACTGATACTAGACATACTATGATCGTTTTGCTTTTATTATCACTAGTATCTATCATAAGTTATGATGCTTAGCTAAGGAATAGGCAAACGAACTTATCCAATCTCAACAGGTACTCGCTAATAAACTAAGATCAACAGGTACATTTTGAAACGAGGATAAATGGACAAACGAGACATAGTATCATGCTAGGTTATAAATCAAACGGGACGTCGAAATAACCAATAAGCAATTCAATTGATGATAAAATAGTAAACTCTAGTCGGGAATGAACTTGAATTGAAAGTTTGAGGCTGTTAGAAAATTTAGGTCAAAACAAAGAGCCCAATTACAGCCGCTATGCTGCCGGATTTCCGAAAAATTTTGGAGTCTAGAATAAAATGTTAAGTGTAAACTTCCTAGAATGATTAAGAATGTGAAAGGACTTGAATGTTTAGATCACACCCTAGTCTAACCTTTATAGGTCGGGTTGGGGCGTGACACCTTATATTAGAATGGTATCAGAGCTTAGTTTAGTAACTAGGCGTTAGTCGGGTTCAACTCTCGGACCATGGGTAGAAGCCCTAAGGTAATTATAATGTCTTGTTTATATGTGTTATGTGTGCTAATGTGCTTTAATTGCTTTAAGTATTGAATATTATGTGCATTTGTGGACCATATGTATTATGTGTCATGCACACCGACACGTTAGTGACCTCAATAATGCATGCATGCTTTTATACTCCTTCCTTGATACATGCGCATGTTATATAACCATGAATGACTGTTTATATGCATAGATAGTTAGGATTAGAACTTTCAGGGAAGTGAATTCATGCAGGAAGAACGAAAAGTCTCGATTAGAGATTTCTGGCATCTTCACAGGTACTCGATGGATAGTATGTATTATTGGATATGCATATGTATAAAATGCGTAGCACGGGTATAATTGTTGAGGTAAAGTTTCTTCTTATTTTTGGAATACCTATACCTGTGATTAAGTTGTCAATTTTATAGCTATGAAGTTATTGATTATGTTAAACCGTTCTTCTTATTGTGGTTCAAGTATAAAGTTTAAAGACATGCTACTTCCTTAGATATAAGGGTATACTATTAAATATGTAGAGTAATATATATTCTCATGTGTCGATAGTGGAAGTTGACTTGGAGGTTTCTTTGAATCCATTTCTCACATCTTAAAATTGGCTTGATAGGCTATCTAAGAAGTTGGCAATATGCTCGTACGATCGAATCCTTACTTGATTAGAATTAAGCATTGATGAATTCGTGGAAGTTGACGATAGTTACTTCTAGGGGTTAGATTATTGAGACATGGATAGTGTATTTGAGTGACTTAGCAATGGATAACCTCGAGTCATGTAGGCAACTCTGGAGACTAAGTTTAACCAGGTTGATGAATCTTTAGTATAACAAGATATAAGGATGTTGGAATCGAGGAATTTACGTAGCTAGAATTCGTGTTCGGAAAACTACACCTAAAATGTTAGGTCGGATAGAAGTTTAAGGAATTGAATTATGCATTAAATGACTAACATTACTAAAGGTCCTAAGTTGGATATTTATGATACTAAGAAACACGGTATTAGTTTGGTGTCCCTCGAACTTAGCTGTAAATACGCAAGTAAGTCATTCTATGCTTTCGTTATTTGGATACCCTAGAGGATATTAGGAAGCATATATCCCTAAGTAACACCGATGGACCTATTATATAAACCATCGAAATGATATTAAGCATCTGGTTGCAAAGTGGAGTTGTTAGGGTATGATTTGAAATCCTAAATAGCTAATAGTGAGTATGCATGATGATTCATGGTGAACCCTAGGACCTAAGGTCGATGAGTCTTGATGCTCTTAGCTAGTTGAACATATAAATGAGAAGAATAAGATTTCATAGAGTTAAGATAGGGATGAATTAGAGTCATAATGACCCAAGAGACTATTGTTAGACCACCGTATCTATGTGCACCGTTTCACATCTAGAGACTAGCGATTGGTGGACTTTGAATCGTGGTTGTTGAATAGAGGGTGAATCTTGTAGTGATAGTTAAATAAGTGGTTAATTACTTTTGAAGTTCTATTAGGTTATGTTGAAGGATGCCTCGTGGTCATAATTATTATGTTGATACAACCTTGAAGTTATCTCGTGTAAGTATTTTATGAGCTCGGTCATTACGGTACCCATTTATAGTCCTAGGATTGTTGTTGTACGGCCGGTAACCTAGTAGAGAATTGATATCACTTACATAGCTATGAACCCAGCTTAGTAACATTAATGTTGGAGATATATTGGCGGGCATTAAGTGTTCGAAGGAATGACTAGGTCGCTAAGTGAGTAGGATCATTGTCTTCTTAAGTATGACGTAGCCTTGGATTGAGGTGAGTGGAATTTATTTGAGGTTGAATCTATTCATCTTAGGAGTCTTGGTTAAGATTGAAAGAAATTCTGAAGCCTCGAGACGTGAAAATAGAGACTTGAATAAGGAATAAATTGTGGATCACAAGCTGATGAAGCTTACTTGAAAAGTTGAACTAGTGTTACATGATTAGTTTACCTATGCAATTTCGATGGCAATCTGTTGCTGATACTTGATAAACCTTAGAATTCGAGTTTAATGAATCTCAACGGTCTTTTTTCTTGATTACGAGCTTGAAGGTTAACGAAGCTGGGGAAGAATGTTAATGAATAGGAGCCTATAACCGGGAGACTAGTCATTAGAAGATTTGCTAATCTAATGTACCTACGAGATAAGGACTATGATACTACCGATAGATGACAATTTGAGATGGATTAGTTGCTTGGTGAGTTCTTCCTGAAAATAGAGTCGTATCGTGGAGATGATCCGTAACTTGTATATGGCCTATGTGATAACAGTTCTGAAGCTAGTAGATAGGATATGTAAATCTGATATAGACCTCTTGTCTTGAAATTAGTGTATGTAACCATAAGATCGCGGTATTATTGTGATATTCCTTTTGAGGTATGAATGCGAGATTGACACAACATGAGTCATGATTTTGGAGTTACGGTTATATTGTTAGAATACCGATGCAGCTTTGATGATTATGTTTGGAGATTCTAACCTTAGTTAATAAACTCGACCTTAAGATCAATTGGAGAAAATAGAGTTGTTCAAAGGAACGAACTGTAAATATAGGGGTCACACCAAATTAAATTATTGGAGAAACATAGGAAGTGAATTGGTGGTGGTAAGAGATCGCCAAACACGGGATGAACCGGAGTAGGAAGAATGATAAGGGTCAGAATCCGTCTAAATGCCCTCAATATGCAAGAATGAATTTCGGGACGAAATTCTTTTAAGGAGGGGAGGATGTGAGGCCTGACCCCGAAGAATGTGCCTTAATCCTCGATATACGTGCGATACTTAGATAAGCGTGCCATAGACCTAGAATGATATGACTGACCTTGGATTATGTGCCCTGTCTTAGTTTTCGTGCATACCTCGTCATACGTGCCTTAACCTAGAATTGTGTGTCTCTTCGTTTCGTGTGCATTAACCTTGAACCGCGTGCTTTAACCTAGGTTTAAGATTCGTACCTCGATTTACGTGCATTGCATTGAATTATGTGCCTTGTATTGGTTTACGTACATTTACCTAGGGTTGCGTGCATTTGCATTAGAATCTGTGCATTTATCTTGAAGTACGTTCATTAGTCTTGAAGTTCGTGTCTTACTTCGTAGTTCGTGTTTACCTCGTGTTTTGTGCCCCGTATTGATTTCGATGCATTCCTCGTAGTGCGTACCCTAGACCTAGGAATCCGTGCCACCACGTTAATCAAGAAAGCATCTTACACGAAACACTAGGCTATTAAACAATCCTACAAAATCCACTAACAATATAATAATCAAAATTCCTTTCACTAGAAGACAAAAATGCACCAAAAACAAAACATTCTTTATTCTTTTTGCATTATTCTTTTTTTTGCACTTCCAAGATACAATTAAATAATGCTTAAGTTGACAAAATTCAGCATTCTTTAATGCCTTGGCCGACCATATCAAGCTTTTTGCACAAGGTTTGAACAACATAAATTAAATTTGCATGCTAGACAAACTATGTCACCAAAATGCATTAAAAAAAATGATATAAAAACCTTCCACTTGCACACTATTCTCGGCCATATCACTTTGGCCATGCTAAGCATTTCAAATTGAAGCATTTTGATGACACAAATCAGAATTTGGACTGCCCAAGCCTGACCAAACCCTTAAAGCACTTGCAAGCCATCACTTTGCCATATTTTCTTCATTTCTCTTTCGTTTCTCTCTCTCTTCCTCTCATTTCTCTCTTCTCTCGGCTTTAGCTGCACATTACTACCTCCTTGGCTTGTCTCCTTCACCAATTAGCTGAGCAAGGTCGAACAGCCATCAAGAAAACCAAGCAAGCAAGCTAGAGTTTAAAAAAAAAAAAAAAAAACACTCATGCATGTGCATTAGAGCTTCATTTCGGTCCTAGGTAAGCTTCTTGACATTCATTTATTTTCTTCATGTTTTAACTACATGCATGCACTAAGAGGTTGATCACTAGGCTAGGAAAAATAGAGAAAACCAAGTTGAAATCTCTGCCAAGCAAGGAGAAGAACAGATTTGAGCTTCAACCAGGTTTTTGAGCATAGTTTGGTTGATTGCAAAGGTGAGGGTTAAAAGCTTTTGAAAACTCTTTGAAATTTCACATGCATGCTCATAAATGTGTGTATTTGCTTCTGTACTTGAGTTATGTGGTCGTTCATGAGCTTAAACAACCATGCATGGCAAGAACTTGGCTTGAAAATGATGCTAGGTAAAGTCGAATTTATGAGACAGCTTTCTGACCAGTCTGTTCGAGGTAATTTTGGCTAAGAAAAGGATGTTGAAATTTCGTAAAAATCCGTAGGCGACTAGTTTGGACAGTTTTGAACAATTTTCGCAGAAATAGGAAAAGTCAAATTTTGGCTCTAAGGTCCTCAAAATGGCAAAATCGCGAAAGGTAGCTAAATCTGGAAAAATTTGAGGAAATGAAACAGTTTTGGCAGATGCACTGACTATGCAGAACGAGAGGTTTTTGACCTAGAAAATGACATCCAAATTGCGTGAAATTTAGTGTACTACTATATTTTTCAGTTGTGGACACTTTTGCCAGAAATAGGCTTAGGCTAAAAATGAACCTAAGGACCTCAAAAAAATGAAATATCAAAAGGTAGGCAAATCTGGACAGTTTTGTGCGGTTTCATTATTTCGGCTATATCTAATGATCCCGAACTCCAATTGATGCAAGGTTTGTTTCTGATTTTAGTTAACTTCTTAAGCTTTAATTTGACATCTTATTCACTGCATTTGGAGATTTTTTGATTATCTGATTGATTGTGAGAAAACAGCCTATTGCAGTGAGTGTTCCACTTAGCTATGTGCTTGGAAAACTATTGTAACCTCTTTTGTGGCACTAATTGCTTGGAAATGTGGTGTTGGAATATTATGTGGACTGTTTTGAGCACTTGAGGATGTATGAATTGATTGATGCATGACTTGGGAATGATGTTAAGTTTACTTAGGGTTTTGATTGCACGATTATGCATGAAATAGAAACCCTAATGACTTAGTATTCTTGCTAAGTACTCACCATTGGATATTGCGAGGAAACTGTACGTTGCGTGGGCTGCCCGTAAATGTTTTATAATTTCAAAAGTGATATTGACCATTGCATGTTGACAAATAAGCTTTTCTTGCATTTGAACCCATGTTGATATCATTGCAAGTCGAGTAATCTTATCACTTGATTGCGTGGACCTTTTAATGAGTTATATGTCCTGTTTTACATGTGTTACATGGCTGCCCGTTTAATTTCCATATAACTCTATATGCCTTTCAAGTGAAATTTCCTGTCTTATCATGTCCTGCCTGTTTATCTGTCAATGTGCAATCTTATGACTGTTCGGAGGCAACCTACTTTGTTGTCCTCCTTCTGTGATATATATTATCTGTCATAAATGTGCATTGCATACAAGGTTGCAACCTTTCCTGTCGGCATGGTAGCGATCATGTACACCGGGCGGCATCGGGGTTGCCGGTGATACCGTGACCACCATGGTCTCATTCCCTCTCTCGCTTGGGGGCTAGACTTCCTCGGAGAGTTGGGTCGTAGGATTTTGGGGTACATCCGGAGTACACCCACCTGGTGTGTTTGGGGAATGATTTGAAGTCGGCCGCAACAACTGATCCTGGATCTGATCTGAGAGCAAAAGCTCACCGTATCCTTTTTATTATGTGTATAAGTACTCCCGCTTGGATCCTAGAGAACCTCGGGGAGGAAAAACCGGTATTCCTGCTCTGTACTTGTATTTATGTACTTGTATTTCTGTTGTATTCATGTTTGAAAAAGGGATTTTTATAAGTTTAACCGGAAAACGAGTTTCAAAACTTATTTCTCGTTCCCCCTCGCTGAGTTCATAAGGACTCACCCTCTTTTATCATTTCAGGCGAAGAAGAACAGGTACAGGAACCCGAGCTCAATGTACCTAATGATGAACCCCTGGAATGATTGCCTGTTATTGTTGTTTTGCTTGAACGTGACTACTTGTGTATTTTGTGCTACTTGAAGACCATTTATCTTATGTTGCTTGTTGTTGCTAATGTAAAAGACCCCCGTTGTAATTTGGGGTCTAATTTTGGTTTGTACTTATATTAAGTAGACTGATACTAGACATACTATGATCGTTTTGCTTTTATTATCACTAGTATCTATCATAGGTTATGATGCTTAGCTAAGGAATAGGCAAACGAACTTATCCAATCTCAACAGGTACTCGCTAATAAACTAAGATCAACAGGTACATTTTGAAACGAGGATAAATGGACAAACGAGACATAGTATCATGCTAGGTTATAAATCAAACGGGACGTCGAAATAACCAATAAGCAATTCAATTGATGATAAAATAGTAAACTCTAGTCGGGAATGAACTTGAATTGAAAGTTTGAGGCTGTTAGAAAATTTAGGTCAAAACAAAGAGCCCAATTACAGCCGCTATGATGCCGGATTTTCAAAAAACTTTGGAGTCTAGAATAAAATGTTAAGTGTAAACTTCCTAGAATGATTAAGAATATGAAAGGACTTGAATGTTTAGATCACACCCTAGTCTAACCTTTATAGGTCGGGTTGGGGCGTGACACCATCTCTCTAGGCTGGGACTGTGAACAGTTAACACATAAAGGAATTGTGCCCTCAACATGACGGGTGCGATCATACCAGCACTAATGCACCGAATCATATCAGAACTCCGAAGTTAAGCGTGTTTGGGCGAGAGTAGTACTAGGATGGGTGACCCCTTGGGAAGTCCTCGTGTTACACCCCCATTTCAATTTTTTTTTGCCCTAGTTAGGGTTGCCAAGATACTTTTTCTATCAAATCTCTATTACTGAATCCCACGAAACATTAGGCAAGACAACTTCGCTTCACGTAGAGGCTGGTCCCGCAAACCGAGGGCGTAGGATTTGTGACCAGGTCTCCGTCACTCCGGTGCCCATAACTTTTGATCCGTAAGGAGTTACGCGGCGCACAACATACCGTTGCAAAGCTCTCTAAGAGCTCTACGACGGGGATAGCCAGCTTGCTCACTGTGCCCGTTTTTGGAGCCCAAAATTGAACGTTTTCATCAGTTTCAGGTGCTATGTTTTTCCATCCTGGATCGTACGCCGTGAACTGTAAAAAGGATGACAACTTGACTCGCGGGACGTCAGAGGGCCCTACAACGTGTCGATATCACGTCTTGCGAGGATGCTGCATTGTTGAAGTGGAAGTGTTGTCGTTAAGCCCATTGGGTCTTGTGAATGGGCCATCTCTCTAGGCTGGGACTGTGAACCATTAATACATATAGGAATTGTGCCCTCAACATGACGGGTGCAATCATACCAGCACTAATGCACAGGATCCCATCAGAACTCCGAAGTTAAGCGTGTTTGGGCGAGAGTAGTACTAGGATGGGTGACCCCCTGAGAAGTCCTCGTGTTGCACCCCCTTTTCAATTTTTTTTTGCCCTGGTTAGGGTTGCCAAGATACTTTACCCACCAAATATCTATTACTGAATCCCACGGAACATTGGGCAAGACAACTTCGTTTCACGTAAAGGCTTGGCCCGCAAACTAAGGACGTAGGGTTTGTGACCAGGTCTCTATCGCTCCGGTGTCGATAAGTTTTGATCCGTAAGGAGTTACACGGCGCACAACATACCGTTGCAAAGCTCTCTAAGAGCTCTATGATGGGGGTAGCTAGCATGCTTGCTGTGCCCGTTTTTGAAGCCCAAAATCGCACGTTTTCATCAGTTTCAGGACACTTTTCTTCTTTTGCTCTGTTTTTCGGTCCCGGATCGTAGGTCGTGAACTGTTAAAAGGACGACAACCTGACTCGCGGGACATTAGAGGGCCCTACAACGTGTCTATATCACGTCTTGCAAGCAAGTTGCGTTGTTGAAGCGGATGGGTTGTCGTTAAGCCCATTGGGCCTTTTGAATGGGCCATCTCTCTAGGCTGGGACTGTGAACAGTTAACACATAAAGGAATTGTGCCCTCAACATGACTGGTGCGATCATACCGGCACTAATGCACAGGATCCCATCAGAACTACGAAGTTTAGCGTGCTTGGGCGAGAGTAGTACTAGGACGGGTGACCCCCTGGGAAGTCCTCGGGTTGCACCCCCTTTTCAATTTTTTTTGCCTTGGTTAGGGTTGCCAATATACTTTATCCACCAAATCTCTATTAGTGAATCCTATAGAAAATTGGGCAAGACAACTTCGCTTCACGTAGAGGTTGGGCCCGCAAACCGAGGGCGTAGGGTTTGTGACCAGGTCTCCGTCGCTCCGGTGCCTATAACTTTTGATCCGTAATGAGTTACGTGGTGCACAGCATACCGTTGCAAAGCTCTCTGAGAGCTCTACCACGGGGGCAGCCGGCTTGCTCGTTGTGCCCGTTTTTCGAGCCACAATCGAACGTTTTCATCAGTTTAGGCCACTTTTCTGCTTTTGCTCTGTTTTTCCGTCCCGGATCGTAAGTCGTGAACTGTTAAAAGGACGACAACCTGACTCGCGGGACATCAGAGGGTCCTACAACGTGTCAATATCACGTCTTGCTAGGATGCTGCGTTGTTGAAGCGGATCGGTTGTCGTTAAGCCCATTGGGCCTTTTGAATGGGCCATCTCTCTAGGCTGGGATTGTGAACAGTTAACACATAAAGGAATTGTGCCCTCAACATGACGGGTGTGATCATACCAGCACTAATGCACTGGATCCCATCAGAACTTTAAAGTTAAGCGTGCTTGGGCGAGAGTAGTACTAGGATGGGTGACCCCTTGGGAAGTCCTCGTGTTGCATCCCTTTTCAATTTTTTTTGCCCTGGTTAGGGTTGTCAAGATACTTTATCCACCAAATCTCTATTACTGAATCCCACAGAACATTGGGCAAGACAACTTCGCTTCACGTAGAGGCTGGGCCCGCAAACCGAGGGCGTAGTGTTTGTGACTAGGTCTCCGTTACTTCGGTGCCCATAACTTTTGATCCGTAAGGAGTTACGTGGCGCACATCATACCATTACAAAGCTATCTGAGAGCTCTACCACGGGGGCAGCCAGCTTGCTCGTTCTGCTCATTTTTTGATCCCAAAATCGAACGTTTTCATCAGTTTTAGGCCACTTTTCTGCTTTTGCTCTGTTTTTTCGTCCCGGATCGTACGTCGTGAAATGTTAAAAGGACGACATCCTGACTCGCAGGACATTAGAGGGCCCTACAATATGTCGATATCACATCTTGCGAGGATGCTGCGTTGTTGAAGTGGATGGGTTGTCATTAAGCCCATTGGGCCTTTTGAATGGGCCATCTCTCTAGGCTGCGACTGTGAACAGTTAACACATAAATGAATTTTGCCATCAACATGACGGGTGCGATCATACTAACACTAATGCACCAGATCATATCAGAACTATGAAGTTCAGCGTGTTTTGGTAAGAGTAGTACTAGTATGGGGGACACCCGGGGAAGTCCTCGTGTTGCACCCCATTTTCAATTTTTTTTGCCCTGGTTAGGGTTGCCAAGATACTTTATCCACCAAATCTCTATTACTGAATCCCCCGGAACATTGGGCAAGACAACTTCGCTTCACGTAGAGGTTGGGCCCGCAAACCGAGGGCGTAGGGTTTGTGACCAGGTCTCCGTCGTTCCGATGCCCATAACTTTTGATCCGTAAGGAGTTACGCGGCGCACAGCATACCGTTGAAAAGCTCTTTGAGAGCTCTACGACGGGGGCAGCCAGCTTGCTCGCTGTACCTGTTTTAGGAGCCCAAAATTGAACTTTTCAAAAGTTTCAGGCCACTTTTCTACTTTTGCTCGATTTTTCTGTCCCAGATCGTACGTTGTGAACATTTAAAAGAACGACAACCTGACTCGCGGGACATCAAAGGGCCCAACAGCTTGTCGATATCACGTCTTGCCAGGATGCTGCGCTGTTGAACCGGATGGGATGTCGTTAGGCCCATTGGGCCTTTTGAATGGGCCATCTCTCTAGGCGGGGACTGTTAACAGTTAACACATAAAGGAATTGTGCCCTCAACATGACGGGTGCGATCATACCGGCACTAATGCACCGGATCCCATCAGAACTTTGAAGTTAAGCGTGCTTTGGGCGAGAGTAGTACTAGGATGGGTGACCCCTGGGAAGTCCTCGAGTTGCACCTCTTTTTCAATTTTTTTTGCCCTGGTTAGGGTTGTCAAGATACTTTATCCACCAAATCTCTATTACTGAATCCCACGGAAAATTGGGCAAGGCAACTTCGCTTCACGTAGAGGTTGGGCCTGCAAACCGAGGGCGTAAGGTTTGTGACCAGGTCTCCATCGTTCCGATGCCCATAACTTTTGATCCGTAAGGAGTTACGCGTCGCCCAGCATACCGTTGCAAAGCCCTTTGAGAGCTCTACGACGGGGGCAGCCAGCTTGCTCGCTGTACCTGTTTTAGGAGCCCAAAATTGAACTTTTCAAAAGTTTCAGGCCACTTTTCTACTTTTGCTCTATTTTTCTGTCCCAGATCGTACGTTGTGAACATTTAAAAGAACGACAACCTGACTCGCCGGACATCAGAGGGCCCTACAGCTTGTCGATATCAAGTCTTGCCAGGATGCTGCGCTGTTGAACCGGATGGGATGTCGTTAGGCCCATTGGGCCTTTTGAATGGGCCATCTCTCTAGGCGGGGACTGTGAACAGTTAACACATAAAGGAATTGTGCCCTCAACATGACGGGTGCGATCATACCGGCACTAATGCACCGGATCCCATCAGAAGTTCGAAGTTAAGCGTGCTTTGGGCGAGAGTAGTACAAGGATGGGTGACCCCTGGGAAGTCCTCGAGTTGCACCTCTTTTTCAATTTTTTTTGCCCTGGTTAGGGTTGTCAAGATACTTTATCCACCAAATCTCTATTACTGAATCCCACGGAACATTGGGCAAGACAACTTCGCTTCACGTAGAGGGTGGGCCCGCAAACCGAGGGCGTAGGGTTTGTGTCTAGGTCTCCGTCGCTCCGGTGCCGATAACTTTTGATCTGTAAGGTGTTACGCAGTACAGAGCATACCGTTGCAAAGCTCTCTGAGAGCTCTACGACAGGGGCAGCCAGCTTGCTCGCTTTGCACTTTTTGCAGCCCAAAATCGAACATTTTCATCAGTTTCAGGTCACTTTTCTTTCTTTGCTCTGTTTTTCCGTCCCGGATCATACGTCGTGAACTGTTAAAAGGACGACAACCTGACACGCGGGACATCAGAGGGCCCTACAACATGTAGATATCACGTCTTGCGAGGATGCTACGTTGTTGAAGTGGATAGGTTGTCGTTAAGCCCATTGGGCCGTTTGAATGGGCCATCTCTCTAGGCTGGGACTGTGAACAGTTAACACATAAAGGAAGTGTGCCCTCAACATGATGGGTGCGATCATACCAGCACTAATGCACCGGATCATATCAGAACTCCGAAGTTAAGCATGCTTGGGCAAGAGTAGTACTAGGATGGGTGACCCCGTGGGTAGTCCTCGTGTTGTACCTCCTTTTCAATTTTCTTTGCCCTGGTTAGGGTTGTCAAGATACTTTATCCACCAATTCTCTATTACTGAATCCCACGGAACATTGGGAAAGACAACTTCGCTTCACGTAGAGGCTGGGCAAGCAAACCGAGGGCGTAGGGTTTGTGACCAGGTCTCCGTCGCTCCGGTGCCCATCACTTTTGATCCGTAAGGAGTTACGCGGCACACAACATACCGTTGCAAAGCTCTCTGAGAGCTCTACGACGGGGGCAGCTAGCTTGCTCGTTGTGCACTTTTTGGAGCCCAAAATTGAACGTTTTCATCAGTTTCAGGCCACTTTTCTTATTTTGCTCTATTTTTTGGTCTCGGATCAAATGTCGTGAACTGTTAAAAGGACGACAACATGACACGCGAAACATCAGAGGGCCCTACAACGTGTCGATATAACATCTTGCGAGGATGCTGCGTTGTTGAAGCGGATGGGTTGTCGTTAAGCCCATTGGGCCTTTTGAATGGGCTATCTCTCTAGGCTGGGACTGTGAACAGTTAACACATAAAGGAATTGTGCCCTCAACATGATGGGTGTGATCATACCAGCACTAATGCACCGGATCATATCAGAACTCCGAAGTTAAGCGTGTTTGGGCGAGAGTCGTACTAGGATGGGTAACCCCCTGGGAAGTCCTCGTGTTGTACCCCTTTTCAAATTTTTTTGCCCTGGTTAGGGTTGCCAAGATACTTTATCCACCAAATCTCTATTACTGAATCCCATGGAACATTGGGCCAGACAACTTCACTTCACATAGTGGTTGGGCCCGCAAACCGAGGGCGTAGGGTTTGTGACCAGGTCTCCGTCGCTCCGGTGCCGATAACTTTTTATCCGTAAGGAGTTACGCGGCGCACAGCATACCGTGGCAAAGCTCTCTGAGAGCTCTATGATGGGGGTAGCTAGCATGCTCGATGTGCCCATTTTTGAAGCCCAAAATCGCACGTTTTCATCAGTTTCAGGCCACTTTTCTTGTTTTGCTCCTCTTTTCCGTCATGGATCGTAGGTCGTGAACTGTTAAAAGGACGACAACCTGACTCGCGGGACATCAGAGGGCCCTACAACGTGTCGATATCACGTCTTGCAAGCATGCTGCGTTGTTGAAGCAGATGGGTTATCGTTAAGCCCATTGGGCCTTTTGAATGGGCCGTCTCTCTAGGCTAGGATTGTGAACCTTTAACACATATAGGAATTGTGCCCTGAACATGACTGGTGCGATCATACCAGCACTAATGCACCAGATCCCATCAGAACTCCGAAGTTAAGCGTGCTTGGGCGAGAGTAGTACTAGGATGGGCGACCCCCTGGGAAGTCCTCGTGTTGCACTCCTTTTTCAATTTTTTTTGCCCTGGTTAAGGTTGTCAAGATACTTTATCCACCAAATATCTATTACTAAATCCCACGGAACATTTGGCAAGAAAACTTCGCTTCACGTAGAGGCTGGGCCCGCAAACTGAGGGCGTAGGGTTTGTGACCAGGTCTCCGTCGCTCCGGTGCCCATAACTTTTGATCCGTAGGGAGTTACGTGGAGCACATCATACCATTGCAAAGCTCTCTGAGAGCTCTACGATGGGGGCATCCAGCTTGCTCGTTCTGCCTATTTTTGGAGCCCAAAATCGAATGTTTTCATCAGTTTCAGGCTACTTTTCTTCTTTTGCTCTGTTTTTCCGTCCCGGATCAAACGTCGTGAATTGTTAAAAGGATGACAACTTAACTCGAGGGACATCAGAGGGCCCTACA
Organism: Ehretia macrophylla; assembly: GCA_037974665.1. NCBI lineage: Eukaryota > Viridiplantae > Streptophyta > Magnoliopsida > Boraginales > Ehretiaceae > Ehretia > Ehretia macrophylla. The sequence continues at coordinate 3,577,090 of CM075780.1, forward strand.
ACATGTCGATATCATGTCTTGCAAGGATGCTGCGTTGTTGAAGCAGATGGGTTGTCGTTAAGTCCATTGGGCCATTTGAATGAGCCATCTCTCTAGGCTGGGACTGTGAACAGTTAACACATAAAGGAATTGTGCCCTCAACATGATGGGTGCGATCATACCAGCACTAATGCACCGGATTATATCAGAACTCCGAAGTTAAGCGTGATTGGGCGAGAGTAGTACTAGGATGGGTGACCCCCGGGGAAGTCCTCGTGTTGCACCTCCTTTTCAATTTCTTTTGCCCTGGTTAGGGTTGTCAAGATACTTTATCCACCAAATCTCTATTACTGAATCCCACGGAACATTGGGCAAGAAAACTTCGCTTCACGTAGAGGGTGGGCCCGCAAACGGAGGGCGTAGGGTTTGTAACCAGGTCTCCGTCGCTGCAGTGCCCATAACTTTTGATCCGTAAGGAGTTACTTGGCACACAGCATATCGTTGCAAAGCTCTCAGAGAGCTCTACGACGGGGGCAGCCAGGTTGCTTGCTGTGCACTTTTTAGAGCCCAAAATCGAACGTTTTCATCTGTTTCAGGCCACTTTTCTTCTTTTGCCCTGTTTTTCCGTCTCGGATCATACGTCGTGAACTGTTAAAAGGACGACAACCTAACACGCGGGACATCAGAGGGCCCTACAACGTGTCGATATAACGTCTTGCTATGATGCTTCGTTGTTGAAGCGGATGGGTTGTCGTTAAGCCCCCTTAGGCCTTTTGAATGGGCCATCTCTCTAGGATGGGACTGTGAACAGTTAACACATAAAGGAATTTTGGCCTCAACATGATGGGTGCAATCATACCAGTACTAATGCACTGGATCCCGTCCTAAGTCCGAAGTTAAGCATGTTTGAGCGAGAATAGTACTAGGATGGGTGACCCCCTCGGAAGTCGTCGTGTTGCACCCCCTTTTCAATATTTTTTGCCCTGGTTAGGGTTGCCAAGATAATTTATCCACCAAATCTTTATTACTGAATCCCACAGAACATTGGCCAAGACAACTTCGTTTCACGTAGAGGCTGGGCCCGCAAACCGTGGGCGTAGGGTTTGTGACCAGGTCTCCGTCGCTCCGGTGCCGATAACTATTGATCTGTAAGGAGTTATGCAGCGCACAGCATACCGTTACAAAGCTCTCTGAGAGCTCTACGATTGGGGTAGCCAGCATGCTCGCTGTGCCCGTTTTTGGAGACCAAAATTGCACGTTTTCATCAGTTTTAGGCCACTTTTCTTCTTTTGCTATGTTTTTCCGTCCCAGATCATAGGTCGAGAAATGTTAAAAGGACGACAACCAGACTCGCGGGACATCAGAGGGCCCTACAATGTGTCGATATCACATCTTGCAAGCATGCTGCTTTATTGAAGCGGATGGGTTGTCGTTAAGCCCATTGGGCCTTTTGAATGGGCCGTCTCTCTAGGCTGGGATTGTGAACCGTTAACACATATAGGAATTGTGCCCTGAACATGACGGGTGCAATCATACCAGCACTAATGCACCGGATCCCATCAGAACTCCGAAGTTAAGCGTGCTTGGGCGAGAGTAGTACTCGTGTTGCACTCATTCTTCAATTTTTTTTGCCCTAGTTACGGTTGTCAAAATACTTTATCCACCAAATCTCTATTACTGAATCCCACGGAACATTTGGCAAGACAACTTCGCTTCATGTAGAGGCTGGGCCCCCAAACCGAGGGCGTAGGGTTTTTGACCAGGTCTCCGTCGCTCCGGTGGCCATAACTTTTGATCCGTAGGGATTTACGTGGCGCACATCATACCGTTGGAAAGCTCTCTGAGAGCTCTACGACGGGGGTAGCTAGGTTGCTCGTTTTGCCCATTTTTGGAGCCCAAAATCTAACGTTTTTATCAGTTTCAGGCTACTTTTCTTCTTTTGCTATGTTTTTCCGTCCCGGATCAAACGTCGTGAACTATTAAAAGGACGACAACCAGATTCGAAGGACATCAGAGGGCCCTACAACGTGTCGATATCACGTCTTGCGAGGATGTTGCGTTGTTGAAGTGGATGGGTTGTCGTTAAGTCCATTGGGCCATTTGAATGGGCCATCTCTCTAGGCTGGGACTGTGAATAGTTAACACATAAAGGAATTGGGCCCTCAACATGACGGGTGCGACTAGACCAGCACTAATGCACCGGATCATATCAGAACTCCGAAGTTAAGCGTGTTTGGGCGAGAGTAGTACTAGGATGGGTGACCCCCTGGGAAGTACTCGTGTTGCACCCCCATTCCAATTTTTTTTTGCCCTGGTTAGGGTTGCCAAGATACTTTATCCTCCAAATCTCTATTACTGAATCCCATGGAACATTGGGCAAGGCAACTTCGTTTCACGTAGAGGCTGGGCCCGCAAACTGAGGGCGTAGGGTTTGTGACCAGGTCTCCGTCGCTCCGGTGCCGATAACTATTGATCCGTAAGGAGTTACGAGGTGCACAGCATACCGTTGTGAAGCACTCTGAGAGCTCTACGACGGGGACAGCCAGCTTGCTCGCTTTGCCCATTTTTGGAGCCCAAAATTGAACGTTTACATCAGTTTCATGTCACTTTTCTTCTTTTGCTCTGTTTTTTCGTCCCGTATCGTATGTCGTGAACTGTTAAAAGGATGACAACCTGACTCGCGGGACATCAGAGGGCCCTACAACGTGTTGATATCATGTCTTGCGAGGATGCTGCGTTGTTGAAGAGGATGGGTTGTCGTTAAGCCCATTGGGCCTTTTGAACAGGCCATCTCTCTAGGCTGGGACTGTGAACCGTTAATACATATAGGAATTGTGCCCTCAACATGACGGGTGCAATCATACCAGCACTAATGCACCGGATCTCATAAGAACTCCGAAGCTATGAGTGTTTGGGCGAGAGTAGTACTAGGATGGGTGGCCCGCTGGGAAGTCCTCGTGTTGCACCCCCTTTTCCATTTTTTTTGCCCTGGTTAGGGTTGCCAAGATAGTTTATCCACCAAATCTCTATTACTGAATCCCACGGAACATTGGGCAAGAAAACTTCATTTCACGTAGAGGCTGGGCCCGCAAACCGAGGGCGTAGGGTTGGTGACCAGGTCTCCGTCGCTCCGGTGCCGATAACTTTTGATCCGTAAGGAGTTAGGCAGCGCACAGCATACCGTTGCAAAGCTCTCTGAGAGCTCTACGATGGGGGTAGCCAGCATGATCGCTTTGCCCTTTTTAGAGCCTAAAATCGCACGTTTTCATCAGTTTTGGGCCACTTTACTTCTTTTGCTCTGTTTTTCAGTCCCGGATCGTAGGTCGTGAACTGTTAAAAGGACGACAACCTGACTCGCGGGACATCAGAGGGCCCTACAACATGTCGATATCATGTCTTTCAAGCATGCTGCGTTGTTGAAGCGGATGGGTTGTCGTTAAGCCCATTGGGCCTTTTGAATGGGCCATCTCACTAGGCTAGGACTGTGAACAGTTAACACATAAAAGAATTGTGCCCTCAACATGACAGCTGCGATCATACCAACACTAATGCACAGGATCCCATCAGAACTACGAAGTTAAGCGTGCTTGGCCGAGAGTAGTACTAGGATGGGTAACCACCTGGGAACTCCTTGTGTTGCACCCCATTTTCAATTTTTTTTGCCCTGGTTAGGGTTGCCAATATACTTTATCCACCAAATCTCTATTACTGAATCCCATGGAACATTGGGCAAGACAACTTCGCTTCACGTAGAGGTTGGGCCCGCAAACCGAGGGCGTAGGGTTTGTGACCTGGTCTCCGTCGCTCCGGTGCCCATAACTTTGATTCGTAAGGAGTTACTCGGCGCACAACATACCGTTGCAAAGCTCTCTGAGAGCTCTACGATGAGGGCAGCCAGCTTGCTCGCTGTGCCCATTTTTGGAGCCCAGAATCGAACATTTTCATCAGTTTTAGGCCACTTTTCTACTTTTGCTCTGTTTTTTCCGTCCCAGATCGTACGTCGTGAAATGTTAAAAGGACGACAACCTGACTCGCTGGACATCAGAGGGCCCTACAATGTGTCGATATCACGTCTTGCCAGGATGCTGCGTTGTCGAAGCGGATGGGTTGTCGTTAAGCCCATTGGGCCTTTTGAATGGGCCATCTCTCTAGGCCAGGACTGTGAACAGTTAACACATAAAGGAATTGTGCCCTCAACATGACGGGTGTGATCATACCAGCACTAATGCACCGGATCCCATCAGAACTTTGAAGTTAAGCGTGCTTGGGCGAGAGTTGTACAAGGATGGGTGATCCCTTGGGACGTCCTCGTGTTGCACCCCCTTTTAATTTTTTTTGACCTGGTTAGGGTTGCCAAGATACTTTATCCACCAAATCTCTATTACTGAATCCCACTGAACATTGGGCAAGACAACTTCACTTCACATAGAGGCTAGGCCCGCAAACCGAGGGCGTAGGGTTTGTGACCAGGTCTCCGTCGCTCCGGTGCCCATAACTTTTGATCTGTAAGGAGTTACGAGGCACATAGCATACCGTTGAAAAGCTCTCTGTGAGCTCTACGACGGGGGCAGCCAGCTTGCTCGCTTTACCAATTTTTGGAGCTCAAAATCAAACATTTTCATCAGTTTCAGGAAACTTTTCTTCTTTTGCTATGTTTTTCCGTGCCGGATCATACGTCGTGAACAGTTAAAAGGACGAAAACCTGACTCAAGGGACATCAGAGGGCCCTACAACGTGTCGATATCCAGTCTTGCAAGGATGTTACGTTGTGGAAGCAGATGGGTTGTCGTTAAGCCCATTAGGCCTTTCCAATAGGCCATCTCTCTAGGCTAGGACTTTGAACAGTTAACACATAAAGGAATTGTGCCCTCAACATGACGGGTGCAATCATACCAGCACTAATGCACCGGATCATATCAGAACTCTGAAGTTTAGCGTGTTTGGGCGAGAGTAGTACTAGGATGGGTGACCCCCTGGGAAGTCCTCGTGTTGCACCCCTTTTTCAATTTTTTTGCCCTAGTTAGGGTTGCCATGATACTTTATCCACCAAATCTCTATTACTGAATCCCACGGAACATTGGGCAAGACAACTTCGCTTCACGTAGAGGCTGGGACCGTAAACCGAGGGCGTAGGGTTTGTTACCAGGTCTCCGTCGCTCCGGTGCCCATAACTTTTGATCCGTAGGGAGTTACGCGGCACACAGCATACCATTGCTAAGCTCTCTGAGAGCTGTACGACAGGGGCAGCCAGTTTGCTCGCTGTGCCCGTTTTTGGAGCCCAAAATCAAATGTTTTCATCAGTTTCTGGCCACTTTCCTTCTTTTGCTCTGTTTTTCCGTGCCGGATCATACGTCGTGAACAGTTAAAAGGACGACAACCTTACTCGAGGGACATTAGAGGGCCCTACAACGAGTCGATATCACGTCTTGCGAGGATGCTGCGTTGTTGATGCGGATGGGTTGTCGTTAAGCCCATTGGGCCTTTTGAATGGGCCGTCTCTCTAGGCTGGATTTGTGAACCGTTAACACGTATAGGAATTGTGCCCTGAACATAACGGGTGCGATCATACCAGCACTAATGCACCGGATCCCATCAGAACTCCGAAGTTAAGCGTGCTTGAGCGAGAGTAGTACTAGGATGGGTGACCCCGTGGGAAATCCTCGTGTTGCACTCCTTTTTCAATTTTTTTTGCCTTGGTTACGGTTGCCAAGATACTTTATCCACCAAATCTCTATTACTGAATCCCACGGAACATTTGGCAAGACAACATCGCTTCACGTAGAGGCTGGGCCCGCAAACCGAGGGCGTAGGATTTGTGACCAGGTCTCCGTCGCTCCGGTGCCAATAACTTTTGATCCGTTGGGAGTTACGTGACGCACAGCATACCGTTGCAAAGCTCTCTGAGAGCTCTACGACGGGGGCAACCAGGTTGCTCGATATGCCCATTTTTGGATCCCAAAATTGAACGTTTTCATCAGTTTCAGGCCACTTTTCTACTTTTGCTCTATTTTTCCATCCCAGATCAAACGTCGTGAACTGTTAAAAGGATGACAACCTGACTCGAGGGACATCAGAGGGCCCTACAATGTGTCAATATCATGTCTTGCAAGGATGCTGCGTTGTTGAAGCGGATGGGTTGTCGTTAAGTCCATTGGGCCATTTGAATGGGCCATCTCTCTAGGGTCGGACTGTGAACAGTTAACACATAAAGGAATTGTGCCCTCAACATGACGGGTGCTATCAAACCAGCACTAATGCACCGGATCATATCAGAACTCTGAAGTTAAGCGTGTTTGGGCGAGATTAGTACTAGGATGGGTGACCCCCTGGGAAGTCCTCGTGTTGCACCCCCTTTTCAATTTTTTTTGCCCTGGTTAGGGTTGCCAGGATACTTTATCCACCAAATCTCTATTACTGAATCCCACAAAACATTGGGCAAGAAAACTTCGCTTCACGTAGAGGCTGGGCCCGCAAACCGAGGGCGTAGGTTTTGTGACCAGGTCTCCGTCGCTCCGGTGCCCATAACTTTTGATCTGTAAGGAGTTACGCAGCGCACAACATATCGTTGCAAAGCTCTTTGAGAGTTCTACGATGAGGTCAGCCAGCTTGCTCTCTGTGCCCCTATTTGGAGCCCAAAATCGAACATTTTCATCAGTTTTAGGCCACTTTTCTTCTTTTGCTCTATTTTTTCGTCCTGGCTCATACGTCGTGAACTGTTAAAAGGACGAAAACCTGACTCAAGGGACATCAGAGGGCCCTACAATGTGTCGATATAACGTCTTGCAAGGATGCAGCATTGTTGAAGCGGATGGGTTGTCATTAAGCCCATTGGGCCTTTTGAATGGGCCATTTCTCTAGGCTGGGACTGTGAATAGTTAACACATAAAAGAATTGTGCCCTCAACATGACGGGTGCGATCATACCAACACTAATGCATCGGATCCCATCAGAACTCCGAAGTTAAGCGTGTTTGGGCGAGAATAGTACTAGGATGGGTGACCCCTTGGGAAGTCCTCGTGTTGCACCCCCTTTTCAATTTTTTTTGCCCTGGTTAGGGTTGCCAAGATACTTTATCCACCAAATCTCTATTACTGAATCCCACGGAGCATTGGGCAAGACAACTTCGCTTCACGTAGAGGCTGCGCCCGCAAACCAAGGGCGTAGGGTTTGTGACCAGGTCTCCATCGCTCCGGTGCCCATAACTTTTGATCCGTAAGGAGTTACGCGGCGCACATCATACCGTTGCAAAGCTCTCTGAGAGCTCTACGACTGGGGTAGCTAGCCTGCTCGCTTTGCCTATTTTTGGAGCACAAAATCGAACATTTTCATCAGTTTCAGGCCACTTTTCTTCATTTGCTCTGTTTTTCTGTCCCGGATCATACGTCGTGAACTGTTAAAAGGACGACAACCTGACTCGAGGGACGTTAGAGGGCCCTACAACATGTCGATATCACATCTTGCGAGGATGCTGCGTTGTTGAAGCTGATGGGTTGTCGTTAAGCCCATTAGGCCTTTTGAATGGGCCATCTCTCTAGGCTGGGACTGTGAACCGTTAACACATATAGGAATTGTGCCCTGAACATGACGAGTGCGATCATACCAGCACTAATTGTAATGACCCAAAATCCTGATCCTTCTCAGGATACAGTGGGAGGTCAAGATAAATAGCTATACTCATTCAAATGCAAAATAAGAACTGAAAGCGGAACATACTAAGCTGATATAGATATAACCTTTCGTATTATAAGCATCCAACCAGATTCTGAGTTGACAAAAATGAGTCCGGAACTTGACTAGTACTCCTATTCTTCATACATAATACCGTAGTAGACCATATATGCAGTCATACATGGTCCAAACCCTATATCTAACACTGTGTCATTTATTATTACATCATATAGTTGGTGATGTGGTATTTCTTTGTTCACCAAGTCTTCGTTGAAAAGGTAATGCCGATGGATGATAACATCAACACTCCGTGGAATCAAGTGATCCAAATCCCTCAGCACACAAAAAAGGCACATTCTCGTTTCCCAGTTCTTCCTCTTCTGCCGTGGCTTCACCTGAAGTGGGGGTGGTAAGGGTCGTGATCTCTAAGAACTCAGCGAGAGTAATTCAACTGGGGGTGGTTTTGAAAACATTTTCGAATTTTGAAAACAATGATGCAATGCCAGTATATAATAATATTCACAACTTATTTACAGATTATAAGAAATAATATCATATGTTGTCTAGTAACATTTAGTGGCAAGTATCCACATCAGATATCAGGCTACTCTCCGAGGTTGGAATGCCAAGCGAGAGTAGGACACTACTCTCTGAGGGTGGTACCAAGCGAGAGTAGGAACAAGTCAAATATTTCATGAGGTGGCCAGCCTTTGATCAGAATTTCAACTTCTTATCTCTCCCAATAGGATACTCCGGATTGTATCCCAAAATCTACGACCCAACTCTCCGAGAGTGGAAGGCCAAGCGAGAGAGGGACTAGGACCACGATAGTCACGGGATCACCGGCAAGCCCTATGCCACCCGGCGTTCGTGAAACGCTATCGTGCCTGAGGTTGCAACGCCCAAGTAGCTCACAAGTATGCTCAGGTAATCACATAATGAGAGTACGACATAGCAGGCCTTCTCTCGTACATATATCCATGTAGATATTAAAAATAAATCATTAAGGTGGATAATAATTTATACATGTTACAAATAGGTAGTGATCTTAGTGAATAACAAGCAAGTAGTTGAATACGTAATTAAAACAGTAAGATAGACAACTCTTTACTATAACCCCAGTTAAGCAACATGATATGTATACCTGATTTATAATTCTAGTTCATAAGGTCTTATATTAGACCAAGTTGTTTGTCCTGGTTAAGAATTTATGTTATTATAGATTTTATTATCAACCCTCCTTGCTATAGTCTTCTTCTAAGAGTAAATATAGTTAACAGATGGTTGACTTAGCTCGTGAAATTTTAGTAGTAGACATTATCAATTCTTACTTGACTACAAAATGGCCATAACCTACTTAACTTCTCATCCACTGCTACTTGATTTATAAAACCATATATTTCTTATCAAAACTTAAATATAGGCTCCCATATAACAGGTAGTATACACATTTAATATATATTATAAGGTATAACCTTCTAGCTTGGCTTTACGAGAGGACATCTTTTATTCTTAACAAATAACAATCTACTCATTTAAAATCACAAACCCATGTATATAATTTATTTAAAAGTCTCTCTCAACCAATCATAAATATAGTTTTGTATTGAGAGGAGATTGTTAACTAGACTATACTAGTAAGTCTATGTGTCATGCTTTCACAGTTAATTAACGTATAATTTAGCTATAATGCTCTAACCGACCCACACGATTAACTCTACATATATAATAGGAGTTAACAATGTATTTTAAAAGTTAGAACCCACACCCTTACATATATAGAACGAAGTCATGGCATAAGACATAAAATAATATTAGCTCTTCATATAATCAAATACTTGTAATCAACAAAAGAATTCAGTAATGCTTTCTAGTCAAAAGACCCGCACAACTATGTTCATGTTATAAGCTAAATATAAAATAGTGTCAGCTAAGCTTAATTAAATAAAATCAACCATGCACTTTAAAAGAAACCCGCACCTGTGAATTGCTTGTCAAACTCGTCAAAGAAAAGAAATATAAAAAGGCTAATAAGAGATTTGGTTGTGTGTGTTCTAACCAAAGCTTAACAATCCTTTATATAGTGCCTAGGACTCAATCTGATTGGTTCCTATTCTACTTGAGTGAATAAAGCAGCTGCGCGTTTTATTGTCAAGAAATTACTTCATGCAAGTTGACACCTCCTACTTCCAGCATGCTGATTCAAAGCTTAGTTCCTCTATCCTATTGACAACACTAATGTTCTATTATGGTAACTTATTCCAAGCTGCTGCGTGTTTAATTAAAATCATGCAGCCACTCGGCTATGGACAGTTAAAACATTTTAGTTGCCACGTCGTCTACCTAACAAAAATGCTAACATGCGAGAATACACACGTTTAATTCCTGTGATACTCGAGTAAACCCAAGCTGCTGCGTGCCATGTTTATAAGAGAACTTATCTCATACAACCCTATAGAAAATGGACAGCAAAGACGCAAGGCTTATAGCTACACGTAGCTGGCACTTTGTTTAGAAATAATTTGGTTTATAAACTTCTATGCTGCTGCGTGTCTTCTTCTGGTGCATGGTTCCATGCAAGACTAAAAGTAGTCTTATGATAGTAGCTTAAGCAAGCTAGTGGTAGCAGCGTGATTGGCTTCCAAAATTGCAAAGGTTAATCTAATTTCCAACAATCAGCATCTATAACAATTGTATTAAAATCTCTAAAGGGTAAACCGAAATGACCAAGCTAATTGGACACTAATTGCTCATGCTTATCTTCCTACGTGCAAACCGCTGATTAGAAGAGGAAAACTTTTCACTCACGTTAATGATGGCTAATTCGTTATTTAGCTAAAATGTTGACACTAATATAACAATAACTAATTTTCTTTGTTTAGAAATGCTAGAATGACTACTTAAAAATTATCAAACCCTATCAACTAATTATAGTACTACTTTTATTCTATAATTTGAGTAAATCCTAGTTAATGCTATACAAATTCTTAAATCCAAAGAGTAATTAAAATATAGTACCTTATTTCTACCAGCAAGATTTTCTTTTATTTGAGCTGAATGTCTAATTTTAATATACTAGCTAATACACGCCCTAGTTAAATTTAGTTCTTATCACCGAGCATATTAATAATACTCAAATAATATAATAATGCTTGGAATTAAGTGCAGGTTCTTACATTCTTCCCTTCTTTCAAAAATTTAGTCCTCGAAATTTACTTACCTAGTAAATAATCCAGGAAATTGCCGCATAATTTCATCTTTTTGTTCCCATGTGGCTTCTTCGAGCCCGTGGTAATTCCAAAGAACCTTTACCATCGGTATTGTTTTAGATCTCAACTCCCGATTTTGTGTATCCAGGATTCGAACGGGTGTTTCCTCGTAAGACAGATCCCCATGTAACTTCAACGGTCCTGTTTTCAATACATGGGAGGGATCGGGGTGATATTTCCTTAAGAATGATATATGGAACACATCGTGGAGGTTGGCTAGTTCTGGGGGTAAACTCAATTGGTAAGCTAGTTTCCCAATTTTATCTATAATCTCAAATGGTCCAATATATCGTGGACTTAATTTTCCTCCCTTACCATGCCGAATTAATCCTTTGCTAGGTGACAACTTCAAGAATACCAAGTTACCGATTTAAAACTCCAAATCTCATCTGTGTTTATCGGCATAACTCTTTTGCCGACTCTGGGAAGTTAACATCCTTTTTCGGATCAAATGGATATTTGCTATTTTCTCTTCTAGTTCCGTCAATATGGTCGGGTCCATAGTCTTCATTTCTCTGACTTCATCCCAATATAAAGGGGATCTACACTTCCTTCCGTACAAGGCTTCATATGGAGCCATGCCAATAGTGGCCTGATAGCTATTGTTATAGGCAAACTCAGCCAAAGGTAGATGATTTTCCCAATTTTTTCCAAAATCCAAAACGCAGGCTCTCAACATATCCTCCAAGATTTGGATTGTTCTTTCGGATTGCCCATCTGTTTGGGGATGGTAAGTTGTGCTGAAGCTTAACTTGGTACCCAAAGCGGCCTGCAACTTCTGCCAAAGTCTAGATGTATATCAGGGATCCCTATCTGACACAATACTTGCGGGTACCCCATAGAGTCTTACAATGTTTCCCACATATAAATCAGTAAGCTTAGCTATCTTATCTTCCATATTCATGGAAGTAAAATGGGCGGTCTTAGTCAATCGATCTACTACCACCCAGATAGTGTCGCATCCTCGAGGAGATTTGGGTAATCCCATGACAAAATCCATAGTCATATGTTCCCATTTCCATTGAGGTATTTCCAGCGGTTGCAGCAATCCGGCAGGTCTTTGATGTTCCGCTTTTACCCGTTGACAGGTTAGGCACCGAGTTATGTATTCCGCTATTTCCCTTTTCATATTTCTCCACCAATAGTATTGTTTCAAATCGCGGTACATCTTGGTTCCTCTGGGATGAATAGTATACTTGGAAGTATGAGCTTCCTCAAGAATTTTCCTTTTCAATTCTGGGTTATTCGGTACACAAACCCGATTCCTAAACCTCCATAACCCATCTTGATGTAATTTGAGATCAATATTGCCTACTCCAACCTTTTGGAACTGAGGATCTTGTTTTTGCGCTTCTTGTAATTGTGACAACAAGTCCAAATGTATTTGCAAATAGGCGCACCACACCCTGTTGTTTTCTTCCTCAGATTTCCCCAAATTGGGAATCACCAAACTTGTCTTCCGACTCAGAGCATCTGTTACAATGTTTGCCTTTCCTGGTACATAGTTAATGGAACAATCATAATCATTCAATAACTCCATCCATCTTCGCTGCCTCATATTAAGTTCCTTTTGTGAGAAAAGGTATTTTAAACTTTTATGATCTGTGAATATTTCAAATTTACTTCCCCATAAGTAGTGTCTCCATTTCTTCAAGGCGAACACAATAGCGGCTAATTCCAAATCATGTGTAGGGTAATTCACCTCGTAGGATTTCAATTTTCGGGAAGCATAAGCAATCACCCGACTATCGTGCATTAGCACACAGCCCAGGCCTTCTTTCGAGGCATCGCTATAGATAATGTAATTTTTATCTCCTTCCGGTAGAGTCAAGACGGGTGCGGTAGTCAATTTGTTTTTCAATTCTTGAAAACTACCTTCACATTTGTTGTCCCATTCAAATACCGTTCTCTTCTGTGTAAGCTTAGTAAGTGGTCCTGCTATCTTCGAGAAATCCTTAACAAAACGTCGATAGTAACCTACCAAACCTAGAAAACTTCGCACCTCAATAACATTTTCTGGCTTCTTCCAAGATGATATCACTTCAATTTTTGTTGGGTCTACTGCTAAACCATCTTGAGAGATGATGTATCCCAAAAAGGACACTTGTTGAAGCCAAAACTCACATTTACTGAACTTGGCATATAATTAATGCTCCTGGAGCTTTTGCAGCACCAGATATAAATGCTGCTTGTGCTCTTTTTCTGTCTTAGAGTAGACTAGTATGTCATCTATAAATATTACCACGAATTGATCCAGGTAAGAGCGAAATATCCGATGCATCATATCCATAAAGGCTATGGGTGCATTAATCAGCCCAAAAGGCATTACAACAAACTCATAGTGCCCATACCGAGTTCGAAAAGCACTCTTGGGTATATCTTCCTTCTTAATCTGTAGTTGATGGTAACCCTGTCTTAGGTCAAATTTAGAGAACACTTTTGCTCCTTGTAATTGATCAAACAGTTCATCAATTAAAGGTAGAGGATACTTGTTCTTAATTGTTACTTGATTCAAACCTCGATAATCAATACACAACCTCAAGGAACCATCTTTCTTCTTAACAAACAGCACTGGTGCCCCCATGGTGAAGAACTAGGTTGAATAAACCCCTTTTCCACCAAGTTCTGCAGTTGTATTTTCAATTCTTTCAACTCCGCTGGAGCCATTCTATAGAGGGCCCTAGAGATTGGTTGAGTTCCGGGTAGTAATTCAATGGTAAAATCAATTTCCCATTTTGGTGGTAACCCAGGTAACTCTTCAGGAAACACATCCAAATATTCTTTTATTATCGTTACTTCTTCCATTTTGGCCTTATCGGCCGGCTTATTGACTAGATATGCGAGGAATCCCGTTCCCTCTTTTTTGATAGATTTTGCGGCTTTTATGGCTGAAATAATAACATTGTTTGTGCGGTCCCTTTTTTGGCTTGAGATCTCGATCACAGGTTGCCCTGGTACATGTAACCTTAGCACTTTGGTTCTACAGTCTAGGTGTGCATGGTGTGTGGATAGCCAATCCATTCCTAGAATAACCTCATATTTTTCGAAAGGAAGGAGAATTAGATTGGCAGAGAATTCCCGATTCTCAACCTGAATCTTACAAGCCCTACAAGCAAATTCAGTCACAAATCTGCTACCTGTCGAGGTACTTACCTCTACACCACAACACAACTTACTAGTTGGAATACCAATTTGTTGCACACAACAGGGAGTAATAAATGAGTGGGTTGCCCTTGTATCAATTAATGCCTTAACAGACTGAGTTAAAATCGAGAATATACCTTCTATTATAGCAGTATCATCCGGTAACTCCTGCTGTTCAATTGCATAAACTTTAGCTTGCACACGCCGATTCGTTACCAGCTTATCCTGGCTCCACTTCCCTTGCCACTTTAAACAATCCTTAATTTGATGTTGATCACTTCCACAACCAACACATTTTCCTGCCTTCTTCCAACATTGCAGCTCAGTGTGTCCCTTCTTATCACAATAGGCACATGCTTGAGTTTGAGTCTTTGTGACTGATGGTCCTCGAGCGGAGGAGGCCATCGATCCACTTGGTTGTGGTCAGTTACTCACCGATCCTGTTTGATTACGTCCTTGAGAATAACCCGAACTTATTCTTTGTTGCATTAGGCCTTGCTGGAAAGGTTTTTTGTTGGGTTGACTTAGACTACCCTGAGTTTCCATCTTCCTTTTTTCCACTCGTGTGGCGGCTTCCACAGCTTCCCCATAAGTTCCAAATTTTAATGCAACCAAACTATCTTGTATTTCGGCCCTCAATCCTCTTACAAATTTTCAAATTGCTCGATCTGGTGGCTGCATCAATTCAGGCACATACTGAGATAGTTTGTCTAGACGTGCTCCGTATTGCACAACAGTCATGCCCATTGCCTTAACGCCATAAATTCCTCTTCCCGTCTTTCCCTGGCAACAGCCAGAACATATTTCTCCTTAAAGACTTCGGTAAAATTTGCCCAGGTGTAAGGCATATGATTTTCCTCCCAACGGTGCTTTACCACCTTCCACCATTGTTCTGCATCTCTTTTGAGTAAATATGTCGCAAGTACAACTTTCTTCTCGTTATTGTAATTCAAAGTTTCATAAAGTTTCTCCACCTCCGAGAGCCATGCTTCGGCTTTTTCATCATCAGGTTCCCCAAAAAATTTTGGGGGGTAATAACCCAAGAATTCTTTAAGTGGGCTTATCCTGTGTTCCTCACAGTTTACCCCTCCTTCAACGTTATGCGGGTTACCTGCCTCCCGTGCCTCCTGATGCTCAAGAACTCTGGACACCCTGTCCATTGCGGTTGCCATTAGATTGAACATAGCCATTCCTGGATTAGCCTGTCCAGGTTCCTCTACCGGCTCAGCATTCCTATCAGTTCTTTGTGTACTAGGTCCAGCCATATTCTCTAAACACACACAAGTATCCTCAGTTGTTTATCACGCAAAATAACAAGTTATAGCACATAGTTATTCAAATTAAAAACACATAGGCATATTTTTAGGTCAAGGCTTCTAACCCCAAGCCCAGCGTTTCTAAACCCGGCTTCTAAGGCATTACTATGCTCTGATACCAACTGTAATGACCCAAAATCCTGATCCTTCTCAGGATACAATGGGAGGTCAAGATAAATAGCTATACTTATTCAAATGCAAAATAAGAACTGAAAGTGGAACATACTAAGCTGATATAGATATAACCTTTCGTATTACAACCATCCAACCAGACTCTGAGTTGACAAAAATGAGTCCGGAACTAGACTAGTACACCTATTCTTCATACATAATACCGTAGTAGACCACATATGTAGTCATACATGGTCCAAACCCTATATCTAGCATTGTGTCATTTATTATTACATCATATAGTAGGTGATGTGGTATTTCTTGGTTCACCAAGTCTTCGTTGAAAAGGTAATGCCGATGGATGATAACATCAACACTCCGTGGAATCAACTGATCCAAATCCCTCAGCACACAGAAAAGGCACATTCTCATTTCCCGGTTATTCCTCTTCTGCCATGGCTTCACCTGAAGTGGAGGTGGTAAGGGTCGTGAACCCTAAGAACTCAGTGAGGGTAAGTCAACCGGGGGTGGTTTTGAAAACATTTTCGAATTTTGAAAACAATGATGCAATGCCAGCATATAATAATATTCACAACTTATTTACAGATGATAAGAAATAATATCATATGTTGTCTAGTAACATTTAGTGGCAAGTATCCACATCAGATATCAGCCTACTCTCTGAGGTTGGAATGCCAAGCGAGAGTAGGACACTACTCTCCGAGGGTGGTACCAAGCGAGAGTAGGAACAAGTCAAGTATTTCATGAGGTGGCCAGCCTTTGATCAGAATTTCAACTTCTTATCTCTCCCAAGAGGATACTCTGGATTGTATCCCAAAATCTACGACCCAACTCTCCGAGAGTGGAAGGCCAAGCGAGAGAGGGACTAGGACCACGATAGTCACGGGATCACCGGCAAACCCTATGCCGCCCGGTGTTCGTGAAACGCTATCGTGCCTGAGGTTCAACCCCCAAGTAGCTCACAAGTATGCTCAGGTAATCACATATTGAGAGTACGACATAGCAGGCCATCTCTCGTACACATATCCATGTAGATATTAAAAATAAATCATTAAGGTGGATAATAATTTATACATGTTACAAGTAGGTAGTGATCTTAGTGAATAACAAGCAAGTAGTTGAATACGTAATTAAAACAGTAAGATAGACAACTCTTTACGATAACCTTAGTTAAGCAACATGATATGTATACCTGATTTATAATTCTAGTTCATAAGGTCTTATAGTAGACCAAGTTGTTTGTCCTGGTTAAGAATTTTTGTTATTATAGATTTTATTATCAACCCTCCTTGCTATAGTCTTCTTCTAAGAGTAAATATAGTTAACAGATGGTTGACTTAGCTCGTGAAATTTTAGTAGTAGACATCATAAATTCTTACTTGACTACAGAATGGCCATAACCTACTTAACTTCTCATCCACTACTACTTGATTTATAATACCGTATATTTCTTATCAAAACTTAAATATAGGCTCCCATATAACAGGTAGTATACACATTTAATATATATTATAAGGTATAACCTTATAGCTTGGCTTTACGAGAGGACATCTTTTATTCTTAACAAATAACAATCTGCTCATTTAAAATCACAAACCCATGTATATAATTTATTTAAAAGTCTCTCTCAACCAATCATAAATATAGTTATGTATTGAGAGGAGATTGTTAACTAGACTATACTAGTAAGTCTATGTGTCATGCTTTCACAGTTAATTAACGTATAATTTAGCTATAATTCTCTAACAGACCCACACGATTAACTCTACATATATAATAGGAGTTAACAATGTATTTTAAAAGTTAGAACCCACACCCTTACATATATAGAACGAAGTCATGGCATAAGACATAAAATAATATTAGCTCTTCATATAATCAAATACTTGTAATCAACAAAAGAATTCAGTAATGCTTTCTAGTCAAAAGATCCGCACAACTATGTTCATGTTATAAGCTAAATATAAAATAGTGTCAGCTAAGCTTAATTAAATAAAATCAGCCATGCACTTTAAAAGAAACCCGCACCTGTGAATTGTTTGTCAAACTAGTGAAAGAAAAGAAATATAAAAAGGCTAATAAGAGATTTGGTTGTGTGTGCTCTAACCGAAGCTTAACAATTCTTTATATAGTGCCTAGGACTCAATCTGATTGGTTCCTATTCTACTTGAGTGAAGAAAGCAGCTGCGCGTTTTATTGTAAGAAATTACTTCATGCAAGTTGACACCTCCTACTTTCAGCATGCTGATTCAAAGCTTAGTTCCTCTATCCTATTGACAGCACTAATGTTCTATTATGGTAACTAATTACAAGCTGCTGCGTGTTTAATTAAAATCATGCAGCCACTCGGGAATGGACAGTTAAAACATTTTTGCTGCCACGTCATCTACCTAACAAAAATGATAACATGTGAGAATACACACGTTTAATTCCTGTGATACTCGAGTAAACCCAAGCTGCTGTGTGGCATGTTTATAAGAGAACTTATCTCATACAACCCTATAGAAAATGGATAGCAAAGACGCAAGGCTTATAGCTACACGTAGCTGGCACTTTGTTTAGAAATAATTTGGTTTATAAACTTCTATGCTGTTGCGTGTCTTCTACTGGGGCATGGCTCCATGCAAGACTACAAGTAGTCTTATGATAGTAGCTTAAGCAGGCTAGTGGTAGCAGCGTGATTGGCTTCCAAAATTGCAAAGGTTAATCTAATTTCCAACAAATCAACACTTACAACAATTGTATTAAAATCTCTAAAGGGTAAACTGAAATGACCAAGCTAATTGGACACTAATTGTTCATGCTTATCTTCCTACGTGCAAACCGCTGATTAGAAGAGGAAAACTTTTCACTCACGTTAATGATGGCTAATTCGTTATTTAGCTAAAATGTTGACACTAATATAACAATAATTAATTTTCTTAGTTCAGAAACGCTAGAATGACTACTTAAAAATTATCAAACCCTATCAACTAATTATAGTACTACCTTTATTCCATAATTTGAGTAAATCCTAGCTAATGCTATACAAATTCCTAAATCCAAAGAGTAATTAAAATATAGTACCTTATTTCTACCAGCAAGGTTTTCTTTTATTTGAGCTGAATGCCTAATTTTAATATACTAGCTAATACACGCCCTAGTTAAATTTAGTTCTTATCACCGAGCATATTAATAATACTCAAATAATACAATATTGCTTGGAATTAAGTGCAGGTTCTTACACTAATGCACTGGATCCCATCAGAACTCGGAAGTTAAGCGTGCTTGGGCGAGAGAAGTACTAGGATGGGTGACCCCCTGGGAAGTCCCCGTGTTGCACCCCCTTTTCAATTTTTTTTGCCCTAGTTAGGGTTGCCAAGAAACTTTATCCACCAAATCCCTATTACTGAATCCCACGGAACATTGGGCAAGACAACTTCGCTTCACGTAGAGGTTGGGCCCGCAAACCGAGGGCGTAGGGTTTGTGACCAGGTCTCCGTCGCTCCGGTGCCCATAACATTTGATCCGTAGGGAATTACGTGGTGCACAACATACCGTTGCAAAGCACTCTGAGAGCTCTACGACGGGGGCAGCCAGGTTGCTCGCTGTGCCCATTTTTGGAGCCCAAAATCGAACGTTTTCATCAATTTCGGGCCACTTTTCTACTTTTGCTCTGTTTTTCCGTCCCGGATCGTACGTCATGAAGTGCTAAAGGGATGACAACCTGACTCGCGGGACATCAAAGGGCCCTACAACGTGTCAATATCACGTCTTGCCAGGATGCTGCGTTGTTGAAGCGGATAGGTTGTCATTAAGCCCATTGGGCCTTTTGAATGGGCCATCTCTCTAGGCTGGGACTGTGAACAATTAACACATAATGGAATTGTGCCCTCAACATGACGGGTGCGATCATACCAGCACTAATGCACCAGATCCCATCAGAACTTTGAAGTTAAACGTGCTTGGGCGAGAGTAGTACTAGGATGAGTGACCTCATGGGAAGTCCTCGTGTTGCACCCCCTTTTCAATTTTTTTTGCCCTGGTTAGGGTTGTCAAGATACTTTATCCACCAAATCTCTATTACTGAATCCCACGGAACATTGGGCAAGACAACTTCGCTTCACATAGAGACAGGGCCCACAAACCGAGGGCGTAGAGTTTGTGACCAGGTCTCCGTTGCTCCGGTGCCCATAACTTTTGATCCGTAAGGAGTTACGCAACACACAGCATACCGTTGCACAGCTCTCTGAGAGCTCTACGACGGGGGCAGCCAGCTTGCTCGCTTTCCACTTTTTGGTTCCCAAAATCAAATGTTTTCCTCAGTTTCAATCCACTTTTCTTCTTTTGCTCTATTTTTCGTCCCGGATCATACGTCATGAACTGTTAAAAGGATGAAAACCTGACACGCGGGACAACAGAGGGCCCTACAACGTGTCGATATAACGTCTTGCGAGGATGCTGCGTTGTTGAAGCGGATGGGTTGTCGTTAAGCCCAATAGGCATTTTGAATGGGCCATCTCTCTAGGCTGGGACTGTGAACAGTTAACACATAAAGGAATTGTGCCCTCAACATGACGAGTGCGATCATACCAGCACTTATGCATCGGATCATATCAGAACTCCGAAGTTAAGCGTGTTTGGGCGAGAGTAGTACTAGGATGGGTGACCCCTTGGGAAGTCCTCGTGTTGCACTCCCTTTTCAATTTTTTTTGCTCTGGTTAGGGTTGCCAAGATACTTTATCCACCAAATCAATATTACTGAATCCCACGGAACATTGGGCAAGACAACTTCGCTTCACGTAGAGGCTGGGCCCGCAAACTGCAAGCGTAGGGTTTGTGACCAGGTCTCCGTCGCTCCGGTGCCCATAACTTTTGATCCGTAAGGAGTTATACGGTGCACAACATACCGTTGCAAAGCTCTCTAAAAGCTCTACGACGGGGGCAACCAGCTTACTTGCTGTGCCCCTTTTTGGAGCCCAAAATTGAACGTTTTCATCAGTTTCAGGCCACTTTTCTTCTTTTGCTCTATTTTTTCGTTCCGGATCATACGTCGTGAACTGTTAAAAGGACCACAACCTGACTCGCAAGACATCAGAGGGCCCTACAATGTGTCAATATCACGTCTTGCGAGGATGCGACGTTGTTGAAGCGGATGGGTTGTCGTTAAGCCCATTGGGCCTTTTGAATGGGCCATCTCTCTAGGCTGGGACTGTGAACCGTTAACACATATAGGAATTGTGCCATCAACATGACGGGTGCGATCATACCAGTGCTAATACACCGGATCCCATCAGAACTTCGAAGTTAAGCGTGCTTGGGCGAAAGTAGTACTAGGATGGGTTACCCCCTAGAAAGTCCTCGTGTTGCACCACCTTTTCAATTTTTTTTGCCCTAGTTAGGGTTCTCAAGATACTTTATCCACCAAATCTCTATTACTGAATCCCACGGAACATTGGGCAAGACAACTTCGCTTCACATAGAGGCAGGGCCCACAAACCGAGGGCAAACAGAGGGCGTAGGGTTTGTGACCAGGTTTCCGTCACTCTGGTGCCCATAACTTTTGATCCGTAAAGAGTTACGCGGTGCATAGTATACCGTTGCAAAGCACTCTGATAGCTCTACGATAGGGGCGGCCAGCTTGCTCGCTCTGCTCGTTTTTGGAGACCAAAATCGAAAGTTTTCTTCAGTTCCAGGCCACTTTTCTTCTTTTGCTCTGTTTTTCCGACCCGTATCATACGTCGTGAACTGTTAAAAGGACGACAACCTGACTCACGGGACATCAGAGGGCCCTACAACGTGTCGATATCACGTCTTCCGCGGATGCTGCATTGTTGAAGTGGATGGGTTGTCGTTAAGCCCATTGGGCCTTTTGAATGGGCCATCTCTCTAGGCTGGGTTTGGGAATAGTTAACACATAAAGGAATTGTGCCCTCAACATGATGGGTGCGATCATACCAGCATTAATGCACCGGATCCCATCAGAACTCCGAAGTTAAGCGTGCTTGGGCGAGAGTAGTACTAGGATCGGTGACCCCCTGCGAAGTCCTCGTGTTGCACCCCCTTTTCCATTTTTTTCCCCTGGTTAGGGTTGCCAAGGTACTTTATCCACCAAATCTCTATTACTGAATCCCACGGAACATTGGGCAAGACAACTTCGCTTCACGTAGAGGCTAGGCCCGAAAACTGAGGGTGTAGGGTTTGTGACTAGGTCTCCGTCGCTCCGGTGCCTATAACTTTTGATCCGTAAGGAGTTACGCTGCGCACATCATACCGTTGCAAAGCTCTCTGAGAGCTCTACGACGAGGGCAGCTGGCTTGCTCGCTTTGCCCATTTTTGGAGCCCAAAATCGAACGTTTTCATCACTTTCAAGACACTTTTCTTCTTTTGCGATGTTTTTACATCCCGGATCATACGTCGTGAACTATTAAACGGACGACAACCTAACTCACGGGACATCAGAGTGCCCTACAACGTGTCGATATCACGTCTTGCAAGGATGCTGTGTTGTTGAAGTGGATGGGTTATTGTTAAGCCCATTGGGCCTTTTGAATGGGCCATCTCTCTAGGCTGGGACTGTGAATAGTTAACACATAAAGGAATTGTGCCCTCAACATGACGGGTGCGATCATACCAGCATTAATGCATCGGATCCCATCAGAATTCTGAAGTTAAGCGTGCTTGGGCGAGAGTAGTACTAGGATGGGCGACCCCCTGGGAAATCCTCATGTTAAACCCCCTTTTCAATTTTTTTTGCCCTGGTTAGGGTTGCCAAGATACTTTATCCACCAAATCTCTATTACTGAATCCCACGGAACATTGGGCAAGACAACTTCGCTTCACGTAGAGGCTGGGCCCGCAAACGGAGGGCGTAGGGTTTGTGACCAGGTCTCCGTCGCTCCGGTGCGCATAACTTTTGATCTGTAAGGAGTTACGCGGTGCACAGCATACCGTTGCAAAGCTCTCTGAGAGCTCTACGACGGGGTAACCCAGCTTGCTCGCTGTGCCCATTTTTGGAGCCCAAAATCGAACATTTTCATATATTTCAGGCCACTTTTCTTCTTTTGCTCTATTTTTTCGTCCCAGATCGTACGTCGTGAACTGTTAAAAGGACGACAACCTAACTCGCGGGACATCAGATGGACCTACAACGTGTCGATATCACGTCTTGGGAGGATGCTGCGATGTTGAAGTGGATGGGTTGTCGTTAAGCCCATTGGGCCTTTTCAATTGGCCATCTATCTAGGCTGGGACTGTGAACCATTAACACATATAGGAATTGTGCCCTCAACATGACGGGTGTGATTATACCAGTACTAATGCACCGGATCCCATCAGAACTCCGAAGTTAAGTGTGATTGGGCGAGAGTAGTACTAGGATGGGTGACCCCCTAGGAAGTCCTCGTGTTGCACCCCCTTTTCAATTTTTTTTGCCCTGGTTAGGGTTCCCAAGATACTTTATCCACCAAATCTCTATTACTGAATCCCACGTAACTTTGGACAAGACAACTTTGCATCAAGTAGAGGTTGGGCCCGCAAACCGAGGGCGTAGGGTTTGTGACCAGGTCTCCGTCACTCCGGTGCCATAACTTTTGATCCGTAAGGAGTTACGCGACACACAGCATTCCGTTACAAAGCTCTCTGAGAGCTCTACGACGGGGGCAGCCAGCTTGCTTCCTGTGCCCATTTTTGGAGCCCAAAATCAAACGTTTTCATCAGTTTCAGGCCACTTTTCTTCTTTTCTCTCTTTTTCTGTCCCGGATCGTACGTCGTGAACTGTTAAAAGGACGACAACCTAACTCGCGGGACATCAGAGGGCCCTACAACGTGTCGATATCAAGTCTTGCGAGGATGCTGCGATGTTGAAGTGGATGGGTTGTCGTTAAGCCCATTGGGCCTTTTCAATTGGCCATCTCTCTAGGCTGGGACTGTGAACCATTAACACATATAGGAATTGTGCCGTCAACATGACGGGTGTGATTATACCAGTACTAATGCACCGGATCCCATCAGAACTCCGAAGTTAAGTGTGCTTGGGAGAGAGTAGTACTAGGATGGGTGACCCCCTGGGAAGTCCTCGTGTTGCACCCCTTTTTCAATTTTTTTTGCCCTGGTTAGGGTTGCCAAGATACTTTATCCACCAAATCTCTATTACTGAATTACACAGAACCTTGGACAAGACAACTTCGCATCAAGTAGAGTTTGGGTCCGCAAACCTAGGGCGTAGGGTTTGTGACCAGGTCTCCGTCGTTCCGGTCCCATAACTTTTGATCCGTAAAGAGTTACGCGACACACAACATACCGTTACAAAGCTCTCTGAGAGCTCTTCGATGGGGGCAGCCAGCTTGCTTCCTGTGCCCATATTTGGAGCCCAAAATCAAACGTTTTCATCAGTTTCAGGCCACTTTTCTTCATTTTCTCTGTTTTTCTGTCCCGAATCATACGTCGTGAACTGTTAAAAGGACGACAACCTAACTCGCGGGACATCAGAGGGCCCTACAACGTGTCGATATCATGTCTTGCAAGGATGCTGCGTTGTTGAACTGGATGGGTTGTCGTTAAGCCCATTGGGCCTTTTAAATGGGCCATCTCTCTAGGCTGGAACTGTGAACCGTTAACACATATAGGAATTGTGCCCTGAACATGACGGGTGCGATTATACCAGCACTAATGCACTGGATCCCATCAGAACTCCGAAGTTAAGTGTGCTTGGGAGAGAGTAGTACTAGGATGGGTGACCCGTGACCCCTTGGGAAGTCCTCGTGTTAAACCCCCTTTTCAATTTTTTTTACCCTAGTTAGGGTTGCCAAGATACTTTATCCACCAAATCTCTATTACTGAATCCCACGGAACATTGGGCAAGACAACTTCGCTTCAGGTAGAGGCTGGGCCCGCAAACTGAGGGCGTAGGGTTTGTGACCAGGTCTCCGTCGCTCCGGTGCCCATAAGTTTTTATCTGTAAGGAGTTACGCGGTGCACAGCATACCGTTGCAAAGCTCTTTGAGAGCTCTACGTCGGGGGCAGCCAGCTTGCTCGCTGTGCCCGTTTTTGGAGCCCAAAATCGAACATTTTCATATGTTTCAGGCCACTTTTCTTCTTTCGCTCTGTTTTTTCGTCTCGGATCGTACGTCGTGAACTGTTAAAAGGACGACAACCTAACTCGCGGGACATTAGAGGGCCCTACAACATGTCGATATCACGTCTTGCGAGGATGCTGCTATGTTGAAGTGGATGGGTTGTCGTTAAGCCCATTGGGCCTTTTCAATGGGCCATCTCTCTACGCTGGGACTGTGAACCATTAACACATATAGGAATTGTGCCCTCAACATGATGGGTGTGATTATACCAGTACTAATGCACCGGATCCCATCAGAACTCCGAAGTTAAGTGTGCTTGGGCGAGAGTAGTACTAGGATGGGTGACCCCCTGGGAAGTCCTCGTGTTGCAACCCCTTTTCAGTTTTTTTTGCCCTGGTTAGGGTTGCCAAGATACTTTATCCAGCAAATCTCTATTACTGAATCCCACGAAACATTGGGCAAGACAACTTCGCTTCACGTAGAGGTTGGACCCGCAAACCGAGGGCGTAGGGTTTGTGACCAGGTCTCCGTCGCTCCGGTGCCCATAACTTTTGATCTGTAAGGAGTTACGCAGTGCACAGCACACCGTTGCAAAGCTCTCTGAGAGCTCTACGACGGGGGCAGCCAGTTTACTCGCTGTTCCCATTTTTGGAGCCCAAAATCGAACGTTTTCATATGTTTCAGGCCACTTTTCTTCTTTCGCTCTGTTTTTTCATCCCGGATCGTACGTCGTGAACTGTTAAAAGGACGACAACCTAACTCGCGGGACATCAGAGGGCCCTACAACGTGTCGATATCACGTCTTGCAAGGATGCTGCGTTGTTGAAGCGGATAGGTTGTCGTTAAGCCTATTGGGCCTTTTGAATGGGCCATCTCTCTAGGCTGGGACTGTGAACAGTTAACACATAAAGGAATTGTGCCCTCAACATGACGGGTGCGATCATACCAGCACCAATGTACCGGATCCCATCAGAACTCCAAAGTTAAGCGTGCTTGGGCGAGTGTAGTACTAGGATGGGTGACCCCATGTGAAGTCCTCGTGTTGCACCCCTTTTCAATTTTTTTTGCCCTAATTAGGGTTGCCAAGATACTTTATCCACCAAATCTCTATTACCGAATCCCATGGAACATTGGGCAAGACAACATCGCTTCACGAAGAGGCTGGGCTCGCAAATCGAGGGCGTAGGGTTTGTGACAAGGTCTCCGTCGCTCCGGTGCCCATAACTTTTCATCCGTAAGGAGTTACGCGGCGCACAGCATACCGTTACAAACCTCTCTGAGAGCTCTAAGACGAGGGCAGCCATCTTGCTCGCTGTGCTCGTTTTTGGAGCCCCAAATCGAACGTTTTAATCAATTTTAGGCCACTTTTATTCTTTTGCAATGTTTCTTCGTCCCGGATCGTACGTCGTGAACTATTAAAAGGAGGACAACTTGACTCGCGGGACATCAGAGGGCCCTACAACGTGTCGATATCACGTCTTACGAGTATGCTGCGTTGTTGAAGCGGATGGGTTGTCGTTAAGCCCATTGGGCCTTTTGAATGGGCCATCTCTCTAGGCTGGGATTGTGAACTGTTAACACATGTAGAAATTGTGCCCGCAAGATGACGGGTGCAATCACACTAGCACTAATGCACCGGATCCCACCAGAACTCCGAAGTTAAGCATGCTTGGGCGAGAGTAGTACTAGGATGGGTGACCCCCTGTGAAGTCCTCGTGTTGTACCCGCTTTTCAATTTTTTTTGCCCTGGTTAGGGTTGCCAAGATACTTTATCCACCAAATCTCTATTACTGAATCCCACGGAACATTGGGCAAGACAACTTCGCTTCACGTAGAGGCTGGGCTCGCAAACCGAGGGTGTAGGGTTTGTGACCAGGTCTCCATCGTTCCGGTCCCCATAACTTTTGATCCGTAAGGAGTTACGCGACGCACATCATACCGTTGCAAAACTCTTTGAGAGCTCTACGACAGGGGCAGCCAGCTTGCTCGTTGTGCCCGTTTTTGGAGCCCAAAATCGAACGTTTTCATCAATTTCAGGCCACTTTTCTTCTTTTGCTCTGTTTTTCCATCCCGGATCGTACGTCGTTAACTGTTAAAAGGACGACAACCTGACTCGCGGGACATCAGTGGGCTCTACAACGTGTCGATATCACGTCTTGCGAGGATGCTGCGTTGTTGAAGTGGATGGGTTATCGTTAAGCCCATTGGTCCTTTTGAATGGTCCATCTCTCTAGGCTGGGATTGTGAACCGTTAACACATGTAGGAATTGTGCCCTCAACATGACAGGTGCGATCATACCAGCACTAGTGCACCTGATCACATCAGAACTCCGAAGTTAAGCATTCTTGGGCGATAGTAGTACTAGGATGGGTGACCCCTTGGGAAGTCCTCTTGTTGCACCCCCTTTTCAATTTTTTTGCCCTGGTTAGGGTTGCCAAGATACCTTATGCACCAAATCTCTATTACCGAATCCGATGGAACATTGGGCAGGACAACTTCGCCTCACGTAGAGGCTGGGCCCGCAAACCGAGGGCGTAGGGTTTGTGACCAGGTCTCCGTCGCTCCGGTGCCCATAACTTTTGATTAGTAAGGAGTTACGCTGCACACAGCATACCGTTGAAAAGCTCCCTGAGAGCTCTACAACGGGGCAGCCATATTGCTCTCTGTGCCCGGTTTTTGGAGCCCAAAATTGAACGTTTTCATCTGTTTCAGGTCACTTTTATTCTTTTGCTTTGTTTTTCCATCCCAGATCGTACGTCGTGAACTGTTAAAAAGATGACAACCTGACTCGCGGGACATCAAAGGGCCCTACAATGTGTCAATATCACGTCTTGCGAGGATGCTGCATTGTTGAAGCAGATGGGTTGTCGTTAAGACCGTTGGGCCTTCTGAATGGGCCATCTCTCTAGGCTGGTACTGTGAACCGTTAACACATATAGGAATTGTGCCCTCAACATGACGGGTGCGATCATACCAGCACTAATGCACCAGATTCCAACAGAACTCTGAAGTTAAGCGTGTTTGGGCAAGAGTACTACTAGGATGGGTGACCCCCTGGAAAGTCCTCGTGTTGCACCCCCTTTTTCAATTTTTTTTGCCCTGGTTAAGGTTGCCAAGATACTTTATCCACCAAATCTCTATTACAGAATCCCTCGAAACATTGGGCAAGACAACTTCGCTTCACGTATAGGCTGGGCCCGCAAACCGAGGGTTTACGGTTTGTGATTAGGTCTCCGTCACTCCGGTGCCCATAACTTTTGATCCGTAAGGAGTTACGCGGTGCACAGCATACCGTTGTAAAGCTCTCTAAGAGCTCTACGACAAAGGCAGCCAGCTTGCTCGCTGTGCCAATTTTTGGAGCCTAAAATCAAACGTTTTCATTAGTTTTAGGCCACTTTTCATCTTTTGCAATGTTTTTCCGTCCCAGATCGTACGTCCTGAACTGTTAAAAGAATGACAACCTGACTCGCGGGACATCAGAGGGCCCTACAACGTGTCGATATCACATCTTAAGAGGATGTTGCGTTGTTGAAGTGGATAGGTTGTCGTTAAGCCCATTGGGCCTTTTGAATGGGCCATCTATCTAGGCTGGGACTGTGAACCGTTGACACATATAGGAATTGTGCCCCCAACATGACGGGTGCGATCATACCAGCACTAATGCAACGGATCCCATCAGAACTCGGAAGTTAAGCGTGCTTGGGCGAGAGTAGTACTAAGATAGGTGACCCCCTGGGAAGTCCTCGTGTTGTACCCCCTTTTCAATTTTTTTTGCCCTGGCTATGGTTGCCAAGATACTTTATCCACCAAATCTATATTACTGAATCCCACGGAGCATTGGGCAAGACAACATCGCTTCACATAGAGGCTGGGCTCGCAAACCGAGGGCGTAGGGTTTGTGACCAGGTCTCTGTCGCTCCGGTGCCCATAACTTTTGATCCGTAAGGAGTTACGCGGCGTACAACATACCATTGCAAAGCTCTCTGAGAGCTCTACGAAGTGGACAGCTAGTTTGTAAGCTGTGCCAGTTTTTGGAGCCCAAAATCGAACGTTTTCATCAGTTTCAGGCAACTTTTCTTCTTTTGCTCTATTTTTCCGTCTCGGATCATACGTCGTGAACTGTTAAAAGGACGACAACCTGACTTGTGGGACATCAGAGAGCCCTACAATGTGTCAATATCACGTCTTGCGAGGATGTTGCGTTGTTGAAGCGGATGGATTGTCGTTAAGCCCATTGGGCCTTTTGAATGGGCCATCTCTCTAGGCTGGGACTGTGAACCGTTGACACATATAGGAATTGTGCCCTCAACATGATGGGTGCGATCATAGCAGCACTAATGCACCGGATCCCATCAGAACTCGGAAGTTAAGCGTGCTTGGGCGAGAGTAGTACTAAGATGGGTGACCCCCTAAGAAGTTCTCGTGTTGCACCCGCTTTTCAATTTTTTTTGCCCTGGTTAGGGTTGCCAAGATACTTTATCCACCAAATCTCTATTACCGAATCCCACGGAACATTGGGCAAGACATCATCGCTTCACGTAGAGGCTGGGCTCGCAAACCGAGGGCGTAGGGTTTGTGACCAGGTCTCCGTCGCTCCGGTGCCTATAACTTTTGATCCGTAAGGAGTTACGCGGCGCACAGCATACCGTTACAAAGCTCTCTGAGATCTCTACGACGGGGGAAGCCATCTTGCTTGCTGTGCCCATTTTTTGACCCCAAAATCGAATGTTTTCATCAATTTCAGGCCACTTTTCTTCTTTTGCAATGTTTTTTCGTCCCGGATCGTACATCGTGAACTGTTAAAAGGATGACAACCTGACTCACGGGACATCAGAGGGCCCTACAAGATGTCGATATCACGTCCTACGAGGATGTTGCGTTGTTGAAGTGGATAGGTTCTCGTTAAGCCCATTG
The DNA here is from genome assembly GCA_037974665.1 of Ehretia macrophylla. Lineage (NCBI taxonomy): Eukaryota > Viridiplantae > Streptophyta > Magnoliopsida > Boraginales > Ehretiaceae > Ehretia > Ehretia macrophylla. The sequence continues at coordinate 3,606,569 of CM075780.1, forward strand.
GGCCTTTTCAATGGGCCATCTCTCTAGGTTGGGACTGTGAACCGTTAACACATATAGGAATTGTGCCCTCAACATGACGGGTGCGATCATACCAGCACTAATGCACCGGATCCCATCAGAACTCGGAAGTTAAGCGTGCTTGGCAAGAGTAGTACTAAGATGGGTGACCCCCTGGGATGTCCACGTGTTGCACCCCCTTTTCAATTTTTTTTGCCCTCGTTAGGGTTTCCAAGATACTTTATCCACCAAATCTCTATTATTGAATCCCACGGAGATTGGGCAAGACAACGTTGCTTCACATAGAGGCTGGGCTCGCAAACCGAGGGCGTAGGGTTTGTGACCAGGTCTCCGTCGTTCCGGTGCCCATAACTTTTGATCAGTAAGGAGTTACGCGGTGCATAGCATACCGTTACAAAGCTCTCTGAGAGCTCTACGACGGGGGAAGCCATCTTGCTCGCTTTGCCTATTTTTTGACCCCAAAATCGAACGTTTTCATCAGTTTTAGGCCACATTTCTACTTTTGCAATATTTTTTCATCCCGGATCGTACGTCGTGAACTGTTAAAAGGATGACAACCTGACTCGTAGGACATCAGAGGTCCCTACAACGTGTCGATATCACGTCTTGCGACGATGTTGCGTTGTTGAAGTGGATAGGTTGTCGTTAAGCCCATTGGGCCTTTTGAATGGGCCATCTCTCTAGGCTGGGACTGTGAACCGTTAACACATATAGGAATTGTGCCCTCAACATGACGGGTGCGATCATACCAGCACTAATGCACCGGATCCCATCAGAACTCGGAAGTTAAGCGTGCTTGGGCGAGAGTAGTACTAAGATGGGTGACCCCCTAGGAAGTTCTTGTGTTGCACCCCCTTTTCAATTTTTTTTGCCCTTGTTAGGGTTGCCAAGATACTTTATCCACCAAATCTCTATTACCGAATCCCACGGAACATTGGGCAAGACATCATCGCTTCACGTAGAAGCTGGGCTCGCAAACCGAGGGCGTAGGGTTTGTGACCAGGTCTCCGTCGCTCCGGTGCCTATAACTTTTGATCCGTAAGGAGTTACGCGGCGCACAGCATACCGTTACAAAGCTCTCTGAGATCTCTACGACGGGGGAAGCCATCTTGCTCGCTGTGCCCATTTTTTGACCCCAAAATCGAACGTTTTCATCAGTTTCAGGCCACTTATCTTCTTTTGCAATGTTTTTTCGTCCCGGATCGTACATCGTGAACTGTTAAAAGGATGACAACCTGACTCACGGGACATCAGAGGGCCCTACACAATGTCGATATCACGTCCTGCGAGGATGTTGCGTTGTTGAAGTGGATAGGTTGTCGTTAAGCCCATTGGGCCTTTTGAATGGGCCATCTCTCTAGGCTGGGACTGTGAACCGTTGATACATATAGGAATTGTGCCCTCAACATGATGGGTGCGATCATACCAGCACTAATGCACCGGATCCCATAAGAACTCGGAAGTTAAGCGTGCTTGGCAAGAGTAGTACTAAGATGGGTGACCCCTTGGGATGTCCTCGTGTTGCACCCCCTTTTCAATTTTTTTTGCCCTGGTTAGGGTTGCCAAGATACTTTATCTCCCAAATCTCTATTACTGAATCCCACGGAGATTGGGCAAAACAACGTTGCTTCACATAGAGGCTGGGCTAGCAAACCGAGGGCGTAGGGTTTGTGACCAGGTCTCCGTCGCTCCGGTGCCCATAACTTTTGATCAGTAAGGAGTTACGCGGTGCATAGCATACCGTTACAAAGCTCTCTGAGAGCTCTACGACGGGGGAAGCCATCTTACTCGCTTTGCCTATTTTTTGACCCCAAAATCGAACATTTTCATCAATTTTAGGCCACATTTCTATTTTTGCAATGTTTTTTCATCCCGGATCGTACGTCGTGAACTGTTAAAAGGACGACAACCTGACTCACAAGACATCAGAGGGCCCTACAACGTGTCGATATCACGTCTTGCGACGATGTTGCGTTGTTGAAGTGGATAGGTTGTCGTTAGGCCCATTGGGCCTTTTGAATGGGCCATCTCTCTAGGCTGGGACTGTGAACCGTTAACACATATAGGAATTGTGCCCTCAACATGACGGGTGCGATCATACCAGCACTAATGCACCGGATCCCATCAGAACTCTGAAGTTAAGCGTGCTTGGGCGATAGTAGTACTAAGTTGGGTGACCCCCTGGGAAGTCCTCGTGTTGTACCCCCTTTTCAATTTTTTTTGCCTTGGTTAGGGTTGCCAAGATACTTTATCCACCAAATCTCTATTACTGAATCCCACGGAGATTTGGGCAAGACAACATCGCTTCACATAGAGGCTGGGCTCGCAAACCGAGGGCGTAGGTTTTGTGACCAGGTCTCCGTCGCTTCGGTGCCCATAAATTTTGATCCGTAAGGAGTTACGCGGCGCATAGCATACCATTGCAAAGCTCTCTGAGAGCTCTACGAATGGGGCAGCCAGTTTGCACGCTGTGCCAGTTTTTGGAGCCCAAAATCGAACGTTTTCATCAGTTTCAGGCAACTTTTCTTCTTTTATTCTGTTTTTCTGTCCCGGATCGTACGTCGTGAACTGTTAAAAGGACGACAACCTGACTCGCGGGACATCAGAGAGCACTACAATGTGTCAATATCACGACTTGCGAGGATGCTGCGTTGTTGAAGCGGATGGATTATCGTTAAGCCCATTGGGCCTTTTGAATGGGCCATCTCTCTAGGCTGGGACAGTGAACCGTTGACACATATAGGAATTGTGCCATCAACATGACAGGTGCGATCGTACCCGCACTAATGTACCAGATCCCATCAGAACTCTGAAGTTAAGCGTGGTTGGGCGAGAGTAGTACTAAGATGGGTGACCCCCTGGGAAGTCCTCGTGTTGCACACCATTTTCAATTTTTTTTGCCCTGGTTATAGTTGCCAAGATACTTTATCCACCAAATCTCTATTACCGAATCCCATGAAACATTGGGCAAGACAACATCGCTTCACGTAGAGGCTGGGCTCGCAAAACGAGGGTGTAGGGTTTGTGACCAGGTCTCCGTCGCTCCGGTGCCCATAACTTTTGATCCGTAAGGAGTTACGCGGCGCACAGCATACCATTGCAAAGCTCCCTAAGAGCCCTACGATGGGGGCAGCCAGTTTGCACACTGTGCCAGTTTTTGGAGCCCAAAATCGAACGTTTTCATCAGTTTCAGGCAACTTTTCTTCTTTTGCACTGTTTTTCCATCCCGAATCATACGTCGTGAACTGTTAAAAGGACGACAACCTGACTCGTGGGACATCAAAGAGCCCTACAATGTGTCAATATCATGTCTTGCGAGGATGCTGCGTCGTTGAAGCGGAAGGATAGTCGTTAAGCCCATTGGGCCTTTTGAATGGGCCATCTCACTAGGCTGGGACTGTGAACCGTTGACACATATAGGAATTGTGCCCTCAACATGACGGGTGCGATCATAGCAGCACTAATGCACCGGATCCCATCAGAACTCGGAAGTTAAGCGTGCTTGGGCGAGAGTAGTACTAAGATGGGTGACCCCCTGGGAAGTTCTCGTGTTGCACCCCCTTTTCAATTTTTTTTGCCCTTGTTAGGGTTGCCAAGATACTTTATCCACCAAATCTCCATTACCGAATCCCACGAAAAATTGGGCAAGACATCATCGCATCACGTAGAGGCTGGGCTCGTAAACCGAGGGCGTAGGGTTTGTGACCAGGTCTCCGTCGCTCCGGTGCCCATAACTTTTGATCCGTAAGGAGTTATGTGGCGCACAGCATACCGTTACAAAGCTCTTTGAGATCTCTATGACAGGGGAAGCCATCTTGCTCGCTATGCCCATTTTTTGAACCCAAAATCGTACGTTTTCATCATTTTCAGGCCACTTTTCTTCTTTTGCACTGTTTTTTATCCCGGATCGTACGTTGTGAACTGTTAAAAGGACGACAACCTGACTCGCGGGACATCAGAGGGACCTACAACATGTCGATATCACGTCTTGCGAGGATGTTGCGTTGTTGAAGTGGATAGGTTGTCGTTAAGCCCATTGGGCCTTTTGAATGGGCCATCACTCTAGGCTGGGACTGTGAACCGTTAACACATATAGGAATTGTGCCCTCAACATGACGGGTGCGATCATACCAGCACTAATGCACCGGATCCCATCAGAACTCGGAAGTTAAGCGTGCTTGGCGAGAGTAGTACTAAGATTGGTGACCCCCTGGGAAGTCCTCGTGTTGCACCCCCTTTTCAATTTTTTTTGCCCTGGTTAGGGTTGCCAAGATACTTTATCCACCAAATCTCTATTACTGAATCCCACGGAGATTGGGCAAGACAACGTTGCTTCACATAGAGGCTGGGCTCGCAAACCGAGGGTGTAGGGTTTGTGACCAGGTCTCCGTCGCTCCGGTGCCCATAACTTTTGATCAGTAAGGAGTTACGCGGCGCACAACATACCGTTACAAAGCTCTCGGAGAGCTCTACGATGGGGGAAGCCATCTTGCTCGCTGTGCCTATTTTTTGACCCCAAAATCGAACGTTTTCATCAGTTTTAGGCCACTTTTCTTCTTTTGCAATGTTTTTTCGTCCCGGATCGTACGTTGTGAATTGTTAATAGCACAACAACCTGAATCACGGGACATCAGAGGGCCCTACAACGTGTCGATATCATGTCTTGCGAGGATGTTGCGTTGTTGAAGTGGATAGGTTGTCGTTAAGCCCATTGGGCCTTTTGAATGGGCCATCTCTCTAGGCTAGGACTGTGAACCGTTAACACATATAGGAATTGTGCCCTCAACATGACGGGTGTGATCATACCAGCACTAATGCACTGGATCCAATCAGAACTCTGAAGTTACGCGGCGCACAGCATACCGTTACAAAGCTCTCTGAGAGCTCTACGACGGGGGCAGCCAGTTTGCTCGCTGTGCCAGTTTTTGGAGCCCAAAATCGAACATTTTCATTAGTTTCAGGCAACTTTTCTTCTTTTGCTCTATTTTTCCGTCCCGGATCGTACGTCGTGAATTGTTAAAAGGACGACAACCTGACTCGCAGGACATCAGAGAGCCCTACAATTTGTCAATATCATGTCTTGCGAGGATGCTGCGTTGTTGAAGCGGATGGGTTGTCGTTAAACCTATTGGGCCTTTTGAATGGGCCATCTCTCTAGGCTGGGACTGTGAACCGTTGACACATATAGGAATTGTTCCCTCAACATGACGGGTGCGATCATACCAGCACTAATTCACCGGATCCCATCAGAAATGCGAAGTCAAGCGTGCTTAGGCGAGAGTAGTACTAGGATGGGTGACCCCTTGGGAAGTCCTCGTGTTGCACCCCATTTTCAATTTTTTTGCCCTGTTAGGGTTGCCAAGATACTTCATCCACCAAATCTCTATTACCGAATCCCATTGAACATTGGGCAAGACAACATCGCTTCACGTAGAGGCTGGGCTCGCAAACCGAGGGCGTAAGGTTTGTGACCAAGTCTTCGTCGCTCTGGTGCCCATAACTTTTGATCCGTAAGGAGTTACGCGGTCCATAGCATACCGTTGCAAAGCTCTCTAAGAGCTCTAAGACGGGGGAAGCCATCTTGCTCGCTTTGCCAATTTTTGGAGCCCAAAATCGAACGTTTTTATCAATTTCAGGCCACTTTCTTCTTTTGCTCTGTTTTTTCATCCCGGATCGTAAGTCGTGAACTGTTAAAAGGACAACAACCTGACTCGCGGGACATCAGAGGGCCCTATAACGTGTCGATATCACGTCTTGCGAGGATGCTGTGTTGTTGAAGTGGATGGGTTGATGTTAAGCCCATTGGGCCTTTTCAATGGGCCATCTCTCTAGGCTGGGACTGTGACACGTTAAAACATATAGGAATTGTGCCCTCAACATGACGGGTGCGATAATACCAGCACTAATGCACCGGATCCCATCAAAACTACGAAGTTAAGCGTGCTTGGGCGAGAGTAGTACTAGGATGGGTGACCCCCTGGGAAGTCCTCGTGTTGCACCCTCTTTTCAATTTCTTTTGCCCTGGTTAGGGTTGCCAAGATACTTTATCCACCAAATCTCAATTACCGAATACCACGGAACATTGGGCAAGACAACATCGCTTCACGTAGAGGCTGGGTTCGCAAACCGAGGGCGTAGGGTTTGTGACCAGGTCTCCGTCGCTCTGGTGCCCATAACTTTTGATCCGTAAGGAGTCACGCGGCGCACAACATACCGTTGCAAAGCTCTCTAAGAGCTCTACGATGGGGGCAGCCAGCTTGCTCGTTGTGCCCATTTTTGAAGCCCAAAATTGAACGTTTTCATCTGGTTCAGGCCACTTTTCTTCTTTTGCTCTGTTTTTCAGTCCCGGATCGTACGTCGTGAACTGTTAAAAGGAAGACAACCAGACTTGCGGGACATCAGCGGGCCCTACAACTTGTCGATATCACGTCTTGCGAGGACGCTGCGTTGTTGAAGCGGATAGGTTGTTGTTAAGCCCATTGGGCCATTTGAATGGGCCATCTGTCTAGGTTGAGATTGTGAACCGTTAACACATGTAGGAATTGTGCCCTCAACATGACGGGTGCGATCATACCAGCACTAATGCACCAGATCACATCAGAACTCCGAAGTTAAGCTTGGTTGGGCGAGAGCAGTACTAAGATGGGTGACCCCCTGGGAAGTCCTCATGTTGCACCCCCTTTTCAATTTTTTTTCCCTGGTTAGGGTAGCCAAAATACTTTATCCACCAAATATCTATTACCGAATCCCATGGAACATTGGGCAAGACAACTTCGCTTCACGTAGACGCTGGGCCTGCAAACCGAGGGCGTAGTGTTTGTGACCAGGTCTCCGTCGCTCCGATGCCCATAATTTTTTATCCGTAATGAGTTACACATCGCACAACATATCGTTGCAAAGCTCTCAAAGAGGTCTACGACGGGGGCAGCCAGCTTGCTAACTGTGCCCGGTTTTTGGAGCGCAAAATCGAACGTTGTCATTAGTTTCAGGCCACTTTTCTTCTTTTCCTCTATTTTTACGTTCCGGATCGTACGTCGTGAATTGTTGAAAGGACGACAACCTGACTCGCGGGACATCAGAGGGCCCTACAACGTGTCGATATCACGTTTTGCCAGGATGCTGTGTTGTTGAAGTGGATGGGTTGTCGTTAAGCCCATTGGGTCTTTTGAATGGGCCATATCTCTAGGCTGGGACTGTGAACCGTTAACACATATAGGAATTGCGCCCTCAACATGACGGGGGCGATCATACCAGCACAAATGCACTGGATCCCATCAGAACTCGGAAGTTAAGCGTGCTTGGGCGAGAGTAGTACTAAGATGGGTGACCCCTTGGGAATTCCTCGTGTTGCACCCCCTTTTCAATTTTTTTTGCCCTGGTTAGGGTTGCCAAGATACTTTATCCACCAAATCCCTATTACCGAATCCCAAGGAACATTGGGCAAGACAACATCGCTTCACGTAGAGGCTGGGCTCGCAAACCGAGGGCGTAGGGTTTGTGACCAGGTCTCCGTCGCTCCGGTGCCCATAACTTTTGATCCGTAAGGAGTTACGCGGCGCACAACATACCGTTGCAAAGCTCTCTGAGAGCTCTACGACTGGGCAAGCCAGTTTGCTCGTTGTGCCAATTTTTGGAGCCCAAAATCGAACGTTTTCATCAGTTTCGGACAACTTTTCTTCTTTTGCTCTGTTTTTCCGTCGCAGATCGTATGGCGTGAACTGTTAAAAGGACGACAACCTGACTCGCGGGACATTAGAGAGCCCTACAATGTGTCAATATCACGTCTTGCGAGGATGCTGCGTTGTTGAAGCGGATGGGTTGTCGTTAAGCCCATTGGGCCTTTTGAATGGGCCATCTCTCTAGGCTGGGACTGTAAACCATTGACACATATAGGAATTTTGCCCTCAACGTGACGGGTGCGATTATACCAGCACTAATGCACCGGATCCCATCAGAACTTCGAAGTTAAACGTGCTTGGGCGAAAGTAGTACTAGGATGGGTGACCCCCTGGGAAGTCCTCGTGTTGCACCCACTTTTCAATTTTTTTTGCCCTGTTAAGGTTGCCAAGATACTTCATCCACCAAATCGCTATTACCGAATCCCACGGAACATTGGGCAAGACAACATCGCTTCACGTAGGGGCTGGGCTCGCAAACCGATGGCATAAGGTTTGTGACCAAGTCTCCGTCGCTCCGGTGCCCATAACTTTTAATCCGTAAGGAGTTACACGGTGCACAACATACCGTTGCAAAGCTCTCTGAGAGCTCTACGATGGGGGAAGCCATCTTGCTCGCTGTGCCCATTTTTGGTGCCCAAAATCGAACGTTTTCATCAGTTTTAGGCCACTTTTCTTCCTTTGCAATGTTTTTTCGTCCCGGATTGTACGTCGTGAACTGTTAAAAGGACGACAACCTGACTCACGGGGTATCAAAGGGCCCTACAACGTGTCGATATCACGTCTTGAGAGGATGCTGCGTTGTTGAAGTGGATGGGTTGTCGTTAAGCCCATTAGGCCTTTTGAATCGGCCATCTCTCAAGGCTGGGACTGTGAACCGTTAATACATATAGGAATTGTGCCCTCAACATGACGGGGGCGATCATACCAGCACAAATGCACTGGATCCCATCAGAACTCGGAAGTTAAGCGTGCTTGGGCGAGAGTAGTACTAAGATGGGTGACCCCTTGGGAAGTCCTCGTGTTGCACCCCCTTTTCAATTTTTTTTGCCCTGGTTTGGGTTGCCAGGATACTTTATCCACCAAATCTCAATTACCGAATCCCACGGAACATTGGGCAAGACAACTTCGCTTCACGTAGAGGCTGGGCCCGCAAACCGAGGGCGTAGGGTTTGTGACAAGGTCTCCGTCGCTCCGATGCCCATAACTTTTGATCCGTAAGGATTTACGTGGCGCACAGCATACCGTTGCAAAGCTCTCTGAGAGCTCTACGACGGGGGCAGCCAGCTTGCTCGTTGTGCCCATTTTTTAAGCCCAAAATCGAACATTTTCATCAGTTTCAGGCCACTTTTTTACTTTTGCTCTATTTTTCTGTCCCGGATCGTACGTTGTGAACTGTTAAAAGGACGACAACCAGACTCGCTGGACATCAGAGGGGCCTACAACGTGTCGATATCACGTCTTGCGAGGATGCTGCTTTGTTGAAGCGGATGGGTTGTCGTTAAGCCCATTGGGCCATTTCAATGGGCCATCTTTCTAGGTTGGGATTGTGAACCGTTAACACATGTAGGAATTGTGCCCTCAACATGACGGGTGCGATCAAACCAGCCCTAATGCACCAGATCACATTAGAACTCTGGAGTTAAGCGTTGTTGGGCGAGAGTAGTACTAAAATGGGTGACCCCCTGGGAAGTCCTCATGTTGCACCCCCTTTTCAATTTTTTTTTCCCTGGTTAGGGTTGCCAAGATACTTTATCCACCAAATCTCTATTACCGAATCCCACGGAACATTGGGCAAGACAACTTCGCTTCACGTAGAGGCTGGGCCAGCAAACCGAGGGCGTAGAGTTTGTGACCAGGTCTCTGTCGCTCCGATGCCCATAAATTTTGATCCGTAAGGAGGTACGCGGCACACAGCATACCGTTGAAAAGCTCTGTGAGAGCTCTACGATGGGGGCAGCCTGCTTGCTCGCTTTGTACATTTTTGGGGCCCAAAATCGAACGTTTACTCAGTTTCAAGCCACTTTTCTTCTTTTGCTCTGTTTTTCCATCCTGAATCATACGTCGTGAACTGTTAAAAGAACGACAACCTGACTCGCAGGACATCAGAGGGCTGGTTAGGGTTTGAGACCAGGTCTCCGTCGCTCCGGTGCCTATATCTTTTGATCCGTAAGGCGTTACACGGCGCACAACATACCATTCCAAAGCTCTCTGAGAGCTCTATGTCGGGGGCAGCCAGCTTGCTCGTAGTGTCTGTTTTTGGAGCCCAAAATCGAACGTTTTCATCTGTTTCAGGGCAATTTTCCTCTTTTGCTCTGTTTTTCCGTCCCAGATCATACGTCGTGATCTATTAGAAGGACGACAACCTGACCAACGGGATATCAGAGGGCCCTACAACGTGTCGATATCACGTCTTGCGAGGATGCTGCGTTGTTGAAGCGGATGGGTTGTCGTTAAGCCCATTGGGCCTTCTGAATGGCTATCTCTCTAGTTTGGACTGTGAACCGTTAACACATATGGGAATTGTGCCCTCAACATGACCGGTGCGATCATACCAGGACTAATGCACCGGATCACATCAGACATCCGAAGTTAAGCGTTCTTGGGCGAGAGTAGTACTAGGATGGGTGACCCCCTGGGAAATCCTTGTGTTGTACCCAATTTTCAATTTTTTTTCCCTAGTTAGGGTTACCAAGATACTTTATCCACCAAATCTCTATTACCGAATCCCACGAAGCATTGGGCAAGACAACTTCGTTTCACGTATAGGCTGGGCCCGCAAACTGAGGGCGTAGGGTTTGTGACCAGGTCTCCGTCGCTCCGGTGCCCATAACTTTTGATCCGTAAGGAGTTACGCGGTGCACAGCATACCGTTGCAAATCTCTCTGAGAGCACTACGACGGGGGCAGCCAGCTTGCTCGCGGTGCCCATTTTTGGAGCCCAAAATTGAACGTTTTCATCTATTTCGGGCCATTTTTATTCTTTTCCAATGTTTTTCCGTCCGGATCGTACATCATGAATGGTTAAAACGACGACAACCTGACTCGCGGGACATCAGAGGGCCCTACAACGTGTCGATATCACGTCTTACGAGGATGCTGCGTTGTTGAAGATGTTGGGTTGTTGTTAAGCACATTAGGCCTTTTGAATAGGCAATCTCTCTAGGCTGGAACTGTAAACCGTTAACACATAAAGGAATTGTGCCCTCAACATGATGGGTGCGATCATACCAACACTAATGCACCGAATCCCATCAGAACTCCAAAGTTAAGCGTGCTTGGACGAGAGTAGTACTAGGATGGGTGACCCCCTTGGAAGTCCTCGTGTTGCACCCCCTTTTCAATGTTTTTTGCCCTGGTTCGGGTTGCCAAGATACTTTATCCACCAAAATCTCTATTACTGAATCCCACGGAACATTAGGCAAGACAACATCGCTTCACGTAGAGGCTGGGCCCGCAAACCGAGGACGTAGGGTTTGTGACCAGGTGTCCGTCCCACCGGTACCCATAACTTTTGATCCGTAAGGAGTTATACGGTGCACAGCATACCGTTGCAAAGCTCTCTGAGCGCACTACGACGGGGGCAGCCAGCTTTCTCGTTGTGCCCATTTTGGAGCCCAAAATCGAACGTTTTCATCTTTTTCGGGCCACTTAATTCTTTTGCAATGTTTTTTTGTCTCAGATCGTACGTCGTGAACGGTTAAAAGGACGACAACCTGACTCGCGGGACATCAGAGGGCCCTACAACGTGTCAATATCACGTCTTACGAGGATGCTGCATTGTTGAAGATGTTGGGCTGTCGTTAAGCCCATTGGGCCTTTTGAATGGGCCATCTCGGTAGGCTGGGACTGTGAACCGTTAACACATATAGGAATTGTGCCCTCAACATGATCGGTGCGATCATACCAGCACTAATGCACCGGATCACATCAGAACCCTGAAGATAAGTGTGCTTGGGCGAGAGTAGTACTAGGATGGGTGACCCCTTGGGAAGTCCTCGTGTTGCACCCCCTTTTCAATTTTTTTTGCCCTGGTTAGAGTTGCCAAGTTACATTATCCACCAAATCTCTATTACCGTATCCCACGGAACATTGGGCAAGACAAATTCGCTTCACGTAGAGGCTGGACCCGCAAACCGAGGGCATAGGGTTTGTGACCAGGTCTCCGTCGCTTCGTTGCCCATAACTTTTGATCCGTTAGGAGTTACGCGGTGAACAGAATACCGTTGCAAAGCTCTCTAAGAGCTCTACAACGGGGGTAGCCAGCTCGCTCGCTGTGCCCATTTTTGGAGCCTAAAATCAAACGTTTTCATTAGTTTCAGGCCACTTTTCTTCTTTTGCTCTGTTTTTTCGTCCCGGATAGTACGTCGTGAACTGTTAAAAAGACGACAACCTGACTCGCGGGACATCAGTGGGCCCTACAACATGTCGATATCACGTCTTGCGAGGATGCTACGTTGTTGAAGCAGATGGGTTGTCGTTGAGCCCATTGGGCCTTTTGAATGGGCCATCTCTCTAGGCTGGGACAGTAAACCGTTAACACATAAAGGAATTGTGTCCTCAACATGACGGGTGTGATCATACCGGCACTAATGCACCGGATCCCATCAGAACTCTGAAGTTAAGCGTGCTTGGGCGAGAGTAGTACTAGGATGGGTGACCCCCTGGGAAGTCCTTGTGTTGCACCCCTTTTTCAATTTTTTTTTTCCCGGGTTAGGGTTGCCAAGACACTTTATCCACCAAATCTCTATTACCGAATCCCATGGAACATTAGGCAAGACAACTTCGCTTCACGTAGAGGCTAGGCTCGTAAACCGAGGGCGTAGGGTTTGTGACTAGGTCTCCGTCGCTCTAGTGCCCATAACTTTTGATCCGTAAGAAGTTACGCGGCACACAGCATACCGTTGCAAAGCTCTCTAAGAGATCTACGACGAGGCAGTGAGCTTGCTCCCTTTGCCTATTTTTGAAGCCAAAAATCGAACGTTTTCATCAGTTTCAGGCCACTTTTCTTAATTTGCTCTGTTTTTCCGTCCCGGATCGTACTTCGTGAACTGTTAAAAGGACGACAACCTGACTCGCGGGACATCAGAGGGTTCTACAGTGTGTCGTTGTAACGTCTTGCGGGGATGCTGCCTTGTTGAAGCGGATGGGTTGTCGTTAAGCCCATTAGGCCTTCTGAATGGGCTATCTCTCTAGCTGGGACTGTGAACCGTTAAAACATATGGGAATTGTGCCCTCAACATGACCGGTGCGATCATACCAGGACTAATGCACCGGATCACATCAGAACTCCGAAGTTAAGCGTTCTTGGGCGAGAGTAGTACTAGGATGGGTGACCCCCTGGGAAATCCTCATGTTGTACCCGCTTTTCAATTTTTTTTTCCCTGGTTAGGGTTGCCAAGATACTTTATCCACCAAATCTCTATTACCGAATGCCACGGCACATTAGGCAAGACAACATCGCTTCACGTTGAGGTTGGGCCCACAAACCGAGGGCGTAGGGTTTGTGACTAGGTCTTCGTCGCTCCAGTGCCCATAACTATTGATCTATAAGGTGTTACGCGGCGCATAGCATACCGTTGCAAAGCTCTCTGAGAGGTCTACGACTGAGGGCGGACAGCTTGCTCGCTGTGCCCTATTTTTGGATCCCAAAATTGAATGTTTTCATTAGTTTTAGGACACTTTTCTTCTTTTGCACTATTTTTTCGTCCCGGATCGTACGTCGTGAACTGTTAAAAGGACGACAACCTGACTCGCGGGACATCAGAAAGCCCTACAACGTGTTGATATCACGTCTTGCGAGGATGCTGCATTGTTGAAGCTGATGGGTTGTCGTTAAGCCCATTGGGCCTTCTGAATGGGCCATCTCTCTAGCTTTGACTGTGAACCGTTAAAACATATAGGAATTGTGCCCTCAACATGACCGGTGCGATCATACCAGCACAAATGCACCGGATCAGATCAGAACTCCGATGTTAAGCATACTTGGGCGAGAGTAGTACTAGGATGGGTGACCCCATGGGAAGTCCTCGTGTTGCACCCCCTTTTCAATTTTTTTTCCCTGGTTAGGGTTGCCAAGATACTTTATCCACCAAATCTCTATTACCGAATCCCATGGAACATTGGGCAAGACAACTTCGCTTCACGTAGAGGCTGGACCAGTAAACCGAGGGCAAAGGGTTTGTGACCAGGTCTCCGTCGCTCCGGTGCCCATAACTTTTGATTCGTAAGGAGTTACGCGGCGCACAACATACCGTTGCAAAGCTCTCTGAGATCTCTACGACGGTGGCAGCCAGCTTGCTCGCTGTGCCCGTTTTTGGAGCCTAAAATCGAACATTTTAATTAGTTTCAGGCCACTTTTCTTCTTTTGCTCTGTTTCTCCGTCCAGAATCATACGATGTGAACTGTTAAAAGGACGACAACCTGACTCGCGGGACATCAGAGGGCCCTACAACGTGTCGATATAACGTCTTGCGGGGATGCTGCCTTGTTGAAGCGGATGGGTTGTCGTTAAGCCCATTGGGCCTTCTGAATGGGCCATCTCTATAGGCTGGTACTGTGAACCGTTAACACATATAGGAATTGTGCCCTCAACATGACGGGTGCGATCATACAAGCACTAATGCACCGGATCACATCAGAACTACGAAGTTAAGTGTGCTTGGGCGAGAGTAGTACTAGGATGGGTGAGCCCCTGGGAAGTCCTCGTGTTGCACCCCTTTTTCAATTTTTTTTGCTCTGGTTAGGGTTTCCAAGATACTTTATCCACCAAATCTCTATTACCGAATCCCACGGATCATTGGGCAAGACAACTTTACTTCACGTAGAGGCTGGACCCACAAACCGAGGGCGTAGGTTTTGTGACCAGGTCTCCGTCACTACGGTGCCCATAACTTTTGATTCGTAAGGAGTTACGCGGCGTACAGCATACCGTTGCAAAGCTCTCTGAGAGCTCTACGACGGGGGCAGCCAGCTTGCTCAATGTGACTATTTTTGGAGCCCAAAAATGAACGTTTTCATCAGTTTTAGGCCACTTTTCTTCTTTTGCTCTATTTTTTCATCCTGGATCGTACATCGTGAACTGTTAAAAGGACGAAAACCTGACTCGCGGGGCATCAGAGGGCCCTACAATATGTCGATATAACGTCCTACGGTGATGCTGCGTTGTTGAAGCGGATGGGTTGTCGTTAAGCCCATTGGGCCTTCTGAATGGCCCATCTCTCTAGCTGGGACTATGAACCGTTAACACATATAGGAATTGTACCCTCAACATGACCAGTGCGATCATACCAGCACTAATGCACCGGATCACATCAAAACTCCGAAGTTAAGCGCGCTTGGGCGAGAGTAGTACTAGGATGGGTGACCCCGTGGGAAGTCCTCGTGTTGCACCACTTTTCAATTTTTTTTGCCCTAGTTAGGGTTGCCAAGATACTTTATCCACCAAATCCCTATTACCGAATCCCACGGAACATTAGGCAAGACAACATCGCTTCACGTAGAGGCTGGGCTCGCAAACCGAGGGCGTAGGGTTTGTGACCAGGTCTCCGTCGCTCCAGTGCCCATTACTTTTGATCCGTAAGGCGTTGCACGGCGCACAGCATACCGTTGCAATGCTCTCTGAGAGCTCTACGACGGGGGCAGCCAGCTTGCTCGCTGTGCACATTTTTGGAGCCCAAAATTGAACGTTTTCATCAGTTTCAGGGCACTTTTCTTCTTTTGCTCTGTTTTTCCACCCCGGATCGTACGTCGTGAACTGTTAGAAGGACTACAACCTGACTCACGGGACATCAGAGGGCCCTACAACGTGTCGATATCACGTCTTACGAGGATGCTGGGTTGTTAAAGATGTTGGGCTGTCGTTAAGCCCATTGGGCCTTTTGAATGGGCCATCTCTCTAGGCTGGGACTGTGAACCGTTAACACATAGGAATTGTGCCCTCAACATGACCGGTGCGATCATACCAGCACTAATGCTCCAGACCACATCTGAACTCTGAAGCTAAGCGTGCTTGGGCGAGAGTAATACTAAGATGGGTGACCCCCTGGGAAGTCCTCGTGTTGCACCCCTTTTTCAATTTTTTTGCCCTGGTTAGGGTTGCCAAGATACTTTATCCACCAAATCTCTATTACCGAATTCCACGCAACATTGGGCAAGACAACTTCGCTTCACGTAGAGGCTGGGCCCGCAAACCGAGGGCGTAGGGTTTGTGACCAGGTCTCCGTCGCTCCGGTGCCCATAACTTTTGATCCGTAAGGAGTTACGCGGCACACAGCATACCGTTGCAAAGCTCTCTAAGAGCTCTACGATGGGGGCAGCCAGCTTGCTCGCTTTGCCCATTTTTGGGGTCCAAAATCGAATGTTTACTCAGTTTCAGGTCACTTTTCCTCTTTTGCACTGTTTTTTCGTCCTGAATCATACGTCGTGAACTGTTAAAAGAACGACAACCTGACTCGCAGGACATCAGAGGGCCCTACAACGTGTCAATATCATGTCTTGCGAGGATGCTGCGTTGTTGAAGCGGATGGGTTGTCGTTAAGCCCATTGGGCCTTTTGAATGGGCCATCTCTTTAGGCTGGGACAGTGAACCGTTAACACATATAGGAATTGTACCCTCAACATGACGGGTACGATCATACTAGGACTAATGCACCGAATCCCATCAGAACTCGAAAGTTTAGCGTGCTTGGGCAAGAATAGTATTAGGATGGGTGACCCCCTGGGAAGTCCTCGTGTTGCACCCCCTTTTCAATTTTTTTTGCCCTGGTTAGGGTTGCCAAGATACTTTATCCACCAAATCTCTATTACCGAATCCCACGGAACATTGGGCAGGACAACATCGCTTCACGTAGAGGCAGGGCAAGCAAACCGAGGGCGTAGGGTTTGTGACTAGGTCTCCTTCGCTCCGGTGCCCATAACTTTTGATCCGTAAGGAGTTACGCGGCGCACAGCATACCGTTGCAAAGCTCTCTGAGAGATCTACGATGGAAGTAGCAAGCTTGCTTGCTATGCCCATTTTTGGAGCCCAAAATCGAACGTTTTCATCAGTTTCAGGAAACATTTCTTCTTTTGCTCTGTTTTTCCATCCCGGATCGTACGTCGTGAACTGTTAAAAGGACGACAACCTGACTCGTAGGACATTAGAGGGCTCTACAACGTGTCGATATCACGTCTTGCGAGGATGCTGCATTGTTGAAGCGGATGGGTTGTTGTTCAGCCCATTGGGCCTTCTGAATGGGCTATCGCTCTAGTTGGGACTGTGAACCGTTAACACATATAGGAATTGTGCCCTCAACATGACCGATGCGATCATACCAGCACAAATGCACCGGATCACATCAGAACTCCGAAGTTAAGTGTGCTTGGGCGAGAGTAGTACTTGGATGGGTGTCCCCCTGGGAAGTCCTCGTGTTGCACCCCCTTTTCAATTTTTTTTGCCCTGGTTAGGGTTGCCAAGATACTTTATCCACCAAATCTCTATTACCGAATCTCACGGATCATTGGGCAAGACAACTTCGCTTCACGTAGAGGTTGGGCCCGCAAACCTAGGGCGTAGGGTTTGTTACCAGGTCTCCGTCGCTCCGGTGCCCATAACTTTTGGTCCGTAAGGAGTTACGCGGCGCACAGCATACAGTTGCAAAGCTCTCTGAGAGCTCTACGACGTGGGCAGCCAGCTTGCTCGCTGTTCCAATTTTTGGAACCCAAAATCGAACGTTTTAATCAGTTTCAAACCACTTTTCTTCTTTTGCTCTGTTTTTCCGTCCCGAATCGTACGTCGTGAACTGTTAAAAGAACGACAACCTGACTCGCGGGACATCAGAGGGCCCTACAATGTGTCGATAACACGTCTTACGAGGCTGCTGCATTGTTGAAGCGGATGGGTTGTCGTATGCCCATTGGGCCATTTGAATGGGCCATCTCTCTATGCTGGGATTGTGAACCGTTAACACATGTAGGAATTGTGCCCTCAACATGACGGGTGCGATCATACCAGCACTAATGCTCCAGACCACATCAGAACTCTGAAGTTAAGCGTGCTTAGGCGAGAGTAATACTAGGATGGGTGACCCCCTGGGAAGTCCTCGTGTTGCACCCCCTTTTCAAATTTTTTTGCCCTGGTTAGGGTTGCCAAGATACTTTTTCCACCAAATCTCTATTACCGAATCCCACGGAACATTGGGCAAGACAACTTCGCTTCACGTAGATGCTGGGCCCGCACACCGAGGGCGTAGGGTTTGTGACCAGGTCTCCGTCGCTCCGGGGCCCATAACTTTTGATCCGTAAGGAGTTACGCGGCACACAGCATACCGTTGCAAAGCTCTCTGAGAGCTCTACGATGGGGGCAGCCAACTTGCTCGCTTTGGCCATTTTTGGGGCCCAAAATTGAACGTTTACTCAGTTTCAGGCCACTTTTCTTCCTTTGCTCTGTTTTTTCGTCCTGAATCGTACGTCGTGAACTGTTAAAAGAACGACAACCTGACTCGCGGGACATGAGAGGGCCCTACAACGTGTCAATATCACGTCTTGCGAGGATGCTGCGTTGTTGAAACGGATGGGTTGTCGTTAAGCCCATTGGGCCTTTTGAATGGGCCATCTCTTTAGGCTTGGACTGTGAACAGTTAACACATATAGGAATTGTACCCTCAACATGACGGGTACGATCATACTAGGACTAATGCACCGAATCCCATCAGAACTCGGAAGTTAAGCATGCTTGGGCGAGAATAGTACTAGGATGGGTGACCCCCTGGGAAGTCCTCGTGTTGCACCCCCTTTTCAATTTTTTTTGCCCTGGTTAGGGTTGCCAAGATACTTTATCCACCAAATCTCTATTACCGAATCCCACGGAACATTGGGCAAGACAATATCGCTTCACGTAGAGGCAGGGCCCGCAAACTGAGGGCGTAGGGTTTGTGACCTAGTCTCCGTCGCTTCGGTGCCCATAACTTTTGATCCGTAAGGCGTTACGCGGCGCACAACATACCGTTGCAAAGCTCTCTGAGAGCTCTACGACGGGGGCAGCCAACTTGCTCGTTGTGCCTGTTTTTGGATCCCAAAATCGAACGTTTTCATCAATTTCAGGGCACTTTTCTTCTTTTCCTCTGTTTTTCCGTCCCGGATCGTACGTCGTGAACTGTTAGAAGGACGAAAACCTGACTCACGGGACATCAGAGTTCCCTACAACGTGTCGATATCACGTCTTGCGAGGATGCTACGTTGTAGAAGCAGATGGGTTGTCGTTAAGCCCATTGGGCCTTCTTAATGGGCCATCGCTCTAGTTGGGACTGTGAACCGTTGACACATATAGGAATTGTGCCCTGAACATGACCGGTGCGATCATACCAGCACAAATGCACCGGATCACATCAGAACTCCGAAGTTAAGCGTGCTTGGGTGAGAGTAGTACTTGGATGGGTGACCCCCTAGGAAGTCCTCGTGTTGCACCCCCTTTTCAATTTTTTTTGCCCTGGTTAGGGTTGCCAAGATACTTTATCCACCAAATCTCTATTACAGAATCCCACGGAACATTGGGCAAGACAACTTCGCTTCACGTAGAGGCTGGACCCGCAAACCGAGGGCGTAAGGTTTGTGACCAGGTCTCCGTCGCTCCGGTGCCCTTAACTTTTGATTCGTAAGGAGTTACACGGCGCACAGCTTACCGTTGTAAATCTCCCTGAGAGCTCTACGACCGGGGCAGCCAGCTTGCTCGCTGTGCCCTTTTTGGAGCCTAAAATCGAACGTTTTCATTAGTTTCAGGCCACTTTTCTTCTTTTGCTTTGTTTTTTCGTTCCGGATCGTACGTCGTGAAATGTTAAAAGGACGACAACCTGACTCGCTGGACATCAGAGGGCCTTACAACGTGTCAATATAACGTCTTGCGGGGATGCTGCCTTGTTAAAGCGGATGGGTTGTCGTTAAGCCCATTGGGCCTTCTGAATGGGCCATTTCTCTAGGCTGGTAATGTGAACCGTTAACACATATAGGAATTGTGCCCTCAACATTACGGGCGCGATCATACAAGCACTAATGCACCGGATCACATCAAAACTATGAAGTTAAGCGTGCTTGGGCGAGAGTAGTACTAGGATGGGTGACCCCTTGGGAAGTCCTCGTGTTGCACCCCCTTTTCAATTTTTTTTGCTCTGGTTAAGGTTGCCAAGATACTTTATCAATCAAATCTGTATTATCAAATCCCACGAATAATTGGGCAAGACAACTTCGCTACATGTAGAGGCTGGACCCGCAAACCGAGGGCGTAGGGTTTGTGACCAGGTCTCTGTCGCTCCGGTGCCCATAACTATTGATTCGTAAGGCGTTACGCGGCGTGCAGCATACCGTTGCAAAGCTCTCTAAGAGCTCTACAACGGCGGTAGCCAGCTTGCTCGCTGTGCCCGTTTTTGGAGCCCAAAATCGAACGTTTTCATCAGTTTCAGGGCACTTTTCTTCTTTTGCTCTTTTTTTTCATCCCGGATAGTACGTCGTGAACTGTTAAAAGGACGACAACCTGACACGCGGGACATCAGAGGGCCCTACAAGGTGTCCATATAACGTCTTGCGGGGATGCTGCCTTGTTGAAGGGGAAGGACTGTCGTTAAGCACATTGGGCCTTCTGAATGGGCCATCTCTCTAGCTGGGACTGTGAACCGTTAACACATATCGGAATTGTGCCCTCAACATGACTGGTGCGATCATACCAGCACTAATGCACCGGATCACATCAGAACTCCGAAGTTAAGCGTGGTTGGGGGAGAGTAGTACTAGGATGGGTCACCCCCTGGGAAGTCCTCGTGTTGCACCCCCTTTTCAATTTTTTTTGCCCTGGTTAGGGTTGTCAAGATACTTTATCCACCAAATCTCTATTACTGAATCCCACGGAACATTGGGCAAGACAACTTTGCATCACGTAGAGGCTGGGCCCGTAAACCGAGGGCGTAGGGTTTGTGACCAGGTCTCCGTCGCTCCGGTGCCCATAACTTTTGATCCGTGAGGAGTTACGCGGCATACAGCATACCATTGCAAAGCACTCTGAGAGCTCTACGACGGGGGCAGCAAGATTGCTCGTTGTGCCCTTTTTGGAGCCCAAAATCAAACGTTTTCATCACTTTCAGGCCACTTTTCTTCTTTTGCTCTGTTTTTCCATCCCGGATCGTACGTCGTGAATTGTTAAAAGGACGACAACCTGACTCGCGGGACATCAAAGGGCCCTACAACGTGTCGATATCACTTCTTGCAAGGATGCTGCGTTGTTGAAGCAGATGGGTTGTCTTTAAGCCCATTGGGCTTTTTGAATGGGCCATCTCTCTAGGCTCGGATTGTGAACCGTTAACACATAAAGGAATTGTTCCCTCAACATGACTGGTGCGATCATACCAGTACTAATGCACCGGATCCCATCAGAACTCCGAAGTTAAGCGTGCTTTGGCGAGAGTAGTACTAGGATGGGTGACCCCCTGGGAAGTCCTCGTGTTGCAGCCCTTTTTCAATTTTTTTTGCCTTGGTTAGGGTTGCCAAGATACTTTATCTACCCAATCTCTATTACCGAATCCCACGGAACATTAGTCAAGACAACATCGCTTCACGTAGAGGCAGGGCCTGCAAACCGAGGGCGTAGGGTTTATGACTAGGTCTCTGTAAGGAGTTACGCAGCGCACAACATACTGTTGCAAAGCTCTCTGAGAGCTCTACGATGGGGGCAGCCAGCTAGTTCGCTGTGCCCCTTTTTAGAGCACAAAATTGAACGTTTTCATCCGTTTCAGACCACTTTTCTTCTTTTGCTCTGTTTTTCCGTCCCGGATCGTACGCCGTGAATGGTTAAAAGGATGAAAACCTGACTCGCGGGACATTAGAGGGCCCTACAACGTGTTGATATCACGTCTTGCGAGGATGCTGCGTTGTTGAAGCGGATGGGTTGTCATTAAGCCCATTGGGCCTTTTGAATGGGCCATCTCTCTAGGCTGGGACTGTGAACCGTTAACACATATAGGAAATGTCCCCTGAACATGACGGGTGCGATCATACTAGCACTAATGTACCGGATCCCATCAGAACTCGGAAGTTAAGCGTGCTTGGGCGAGAGTAGTACTAGGATTAGTGACCCCCTGGGAAGTCCTCATGTTCCACCCCCTTTTCAATTTTTTTTGCCATGGTTAGGGTTCCCAAGATACTTTATCCACCAAATCTCTATTACCGAATCCCACGGAACATTGGGCAAGACAACTTCGCTCCACGTATAGGCTAGGCCTGCAAACCGAGGGCGTAGGGTTTTTGACCAGGTCTCCGTCGCTCCGGTGCCCATAACTTTTGATCCGTAAGGAGTTACGCGGCGCACATCATACCGTTGCAATGCTCTCTGAGAGCTCTACGACGGGGGTAGCCTGCTTGCTCGCTGTGCCCGTTTTTAGAGCCCAAAATCGAACGTTTTCATCAGTTTCAGGGCGCTTTTCATCTTTTTCTCTGTTTTTTCGTCCCAGATCGTACGTCGTGAATTGTTAAAAGGACGACAACCTCACTCGCGGGACATCAGAGGGCCCTACAATGTGTCGATATCACGTCTTGCGAGGATGCAGCGTTGTTGAAGCGGATGGGTTGTTGTTAAGCCCATTGGGCCTTTTGAATGGGCCATCTCTCTAGGCTGGGATTGTGAACCGCTAACCCATGTAGGAATTGTGCCCTCAACATGACGGGTGCGATCATACCATCACCAATGCACCAGATCACATCAGAACTCCGAAGTTAAGCGTGCTTGGGCGAGAGTAGTACTAGGATGGATGACCCCCTGGGAAGTCCTCGTGTTGCACCCCCTTTTCAATTTTTTTTGCCCAGGTTAGGGTTGCCAAGATACTTTATCCACCAAATCTCTATTACCAAATCCCAAGGAACATTAGGCAAGACAACACCGCTTCACGTAGAGGCTGGGCCCGCAAACCGAGGGCGTACGGTTTGTGACCAAGTCTCCGTCGCTCCGGTGCCCATAACTTTTGATCCTTAAGGAGTTACGTGGCGCAGAGCATACCGTTGCAAAGCTCTCTGAGAGCTCTACTATGGGGGCAGCCAGCTCGCTTGCTCTGC
Organism: Ehretia macrophylla; assembly: GCA_037974665.1. Lineage (NCBI taxonomy): Eukaryota > Viridiplantae > Streptophyta > Magnoliopsida > Boraginales > Ehretiaceae > Ehretia > Ehretia macrophylla. The sequence goes on from CM075780.1 coordinate 3,629,331, forward strand.
CCATTTTTGGAGCCGAAAATCGAACGTTTTCATTAGTTTTAGGGCACTTTTCTTCTTTTGCAATGTTTTTCTGTCCTGGATCGTATGTCGTGAACTGTTAAAAGGATGACAACCTGACTCGCGGGACATCAGAGGGCCCTACAACGTGTCGATATCACGTCTTGCGAGGATGCTGCGTTGTTGAAGCGGATGGGTTATCGTTAAGCCCATTGGGCCTTTTGAATGGGCCATCTCTCTAGGCTGGGACTGTGAACCGTTAACACATATAGGAATTGTCCCCTCAACATGACGAGTGCGATCATATCTGCACTAATGCACCGGATCAGATCAGAACTCTGAAGTTAAGCGTGCTTGGGTGAGAGTAGTACTAGTATGGGTGACCCCCTGGGAAGTCCTTGTGTTGCACCCCCTTTTCAATTTTTTTTGCCATGGTTAGGGTTGCCAAGATACTTTATCCACCAAATCTCTATTACCGAATCCCACAGAACATTGGGCAAGACAACTTCGCTTCAGGTATAGGCTGGGCCCGCAAACCGAAGGCGTAGGGTTTGTGACTAGGTCTCTGTCGCTCTGGTGCCCATAACTTTTGATCCGTAAGGAGTTACGCGATGCACAGCATACCGTTGAAAAGCTCTCTAAGAGCTCTACGACGAGGGCAGCTAGCTTGCTCGCTTTGCCCATTTTTGGAGCACAAAATCAAATATTTTCATCATTTTCCGGCCACTTTTCTTCTTTTGCAAGGTTTTTCCGTCTCGGATCGTACGTCGTGAACTGTTGAAAGGACGACAACATGACTCGCGGGACATCAGAGGGCCCTACAACGTGTCGATATCACGTCTTGCGAGGATGCTGCGTTGTTGAAATGGATGGGTTGTCGTTAAGCCCATTGGGCCTTTTGAATGGGCCATCTCTCTAGGCTGGGACTATGAACCGTTAACACATATAGGAATTGTCCCCTCAACATGACGGGTGCGATCATACCAGCACTAATGCACCGGATCACATCAGAACTCTGAAGTTAAGCGTGCTTGGGCGAGAGTAGTACTAGGATGGGTGACCCCCTGGGAAGTCCTCGTGTTGCACCCCCTTTTCAATTTTTTTTGCCCCGGTTAGGGTTGCCAAGATACTTTATCCACCAAATCTCTATTACCGAATCCCACGGAACATTAGGCAAGACAACATCACTTCACGTAGAGGATGGGCCCGCAAACCGAGGGCGTAGGGTTTGTGACCAGGTCTCCGTCGCTCCGGTGCCCATAACTTTTGATCCGTAAGGAGTTACGCGGCGCACAACATACCGTTGCAAAGCTCTCTGAGAGCTCTACTGCGGGGGCAGCCAGCTTGCTTGCTCTGCCCATTTTTAGAGCTCAAAATTGAACATTTTCATCAGTTTTAGGCAACTTTTCTTCTTTTGCAATGTTTTTTCGTCCCGGATCGTACGTCGTGAACTGTTAAAAGGATGACAACCTAACTCGCGGGACATCAGAGGGCCCTACAATGTGTCGATATCTCGTCTTGCGACGATGCTGCGTTGTTGAAGCGAATGGGTTGTCGTTAAGCCCATTGGGCCTTTTCAATGGACCATCTCTCTAGGCTGGGACTGTGAACCATTAACACATATAGGAATTGTCCCCTCAACATGACGGGTGCGATCATACCAGCACTAATGCACCGGATCACATCAGAACTTTGAAGTTAAGCGTGCTTGGGCGAGAGTAGTACTAGGATGGGTGACCCCCTGGGAAGTCTTCGTGTTGCACCCCATTTTCAATTTTTTTTGCCATGGTTAGGGTTGCCAAGATACTTTATCCACCAAATCTCTATTATCGGATCCCACGGAACATTGGGCAAGACAACTTCGCTTCACGTATAGGTTGGGCCCGCAAACCGAGGACGTAGGGTTTGTGACCAGGTCTCTGTCGCTCCGGTGCCCATAACTTTTGATCCGTAAGGAGTTACGCGGTGCACAGCATACCGTTGCAAAGCTCTCTGAGAGCTCTACGACAGGGGCAGCCAACTTGCTCGCTATGCCCATTTTTGGAGCCCATAATCGAACGCTTTCACCATTTTTAGGCCACTTTTCTTCTTCTGCAATGTTTTTCCGTCTCGGATTGTACGTCGTGAACTGTTAAAAGGACGACAACCTGACTCGCGGGACATCAGAGGGCCCTACAATGTGTCGATATCACGTCTTGCGAGGATTCTGCGTTTTTGAAGTGGATGGGTTGTCGTTAAGCCCATTGGGCCTTTTGAATATGCCATCTCTCTAGGCTGAGTGGCACGCCCCAACCCGGCCTATAAAGGTTAGACTAGGGTGTGATCTAAACATTCAAGTCCTTTCAAGTACTTAGTCGTTCAAGGAGGTTTAGCACTTAACGTTTTACCCTAGACTCCAAAATTTTTCTGAAAAATCGGCAGCATAACGACTGTAATTGGGCTCTTTGGTTTGACCTAGTTCTCTAAACACCTCAAAATTTACCATCTCAATTCCATTTCCAAACAAGATTACTATTTTACAATCAATTGAATTGCCTATTGGTTATTTCGACGTCCCGTTTGTTTTATAACCTAGCATGATACTATGTCTCGTTTGTTTGTTTGATCTCGTTACAAAATATACATGTTTAAGATTGGATAAATTCATTGACTTAGTTCTTAGCTAAAGCATCATGAACTAAGATAGATACTAGCGGTAATAAGAGCAAAACGATCATAGTAGTGTTATTTCTAGCATCAGTCTACTTAATATAAGTACAAACCAAAATTAGACCCCAAATTACAACGGGGGTCTTTTACATCACGACATCAAGCAACATAAAAGGAAATAGTTTTCAAGTAACACAATGATCACAAGCAGCCATAATCAAGCAAAGCAAACAAGACAGGTAATCACTCTAGGGGTTCATCATTAGGCACATTGTCCTCGGGTTCCTGTACCTGTTCTTCTTCACCTGAGATGATAAAAGAGGGTGAGTCCTTATGAACTCAGTGAGCGGGAATGAGAAATAAGTTTGAAACTCATTTTCCGGTTCAACTTATGAAAATCCCTTTTTCAAATATGAATATAACAGAAATATAAGTACAGAACAGGAATACCAGTCATTCCTCCCCGAGGTTCTCTAGGAACCAAGCGAGAGTACTTATACACATATTAAAAAGGATACAGTGACGTTTTGCTCTCAGATCAGTTCCATGATCAATTGTTGCGGCCGACTTCAAATCATTACCCAAACACGCCAGGTGGGTGTACTCCGGATGTACCCCGAAATCCTATGACCCAACTCTCCGAGGAAGTCTAGCCCCCAAGCGAGATAGGGAATGGGACCATGGTAGTCACGGGTGCACCGGCAAGCCCGATGCCACCCGGTGTGCGTGATCGCTACCATGCCAACAGGAAAGGTTGCAACCTTGTATGCAATGCACATTCATGACAGGAAATATATCACAGTAGGAGGACAACAAAGTAGGTTGCCTCCGGACAGTCATAAGATTGCACATTGACAGATAAACAAGCAGGGCACGATAAGACAAGAAATTTCACTTGAAAGGCATATAGAGTTATATGAAAATTAAACGGGCAGCCATGTAACACATGTAAAACAGGCCATATAACTCATTAAGAAGTCCACGTGATCAAGTGATAAGATTATTCAAAATGCAATGATATCCTCATGGGTTCGGATGCAAGGAAAGCTTATTTGTCAATATGCAATGGTCAAAATCCCATTAAAAGTTATAAGACAATTACGGGCAGCCCACTAAGCATATAATTCCACACAATATCCAAATGATCAACACTTAGCAAGACTACCTAGTCATTAGGGTTTCCGTTTCATTCTTAATCGTGTGATTAAAACCCTAAGTCCACTCAAGATCATTCTCAAGTCATGCATCATTTAATTCAACATCCTCAAGTGCTCAAAACAGTCCACATAACATCCCAACACCACATTTCCACAAAATTAGTACCCCAAGAGAGGTTACAACAATTTTCCAAGCATGTAGCTAAATGAAACCTTTACTGCAATAGGCTGTTTTCTCACAATCAATAGGATAATCAAAAAATCTCCAAATTCAGTGAATATGATGTCAAATTAAAGCTTAAGAAGTTAAATAAAATCAGAAACAAACCTTGCATCAATTGGAGTTCAGAATCGTTAGTTATAGCCGAAACAGTGAAGTAGCACAAAACTGTCCAGATTTGCACACATTTCCATAATTGACGTTTTTGAGATCCTTAGGGTCAGTTTTAGCCCTGTTCCATTTCTGGCAACATTGTCCATAACTGAAAAATATAGCCGCACACCAAATTTAATGCATTTTGGACATCATTTACTAAGTCAAATATGGTTCGTTCCACAAGGTCAGTGCATCTGCCAAAACCTGCTTCATTTTTCCATATTTCCAGATTTGGTCACATTTTAAAGATTTTCCATTTTGAGGACCTTAGAGTCAAAATTAGCTTCGGCCTAGTTCTGGGAAAAATGTTCAAAACTGTCCAAACTAGTCACCTACCAATTTTCAAGCATTTTCAACATCATTTTCCTAGCTAAACTTACCTCGAACAGACTGGTCAGAGAGCTGTCAACAATTTCGACTTCACCTAGCATCAATTTCAAACCAAGATCTTGCCATGCATGGTTGTTTAAGCTTATGAACGACCATATAGCTCAAGTACAGAAGCAAATACACACATTTATGAGCATGCATGTGAATTTTTGAAGAGTTTTCAAAAGGTTTTAACCCTCACCTTAGCAATCAACCAAAAGATGCTCAAAACCCTTGTTGAAGCTCAAATCTTCTCCTTTCCCTTGCTTAGCCGAAATCCCCACTAGTTTTTCTCTATTTTTCCTAGCTTAATGATCAATCTCTTAGTACATGCATGAGGTTAAAACATGAAGAAAAGAAATGGATGTCAAGAAGCTCACCTAGATTAGAACTCTTCAAAGCACATGCATGAGAATTTTTGAACTCTAGCTAGCTTGCTTCGAATTTCTTGATGGTTGCTTGACTTGATTAACTATGTTGTGAGGAAGAGAAGCTATGGAGGTAGTAATGTGCAGCTAGGGCCGAGAGAGAGAGAGAAATGAGAGGGAATTGAGAGAAAAGAAAGAGAAACGAAAGAGAAATGAATGTTTGAGCACTTGGTCGGCTATTGGCCTTGAAAAATTCTGATTTTTTTGTTGTCTTTGGTGTGTTGTTTGAATTGTTAGTGGAAAATGGTGATGTGGCCGAGATGGTGGCTTAGTGTTTAGCAATGTGTGGCTTTGATGCAAGAAAAATGTATGACAATGTGAAGACTTGTCTCAAGCATGCATGAATAAATTATGTTGCTCAAATTTTTTGCTCAAGAACATGGTATGGCCGGCCAAAGGGCTTGCAATTGCTGAAAATTCAGATTCTATTTAATGCATTTTAGATTATGATAAGGGTAAAATTTGAGGTGCATTGGTTTTGGGTGAGAATAAAGAATAAATAATGTTTAGTGTTTGGTGCTATTTCGTCTTCTAGTGAGTTGAATTAGGATTATTATATTGATAGTGGATTTTGTAGGATTGTTTAATAGTCTAGTGCTCCGTGTAAGATGCTTTCTTGATTAGTGTGAAGGCACGCTTTCCTAGGTCTATGGCACGTACTACGAGGTAGGGCACGAACTACGAGACGAGCGCACGTTTTTTTCATGTAAATGCACGCAACCCTAAATGAATACACGTAATTCAATGTATGGCACATAAAATGAACACAATTCTTTAACCTAGGTCATGGCACGCAAATCTAGGTTAGGGCACACGAAGCTAGGTTTCGTACGCAAATCGGGGTCGGGCCTCACATCCTCCCCTCCTTAAAAGAATTTCGTCCCGAAATTCAATATTACCTTGAAATAATGTTGGATACTGCTGTTCCATCTGGTCTCGCCTTTCCCACGTTGCTTCTTCGGCTCCATGATGATCCCACAACACTTTCACCATAGGTATAGTTTTGTTGCGCAACTCTCGATCCTGCTGGCCTAGGATCCGAATGGGCTTCTCCTCGTAAGACAAGTTCTCCCGCAGCTGCAACGGCTCTGGTTCCAAGATATGTGATGGGTCAGGATGATACTTCCGCAGCATCGAAACATGAAAGACGTCGTGAACATTGGAGAGATTCTGGGGTAGTGCTAGGCGATACGCCAACTTGCCAACCTTCTCAACTATCTCAAATGGTCCCACAAATCTCGGGCTCAACTTTCCACCCTTGCCATGCTTAATCAGTCCCCTCTGGGGTGATATCTTCAAGAACACCTTGTCGTCGACCTCAAACTCTAGGCTCCGTCTTCGGCTGTCTGCATAACTCTTCTGCCTGCTCTGGGTAGTAAGCATCCATTTCCGAATGAGGTGGATGTTATCAACAGTCTTCATCAGTTCAGGTAAAAGGGTCGGGTCAAAAGTCTTCGTCTCACCTACTTCATCCCTGTAAATCGGGGATCAACACTTACGTCCATATAGCACCTCAAATGGGGCCATCCCGATAGTGGCCTGATAACTATTGTTGTAGGCGAACTCCGCTAGAGATAAATATTTCTCCCAACCTTTCTCGAAGTCTAAAACACACGCCCTTAGCATATCCTCCAGAATCTGAATAGTTCTCTCCGATTGACCATCCGTCTGAGGGTGATAAGCCGTACTAAAACTCAATTTCGTTCCCAAAGCTTCTTGCAATCTCTTCCAAAATTGGGAAGTAAAACGAGGATCCCTATCCGATACAATACTCACAGGCATCCCGTGCAATCTTACAATTTCCGCCACATACATATCTCCCAATTTCTCAGGACTATCCTCCTTGTTCATCGGTAAGAAGTACGCCGACTTAGTCAATCTATCCACTATAACCCAAACGGCATCACGATCCTTTTGTGATCTGGGCAGGTCCATAACAAAATCCATAGTTATATGTTCCCATTTCCATTGAGGAATCTCCAACGGCTGAAGTAGACCTGCGGGTCGTTGATGTTCTGCTTTGACTCTCTGGCAAGTCAAACACCGTGCTACAAACTCCTAATTTCTCTTTTCATGTTATTCCACCAATAGTGTTGCTTCAAATCCCGATACATCTTTGTTCCGCCGGGGTGAATAGTATATCTTGAATTATGGGCTTCCTCAATAATCTTCTTTTTCAGCTCTGGGTCATTGGGAACACAAATCCGGTTCCTAAACCTCCAAACACCATCATCATGAAACTTGAAATCTGCGTTGCTTTCCTTAATCTTCTGAAATTGTTGGTCCTTCTGTTGAGCCTCTCGTAATTCAGACAACAAGGTTGATTGAACTTGGGTAGTGGCAAAAAGTAACCCTTTCTGAGTCAATTGGGGTTTCCACAGAAATGCTTCCTCCAGCAACTCCTGCACCTTGACCTCCAGTTTTGCCATGCTTGCCTTTCTGCTTAAGGCATCTGCAACCACGTTCGCCTTACTGGGCACATAATTAATTGTGCAGTTATAATCGTCCAAAAGCTCCATCCACCGCCTTTGCCTCATATTCAACTCCTTTTGAGAGAACAAGTATTTCAAGCTCTTATGATCAGTAAATACATCAAACTTGTTACCCCACAGATAATGCCTCCATTTCTTGAGTACAAACACAATAGCTGCTAACTCCAAATCATGCGTCGGGTAATCCATCTCGTACGGCTTTGGCTTCCTAGAAGCATATGCAATCACTCTTCCATTTTGCATCAATACACATCCCAATCCTTCTTTCAAAGCATCACTATAGATTACAAAACCTTGACTCCCTTCAGGCAATGCAAGAACTGGTGCGGTAGTTAATCTTTGCTTCAACTCTTGGAAGCTGTTCTCACACTTATCATCCCACACAAACTTGGTTTTCTTTTGAGTGAGCTTTGTAAGCGGTCCTGCATTCTTAGAGAAATCCTTTATGAACCTCCGATAATAGCCGGCTAGACCAAGAAAACTCCGAACCTCCGTAACATTTTTTGGCTTCTTCCAAGACATCACTGTATCAATCTTTGCTGGATCCACTGCTATTCCCTCTTGGGATATGATATGCCCCAAAAATGCAATCTGCTGCAACCAAAATTCATACTTGCTAAACTTTGCATACAATTGGTGCTCTCGAAGTTTCTGCAGTACCAACCACAGATGTTGCTCATGCTCCGCTTCCGATTTCGAGTATACCAAAATATCATCAATGAAGATCACCACAAATTGGTCCAAGTAGGGTTGAAACACCCTATGCATCAAATCCATAAAAGCTGCAGGGGCATTAGTTAGTCCAAAAGGCATCACTACATATTCATAATGTCCATATCTTGTCCTGAAAGCCGTTTTAGGCACATCTTCCTTCTTGATCCGTAACTGATAATACCCTTGCCTCAAGTCGAGTTTCGAATACACTTTGGCTCCTTGCAGTTGATCAAATAACTCGTCAATCTGGGGAAGTGGGTATTTATCCTTGACAGTCACTTGGTTCAAACCTCGGTAGTCAATACATAGCCTCAACGTTCCGTCTTTCTTCTTCACAAACAGGACTGGCGCACCCCACGGTGAAGAACTCGGTTGAACAAACCCCTTCTTCAACAATCCTTACAATTGGTCCTTCAATTCTTGTAGCTCAGCCGGTGCCATGCGATAAGGAGCTTTAGATATCGGTTGGGCGCCAGGCAGCAACTCAATAACAAACTCGATTTTCCGATTCGGGGGTAAACTGGGAAATTCTTCAGGGAACACATCTGCATAGTCTTTGATCACAGGCATCTCCTCCAACTTAGCTTTATCCGACGGCTTGTTGATAAGGTAAGCCAAGTATCCGCTGCACCCTTTCCTCAAGAACTTCACTGCTTTTGTAGATGAAATGATGGAACTCTCGGTGAAGTCTCTTCGGCCCATAACCTCCAGTATTGGTTGATCAGGTACCCGGAATGTTATAATCTTCGCCCAGCAATCTAGTTGGACATGATGTTTTGCCAGCCAATCCATCTTTAAAATGACCTCATAATCTCGAAAAGGTAATACAATAAGATTGGCTGAGAATTCCCTATCCTTAATTTGGATTTTACATGCTTTACAGACTAAACTAGTTACAAGTTTAGAACCAATTGGAGTACCAACTTCTACTTCGTATGGCAAACATACAACTTTCAATTTCACACGTTCCACACATAAGGGAGTAATAAATGAATGAGTAGCACCCGGATCAATTAACACCTTAACAGGTTGATTCAGTATGAAGAATGTACCTTCAACAACAGCGGTCTCATCCGGAATCTCCTCGCACTCAATAGCATAGGCTCGAGCCTGGACCCTAGGAATTGGAGTCTTGCCTCTACCGGCTGGTTTACCCTGATTCTGCCATGCCTGACGTTTAGGGCAATCCTTGATCTGATGCTGATCACTGCCGCACCTCAGGCAACGTCCCGACTTCCTCCAACACTGGGCCTTGGTATGCCCCTTCCTGTCACAATAAGAACAGCTAACGGACTGAGTAGCAGGTGAACTACCTGTGGATCCGCGGGCTGAAGAGGCTGATGGAGCTTTCGTCGGGCCACGGTTATTCCCTGGTCTGTTCTAGCTCTGGCCCTAATTACATCCCTGACTCTGGAATTTCCTCTGCTGACCTGGAGGTTGAAATGGTTTCTTGTTTGGCTGACTCGAACCGGCTCCATCTAGTTTCCTCTTCTCAACTCGAGAGGCAGCAGCAAAGAGAGCATAATAAGTATCGAAGTCATGAGAAGCTAACTGGTCCTGAATCTATGGCCTTAATCCAACAGTAAATTTCCACATTTTTGCCTGCGGAGTACAAACCATATATTGAGCAAAACGAGACAGTCGATCAAAACGAGCCTCGTACTGGGCCACCGTCATGTTACCCTGGGTCAAGTGCATGAACTCCTCGATCCGCCTCTGCCTGGAAACTGCAGGTACATATTTCTCCTTAAATGCCTTAACGAAATTACCCCACAAGCGTGGTGTCTGATCAGTCTCCCATAGTGCCTCTACAGTGTGCCACCAATGCTCGGCATCCCCGTGCAATAGAAATACAGCAAATTCCACCTTCTCTTCATCTGTATAATCAAGTGGCCTGAAAATCCTCTCGATCTCGGACAGCGAAGCCTCTGCTTTCTCATCATCAGCTTCCCCGTAGAATTTAGACGAGCGAAAGTCAGGGAATTCCCTCATTCTGCTCTGTCTCCCATGGTTACCCTCATTCCTGTTGTTGATGTTGTTGGCTTCACGAGAATCCTGATGCTCCATCACACGTGATACACGATCCATGGCATTTGCCATCATATTAAACATAGCTATACCGGGATTAGTCTGATAGGTATCCCCGGTCTCTTGAGGTTCACCGCTCCTATTAGTAGTACGGGTACTAGGGCCAGCCATCTATAGGCACAATTTATAGAAATACGATAATTAAGAATCTAATGCATAAGATATGCAACATAATATAGGTACAATTCTAAAAACATTTAAGGCATATAAATCACTTAAGCACATAGAACATAGAAGGCACATTTATCACAGAACAACACATAAACAAGTCATCCTAATTATCTTAGGGCTCTACCCACGGTCCGAGAGTTAAACCCGGCTTTAGCAATCTAAGCTCTGATACCATTTCTTCTAAGGTGTCACGCCCCAACCCGGCCTATAAAGGTTAGACTAGGGTGTGATCTAAACATTCAAGTCCTTTCAAGTACTTAGTCGTTCAAGGAGGTTTAGCACTTAACGTTTTACCCTAGACTCCAAAATTTTTCCAAAAAACTGGCAGCATAATGGCTGTAATTGGGCTCTTTGGTTTGACCTAGTTCTCTAAACACCTCAAAATTTACCATCTCAATTCCATTTCCAACCAAGATTACTATTTTACCATTAATTGAATTGCCTATTGGTTATTTTGACGTCCCGTTTGTTTTATAACCTAGCATGATACTATGTCTCGTTTGTTTGTTTGACCTCGTTTCAAAATATACCTGTTTAAGATTGGATAAATTCATTGACTTAGTTCTTAGCTAAAGCATCATGACCTAAGATAGATACTAGCGGTAATAAGAGCAAAATGATCATAGTAGTGTTATGTCTAGCATCAGTCTACTTAATATAAGTACAAACCAAAATTAGACCCCAAATTACAACGGGGGTCTTTTACATCACGACATCAAGCAACATAAAAGGAAATAGTTTTCAAGTAACACAATGATCACAAGCAGCCATAATCAAGCAAAGCAAACAAGACAGGTAATCACTCCAGGGGTTCATCATTAGGCAAATTGTCCTCGGGTTCCTGTACCTGTTCTTCTTCACCTGAGATGATAAAAGAGGGTGAGTCCTTATGAACTCAGCGAGGGGGAACGAGAAATAAGTTTGATACTCATGTTCCAGTTCAACTTATGAAAATTCCTTTTTCAAACATGAATATAACAGAAATATAAGTACATAATAGGAATACCACTCTTTCCTCCCCGAGGTTCTCTAGGAACCAAGCGAGAGTACTTATACACATATTAAAAAGGATACAGTGAGCTTTTGCTCTCAGATCAGTTCTGGGATCAGATGTTGCGACCAACTTCAAATCATTCCCCAAACACGCTAGGTGGGTGTACTCCGGATGTACCCCGAAATCCTACGACCCAACTCTCCGAAGAAGTCTAGCCCCCAAGCGAGAGAGGGAATGGGACCATGGTAGTCACGGGTGCACCGGTAAGCCCGATGCCGCCCGGTGTGCGTGATCGCTACCATGCCAACAGGAAAGGTTGCAACCTTGTATACAATGCACATTCATGACAGGAAATATATCACAGTAGGAGGACAACAAAGTAGGTTGCCTCCAGACAGTCATAAGATTGCACATTGACAGATAAACAAGCAGGGCACGATAAGACAGGAAATTTCACTTGAAAGGCATATAGAGTTATATGAAAATTAAACGGACAGCCATATAACACATGTAAAACAGGCCATATAACTCATTAAGAAGTCCACGTGATCAAGTGATAAGATTATTCAACATGCAATGATATCCTCATGGGTTCGGATACAAGGAAAGCTTATTTGTCAACATGCAATGGTCAAAATCCCATTAAAAGTTATAAGACAATTACGGGCAGCCCACTAAGCATATAATTCCACACAATATCCAAATTATCAACACTTAGCATGACTACCTAGTCATTAGGGTTTCCGTTTCATGCTTAATCGTGTGATTAAAACCCTAAGTCCACTCAAGATCATTCTCAAGTCATGCATCATTTAATTCAACATCCTCAAGTGCTCAAAACAGTCCACATAACATCCCAACACCACATTTCCACAAAATTAGTACCCCAAGAGAGGTTACAACAATTTTCCAAGCATGTAGCTAAATGAAACCTTTACTGCAATAGGCTGTTTTCTCACAATCAATAGGATAATCAAAAAATCTCCAAATTCAGTGAATAAGATTTCAAATTAAAGCTTAAGAAGTTAACTAAAATCAGAAACAAACCTTGCATCAATTCGAGTTCAGAATCGTTAGTTATAGCCGAAACAGTGAGGTAGCACAAAACTGTCCAGATTTGCACACATTTCCATAATTGACATTTTTGAGGTCCTTAGGGTCAGTTTTATCCTTGGTCCATTTCCGACAAAATTGTCCAGAACCAAAAATATAGCAGCACACCAAATTTCATGCATTTTGGACATCATTTACTAAGTCAAATATGGTTCGTTGCACAAGGTCAGTGCATCTGCCAAAACCTGCTTCATTTTTCCAGATTTCCAGATTTGGTCACATTTTAAAGATTTTCCATTTTGAGGACCTTAGAGTCAAAATTAGCTTTGGCCTACTTCTGGGAAAAATGTTCAAAACTGTCCAAACTAGTCACCTACCAATTTTCAAGCATTTTCAACATCATTTGCCTAGCTAAACTTGCCTCGAACAGACTGGTCAGAGAGCTGTCAACAATTTCGACTTCACCTAGCATCAATTTCAAACCAAGATCTTGCCATGCATGGTTGTTTAAGCTTATGAACGACCATATAGCTCAAGTACAGAAGCACATACACACATTTATGAGCATGCATGTGAATTTTTGAAGAGTTTTCAAAAGGTTTTAACCCTCACCTTAGCAATCAACCAAAAGATGCTCAAAACCCTTGTTGAAGCTCAAATCTTCTCCTTTCCCTTGTTTAGCCAAAATCCCCACTAGTTTTTCTCTATTTTTCCTAGATTAATGATCAATCTCTTAGCACATGCATGAGGTTAAAACATGAAGAAAAGAAATGGATGTCAAGAAGCTCACCTAGGCCGATTAGAAGTCTTCAAAGAACATGCATGAGAATTTTTGAACTCTAGCGAGCTTGCTTCGACTTTCTTGATGGTTGCTTGACTTGATTAACTATGTTGTGAGGAAGAGAAGCTATGGAGGTAGTAATGTGCCGCTAGGGCCAAGAGAGAGAGAGAAATGAGACGGAATTGAGAGAAAAGAAAGAGAAATGAAAGAGAAATGAATGTTTGAGCACTTGGTCGACTATTGGCCTTGCAAAATTCTGATTTTTGTGTTGTCTTTGGTGTGTTGTTTGAATTGTTAGTTGAAAATGGTGATGTGGCCGAGATGGTGGCTTAGTGTTTAACAAAGTGTGGCTTTGATGCAAGCAAAAGGTATGACAATGTGAAGACTTGTCTCAAGCATGCATGAATAAATTATGTTGCTCAAATTTTTTGCTCAAGAACATGGTATGGCCGGCCAAAGGGCTTGCAATTGCTGAAAATTCAGATTCTATTTAATGCATTTTAGATTATAATAAGGGTGAAATTTGAGGTGCATTGGTTTTGGGTGAGAATAAAGAATAAAGAATGTTTAGTGTTTGGTGCTATTTCGTCTTCTAGTGAGTTGAATTAGGATTATTATATTGATAGTGGATTTTGTAGGATTGTTTAATAGTCTAGTGCTCCGTGTAAGATGCTTTCTTGATTAGCGTGAAGGCACGCTTTCCTAGGTCTATGGCACGTACTATGAGGTAGGACACGAACTACGAGACGAACACACTTTTTTTTTCATGTAAATGAACGCAACCCTAAATGAATGCACGTAATTCAATGTATGGCACATAAAATGAACACAATTCTTAAACCTAGGTCATGGCACGCAAATCTAGGTTAGGGCACACGAAGCTAGGTTTCGCACGCAAATCGGGGTTAGGCCTCACACTGAGACTGTGAACCGTTAACACATATAGGAATTGTGCCCTCAACATGATGGGTGCGATCATACCAGCACTAATGCACCGGATCCCATCAGAACTCTGAAGTTAAGAGTGCTTGGGCGAGAGTAGTACTAGGATGGGTGACCCCCTGGGAAGTCCTCGTGTTGCACCCCCTTTTCAATTCTTTTTGCCCTGGTCAGGGTTGCCAAGATACGTTATCCACCAAATCTCTATTACCGAATCCCACGGAACATTGGGCAAGACAACATCGCTTCATATAGAGGTTGGGCTCGCAAACCGAGGGCGTAGGATTTGTGACCAGGTCTCCGTCGCTCCAGTGCCCATAACTTTTGATTTGTAAGGAGTTACGCGGCGCACAGCATACCGTTGCAAAGCTCTCTGAGAGCTCTACGACGGGGGAAGCCAGCTTGCTTGTTATGCCTGTTTTTTGGAGCCCAAAATCGAACGTTTTCATCAGTTTCAGGCGACTTTTCTTCTTTTGCTCTGTTTTTTCATCCCGGATCGTATGTCGTGAACTATTAAAAGGACGACAACCTGACTCGCGGGACATCAGAGGGCCCTACAACGTGTCGATATAACGTCTTGTGAGGATGCTGCGTTGTTGAAGCGGATGGGTTGTCGTTAAGCCCATTGGGCCTTTTGAATGGGCCATCTCTCTAGGCTGGGATTGTGAACCGTTAACACATGTAGGAATTGTGCCCTCAACATGATGGGTGCGATCTTACAAGCACTAATGCACCAGATCACATCAGAACTCTGAAATTATGGGTGACCCCCGGGGAAGTCCTCGTGTTGCACCCCATTTTCAATTTTTTTTGCCCTGGTTAAGATTGCCAAGATACTTTATCCACCGAAACTCTATTACCGAATCCCATGGAACATTGGGCAAGACAACTTCGCTTCACGTAGAGGCTGGGCCCGCAAACCGAGGGCGTAGGGTTTGTGACCAAGAATCCGTCGCTCCGGTGCCCATAACTTTTGATTCGTATAGAGTTACGCGGCGCACAGCATACTGTTGCAAAGCTCTCTGAGAGCTCTACGACGGGGGTAGCCATATTGCTCGCTTTACCCAGTTTTTGGAGCCCAAAATCGAACTTTTTTATCAGTTTTAGGACAATTTTCTTCTTTTGCTCTGTTTTTCCGTCCCAGATCGTACGTCGTGAAATGTTAAAAGAACGACAACCTGACTCACGGGACATCAGAGGGCCCTACAACGTGTCGATATAACGTCTTGCAAGGATGCTGCATTGTTGAAGCAGATGGGTTGTCGTTAAGACCGTTGGGCCTTCTGAATGGGCCATCTCTCTAGGCTAGTACTGTGAACCGTTAATACATATAGGAATTGTGCCCTCAACATGACGGGTGCGATCATACCGGCACTAATGAACCAGATCACATCTGAACTCCGAAGTTAAGCGTGCTTGGGCGAGAGTAGTACTAGGATGGGTGACCCCTTGGGACATCCTCGTGTTGCACCCCCTTTTCAATTTTTTTTGCCCTGGTTAGGGTTTCCAATATACTTTATCCACCAAATCTCTATTACCGAATCCCACGGAACATTGGGAAAGACAACTTCGCTTCACGTATAGGCTGGGCCCGCAAACCGAGGGCGTAGGGTTTTTGACCAAGTCTCCGTCGCTCCGGTGCCCATAACTTTTGATCCGTAAGGAGTTACACGGTGCACAGCATAGCGTTGCAAACCTCTCTGAGAGCTCTATGATGGGGGAAGCCAGCTAGCTTGCTATGCCCATTTTTGGAACCTAAAATCGAACGTTTTCATCAGTTTCAGGCCACTTTTCGTCTTTTACAATGTTTTTTCGTCCCGGATCGTACGTCGTGAACAGTTAAAAGGACGACAACCTGACTCGCGGGACATCAGAGGGCCCTACAACGTGTCGATATCACGTCTTGCGAGGATGCTGCGTTGTTGAAGTGGATGGGTTGTTGTTAAGCCCATTGGGCGTTTTGAATGGGCCATCTCTCTAGGCTGGGACTGTGAACCGTTAACACATATAGGAATTGTGCCCTCAATATGACGGGTGTGATCATACCAGCACTAATGCACTGGATCCCATCAGAACTCGGAAGTTAAGCGTGCTTGGGCGAGAGTAGTACTAGGATGGGTGACCCCTTGGGAAGTCCTCCTGTTGCACTCCTTTTTCAAATTTTTTTGCCCTGGTTGCCAAGATACTTTATCCACTAAATCTCTATTACCGAATCCCACAGAACATTGGGCAAGACAACATCGCTTCACGTAGAGGCTGGGCTCGCAAACCGAGGGCGTAGGGTTTGTGACCAGGTCTCCGTCGCTCCGGTGCCCATAACTTTTGATCCGTAAGGAGTTAAGCGGTGTACAGCATACCGTTGCAAAGCTCTCTGAAAGCTCTACAAAGGGGGTAGCCAGCTTGCTCACTGTGCCCATTTTTGGGGCCCAAAATAGAACATTTTCATCACTTTCAGGCCAATTTTCGTCTTTTGCAATGTTTTTCCGTCCCGGATCGTACGTCGTGAATTGTTAAAAGGACGACAACCTGACTCGGCGGACGTCAGAGGGCCCTACAACGTGTCGATATCACATCTTATGAGGATGCTGCGTTGTTGAAGTGGATAGGTTGTCGTTAAACCCATTGGGCCTTTTGAATGGGCCATCTCTCTTGGCTGGGACTGTGAACCGTTAACACATATAGGAATTGTGCCCTTAACATGACGAGTGCGATCATGCTAGTACTAATGCACCGGATCCCATCAGAACTCGGAAGTTAAGCGTGCTTGGGCGAGAGTAGTACTTGGATGGGTGACCCCTTGGGAAGTCCTCGAGTTGCACCTCCTTTTCAATTTTTTTGCCCTGGTTAGGGTTGCCAAGATGCTTTATCCACCAAATCTCTATTACCGAATCCCACGGAACATTGGGCAAGACAACATCGCTTCACGTTGAGGCTGGGCTCGCAAACCGAGGGCGTAGGGTTTGTGACCAGGTTTCCGTCGCTTCGGCGCCTATAACTTTTGATCCGTAAGAAATTACGCGGTGCACAGCATACCGTTGCAAAGCTCTGTGAGAGCTCTACGACGGGGGCATCTAGCTTGCTCGTTGTGCCCATTTTTGGGGCCCAAAATTGAACGTTTTCATCAGTTTCAGGCCACTTTTCATCTTTTGCAATGTTTTTCTGTCCCTGATCGTACGTCGTGAACTGTTAAAAGGACGACAACCTGACTCGTGGGACATCAGCGGGCCCTACAACGTGTCAATATCACGTCTTGCGAGGATGCTGCGTTGTTGAAGTGGATGGGTTGTTGTTAAGCCTATTGGGCCTTTTGAATGGGCCATCTCTCTGTGCTGGGACTGTGAACCGTTAACACATATAGGAATGGTGCCCTCAACATGACGGGTGTGATCATACCAGCACTAATGCACCGGATCCCATCAGAACTCGGAAATTAAGCGTGCTTGGGCGAGAGTAGTACTAGGATGGGTGACCCCCTGGGAAGTCCTCGTGTTGCACCCCATTTTCAATTTTTTTTGCCCTAGTTAGGGTTGCCAAGATACTTTATCCACCAAATCTCTTTTAATGAATCCCACGGAACATTGGGCAAGACAACATCGCTTAACGTAGAGGCTGGGCTCGCAAACCGAAGGCGTAGGGTTTGTGACCAGGTCTCCGTCACTCCGGTGCCCATAAGTTTTGTTCCGTAAGGAGTTACGCGGTGCACAGCATACCGTTGCAAAGCCCTCTGAGAGTTCTACGATGGGGGCAGCTAGCTTGCTCGCTGTGCCCATTTTTGGAGCCAAAAATTAAACGTTTTCATCAGTTTCAGGCCACTTTTCTTCTTTTGCAATGTTTCTCCGTCCCGGATCGTACGTCGTGAACTATTAAAAGGACGACAACCTGACTTGCGGGACATCAGAGAGCCCTACAACGTGTCGATATCACGTTTTGCGAGGATGCTGCGTTGTTGAAGTAGATGGGTTGTCGTTAAGCCCATTGGGCCTTTTGAATGAGCCATCTCTCTAGGCTGGGACTGTGAACCGTTAACACATATAGGAATTGTGCCCTCAACATGACGGGTGCGATCAGACCAGCACTAATGCACCGGATCCTATCAGAACTCGGAAGTTAAGTGTGCTTGGGCGAGAGTAGTACTAGGATGGGTGACCCCCTGGGAAGTCCTCGTGTTGCACCCCCATTTCAATTTTTTTTGCCCTGGTTAGGGTTGCCAAGATACTTTGTCCACCAAATCTCTATTACCGAATCCCACGGAACATTGGGCAAGACAACATCGCTTCACGTAGAGGCTGGGCTCGCAAACCGAGGGCGTAGGGTTTGTGACCAAGTCTCCGTCGCTCAGGTGCCCATAAGTTTTGATCCGTAAGGAGTTACGCGGTGCACAGCATACCGTTGCAAAGCTCTCTGAGAGCTCTACAACTGGGGCAGCCAGCTTGCTCGTTGTGCCCATTTTTGGGGCCCAAAATCGAACGTTTTCATCAGTTTCAGGCCACTTTTCTTCTTTTACAATGTTTTTCCGTCCCGGATCGTACATCGTGAACTGTTAAAAGGACAACAACCTGACTCACTGGACATCAGAGGGCCCTACAACGTGTCGATATCACGTCTTGCGAGGATGCTGCATTGTTGAAGTGGATGGGTTGTCGTTAAGCCCATTCGGCCTTTTGAATGGGCCATCTCTCTAGGCTAGGACAGTGAACCGTTAACACATATAGGAATTGTGCCCTCAACATGACGGGTGCGATCATACCAGCACTAATGCACCGGATCCCATCAGAACTCTGAAGTTAAGCGTGCTTGGGCGAGAGTAGTACTAGGATGGGTGACCCCCTGGAAAAGTCCTCGTATTGCACCCCCATTTCAATTTTTTTTGCCCTGGTTAGGGTTTCCAAGATACTTTATCCACCAAATCTCTATTACCGAATCCCACGGAACATTGGGCAAGACAACATCGCTTCACGTAGAGGTTGGGCTCGCAAACCGAGGGCGTAGGGTTTGTGACCAGGTCTCCGTCGCTCCGGTGCCCATAACTTTTGATCCGTAAGGAGTTACACGGTGCACAGCTTACCGTTGCACAGCTCTCAAAGAGATCTACGACAGGGGCAGCGTGCTTGCTCGCTGTGCCCATTTTTGGAGCCCAAAATCAAACGTTCTCATTAGTTTCAAGCCACTTTTCCACTTTTGCAATGTTTTTCCATCCCGGATCGTACGTCGTGAACTGTTAAAAAAGATGACAACCTGACTCGCGGGACATCAGAGGGCCCTACAACGTGTCGATATCACGTCTTGCGAGGATGCTGCATTGTTGAAGTGGATGGGTTGTCGTTAAGCCCATTGGGCCTTTTGAATGGGCCATCTCTCTAGGCTAAGACTGTGAACCGTTAACACATATAGGAATTGTGCCCTCAACATGACGGGTGCGATCATACTAGCACTAATGCTCCGGATCCCATCAGAACTCGAAAGTTAAGCGTGCTTGGGCGAGTGTAGTACTAGGATGGGTGACCCCCTGGGAAGTCCTCGTGTTGCACCCCCTTTTCAATTTTTTTTCCCTGGTTAGGGTTGCCAAGATACTTTATCCACCAAATCTCTATTACCGAATCCCACGGAACATTGGGCAAGACAACATCGCTTCACGTAGACGCTGGGCTCGTAAACCGAGGGCGTAGGGTTTGTGACCAGGTCTCCGTCACTCCGGTGCCCATAACTTTTGATCCGTAAGGAGTTACGCGGCGCACAACATACCGTTGCAAAGCTCTCTGAGAGCTCTGCGACGGGGGCGGCCAGCTCTCTGTTGTGCCCATTTTTGGAGCCCAAAATCGAACGTTTTCATCAGTTTCAGGCCATTTTTCTTCTTTTGCTCTATTTTTCCGTCCCGGATCGTACTTCGTGATCTGTTAAAAGGACGACAACCTGAATCGCGGGACATCCGAGGGCCTTACAACGTGTCGTTGTCACATCTTGCGAGGATGCTGCGTTGTTGAAGCGGATGGGTTGTCGTTAAGCCCATTGGGCCTTTTGAATGGGCCATCTCTCGAGGCTGGTATTGTGAACCGTTAACACATGTAGAAATTGTGCCATCAACATGACAGGTGCGATCATGCCAGCACTAATGCACCAGATCACATCAGAACTCCGAAGTTAAGCGTGCTTGGGCGAGAGTAGTACTATGACGGGTGACCCCCTGGGAAGTCCTCGTGTTGCACTCCCTTTTCAATTTTTTTCCCTGGTTAGGGTTGCCAAGATACTTTATCCACCAAATCTCTATTACCGAATCCCACGGAACATTGGGCAAGACAACATCGCTTCACTTAGAGGTTGGGCTCGCAAACCGAGGGCATAGGGTTTGTGACCAGGTCTTCGTCGCTCCGGTGCCCATAACTTTTGATCTGTAAGGAGTTACGCGGCGCACAGCATACCGTTCAAAGCTCTTTGAGAGCTTTATGACGGGGGTAGCCAGTTTGCTCGATGTGCCCGTTTTTGGAGCCCAAAATCGAACGTTTTCATCAGTTTCAGGCCACTTTTCTTCTTTTGCTCTGTTTTTCCGTCCCGGATCGTACGTCGTGAACTGTTAAAAGGAAGACAACCTGACTCGCGGGACATCAGAGGGTCCTACAACGTGTCGACATCACGTCTTGCGAGGATGCTGCATTGTTGAAGTGGATGGGTTGTCGTTAAGCCAATTGGGCCTTTTGAATGGGCCATCTCTCAAGGCTGGGACTGTGAACCATTAACACATATAGGAATTGTGCGCTCAAAATGACGGGTTGGATCATACCCGCACTAATGCACGGGATCCCATCAGAACTCGAAAGTTAAGCGTGCTTGGGCGAGAGTAGTACTAGGATGGGTGACCCCTTGGGAAGTCCTCGTGTTGCACCCCCATTTCAATTTTTTTTGCCCTGGTTAGGGTTGCTAAGATACTTTATCCACCAAATCTCTATTATCGAATCCCACGGAACATTGGGCAAGACAACATCGCTTCACGTAGAGGCTGGGCTCGCAAACCGAAGGCGTAGGGTTTGTGACCATGTCTCCGTCGCTCTGGTGCCCATAACTTTTGATCCGTAAGGAGTTCGGTGGCGGACAACATACCGTTGCAAAGCTCTCTGAGAGCTCTACGACGGGGGCAGCCAGCTTGCTCGATGTGCCCGTATTTTGAGCCCAAAATCGAACATTTTCATCGGTTTCAGGCGACTTTTCTTCTTTTGCACTATTTTTCCATCCCGGATCGTACGTCGTGAACTGTTAAAAGGACGACAACCTGACTAGCGGGACATCAGAGGGCCCTACAACGTGCCGATATCACGTCTTGTGAGGATGCTGCGTTGTTGAAGCGGATGGGTTGTCGTTAAGCCCATTGGGTCTTTTGAATGGGCAATCTCTCTAGGCTGGGACTGTAAACCGTTAACACATGTAGGATTTGTGCCCTCAACATAACGGGTGCAATCATACCAGCACTAATGCACCGAATCCCATCAGAACTCCGAATATAAGCGTGCTTGGGCAAGAGTAGTACTAGGATGGGTGACCCCCTGGGAAGTCCTCGTGTTGTACCCCTTTTTCAATTTTTTTTCCCTGTTTAGGGTTGTCAAGATACTTTATGCACCAAATCTCTATTACTGAATCCCACGGAACATTGGGCAAGACAACTTCGCTTCACGTAGAGGCTGGGCCCGCAAACCGAGGGCGTAGGGTTGGTGACTAGGTCTCGGTCGCTCCGGTGCCCATAACTTTTGATCCGTAAGGAGTTACGTGGCATACAGCATACCGTTGCAAAGCTCTCTGAGAGCTCTACGACGGGGGCAGCGAGCTTGTTTACTGTGGCCCTTTTTGGAGCCCAAAATCGAACGTTTTCATCAGTTTCAGGACACTTTTCATCCCGGATCGTACGTCGTGAACTGTTAAAAGGACGACAACCTAACTCGCGGGACATCAGAGGGCCCTACAACGTGTCGATATCACGTCTTGCGAGGATGCTGCGTTGTTGAAGTGGATGGGTTGTCGTTAAGCCCATTGGGCCTTTTGAATGGGCCATCTCTCTGGGCTGGGACTGTGAACCCTTAACACATATAGGAATTGTGCCCTCAACATGACGGGTGCGAACATACAAGCACTAATGCACCGGATCCCATCAGAACTCGGAAGTTAAGCGTACTTGGGCGAGAGTAGTACTAGGAGGGGTGACCCCATGGGAAGTCCTCGTGTTGCACCCCCTTTTCAATTTTTTTTGCCCTGGTTAGGGTTGCCAAGATACTTTATCCACCAAATCTCTATTACCGAATCCCGCGGAACATTAGGCAAGACAACATCGCTTCACGTAGAGGCTGGGCTCGCAAACTGAGGGCGTAGGGTTTGTGACCAGGTCTCCGTCGCTCCGGTGCCCATAACTTTTTATCCGTAAGGAGTTACGCGGCGTACAACATACCGTTGCAAAGCTCTCTGAGAGCTCTACGACAGGGGCAGCCAGCTTGCTCGTTGTGCCCATTTTTGGGGCCCAAAATCGAACGTTTTCATCAGTTTCAGGCCACTTTTTGTCTTTTGCAATGTTTTTTCGTCCCGGATCATACGTCGTCAACTGTTAAAAGGGCGAGAACCTGACTCGTGGGACATCAGAGGTCCCTACTACGTGTCGATATCACATCTTGTCAGGATGCTGCGTTGTTGAAGTAGATGGGTTGTCGTTAAGCCCATTGGGCCTTTTGACTGGGCCATCTCTCTAGGCTGGGATTATGAACCGTTAACATATGTAGGAATTGTGCCCTCAACATGACGGGTGCGATCATACCAGCACTAATGCACCAGATCACATCAGAACTGCGAAGTTAAGCGTGCTTGGGCGAAAGTAGTACTAGGATGGTTGACCCACTGGGAAGTCCTCGTGTTGCACCACCTTTCCAATTTTTTTTGCCCTGGTTAGGGTTGCCAAGATACTTTATCCACCAAAATCTCTATTACCGAATCCCACGAAACATTGGGCAAGACAACTTCCCTTCACGTAGAGGCTGGGCCCGCAAACCGAGGGCGTAGGGTTCGTGACCAAGTCTCCGTCGCTCCGGTGCCCATAACGTTTGATCCGTAAAGAGTTACGCGGCGCACAGCATACCGTTGCAAAGCTCTCTGAGAGCTCTACGACAGGTGCAGCCAGCTTGCTCGCTGTGCCCATTTTCGGAGGCCAAAATCGAACGTTTTTATCAGTTTCAGGCCACTTTTTGTCTTTTGCAATGTTTTTTCGTCCCGGATCATACGTCGTCAACTGTTAAAAGGGCGAGAACCTGACTCGTGGGACATCAGAGGGCCCTACAACGTGTCGATATAACGTCTTGCGAGGATGCTGCGTTGTTCAAGTGGATGGGTTGTTGTTAAGCCCATTGGTCCTTTTGAATGGGCCATCTCCCTAGGCTGGGATTATGAACCGTTGACACATATAGGAATTGTGTCCTCAACATGACGGTGCGATCATACCAGCACTAATGCACCGGATCCCATCAGAACTGCGAAGTTAAGCATGCTTGAGCGAGAGTAGTACTAGGATGGGTGACCCCCTGGGAAGTCCTCGTGTTGCACCCCATTTTCAATTTTTTTTGCCCTGGTTAGGGTTGCCAAGATACTTTATACACCAAATCACTATTACCAAATCCCACGAAACATTGGGCAAGACAACATCGCTTCACGTAGAGGCTGGGCTCGTAAACCGAGGGTGTAGGGTTTGTGACCAGGTCTCCGTCGCTCCGATACCCATAACTTTTGATCCGTAAGGAGTTACGCGGTGCATAGCATACCGTTGCAAAGCTCTCTGAGAGCTCTACTACGGGGGCAGCCAGCTTGCTCGTTGTGCCCATTTTCAGAGGCCAAAATCGAATGTTTTCATCAGTTTAAGGCCACTTTTTGTCTTTTGCAATATTTTTCCGTCCCGGATCGTACGTCGTGAATTGTTAAAAGGGCGACAACCTGACTCGTGGGACATCAGAGGGCCCTACAACGTGTCGATATCACGTCTTGCGAGGATGTTGCGTTGTTGAAGTAGATGGGTTGTCGTTAAGCCCATTGGGCCTTTTGACTGGGCCATCTCTCTAGGCTGGGATTATGAACCGTTAACACATGTAGGAATTGTGCCCTCAACATGACGGGTGCGATCATAACAACCCTAATGCACCGAATCCCATAAGAACCCCGAATATAAGCGTGCTTGGGCGAGAGTAGTACTAGGATGGGTGACCCCCTGGGAAGTCCTCGTGTTGTATCCCATTTTCAATTTTTTTTTCCCTGGTTAGGGTTGCCAAGATACTTTATCCACCAAATCTCTATTATTGAATCCCACGGAACATTGGGCAAGACAACTTCGCTTCACGTAGAGGCTGGGCCCGCAAACCGAGGGCATAGGGTTCGTGACCAGGTT
Source organism: Ehretia macrophylla (assembly GCA_037974665.1). NCBI lineage: Eukaryota > Viridiplantae > Streptophyta > Magnoliopsida > Boraginales > Ehretiaceae > Ehretia > Ehretia macrophylla. The sequence continues at coordinate 3,653,935 of CM075780.1, forward strand.
TCGGTCGCTCCGGTTCCCATAACTTTTGATTCGTAAGGAGTTACGCAACGCACAGCATACTATTGCAAAGCTCTCTGAGAGCTCTATGACGGGGGCAGCGAGCTTGTTTGCTGTGCCCCTTTTTGGAGCCCAAAATCGAACGTTTTCATCAATTTCAGGCCACTTTTCTTCTTTTGCTCTATTTTTTCATCCCGAATCATACGTCGTGAAATGTTAAAAGGACGACAACCTGACTCGTGGGACATCAGAAGGCCCTACAACGTGTCGATATCACGTCTTGCGAGGATGCAGCATTGTTGAAGTGGTTGGGTTGTCGTTAAGCCCATTGGGCCTTTTGAATGGGCCATCTCTCTAGGCTGGGACTGTGAACCGTTAACACATAAAGCAATTGTGCCCTCAACAAGACGGGTGCGATCATACCAGCACTAATGCACCGGATCCCATCAGAACTCCGAAGTTAAGCGTGCTTGGGCGAGAGTAGTACTAGGATGGGTGACCCCTTGGGAAGTCCACGTGTTGCACCCGCTTTTCAATTTGTTGTGCCCTGCTTAGGGTTGCCAAGATACATCATCCACCAAATCTCTATTACTGAATCCCACAGAACATTGGGCAAGACAACTTCGCTTCACGTAGAGGCTGGGCCCGCAAACCGAGGGCATAGGGTTTGTTACCAGGTCTCCGTCGCTCCGGTGCCCATAACTTTTGATCCGTAAGGAGTTACGTCACGCACAACATAACGTTGCAAAGCTCTCTGAGAGCTCTACGACGGGGGCAGCTAGCTTGCTTGCTGTGCCCACTTTTGGAGAACAAAATCGAACGTTTTCATCCGTTTCAGGCCACTTTTATTCTTTTGCACTATTTTTCCGTCCTGGATTGTACGTCGTGAAGTGTTAAAAGGACGAAAACCTAACTCGCGGGACATCAATGGGCCCTACAACATGTCGATATCACGTCTTGCAGGGATGCTGCGTTGTTGAAGCGGATGGGTTGTCGTTAAACCCATTGGGCCTTTTGAATGGGCCATCTCTCTAGGCTGGGACTGTGAACCGTTAACAAATAAAGCAATTGTGGCCTCAACATGACGGGTGCGATCATACCAGCACTAATGCACCGGATCCCATCAGAACTCCGAAGTTAAGCGTGCTTGGACGAGAGTAGTACTAGGATGGGTGACCCCCTGGGAAGTCCCCGTGTTGCACCCCCTTTTCAATTTTTTTTGCCCTAGTTAGGGTTGCCAAGATCCTTTATCCACCAAATCTCTATTACTGAATCCCACAGAACATTGGACAAGACAACTTCGCTTCACGTAGAGGCTAGGCCCGCAAACCGAGGGCGTAGGGTTTGTGACCAAGTCTCCGTCGCTCTGGTGCCCATAACTTTTGATCCGTAAGGAGTTACGCGGCGCACAGCATACAGTTGTAAAGCTCACTGAGAGCTCTACGACGGAGGCAGCGAGCTTGTTTGCTGTGCCCTTTTTGGAGCCCAAAATCGAACGTTTTCATCAGTTTCAGGCCACTTTTCTTCTTTTGCTATGTTTTTTCATCCCGAATCGTACGTCGTGAACTGTTAAAAGGATGACAACTTGACTCAAGAAACATCCGAGGGCCCTACAATGTGTCGATATCACGTCTTGCGAGGATACTGCGTTGTTGAAGCGGTTGGGTTGTTGTTAAGCCCATTGGGCCTTTTGAATGGGCCATCTATCTAGGCTGGGACTGTGAACCGTTAACACATAAAGCAATTGTGCCCTCAACAAGACGGGTGCGATCATACCAGCACTAATACACCGGATTCCATCAGAACTACGAAGTTAAGCGTGCTTGGGCGAGAGTAGTACTAGGATGGGTAACCCCCTGGGAAGTCCTCGTGTTGCACCCCCTTTTCAATTTTTTGTGCCCCGGTTAGGGTTGCCACGATACTTTATCCACGAAATCTCTATTACTGAATCCCACGGAACATTGGGCAAGACAACTTTGCTTCACGTAGAGGCTGGGCCCACAAACCGAGTGCGTAGGGTTTGTTACCAGGTCTCCGTCGCTCCGGTGCCCATAACTTTTGATCCGTAAGGAGTTACGCAGCGCACAACATACTGTTGCAAAGCTCTCTAAGAGCTCTACGACGGGGGCAGCCAGCTTGCTTGCTGTGCTTGTTTTTGGACTGCAAAATCGAACGTTTTCATCAGTTTCAGGCCACTTTTCTTCTTTTCCTATGTTTTTCCGACCCGAATCGTAAGTCGTGAACTGTTAAAAGGACGACAACCTAACTCGCGGGACATCAGTGGGCCCTACAATGTGTCGATATCACATCTTGCGAGGATGCTGCATTGTTGAAGCGGATCGGTTGTCATTAAGCCCATTGGGCCTTTTCAAATGAGAGAACTGTAAATGTAGAGGTCACACCGAACTAAATGATTGGAGAAACATAGGAAGTGAATTGGTTGTGGTAAGAGATCGCCAAAAACGGGATGAACCAGAGTAGGAAGAATAACAAGTGTCAGAATCCGTCTAAATGACCTCAATAGGCTGGAATGAATTTCGGGACGAAATTCTTCTAAAGAGGGGAGGATGTGAGGCCCGACCCCAAATAAGGTGTATTACCTCGATTTGCATGCCATAGACCAAGAATGATATGACTGACCTTGGATTACGTGCCCTGTCTTGGTTTTCGTGCATGCCTCGTCATTTGTGCCTTGACCTGGAATTATGTGCCCTAATCCTCGACTTATGTGCCCCAACTTCGAATCGCGTACGTTATCTCGTTTTGCGTGCCTTGACCTTGAATTGTGTGTCCTAACCTATGTTTAAGAGTCGTACCTCAATTTATGTGCATTGCATTGAATTACGTGCATTCATTTAGGGTTGCGTGCATTTACTTGAAAAATGTGCATTCGTCTCGTAGTTCGTGTCCTACCTCGTAGTGTGTGCCCTAGATCTAGGAATCCGTGCCACCACGTTAATCAAGAATGAATCCTACACAAAGCACTAGACACTAAAATAATCCTACACAATCCACTAACCAATATTATATTCCTAATTCAAATTCTCTGCAAACTCCACTAACAATAAAATAATACTAAACTATTCCTACATTTCCCACTATCTATTATTCTATTCATAATTTAACTCATCAACAAACATTCTTATATTTTATTCTACCTAGATTCCCTCATTCCCCAACATTCCTATGACAATTCTAATGACACAAATGCATAAAAAATTAGTCCTAGACAAACTATGACAAAACACTTAACACAATGCATAAAAAAATTGCTCAAATTCTCCTCAAATCTCCACCATTTTCGACCAAACCACCTATGCCCATGCTAACCTTTTAAATTCCATCTTGAAGACACAAAAAATCAGATTTTAATAGCCCAAGGCTGACCATTGGTTTGATGAATGCAAAAAAGTTTCATTCCTTGTCACATTTTGTCATTTCTTCATTTCTTCCTCAACTTCTCTCTCTCCCTCTCATTCTCTCTCTCCATTTCGGTTTTGGCTAGTTCTCTCCACCTCCTAGCTCATATTCTTCATCATATGGTGCAACAAGACAAGCAACCATAAAAGAAACTCAAGCAAACAAGCTAAGATGCGAAAACTACACATGCATGTCCTTTGAAGACTTCTATTCGGCCCTAGGTAAGCTTCTTGACTTCCATTTCTTTTCTTCATGTTCTAACCTCATGCATGTGCTAAGAGATTGATCACTAAGCTAGGAAAAATAGAGAAAAGCTAGTTGGAATCTCGGCTAAGCAAGAAGAAGAAGAGATTTGAGCTTCAACAAGGTTTTTGAGCATCTTTTGGGTTGATTGCAAAGGTGAGGGCTAAAACCTTTTGAAAACTCTTCAAAAATACACATGCATGCTCATAAATGTATGTATTTTCTTCTGTACTTGAGTTATATAGTCGTTCATAAGCTTAAACAACCATGCATGGCAAGATCTTGGCTTGGAAATGATGCTAGATGAAGTCAAATTGTTGACAGCTCTCTGACCAGTCTGTTTTGAGGTAAGTTTAGCTAGGAAAATCATGTTGAAAATGCATTACAATTGGTAGGTGACTAGTTTGGACAGTTGTGAACATTTTTCCCAGAAATAGACCAAAGCAAATTTTGACTCTAAGGTCCTCAAAATGGCAAATCTTTAAAATGTGTCCAAATCTGGAAATCTGGAAAAATGAAGCAGGTTTTGGCAGATGCACTGACCTTGTGGAACGAAGCAAATTGGACTTAGTAAATGATGTCCAAAAAGCATTAAATTTGGTGTTCTGCTATATTATTCAGTTCTGGACAATTTTGTTAGAAATGGACCAAGGCTAAATCTGACCCTAAGGACCTCAAAAACGTGAATTACTGAAAAGTGTGCAAATCTGGACAGTTTTGTGCTACCTCACTGTTTCGGCTATAACTAATGATTCCGAACTCCAATTGATGCAAGGTTTGTTTCTGATTTTAGTTAACTTCTTAAGATTTAATTTGACATCTTATTCACTGGATTTGGAGATTGTTTGATCATCCTATTGATTGTGAGAAAACAGCCTAATGCAGTAAGGGTTTCACTTAATGTTGTACTTAGAAAAATTGTTGTGACTCCTCTTGTTGAATTAAATGCTTGGGATTGTAGCTACGGGATGTTGTGTGGACTGTATTGAATGTTTGAGGATGTTGAATTAAATGATGCATGGTTTGAGATTGACTTTGAGTTGGGTTGAGGCTCAAATTGCATGAATATACACGAAATAGAAACCCTAATGACTAGGTAGTTTTGCTAAGTGTTGATCATTTGGATGTTGTGTGGAAATTATATGCTTAGTGGGCTGCCCGTAAATGTCTTATAACTTAAAATGTGATTTTCACCATTGCATGTTGTCAAATAAGCTTTTCTTGCAACCGAACCCACGTAGATGTTGTTGCATGTTGAATAATCGTATCACTTCATTATGTGGACTTCGAAATGAGCTATATGGCTTGACTTGCATGTGTTACATGGCTGCCCGTTTAATGTTCATATGGCTCTATATGTCTTTCAAGTGAAATTACTTGTCTTATCGTGCCTTGTTTGATTACTTGACAACGTGCGATCTTATAACTGCTCGGAGGCGACCTACTTTGTTGTCCTCCTAATGTGATATGTTAAATGTTATAAATGTGCATTGCATATGAGGTTGCAACCTTTCAGTGTGGCATGGTAGTGTTTCACAAACGCCGGGCGGCATAGGGCTTGTCGGTGCTACTGTGACTACCATGGTCCAATTCCCTCTTTCGCTTGGCATTCCACCCTCGGAGAGTTGGGTCATAGGTTTCGGGGCACATCCGGAGTACACCCAATTGGGAGCGATAAGTGGATGATTGAAGTCGGCCGCAACAATTGTATCTAATTGAAATTGAGAGCAAATGCTCACCGTAACCTTGAAATGATTGGTAAATGTATTTGTTACTCGATTTGTTTCATATATTTGCGTACCTTATTATTTGTAATACGTGACATGTTTTAAAAAGAAATTTTCATAATTGAACTGGAAAATGAGTTTCAAAACGTAATTCTCATTTCCCCTCGCTGAGTTCATGAGGACTCACCCTCTTTTATCATCTCAGGTGAAGAAGATCAAGAACAGGTACCCGAGGCCGATGTGCCTAACAATGGTTCCTTGGAGTGATTGCTTGTCCCTACGTGCTTTTGTGCTTTCCTGAAAGTGGTTGCTATATGGATGTTGTGTTTAATTGCAAACTACTCATTTCATTGATGTAAATGACCCCGTTGTAATTTGGGTCTAATTCTGGGATTGTACTATCTATAACCGGACGAACTTTTATTTGGTTGTTTGCTTTCGTTTTCTTAATTAGTAGTTATCGTAGGCATTCAAACCACTAGATGAACAATCAACTAAGTTAATTCTATCTAATTTCACTTAGGTGCTCATTTGCAAACTAAAGGATAATAGGTACTCGCATGATAGGAAATTGACAAATAAACGGGACATAGTTATCATGTTAGGCTTATTAACCAAACGAGACTTTCAAGATAAACTAGTAAGAAAATCAGTTGGTGACAAATAGGAGTCCTTAATGGAATTGGATTAATGATTGGAATAATTAAGGCGTTTAGAGAATTTGGTCAAACCAAAGAGCTCAATTACAGCCGTTATGCTGTCGGTTTACCGAAAAACTTTGGAGTTTAAACTAAACCATTAGGTGTTAAATCTTCATAAACAGCTAAGCACGTGACATTACTTGAATGTTTAGTTCACACCCTAGTCTAACCTTATAGGCCGGGTTGGGGCGTGACACCTTATAACTAGAATGGTATCAGAGCTTAGTTTACTAACTTGGTGTTAGTCGGGTTCAACTCTCGGACCATGGGTAGAATCCCTAAGGTAATTATGATGTCTTGTTTATATGTGTTAATATGTGCTAATGTGCTTTAATTGCTTTAAGTATTGAATATTATGTGCCTTTGTGAACCATATGTATTCTGTATCATGCACACCGACACGTCCTCAATAATGCATGCATGCTTTTATACTCCTTCCTTGATACATGTGCAAGTTATATAACCGTGAATGACTGTTTATGCACATAGAAAGTTAGGATTAAGACCTTCAGGGAAGTGAATTTGTGCAGGACGAACGAAAAGGCTCAGTTAGAGATTTCCCGCATCTTCACAGGTACTCGATGGATTATATATATTATTGGATATGTATATATATAAAATGCGTAGCACAGGTATAATTGTTGAGGTAAAGTTATCTCCTTATCTTTAGAATACACATGCCTGTTATTAAGTTATCAATTTTATAGCTATAAAGTTATTGATTATGTTAAATCGTTCTTCTAATTGTGGTTCAAGAATAAATGTTAAGGACATACAACTTTCCTTAGATATAAGAATATACTATTGGACATGTGGAGTAGTATATATATATATATGTTCATATGCTTATAATGGAAGTTTGACTTAGGAGTTGCTTTTGAATCAAATTCTTATATCTTAAAATGGTATAATAGACTATTTACATGATTGAATCCTTACTTGATTGGAATTAAGCATCGTTGAACCTAATAAGGTGTATATTAACGAGTTTCAAGTTCACTCAGTGGTAAGATTGTGACCTAGAAATTAAGAGATGAACTCGTGGAAATGGGCGATAGGGGTTAGATTATTAAGGCGTGAATAATGTGTTTAAGTAACTTAACAATGGATAACCTCAAGACATGTAGGCAACTCTGGAGACTAAGTTTAACAAGGTTGATGAATCTTTAGTATAACAAGATATGGGGATATTGGAATCGAGGAATTCGCATAATGAGAACTCGTGTTCAGAAGAATACACCTAAATGTTACGTCGAATGGAAGTGTAAGGTATTGAATTATGTATTAGATGATGTTGCTAAGGTCCTAAGTTGGATATTGGTGATTTTAAGAATCATGGTATTAAACTATTGCCCCTCGGATTTAGTTATGATTATGCGAAGTAAGTCATTCTATGCTCTCGTTATTTGGATACCCTAGAGGATATTAGGAAGCATATATCCCTAAATAATACCGATGGACCTATTATATAAACCATCGAAATGATATTAAGCATCTGGTTGCAAGGTGGAGTCGTTAGGGTATGATTTGAAATCCTAAATAGCTAATAGTGAGTATGCAGGATGATTCATGGTGAACCCTATGACCTAAGGTCGATGAGTCTTGATGCTCTTAGCTAGTTGAACATGTAAATGAAGAGAGTAAGATAGAGATGAATCAAATTCATGATGACCCAAAAGACTATTGTTAGACCACCGTATCTATGTGCACCGTTTCACTTCTAGAAACTAGCGGTTGGTAGACTTCGAATCGTGGTTGTTGAATAGAGGGTGAATCTTATAGTGATAATTAAATGAGTGGTTGATTACTTTTGAAATTCTATTAGATTATATTGTAAGATGACTTGTGGTTATAATTCTTATGATGACATATCCTTGAAGTTATTTCATGTAATAAGCTACTTGGATTAGTATGGTAAGTATCTTATGAGCTAAATCATTTCGGTACCTATTGATAGTCCTAGGATTGTTGTTGTATGACCGGTAACCTAGTAGAGAATTGATATCACTTACATGTGTCATGCCCCAACCCGGCCTATAAGGTTAGACTAGGGTGTGAACTAACATTCAAGTAATATCACGTACTTAGCTGTTGATGAAGATTAACACCTAATGATTTGGTCTAAACTCCAAAGTTTTTCCGAAAAACCGGCAGCATAACGGCTGTAATTGGCCCTTTGGTTTAACCTAATTCTCTAAACGCCTCAAATGTTTACCATCTCAAATTCATTTCCAACTAAGATTACTATTTTACCATCAATTGAATGGCCTATTGGTTATTTCGACATCCCGTTTGGTTTACAACCTAGCATGATGCTATGTCTCGTTTGTTTGTTTGACCTCGTTTCAAAATATACCTGTTTAAGATTGGATAAATTCATTTACTTAGTCCTCACTAATGCATCATAACCTATGATAATACTAGCGGTAATAAAAGCATAACGATCATAGTAATGTCTAGTATAAGTGTATTTAGTATAAGTACAAACCAAAATTAGACCCCAAATTACAACGGGGGTCTTTTACATCATGACATCGAGTAACACAAAAGGAAATAGTCTTCAAGTAACATAAAATTCACAAGTAGTCACGTTCAAGCAAAACAACAATGACAGGCAATCACTCCAGGGGTTCATCATTAGATACATTGTCCTCGGGTACTTGTACCTGTTCTTCTTCACCTGTGATGAAAAAGAGGGTGAGTCCTTATGAACTCAGCAAGGTGGAAACGAGAAATACGTTTTGAAACTCATTTTCTGGTTCAATTATGAAAACTCCTTTTCGAAAACATGTCACGTATTGCAAATAACAAGGTACGCAAATATATGAAACAAATCGAGTAACAGATACATTTACAAATCATTTCAAGGATACGGTGAGCATTTGCTCTCAATTTCAATTCCGATACAATTGTTGCGGTCGACTTCAATAATCCACTTATCGCTCCCAATTAGGTGTACTCTGGATGTACCCCAAAACCTACGACCCAACTCTCCGAGGGTCGAATGCCAAGCGAGAGAGGGAATTGGACCATGGTAGTCACGGGAGCACCGGCAAGCCCTATGCCGCCCGGCGTTCGTGAAACGCTACCATGCCACAATGAAAGGTTGCAACCTCATATGCAATGCACATTTATAACATTTAACATATCACATTAGGAGGACAACAAAGTAGGTCACCTCCGAACAGTTATAAGATCGCACGTTGTCAAGTAGTCAAACAAGGCACGATAAGACAAGTAATTTCACTTCAAAGGCATATAGAGCCATGTGAATATTAAACGGGCAGCCATGTAACACATGTAAGTCAAGCCATATAACTCATTTCGAAGTCCACGTAATCAAGCGGTACGATTATTCAACATCCAATAACATTTACGTGGGTTTGGTTACAAGAAAAACTTATTTGACAACATGCAATGGTCGAAATCACATTTGAAGTTATAAGACATTTACGGGCAGCCCATTAAGCATATAATTTCCACACAATATACAAATGATCAATACTTAGCAAAACTACCTAGTCATTAGGGTTTCCATTTCGTGTATATTCGTGCAATTTGAGCCTCAACCCAACTCAAAGTCAATCTCAAACCATGCATCATTTAATTCAACAACCTCAAACATTCAAAACAGTCCACACAACATCCCGAAGCTACAATCCAAAGCATTTAATTCAACAAGAGAAGTCACCACAATTTTTCTAAGTACAACATTAAGTGAAACCCTTACTGCAATAGGCTGTTTTCTCAAAATCAATAGGATAAACAAAAAATCTCCAAATCCAGTGAATAAGATTTCAAATTAAAGCTTAAGAAGTTAACTAAAATCAGAAACAAACCTTGCATCAATTGGAGTTCAGAATCATTAGGTATAGCCGAAACAGTGAGATAGCACAAAACCGTCCAGATTTGCACACTTTTCAGAAATTGACGATTTTTGAGGTCCTTGGGGTCAGTTTTAGCCTTGGTCCATTTCTGACAAAATTGTCCAGAACTGAAAAATATAGTAGCACACCAAATTTCATGCATTTTGGACATCATTTACTAAGTCAAATATGGTTCGTTCCACAAGGTCAGTGCATCTGCCAAAACCTGCTTCATTTTTCCAGATTTCCAGATTTGGTCACATTTTAAAGATTTGCCATTTTTAGGACCTTAGAGTCAAAATTAGCTTCGGCCTATTTCTGGGAAAAATGTTCAAAACTGTCCAACATAGTCACCTACCAATTTTTAATCATTTTCAACATTATTTTCCTAGCTAAACGTAGCTCGAACAGACTGGTCAGAGAGCTGTCAACAATTTCGACTTCACCTAGCATCATTTTCAAGCCAAGATCTTGCCATGCATGGTTGTTTAAGCTTATGAACGACCATATAGCTCAAGTACAGAAGCAAATACACACATTTATGAGCATGCATGTGAATTTTTGAAGAGTTTTCAAAAGGTTTTAACCCTCACCTTAGCAATCAACCAAAAGATGCTCAAAAACCTTGTTGAAGCTCAACTTTCTTCCTCTCCTTACTTAGCCGAAATCCCAACTAGCTTTTCTCTATTTTTCCTAGCTTAGTGATCAATCTCTTAGCACATGCATGAGGTCATAACAGGAAGAAAAGAAATGGATGCCAAGAAGCTTACCTAGGCCGAATGGAGTCTTCAATGCACATGCAAGTGTAATTTTCACCTCCTAGCTAGCTCGGTTGAGGTTCTTTGCTTGTAGCTTGCTTTGCTTAGCTATGGTGTGAAGAAGAGAAGCTATGGAGATGAAGAACTCAGCCACGGCCGAGAATGAGAGAGGAAAATGAGATGAAGAGAGAAAAAAATGAAAGAGAAATGAAGAAAATGACAAACAATGAAGCCTTTTGCAAATTTGAGGAGCATGTCGGCCTTGGGCTTCCAAATCTGAATTTTTTGTGTCTTCAAGGTGGAAATTTGAAATGCTAGCATGGGCTATGAGTTTTTGGTCGAGCAAGAGAGAGATTTGAGGTGGTTTTGGTCATTTTTTATGCATTTGTGTCATAGTTTGTCTAAATGTGTCTAGGAATTAAATTATATTGAATAAGCATGCACAAATGCCACCTAGTGGTCGGCCAAGCATGTGGAAAATTCTGAAATTTTGTCTTGGTTGAGCTTATTTTATTGCATGTGTTTGGAAGTGCAAAAGAAAAGGAATAAAGAATGAAGAATGTTTAGTGTTTGGTGCATTTCTTGTCTTCTAGTGAGTTGAATTAGGATTATTATATTGATAGTGGATTTTGTAGGATTGTTTAATAGTCTAGTGCTCCGTGAAAGATGCTTTCTTGATTAGCGTGAAGGCACGCTTTCCTAGGTCTAGGGTACACACTACGAGGTAGGACACGAACTACGAGACGAACGCACGTTTTTCAAGTAAATGCACGCAACCCTAATTGAATGCACGTAATTCAATGTATGGCACATAAAATGAACACAATTCTTAATCCTAGGTCATGGCACGCAAATCTAGGTTAGGGCACACGAAGCGAGGTTTCGCACGCAAATCGGGGTCGGGCCTCACATCCTCCCCTCCTTAAAAGAATTTCGTCCCGAAATTCAATATTACCTTGAAATAGAGCTGGATATTGCTGCTCCATCTGGTCTCGCCTTTCCCACGTTGCTTCTTCGACTCCATGATGATCCCACAACACCTTCACCATAGGTATAGTTCTGTTGCGCAACTCCCGATCCTGCTGGTCTAGGATCCGAATGGGCTTCTCCTCGTAAGACAAGTTCTCCCGAAGTTGCAATGGCTCTGGCTCCAAGATATGCGACGGATCAGGATGATACTTCCGCAGCATCAAAACATGAAAGACGTCGTGAATATTGGAGAGGTTCTGGGGTAGTGCTAGGCGATACGCCAACTTGCCAACCTTCTCAACTATCTCAAATGGTCCCACAAATCTCGGGCTCAACTTTCCACCCTTGCCATGCCTAATCAGTCCCCTCCGGGGTGATATCTTCAAGAACACCTTGTCGCCAACCTCAAACTCGGGACTCCATCTCCGTCGGTCTGCATAACTCTTCTGCCTGCTCTGGGCGGTAAGCATCCGTTTCCGGATGAGGTGGATATTATCAATAGTCTTCATCAGTTCAGGTAAAAGGGTCGGGTCAAAAGTCTTCGTCTCACCTACTTCATCCCAGTAAATTGGGGATTGACACTTACGTCCATACAGCGCCTCAAATGGGGCCATCCCGATAGTGGCCTGATAACTATTGTTGTAGGCGAACTCCGCTAGAGATAGATATTTCTCCCAACCTTTCCCGAAATCTAACACACATGCCCTCAGCATATCCTCCAGAATCTGAATAGTTCTCTCCGATTGACCATCCGTCTGAGGGTGATAAGCCGTGCTAAAACTCAATTTCGTTCCCAAAGCTTCTTGCAATCTCTTCCAAAACTGGGAAGTAAAATGAGGATCCCTATCCGATACAATACTCACAGGCATCCCGTGCAATCTCACAATCTCCCCTACATACATATCTCTCAATTCCTTAGGACTATCCTCCTTGTTCATCGGTAAGAAGTGCGCCGACTTAGTCAATCTATCCACTATAACCCAAACGGCGTCATGACCCTTTCGTGATCTAGACAGGTCCATAACAAAATCCATAGTTATATGTTCCCATTTCCATTGAGGAATCTCTAACGGCTGAAGTAAACCTGCAGGTCGTTGATGTTCTGCTTTGACCCTCTGACAAGTCAATCACCGTGCTACAAACTCCGCAATTTCTCTTTCCATGTTATTCCACCAATAGTGTTGCTTCAAATCTCGATACATCTTTGTTCCGCTGGGGTGAATAGTATATCTTGAATTATGGGCTTCCTCAAGAATCTTCTTTTTCAGCTTCGGCTCGTTCGAAACACAAATCCGGTTCCTAAACCTCCAAACACCATCATCATAAAACTTGAAATCTGCGTTGCTTTCCTTAATCTTCTAAAATTGTTGGTCCTTCTGTTGAGCCTCTCGTAACTCAGACAACAAAGTCGATTGAACTTGGGTAGTGGCAAAAAGTAACCCCTTCTGAGTCAATTGTGGTTTCCACAGAAATGCTTCCTCCAACAACTCCTGCACCTTGACTTCCAGTTTTGCCATGCTTGCTTTTCTGCTTAAGGCATCTGCAACTACATTAGCTTTACCGGGCACATAATTGATTGAGCAGTTATAATCATCCAAAAGCTCCATCCACCGCCTTTGCCTCATATTCAACTCCTTTTGAGAGAACAAGTATTTCAAGCTCTTATGATCAGTAAATACCTCAAACTTGTTACCCCACAGATAATGCCTCCATTTCTTGAGTGCAAACACAATGGCTGCTAACTCCAAATCATGCGTCGGGTAATTCATCTCATACGGCTTTGGTTTCCTAGAAGCATATGCAATCACTCTTCCATTTTGCATCAATACACATCCCAATCCTTCTTTCGAAGCATCGCTATAGATTACAAAACCTTGACTCCCTTCAGGCAATGCAAGAACTGGTGCGGTAGTCAATCTTTTCTTCAATTCTTGAAAGCTGCTCTCACACTTATCATCCCACACGAACTTGGTTTTCTTTTGAGTGAGCTTTGTAAGCGGTCATGCAATCTTAGAGAAATCATTCACGAACCTCCGATAATAGCCCGCTAGACCAAGAAAACTCCGAACCTCCGTAACATTTCCCGGCTTCTTCCAAGACATCACTGCATCAATCTTTGTTGGATCCACCGCTATTTCCTCTTGGGATATGATATGCCCCAAAAATGCAATCTGCTGCAGCCAAAATTCACACTTGCTAAACTTTGCATACAATTGGTGCTCTCGAAGTTTCTGCAGTACCAACCGCAGATGTTGCTCATGCTCCGCCTCTGATTTCGAGTATACCAAAATATCATCAATGAAGATCACCACAAATTGGTCCAAGTAGGGTTGAAACACCCTGTGCATCAAATCCATAAAAGCTGCAGGGGCATTAGTTAGTCCAAAAGGCATCACCACATATTCATAATGTCCATATCTCATCCTGAAAGCCGTTTTAGGCACATCTTCCTTCTTGATCCGTAACTGATAATACCCTTGCCTCAAGTCGAGTTTCGAATACACTTTGGGTCCTTGCAATTGATCAAATAACTCGTCAATCAGGGGAAGTGGGTATTTATTCTTGACAGTCACTTGGTTCAAACCTCGGTAGTCAATGCATAGCCTTAACGTTGCGTCCTTCTTCTTCACAAATAGAACTGGTGCACCCCACGGTGAAGAACTCGGTTGGACAAACCCCTTCTTCAGCAATCCTTGCAATTGGTCCTTCAATTCTTGTAGCTCGGCCGGTGCCATACGATAGGGAGCTTTAGATATCGGCTGGGTGCCCGACAGCAACTCTATAATAAACTCGATTTCCCGATTTGGGGGTAAACCGGGTAATTCTTCTGGAAACACATCTGCACAGTCTTTGATCACAGGCATCTCCTCCAACTTAGCTTTATCCGATTGCTTGTTGATAAGGTAAGCCAAGTATCTGCTGCACCCTTTCCTCAAGGACTTTACTACTTTTGTAGATGAAATAATGGAACTCCCAGTGAAATCTCTTCGACCCACAATCTCCAGTATTGGTTGATCAGGTACCCGGAACGTTATAATCTTCGCCCGGCAATCCAGTTGGACATGATGTTTTGCCAGCCAGTTTATCCCTAAAATAACCTCATAGTCTCGAAAAGGTAATACAATAAGATTGGCTGAGAATTCCCTATCCTTAATTTGGATTTTACATGCTTTACAAGCTGAACTAGTTACAAGTTTAGAACCCATTGGAGTACCAACTTCTACTTCATATGGCAAACATACAACTTTCAATTTCACACGTTCCACACATAAGGGAGTAATAAATGAATGAGTAGCACCAGGATCAATTAACACCTTAACAGGTTGATTCAGTATGAAGAATGTACCTTCAACAACAGCGGTTTCATCTGGAATCTCCTCGCACTCAATAGCATAGGCTCGAGCCTGGACCCTAGGAACTGGAGTCTTGCCTCTACTGGCGGGTTTACCCTGATTCTGTCCCCCTTGCCATTTAGGCAATCCTTAACCCGGTGCCGTTCGCTGCCACAACCCATACATTTCCCCAATTTTCTCCAACACTGGGCCTCGGTGTGGCCCTTCTTGTTACAGTACGAACAGATGGCAGTCTGAGAAGCAGGTGAACTACCTGTGGATCCGCAGGTGGAAGAGGCTAATGTCGCTTTAGTCGGGCCACAGTTATTCACTAACGTATTCTGGCTCTGGCCTTGACCGCGACTCTGACTCTGGAATTTCCTCTACTAACCTGGAGGCTGGTAAGGTTTCTTGCTTGGCTGGCTCGAACCAGCTCCATCTAGTTTCCTCTTCTCAACTCGAGAGGCAGCAGCAAAAAGAGCAGAGTAAGTATCGAAGTCATGAGAAGCTAACTGGTCGTGAATCTCTGGCCTCAATCCAACAGTAAATTTCCACATTTTTGCCTCCGGAGTACAAACCATATATTGAGCATAACGGGACAGTCGATCAAAACGTGCCTCGTACTGGGCCACCGTCATATTACCCTGAGTCAAGTGCATGAACTCCTCGATCCACCTCTGCCTGGAAACTGCAGGTACATATTTCTCCTTAAATACCTTAACGAAATTACCCCACAAGAGAGGCGTCTGATCAGTCTCCCACAATGCCTCTATAGTGTGCCACCAATGCTCGGCATCCCCGGGCAACAGAAATACAGCAAACTCCACTTTATCTTCATCTGTATAATCAAGTGGCCTGAAAATCTTCTCGATCTCAGACAGCCAAGCCTCTGCTTTCTCATCATCAACTTCCCCGTAGAATTTAGATGGGCAAAAGTCAAGGAATTCCCTCATTCTGCTATGTCTCCCATGATTACCCTCATTCCTGTTGTTGATGTTGTTGTTGTTGGCTTCACGAGCATCCTGACGCTCCATCACACGTGATACACGATCCATGGCATTTGCCATCATATTAAACATAGCTATACCGGGATTAGTCTGATAGGCATCCCCGGTCTCTTGAGGTTCACCGCTCCTATTAGTAGTATGGGTACTAGGGCCAGCAATCTATAGGCACAAATTACGATGTACAATTTATTAAAATATGACAATTAAGAATCTAACGCATAAGATATGCAACATAGCATAGATACAATTCTAAAAACATTTAAGGCATATAAGTCACTTAAGCACAGAGAACATAGAAGGCACATTTATCACACAATAACACATAAACAAGTCATCCTAATTATCTTAGGGCTCTACCCACGGTCCGAGAGTTAAACCCAGTTTAAGCAATCTAAGCTCTCTGATACCATTTCTTCTAAGGTGTCACGCCCTAACCCGGCCTATAAGGTTAGACTAGGGTGTGAACTAACATTCAAGTAATATCACGTACTTAGCTGTTGATGAAGATTAACACCTAATGATTTGGTCTAAACTCCAAAGTTTTTTCGAAAAACCGGCAGCATAACGGTTGTAATTGGCCCTTTGGTTTAACCTAATTCTCTAAACGCCTCAAATGTTTACCATCTCAAATTCATTTCCAACTAAGATTACTACTTTACCATCAATTGAATGGCCTATTGGCTATTTCGACATCCCGTTTGGTTTACAACCTAGAATGATGCTATGTCTCGTTTGTTTGTTTGACCTCGTTTCAAAATATACCTGTTTATGATTGGATAAATTCATTTACTTAGTCCTCACTAATGCATCATAACCTATGATAATACTAGCGGTAATAAAAGCATAACGATCATAGTAATGTCTAGTATAAGTCTATTTAGTATAAGTACAAACCAAAATTAGACCCCAAATTACAATGGGGGTCTTTTACATCATGACATCGAGTAACACAAAAGGAAATAGTCTTCAAGTAACATAAAATTCACAAGTAGTCACGTTCAAGCAAAACAACAATGACAGGCAATTACTCCAGGGGTTCATCATTAGATACATTGTCCTCGGGTACTTGTACCTGTTCTTCTTCACTTGTGATGAAAAAGAGGATGAGTCCTTATGAACTCAGCTAGGGGGAAACGAGAAATATGTTTTGAAACTCATTTTTCGGTTCAATTATGAAAACTCCTTTTTGAAAACATGTCACGTATTGCAAATAACAAGGTACACAAATATATGAAACAAATCGAGTAACATATACATTTACCAATCATTTCAAGGATACAGTGAGCATTTGCTCTCAATTTCAATTGCGATACAATTGTTGCGGCCAACTTCAATAATCCACTTATCACTCCCAATTGGGTGTACTCCGGATGTACCCCGAAACCTACGACCCAACTCTCCGAGGGTCGAATGCCAAGCGAGAGAGGGCATTGATCCATGGTAGTCATGGGAGCACCGGTAAGCCCTATGCCACCCGGCGTTCGTGAAATGCTACCATGCCACAATGAAATGTTGCAACCTCATATGCAATGCACATTTATAACATTTAACATATCACATTAGGAGGACAACAAAGTAGGTCGCCTCCGAACAGTTATAAGATCGTACGTTGTCAAGTAGTCAAACAAGGCACGATAAGACAAGTAATTTCACTTGAAAGACATATAAAGCCATGTGAATATTAAACGGGCAGCCATGTAACACATGTAAGTCAAGCCATATAACTCATTTCGAAGTCCATGTAATCAAGTGGTACGATTATTCAACATGCAACAACATTTACGTGGGTTTGGTTACAAGAAAAACTTATTTGACAACATGCAATGGTCGAAATCACATTTGAAGTTATAAGACATTTACGGGCAGCCCATTAATCATATAATTTCCACACAATATACAAATGAACAATACTTAGCAAAACTACCTAGTCATTAGGGTTTCCATTTCGTGTATATTCGTGCAATTTGAGCCTCAACCCAACTCAAAGTCAATCTCAAACCATGCATCATTTAATTCAACATCCTCAAACATTCAAAACAGTCCACACAACATCCCGAAGCTACAATCCAAAGCATTTAATTCAACAAGAGAAGTCACCATAATTCTTCTATTGAGTTGAATTAGGATTATTATATTGATAGTGGATTTTGTAGGATTGTTTAATAGTCTAGTGCTCCGTGAAAGATGCTTTCTTGATTAGCGTGAAGGCACGCTTTCCTAGGTCTAGGACACGTACTACAAGGTAGGACACGAACTACAAGACAAATGCCCGTTTTTCAAGTAAATGCACGCAACCCTAATTGAATGCACGTAATTCAATGTATGGCACATAAAATGAACACAATTCTTAAACCTAGGTCATGGCACGCAAATCTAGGTTAGGGCACACAAAGTGAGGTTTCGCACGTAAATCGGGGTCGGGCCTCACAACATGACTATGAACCCAGCTTAGTAACATTAATGTTGGAGATATATTGGCGGGCATTAAGTGTTCGAAGGAATGACTAGGTCGCTAAGTGTGTAGGACCATTGCCTTCTAAAGTATGACGTAACCTTGGATTGAGATGAGTGAAATTTATTTGAGGTTGAAACTATTCGTCTTAGGAGTTTTGGATAAGATTAAAAGAAAATTTTGAAGCCTTGTGACTTGAAAATAGAGATTTGAATAAGGAAATAAATTGTGGATCACAAGCTGATGAAATTTACTTGTAAGAGTTGAACTAGTGTATCATAATTAGTTTACCTATGCAATTTCGATGGCAATTTGTTGGTGGTACTTAATAAACCTTAGAGTTTGAGTTTCATGAATCTCAACGGTCTTTCTCCTTGATTACAAGCGTAAAGGTTAACGGAACTGGGGAAGAATGTTAGTGAATAGAAGTCTGTAACCGGGAGACTAGTCATTAGAAGATTTGTTAATCTAACGTACCTACGAGATAAGGATTATGATATTGTCGATAGATGACGATTTGAGATGGATTAGTTGTTTGGTGAGTTCTTATTGAAGATAGGGTCGTGTTGTAGAAATGATCCATAACATGTATAGGTCCTACATGTTAGCAATTTTGAAGCTAGTAGATAGGATATGTAAATCGGATATAGACCTATCATCTTGAAATTAGCGTATGTCACCCTAGGATCATGGAATTATTGTGATATTCCTTTTGAGGTATGAATGCGAGATTGATACAACATGAGTCATGATTTTGGAGTTATAGTTATATAGTCTGAATACCGATGCAGCCTTGATGACTATGTATGGAGATTCAAACCTTAGTTAATAAACTTGACCTTAAGATCAAATGGAGAATAGAGTCGTTCAAAGGAGAGAACTGTAAATGTAGAGGTCACACCGAACTAAATGATTGGAGAAACATAGGAAGTGAATTGGTTGTGGTAAGAGATCGCCAAAAACGGGATGAACCGGAGTAGGAAGAATAACAAGGGTCAGAATCCGTCTAAATGACCTCAATAGGCAGGAATGAATTTTGGGACGAAATTATTTTAAAGAGGGGAGGATGTGAGGCCTGATCCCGAATAACGTGTATTACCTCGATTTGCGTGCCATAGACCAAGAATGATATGACTGACCTTTGATTACACGCCCTGTCTTGGTTTTCGTGCATGCCTCGTCATTTGTGACTTGACCTGGAATTATGTGCCCTAATCCTCGACTTATGTGCCCCGACTTTGAATTGCGTGCATTATCTCGTTTTGCGTGCCTTGACCTTGAATTGCGTGTCCTAACCTAGGTTTAAGAGTCGTACCTCAATTTACGTGCATTGCATTGAATTACGTGCATTCATTTAGGGTTGCGTGCATTTACTTGAAAAATGTGCATTCGTCTCGTAGTTCGTGTCCTACCTCGTAGTGCGTGCCCTAGATCTAGGAATCCGTGCCACCACGTTAATCAAGAATGAATCCTACACAAAGCACTAGACATTAAAATAATCCTACACAATCCACTAACCAATATTATATTCATAATTCAAATTCTCTACAAACTCCACTAACAATAAAATAATACTAAACTATTCCTACATTTCCCACTATCTATTATTCTATTCATAATTCAACTCATCAACAAACATTCCTATATTTTATTCTACCAAGATTCCCTCATTCCCCAACATTCCTATGACAATTCTAATGACACAAATGCATAAAAAATTAGTCCTAGACAAACTATGACAAAACACTTAACACAATGCATAAAAAAATTGCTCAAATTCTCCTCAAATCTCCACCATTTTCGACCAAACCACCTATGCCCATGCTAACATTTTAAATTCCATCTTGAAGACACAAAAAAATCAGAATTTAATAGCCCAAGGCTGACCATTGCTTTGATGAATGCAAAAAAGTTTAACTCCTTGTCACATTTTGTCATTTCTTCATTTCTTCCTCAACTTCTCTCTCTCCCTCTCATTCTCTCTCTCCATTTTGGTTTTGGCTGAGTTATCTCCACCTCCTAGCTCATCTTCTTCATCATATGGTGCAACAATACAAGCAACCATCAAAGAAACTCAAGCAAACAAGCTAAGATACGAAAACTACACATGCATGTCCTTTGAAGACTTCTATTCAGCCCTAGGTAAGCTTCTTGACTTCCATTTCTTTTCTTCATGTTCTAACCTCATGCATGTGCTAAGAGATTGATCACTAAGCTAGGAAAAATAGAGAAAAGCTAGTTGGAATCTCGGCTAAGCAAGAAGAAGAAGAGATTTGAGCTTCAACAAGGTTTTTGAGCATCTTTTGGGTTGATTGCAAAGGTGAGGGCTAAAACCTTTTGAAAACTCTTCAAAAATTCACATGCATGCTCATAAATGTATGTATTTTCTTCTGTACTTGAGTTATATGGTCGTTCATAAGCTTAAACAACCATGCATGGCAAGATCTTGGCTTGAAAATGATGCTAGATGAAGTCAAATTGTTGACAGCTCTCTGACCAGTCTGTTTCGAGGTAAGTTTAGATAGGAAAATGATGTTGAAAATACATGAAAATTGGTAGGTGACTATTTTGGACAGTTTTGAACATTTTTCCCAGAAATAGGCGAAGCAAATTTTGACTCTAAGGTCCTCAAAATGGCAAATCGTTAAAATGTGTCCAAATCTGGAAATCTGGAAAAATGAAGCAGGTTTTGGTAGATGCACTGACCTTGTGGAACGAACCAAATTGGACTTAGTTAATGATGTCCAAAATGTATGAAATTTTGTGTGCTGCTAGATTATTCAGTTCTGGACAACTTTGTCAGAAATGGACCAAGGCTAAAGCTGAACCTAAGGACCTCAAAAACGTCAATTACTGAAAAGTGTGCAAATCTGGACAGTTTTGTGCTACCTCACTGTTTCGGCTATAACTAATGATTCCGAACTCCAATTGATGCAAGGTTTATTTCTGATTTTATTTAACTTATTAAGCTTTAATTTGACATCTTATTCACTGGATTTGGAGATTTTTTGATCATCCTATTGATTGTGAGAAAACAGCCTAATGCAGTAAGGGTTTCACTTAATGTTGTACTTAGAAAAATTGTTGTGACTCCTCTTGTTGAATTAAATGCCTGGGATTGTAGCTACGGGATGTTGTGTGGACTGTATTGAATGTTTGAGGATGTTGAATTAAATGATGCATGGTTTGAGATTGACTTTGAGTTGGGTTGAGGCTCAAATTGCATGAATATACACGAAATAGAAACCCTAATGACTAGGTAGTTTTGCTAAGTGTTGATCATTTGGATGTTGTGTGGAAATTATATGTTTAGTGGGCTGCCCGTAAATGTCTTATAACTTCAAATGTGATTTTGACCATTGCATGTTGTCAAATAAGCTTTTCTTGCAACCGAACTCACGTAGATGTTGTTGCATGTTGAATAATCGTATCACTTGATTACATGGACTTCGAAATGAGCTATATGGCTTGACTTGCATGTGTTACATGGCTTCCCGTTTAATGTTCATATGGCTCTATATGTCTTTCAAGTGAAATTACTTGTCTTATCGTGCCTTGTTTGATTACTTGACAACGTGCGATCTTATAACTGCTCGGAGGCGACCTACTTTGTTGTCCTCCTAATGTGATATGTTAAATGTTATAAATGTGCATTGCATATGAGGTTGCAACCTTTTAGTGTGGCATGGTAGTGTTTCACGAACGCCGGGCAGCATAGGGCTTGCCGGTGCTACCGTGACTACCATGGTCCAATTCCCTCTCTCGCTTGGCATTCCACCCTCGGAGAGTTAGGTCGTAGGTTTCGGGGTACATCCGGAGTACACCCAATTGGGAGCTATAAGTGGATGATTGAAGTCGGCCGCAGCAATTGTATCGAAATTGAAATTGAGAGCAAATGCTCACCGTATCCTTGAAATGATTGGTAAATGTATCTGTTACTCGATTTGTTTCATATATTTGCGTACCTTATTATTTGTAATACGTGACATGTTTTCAAAAAGGAATTTTCATAATTGAACTGGAAAATGAGTTTCAAAACGTAATTCTCGTTTCCCCTCGCTGAGTTCATAAGGACTCACCCTCTTTTATCATCTCAAGTGAAGAAGATCAAGAACAGGTACCCAAGGACGATGTGCCTAACAATGGTTCCTTGGAGTGATTGTCTGTCCCAACGTGCTTTTGTGCTTGCCTGAAAGTGGTTGCTATATGGATGTTGTGTTTAATTGCAAACTACTCATTTCATTGATGTAAATGACCCCGTTGTAATTTGGGTCTAATTCTGGGATTGTACTATCTATAACCGGACGAACTTTTATTTGGTTGTTTGCTTTCATTTTCTTAATTAATAGTTATCGTAGGCATTCAAACCACTAGATGAACAATCAACTAAGTTAATTCTATCTAATTTCACTTAGGTGCTCATTTGCAAACTAAAGGATAATAGGTACTCGCATGATAGGAAATTGACAAATAAACGGGACATAGTTATCATGTTAGGCTTATTAACCAAATGAGACTTTCAAGATAAACTAGTAGGCAAATCGGTTGGTGACAAATAGGAGTCCTTAATGGAATTGGATTAATGATTGGAATAATTAAGGCATTTAGAGGATTTGGTCAAACCAAAGAGCCCAATTACAGCCGTTATGCTGCCGGTTTACCGAAAAACTTTGGAGTTTAGACTAAACCATTAGGTGTTAAATCTTCATAAACAGCTAAGCACGTGACATTACTTGAATGTTTAGTTCACACCCTAGTCTAACCTTATAGGCCGGGTTGGGGTGAGACAAACACTTAAAGCAATTGTACCCTCAACATGACGGGTGCGATCATACCAGCACTAATGAACCGGATCCCATCAGAACTCTGAAGTTCAGCGTGCTTGGGCGAGAGTAGTACTAGGATGGGTGACCCCCTGGGAAGCCCTCGTGTTGCACCGCCTTTTCAATTTTTTTTGCACTGGTTAGGGTTTCCAAGATACTTTATCCACCAAATCTCTATCACTGAATCCCACGGAACATTGGGCAAGACAACTTCGCTTCACATAGAGGCTGGGCCAGCAAACCGAGGGCGTAGGGTTTGTGACCAGGTCTCCGTCGCTCCGGTGCCCATAACTTTTGATCCGTAAGGAGTTACGCGGCGCACAGCATACCGTTGCAAAGCTCTCTGAGAGCTCTATGACTAAGGAAACCAACTTGCTCACTGTGCCCATTTTTGGAGCCCAAAATCGAACGTTTTCATCAGATTCAGGCCACTTTTCTTCTTTTGCTCTGTTTTTCCGTCCCGAATCGTACGTCGTGAACTGTTAAAAGGACGACAACCTGACTCGCGGGACATCAGAGGGCCCTAAAACATGTCGATATCACGTCTTGCGAGGATGCTGCGTTGTTGAAGTGGATGGGTTCTCATTAAGCCCATTGGGCCTTTTGAATGGGCCATTTCTCTAGGCTGGGACTGTGAACCGTTAACACATATAGGAATTGTGACCTCAACATGACTGGTGCGATCATACCAGCACTAATGCACTGGATCCCATCAGAACTCCGAAGTTAAGCATGCTTGGGCGAGAGTAGTACTAGGATAGGTGACCCCCTGGGAAGTCCTCGTGTTGCACACACTTTTCAATTTTTTTTGCCCTAGTTAGGGTTGCCAAGATACTTTATCCACCAAATCTCTATTACAGAATCGCACGGAACATTGGGCAAGACAACTTCGCTTCACGTAGAGGTTGGGCCCGCAAACTGAGGGCGTAGGGTTTGTGACCAGGTCTCCGTCGCTCCGGTACCCATAACTTTTGATCCGTAAGGAGTTACGCGGCGCACAACATACCGTTGCAAAACTCTCTGAGAGCTCTACGACGAGGGCAGCAAGCTAGCGTGCTATGCCCATTTTTAGAGCTCAAAATCGAACGTTTTCATTAGTTTCAAGCCACTTTTCTTCTTTTGCTCTGTTTTTCCGTCTTGAATCGTACGTCGTGAATTGTTAAAAGGACGACATCCTGATTCGCGGGACATCAAAGGGCCGTACAACGTGTCGATATCACGTCTTGCGAGGATGCTGCGTTGTTGAAGCGGTTGGGTTGTCATTAAGATCGTTGGGCCTTTTGAATGGGCCATCTCTCTAGGCTGGGACTGTGAACCGTTAACACATAAAGCAATTGTGCCCTCAACAAGATGGGTGCGATCATACCAGCACTAATGCACCGGATCCCATAAGAATTCCGAAGTTAAGCGTGCTTGGGGGAGAGTAGTACTAGGATGGGTGACCCCCTGGGAAGTCCTCATGTTGTACCCCATTTTCAATTTTTTGTGCCCTGGTTAGGGTTGCCAAGTTTCTTTATCCACCAAATCTCTATTACTGAATCCCACTGAACATTGGGCAAGAAAACTTCGCTTCATGTAGAGGCTGGGCCCGCAAACCGAGGGCGTAGGGTTTGTTACCAGGTATCCGTCGCTCCGGTGCCCATAACTTTTGATCCGTAAGGAGTTACGCAGCGCACAACATACTGTTGCAAAGCTCTCTGAAAGCTCTACGACGGGGGCAGCCAGCTTGCTTGCTATGCCCGTTTTTGGAGCCCAAAATCGAACGTTTTCATCAGTTTTAGGCCACTTTTCTTCTTTTACTCTGTTTTTCCAACGCGGATCGTACGTCGTGAACTGTTAAAAGGACGACAACCTGACTCATGGGACATCAGTGGGCCCAACAACGTGTTGAGATCACGTCTTGCGAGGATGCTGCGTTGTTGAAGCGGATGGGTTGTCGTTAAGCCCATAGGGCCTTTTGAATGGGCCATCTCTCTAGGTTGGGACTGTGAACCGTTAACAGATAAAGCAATTGTGCCCTCAACATGATGGGTACGATCATACCAGCACTAATGAACCGGATCCCATCAGAACTCCGAAGTTCAGCTTGCTTGGGTGAGAGTAGTACTAGGATGGGTGAGCCCCTGGGAAGTCCTCGTGTTGCACCCCCTTTTCAATTTTTTTTGCCCTGGTTAGGGTTGCCAAGATACATTATCCACGAAATCTCTATTACTGAATCCCACGGAACATTGGGCAAGACAACTTCGATTCACGTAGAGGCTGGGCCCGCAAACCGAGGGCGTAGGGTTTATGACCAGGTCTCCGTCGCTTTGGTGCCCATAACTTTTGATCCGTTAGGAGTTACGCGGTGCACAGCATACCGTTGCAAAATCTCTGAGAGCTCTACGACGAGGGCAGTCAGCTTGCTCGTTGTGCCCATTTTTGGAGCCCAAAATCGAATGTTTTCATCAGTTTCAGGGCACTTTTCTTCTTTTGCTCTGTTTTTCTGTCCCTGATCGTATGTCGTGAACAGTTAAAAGGACGACAACCTGACTCGCGGGACATCAGAGGGCCCTACAATGTGTCGATATCACATCTCGCGAGGATGCTGCATTGTTGAAGTGGATGGGTTGTCGTTAAGCCCATTGGGCCTTTTGAATGGGCCATCTCTCTAGGCTGGGACTATGAACCATTAACACATATAGGAATTGTGCCCTCAACGTGACGGGTGCGATCATACCAGCACTAATGCACCGGATCCCATCAGAACTCCGAAGTTAAGCGTGCTTGGGCGAGAGTAGTACTACGATGGGTGACCCCCTAGGAAGTCCTCGTGTTGCACACCCATTTCAATTTTTTTTGCCCTGGTTAGGGTTGCCAAGATACTTTATCCACCAAATCTCTATTACTGAATCTCACGGAACATTGGGCAAGAAAACTTCACTTCACGTAGAGGCTGGGCCCGCAAACCGAGGGTGTAGGGTTTATGACTAGGTCTCGGTCGCTTCGGTGGCCATAACTTTTGATTCGTAAGGAGTTACGTGGCGCACAGCATACCGTTGCAAAGCTCTCTGAGAGCTCTACAACGGGGGCGGCTAGCTTGCTCGCTGTGCCCCTTTTTGGAGCCCAAAATTGAACGTTTTCATCAGTTTCAAGCCACTTTTTTGCTTTTGTTATGTTTTTTCATCCCAGATCGTACGTCGTGAGCTGTTAAAAGGATGACAACCTGACTCACGGGACATTAAAGGGCCCTACAACGTGTCGATATCACGTCTTGCGAGGATGCTGCGTTGTCGAAGCGGTTGGGTTGTCGTTAAGCCCATTGGGCCTTTTGAATGGCCCATCTCTCTAGGCTGGGACTGTGAACCGTTAACACATAAAGCAATTGTGCCCTCAACATGACGGGTGTGATCATACTAGCACTAATACACCGGATCCCATTAGAACTCCGAAGTTAAGCGTGCTTGGACGAGAGTAATACTAGGATAGGTGACCCCCTGGGAAGTCATCTTGTTCCACCCCTTTTTCAATTTTTTTTGCCCTGGCTAGGGTTGCCAAGATACTTTATCCACCAAATCTCTATTACTGAATCCCATGGAACATTGGGCAAGACAACTTCGCTTCACGTAGAGGCTGGGCCAGCAAACCGAGGGCGTAGGGTTTGTTAGCAGGTCTCCGTCGTTCCAGTGCCCATAACTTTTGATCCGTAAGGAGTTACGCTGCGCACAGCATACCGTTTCAAAGCTCTCTAAGAGCTCTACGACGGGGGTGGCCAGCTTGCTCGCTGTGCCCGTATTGGAGCCCAAAATCGAACGTTTTCATCAGTTTCAGGCCACTTTTCTAATTTTTCTCTATTTTTCCATCCGGGATTGTACGTCGTGAACTGTTAAAAGGACAAAAACCTGAGTCGCGGGACATCAGAGGACCCTACAACGTGTTGAAATCACGTCTAGCGAGGATGCTGCGTTGTTGAAGCAGATGGGTTGTCGTTAAGCCCATTGGGCCTTTTGAATGGGCCATCTCTCTTGGCTGGGACTGTGAACCGTTAACACATAAAGTAATTGTGCCCTCAACATGACCGGTGCAATCATACCAGCACTAATGCACCGGATCCCATCAGAACTCCAAAGTTAAGCGTGCTTGTGCGAGAGTAGTACTAGGTTGGGTGACCCATTGGGAAGTCCTCGTGTTGCACCCCCTTTTCAATTTTTTTTGCCCTGGTTAGGGTTGCCAAGATACTTTATCCACCAAATCTCTATTACTGAATCCCACGGAACATTGGGCAAGACAACTTCGCTTGACGAAGAGGTTGGGCCCGCAAACCGAGGTTGTAGGGTTTGTGACTAGGTCTCTGTCGCTCCAGTGCCCATAACTTTTGATCCGCAAGGAGTTACGCGGCGCACAACATACTATTGCTAAGCTCTCTGAGAGCTCTACGACGGGGGCAGCTAGCTTGCTCGCTGTGCCCGTCTTTGGAGCCCAAAATTGGACGTTTTCATCAGTTTCAAGCCACTTTTCTTCTTTTGCTATGTTTTTCAGTCCCGGATTGTACGTCGTGAACTGTTAAAAGGATGACAACCTGAATCGCGGGACATCAGTGGGCCCTACGACGTGTCGATATCATGTCTTGCCAGGATGCTGCGTTGTTGAAGCGGTTGGGTTGTCGTTAAGCCCATTGGGCCATTTGAATAGGCCATCTCTCTAGGCTGGGACTGTGAACCGTTAACACATATAGGAATTGTGCCCTCAACATGACGGGTGCGACCATGCCAGCACTATTGCACCGGATCCCATCAGAACTCCGAAGTTAAGCGCGCTTGGGCGAGAGTAGTACTAGGATGGGGGACCCCCTCGGAAGTCCTTGTGTTGCACCCCTTTTTCAATTTTTTTTGTCCAGCTTAGGGTTGCCAAGATACTTTATCCACCAAATCTCTATTACTGAATCCCACAGAACATTGGGCAAGACAACTTCGCTTCACGTAGAGGTTGGGCCCGCAAACCTAGGGCGTAGGGTTTGTTACCAGGTCTCCGTCGCTCCAGTGCCCATTACTTTTGATCCGTAAGGAGGTACGCGGCGCACAACATACTGTTGCAAAGCTGTCTGAGAGCTCTACGATGGGGGCGGCCAGCTTATTCGTTGTGCCCGTTTTGGAGCCCAAAATCGATCGTTTTCATCAGTTGCAGGCCACTTTTCTTCTTTTGCTCTATTTTTCCATCCCTGATCGTACGTCGTGAACCGTTAAAAGGATGACAACCTGAGTCGCGGGACATCACAGAACCCTACAACGTGTCGATATCACGTCTTGCAAGGATGCTGCGTTGTTGAAGCGGATGGGTTGTCGTTATGCCCATTGGGCCTTTTGAATGTGCCATCTCTCTAGGCTGGGACTATGAACCGTTAACACATAAAGCATTTGTGCCCTCAACATGACCGGTGTGATCATACCAGCACTAATGCACCGGATCCCATCAGAACTCCGAAGTTAAGCGTTCTTGGGGGAGAGTAGTACTAGGATGGGTGACCCCTTCGGAAGTCCTCGTGTTGCACCCCTTTTTCATTTTTTTTGGTCCTGGTTAGGGTTGCCAAGATACTTTATCCACCAAATCTCTATTACTGAATTCCACATACATTGGGCAAGACAACTTCGCTTCACGTAGAGGCTGGGCCCGCAAACCGAGGGTGTAGGGTTTGTGACCAGGTCTCGGTCGCTCCGGTGCCGATAACTTTTGATCCGTAAGAAGTTACGCGGCGCATAACATACCGCTGCAAAACTCTCTGAGAGCTCTACGACGGGGGCAGCCAGCCTATTTGCTCTGCCCATTTTTGGAGCCCAAAATCGAACGTTTTCATCAGTTTCAGGCAACTTTTCTTATTTTGCTATATTTTTTCGTCCCGGATCGTACGTCGTGAACTGTTAAAAGGACGACAACCTGACTCGCGGGACATCAGAGGGCCCTACAACGTGTCGATATCACGTCTTGCGAGGATGCTCAGTTGTTGAAGCGGATGGGTTGTCGTTGAGCCCATTGGGCCTTTTGAATGGGTCATCTCTCTAGGCTAGGACTGTGAACCGTTAACACATATATGAATTGTGCCCTCAACATGACGGCTGCGATCATACCAGCACTAATGCACCGGATCCCATCAGAACTCCGAAGTTAAGCGTTCTTGGGGGAGAGTAGTACTAGGATGGGTGACCCCTTCGGAAGTCCTCGTGTTGCACCCCCTTTTCATTTTTTTTGGTCCTGGTTAGGGTTGCCAAGATACTTTATCCACCAAATCTCAATTACTGAATTCCACATACATTGGGCAAGACAACTTCGCTTCACGTAGAGGCTGGGCCCGCAAACCGAGGGTGTAGGGTTTGTGACCAGGTCTCGGTCGCTCCGGTGCCGATAACTTTTGATCCGTAAGAAGTTACGCGGCGCATAACATACCGCTGCAAAACTCTCTGAGAGCTCTACGACGGGGGCAGCCAGCTTACTTGCTCTGCCCATTTTTGGAGCCCAAACTCGAACATTTTCATCAGTTTCAGGCCACTTTTCCTCTTTTGCTCTGTTTTTCTGTCCCGAATCGTACATCGTGAACTGTTAAAAGGACGACAACCGAACTCACGGTACATTAGAGGGCCCTACAATGTGTCGATATCACGTCTTGCGAGAATGCTGCATTGTTGAAGTGGATGGGTTGTCGTTAAGCCCATTGGGCCTTTTGAATGGGCCATCTCTCTAGGCTGGGACTGTGAACCGTTAGCACATATAGGAATTGTGCCCTCAACATGACGGGGGTGATCATACCAGCACTAATGTACTGGATCCCATCAGAACTCCGAAGTTAAGCGTGCTTGGTCGAGAGTAGTACTAGGTTGGGTGGCCCCCTGGGAAGTCCTCGTGTTACACCCCTTTTCAATTTTTTTTGCCCTGGTTAGGGTTGCCAAGATACTTTATCCTCCAAATCTCTATTACTGAATCCCACGGAACATTGGGCAAGACAACTTCGCTTCACGTAGAGGCTGGGACCGCAAAGCGAGGGCGTAGGGTTTGTGACCAGGTCTCCGTCGCTCCGGTGCCCATAACGTTTGATCTGTAAGGAGTTACGCGGCGCATAACATACCGTTGCAAAGCTCTCTGAGAGCTCTACGACGGGGGCAGCCAGCTTGCTCGTTGTGCCCGTGTTGGAGCCAAAAATTGAACTTTTTCATCAATTTCAGACCATTTTTCTTCTTTTGCTCTATTTTTCCGTCCCGGATCGTACGTCGTGAACTGTTAAAAGGACGACAACCTAAGTCGCGGGACATCAGTGGACCCTACAACGTGTCGATATCACGTCTTGCAAGGATGCTGCGTTGTTGAAGCGGATGGGTTGTCGTTCAGCCCTTGGGCCTTTTGAATGGGCCATCTCTCTAGGTTGGGACTATGAACCGTTAACACATAAAGTAATTGTGCCCTCAACATGACCGGTGCGATCATACCAACACTAATACACCGGATCCCATCAGAACTCCGAAGTTAAGCGTGCTTGGGCGAGAGTAGTACTAGGATGGGTGACCCTTTGGGAAGTCCTCGTGTTACACCCCCTTTTCAGTTTTTTTTGCCCTGGTTAGGGTTTCCAAGATACTTTATCCACCAAATATCTATTACTGAATCCCACAGAACGTTGGGCAAGACAACTTCGCTTCACGTAGAGGCTGGGCCCGCAAACTGAGGGCGTAGGGTTTGTGACCAGGTCTCCGTCGCTCCGGTGCCCATAACTTTTGATCCGCAGGGAGTTACGCGGTGCACAGCATACCGTTGTAAATCACTTTGAGAGCTCTAAGTCGGGGGTAGCCAGCTTGCTCATTGTGCCAGTTTTTGGAGCCTGAAATTGAACGTTTTCATCAGTTTCAAGACACTTTTCTTCTTTTGCTCTGTTTTTCCGTCTCGAATCGTACGTCGTGAACTGTTAAAAGGACGACAACCTGACTCACGGGACATCAGAGGGCCCTACAACGTGTCGATATCACGTCTTGCGAGGATGCTGCGTTGTTGAAGTGGATGGGTTGTCGTTAAGCCCATTGGGCCTTTTGAATGGGCCATCTCTCTAGGCTGGGACTATGAACCGTCAACACATATAGGAATTGTGCCCTAAACATGACGGGTGCGATCATACCAGCACTAATGCACCGGATCCCATCAGAACTCCGAAGTTAAGCGTGCTTGGGCGAGAGTAGTACTAGGATGGGTGACCCCCTCGGAAGTCCTCGTGTTGCACCCCCTTTTCAATTTTTTTTGTCCAAGTTAGGGTTGCCAAGATACTTTATCCACCAAATCTCTATTACTGAATCCCACGGAACATTGGGCAAGACAACTTCGCTTCACGTAGAGACTGGGCCCGCAAACCGAGGGCGTTGGGTTTGTGACCAGGTCTTGAACGCTCCGGTGCCCATAACTTTTGATCCGTAAAGAGTTACGTGGCGCACAGCATACCGTTGCAAAGCTCTCTGAGAGCTCTACGTTGGGGCCAGCTAGCGTTGGTCACTGTGCCCATTTTTGGAGGCCAAAAATGAACATTTTTATCAATTTCAGGCTACTTTTCTTCTTTTGCTCTATTTTTTCATCCCGAATCTTACGTCGTGAACTGTTAAAAAGACGACAACTTGACTCGCGCGACATCAGAGGGCCCTACAATGTGTCGATATCACGTCTTGCTAGGATGCTGCGTTGTTGAAGTGGATGGGTTGTCGTTAAGCCCATTGGGCCTTTTGAATGGGCCATCTCTCTAGGCTAGGACTGTGAACCGTTAACACATATAGGAATTGTGCCCTCAACATGACGGGTGCGATCATACCAGCACTAATGCACCGCATCCCATCAGAACTCCGAATTTAAGCGTGCTTGTTCAAGAGTAGTACTAGGATGGGTGGCCCCCTGGAAAGTCCTCGTGTTGCACCCTTTTTCGATTTTTTTTTCCCTGGTTAGGGTTGCCAAGATACTTTATCCACCAAATATCTATTACTGAATCCCACGGAAAATTGGGCAAGACAACTTCGCTTCACGTAGAGGTTGGGCGCGCAAACCGAAGGCGTAGGGTTTGTGACCAGGTCTCCGTCGCTCCGGTGACCATAACTTTTGATCAGTAACGAGTTACGCAGCTCACAGCATACCGTTGCAAAGCTCTCTGAGAGCTCTACGACTGGTGCAGCCAGCTTGCTCACTATACCCATTTTTGGAACCCAAAATCGAACGTTTTCATCAGTTTCAAGCCACTTTTCTGCTTTTGCTCTTTTTTTCCGTCTCGGATCGTAAGTCGTGAGCTGTTAAAAGGACGGCAACCTGACTCGCGGGACATCATAGGGCCCTACAACATGTCGATATCACGTCTTGCGAGGATGCTGCGTTGTTGAAGCGATTGGGTTGTCGTTAAGCCCATTGGGCCTTTTGAATGGGCCATCTCTCTAGGCTGTGACAGTGAACCGTTTACACACAAAGCAATTGTGCCTTCAACATGACTGGTGCGATCATACCAGCACTAAT
This sequence comes from Ehretia macrophylla, assembly GCA_037974665.1. Classification (NCBI taxonomy): domain Eukaryota; kingdom Viridiplantae; phylum Streptophyta; class Magnoliopsida; order Boraginales; family Ehretiaceae; genus Ehretia; species Ehretia macrophylla. Next base: position 3,686,722 of record CM075780.1, read on the forward strand.
GCATCGGATCCCATCAGAACTGCGAAGTTAAGTGTGATTGGGCGAGAGTAGTACTTGGATGGGTGACCTCTTGGGAAGTCCTCGTGTTGCACCCCCTTTTCAATTTTTTTTGCCCTGGTTTTGGTTGCCAAGATACTTTATCCACCAAATTTCTATTACTGAATCCCACAGAACATTGGGCAAGACAACTTCGCTTCATGTAGAGGCTGGGCCCGCAAACCGAGGGCATAGGGTTTGTACCTGGTCTCCATCGCTCCGGTGCCCATAACTTTTGATCCGTAAGGAGTTACGCGGCACACAGCATACCATTACAAAGCTCTCTGAGAGCTCAACGATGGGGGCAACTAGTTTGCTCGCTGTGACCATTTTTTGAGCCCAAAATTGAACATTTTCATCAGTTTCAGGCCACTTTTCTGCTTTTGCCCAATTTTTCAGTCCCGGATCGTACGTCGTGAGCTGTTAAAAGGACGACAACCTGACTCGCGGGACATTAGAGGTCCCTACAACGTGTCGATATCACGACTTGCGAGGATGCTGCATTGTTGAAGCGGTTGGGTTGTCGTTATGCCCATTGGGCCTTTTGAATGGGCCATCTCTTTAGGCTGGGACTGTGAACAGTTAACACTTAAAGAAATTGTGCCCTCAACATGACGGGTGTGATCATACCAGCACTAATGCACCGGATCCCATCAGAACTCCGAAGTTAAGCGTGCTTGGGCGAGAGTAGTACTAGGATGGGTGACCCCCTGGGAAGTCCTCGTGTTGCACCCCCTTTTCAATTTTTTTTGCCTGGGTTAGGGTTGCCAAGTTACTTTATCCACCAAATCTCTTTTACGGAATCCCACGGAACATTGGGCAAGACAACTTCGCTTCACGTAGAGGTTGGGCCAGCAAACCGAGGGCGTAGGTTTTATGGCCAGGTCTCCGTCGTTCCGGTGCCCATAACTTTTGATCCGTAAGGAGTTACGCGGCGCACAACATACCTTTGTAAAGCTCTCTGAGAGATCTACGACGGGGGCAGCCAGCTTGCTTGCTGGGCCCATTTTTGGAGCCCAAAATCGAACGTTTTCAATAGTTTCAGGCCACTTTTCTACTTTTACTATATTTTTTCATCCTGAATTGTACGTCTTGAGCTGTTAAAAGGACGTCAACCTGACTCGTGGGACATCAGAGGGCTCTACAACGTGTCGATATCACGTCTTGCAAGGATGCTGTGTTGTTGAAGCGGATGGGTTGTCCTTAAGCCCATTGGGCCTTTTGAATGGGCCATCTCTCTAGGCTGGGACTGTGAACCGTTAACACATAGAGCAATTGTGCCCTCAACATGACTGGAGCGATCATACTAGCACTAATGCACCGGATCCCATCAGAACTCTAAAGTTAAGCGTGCTTGGGCGAGAGTAGTACTAGGATGGGTGACCCCCTCGGAAGTCCTTGTGTTGCACCCCCTTTTCAATTTTTTTTGTCCTGGTTAAGGTTGCCAAGATACTTTATCCACCAAATCTCTATTACTGAATCCCACGGAACATTGGGCAAGACAACTTCGCTTCACGTAGAGGCTGGGCCAGCAAACCGAGGGCGTGGGGTTTGTGACCAGGTCTCGGTCGCTCTGGTGCCCATAAATTTTTATCCGTAAGGAGTTACGTAGCGCACAGCATACCGTTGCAGAGCTTATTGAGAGCTCTACGACGGGGGCATCCAATTTGCTTGCTGTGACCATTTTTAGAGCCCAAAATCGAATGTTTTCATCTATTTCAGGCCACTTTTCTTCTTTTGCTTTTTTTTTTTCGTCCCGGATCGTACGTCATGAATTGTTAAAAGGACGGCAAACTGACTCGCTGGACATCAGAGGGCCCTACAACGTGTCGATATCACGTCTTGCGAGGATGATGCGTTGTTGAAGCGGATGGGTTGTCGTTAAGCGCATTGGGCCTTTTGAATGGGTCATCTCTCTAGGCTGGAACTGTGAACCGTTAACACATATAGGAATTGTGCCCTCAACATGACGGGTGCAATCATACCAGCACTAATGCACCGGATCCCATCAGAACTTCGAAGTTAAGCGTTCTTGGGCGAGAGTAGTACTAGGATGGGTGACCCCCTGGGAACTCCTCGTGTTGCACCCCTTTTCAATTTTTTTTGCCCTGGTTAGGGTTGCCAAGATAATTTATCCACCAAATCTCTATTACTGAATCCCACGAAACATTGGGCAAGACAACTTCGATTCACGAAGAGGCTGGGCTCGCAAACCAAGGGCGTAAGGTTTGTGACCAGGTCTCCGTCGCTCCGGTGCCCATAACTTTTGATCCGTAAGGAGTTACGTGGCGCACAACATACCGTTACAAAGCTCTCTGAGAGCTCTACGATGGGGGCAGCAAGCTTGCTTGCTGTGCCCATTTATGGAGCCCAAAATCGAATGTTTTTATCAGTTTCAGGCCACTTTTCTTCTTTTGCTTTGTTTTTTCGTCCCGGATCGTACATCGTGAACTGTTAAAAGGATGATAACCTGACTCGCGGGACATCAGAGGGCCCTACAACGTGTCGATATCACGTCCTGCGACCATGCTACGTTGCTGAAGTAGATGGGTTGTCGTTAAGCCAATTGGGCCTTTTGAATGGGCCATCTCTCTAGGCTGGGACTGTGATGTGAGGCCCGACCCTGAATGACGTATTACCTCAATTTGCGTGCCATAGACCAAGAATGATATGACTGACCTAGGATTACGTGCCCTGTCTTGGTTTTCGTGCATGCCTCGTTATACGTGCCTTAACCTAGAATTGTGTGCCCTAATCCTCGATATACGTGCGATACCTAGATAAATATGCCATGACCATAATTTACGTGCGAGACCTCGATTTGCGTGTGTCTCTTCATTTCGTGTGCATTAACCTTGAACTACGTGCCTTAACCTGGGTTTAAGAGGTGTACCTTAGTTTACATGCATTGCATTGAATTACATGTCGTGCATTGGTCTACGTGCATTGACCTAGGGTTGCGTGCGTTAGCATTGGAATCTGTGCATTAGACTTGAAGTACGTGCCTTAGTCTAGAAGTTCATGTCTTACCTCGTAGTTCGTGTTTACCTCGTGTTTCATGCCCCGTCTGGATTTCGGTGCGTGCCTCGTAGTGCGTACCCTAGACCTAGGAATCCGTGCCACCACGTTAATCAAGAAAGCATCCTACACAAAGCACTAAACTATAAAATAATCCTAATTCAAATCTCTACAAAATCCACTAACAATAAACAATTCAATCTACACAAACACCTAAACATTTTTTATTCTTTATTCTCACCCAAAACCAATGCACCTCAAATTTCACCCTTATTATAATCCATAATATGTTAAATAGAATCTGAAATTTCAGCAATTTGCAAGCCCTTGGCTGACCACTAAGTGCATTTAGTCTAGCGTTGCATAATTTATTCATAATCCTAGACAAACTATGACACAAAGGCATTAAAAAATTGCTCAATTCCCCTCAAATCTCCACCATTTTCGACCAGCCCTTGCATGCCCATGCTAGCAATCAAAAAATAACATTTTGAAGACACAAAAATCAGATTTTGGCTGCCCAAGGCCGACCACACCCTCAAAGGAATTGCAAAGCCATCACTTTGTCACATTCTCTCATTTCGTTCAACTTCTCTAACTTCCCTCTCATTTCCTCTCTCCATTTCGGTTCTTGGCTGAGTTCTCTATCTCCTTGGCTTGTCTTCTTCATAACTTAGCTAAGCCAAGTCAAGAAAACATCAAGAAAGTCGAGCAAACAAGCTCGAGTTCGAAAATCACTCATGCATGTGCATTAAAGCTTCATTTTCGGCCTAGGTGAGTTACTAAGCTTCCATTTATTTTCTTCAAGTCCTAACTACATGCAAGGTCTAAGAGATTGATTACTAAGTTAGGAAAAATAGAGAAAAGCTAGTTGGAATCTCGGCTAAGCAAGAAGAAGAAGAGATTTGAGCTTCAACAAGGTTTTTGTGCATCTTTTGGTTGATTGCAAAGGTGAGGGTTAAAAGCTTTTGAAAACTCTTTGAAATTTCACATGCATGTTCATAAATGTGTATATTTGCTTCTGTACTTGAGCTATATGGTCGTTCATAAGCTTAAACAACCATGCATGGCAAGATCTTGGCTTGAAAATGATGCTAGGTGAAGTCGAAATGGATGACAGCTCTCTGACCAGTCTGTTTGAGGTAAGTTTAGCTAAGAAAATGATGTTTAAAATTCTTGAAAATTGGTAGGTGACTAGTTTGGACAGTTTTGGACATTTTTCCCAGAAATAGGCCGAAGCTAATTTTGACTCTAAGGTCCTCAAAATGGTAAATCATTAAAATGTGACCAAATCTGGAAATCTGGAAAAATGAATCAGGTTTTGGCAGATGCACTGACCTTGTGGAACGAACCATATTTGACTTAGTAAAAGTTGCCCAAAACGCATGAAATTTTGTGTGATGCTATATTTTTCAGTTCTGGACAATTTTTTCAGAAATGGACCAAAGCTAAAACTGAATCTAAGGACCTCAAAAACGCCATTTTCTGAAAAGTGTGCAAATCTGGACAGTGTTGTGCTACCTCACTGTTTCGGCTATAACTAATGATTCTGAACTCCAATTGATGCAAGGTTTGTTTCTGAGTTTATTTAACTTATTAAGATTTAATTTGACATCTTATTCACTGAATTTGGAGATTGTTTGATTATCCTATTGATTGTGAGAAAACAGCCTATTGCAGTAAAGGTTTTATTTAGCTACATGCTTGGAAAATTATTGTAACCTCTCTTGTGATACTAATTGTGTGGAAAAGTTGTGTTGGGATGTTATGTGGACTGTTTTGAGTACTTGAGGATGCTTGAATGGAATGATGCATGACTTAAGAATGACTTTGAGTTGACTTAGGGTTTTCATCACACGATTAAGCATGAAATAGAAACCCTAATGACTAGGTAGCTTTACTAAGTGTTGATCTCTTGGTTTGGTGTGGAAATTATATGCTTAGTGGGCTGCCCGTAATTGTTCTATAACTTCAAATGTGAATTTGACCATGGCATGTTGTCAAATAAGCTTTTCTTGCTACCGAACCCTCGTAAATGTTGTTGCATGTTGAATAATTCGTATCACTTGATTATATGAGCTTCTTAATGAGTTATATGACCTGTTTTACATGTGTTACATGGCTGCCCGATTAATGTTCATATAACTCCATATGCCTCTCATGTGAAATTACTTGTCTTATCGTGCCTCGTTCGACTACTTGTTAACATGAGATCTTATAACTGCTCGGAGGCAACCTACCTTGTTGTCCTCCTAATGTGATATGTTAAATGTTATAAATGTGCATTGCATTCGAGGTTGCAACCTTTCAGTGTGGCATGGTAGTGTTTCACGCACGCCGGGCGGCGTCGGGCTTGCCGGTGTTACCGTGACTGCCATGGTCCAATTCTCACTCTCGCTTGGCATTTCACCCTCGGAGAGTTGGGTCATAGGATTTCGGGGTACATCCGGAGTAAACCCACCTGGCGTGTTTTGGGGATGAATTAAAGTCGGCCGCAACTCCTGTTACTTGACTTGATCTGAGAGCTAAAGCTCACCGTATCCTTTTTATTATGTGTATAAGTACTCCCGCTTGGATCCTAGAGAACCTCGGGGAGGAAAGACCGGTATTCCTGTTCTGTACTTGTAATTATGTACTTGTATTTCTGTTGTATTCATGTTTGAGAAAGGGATTTTCATAAGTTTAATCGGAAAATGAGTTTCAAAACTTATTTCTCGCTCCCCCTCGCTGAGTTCATAAGGACTCACCCTCTTTTATCATCTCAGGTGAAGAAGAACAGGTACAGGAACCCGAGGATAATGTACCTAATGATGAACCCCTGGAGCGATTGCCTGTTATTGTTGTTTTGCTTGAACGTGACTACTTGTGTACCTTGTGCTGCTTGAAGACTATTTATCTTATGTTGTTGTTGTTGCTAATGTAAAAGACCCCCATTGTAATTTGGGGTCTAATTTTGGTTTGTACTTATATTAAGTAGACTGATACTAGACATGACACTACTATGATCGTTTTGCTTTTACTACCGCTAGTATCTATCTTAGGTTACGACGCTTTAGTTAAGAACTAAGTAAATGAACTTATCCAATCTTAATAGGTACTTGCTATTGAGCTAAGATCAATAGGTATATTTGTAACGAGGACAAATAAACAAACAAGACATAGTATCATGCTAGGTTATAAATCAAACGGGACGTCGAAATAACCAATAGGCAATTCAATTGATGATAAAATAGTAAATTCTAGCTGGGAATGAACTTGAATTGAAAGTTTTGAGGCTGTTAGAAAATTTAGGTCAAAACAAAGAGCCCAATTACAACCGTTATGCTACCGGATTTCCGAAAAATTTGGAGTCTAGAATAAAACGTTAAGTGTTAAACCTCCTAGAACGATTAAGAATGTGAATGGACTTGAATGTTTAGATCACACCCTAGTCTAACCTTTATAGGCCGGGTTGGGGCGTGACATGTGAACCGTTAACACATATAGGAATTGCGCCCTCAACATGACTGGTGCGATCATACCAGCACTAATGCACCGGATCCCATCAGAACTCCGAAGTTAACCGTGCTTGGGCGAGAGTAGTACTAGGATGGGTGACCCCGTGGGAAGTCCTCGTGTTGCACCCCCTTTTCAATTTTTTTTGCCCTTGTTAGGGTTGCCAAGATACTTTATCCACCAAATCTCTATTACTGAATCCCACGAAACATTGGGCAAGACAACTTCGATTCACGAAGAGGCTGGGCCCGCAAACCGAGGGCGTACGGTTTGTGACCAGGTCTCCGTCGCTCCGGTGCCCATAACTTTTGATCCATAAGGAGTTACGCGGCGCACAGCATACCGTTGCAAAGCTCTCTGAGAGCTCTACGATGGGGTTAACCAGCTTGCTCGCTGTGCCCATTTTTGGAGCCCAAAATCGAAAGTTTTCATCAGTTTCAGGCCACTTTTCTTCTTTTGCTATGTTTTTCCATCCCGGATCATACGTCGTGAACTGTTAAAAGGACGACAACCTGACTCAAGGGACATCAGAGGGCCTTACAACGTGTCGATATCATGTCTTGCGAGGATGCTGCGTTGATGAAGCGGATGGGTTGTCGTTAAGCCCATTGGGCCTTTTGAAAGGGCCATCTCTCTAGGCTGGGACTGTGAACCGTTAACACATATAGGAATTGTGCCCTCAATATGGCGGGTGCGATCATACCAGCACTAATGCACTGGATCCCATCAGAACTCCGAAGTTTAGCGTGCATGGGCGAGAGTAGTACTAGGATGGGTGACCTCCTGGGAAGTCCTCGTGTTGCACCCCCATTTCAATTATTTTTGCCCTAGTTTGGGTTGCCAAGATACTTTATCCACCAATTTCTATTACTGAATCCCACGGGACATTGGGCAAGACAACTTCGCTTCATGTAGAGGCTGGGCCCGCAAACCGAGGGCGTAGGGTTTGTGACCAGGTCTCCGTCACTCCGGTGCCCATAACTTTTGATCCGTAAGGAGTTCGCGGTGCACAGCATACCATTGCAAAGCTCTCTGAGAGCTCTACGATGGGGGTAGCTAGTTTGCTCGATATGCTAGTTTTTGGAGCCGAAAATTGAACGTTTTCATTAGTTTCAGGCCACTTTTCTGCTTTTGCTCTGTTTTTCCATCCCGGATCGTACGTCGTGAGCTGTTAAAAGGACGACAACCAGACTCGCGGGACATCAGAGGGCCCTACAACGTGTCGATATCATGACTTGCGAGGATGCTGCATTGTTGAAGCGGTTGGGTTGTCATTAAGTCCATTGGGCCTTTTGAATGGGCCATCTCTCTAGGCTGGGACTGTGAATAGTTAACACATAAAGGAATTGTGCCCTCAACATGACGGGTGCGATCATACCAGCACTAATGCACCGGATCCCATCAGAACTCCGAAGTTAAGAGTGCTTGGGCGAGAGTAGTACTAGGATGGGTGACCCCCTGGGAAGTCCTCGTGTTGCACCCCTTTTCAATTTTTTTTGCCCGGGTTAAGGTTGCCAAGATACTTTATCCACCAAATCTCTTTTACTGAATCCCACGGAACATTGGGCAAGACAACTTCGCTTCACGTAGAGGCTAGGCCCGCAAACTGAGGGCGTAGGGTTTGTGGCCAGGTCTTCGTCGCTTCGGTGCCTATAACTTTTGATCCGTAAGGAGTTACGTGGCGCACAGCATACCGTTGCAAAGCTCTCTGAGAGCTCTACGACAGGGGCAACTAGCTTGCTCGATGTACCCCTTTTTGGTGCCCAAAATTGAACATTTTCATTAGTTTCAGGCCACTTTTCTGCTTTTGATCTGTTTTTCCATCCCGGATTGTACGGTGCGAGCTGTTAAAAGGACGACAACCTGACTCGCGGGACATCAGAGGGCCCTACAACGTGTCGATATCACGTCTTGCAAGGACGCTGTGTTGTTGAAGCGGATGGGTTGTCCTTAAGCACATTGGGCCTTTTGAATGGGCCATCTCTCTAGCCTGGGACTGTGAACAGTTAACACATAAAGGAATTGTGCCCTCAACATGACGGGTGTGATCATACCAGGACTAATGCTCCGGATCCCATCAGAACTCCGAAGTTAAGCGTGCTTGGGTGTGAGTAGTATTAGGGTGGGTGACCCCTTGGGAATTCCTCGTGTTGCACCCCCCTTTTCAATTTGTTTTGCCTTGGTTAGGGTTGTCAAGATACTTTATCCACCAAATTTCTATTACCGAATCCCACGGCACCTTGGACAAGACAACTTCGCTTCACGTAGAGGCTGGGCCCGTAAACTGAGGGCGTAGGGCTTGTGACCAGGTCTCCGTCGCTCCGGTGCCCATAACTTTTAATCCGTAAGGAGTTACGCGGCGCACAGCATACAGTTGGAAAGCTCTCTGAGAGCTCTACGACGGGGGCAGTGCCCAGTTTTGAAGCCCAAAATCGAACGTTTTGAGAAGTTTCTGGCCACTTTTCTTCTTTTGGTCTGTTTTTTCGTCCCGGATCGTACATCGTGAGCTGTTAAAAGGAAGAAAACCTTACTCGCGGGACATTAGTGGGCCCTACAATTCGTCAATATCACGTCTTGCGTGGATGCTGCGTTGTTGAAGCTGATGGGTTGTCGTTAAGTCCATTGGGCCTTTTGAATAGGCCATCCCTTTAGGCTGTGACTGTGAACCTTTAACACATACAGGAAGTTAAGCGTGCTTGGGTGAGAGTAGTACTAGGATGGGTGACCCCCTGGGAAGTCCTCGTTTGCACCCCACTTTTCAATTTTTTTTGCTCCGGTTTGGGTTGCCAAGATACTTTATCCACCAAATTTCTATTATTGAATCCCACGGCACCTTGGGCAAGACAACTTCGCTTCACGTGGAGGCTGGGCCCGCAAACCGAGGGCGTAGGGCATGTGACCAGGTCTCCGTCGCTCCAGTGCCCATAACTTTTGATCCGTAGGGAGTTACGCAGCGCACATCATACTGTTGCAAAGCTCTCCGAGAGCTCTACAACGTGGGCAGCGAGCTTGCTTGCTGTGCCCAGTTTTGAAGCCCAAAATCGAACGTTTGCATAAGTTTCTGGTTACTTTTCTTCTTTTGCACTATTTTTTCGCCCCGGATCTTACGTCGTGAGCTGTTAAAAGGAAGACAACCTTACTCGCGGGACATTAGAGGGCCCTACAATGCGTCGATATCACGTCTTGTGAGGAAGCTACGTTGTTGAAGCAATGGGTTGTCGTTAAGCCCATTGGGCCTTTTGAATGGGCCATCTCTCTAGGCTGGGACTGTGAACCGTTCAAAAATAAAGGAATTGTGCCCTCAAAATGACGGGTGCGATCATACCAGCACTAATGCACCGGATCCCATCAGAACTTCGAAGTTAAGCGTGTTTGGGCGAGTATAGTACTAGGATGGGTGACCCACTGGGAAATCCTCATGTTGTACCCCCATTTTCAATTTTTTTTGCTCTGGTTAGGGTTGCCAAGATACCTTATCCACCAAATTTCTATTACCGAATCCCACGGCACCTTGGGCAAGACAACTTCGCATCACGTAGAGGCTGGGCCCGCAAACCGAGGGCGTAGGGCTTGTGACCAGGTCTCCGTCGCTTTAGTGACCATAACTTTTGATCCGTAAGGAGTTACACGATGCATAGCATACCGTGGCAAAGCTCTCTGAGATCTCTACGACGGGGGCAACCAGGTTGCTTGCTGTGCCCCTTTTTGGAGCCCAAAATCGAACATTTTAATCAGTTTCGAGCCACTTTTCTTCTTTTGCTCTGTTTTTTCATCCCGGATCGTACGTCGTGAGCTATTAAAAGGACGACAACCTCACTCACGGGACATTATAGGACCCTACAACTCGTCGATATCACGTCTTGCGAGGATGCTGCATTGCTAAAGCGGATGGGTAGTCGTTAAGCCCATTGAGCCTTTTGAATAGGCCATCTTTCTAGGCTGGGACTGTGAACCGTTAACACATAAAGTAATTGTGCCCTCAACATGACGGGTGCGATCATACCAGCACTAATGCACCGGATCCCATAAGAACTCCGAAGTTAAGCGTGCTTGGGCGAGAGTAGTACTTGGATGGGTGACCCCCTGGGAAGTCCTCGTGTTGTACCGGCTTTTTTAATTTTTTTGCTCTGGTTAGGGTCGCCAAGATACTTTATCCACCATATTTCTATTATCGAATCCCGCGGCATCTTGGGCAAGACAACTTCGCTTCACGTGGAGGCTTGGCCCGCAAACCGAGGGCGTAGGGCTTGTGACCAGGTCTCCGTGCTCCGGTGCCCATAACTTTTGATCCGTATGGAGTTACGGGGCGCACAGCATACCATTGCAAAGCTCTCCTAGAGCACTATGACAGGGGCAGCGAGCGAGCGAGCTGTGCCCAATTTTGGAGCCCAAAATCGAACGTTTCATCAGTTTCAGGCCATTTTTCTTCTTTTGCTCTGTTTTTTCATCCAGGATCGTGCGTCATGAGCTGTTAAAAGGACGACAAACTTACTCGCGGGACATTAGAAGGCCCTACAATGCATCGATATCACGTCTTGCGAGGATGCTGCGTTGTTGAAGCAGATGGGTTGTCGTTAAGCTCATTGGGCCTTCTGAATGGGCCATCTCTCTTGGTTGGGACTGTGAACCGTTAACACATAAAGGAATTGTGCCCTCAACATAATGGGTGTGATCATACCAGCACTAATTCACCGGATCCCATCAGAACTCCGAAGTTGAGCGTGCATGGGCGAGAGTAGTACTAGGATGGCTGACCCCCTGGGAAGTCATCGTTTGCACCCCACTTTTCAATTTTTTTTGCTCCGGTTTGGGTTGCCAAGATACTTTATCCACCAAATTTCTATTATTGAATCCCACGGCACCTTGGGCAAGAGAACTTCGCTTCACGTGGAGGCTGGGCCCGCAAACCGAGGGCGTAGGGCATGTGACCAGGTCTCCGTCGCTCCAGCGCCCATAACTTTTGATCCGTAGGAAGTTACGCAGCGCACAGCATACCGTTGCAAAGCTCTCCAAGAGCTCTACGATGGGGGCAGCAAGCTTGCTCGCTTTGCCAAGTTTTAAAGCCCAAAATCGAACGTTTGCATAAGTTTCTGGCTACTTTTCTTCTTTTGCTCTGTTTTTTCGCCCCGGATCTTACGTCGTGAGCTGTTAAAAGGAAGACAACCTTACTCGCGGGACATTACAGGGCCCTACAACGCGTCGATATCACGTCTTGCGAGGATGCTACGTTGTTGAAGAAGATGGGTTGTCGTTAAGCCCATTGGGCCTTTTGAATGGGCCATCTCTCTAGGCTGGGACTGTGAACCATTCACAAATAAAGGACTTGTGCCCTCAAAATGACGGGTGCGATCATACCAGCACTAATGCACCGGATCCCATCAGAACTCCAAAGTTAAGCGTGTTTGGGAGAGTGTAGTACTAGGATGGGTGACCCACTGGGAAATCCTCATGTTGTACCCCCTTTTTCAATTTTTTTTGCTCTGGTTAGGGTTGCCAAGATACCTTATCCACCAAATTTCTATTACCGAATCCCACGGCACCTTGGGCAAGACAACTTCGCATCACGTAGAGGCTGGGCCTACAAACCGAGGGCGTAGGGCTTGTGACCAGGTCTCCGTCGCTTTAGTGACCATAACTTTTGATCCGTAAGGAGTTACACGGCGCATAGCATACCGTGGCAAAGCTCTCTGAGATCTCTACGACGGGAGCAACCAGGTTGCTTGATGTGCCCTTTTTTGGAGCCCAAAATCGAATATTTTCATCAGTTTCGAGCCACTTTTCTTCTTTTGCTCTATTTTTTCATCCTAGATCGTACGTCGTGAGCTATTAAAAGGCCGACAACCATACTCGCCGGACATTAGAGGACCCTACAATGCGTCGATATCACGTCTTGCGAGGATGCTGCGTTGTTGAAGCGGATGGGTTGTCGTTAAACCCATTGGGCCTTTTGAATGGGCCATCTCTCTAGGCTGAGACTGTGAACCGTTATCACATAATGGAATTGTGCCCTCAACATGACTGGTGCGATCATACTAGCAGTAATGCACCGGATCCCATGAGAACTCCGAAGTTAAGCGTGCATGGGCGAGAATAGTACTAGGATGGGTGACCCCCTGGGAAGTCTTCGTATTGCACCCCCTTTTCAATTTTTTTTGCCCTGGTTAGGGTTGCTAAGATACTTTATCCACCAAATTTCTAATACCGAATCCCACGGAACATTAGGCAAGACAACTTCATTTCACGTAGAGGCTGGGCCCGCAAACCGAGGGTGTAGGGCTTGTGACCAGGTCTCCGTCGCTCCGGTGCCCATAACTTTTGATCTGTAAGGAGTTACGCAGTGCACAGCATACCGTTGTAAAGCTCTCTGGGAGCTCTACATCGGGGGCAGCCAGTTTGTTCGCTGTGTCCATTTTTGGAGCCCAAAATCGAATGTTTTCATCTGTTTCAGGCAACTTTTCTACTTTTGCTCTGTTTTTTCGTCCCGGATCGTACGTTGTGAGCTATTAAAAGGACGACAACCTTACTCGTGAGACATTAGTGGGCCTTACAATGCGTCGATATCACGTCTTGTGAGGATGCTGCGTTGTTGAAGCGGATGGGTTGTCGTTAAGCCCATTGGGCCTTTTGAATGGGCCATCTCTCTAGGCTTGGATTGTGAACCGTTAACACATAAAGGAACTGTGCAATCATATCTGTACTAATGCACCGGATCCCATCAGAACTCCGAAGTTAAGCGTGCTTGGGCGAGAGTGGTACTTGGATGGGTGACCCCCTGGGAAGTCCTCGTGTTGTACCCTCCTTTTCAATTTTTTTTGCTCCGGTTAGGGTTGCTTAGATACTTTATCCGCCACATTTATATTATCGAATCGCATGGCACCTTGGGCAAGACAACTTCACTTCACGTGGAGGCTGGGCCCGCAAACCCAGGGCGTAGGGATTGTGACCAGGTCTTTGTCGCTCCGGTGCCCATAACTTTTGATCCGTGAGGAGTTACGCGGCGCACAACATACCGTTGCAAAGCTCTCCGAGAGCTCTACGATTAGGGCAGCGAGCTTGCTCGCTGTGCCACATTTTGGTGCCCAAAATTGAACTTTTTCATAAGTTTCGGGCCACTTTTCTTCTTTTGCTTTGTTTTTTCATCCCGGATCGTACGTCGTCAGATGTTAAAAGGAAGACAACCGTACTCGCGGGACATTAGAGGGCCCTACAACTCGTCGCTATCACGTCTTGCGAGGATGCTGCGTTGCTAAAGCGATGGGTAGTCGTTAAGCCCATTGAGCCTTTTGAATAGGCCATCTCTCTAGGCTGGGACTGTGAACCGTTAACACATAAAGTAATTGTGCCCTCAACATGACGGGTGCGATCATACCAGCACTAATGCACCGGATCCCAAAAGAACTCCGAAGTTAAGCGTGCTTGGGCGAGAGTAGTACTAGGATGGGTGACCCCCTGGGAAGTCCTCGTGTTGTACCCCCCTTTTTAATTTTTTTGCTCTGGTTAGGGTCGCCAAGATACTTTATCCACCATATTTCTATTATCAAATCCCGCGGCATCTTGGGCAAGACAACTACGCTTCACGTGGAGGCTTGGCCAGCAAACCGAGGGCGTAGGGCATGTGACCAGGTCTCCGTGCTCCGGTGCCCATAACTTTTGATCCGTATGGAGTTACGGGGCGCACATCATACCATTGCAAAGCTCTCCTAGAGCTCTACGACAGGGGCAGCGAGCGAGCTCGCTGTGCCCAATTTTGGAGCCCAAAATCAAACGTTTCATCAGTTTCAGGCCATTTTTCTTCTTTTGCTCTGTTTTTTCATCAAGGATCGTGCGTCATGAGCTGTTAAAAGGACGACAAACCTACTCGCGGGACATTAAAGGGCCCTACAATGCATTGATATCACGTCTTGCGAGGATGCTGCGTTGTTGAAGCGGATGGGTTGTCGTTAAGCCCATTGGGCCTTTTGAATGGGCCATCTCTCTTGGTTGGGACTGTGAACCGTTAACACAAAAAGGAATTGTGCCCTCAACATAATGGGTGTGATCATACTAGCACTAATTCACCGGATCCCATCAGAACTCCGAAGTTGAGCGTGCATGGGCGAGAGTAGTACTAGGATGGCTGACCCCTTGGGAAGTCATCGTTTGCACCCCACTTTTAAATTTTTTTTGCTCCGGTTTGGGTTGCCAAGATACTTTATCCACCAAATTTCTATTATTGAATCCCACGGCACCTTGGGCAAGACAACTTCGCTTCACGTGGAGGCTGGGCCCGCAAACCGAGGGCGTAGGGCATGTGACCAGGTCTCCGTCGCTCCAGTGCCCATAACTTTTGATCCGTATGGAGTTACGCGGCGCACAACATACCGTTGCAAATCTCTCCAAGAGCTCTACGATGGGGGCAGCAAGCTTGCTTGCTTTGCCCAGTTTTGAAGCCCAAAATCGAAGGTTTGCATAAGTTTCTGGCTACTTTTCTTCTTTTGCTCTGTTTTTTCGCCTCGGATCTTACGTCGTGAGCTGTTAAAAGGAAGACAACCTTACTCGCGGGACATTAGAGGGCCTTACATCACGTCGATATCACGTCTTGCGAGGATGTTACGTTGTTGAAGCAGATGGGTTGTCGTTAAGCCCATTGGGCCTTTTGAATGGGCCATCTCTCTAGGCTGGGACTGTGAACCGTTCACAAATAAAGGAATTGTGCCCTCAACATGACGGGTGTGATCATACCAGCACTAATGCCCCGGATCCATCAGAACTCCGAAGTTAAGCGTGTTTGGGCGAGAGTAGTACTAGGATGGGTGACCCACTGGGAAATCCTCATGTTGTACCCCTCATTTCAATTTTTTTTGCTCTGGTTAGGGTTGCCAAGATACCATATCCACCAAATTTCTATTACCGAATCCCATGGCACCTTGGGCAAGACAACTTCACATCAAGTAGAGGCTGGGCCCGCAAACCGAGGGCTTAGGGCTTGTGACCAGGTCTCCGTCGCTTTAGTGACCATAACTTTTGATACGTAAGGTGTTACACGGCGCATAGCATACCGTGGCAAAGCTCTCTGAGATCTCTACGACGGGGGCAACTAGGTTGCTTGCTGTGCCCCTTTTTGGAGCCCAAAATCGAACATTTTCATTAGTTTCGAGCCACTTTTCTACTTTTGCTCTGCTTTTTCATCCCGGATCGTAAGTCGTGAGCTATTAAAAGGACGACAACCTTACTTGCGGGAAATTAGAGGACCCTACAAGGCGTCGATATCACGTTTTACGAGGATGCTGCGTTGTTGAAGCGGATGGGTTGTCGTTAAGCCCATTGGGCCTTTTGAATGGGCCAACTCTCTAGGCTGAGACTGTGAACCGTTAACACATAATGGAATTATGCCCTCAACATGACTGGTGCGATCATACTAGCACTAATGCATCGGATCCCATGTGAACTCCGAAGTTAAGCGTGCTTGGGCGAGAGTAGTACTAGGATGGGTGACCCACTGGGAAGTCTTCGTATTGCACCCCATTTTCAATTTTTTTAGCCCTGGTTAAGGTTGCCAAGATACTTTATCCACCAAATTTCTATTACTGAATCCCACGGAACATTGGACAAGACAACTTCATTTCACGTAGAGGCTGGGCCCGGAAACCGAGGGCGTAGGGCTTGTGACCAGGTCTCCGTCGCTCCGGTGCCCATAACTTTTGATCCGTAAGGAGTTACGCGGTGCACAGCATACCGTTGCAAAGATCTCTGGGAGCTCTACGTCGGGGGTAGCCAGCTTGCTCGCTGTGTCCATTTTTGGAGCCTAAAATCGAATGTTTTCATCTGTTTCACGCCACTTTTCTACTTTTGTTCTGTTTTTTCGTCCCGGATCGTACGTCGTGAGCTGTTAAAGGGACGACAATCTTACTCGCGGGACATTAGAGGGCCTTACAATGCGTCGATATCACGTCTTGTGAAGATGCTGCATTGTTGAAGCGGATGGGTTGTCGTTTAGCCCATTGGGCCTTTTGAATGGGCCATCTCTCTAGGCTTGGATTGTGAACCGTTAACACATAAAGGAATTGTGCCCTCAACATGACGGGTGCAATCATATTTGTACTAATGCACCGGATCCCATCAGAACTCCGAAGTTAAGCGTGCTTGGGCGAGAGTAGTACTAGGATGGGTGAACCCCTGGGAAGTCCTCGTGTTGCACCCTCCTTTTCAATTTTTTTTGCTCCGGTTAGGGTTGCTTAGATACTTTATCCGCCACATTTCTATTATCGAATTGCATGGCACCTTGGGCAAGACAACTTCACTTCACGTGGAGGCTGGGCCCGCAAACCCAGGGCGTAGGGATTGTGACCAGGTCTTTGTCGCTCCGGTGCCCATAACTTTTGATCCGTGAGGAGTTACGCGGCGCACAACATACCGTTGCAAAGCTCTCCGAGAGCTCTACGATTAGGGCAGCGAGCTTGCTAGCTGTGCCACATTTTGGTGCCCAAAATTGAACTTTTTCATAAGTTTCGGGAAACTTTTCTTCTTTTGCTTTGTTTTTTCGTCCCGGATCGTACGTCGTGAGATGTTAAAAGGAAGACAACCAAACTCGCGGGACATTAGAAGGCCCTACAACTCGTCGATATCACGTCTTGCGAGGATGTTGTGTTGCTAAAGCGGATGGGTAGTCGTTAAGCCCATTGAGCCTCTTGAATAGGCCATCTATCTAGGCTGGGACTGTGAACCGTTAACACATAAAGTAATTGTGCCCTCAACATGACGGGTGCGATCATACCAGCACTAATGCACCGGATCCCATAAGAACTCCGAAGTTAAGCGTGCTTGGGCGAGAGTAGTACTAGGATGGGTGACCCCCTTGGAAGTCCTCGTGTTGTACCCCCCTTTTTAATTTTTTTGCTCTGGTTAGGGTCGCCAAGATACTTTATCCACCATATTTCTATTATCGAATCCCGCGGCATCTTGGGCAAGACAACTTCGCTTCACGTGGAGCCTTGGCCCGTGAACCGAGGGCGTAGGGCTTGTGACCAGGTCTCCGTGCTCCGGTGCCCATAACTTTTGATCCTTATGGAGTTACGGGGCGTACAACATACCATTGCAAAGCTCTCCTAGAGTTCTACGACAGGGGAAGCGAGCTCGCTCGCTGTGCCCAATTTTGGAGCCCAAATATGAACATTTCATCTGTTTCAGGCCATTTTTCTTCTTTTGCTCTATTTTTTCATCCAGGATCGTACGTCATGAGCTGTTAAAAGGACGACAAACTTACTCGCGGGACATTAGAGTGTCCTACAATGCGTCGATATCACGTCTTGCGAGGATGCTGCGTTGTTGAAGCAGATGGGTTGTCGTTAAGCCCATTGGGCCTTTTGAATGGGCCATCTCTCTAGGCTAGGACTGTGAACCGTTAACACATAAAGTAATTGTGCCCTCAACATGACGGGTGCTATCATACCAGCACTAATGCACCGGATCCCATAAGAAGTCCGAAGTTAAGCGTGCTTTGGCGAGAGTAGTACTAGGATGGGTGACCCCCTTGGAAGTCCTCATGTTGTACCCCCTTTTTAATTTTTTTACTCTGGTTAGGGTCGCCAAGATACTTTATCCATCATATTTCTATTATCGAATCCCGCGGCATCTTGGGTAAGACAACTTCGCTTCACGTGGAGGCTTGGCCCGCAAACCGAGGGCGTAGGGCTTGTGACCAGGTCTCCGTGCTCTGGTGCGCATAACTTTTGATCCGTATAGAGTTACGGGGCGCACAGCATACCATTGCAAAGCTCTCCTAGAGCTCTACGACAAGGGCAGCGAGCTCGCTCGCTGTGCCCAATTTTGGAGCCCAAAATCGAACGTTTCATCAGTTTCAGGCCAATTTTCTTCTTTTGCTCTATTTTTTCATCCAGGATCGTACGTCATGAGCTGTTAAAAGGACGACAAACTTACTTGCGGGACATTAGAGTGCCCGACAATGCGTCGATATCACGTCTTGCGAGGATGCTGCGTTGTTGAAGTAGATGGGTTGTCGTTAAGCCCATTGAGCCTTTTGAATGGGCCATCTCTCTAGGCTGGGACTGTGAACCGTTAACACATAAAGGAATCGTGCCCTCAACATAACGGGTGTGATCATACCAGCACTAATTCACCGGATCCTATCAGAACTCTAAAGTTAAGCATGCTTGGGCGAGAGTAGTACTAGGGTGGGTGACCCCCTGGGAAATCCTCATGTTGTACTCCCCTTTCAATTTTTTTTTCTCCGGTTAGTGTTGCCAAGATACTTTATCCACCAAATTTCTATTACCAAATCCCACAGCACCTTGGGCAAGACAACTTCGCTTCACGTTGAGGCTGGGCCCGCAAACCGAGGGCGTAGGGCTTGTGACCAGGTCTCTGTCGCTCTGGTGACCATAACTTTTGATCCGTAAGAAGTTACTCGGCGCATAGCATACCGTGGTAAAGCTCTCCGAGAGGTCTACGATGGGGGCAGCCAGGTTGCTTGTTGTGCCCCTTTTTGGAGCCCAAAATCGAACGTCCTCATTAGTTTCGGGCCACTTTTCTTCTTTTGCTCTGTTTTTTCATCCCGGATCGTACGTCGTGAGCTATTAAAAGGACGACAACCTTACTCGCGGGACATTAGAGGGCCCTACAACATGTCGATATCACGTCTTGCGACGATGCTGCGTTGTTGAAGCGGATGGGTTGTTGTTAAGCCCATTGGGCCTTTTGAATGGGCCACCTCTCTTGGCTGAGACTGTGAACCGTTAACACATAAAGGAATTGTGCCCTCAACATGACGGGTGTGATCATACCTGCACTAATGCACTGGATCCCATTAGAACTCCGAAGTTAAGCGTGCTTGGGCGATAGTAGTACTAGGGTGGGTGACCCCCTGGGAAGTCTTCGTATTGCACCCCATTTTCAATTTTTTTTGCCCTGGTTAGGGTTACCAAGATACTTTATCCACCAAATTTCTATTACCGAATCCCACGGAACATTGGGGAAGAAAACTTCATTTCACGTAGAGGCTGGGCCCGCAAACCGAGGCGTAGGGCTTGTGACCAGGTCTCCGTCGCTCCGTCGCCCATAACTTTTGATCCGTAAGGAGTTACGCGGCGCACAGCATACCGTTGCAAAGCTCTCTGAGAGCTCTACGACGGGGGCAGCCAGCTTGCTCGCTCTGTCCAATTTTGGAACCCAAAATCGAATGTTTTCATCAGTTTCAAGCCACTTTTCTTCTTTTGCTATGTTTTTTCAACCCGGATCGTACGTCGGGAGCTGTTAAAAGGACGATAACCTTACTCGCGAGACATTAGAGGGCCTTACAATGCATCGATATTACGTCTTGCGAGGATGCTGCATTGTTGTAGCGGGTGGTTTGTTGTTAAGCCTGTTGGGCCTTTTGAATGGGCCATCTCTCTAGGCTTGGATTGTGAACCGTTACTACATAAAGGAATTGTGCCATCAACATGACGGGTCCGATCATACCTGCACTAATGCACCGAATCCCATCAGAACTCCGAAGTTAAGCGTTCTTGGGCGAGAGTAGTACTAGGATGGGTGACCCCCTGGGAAGTCCTCACGTTGCACCGCCCTTTTCAATTGTTTTTGCCCTAGTTAGGGTTGCCATGATACTTTTTCCACCAAATTTCTATTAGCAAATCCCACGGAACATTAGGCAAGGAAAATTCATTTCACGTAGAGGCTGGGCCCGCAAACCAAGGGCGTAGGGCTTGTGACCAGGTCTTCGTCGCTCCGGTGCCCATAACTTTTGATCTGTAAGGAGTTACGCGGCGCACAACATACAGTTGCAAAGCTCTCTGAGAGCTCTACGATGGAGGTTGCCAGCTAGCTCGCTGTGCCCGTTTTTGGAGCCCAAAATCGAACATTTTCACCAGTTTTGTGCCACTTTTCTTCTTTTGCTCTGTTTTTTCATCCCGGATCGTACGTCGTGAGCTATTAAAAGGACGACAACCTTACTCGCGGGACATTAGAGGGCCCTACAACGCGTCGATATCACGTATTGCGAAGATGCTACGTTGTTGAAGCGGATGGGTTGTCGTTAAGCCCATTGGGCCTTTTGAATAGGCCACCTCTCTAGGCTAGGACTATGAACCGTTAACACATAAAGGAATTGTGCCCTCAACATGACGGGTTCGATCATACCAGCACTAATGCACCGGATCCCATCAGAACTCCGAAGTTAAGCGTGCTTGGGCGAGAGTAGTACTAGGATAGGTGACCCTCTGGGACGTCCTTGTATTACGCCCCCTTTTCAATTTTTTTTGCCCTGGTTAGGGTTGCCAAGATACTTTATCCACCAAATTTCTATTACCGAATCCCATGGCACCTTGGGGAAGCCAACTTCGCTTCACGAAGAGGCTGGGCCCGCAAATTGAGGGCGTAGTACTTGTGACCAAGTCTCTGTCGCTCAGGTGCCCATAACTTTTGATCCGTAAGGAGTTACGCGGCGCACAACATACCGTTGCAAAGCTCTCCGAGAGCTCTACGACGGCGACAACTAGCTTGCTTGCTGTGCCCTTTTTTGGAGCCCAAAATCGAAAGTTTTCATAAGTTTTGGGCCACTTTTCTTCTTTTGCTCTGTTTTTCCGTCCCGGATCGTACGTCGTGAGCTGTTAAAAAGACGACAACCTTACTCGCGGGACATTAGAGGTCCCTACAATGCGTCGATATCACGTCTTGCGAGGATGATGCGTTGTTAAGGCGGATGGGTTGACGTTAAGCCCATTGAGCCTTTTGAATGGGCCATCTCTCTAGGCTAGGACTGTGAACCATTAACACATAAAGGAATTGTGCCCTCAACATGACTGGTGCGATCATACCAGTACTAATGCACCTGATCCCATCAGAACTCCGAAGTTAAGCGTGCTTGGGAGAAAGTAGTACTACGATGGGTGACACTCTGGGTAGTCCTCGTGTGGCACCCCCCTTTTCAATTTTTTTTGCTCCGGTTAGGGTTGCCAAGATACTTTCTCTACCACATTTCTATTATCAAATCCCACGGCACCTTGGGCAAGACAACTTCGCTTCACCTTGAGGCTGGGCCCGCAAACCGAGGGCATAGGGCTTGAGACCAGGTCTCCGTCGCTCCGGTGCCCATAACTTTTGATCCGTAAGGAGTTAAGCGACGCACAACATACCGTTGCAAAGCTCTCCGAGAGCTCTACGATGGGGGCAGCGAGCTTTCTCGCTTTGCCCCATTTTGAAGCCCAAAATCGAACGTTTTCATAAGTTTCTGGCCACTTTTCTACATTTGTTATGTTTTCTCATCCCGGATCGTACATCGTGAGCTGTTAAAAGGACGACAACCTTAATCGCCTGACATTAGAGGGCCCTAGAACGCGTCGATATCACGTCTTGGGCGAGAGTAGTACTAGGATAGGTGACCCCCTGGGAAGTCCTTGTGTTGCACCCCCATTTTCAATTTTTTTTGCCCTGGTTAGGGTTGCCAAGATACTTTATCCACCAAATTTCTATTACCGAATCCCACGGTACCTTGGGCAAGACACTTCGATTCATGTAGTGGCTGGGCCCGCAACCGATTGCGCAGGGCTTGTGACCAGGTCTCCGTCGCTCTAGTGCCCATAACTTTTGATCCGTAAGGAGTTACACGGCGCACAGCATACTGTGGCAAAACTCTGCGAGAGCTCTATGACAGAAGCAGCCAGCTTGCTCGTAAGGAATTCCTCGTGTTGCACCCCTCTTTTCAATTTTTTTTGCCTTGGTTAGGGTTGCCAAGATACTTTATCCACCAAATTTCTATTACCGAATCCCACGGCACCTTGGACAAGACAACTTCGCTTCACGTAGAGGCTGGGCCCGCAAACTGAGGGCATAGGGCTTGTGACCAAGTCTCCGTCGCTCCGGTGCCCATAACTTCTAATCCGTAAGGAGTTACGCAGTGCACAGCATACCGTTGGAAAGCTCTCCGAGAGCTCTACAACGGGGGCATCGAGCTTGCTCGCTTTGCCCAGTTTTGAAGCCCAAAATCGAATGTTTTCATAAGTTTCTGGCCACTTTTCTTCTTTTGCTCCATTTTTCATCCCGGATCGTACGTCGTGAGCCGTAAAAAGGAAGACAACCTTACTCGCGGGACATTAGAGGGCCCTACAATGCGTCGATATCACGTCTTGCGAGGATGCTACGTTGTTGAAGCGGATGGGTTGTCGTTACGCCCATTGGGCCTTTTGAATAGGCCATCTCTCAAGGCTGGGACTGTGAACCGTTAACACATAAAGGAATTGTGCCCTCTACATGACCAATGCGATCATACCAGCACTAATGCACCGGATCCCATCAGAACTCTGAAGTTAAGCGTGCTTGGGTGAGAGTAGTACTAGGATGGGTGACCCCTTGGGAAGTCCTTGTTTGCACCCCACCTTTCAATTTTTTTTGCTCCGGTTAGGGTTGCCAAAAACATTTATATTATTGAATCCCACGGCACCTTGGGCAAGACAACTTCGCTTCACGTGGAGGCTGGGCCTGAAAACCCAGGGCGTAGGGCATGTAACTAGGTCTCCGTCGCTCCGGTGCCCATAACTTTTGATCCATAAGGAGTTACGCAGCACACAGCATACCGTTGCAACGCTCTCATAGAGCTCTACAACTGGGGCAGCGAGCTTGCTTGCTGTGCCCAGTTTTGAAGCCCAAAATTGAACGTTTTCATAATTTTCTGGCCACTTTTCTTCTTTTGCCCTGTTTTTTCATCCCGGATCTTATGTCGTGAGCTGTTAAAAGGAAGACAACCTTACTCGTGGGATATTAGAGGGCCTTACAACGTGTCGATATCACGTCTTGCGAGGTTGCTGTGTTGTTGATGCGGATGGGTTGTCGTTAAGCCCATTGGGTCTTTTGAATGGGCCATCTCTCTAGGTTGGGACTGTGAACCGTTCACAAATAAAGGAATTGTGCCCTCAACATGACGAGTGCGATCATACAGCACTAATGCACCGGATCCCATCAGAAATCCGAATTTAAGCGTGTTTGGGTGAGAGTAGTACTATGATGGATGCCCCCCTAGGAAATCCTCATTTTGTACCCCCATTTTCAATTTTTTTTGCTCCGGTTGGGGTTGCCAAGATACATTATCCACCAAATTTCTATTACCGAATCCCACGGCACCTTGGGCAAGACAACTTTGCATCACGTAGAGGCTGGGCCCTAAAACCGAGGGCGTAGGGCTTGTGACCAGGTCTCCGTCGCTCCGGTGACCATAACTTTTGACCCGTAAGGAGTTACGCGGCGCATAGCAAACCGTGGCAAAGCACTGCTAGATCTCTACGACGGGGGCAACCAGGTTGCTTGCTGTGCCCCTTTTTGTGGCCCAAAATCGATCGTTTGCATCAGTTTCGGGCCACATTTTTTCTTTTGCTCTGTTTTTTCATCCCGGATCGTACGTCGTGAGATATTAAAAGGATGACAACCTTACTCGCGGGAAATTAGATGTCCTTACAATGCGTCGATATCACGTCTTGCGAGGATGCTGCGTTGTTGATGCGGATGGGTCGTCGTTAAGCCCATTGGGCCTTTTGAATGGGCCATCTCTCTAGGCTTGGATTGTGAACCGTTAACACATAAAGGAATTGTGCCCTTAACATGACGGGTGCGATCATACTTGCACTAATGCACCGGATCCCATCAGAACTCTGAAGTTAAGCGTGCTTGGGCGAGAGTAGTACTAGGATGGTTGACCCCCTGGGAAGTCCTCGTGTTGCACGCCCTTTTCAATTTTTTTTGCTTCGGTTAGGGTTGCTTAGATACTTTATCCACCACATTTCTATTATTGAATTACACAGCACCTTGGGCAAGACAACTTCGCTTCACGTGGAGGCTGGGCCCACAAACCGAGGGCGTAGGGCTTGTGACCAGGTCTCCGTCGCACCGGTGCCCATAACTTTTGACTCGTGAGAAGTTACGCGGCGCATAGCAGACCGTTGAAAAGCTCTCCGAGAGCTCTACAATTAGGGAAATGAGCTTGCTCGCTTTGCCCAATTTTGGAGCCCAAAATCGAACGTTTTCATAAGTTTCGGGCCACTTTTCTTCTTTTGCTCTATTTTTTCATCCCGGATCGAACGTCGTGAGCTGTGAAAAGGACGACAACCTTACTCGCGGGACATTAGAGGGCCCTACAACGCGTCGATATCACGTCTTGCGAGGATGCTGCGTTGTTGAAGTGGATGGGTTGTCGTTAAGCCCATTGGGCCTTTTGAATAGGCCATCTCTCTAGGCTAGGACTATGAACCGTTAACACATAAAGGAATTGTGCCCTCAACATGACGGGTTCGATCATACCAGTACTAATGCACCGAATCCCATCAGAACTCTGAAGTAAAGCGTGCTTGGGCGAGAGTAGTACTAGGATGGGTGACCGTCTGGGAAGTCTTTGTGTTGCACCCCCATTTCAATTTTTTTGGCTGTGGTTAGGGTTGCCATGACACTTTATCCACCAAATTTATATTACCGAATCCCACAGCACCTTGGGCAAGACAACTTCACTTCACGAAGAGGCTGGGCCCGCAAATTGAGGGCGTAGGGCATGTGACCAAGTCTCCGTCGCTCCGGTGCCCATAAGTTTTGATCCGTAAGGAGTTACGCGGCGCACAACATACCGTTGCAAAGCTCTCCGAGAGCTCTACGACGGGGACAGCCAACTTGCTTGCTGTGCCCATTTTTGGAGCCCAAAATCGAACGTTTTCATCAGTTTCGAGCCACTTTTCTTCTTTTGCTCTATTTTTTCATCCCGGATCCTACGTCGTGAGCTGTTAAAAGGACGATAACCTTACTCGCTGGACATTAGATGGCCCTACAACGCGTTGATATCACGTCTTGCGAGGATGCTGCGTTATTGAAGCGAATGGGCTGTCGTTAAGCCCATTAGGCCTTTGGAATGGACCATCTCTCTAGCCTCGGATTGTGAACCATTAACACATAAATGAATTCTGCCCTCAACATGACTGGTGCAATCATACCAGCACTAATGCATCGGATCCCATTAGAACTCCGAAGTTAAGCGGGCTTGGGCGAGAGTAGTACTAGGATAGGTGACCCCTTGGTAAATCCTCGTGTTGCACCCCCTTTTCAATTTTTTTTGCCCTAGTTAGGGTTGCCAAGATACATTATCCACCAAATTTCTATTACCGAATCCCACGGAACATTGGGCAAGCCAACTTCATTTCACGTAGAGGCTGGGTCCACAAACCGAGGGCGTAGGGCTTGTGACCAGGTCTCCGTCGCTCCGGTGCCCATTACTTTGGATCCGTAAGGAGTTACGCGGCGCACAGCATACCGTTGCAAAGCTCTATGAGAGCTCTACGACGGGGGCAGCCATCTTGCTCGCTGTGCCCGTTTTTAGAGCCCAAAATTGAACGTTTTCATCAGTTTCAGGCCACTTTTCTTCCTTTGCTCTGTTTTTTCATCTCGGATCGTACGTCGTGAGCTATTAAAAGGAAGACAACCATACTCGCGGGACATTAGAAGGCCTTACGACGCGTTGATATCACGTCTTGCGAGGATGCTGCATTGTTGAAGCGGATGGGTTGTCGTTAAGCACATTGGGCCTTTAGAATGGGCCATCTCTCTAGGCTGGGACTGTGAACCGTTAACACATAAAGGAATTGTGCCCTCAACACTACGTGTGTGATCAAACCAGCACTAATGCACTGGATCCCATCAGAACTCCGAAGTTAAGCGTGCTTAGGCGAGAGTAGTACTAGGATGGGTGACCCCCTGGGAAGTCCTCGTGTTGCACCCCCCTTTTCAATTTTTTTTGCTCCGGTTGGGGTTGCCAAGATACATTATCCCCCACATTTCTATTATCGAACCGCACGGCACCTTGGGCAAGACAACTTCACCTCACGTAGCGGCTGGGCTTGCAAACCGAGGGCGTAGGGCTTGTGACCAGGTCTCCGTCGCTCCGGTGCCCATAACTTTTGATCCGTGAGGAGTTATGTGGTTCACAACATACCGTTGCAAAGCTCTCTGAGAGCTCTACGACGGGGGCAGCGAGCTGTCTCGCTATGTCCGTTTTTGGAGCCCAAAATCAAAAGTTTCCATAAGTTTTGGTCCACTTTTCTTCATTTGCTCTGTTTTTCCATCCCGGAGCGTAAGTCGTGAGCTGTTAAAAGGACGACAACCTTACTCGCGGGACATTAGAGGGCCCTACAATGGGTCGATATCACGTCTTGCCAGGATGCTGCGTTGTTGATGCTGATGGGTTGTTGTTAAGCCCATTTGGCCTTTTGAATGGGCCATCTCTCTAGGCTAGGACTGTGAACCGTTAACCCATAAAGGAATTGTGCCCTCAACATGACTGGTGCGATCATACCAGCACTAATGCACCGGATCCCATTAGAACTCCGAAGTTAAGCGTGCTTGGGCGAGAGTAGTACTACGATGGGTAACACCCTGGGAAGTCCTCGTGTTGTACCCCCCTTTTCAATTTTTTTTGCTTCGGTTAGGGTTGCCAAGATACTTTCTCCACCACATTTCTATTATCGAATCCACGGCACCTTGGGCAAGACAACTTCGCTTCACGTGGAGGCTGGGCCCGCAAACCGAGGGCGTAGGGCTTGAGACCAGGTCTCTGTCGCTCCAATGCCCATAACTTTTGATCCGTAAAGAGTTACGCGGCGCACAACATACCGTTGCAAAGCTCTCCGAGAGCTCTACGATGGGGGCAGCGAGCTTTCTCGCTGTGCCCCATTTTGAAGCCCAAAATTGAACGTTTTCATAAGTTTCTGGCCCCTTTTCTACTTTTCCTATGTTTTTCCATCCCGAATCGTACGTTGTGAGCTGTTAAAAAGATGAAAATCTTAATCTCTTGACATTAGAGGGCCCTACAATGCGTCGATATCACGTCTTGCGAGGATGCTGTGTTGTTGAAACGGATGGCTTGTCGTGAAGCCCATTGTGCCTTTTGAATGGGCCATATCTCTAGGCTGGGACTGTGAACCATTATCACATAAAGGAATTGTGCCCTCAACATAACGGGTGCGATCATACCAGCACTAATGCACCGGATCCCATCAGAACTTCGAAGTTAAGCGTGCTTGGGTGATAGTAGTACTAGGATGGGTGACCCCCACGGAAGTCCTTGTGTTGCACCCCCCTTTTCAATTTTTTTTGCCTTGGTTAGGGTTGCCAAGATACTTTATCCACCAAATTTCTATTACCGAAACTCACGGCACCTTGGGCAAGACACTTCGCTTCGTGTAGTGGTTGGGCCCGCAAACTGAGGGCGCAGGGCTTGTGACCAGGTCTTCGTCACTCCGTTGCCCATAACTTTTGATCCGTAAGGAGTTACGCGGCGCATAGCA
This sequence comes from Ehretia macrophylla, assembly GCA_037974665.1. Taxonomy (NCBI): domain Eukaryota; kingdom Viridiplantae; phylum Streptophyta; class Magnoliopsida; order Boraginales; family Ehretiaceae; genus Ehretia; species Ehretia macrophylla. Next base: position 3,714,573 of record CM075780.1, read on the forward strand.
TACCGTTACAAAGCTCTCCGAGAGCTCTACGATGGAGGCAGCGAGCTTTCTCGCTGTGCCCCATTTTGAAGCCCAAAATCGAACATTTTCATAAGTTTCTGGCCACTTTTCTATTTTTACTATGTTTTTTCATCCCGGATCGTACGTCGTGAGCTGTTAAATAGACGACAACCTTAGTCGCGTGACATTAGAGGGCCTTACAACGCGTTGATATCACGTCTTTCGAGGATTCTGCGTTGTTGAAGCGGATGGGTTGTCGTTAAGCCCATTGGGCCTTTTGAATGGGCCATCTCTCTAGGCTGGGATTGTGAACCATTAACAAATAAAGGAATTGTGCCCTCAACTTGACGGGTGCGATCATTCCAGCACTAATGCACCGGATCCCATCAGAACTCCAAAGTTAAGCGTGCTTGGGTGAGAGTAGTACTAGGATGGGTGACCCCCTGGGAATTCCTCGTGTTGCACCCCTCTATTCATTTTTTTTGCCTTGGTTAGGGTTGCCAAGATACTTTATCCACCAAATTTCTATTACCGAATCCCACGGCACCTTGGACCAGACAACTTCGCTTCACGTAGAGGTTGGGCCCGTAAACTGAGGGCGTAGGGCTTGTGACCAGGTCTCCGTCGCTTCGGTGCCCATAACTTTTAATTTGTAAGGAGTTACGCGGCACACAACATACCGTTGGAAAGCTCTCTGAGAGCTCTACGACGAAGGCAGCGAGCTTGCTCGCTGTGCCCAGTTTTGAAGCCCAAAATCGAACGTTTTCATAAGTTTCTGGCCACTTTTCTTCTTTTGCTCTATTTTTTCATCCCGGATCGTATGTCGTGAGCTGTTAAAAGGAAGACAACCTTACTCGCGGGACATTAGAGGGCCCTACAACGCGTCGATATCACGTCTTGTGAGGATGCTGCAATGTTGAAGCAGATGGGTTGTCGTTAAGCCCATTGGGCCTTTTGAATAGGCCATATCTCTAGGCTGGGACTGTGAACCATTAACACATAAAGGAATTGTTCCCTCAACATGACGGGTGCGATCATACCAGCACTAATGCACCGGATACCATCAGAACTCCGAAGTTAAGCATGCTTGGGTGAGAGTAGTACTGGGATAGGTGACCCCCTGGGAAGTCCTCGTTTGCGCCCCACTTTTCAATTTTTTTTGCTCCGGTTAGGGTTGCCAAGATACTTTATCCACCACATTTCTATTATTGAATCCCACGACACCTTGGGCAAGACAACTTCGCTTCACGTGGACGCTGGGCCCGCAAACCGAGGGCGTAGGGCTTGTGACCAGGTCTCCATCGCTCTAGTGCCTATAAATTTTGATCCGTAAGGAGTTACGCGGCGCATAGCATACCGTTACAAAGCTCTCCGAGGGCTCTACGACGGGTGCAGCGAGCTTGCTCGCTGTGCCAGGTTTTGAAGCCCGAAATCGAACGTTTTCATAAGTTTCTGGCCACTTTTCTTCTTTTGCTCTGTTTTTTCGTCACGGATCTTACGTTGTGAGCTGTTAAAAGGAAGACAACCTTAATCGCGGGACATTAGAGGGCTCTACAACGCGCCGATATCACGTCTTGCGAGGATGCTGCATTGTTGAAGCGGATGGGTTGTCGTTAAGCCCATTGGGCCTTTTGAATGGGCCATCTCTCTAGGCTGGGACTATGAACCGTTAACACATAAAGGAATTATGCCCTAAACTTGACGGGTGTGATCATGCCAGCACTAATGCACCGGATCCCATCAGAACTCCGAAGTTAAGTGTGCTTGGCCGAGAGTAGTACTAGGATGGGTGACCCCTTGGGAAGTCTTCGTATTGCACCCCCTTTTCAATTTTTTTTGCCCTGGTTAGGGTTGCCAAGATACTTTATCCACCAAATTTCTATTACCGAATCCCACGGAACATTGGGCAAGACAACTTCATTTCACGTAGAGGCTGGGCCCGCAAACTGAGGGCGTAGGGCTTGTGACCAGGTCTCCGTCGCTCCGGTGCCCATACCTTTTGATCCGTAAGGAGTTGCGCGACGCACAGCATACCGTTGCGAAGCTCTCGGAGAGCTCTACGACAAAGGCAACCATCTTGCTCGTTGTGTCCAATTTTGGAGCTCAAAATCGAACGTTTTCATCATTTCTGGACACTTTTCTTCTTTTGCTATGTTTTTTCATCCCGGATCGTACGTCGTGAGCTATTAAAAGGACGACAACCTTACTCGCGGAACATTAGAGGGCCTTACAATGCGTCGATATCACGTCTTGCGAGGATGCTGCGTTGTTGAAGCGAATGGGTTGTCGTTAAGCTCATTGGGCCTTTTGAATGGGCCATCTCTCTAGGCTTGGATTGTTAACACATAAAGGTATTGTGCCCTCAACATGATGGGTGCGATCATACCTGCACTAATGCACCGGATCCCATCAGAACTTGGAAGTTAAGCGTGCTTGGACGAGAGTAGTACTAGGTTGGGTGACCCCCTGGGAAGTCATCGTGTTGCACCCTCTTTTCAATCTTTTTTGCTCCGGTTAGGTTTGCTTAGATACTTTATCCACCACATTTCTATTATCGAATCGCACGGCACCTTGGGCAAGACAACTTCGCTTCAAGTGGAGGCTGGGCTAGCAAACCGAGGGCATAGGGCTTGTGACCAGGTCTCCGTCGCTCCGGTGCCCATAACTTTTTATCCGTGAGGAGTTACACGACGCACAACATACCGTTGCAAAGTTCTCCGAGAGCTCTACTATTAGGCCAACGAGCTTGCTCGCTGTGCCCCATTTTGGAGCCCAAAGTCGAACATTTTCATAAGTTTCGGGCCACTTTTCTTCTTTTGCTTTATTTTTTCGTCCCGGATCGTACGTTGTGAGCTGTTAAAAGGAAGACAACCTTACTCGCGGGACATTAGAGGGCCCTACAACTCGTCGATATCACGTCTTGCGAGGATGCTGCGTTGTTGAAGCAGATGGTTGGTCGTTAAACCCATTGGGCCTTTTGAATAGGCCATCTCTCTAGGCTAGGACTATGAACCGTTAACATATAAAGGAATTGTGCCCTCAACATGACGGGTTCGATCATACCAGCACTAATGCACCAGATCCCATCAAAACTCCGAAGTTAAACGTGCTTGGGCGAGAGTAGTACTAGGATGGGTGAGCACCGGGGAAGTCCTCGTGTTGCACCCCATTTTCAATTTTTTTTGCCCTGGTTAGGGTTGCCAAGATACTTTATACACCAAATTTCTATTACCAAATCCCACGAAACATTGGGCAAGACAACTTCATTTCACGTAGAGGCTGGGCCCGCAAACCGAGGGCGTAGGGCTTGTGACCAGGTCTCCGTCGATCCGGTGCCCATAACTTTTGATCTGTAAGAAGTTACGCAGCGCACAACGTACCGTTGCAAAGCTCTCTGAGAGCTCTAGACGGGGGCAGCTAGCTTGTTCGCTGTACCCATTTTTGGAGCCCAAAATCGAACATTTTCACCAATTTGGGCCACTTTTCTTCTTTTGCTCTGTTTTTTCGTCACGGATCGTACGTCGTGAGCTGTTAAAAGGACGACAACCTTACTCACGGGACATTAGTGGGCCCTACAGTGCATCGATATCACATCTTGCGAGGATGCTGCGTTGTTGAAGCGGATGGGTTATAGTTAAGCCCATTGGGCCTTTTGAATAGGCCATCTCTCTAGGCTAGGACTATGAACCATTAACACATAAAGGAATTGTGCCCTCAACATGACGGGTTCGATCATACCAGTACTAATGCACCGAATCCCATCAGAACTTCGAAGTTAAGCGTGCTTGGGCGAGAGTAGTACTAGGATGGGTGACCCTTTAGGAAGTCCTTGTGTTGCACCCCCTTTTCAATTTTTTTTGCCCGGGTTAGGGTTTCCTAGATACTTTATCCACCAAATTTCCATTACCGAATCCCACGGCACCTTGGGCAAGACAACTTCTCTTCACGAAGAGGCTGGGCCCGCAAACTGAGGGTGTAGGGCTTGTGACCAAGTCTCCGTCGCTCCGGTGCCCATAACTTTTGATCCGTAAGGAGTTCCGCGGCGCAGAACATACCGTTGCAAAGCTCTCCGAGAGCTCTACGACGAGGACAGCCACCTTCCTTGCTATGCCCATTTTTGGAGCCCAAAATCGAACGTTTTCATCAGTTTCGGGCCACTTTTCTTCTTTTGCTCTATTTTTTCATCCCGGATCGTACGTCGTGAGCTATAAAAAGGACGATAACCTTACTCACGGGACATTAGAGGGCCCTACATCACGTCGATATCACGTCTTACGAGGATGCTGCGTTGTTGAAGTGGATGGGTTGTCGTTAAGCCCATTAGGCCTTTTGAATGGGCCATCTCTCTAGGCTGGGATTGTGAACCGTTAACACATAAAGGAATTCTGCCCTCAACATGACGGGTGAAATCTTACCAGCACTAATGCATCGGATCCCATCAGAACTCCGAAGTTAAGCGTGCTTGGGCAAGAGTAGTACTAGGATGGGTGACCCCCTGGGAAATCCTCATGTTGCACCCCCTTTTCAATTTTTTTTGCCCTGGTTAGGGTTGCCAAGATACTTTATCCACCAAATTTCTATTACCGAATCCCACGGAACATTGGGCAAGACAACTTCATTTCACGTAGAGGTTGTGTCCGTAAACCGAGGGCGTAGGGCTTGTGACCAGGTCTCCGTCGCTCCGGTGCCCATAACTTTTGATCCGTAAGGAGTTACGCGGTGCACAGCATACCGTTGCAAAACTCTATGAGAGCTCTACGACGCGGGCAGCCATCTTGTTCGTTGTGCCCATTTTTGGAGCCCAAAATCGAACGTTTTCATCAGTTTCAAGCCACTTTTCTTCTTTTGCTCTGTTTTTTCATCCCGAATCGTACGTCGTGAGTTGTTAAAAGGACAAAAACCTTACTCGCGAGACATTAGAGGGCCTTACAACGCGTTGATATCACATCTTGCGAGGATGCTGCGTTGTTGAAGCGGATGGGTTGTCGTTAAGCACATTGGGCCTTTTGAATAGGCCATCTCCCTAGGCTGGGACTGTGAACCGTTAACACATAAAGGAATTGTGCCCTCAACATGACGTGTGCGATCAAACCAGCACTAATGACCTCATGACGTGTGCGATCAATTGGAGAAACATTAGAAGTGAATTGGTTGTGGTAAGAGATCACCAAACATGGGACGAACAGGAGTAGGAAGAATAACAAGGGTCAGAATCCGTCTAAATGACCTCAATAGGCAAGAATGAATTTCGGGACAAAATTCTTTTAAGGAGGGGGTGATGTGAGGCCCGACCTCGAATAACGTGTCATACCTCGATTTGCATGTCATAGACCCCTAATTATATGACCGACCTTGGATTACGTGTCCTGTCTTGATTTTCGTGCATACCTCGTCATACGTGCCTTGACCTAGAATAGGGTGCCCTAATCCCCGACTGACGTGCGATACCTAGATATACGTGCTCTGACCTCGATGTACGTGCGTTACCTCATTTTGTGTGCCCTAACCTTGAACTGCATACCTTAACCTAGATAGGGAGTCATGCCTTGATTTGCGTGCATTAGTCTTGAAGTACGTGCCTTAGCTTTGAAGTTCGTGTCTATCTCGTAATTCGTGCCCTAGACCTAGGAATCCGTGTCACCACGTTAATCAAGAAAGAATCCTACACAAAGCACAAGACAATAAAATAATCCTACACAATCCACTAACCAATATTATATTCCTAATTCAAATTCTCTACAAATTCCACTAACAATAAAATAATACTAAACTATTCCTACATTTTCCACTAACTATTATTCTATTCATAATTCAACTCATCAACAAACATTCCTATATTTTATTCTACCCAGATTCCCTAATTTCCCAACATTCCTATGACAATTCTAATGACACAAATGCATAAAAAAAAATTAGTCCAAGACAATCTATGGCATATTATGACACAAATGCTTAAAAAATTGCTCAAAAACCCAACCATTTGCACACTATTTTCGGCCACATCATTCTTGCCCATCCTAGGAATTTCAAATTGCACATTGAAGACACAATGCAGAATTTGGACTGCCTAAGGCCAACCACAACCTCAAAGAAATTGCAAAGCCATCACTTTGTCATATTCTCTCTTTTCCTTCAATTTCTCTCACTTCTCTCTCATTTTCTCTCTCCATTTCGGTTTTGGCTGAGTTCTTCATCTCCATAGCTTCTCTTCTTCACACCATAGCTAAACCAAGCAAGGCACAAGCAAAGGACTTCAACCGAGCTAGCTAGGAAGTGAAAATCACACATGCATGTGCATTGAAGACTCCATTCGGCCTAGGTAAGCTTCTTGGCATCCATTTCTTTTCTTCAAGTCCTAACTACATGCATGTACTAAGAGATTGATCACTAAGCTAGGAAAAATAGAGAAAAGCTAGTTGGGATTTCGGCTAAGCAAGGAGAGGAAGAAAGTTGAACTTCAACAAGGTTTTTGAGCATCTTTGTGGTTGATTGCTAAGGTGAGGGTTAAAACCTTTTGAAAACTCTTCAAAAATTCACATGCATGCTCATAAATGTGTGTATTTGCTTCTGTACTTGAGCTATATGGTCGTTCATAAGCTTAAACAACCATGCATGGCAAGATCTTGGCTTGAAAATGATGCTGGGTGAAGTCGAAATTGTTGACAGCTCTCTGACCAGTCTGTTCGAGGTAAGTTTAGCTAGGAAAATGATGTTGAAAATACATACAAATTGGTAGGTGACTAGTTTGGACAGTTTTGAACATTGTTCCCAGAAATAGGACGAAGCTAATTTTGACTCTAAGATCCTCAAAATGGCAAATCTCTAAAATATGACCAAATCTGGAAATCAGGAAAAATGAAGCAGGTTTTGGCAGATGCACTGACCTTGTCGAACGAGCCATATTTTACTTAGTAAATGATGTCCAAAATGCAAGAAATTTGCTGTAATGCTAGATTTTTCAGTTCTGGACAATTTTGTCAGAAATGGACCAAGGCTAAAACTGACCCTAAGGACCTCGAAAATGTCAATTATCGAAATGTGTGCAAATCTGGACAGTTATGTGCTATTCCACTGTTTCGGCTATATCTAATGATCCCGAACTTCAATTGATGCAAGGTTTGTTTCTGATTTTAGTTAAATTCTTAAGCTTTAATTTGAAATATTATTCACTGGATTTGGAGATTTTTTGATTATCGTATTGATTGTGAGAAAACAGCCTATTGTAGTAAAGGTTTCACTTAGTTATATGCTTGGAAAATTGTTGTAACCTCTCTTGTGGTACTAATTGCTTGGAATTGTGGTGTTGGGATGTTGTGTGGACTGTTTTGAGTACTTGAAGATGTTTGAATTGAATGATGCATGACTTGAGAATGATTTTGAGTTGACTTAGGGTTTAATCACACGGTTAAGCATGAAATGGAAACCCTAATGGCTAGGTAGTCTTGTTAAGTGTTGATTATTTGGATACTTTGTGGAAATTATATGCTTAGTGGGCTGCCCGTAAATGCCTTATAACCTCAAATGTGAATTTGATCATCGCATGTTGACAAATGAGCTTTTCTCGCACCCGAACCCACGTAAATGATATTGCATGTTGAATAAGCTTATCACTTGATTACGTGGACTTCGAAATGAGTTATATGTCTTGACTTGCATGTGTTACATGGCTGCCCGTTTAATGTTCATATGGCTCTATATGCCTTTCAAGTGAAATTACTTGTCTTATCGTGCCTCGTTTGATTACTTGATAACATGTGATCTTGAAATTGCTTGGAGCAACCTACTTTGTTGTCCTCCTAATGTGAATTGTTAAAAGATATTCAATGGTTTATTTGAACATGATTACTTGGCTGCCCGTTAAAGTTTAATTGCTTTCAAATGGACATATGAAATGATTATATGTTCTTACAATGCCTTATATGCCAATATGTCAAAATGTGATCATATACTTGCTCGGAGGCAACCTACTTTGTTGACCTCCTAATGTGAAATGTTAAATGACATAAATGGGCATTGTATACAAGGTTGCAACCTTTCATTGTGGCATGGTAGTGTTTCACGAACGCCGGGCGGCATAGGGCTTGCCGGTGCTCTCGTGACTACCATGGTCCAATTCTCTCTCTCGCTTGGCATTCCACCCTCGGAGAGTTGGGTCGTAGGATTTCGGGGTACATCCGGAGTACACCCACCTGGCGTGTTTGGGGGATGATTTGAAGTCGGCCGCAACTTCTGATTCTGAAACTGATATGAGAGCAAAAGCTCACTGTATCCTTTTTACTATGTGTATAAGTACTCTCGCTTGGTTCCTAGAGAACCTCAGGGAGGAAAGACTGGTATTTTTGTTTCTGTACTTGTATTATTGTTATATTCATGCTTGCAAAAGGATTTTCATAAGTTGAACCGGAAAATGAGTTTCAAAACTTATTTCTCGTTCCCTCTCGCTGAGTTCATAAGGACTCACCCTCTTTTATCATCTTAGGTGAAGAAGATCAAGAACAGGTACCTGAGGACGATGTGCCTAACGATGATTCCTTGGAGTGATTGCCTGTCTTGTGTGCTTTGCGTGATTATGGCTATGTGTGAACTATGCTACTTGAAGACTATTTCTTTTATGTTGCTCGTTGTTTATTGATGTAAATGACCCCGTTGTAATTTGGGTCTAATTCTGGGATTGTACTATCTATAACCGGAAGAACTTTTATTTGGTTGTTTGCTTTCGTTTTCTTAATTAGTAGTTATCGTAGGCATTCAAACCACTAGATGAACAATCAACTAAGTTAATTCTATCTAATTTCACTTAGGTGCTCATTTGCAAACTAAAGGATAATGGGTACTTGCATGATAGGAAATTGACAAGTAAACGGGACATAGTTATCATGTTAGGCTTATTAACCAAACGAGACTTTCAAGATAAACTAGTAGGCAAATCGGTTGGTGACAAATAGGAGTCCCTAATGGAATTGGATTAATGATTGGAATAATTGAGGCGTTTAGAGAATTAGGTCAAACCAAAGAGCCAAATTACAGTCGTTATGCTGCCGGTTTACCGAATGATTTTGGAGTTTAGGCCAAGACGTTAAGTGTTAAATCTTCCTGAACGGTTAAGCATGTGACATGTCCTGAACGTTTAGGTCACATCCTAGTCCAACCTTATAGGCCGGGTTGGGGCGTGACAGGTGACCCCCTTGGAAGTCCTCGTGTTGCACCCCTTTTTCAATTTTTTTGCCCTGGTTAGGGTTGCCGAGATACTTTATCCACCAAATTTCTATTACCGAATCCCACGTAACATTGGGCAAGACAACTTCATTTCAAGTAGAGGCTGGGCCCGCAAACCGAGGGCGTAGGGCTTGTGATCAAGTCTCCGTCGCTCCGGTGCCCATAACTTTTGATCCGTAAGGAGTTACGCGGCACACATCATACCGTTGCAAAGCCCTCCGAGAGCTCTACGACTGGGGCAACGAGCTTGCTCGTTGTGCCCCATTTTGGAGCCCAAAATCGAAAGTTTTCATAAGTTTCGGGCCACTTTTTTTCTTTTACTCTATTTTTTCATCCCGGATCGTACGTCGTGAGCTGTTAAAAGGACGACAACCTTACTCGCGGGACATTAGAGGGCCCTACAATGCGTCGATATCACGTCTTGCGAGGATGCTGCGTTGTTGAAGCGGATGGGTTGTCGTTAAGCCCATTGGCCCTTTTGAATGGGCCATCTGTCTAGGCTGGGACTGTGAACCGTTAACACATAAAGGAATTGTGCCCTCAACATGACGGGTGCGATCATACCAGCACTAATGCACAGGATCCCATCAGAACTCCGAAGTTAAGCGTACTTGGGCGAGAGTAGTACTAGGATGGGTGACCCCCTGGGAAGTCCTTCTGTTGTACCCCGCTTTTCATTTTTTTTGCCCTGGTTAGGGTTGCCAAGATACTTTATCCACCAAATTTTTATTACCGAATCCCACAGCACCTTGGGCAAGACAACTTCGCTTCACGTAGAGGCTGGGCCTGCAAAACGAGGGCGTAGGGCGTGTGACCAGGTCTCCGTCGCTCCGGTGCCCATAACTTTTGATCCGTAAGGAGTTACGCGGCGCACAGCATACCGTTACAAAGCTCTCCGAGAGCTCTAAGACGGGGGCAGCCAGCTTGTTTGCTATGCCCATTTTTGGAGCACAAAATGGAACGTTTTCATCAGTTTCGGGCTACTTTTCTTCTTTTGCTCTGTTTTTTCATCCCGGATCGTACGTCGTGAGCTGTTAAAAGGACGACAACCTTACTCGCGGGACATTAGAGGGCCCTACAACGCGTCGATATCATGTCTTGCGAGGATGCTGCGTTGTTGAAGCGGATGGGTTGTCATTAAGCCTATTGGGCCTTTTGAATGGGCCATCTCTCTAGGCTGGGACTGTGAACCGTTAACACATAAAGGAATTGTGCCTCAACATGACGGGTGCGATCATACTAGCACTAATGCACCGGATCCTGTCACGCCCCAACCCAACCTATAGAGGTTAGACTAGGGTGTGATCTAAACGTTCATATCATTTCACGTACTTAATCGTTCATTAAGGTTCAACGCTTAACGTTAGCCTAGAACTCCAAAATTTTTTAGAAAACCGGCAGCATAACGGCTGTAATTGGCTCCTTAGTTTGACCTAATTTCTAAACGCCTCAGTTATTCCAATCATTAATCCAATTCCATTAAGGACTCCTATTTTGTCACCAACCGATTTGCCTACTAGTTTGAAAGTCTCGTTTGGTTAATAAGCCTAACATGATAACTATGTCCTGTTTATTTGTCAATTTCCTATCATGCAAGTACCTATTATCTTTTAGTTTGCAAATGAGCACCTAAGTGAAGTTAGATAGAATTAACTTAGTTGATTGTTCATCTAGTGGTTTGAATTACTACGATAACTACAAATTAAGAAAATGAAAGCAAACAACCAAATAAAAAGTTCATCTGGTTATAGATAGTACAATCCCAGAATTAGACCCAAATTACAACGGGGTCATTTACATCAATAAAATGAATAGTTTGCAATCAAACACAACATCCATATAGCAACCACTTTTAGGCAAAGCACAAAAGCACGTAGTCACTTCAATGAATCATCAACAAGCACATTCACTTCGGGTATCTGTTCCAAATCTGCTGTACCTGTGACAAAAAAGAGGGTGAGTCCTTATGAACTCAGCAAGGGGAAACGAGAGATAACGTTTTGAAATCCTTTTATGGTTCAACATATGAAAAATCCTTTTTGCAAGCATGAATATGCCACAAGTAAGTACATAACGTAATGTAAAAGTAGAGGAACACAATTACCCATCTTTCCTCCCCGAGGTCCTCTAGGAACCAAGCGAGAGTACTTATACACATAGTAAAAAGGATATGGTAAGCTTTCGCTCTCAGTTCATTTCCAGTATCAGTCGTTGCAGCCGACTTCAAATCATCCCCTTAACACGCCAAGTGGGTGTACTCTGGATGTACCCCGAAATCCTATGACCCAACTCTCCGAGGAAGTCTAGGCCCCAAGCAAGAGAGGGAGTAGTCACGGTTGCACCGGCAAGCCCGATGCCGCCCGGTGTGCGTGAACGCTACCATGCCAAAAATGAAAGGTTGCAACCTTATATGCAATGCACATTTATGACATTTAATATATCACATTAGGAGGACAACAAAGTAGGTTGCCTCCGAACAGTCATAAGATTGCACATTGACAAGTAAACAAGGGAGGCACGATAAGACAAGTAATTTCACTTGAAAGGCATATGGAGTTATATGAACATTAAACGGGCAGCCATGTAACGCACGTAAATTGAGTCATATAACTCAATTCAAAGTCCACGTAATCAAATGACAAGATTATTCAACATGCAACAACATCTACGTGGGCTCGGATGCAAGAAAGGCCTATTTGTCAACATGCAATGATCAAAATCACATTGGGGCTATAAGGGAAACTACGGGCAGCCTACTAAACATATAATTACACCCAATATCCAAAGGATCCACACTTAGCATGTTTACCTAGTTGCTAGGGTTTCCATTTCATGCTTACCCATGCGATTAAGCCCCAAGTCCATTCAAAATCAATCTCAAGCCAAGCATCAATTAATCCAAACATCCCCAAGTATTCAAAACAGTCCACACAACATCCCAAAGCCACAATCCCAAGAATTTAATTCAACAAGAGAAGTTACAACAATTTTTCTAAGCATAACACTAAGTGAAACCCTTACTGCAATAGGCTGTTTTCTCACAATCATTAAGACAAGAAAACAATATCCAATTCTAGTGAATAAGATGTCAAATTAAATCTTAATAAGTGAACTAAAATCAGAAACAAACCTTGCATCATTTGGAGTTCGGGATCAATAGTTATAGCCAAAACAGTGGGATTGCACAAAACTGTCCAGATTTGCACACATTTCAATAATTGTCGTTTTTGAGGTCCTTAGGGTCAGATTTAGCCTTAGTCCATTTCTGACAAAAATGTCCACAACTGAAAAACCTAGCAGAATACCAACTTTCATGGATTTTAGATATCACTTAATAAGTCAAAACTGGTTCGTTCTACAAGGTCAGTGCATCTGCCAAAACCTGCTTCATTTTTTCCAGATTTCCAGATTTGGACACATTTTAATGATTTGCCATTTTGAGGATCTTAGAGTCAAAATTATCTTTGGCCTATTTCTTTGAAAAATGTTCAAAACTGGAAAAACTAGTCACCTACCAATTTTCATGCATTTTTAACATCATTTGTCTAGCCAAACTCACCTCGCAACAACAAGTTAGAGAGCTGTCACCAAACCCGATTTCATCTATCATCAACTTCAAGCCAAAATCTTGCCATGCATGGTTGTAAAAGCTTATGAACGAACATATAACTCAAGTACAGAAGCAAAGACATACTTTTAAGAGCATGCATGTGGATTTTTGAAAGATTTTCAAGAAGTTTTAGCCCTCACCTTAGCAAAACAACAAGAAGATGTGCAAGACTTTGATGAAGCACAAGATTTGTTCTTTTCCTTGCTTAGCCAAGACTCCACCCATTTTTTCTCAATTTTCCTAGCTTAGTGACAAAGTTCTTAGTAGGTGCATGAGGTTAGAACAAGAAGAAAAGAAATGGAAGCTAGCAAACTCACCAAGGCCGAAATGGTGACTCAAAGGGCTTGCATGCGTGATTCTTGCAACTTAGCTAGCTTGGTTGAGTTCCTTTGCTTGTTGTTTGTCTTGATGCACCATAGGATGATGAAGATGAGCTAAGGGATGAAGAAACTCAGCCAAAACCGAGATTGAGAGAGAAGAATGAGAGGGAGAGAGAGAAATGTGAGGAGAGTGAGAGAAATGAGAGAAAATATAAGCTTTTGCAATTGTTGATGCAAATGTTGGCCTTGGGCATTCAAAAATCAGATTTGTGTCTCCAAGAAGCATGGTTTTTGAATTACCTAATATGGGCAAGGAGCCTTTGTCGAGTTTGGTGGCTTTGGGGAGGTATTTGAGCTAATTTTTTTATGCATTTGTGTCATAGAATTGTCATAGGAATGTTGGGAAATTAGGGAATTTAGGTAGAATAAAATATAGGAATGTTTGTTGATGAGTTGAATTATAAATAGAATAATAGATAGTGGGAAATATAGGAATAGTTTAGTATTATTTTATTGTTAGTGGAGTTTGTAGAGAATTTGAATTAGGAATATAATATTAGTTAATGGATTGTGTAGTATTATTTTAGTGTCTAGTGCTTTGTGTAGGATTCTTTCTTGATTAATGTGGTGGCACGGATTCCTAGGTCTATGGCACGAATTACGAGGTAGACACGAACTTCAAGACTAAGGCACGTACTTCAAGACTAATGCATGCAATCCTAGGTGAATGCACGTAAACCAATGCAAGGCACGTAATTCAATGCAATGCACGCAAATCAAGGCACGACTCTATATTTAGGTTAAGGTACGCAGTTCAAGGTTAGGGCACACGAAATGAGGTAACGCACGTACATCGAGGTCAGGGCAAGTATATCTAGGTATCGCACGTCAGTTGGGGATTAGGGCACACTATTCTAGGTCAAGGCACGTATGATGAGGTATGCACGAAAACCAAGACAGGACACGTAATCCAAGGTCGGTCATATAATTAGGGGTCTATGGCACGCAAATCGAGGTATGACACGTTATTTGGGGTCATGCCTCACAGATCCCATCAGAACTCCGAAGTTAAGCGTGCTTGGGCGAGAGTAGTACTAGGATGGGTGACCCCATGGGAAGTCCTCGTGTTGTACCCCCTTCTCAATTTTTTTTGCCGTGGTTACTGTTGCCAAGATACTTTATCCACCAAATTTCTATTACTGAATCCCACGGAACATTGGGAAAGACAACTTCATTTCACGTAGAGGCTGGGCCCGCAAACCGAGGGCGTAGGGCTTGTGACCAGGTCTCCGTCGCTCTGGTGCCCATAACTTTTGATCAGTAAGGAGTTACGCGGTGTACAGCATACCGTTGCAAAGCTCACTGAGAGTTCTACAACAGAGGCAGCCAGTTTGCTCGGTGTGCCCATTTTTGGAGCCCAAAATCAAACGTTTTCATCAGTTTCAGGCCACTTTTCTTCTTTTGCTATGTTTTTTCATCCTGGATCGCATGTAATGAGCTATTAAAAGGACGACAACCTTACTCGCGGGACATTAGAGGGTCCTACAACGCGTTGATATCATGTCTTGCGAGGATGCTGCGTTGTTCATGCGGATGGGTTGTCGTTAAGCCCATTGGGCCTTTTAAATAGGCCATCTCTCTAGGCTGGGACTGTGAACCGTTAACACATAAAGGAATTGTGCCCTCAACATTATGGGTGCGATCATACCAGCACTAATGCACCGGATCCCATCAGAACTCCGAAGTTAAGCGTGCTTGGGCGAGAGTAGTACTGGGATAGGTGACCCACTGGAAAGTCCTCGTGTTGCACCCCCCTTTTCAATTTTTTTTGCTCCTGTTAGGGTTGCCAGGATACTTTATCCACCACATTTCTATTATCGAATCGCACGGTACCTTGGGCAAGACAACTTCGCTTCACGTGGAGGCTGGGCCGGCAAACCAAGGGCGTAGGGCTTGTGACCAGGTCTCCGTTGCTCCGGTGCCCATAACTTTTGATCCGTAAGGAGTTACGAGACGCACAGCATACCGTTGAAAAGCTCTCCGAGAGCTCTACGATGGGGGGCAGCCAGCATGCTCGCTGTGCCCGATTTTGGAGCCCAAAATCGAACGTTTTCATCAGTTTTGGGCTAATTTTCTTCCTTTGCTCTATTTTTTATCCCGGATCGTACGTCATGAGCTGTTAATAGGATGAAAACCTTACTCGCGGGACATTAGAGGGCCCTACAACGCGTCGATATCACGTCTTGCGAGGATGCTGCGTTGTTGAAGCGGATGGGTTGTCGTTAAGCCCATTGGGCCTTTTGAATGGGCTATCTCTCTAGGCTGGGACTGTGAACCGTTAACACATAAAGGAATTGTGCCTCAACATGATGGGTGCGATCATACCAGCACTAATGCACCGGATCTCATCAGAACTCCGAAGTTAAGCGTGCTTGGGCGAGAGTAGTACTAGGATAGGTGACCCCCTGGGAAGTCCTTGTGTTGCACCCCCCTTTTCAAATTTTTTTGCCCTGGTTAGGGTTGCCAAGATACTTTATCCACCAAATTTCTATTACTGAATCCCACGGCACCTTGGGCAAGACGACTTCGCTTCACGTAGAGGCTAGGCCCACAAACCAAGGACGTAGGGCTTGTGACCAATTCTCTGTCGCTCTTGTGCCCATAACTTTTGATCCGTAAGGAGTTACGCGGCGCACAGCAAACCGTTGCAAAGCTCTCCGAGAGCTCTACGATAGGGGCAAGCATCTAGCTTGCAATGCCCATTTTTGGAGTTCAAAATCGAACATTTTCATCAGTTTCAGGCCACTTTTCTTCTTTTGCTTTGTTTTTTCATCCCGGATCGTACGTTGTGAGCTGTTAAAAGGATGACAACCTTACTTGCGAGAAATTAGAGGGCCCTACAACGCGTCAATATCACGTCTTGCAAGGATGCTGCGTTGTTGAAGCGGATGGGTTGTCGTTAAGCCCATTAGGCCTTTTGAATGGGCCATCTCTCTAGGCTGGGACTGTGAACCGTTAACACATAAAGGAATTGTGCCCTCAACATGACGGGTTCGATCATACCAGCACTAATGCACCGGATCCCATCAGAACTCCGAAGTTAGGCGTGCTTGGGCGAGAGTAGTACTATGATGGGTGACCCCTGGGAAGTCCTCGTGCTCCACCCCCCTTTTCAATTTTTTTTGCTTCTGTTAGGGTTGCCAAGATACTTTATCCACCACATTTCTATTATCGAATCCTACGGCGCCTTGGGCAAGACAACTTCACTTCACGTGGAGGCTGGGCCCGCAAACCGAGTGCGTAGGGCTTGTGACCAGGTGTCCGTCGCTCCGGTGCCCATAAGTTTTGATCAGTAAGGCGTTACGCGGTGCACAGCATACCGTTACAAAGCTCTCCGAGAGCTCTACGACGGGGGCAGCCAGCTTGCTCGCTGTGCCCGTTTTTGGAGCCCAAAATTGAACCTTTTCATCAGTTTCAAGCCACTTCTCTACTTTTGCTCTGTTTTTTCGTCCCGGATCGTACGTCGTGAGCTGTTAAATGGTCGACAACGTTACTCGTGGGACATTAGTGTACCCTACAACGAGTCGATATCACGGCTTGCGAAGATGCTGCGTTGTTGATGCGGATGGGTTGTCGTTAAGCCCATTGGGCCTTTTGAATTGGCCATCTCTCTAGGCTGGGACTGTGAACCATTAACACATAAAGGAATTGTGCCCTCAACATTATGGGTGCGATCATACCAACACTAATGCACCGGATCCCATCAGAACTCCGAAGTTAAGCGTGCTTGGGCGAGAGTAGTATTGGGATTGGTGACCCCCAGGGAAGTCCTCGTGTTGCACCCCCCCTTTCAATTTTTTTTGCTCCTGTTAGGGTTGCCAGGATACTTTATCCACCACATTTCTATTATCGAATCGCACGGTACCTTGGGCAAGACAACTTCGCTTCACGTGGAGGCTGGGCCCGCAAACCAAGGGCGTAGGGCTTGTGACCAGGTCTCCGTCGCTCCGGTGCCCATAACTTTTGATCCGTAAGGAGTTACGAGGTGCACACCATACCGTTGCAAAGCTCTCCGAGAGCTCTACGATGGGGGGGCAGCCAGCATGCTCGCTGTGCCAGATTTTAGAGCCCAAAATCGAACGTTTTCATTAGTTTTGGGCTTCTTTTATACTTTTGCTCTGTTTTTTCATCCCGGATCGTACGTCATGAGCTGTTAAAAGGATGACAACCTTACTCGCGGGACTTTAGATGGCCCTACAACGCATCGATATCACGTCTTGTGAGGATGTTGCGTTGTTGAAGCGGATGGGTTGTCGTTAAGCCCATTGGGCCTTTTGAATGGGCTATCTCTCTAGGCTGGGACTGTGAACCGTTAACACATAAACGAATTGTGCCTCAACATGATGGGTGCGATCATACCAGCACTAATTCACCGGATCCCATCAGAACTCCGAAGTTAAGCGTGCTTGGGTGAGAGTAGTACTAGGATGGGTGACCGCCTGGGAAGTCCTTGTGTTGCACCCCCCTTTCCAATTTTTTTTGCCCTGGTTAGGGTTGCCAAGATACTTTATCCACCAAATTTCTATTACTGAATTCCACGGCACCTTGGGCAAGACGACTTCGCTTCACGTAGAGGCTGGGCCCGCAAACCGAGGACGTAGGGCTTGTGACCAATTCTCCGTCGCTCTTGTGCCCATAACTTTTGATCTGTAAGGAGTTACGCGGCACACAGCAAACCGTTGCAAAGTTCTCCGAGAGCTCTACAATGGGGGCAAGCATATAGCTTGCTGTGCCTATTTTTGGAGCTCAAAATCGAACATTTTCATCAGTTTCGGGCCACTTTTCTTCTTTTGCTTTGTTTTTTCGTCCCGGATCGTACGTCGTGAGCTGTTAAAGGGACGACAACCTTACTTGCGGGAAATTAGAGGGTACTACAATGCGTCGATATCACGTCTTGCAAGGATGTTGCGTTGTTGAAGCGGATGGGTTGTCGTTAAGCCCATTAGGCCTTTTGAATGGGCCATCTCTCTTGGCTGGGACTGTGAACCGTTAACACATAAAGGAATTGCGCCCTCAACATGACGGGTACGATCATACCAGCACTAATGCACCAAATCCCATCAGAACTCCGAAGTTAGGCGTGCTTGGGCGAGAGTAGTACTATGAGGGGTGACCCCTGGGAAGTCCTCGTGCTGCACCCCCCTTTTCAATTTTTTTTGCTTCTGTTAGGGTTGCCAAGATACTTTATCCACCACATTTCTATTATCGAATCCCACGGCGCCTTGGGCAAGACAACTTCACTTCACGTGGAGGCTGGGCCCGCAAACCGAGGGCGTAGGGCTTGTGACCAGGTCTCCGTCGCTCCGGTGCCCATAAGTTTTGATCCGTAAGGAGTTACACGGCGCACAGCATACCGTTACAAAGCTCTCCGAGAGCTCTACGACGGGGGCAGCCAGCTTGCTCGCTGTACCCGTTTTTGGAGCCCAAAATTGAACGTTTTCATTAGTTTCAGGCCACTTCTCTACTTTTGCTCTATTTTTTCGTCCCGCATCGTACGTCGTGAGCTATTAAAAGGTCGACAACCTTACTCGTGGGACATTAGTGTGCCTTACAATGACTCGATATCACGTCTTGCGAGGATGCTGCATTGTTGATGCAGATGGGTTGTCGTTAAGCCCATTGGGCCTTTTGAATAGGCCATCTCTCTAGGCTTGGACTGTGAACCGTTAACACATAAAGGAATTGTACCCTCAACATTATGGGTGCGATCATACCAGCACTAATGAACCGGATCCCATCAGAACTCCGAAGTTAAGCGTGCTTGGGCGAGAGTAATACTGGGATAGGTGACCCCCTGGGAAGTCCTCGTGTTGCACCCCCCTTTTCAATTTTTTTTGCTCCGGTTAGGGTTGTCAGGATACTTTATCCCCCACATTTCTATTATCGAATCCTACGGTACCTTGGGCAAGACAACTTTGCTTCAGGTAGAGGTTGGGCCCGCAAACCGAGGGCGTAGGGCTTGTGACCAGGTCTCTATCGCTCCGGTGCCCATAACTTTTGATCCGTAAGGAGTTACGAGGCACACAACATACCGTTGCAAAGATCTTCGAGAGCTCTATGACTGAGGCAGCCAGCATGCTTGCTGTTCCCGATTTTGGAGCCCAAAATCAAACGTTTTCATAAGTTTCGGGCCACTTTTCTTCTTTCGCTCTTTTTTTTCATCCCGGATCGTACGTCGTGAACGGTTAAAAGGATGACATCCTTACTTGCGGGTCATTAGAGGGCCCTACAACGCGTCGATGTCACGTCTTGCGAGGATGCTGTGTTGTTGAAGCGGATGGGTTATCGTTAAGCCCATTGGGCCTTTTGAATGTGTCATCTCTCTTGGCTGGGACTGTGAACCATTAATACATAAAGGAATTGTTCCCTTAACATGACGGGTGTGATCATACCAACACTAATTCATCGGATCCCATAAGAACTCCGAAGTTAAGCGTGCTTGGGCGAGAATAGTACTAAGATGGGTGACCCCCTTGCAAGTCCTTGTGTTGCACCCCCCCTTTTCAATTTTTTTTGCCCTGGTTAGGGTTGCCAAGTTACTTTATCCACCAAATTTCTATTACCGAATCCCACGGCACGTTGGCCAAGACGACTTCGCTTCACGTAGAGGCTGGGCCCGCAAACCGAGGGCGTAGGGCTTGTGACCAGGTCTCAGTCGCTGTGGTACCCATAACTTTTGATCCGTAAGGAGTTACGCGGCGCACAACATACCGTTGCAAAGCTCTCCGAGAGCTCTACGACGGGGGCAGTCAGCTTGCTTGCTGTGCGTGTTTTTGGATCCCAAAATTGAACATTTTAATCAGTTTTGGGCCAATTTTCTCCTTTCGCTCTGTTTTTTCATCCCGGATCGTACGTCGTGAGTTGTTAAAAGGACGACAACCCTACTCGCGGGACATTAGAGGGCCCTACAACGCGTCAATGTCACGTCTTGTGAGGATGCTGCGTTGTTGAAGCGGATGGGTTGTCGTTAACCAGATTGGTCCTTTTGAATGGGCCATCTCTCTAGGCTGATACTGTGAACCGTTAACACATAAAGGAATTGTGCCCTCAACATGACGGGTGCGATCATACCAGCACTAATGCACCGGATCCCATCAGAACTCCGAAGTTAAGCGTGCTTGGGCGAGAGTAGTACTAGGATGGGTGACCCACAGGGAAGTCCTCGTGTTGCACCCCTCTTTTCAATTTTTTTTGCTCCGGTTAGGGTTGCCAAGATACTTTATCCACCATATTTCTATTATAGAATCCAACGGCGCCTTGGGCAAGACAACTTTGCTTCATGTGGAGGTTGGGCCCGCAAACCGAGGGCGTAGGGCTTGTGACCAGGTCTCCGTCGCTCCGGTGCCCATAACTTTTGATCTGTAAGGAGTTACGCGGCGCACAGCATGCCATTGCAAAGCTCTCCGAGAGCTCTACGACGGGGGTAGCCAGGTTGCTCGCTGTGCCCATTTTTGGAGCCCAAAATCGAACATTTTCATCAGTTTCAGGCCACTTTTCTAATTTTGCTCTGTTTTTTTGGCTCGGATCGTACGTCGTGAGCTGTTAAAAGGACGTCAACCTTACTCACGGAACATTAGAGGGTCCTACAATGCGTCGATATCACGTCTTGTGAGGATGCTACGTTGTTGAAGTGGATGGGTTGTATTTAAGACCATTGGGCCTTTTGAATGGGCCATCTCTCTAGGCTGGGACTATGAAACGTTAACACATAAAGGAATTGTACTCTCAACATGACGGGTGCGATCATACCAGCACTAATGCACCAGATCCCATCAGAACTCCGAAGTTAAGCATGCTTAGGCGAGAGTAATACTAGGATGGGTAATCCCCTAGGAAATCCTCGTGTTGCACCGCCCTTTTCAATTTTTTTTTGCCCTGGTTATGGTTGCCAAGATACTTTATCCACCAAATTTCTATTACCGAATCCTACGGTACCTTGGGCAACACAACTTCGCTTAACGTAGAGGCTGGGCCCGTAAACCGAGGGCGTAGGGCTTGTGACCAGGTCTCCGTCGCTCCGATGCCCATAACTTTTGATCCGTAAGGAGTTACGCGGCGCACAGCATACCGTTGCAAAGCTCTCCGAGAGCTCTACGACAGGGGCAGCCAACTTCCTTGATGTGCACATTTTTGGAGCCCAAAATTGAACGTTTTCATCAGTTTCGGGCGACTTTTCTTCTTTTGCTTTGTTTTTTTGTCCCGGATCGTACGTCGTGAGTTGTTAAAAGGACGACAACCTTACTCGCGGGACATTAGAGGACCCTACAACGCTTTGATATCACGTCTTGCTAGGATGCCAAGTTGTTGAAGCGGATGGGTTATCGTTAAGCCAATTGGGACTTTTGAATGGGCCATCTCTCTAGGTTGGGACTGTGAACCGTTAACACATAAAAGAATTGTGCCCTCAACATGACGGGTGCGATGATACCAGCACTAATGCACCGAATCCCATCAGAACTCCGAAGTTAAGCATGCTTGGGCGAGAGTAGTACTAGGATAGGTGACCCCCTGAGAAGTCCTCGTGTTGCACCCCTCTTTCCAATTGTTTTTGCTCCGGTTTGGGTTGCCAAGATACTTTATCCACCACATTTCTATTATCGAATCCCACAGCATCTTGGGCAAGACAACTTCACTTCACATTAAGGCTTGGCCCGCAAACTGAGGGCGTAGGGCTTGTGACCTGGTCTCCGTCGCTTTGGTGGCCATAACTTTTGATCTGTAAGGAGTTACGTGGCGCACAGCATACCGTTGCAAAGCTCTACGAGAGCTCTACGATGGGGGCAGCTAGCTTCCTCACTTTGCCCGATTTTGGAGCCCAAAATTGAACGTTATCATCATTTTCAGGCCAATTTTCTTCTTTTGCTCCGTTTTATCATCCCGGATCGTACGTCGTGAACTGTTGAAAGGATGACAACCTTACTCGTGGGACATTAGTGGGCCCTACAACGCGTCGGTATCACGTCTTGCGAGGATGGTGCATTGTTGATGCGGAAGGTTGTCGTTAAGCCCATTGGGCCTTTTGAATGGTCCATCTGTCTAGGCTGGGACTGTGAACCGTTAACACATAAAGGAATTGTACCCTCAACTTGACGGGTGCAATAATACCAGCACTAATGCACCGGATCCCATCAAAACTCCGAAGTTAAGCGTGCTTGGGCGAGAGTAGTACTAGGATAGGTGACCTCGTGGGAAGTCCTCGTGTTGCACCCTTATTTTCAATTTTTTTTGCACTGGGTAGGGTTGCCAAGATACTTTATCCACCACATTCCTATTATCGAATCCCGCGGCACCTTGGTCAAGACAACTTCGATTCACGTAGAGGCTGGGCCCGCAAACCGAGGGCGTAGGGCTTGTGACCAGGTCTCTATCACTCTGGTGCCCATAACTTTTGATCCGTAAGGAGTTACGCGGTGCACAGCATACCGTTGCAAAGCTCACCGAGAGCTCTACGATGGGGGCAGTTAGCTTGCTTGTTGTGCCCATTTTTGGAGCCCAAAATCGAACATTTTCATCAGTTTTGTGCCACTTTTCTTCTTTCGCTCTGTTTTTTCATCCCGGATCGTACGTCGTGAGTTGTTAAAAGGACGACAACCTTACTCGCCGGACATTAGAGGGCCCTACAAAGCGTCGATGTCACGTCTTGAGAGGATGCTGCGTTGTTGAAGCGGATGGGATGTCGTTAAGCCCATTGGTCCTTTTGAATGGGCCATCTCTCTAGGTTGGTACTGTGAACCGTTAACACATAAAGGAATTGTGCCCTCAACATGACAGGTGCGATCATACCAGCACTAATGCACCGGATCCCATCAGAACACCGAAGTTAAGCGTGCTTGGGAGAGAGTAGTACTAGGATGGGTGACCCCCTGGGAAGTCCTCGTGTTGCAACCCCCTTTTCAATTTTTTTGCTCCGGTTAGGGTTGCCAAGATACTTTATCCACCCCATTTCTATTATCGAATCCCACGGCGCCTTGGGCAAGACAACTTCGCTTCACGTGGAGGCTGGGCCCGCAAACCGAGGGCGTTGGGCTTGTGACCAGGTCTCCGTCGCTCCGGTGCCCATAACTTTCGATCCGTAAGGAGTTACGCGGCGCACATCATACCGTTGCAAAGCTCTCCGAGAGCTCTACGACGTGGGCAGCCAGCATGCTTGTTGTGCCCTTTTTGGAGCCCAAAATCGAACGTTTTCATTAGTTTAAGGCCACTTTTCTGCTTTTGCTCTGTTTTTTTGTCCCGAATCGTACGTCGTGAGCTGTTAAAAGGACGACAACCTTACTCGCGGAACATTAGAGGGCCCTACAACGCGTCGATATCACGTCTTGCGAGGATGCTGCGTTGTTGAAGTGGATGGGTTGTCGTTAAGCCCATTGGGCCTTTTGAATGGGCCATCTCTCTAAGCTGGGACTATAAATCGTTAACACATAAAGGAATTGTGCCCTCAACATGACGGGTGCGATCATACCTGCACTAATGCACCGGATCCCATTAGAACTCCGAAGTTAAGCATGCTTGGGCGAAAGTCGTACTAGGTTGGGTGACCCCCTGGGATGTACTCGTGTTGCACCCCCTTTTTAAATATTTTTTTGCCCTGGTTAGGGTTGCCAAGATACTTTATCCACCAAATTTCTATTACCGAATCCTACGATACCTTGGGAAAGACAACTTCGCTTCACATAGAGGCTGGGCCCGCAAACCCAGGGCGTAGGGCTTGTTACCAGGTCTCCGTCGCTCCGGTGCCCATAACTTTTGATCTGTAAGGAGTTATGAGGCGCACAACATACCGTTGCAAAGCTCTCCAAGAGCTCTACGATGGGGGTAGCCAACTTGCTTGCTGTGCCCATTTTTGGAGCCCAAAATCGAACGTTTTCATCAATTTCGGGCCACTTTTCTTCTTTGCTATGTTTTTTCGTCCAAGCTCGTACGTCGTGAGCTGTTAAAAGGACGACAACCTTACTAGCGAGATATTAGAGGGCCCTATAACACGTCGATATCACGTCTTGCTAGGATACAACGTTGTTGAAGCGGATGGGTTGTCGTTAAGCTCATTGGGCCTTTTGAATGGGCCATCTCTCTAGGCTGGGACTGTGAACCGTTAACACATAAAGGAATTGTGCCCTCAACATGACGGGTGCGATCATACCAGCATTAATGCACCGAATCCCATCAGAACTCCGAAGTCAAGCGTGCTTGGGCGAGAATAGTACTAGGATGGGTGACCCCCTGAGAAGTCCTCGTGTTGCACCCCTCTTTTCAATTTTTTTTAATCCGGTTTGGGTTGCCAAGATACTTTATCCACCACATTTCTATTATCGAATCCCACAGCACCTTGGGCAAGACAACCTCGCTTCACGTGGAGGCTGGGCCCGCAAACCGAGGGTATAGGGCTTGTGACCTGGTCTTCGTCATTCCGGTGCCCATAACTTTTGATCTGTAAGGAGTTACGCGGTGCACAGCATACCTTTGCGAAGCTCTCCGAGAGCTCTACGATGGGGGCAGCGTGTTTCCTCACTTTGCCCGATTTTGGAGACCAAAATAGAACGTTTTCATCAGTTTTAGGCCACTTTTCTTCTTTTGCTCCGTTTTATCATCTCGGATCGTACGTCGTGAACTGTTAAAAGGATGACAACCTTACTCGCGGGACAATAGAGGGCCCTACAACGCGTCGATATCACGTCTTGCAAGGATGCTGCATTGTTGAAGCGGATGGATTGTCGTTAAGCCCATTGAGCCTTTTGAATGGGCTATCTCTCTAGGCTGAGACTGTGAACCGTTAACAAATAAAGGAAATGTGCCCTCAACATGACGGGTGCGATCATACCAGCACTAATACACCGGATCCCATCAGAACTCCGAAGTAAAGCGTGGTTGGGCGAGAGTAGTACTAGGATAGGTGACCCCTTGGGAAGTCCATGTGTTGCACCCCCCTTTTCAATTTTTTTTGCTCCGGTTAGGGTTGCCAAGATACTTTTTCCACCACATTTCTATTATCGAATCCCACGGCACCTTGGGCAAGACAACTTCGATTCACGTGAAGGCTGGGCTAGTAAACCTAGGGCGTAGGGATTGTGACCAGGTCTCCGTCGCTCCGGTGCCCATACCTTTTGATCCGTAAGGAGTTACGCAGTGCACAGTATACCGTTGCAAGGCTCTCCGAGAGCTCTACGACAGGGGCAGCGAGCATGCTCGCTGTGCCCAATTTTGGAGACCAAAATCGAACGTTTTCATTAGTTTCGGGCCACTTTTCTTCTTTTGCTCTACTTTTTCGTCCCGGATCGTACGTCATGAGCTGTTAAAAGGACGACAACCTTACTCGCTGGGCATTAAAGGGCCCCACAACTTCGTTTCACGTAGAGGCTGGGCTCGCAAACTGAGGGCGGTGGGCTTGTGACCAGGTCTCTGTCACTCCGGTGCCCATAACATTTGATCCGTAAGGAGTTACGTGGCACACAACATACCGTTGCAAAGCATTACGAGAGCTCTACGATGGGGGTAGCGAGCTTGCTCGCTGTACCCAATTTTGGAGCCCAAAATCGAACATTTTCATAAGTTTCGGTCAAGTTTTCTTCTTTTGCTTTGTTTTTTCATCCCGGATCGTACGTCGTGAGCTGTTAAAAGGACTACAGCCTTACTCGCGGGACATTAGAGGGCCCTACAACGCGTCGATATCACGTCTTGTGAGGATACTGCGTTATTAAAGCGGATGGGTTGTTGTTAAGCCCATTGGGCCTTTTGAATGGGCCATCTCTCTAGGTTGAGACTGTGAACCGTTAACACATAAAGGATTTGTGCCCTCAACATGACGGGTGCGATCATACCAGCACTAATGCACTGGATCCCATTAGAACTCCGAAGTTAAGCGTGCTTGGGTGAGAGTAGTACTAGGATGGGTGACACCCTGGGAAGTCCTCGTGTTGCACCCCCCTTTTCAAATTTTTTTTGCCCTGGTTAGGGTTGCCAAGATACTTTACCCACCAAATTTTTATTACCGAATCCAACGGTACCTTGGGCAAGACAACTTCATTTGACGTAGAGGCTGGGCCCGCAAACCGAGGGCATAGGGCTTGTGACCAGGTCTCCGTCGCTCTGGTGCCCATAACTTTTGATCCGTAAGGAGTTACACGGCGCACAGCATACCGTTGCAAAGCTCTCCGAGAGCTCTATGACGGGGACAGCCAACTTGCTTGGTGTGCCCCTTTTTGGAGACCAAATTTGAACGTTTTCATCAGTTTCAGGCCACTTTTATTCTTTTGCTCTGTTTTTTCATCCCGGATCGTGCGTCGTGAGCTGTTAAAAGGATGACAACCTTACTCGCGGAACATTAGAGGGCCCTACAACGTGTTGATATCACGTCTTGCAAGGATGCCACGTTCTTGAAGCGGATGGGTTGTCGTTAAGCCCATTGGGACTTTTGAATGGGCCATCTCTCTAGGCTGGGACTGTGAACCGTTAACACATAAAGGAATTGTGCCCTCAACATGATGGGTGCGATCATACCAGCACTAATGCACTGAATCCCATCAGAACTCCGAAGTTAAGCGTGCTTTGGCGAGAGTAGTACTAGGATGGGTGACCCCTTGGGAACTCCTCGTGTGGCACCCCTCTTTTCAATTTTTTTTGCTCCGGTTTGGGTTGCCAAGATACTTTATCCACCACATTTCTATTATCGAATCCCACAGCACCTTGGGCAAGACAACTTCGCTTCACGGGGAGGCTGGGCCCCCAAACCGAGGGCGTAGGGCTAGTGACCAGGTCTCCGTCGCTCCGGTGCCCATAACTTTTGATCTATAAGGAGTTACGCGGCACACAACATACCGTTGCAAAGCTCTTCGAGAGCTCTACGATGGGGGCAACGAGCTTCCTCGGTGTGCCTGATTTTGGAGCCCAAAATTGAACGTTTTCATAAGTTTCAGGCTACTTTTCTTCTTTTGCTCCGTTTTATCATTCCGGATCGTACGTCGTGAACTGTTGAAAGGATGACAACCTTACTCGCAGGACATTAGTGGACCCTACAACGCGTCGATATCACGTCTTGCGTGGATGCTACGTTGTTGAAGCGGATGGGTTGTCGTTAAGCCCATTGGGCCTTTTGAATGGGCCTTCTCTCTAGGCTGGGAGTGTGAACCATTAACACATAAAGGAATTGTGCCCTCAACCTGATGGGTGCGATCATACCAGCACTAATGCACCGGATCCCATCAGAACTCCGAAGTTAAGCGTTCTTGGACGAGAGTAGTACTAGGATGGGTGACCCCCTGGGAAGTCCTCGTGTTGCACCCTCATTTTCAATTTTTTTTGCTCCGGTTACGTATGCCAAGATACTTTATCTTCCACATTTCTATTATCGAATCCCACGGCACCTTGGGCAAGACAACTTCGCTTCACGTGGTGGCTAGGCCCTCAAATTGAGGGCGTATGGCTTGTGACTAGGTCTCCGTCGCTCCGGTGGCCATAACTTTTGATCTGTAAGGAGTTAAGCGGCGCACAACATACAGTTACAAAGCTCTCCGAGAGCCCTACGATGGGGGCAGTGAGCTTGTTCGCTGTGCCGTATTTTGGAGCCCAAAATCGAACGTTTTCATCAGTTTCGGGCCGCTTTTCTTCTTTCCACCTATTTTTTAATCCCGGATCATACGTCGTGAGCTGTTAAGAGTGTGACAACCTTACTCACGGCACATTAGAGGGCCCTACAACGCGTCGATATCACGTCTTGCGAGGATGTTGCGTTGTTGAGGCGGATGGGTTGTTGTTAAGTAAGCCCATCGGGCCTTTTGAATGGGCCATCTCTCTAGGCTAGGACTGTGAACCGTTAACACATAAAGGAATTGTGCCCTCAACATGACGGGTGCGATCATACCAGCACTAATGCACCGGATCCCATCAGAACTCCGAAGTTAAGTGTGCTTGGGAGAGAGTAGTACTAGGATGGGTGACCCCCTAGGAAGTCCTCGTGTTGCACCCCCTTTTACATTTTTTTTTGTCCTGGTTAGGGTTGCCAAGATGCTTTATCCACCAAATTTCTATTACCGAATCCTACGGCAACTTGGGCAAGACAACTTCGCTTCACGTAGAGGTTGGGGCGCATACCGAGGGCATAGGGCTTGTGACCAGATCTCCGTCTCAACGGTGCCCATAACTTTTGATCCGTAAGTAGTTACGCGGTGCGCGACATACTGTTGCAAAGCTCTCCGAGAGCTCTACGACCGGGGCAGCCAACTTGCTTGCTATGCCCATTTTTGGAATCCAAAATCGAACATTTTCATAAGTTTCAGTCCAATTTTCTTCTTTTGCTTTGTTTTTTCATCCCGGATCGTACATCGTGAGCTGTTAAAAGGACGACAACCTTACTCGCGGGATATTAGAGAGCCCTACAACGCGTCGATATCACGTCCTGCGAGGATGCTGCGTTGTTGAAGCGGATCGGTTGTCGTTAAGCCCATTGGACCTTTTCAATGGGCCATCTCTCTAGGCTGGGACTGTGAACCGTTAAGAAATAAAGGAAATGTGCCCTCAACATGACGGGTGCGATCATACCAGCACTAATGCACCGGATCCCATCAGAACTTTGAAGTTAAGCGTGCTTGGGCGAGAGTAGTACTAGGATGGGTGACCCCCTGGGATGTCCTCGTGTTGCATACCCTTTTCAATTTTTTTGCCCTGGTTAGGGTTGCCAAGATACTTTATCTACCAAATTTCTATTACTAAATCCCATGGAACATTGGGCAAGACAACTTCATTTCACGTAGAGGCTGGGCCCGCAAACCGAGGGCGTAGGGCTTGTGACCAGGTCTCCGTCGCTCCGGTGCCCATAACTTTTGATCCGTAAGGAGTTACGCAGCGCACAGCATACCGTTGCAAAGCTCTCTGAGAGCTCTACGACAAGGGTAGCCAGCTTGTTTGCTTTGCCCCTTTTTGGAGTCCAAAATTGAACATTTTCATAAGTTTCGGTCCACTTTTCTTCTTTTGCTCTATTTTTTCATCCCAGATCGTACGTCGTGAGCTGTTAAAAGGACGACAACCTTACTCGTGGGACATTAGAGGGCCCTATAACATATCGATATCACATCTTGTGAGGATGCTGCGCTGTTGAAGCAGATCGGTTGTCGTTAAACCCATTGGACCTTTTGAATAGGCCATCTATCTAGGCTGGGACTGTGAACCGTTAACAAATAAAGGAAATGTGCCCTCAACATGACGGGTGCGATCATACCAGCACTAATGCACCGGATCCCATCAGAACTCCGAAGTTAAGCGTGCTTGGGCGAGAGTATTACTAGGATGGGTGACCCCCTGGGAAGCCCTCGTGTTGCACCCCCCTTTTCAATTTTTTTTGCTCCGGTTAGGGTTGGCAAGATACTTTATCCACCACATTTCTATTATCGAATCCCGCGGCACCTTGGGCAAGACAACTTCGCTTCACGTGGAGGCTGGGCCCGCAAACCGCGGGCGTAGGGATTGTGACCAAGTCTCCGTCGCTCCGGTACCCATACCTTTTGATCTGTAAGGAGTTACGCAGCGCACAGCATACCGTTGCAAAGCTCTCTGAGAGCTCTACGATGGGCGTAGCGAGCCAGCTCGCTATGCCCTATTTTGGAGCCCAAAATTGAACGTTTTCATTAGTTTCGGGCCACTTTTCTTCTTTTGCTCTGTTTTTTCGTCCTGGATCATACGTCGTGAGCTGTTAGTAGGATGACAACCTTACTCATGAGACATTAGAGGGCCCCACAACTTCACCTCATGTAGAGGCTGGGCCCGCAAACTGAGGTCGTTGGGCTTGTGCACAGGTCTCTGTCGCTCCGGTGCCCATAACATTTGATCCGTAAGGAGTTACGCGGCGCACAGCATACCGTTGCAAAGCGTTCTGAGAGCTCTACGACGGGGGTAGCGAGCTTGCTCGCTGTACCTGATTTTGGAGCCCAAAATCGAACGTTTTCATTAGTTTCAAGCCATTTTTCTTCTTTTGCTATGTTTTTTCGTCCCGGATCATACGTCGTGAGTTTTTAAAAGGACGACAACCTTACTCGCGGGACATTAGAGGGCCCTACAACGCGTCGATATCACGACTTGCGATGATGCTGCGTTGTTGAAGTGGATGGGGTGTCGTTAATCCCATTGGGCCTTTTGAACGGGCCATCTCTCTAGGCTGGGACTGTGAACCGTTAACACATAAAGGAATTGTGCCCTCAACATGATGGGTGCGATCATACCAGCACTAATGCACCGGATCCCATCAGAACTCCGAAGTTAAGCGTTTTTGGGTGAGAGTAGTACTAGGATGGGTGAGCCCCTGGGAAGTTCTTGTGTTGCACCCTCCTTTTCAATTTTTTTTGCCCTGGTTAGGGTTGCCAAGATACTTTATCCACCAAATTTCTTTTACCGAATCCCACGCTACATTGGGCAAGACAACTTCGCTTCACGTAGAGGTTGGGCCTGCAAACCGAGGGCCTAGGGCTTGTGACCAGGTCTCTGTCGCTTCGGTGCCCTTAACTTTTGATCCGTAAGGAATTACGCGGTGCACAGCATACCGTTGCAAAACTCTACGAGAGCTCTACGACGGGGGCAGCGAGCTTGCTCGCTTTGCCCGATTTTTTAGCCCAAAATCAAACGTTTTCATAAGTTTTGGACCACATTTCTTCTTTTGCTCTATTTTTTCATCCCGGATCGTACGTCGTGAGCTGTTAAAAGGACGACAACCTTACTCGCTGGACATTAGAGGGCCCCACAACTTCGCTTCACGTAGAGGCTGGGCCCGCAAATTGAGGGCGTTGGGCTTGTGACCAGGTCTCCGTCGCTTCGGTGTCCATAACTTTTGATTCGTAAGGATATACGCGGCGCACAGCGTACCATTGCAAAGCATTCCGAGAGCTCTACGACGGGGGCAGTAAGCTTTTTTGCTGTACCCGATTTTGGAGCCCAAAATCGAACATTTTCATAAGTTTCGGTCAACTTTTCTTCTTTTGCTCCGTTTTTTCGTCACGGATCATACGTCGTGAGCTATTAAAAGGATGACAAACTTAGTCGCTCGACATTAGAGGGCCCTACAACGCCTCGATATCACGTCTTGTGAGGATGCTGCGTTGTTAAAGCGGATGGGTTGTCGTTAAGCCCATTGGTCCTTTTGAATGGGCCATCTCTTTAGGCTGGTACTGTGAACCGTTAACACATAACGGAATTGTGCCCTCAAAATGACGGGTGCAATCATACCAGTACTAATGCACCGGATCCCATCAGAACTCCGAAGTTAAGCGTGCTTGGGTGAGAGTAGTGCTAGGATGGGTGAACCCCTGGGAAGTCCTCGTGTTTCACCCCCATTTTCAATTTTTTTTGCCCTGGTTAGGGTTGCCAAGATACTTTATCCACCAAATTTCTCTTACGGAATCCCACGGTACCTTGGGCAAGACAACTTCGCTTCACGTAGAGGCTGGGCCCGCAAACCGAGGTCGTAGGGCTTGTGACCAAGTCTCTGTCGTTCCGGTTCCCATAACTTTTGATCCGTAAGGAGTTACGCGGCGCACAGGATACCGTTGCAAAGCTCTCCGAGAGCACTACGACGGGGGCAGCGAGTTTGCTCGCTTTGCCCAATTTTGGAGCCCAAAATCAAACGTTTTCATAAATTTCGGGCCACTTTTCTTCTTTTGCACTATTTTTTAAAAGGACGACAACATTACTCGCGGGACATTAGAGGGCCCCACAACTTCGATTCACGTAGAGGCTGGGCCCGCAAACCGATGGCGTAGGGCTTGTGACCAGGTTTCCGTCACTCCGGTGCCCATAACTTTTGATCTGAAAGGAGTTACGCGGCGCACATCATACTGTTGCAAAGCTCTCCGAGAGCTCTATGATTGGGGCAGCCAGCTTGCTTGTTTTGCCCCTTTTTGAAGCCAATAATCGAACGTTTTCATCAGTTTCGGGCCACTTTTCTTCTTTTGCTATGTTTTTTCATCCCGGATCGTATGTCGTGAGCTGTTAAGAGGACGACAACCTTACTCGTGGGACATTAAAGGGCCCTACAATGCGTCGATATCACGGCTTGCGATGATGCTGCGTTGTTGAAGTGGATGGGGTGTCGTTAATCCCATTGGGCCTTTTGAATGGGCCATCTCTCTAGGCTGGGACTGTGAACCGTTAACACATAAAGGAATTGTGCCCTCAACATGACGGGTGCGATCATACCAGCACTAATGCACCGGATCCCATCAGAACTCTGAAGTTAAGCGTGCTTGGGCGAGAGTAGTACTGGGATGGGTGACCCCTTGGGAAGTTCTTGTGTTGCACCCTCCTTTTCAATTTTTTTTGCCCTGGTTAGGGTTGCCAAGATACTTTATCCACCAAATTTCTATTACCGAATCCCACGGCACCTTGGGCAAGACAACTTCGCTTCACGTAGAGGCTGGGCCCGCAAACTGAGGGCGTAGGGCTTGTGACTAGGTCTCCGTCGCTCCGGTGCCCATAACTTTTGATCTGTAAGGCGTTACGTGGAGCACAGCATACCGTTGCAAAGCTCTCCGAGAGCTCTTCGACGGGGGTAGCCAGCTTGCTTGCTATGCCCGTTTTTAGAGCCCAAAATCGAATGTTTTCATCAGTTTTGGGCCACTTTTCTTCCTTTGCTCTGTTTTTTCATCCCGGATCGTACGTCGTGAGCTGTTAAAAGGAAGACAACCTTACTCGTGGGACATTAGAGGGCCCTACAATGCGTCGATATCACGACTTGCGATGATGCTGCGTTGTTGAAGTGGATGGGGTGTCGTTAATCCCATTGGGCCTTTTGAATGGGCCATCTCTCTAGGCTGGGACTGTGAACCGTTAACACATAAAGGAATTGTGCCCTCAACATGACGGGTGCGATCATACCAGCATTAATGCACAGGATCCCATCAGAACTCCGAAGCTAAGCATGCTTGGGCGAGAGTAGAACTAGGATGGGTGATACCCTGGAAAGTCCACGTGTTGCACCCCACTTTTCAATTTTTTTTTGCTCCGGTTAGGGTAGCCAAGATACTTTATCCACCACATTTCTATTATCGAATCCCACGGTACTTTGGGCAAGAGAACTTCGCTTCACGTGGAGGCTGGGCCCGCAAACCGAGGGCTGGGGCTTGTGACAAGGTCTCCGTCGCTCCGGTGCCCATAACTTTTGATCCGTAAAACGTTACGCGGCACATAGCATACCGTTGCAAAGCCCTCCGAGAGCTCTACGATAGATGCAGCGAGCTTGCTCGCTGTGCCTGATTTTGGAGGCTAAAATTGAACATTTTCATCAATTTCGGGCGACTTTTCTTCTTTTGCTCTGATTTTTCATCTCGGATCGTATGTCGTGAGCTATTAAAAGGAAGACAACCTTACTCGCGGGACATTAGAGGGCCCTACAACGCGTCGATATCACGTCTTGCGAGGATGCTGCGTTGTTGAAGCGAATGGGTTGTCGTTAAGCCCATTGGGCCTTTTAAATAGGCCATCTCTCTAGGCTGGGACTGTGAACCGTTAACACATAAAGGAATTGTGCTCTCAACATGACGGGTGCGATCATACCAGCTCTAATGCACCGGATCCCATCAGAATTCCGAAGTTAAGCGTGCTTGGGCGAGAGTAGTACTAGGATGGGTGACCCTCTGGGAAGTCCTCATGTTGCACACCCCTTTTCAATTTTTTTTGCCCTGGTTAGGGTTGCCAAGATACTTTATCCACCTAATTTCTATTACCGAATCTCACAGCAACTTGGGCGAGACAACTTCGTTTCACGTAGAGGCTGGGCTAGCAAACCGAGGGCGTAGGGCTTGTGACCAGGTCTCCGTCGCTCTGGTGCCTATAGCTTTTGATCCGTAAGGTGTTATGAGGCACACAGCATACCGTTGCAAAGCTCTCTGAGAGCTCTATGACGGGGGTAGCCAACTTGCTTGCTGTGACCTTTTTTGGAGCCCAAAATCGAACGTTTTCATCAGTTTCGGGAAACTTTTCTTCTTTTGCTCTGTTTTTTCATCCCTGATCGTACGTCGTGAGTTGCTAAAAGGACGACAACCTTACTCGCTGGACATTAGAGGGACCTACAACGCGTCGATCTCACGTCTTTCGAGGAAGCTGCGTTGCTGAAGCGGATGGGTTGTCGTTAAGCCCATTCGGCCTTTTGAATGGGCCATCTCTCTAGGCTGGGACTGTGACTGTTAACACTTAAAGGAATTGTGCCTCAACATGACTGGTGCGATCATACCAGTACTAATGCACCGGATCCCATCAGAACTCCGAAGTTAAGCGTGCTTGGGAGAGAGTAGCACTAGGATTGGTGACCCACTGGGAAGTCCTCGTGGTGCAGCCCACCTTCTCGATTTTTTTTTTCTCTGGTTAAGGTTGCCAAGATACTTTATCCACCACATTTCTATTATCGAATCCCACGGCACCTTGGGCAAGACAACTTCGCTTCACGTGGAGGCTGGGCCCGCAAACCGAGGGCATAGGGCTTGTGACCAGGTCTCCGTCGGTCCGGTGCCCATAACTTTTGATCCATAAGGAGTTTCGCGGCGCACAACATACCGTTACAAAGCACTTTGAGAGCTCTACGATGGGGGCAGCAAGCACGCTTGCTGTGCACTTTTTAGAACCCAAAATCGAACATTTTCATCAGTTTTGGGCCACTTTTCTTCTTTTGCTCTGTTTTTCCATCCCGGATCGTACGTTGTGAGCTGTTAAAAGAAAGACAACCTTAATCGCAGGACATTAGTGGGCCCTACAACGCGTCGATATCACGTCTTGCTAGGATGCTGCGTTGTTGAAGCGGATGGGTTATCGTTAAACCTATTGGGCCTTTTGAATTGGCCATCTCTCTAGGCTGGGACTGTGAACAGTTAACACATAAAGGAATTGTGCCCTTAACATGAGGGGTGCGATCATACCAGCTCTAATGCACCGTATCCCATCAGAACACAGAAGTTAAGCATGCTTTGACGAGAGTAGTACTAGGATGGGTGTCCCCCTGGGAAGTCCTCGTGTTGCACCCTCCTTTACAATTTTTTTTGCTCCGGTTTGGGTTGCCAAGATACTTTATCCACCACATTTCTAATATCGTATCCCACGCCACCTTGGGCAAGACAACTTCGCTTCACGTGGAGGCTGGGCCCGCAAACCGGGGGCGTAGGGCTTGTGACCAGGTCTCCGTCGCTCAGGTGCCTATAACTTTTGATCCGTAAGGAGTTACGCGGCGCACAGTATACCGTTGCAAAGCTCTCCGAGAGCTCTACGACGGGGGTAGCCAGCTTGCTTGCTGTTCCCATTTTTGGAGCCCCAAATCGAAAGTTTTCATCAGTTTCGGCCAACTTTTATTCTTTTGCTCTGTTTTTTCATCCCGGAACGTAGGTCGTGTGCTGTTAAAAGGACGACAACCTTACTCGCAGGACATTACAGGGTCCTACAATGCGTCGATATCACGTCTTGCGAGGATGCTGTGTTGTTGAAGCGAATGGGTTGTCGTTAAGCCCATTGGGCCTTCTGAATGGGCCATCTCTCAAGGCTGGGACTGTGAACCGTTAACACATAAAGGAATTGAGCCCTCAACATGACGGGTGCGATCATACCAGCACTAATGCACCGGATCCCATCAGAACTCCAAAGTTAAGTGTTCTTGGGCGAGAGTAGTACTCGGATGGGTGACCCTCTGGGAAGTCCTCGTGTTGCACTCCCCTTTTCAATTTTTTATGCCCTGGTTAGGGTTGACAAGATACTTTATCCACCAAATTTCTATTACCGATTCTCACGGCACCTTGGGCAAGAAAACTTTGCTTCATGTAGAGGCTGGGCCCGCAAACCGAGGCCGTAGGGCGTGAGACCAGGTCTCTGTCGCTCCGGTGCCCATAACTTTTGATCCGTTAGGAGTTACGCGACGCACAACATACCGTTGCAAAGCTCTCCGAGAGCTCTACGACGGGGGTAGCCAGCTTGCTTTCTGTTCCCATTTTTGGAGCCCCAAATCGAACATTTTCATCAGTTTCGGGCAAATTTTCTTCTTTTGCTATGTTTTTTCGTCCCGGATCGTACGTCGTGAGCTGTTAAAAGGACGACAACCTTACTCGCTGGACATTAGAGGGCCCTACAACACGTCGATATCACGTCTTGCGAGAAAGCTGCGTTGTTAAAGTGGATGGGTTGTCGATAAACCCATTGGGCCTTTTGAATGGTCCATCTCTCTAGGCTGGGACTGTGAACCGTTAACACATAAAGGAATTCTACCCTCAACATGACGGGTGCGATAATACTAGCACAAATGCACCTGATCCCATCAGAACTCCGAAGTTAAGCGTGCTTGGGCGAGAGTAGTACTAGGATGGGTGACCCCCTGGGAAGTCCTTGTGTTGCACCCCCCTTTTCAATTTCTTTTGCCCTGGTTAGGGTTGCCAAGATACTTTGTCTACCAAATTTCTATTACCGAATTCCACGGCACCTTGGGCAAGACAACTTCGCTTCAAGTAGAGGCTGGGCCCGCAAACCGAGGTCGTAGGGCTTGTGACCAGGTCTCCGTCGCTTCGGTGCCTATAACTTTTGACCCGTAAG
Organism: Ehretia macrophylla; assembly: GCA_037974665.1. Taxonomy (NCBI): domain Eukaryota; kingdom Viridiplantae; phylum Streptophyta; class Magnoliopsida; order Boraginales; family Ehretiaceae; genus Ehretia; species Ehretia macrophylla. The sequence goes on from CM075780.1 coordinate 3,751,308, forward strand.
GAGTTATGCGGTGCACAGCATACCGTAGCAAAGCTCTCCGAGAGCTCTACGACGGGGGTAGCCAGCTTGCTTGCTATTCCCATTTTTGAAGCCCCAAATCGAACGTTTTCATCAGTTTCGGGCAACTTTTCTTCTTTTGCTCTGTTTTTTCATCCCGGATCGTACGTTGTGAGCTATTAAAAGGATGACAACATTACTCACGGTACATTAGCGGGCCCTACAACGCGTCGATATCACGTATTGCGAGGATGCTGCGTTGTTGAAGCGGATGGGTTGTCGTTAAGCCCATTGGGCCTTTTGAATCGCCATCTCTCTAGGCTGGGAATGTTAACCGTTAACACATAGTGGAATTGTGCCATCAACATGATGGGTGCGTTCATACCACCACTAATGCACCGGATCCCATCAGAACTCCAAAGTTAAGCGTGCTTGGGCGAGGGTAGTACTAGGATGGGTGACCCCCTGGGAAGTCCTTGTGTTGCACCCCCCTTTTCAATTTTTTTTGCCCTGGTTAGGGATGCCAAGATACTTTGTCCACCAAATTTCTATTACCGAATCCCACGGCACCTTGGGCAAGACAACTTCGCTTCACGTAGAGGCTGGGCCGGCAAACCGAGGGCGTAGGGCTTGTGACCAGGTCTCGGTCGCTCCGGTGCCTATAACTTTTGATCCGTAAGGAGTTACGCGGCGCACAGCATACCGTTACAAAGCTCTACGACGGGGGTAGCCAACTTGCTTGCTGTTCCTATTTTGGAGCCCCAAATCAAACGTTTTCATCAGTTTCGCTCAACTTTTCTTCTTTTGCTCTTTTTTTTCGTCCCGGATCGTACGTCGTAAGCTGTTAAAAGGAAGACAACATTACTCGCGGGACATTAGCAGGGCCTACAATGCGTCGATATCACGTCTTTCCAGGATGCTACGTTGTTGAAGCGGATGGGTTGTCGTTAAGCCCATTGGGCCTTTTGAATGGGCCATCTCTCTTGGCTGGGATTGTGAACCGTTAACACATAAAAGAATTGTGCCCTCAACATGACGGGTGTGATCATACCAGCACTAATGCACCGGATCCCATCAGAACTCCGAAGTTAAGCGTGCTTGGACGAGAGAAGTACTAGGATGGGTGACCCCTGGGGAAGTCCTCGTGTTGCACCCCCATTTTCAATTTTTTTTCCCTAGTTAGGGTTGCCAAGATACTTTATCCACCAAATTTCTGTTACCGAATCCCACGGTACCTTGGGCAAGACAACTTCGCTTCACGTAGCGGCTGGGCCTGCAAACCGAGGGCATAGGGCTTGTGACCAGGTCTCCGTCGCTCCGGTGCCCATAACTTTTGATCCGTAAGGAGTTACGCGACGCACAGCATACCGTTGCAAAGCTCTCTGAGAGCTCTACGACGGGGGCAACCTGCTTGCTTGCTGTACCAATTTTTGGAGCCCAAAATCGAATGTTTTCCTCAGTTTCGGGCAACTTTTCTTCTTTTGCTCTATTTTTTCGTTCCGGATCGTACGTCGTCAGCTGTTAAAAGGACGACAACCTTACTCGTGGGACATTAGAGGGCCCTACAATGCGTCGATATCACGTCTTGCGAGGATGTTGCGTTGTTGAAGCGAATGGGTTGTCGTTAAGCCCATTGGGCCTTTTGAATGGGCCATCTCTCTAGGCTGGGACTGTTAACCGTTAACACATAAAGGAATTGTGCCCTCAACATGACGGGTGCGATCATACCAGCACTAATGCACCAGATCCCATCAGGACTCCGAAGTTAAGGGTGCTTGGGCGAGAGTAGTACTAGGATGGGTTACCCCCGAGGAAGTCGTCGTGTTGCACCCCGTTTTCAATTTTTTTTGCTCCGGTTAGGGTTGCCAAGATACTTTATCCACTACATTGGTATTATCGAATTCCACGGCACCTTGGGCAAGACAACTTCGCTTCACGTGGAAGCTGGGCCCGCAAACCGATGGCGTAGGGCTTGTGACCAAGTTTCCGTCGCTCCGGTGCCCATAACTTTTGATCCGTAAGGAGTTACGCGGTGCACATCATATAATTGCAAAGCTCTCCGAGAGCTCTACGACAGGGGAAGCGAGCTAGCTCGCTTTGCCCAATTTTGGAGCCCAAAATTGAATATTTTCATAAGTTTTGTGCCACTTTTCTTCCTTTGCTCTATTTTTTCGTTCCGGATCGTACGTCGTGAGCTGTTAAAAGGACGACAACCTTACTCGCGGGATATTGGAGGGCCCCACAACTTCGCTTCACGTAGAGGCTGGGCCCGCAAATCGATCGCGTAGGGCATGTGACCAGGTCTCCGTCGCTCCGCTGCCCATAACTTTTGATCCGTAAGGAGTTACGTGGCGCTCAGCATACCTTTCCAAAGCTCTCCGAGAGCTCTAAGACGGGGGCAGCGAGCTTGCTCGTTGTGCCCAATTTTGGAGCCCAAAATCGAACGTTTTCATAAGTTTCGGGCCACTTTTCTTCTTTTGCTATGTTTTTTCATCCAGGATCGTACGTCGTGAGCTGTTAAAAGGACGACAACCTTACTCGCGGGACATTAGAGGGCCCTAAACGCATCGATATCACGTCTTGCGAGGATGCTGCGTTGTTGAAGTGGATGGGTTGTCGTTAAGCCCATTGGGCCTTTTGAATGGGCCATCTCTCTAGGCTGGGACTGTGAACCGTTAAAACATAAAGGAATTGTGCCCTCAACATGATGGGTGCGATCATACCAGCACTAATGCACCGGATCCTATCAGAACTCCGAAGTTAAGCGTGCTTGGGCGAGAGTAGTACTAGGATCGGTTACCCCCGGGGAAATCCTCGTGTTGCACCCCCATTTTCAATTTTCTTTGCTCCGATTAGGGTTGCCAAGATACTTTATCCACCACATTTTTATTATCGAATTCCACAGCACCTTGGGCAAGACAACTTCGCTTCACGTGGAAGTTGGGCCTGCAAACCGATGGCGTAGGGCTTGTGACCAAGTCTCCGTCGCTTCGGTGCCCATAACTTTTGATCCGTAAGGAGTTCCGTAGTGCACAGCATATCATTGCAAAGGTCTCCGAGAGCTCTACGACGGGGGTAGCGAGCTTGCTCGCTTTGCCCAATTTTGGAGCCCAAAATTGAATATTTTCATAAGTTTTGTGCCACTTTTCTTCTTTTGCTCTATTCTTTCGTTCCCGATCGTACGTCGTGAGCTGTTAAAAGCACGACAACCTTAGTTGCGGGACATTGGAGGGCCCCACAACTTCGCTTCACGTAGAGGTTGGGCCCGTAAATCGATGGCGTAGGGCATGTGACCAGGTCTCCGTCGCTCCGGTGCCCATAACTTTTGATCCGTAAGGAGTTACGTGGCGCTCAACATACCTTTGCAAAGCTCTTCGAGAGCTCTAAGACGGGGGCAGCGAGCTTGCTCGTTGTGCCCCATTTTGGAGCCCAAAATCGAACGTTTTCATAAGTTTCGGGCCACTTTTCTACTTTTGCTATGTTTTTTCGTCCAGGATCGTACGTCTTGAGCTGTTAAAAGGACGACAACCTTACTCGCGGGACATTAGAGGGCCCTAAACGCGTCGATATCACATCTTGCGAGGATGTTGTGTTGTTGAAGCGGATGGGTTGTTGTTAAGCCCATTGGGCCTTTTGAATGGGCCATCTCTCTAGACTGGGACTGTGAACCGTTAACACATAAAGGAATTGTGCCCTCAACATGACGGGTGCGATCATACCACCACTAATGCACTAGATCCCATCTGAACTCCGAAGTTAAGCGTGCTTGGGCGAGAGTAGTACTAGGATGGGTGACCCCCTAGGAAGTCCTTGTGTTGCACCTCCCTTTTCAATTTTTTTTGCCCTGGTTAGGGTTGCCAAGAAACTTTATCCACCAAATTTCTATTATCGAATCCCACGGTACCTTGGGCAAGACAACTTCGCTTCACGTAGAGGCTGGGCCCGCAAACCGAGGGCGTAGGGCTTGTGACTAGGTCTCCGTCACTACAGTGCCCATAACTTTTTATCCGTAAGGAGTTACGCGGCGCACAGTATACCGTTGCAAAGCTCTCTGAGAGCTCTACAACGGGGGTAGCCAGTATGCTTTCTATGCCTATTTTTAGAGCCCAAAATCGAACGTTTTCAACAGTTTCGGGCCACTTTTCTTCTTTTGCTCTATTTTTTCATCCTGGATCGTACGTCGTGAGCTGTTAAAAGGACGACAACCTTACTCGCGGGACATTAGAGGTCCCTACAACGCGTCGATATCACGTCTTGCGAGGATGCTGCGTTGTTGAAGCGGATGGGTTGTCGTCAAGCCCATTGGGCCTTTTAAAATGGCCATCTCTCTAGACTGGGACTGTAAACTATTAACACATAAATGAATTGTGCCCTCAACATGACGGGTGTGATCATACCAGCACTAATGCACCGAATCCCATCAGAACTCCGAAGTTAAGCGTGCTTGGGCGAGAGTAGTACTAGGATGGGTGACCCCCTGGGAAGTCCTCTGTTGCACCCCCATTTTCAATTTTTTTTGCCCCGGTTAGGGTTGCCAAGATACTTTATCCACCAAATTTCTATTATCGAATCCCACAGCACCTTGGGCAAGACAACTACGCTTCACGTGGAGGCTTGGCCCGCAAACCGAGGGCGTAGGGCTTGTGACCAGGTCTCCGTCATTCTGGTGCCTAGAACTTTTGATCCGTAAGGAGTTACGCAGCGCATAACATACTATTGCAAAGTTCTCCGAGTGCTCTACGGCAGGGGCAGCAATCAAGCTTGCTATGCCCTTTTTTGAACCCAAAATCGAACGTTTTCATCAGTTTTGGGCCACTTTTCTTCTTTTGCTCTGTTTTTCCATCACGGATCGTACGTCGTGAGCTGTTAAAAGAAAGACAACCTTACTCGCGGGACATTAGTGGGCCCTACAACGCATCGATATCACGTCTTGCTAGGATGATACGTTGTTGAAGCGGATGGGTTGTCGTTAAGCCCATTGGGCCTTTTGAATAAGCCATCTCTCTAGGCTGGGACTGTGAACTGTTAACACATAAAGGAAGTGTGCCCTCAACATGACTGGTGCGATCATACTAGCAAAAATGCACCCGATCCCATCAGAACTACGAAGTTAAGCATGCTTGGGAGATAGTAGTACTAGGATAGGTGACCCCCTTGGAAGTCCTCGTGTTGCACCCCCCCTTCTCAATTTTTTTTGCTCCGGTTAGGGTTGCCAAGATACTTTATCCACCACATTTCTATTACCGAATCCCACGGCACCTTGGGCAAGACAACTTCGCTTCACGTAGAGGCTGGGCCCGCAAACCGAGGGCGTAGGGCTTGTGACCACCGTCGCTCCGGTGTCCATAAACTTTAATCTGTAAAGAGTTATGCAATGCACAACATACCATTGGAAATCTATCCGTGAGCTCTACAACGTGGGCAGCAAGCCTGCTCGGCTCTGCCAGTTTTTGGAGCCCAAAATTGAATGTTTTCATCAGTTTCGGGCCACTTTTCTTCTTTTGCTCTGTTTTTCCGTCCCGGATTGAACGTCGTGAGCTGTTAAAAGGATGACAACCTTACTCGTGGGACATTAGAGGGCCCTACAATGCGTCGATATCACATCTTGCAAGGATGCTGCGTTGTTGAAGCAGATGTGTTGTTGTTAGCCCATTGGGCCTTCTGAATGGGCCGTCTCTCTGGGCTGTGACTGTGAACCATCAACACATGAAGGATTTGTGCCCTCAACATGATGGGTGCAATCATACCAGCACTAATGCACGGGATCCCATCAGATCTCTGAAGTTAAGCGTGCTAGGGAGAGAGTAGTAATAGGATGGTTGACCCCCTGGGAAGTCCTCGTGTTGCACCCCCATTTTCAATTTTTTTTGCTCCAATTAGGGTTGCCAAGGTACTTTATCCATCAAATTTCTATTACCGAATCCCACGGCACCTTGGGCAAGACAACTTTGCTTCGCATAGAGGCTGGACCCGCAAACCGAGGGCGTAGGCCTTGTGACCAGGTCTCCGTCACTCCAGTGCCCATAACTTTTGATCCGTAAGGAGTTACTCAGCGCACAACATACTGTTGCAATGTTCTCCGAGAGCTCTACGATAGGGGCAACAAGCACGCTTGCTGTGCCCTTTTTGGAACCCAAAATCGAACGTTTTCATCAGTTTTGGGCCACTTTTCTTCTTTTGCTCTGTTTTTCCATCCCGGATCGTACGTCGTGAGCTGTTAAAAGAAAGACAACCTTACTCGCGGGACATTAGTAGGCCCTACATCGCATCGATATCAAGTCTTGGTAGGATGCTGCGTTGTTGAAGCGGATGGGTTATCGTTAAGCCCATTGGGCCTTTTGAATGGGCCATCTCTCTAGGCTGGGACTGTGAACTGTTAACACATAAAGGAATTGTGCCCTCAACATGACGGGTGCAATCATACCAGCACTAATACACTGGATCCCATCAGATCTCTGAAGTTAAGCGTGCTAGGGAGAGAGTAGTAATAGGATGGTTGACCCCCTGGGAAGTCCTCGTGTTGCACCCCCCTTTTCAATTTTTTTTGCTCCAATTAGGGTTGCCAAGGTACTTTATCCATCAAATTTCTATTACCGAATCCCACGGCACCTTGGGCAAGACAACTTTGCTTCACATAGAGGCTGGACCCGCAAACCGAGGGCGTAGGCCTTGTGACCAGGTCTCCGTCACTCCGGTGCCCATAACTTTTGATCCGTAAGGAGTTACTCAGCGCACAACATACTGTTGCAATGTTCTCCGAGAGCTCTACGATAGGGGCAACAAGCACGCTTGCTGTGCCCTTTTTGGAACCCAAAATCGAACGTTTTCATCAGTTTTGGGCCACTTTTCTTCTTTTGCTCTGTTTTTCCATCCCGGATCGTACGTCGTGAGCTGTTAAAAGAAAGACAACCTTACTCGCGGGACATTAGTAGGCCCTACATCGCATCGATATCAAGTCTTGGTAGGATGCTGCGTTGTTGAAGCGGATGGGTTATCAATAAGCCCATTGGGCCTTTTGAATGGGCCATCTCTCTAGGCTGGGACTGTGAACTGTTAACACATAAAGGAATTGTGCCCTCAACATGACGGGTGCGATCATACCAGCACTAATACACTGGATCCCATCAGAACTCCAAAGTTAAGCGTGCTAGAGCGAGAGTAGTACTAGGATGGGGGACCCCCTGGGAAGTTCTCGTGTTGAACCCCTCTTTTCAATTTTTTTTGCCCTGGTTGGGGTTGCCAAGATACTTAATCCACCAAATTTCTATTACCGAATCCCACGAAACCTTGGGCAAGACAACTTCGCTTCAAGTAGAGGATGGGCCCGCAAACCGAGGGCGTAGGGCTTGTGACCAGGTCTCCGTCGCTCTGGTGCTCATAACTTTTGATCCGTAAGGAGTTACGCGGCGCACAGTATACCGTTGCAAAACTCTCTGAGAGCTCTACGACAAGGGTAGCCAGCTTGCTTGCTGTGCCCGTTTTTGGAGCCAAAATCGAACGTTTTAATCAGTTTCGGGCAACTTTTCTTCTTTTGCTCTGTTTTTTCATCCCGGATCGTACGTCGTGAGTTGTTAAAAGGACGACAACCTTACTCGCTGGACATTAGAGGGCCCTACAACGTGTCGATATCACGTCTTGCGAGGATGCAGCGTTGTTGAAGCGGATGGGTTGTCGTTAAGCCCATTGGGCCTTTTGAATGGGCCATCTCTCTAGGCTGAGACTGTGAACTGTTAACACATAAAGGAATTGTACCCTCAATATGATGGGTGCGATCACACCAGCACTAATGCACCAGATCCCATCAGAACTCCGAAGTTAAGCGTGCTTGGGCGAGAGTAGTAGTAGGATGGGTGACCCCTTGGGAAGTCCTCTTGTTGCACCCCTCTTTTCAATATTTTTTGCTCCGGTTAGGGTTGGCAAGATACTTTATCCACCACATTTCTATTATCGAATCCCACGGCACCTTGGGAAAGACAACTTCGCTACACGTGGAGGCTGGGCCCGCAAACTGAGGGCGTAAGGCTTGTGACCAGGTCTCCGTCGCTCCGGTGCCCATAACTTTTGACCCGTAAGGAGTTACGCGGTGCACAACATAGCGTTGCAAAAATCTCCGAGAGCTCTACGACGGGGGTAGCAAGCTTGCTTGCTATGCCCATTTTTGGAACCCAAAATCGAACGTTTTCATCAATTTTGGGCCACTTTTCTTCTTTTGCTCTGTTTTTCTCTCCCGGATCGTACGTCGTGAGCTGTTAAAAGGACGACAACCTAACTCGCGGGACATTTGAGGGCCCTACAACGAGTTTATATCACGTCTTGCTAGGATGCTACGTTGTTGAAGCGGATGGGTTGTCGTTAAGCCCATTAGGCCTTTTGAATGGGCCATCTCTCTAGGCTGGGAATGTGAACCGTTAGCAAATAAAGGAATTGTGCACTCAACATGACGGGTGCGATCATACCAGCACTAATGCACCGGATCCCATCAAAACTCCGAAGTTAAGCGTGCTTGGGCGAGAGTAGTACTAGGGTGGGTAACCCCCTGGGAAGTCCTCATGTTGCACCTCCCTTTTCAATTTTTTTTTGCCCCGGTTAGGGTTGCCAAGATACTTTATCCACCAAAATTCTATTACCGAATCCCACGACACCTTGGGCAAGACAACTTCGCTTCATGTAGAGGCTGGGCCCTCAAACCGAGGGCGTAGGGCTTGTGACCAAGTCTCCGTCGCTCCGGTGCCCATAACTTTTGATCCATAAGGAGTTACGTAGTGTACAGTGTGAGGCCCGACCTCGATTTGCGTACGATACCTCGTTTTGTGTGCCCCAATCTAGATTTACGTGCTTTGACCTGGGTTTAATAGTTGTGTTTCATTTTATGTGCCTTATATTGGATTTCGTGCATTCATTTAGGGTTGCGTGCATTTATTTGGAAAACGTGCATTCGTCTCGTAGTTTGTGTCCTACCTCATAGTATGTGCCCTAGACCTAGAAAAGCGTGCCCTCACGCTAATCAAGAAAGCATCTTACATGAAGCACTAGGTTATTAATTAATCCTACAAATTCCACTAACTATTATTAAATTGCTAATTTAACCCACTAGAAGACAAAATCTCACAAAAATTTAGACATTCCTTATTCTTTATTCCTTATTCTTTTGCACTTTCAACACACAATTAAATAATGCTCAAAAGATGACAAAAAATCAGATTTTTAGATGCCTTGGCCGACCACCATATGGGCTTTTGTGCTTGCTTGCTTAATTCAATTTAAATCCTAAACAATCTATGACAATTCTATGACACATTGCATAAAAAATTTAGCTCAAAAACTCCACCCAAAGCCTTCAAATCTCGACCAAATGCTCCTTGCCCATGCTAGGAATTTCAAAATGCTTCTTGAAGACATAAAAGCCTGAATTGCAATGCCCAAGGCCGAACACATGCATCAACATTTGCAAAAGCTATCATTTTCTTTCATTTCTCTCATTCTCCTCACATTTCTCCTTCTCCCTCTCATTCTTCTCTCTCTCTCTCTCTCGGCCTTGGCTGAGTTTCATCATTCCATGGCTCATCTTCATCATTCCATGGTGCATCAAGGCAAGCAAGTAGCTAAGAAACTCGACCAAGCAAGCTAGGTTGCAAGAAAACTCACATGCAAGCTCTTTGAGTCACCATTTCGGCCTAGGTGAGTTTGCTAGCTTCCAATTCTTTTCTTCTTGTTCTAACCACATGCACCTACTAAGAACTTGGTCACTAAGCTAGGAAAAATAGAGAGAAATCGGGTGGTGTCTCGGCTAAGCAAGGAAGAAGACCAAATTTGTGCTTCATCAAAGTTTTGTGCATCTTCTTGTTGATTAGCTAAGGTGAGGGCTAAAACTTCTTGAAAATCTTTCAAAAATCCACATGCATGCTCTTAAATGTTTGTCTTTGCTTCTGTACTTGAGTTATATGTGCGTTCATAAGATTTTACAACCATGCATGGCAAGATTTTGGCTTGAAGGTGATGATAGATGAAATCGGGTTTCGTGACAGCTTTCTGTTTTGTTTTTGAGAGGTGAGTTTGGCTAGGAAAATGATGTGGAAAATACATGAAAATTGGTCGGTAACTAGTTTTGCCAGTTTTAAACATTTTTCACAGAAATAGGCCAAAGCTAATTTTGACTCTAAGATCCTCAAAATGGCAAATCATTAAACTGTGTCCAAATCTGGAAGTCTGGAAAAAAAAATGAAGCAGGTTTTGGCAGATGCACTGACCTTGTAGAACGAACCATTTTTGACTTAGTAAATGATGTCAAACATGCATTACATTTGGTGTGCTACTATATTTTTCAGTTCTGGACATTTTTGTCAAAAATAGACTAAGGCTAAATCTGACCGTAAGGACCTCAAAAACGACACGTATTGAAATGTGTGCAAATCTGGACAGTTTTGTGCAATCCCACTGTTTTGGCTATAACTATTGGACCCGAACTCTAAATGATGTGAGGTTTGTTTCTGAATTTAGTTCACTTCTTAAGATTTAATTTGACATCTTATTCACTGGAATTGGATATTGTTTGCTTGTCTTAATGATTGTGAGAATACAGCCTATTGCAGTAAGGGTTTCACTTAGTTATATGCTTAGAAAATTTGTTGTAACTTCTCTTGTGGTATTAAATACTTGGGATTGTGGCATTGGGATGTTGTGTGGACTGTTTTGAATACTTGGGGATGTTTGAATTAATTGATGCATGGCTTGAGATTGATTTTGAGTCGACTTGAGGCTTAATCGCACGGGTAAGCACGAAATGGAAACCCTAGTGACTAGGTAAACTTGCTAAGTGTTGATCTTTTGGATATTGTGTGTAATTATATGTTTAGTAGGCTGCCCGTAGTTGCCCTTATAGCCCTAAATGTCATTTTGATCATTGCATGTTGACAAATAGCCTTTCTTGCATCTGAACCCACGTAGATGTTGTTGCATGTCGAATAATCTTATCACTTGATTACGTGGACTTCGAAATGAGTTATATGGCTTGATTTACATGTGTTAAATGGCTGCCCGTTTAATGTTCATATAACTCCATATGCCTTTCAAGTGAAATTACTTGTCTTATCGTGCCTCGCTTGTTTACTTGTCAATGTGCAATCTTATGACTGTCCGGAGGCAACCTACTTTGTTGTCCTCCTAATGTGATATATTAAATGTCATAAATGTGCATTGCATATAAGGTTGCAACCTTTCATTCTGGCGTGGTAGCGTTCACGCACACCAGGCGGCATCGGGCTTGCCGGTGCAACCGTGACTACCATTGTCCAATTCCCTCTCTCGCTTGGGGGCTAGACTTCCTCGAAGAGTTGGGTCATAGGATTTCGGGGTACATCCAGAGTACACCCACTTGGCATGATAAGGGGATGATTTGAAGTCGGCCGCAACAACTGACACTGGAAATGAACTAAGAGCAAAAGCTCACCGTATCCTTTTTACTATATGTATAAGTACTCTCGCTTGGTTCCTAGAGGACCTCGGGGAGGAAAGACGGCTATTGTGTTCCTTTACTTTTGTATTATTGTTATGTACTTAATTGTGTTATATTCATGCTTGCAAAAGGATTTTAATAAGTTGAAACGGAAAATGAGTTTCAAAACCTATTTCTCGTTCCCCCTCGCTGAGTTCATAAGGACTCACCCTCTTTTATCATCTCAGGTGAAGAAGATCAAGAACAGGTACCTGAGGACGACGTGCCTAACGATGATTCCTTGGAGTGATTGCCTGTCCTATGTGCTTTGCGTGATTATGGCTATTTGTGAGCACTATGCTACTTGAAGACTATTTCTTTTATGTTGCTTGTTGTTTGTAATGTAAAAGACCCCCGTTGTAATTTGGGGTCTAATTTTGGTTTGTACTGATGATAACTAGACAGACACTACTATGGTCGTTTTGCTATTATTACTGGCTAGTATCTATCATAGGTTTATGACGTATCAGGTACGGACTAAGTAAACGAACCTATCCAATCTTAAGCAGGTGCTCACTATTAAGCTAAGATCAACAGGTACTTTTGTAACGAGGATTAACAAACAGACGAGACATAGTATCATACTAGGTTATTAATCAAACGAGACTCCGAGATAACCAATAGGCATTTCAATTGATGGTAAATAGTAATCTTAGTTGGAAATGAAATTGAGATTGGAAAATTTGAGGCGTTTAGAGAATTAGGTCAAACTAAGGAGCCCAATTATAACCGTTATGCTGCCGGTTTTCTGGAGAATTTGTGGAGTTTAGACCAAAACGTTAAGTGTTAAATCTTCTTAAACGGTTCAGTATGTGATATGACTTGAATGTTAGATCATACCCTAGTCTAACCTTTATAGGCTGGGTTGGGGCGTGACACCTTATAAGAAAAGAATGGTATCAGAGCTTAGATTGCTTAAGCCGTGTTTAACTCTCAGACCATGGGTAGAGACCTAAGATAATTAGGATGACTTTTCTATATGTTATTGTGTGATAATGTTAAATGTGCCTTCTATATTCTATGTGCTTAAGTGATTAACATGTCTTAATTGTTTCTAGAATTATGTATCTATATTATGTTGCATATCTTATGCATTAAATTCTTATTTGTCATATTTCAATAAATTGTGCATCGTAATATGTGCCTATAGATGGCTGGCCCTAGTACCCGCACTACTAATAGGAGCGGTGAACCTCAAGAGACCGGCGATGCTTATCAAACTAATCCCGGCATAGCTATGTTTAACATGATGGAAAATGCCATGGATCGTGTATCACGAGTGATGGAGCGTCAAGATGCACGTGAAGCCAACAACAACAACAACAACAGGAATGATGGCAACCATGTGAGACATAGCAGAATGAGGGAGTTCCTTGACTTTCGCCCGTCCAAATTCCACGGGGAAGCTGATGATGAGAAAGTAGAGGCTTGGCTGTCCGAGATCGAGAGGATTTTCAAGCCACTTGATTATACTGATGAAGAGAAGGTAGAGTTTGCTGTGTTTCTATTGCACGGGGATGCTGAACATTGGTGGCACACTGTGGAGGCACTGTGGGAAACTGATCAGACACCTCGCTTGTAGGGTAATTTCGTTAAGGCATTCAAGGAGAAATATGTACCTGCAGTTTCCAGGCAGAGGCAGATTGAGGAGTTCATGCACTTGAACCAGGGTAACATGACGGTGGCCTAGCACGAGGCTCGTTTTGACTGACTGTCCCGTTATGCTCAATATATGGTTAGTACTCCGGAGGCGAAGATGTGGAAATTTATGACTGGATTGAGGCCAGAGATTCAGGACCAGTTGGCTTCTCATGACTTCGATACCTATTCTGCTATCTTTGCTGCTACTTCCCGAGTTGAGAAGAGAAAACTTGATAGAGCCGGTTTGAGTTAGCCGAACAAGAAACCATACCAGCCTCCAGGTCAGCAGAGGAAATTCCAGAGCCAGAGTCATAGTCAAGGCCAGGGCCAGAACAGACCAGTGAATAACCGTGGTCCGACTAAAGCGCCATCAGCCTCTTCCACCCGCGGATCCACAGGTAGTTCACCTGCTACTCAGTCTGTCAACTGTTCTTACTGTGACAAGAAGGGTCATACCGAGGCCCAGTGTTGGAAGAAGTCAGGCGATGTGTGAGATGTGGCAGTGATCAGCATCAGATCAATGATTGCCCTAAATGGCAGGTAGGACAGAATTAAGGTAAACTAGTTGGTAGAGGCAAGACTCCAGTTCCTAGAGTTCAGGCTCGAGCCTATGCTATTGAGTGAGAGGCATTTCCAGAGGAGACCGCTGTTGTTGAAGGTACATTCCTCATACTGAATCAACCTGTTAGGGTGCTAATTGATCCGGGTGCTACTCATTCATTTATTACTCCCTTGTGTGTGCAACGTGTGAAATTGAAAGTTGTATGTTTGCCATACGAAGTAGAAGTTGGTACTCCAATGGGTTCTAAACTTGTTACTAGCTCAGCTTTTAAAGCATGTAAAATCCAAATTAAGGATACGGAATTCTCAGCCAATCTTATTGTGTTACCTTTTCGAGACTATGAGGTCATTTTAGGGATGGACTGGCTGGCAAAACATCATGTCCAACTAGACTGCCGGACGAAGATTATAACGTTCCGGGTACCTGGTCAACCAATACTGGAGGTAATGGGTCGAAGAGATTTCACCGGGAGTTCTATCATTTCATCTACGAAAGTAGTGAAGTCCTTGAGAAAAGGATGTAGTGGATACTTAGCTTACCTCATCAACAAGCCATCGGACAAAGCTAAGTTAGAGGAGATGCTTGTGATCAAAGACTATGCGGATGTGTTTCCAAAAGAATTGCACGGTTTACCCCCAAATCGAGAGATCGAGGTCATTATAGAGTTACAGCCTGGCACCCAGCCGACATCTAAAGCTCCCTATCGTATGGCATCGGCCGAGCTACAAGAATTGAAGGACCAATTGCAAGGATTGTTGAAGAAGGGGTTTGTTCAACCAAGTTCTTCTCCGTGGGGTGCACCAGTTCTATTTGTAAAGAAGAAAGACAGAACGTTGAGGCTATGCATCGATTACCGAGGATTGAACCAAGTGACTGTCAAGAATAAATACCCACTTCCACTGATTGACGAGTTGTTTGATCAACTTCAAGGAGCTAAAGTGTATTCGAAACTCGACTTGAGGCAAGGGTATTATCAGTTGCGGATAAAAAAGGAGGATGTGGCTAAAACGGCTTTCAGGACAAGATATGGGCATTATGAATATGTGGTGATGCCATTTGGACTAACTAATGCCCCTGCAGCTTTTATGGATTTGATGCACAGGGTGTTTCAACCTTACTTGGACCAATTTGTGGTGATCTTCATTGATGATATTTTGGTATACTCAAAATCCGAGGCGGAGCATGAACAACATATGCGGTTGGTACTACAGAAACTTCAAGAGCATCAATTGTATGCAAAGTTTAGCAAGTGCGAATTTTGGTTGCAACAGATTGCATTTTTGGGGCATATCATATCCCAAGAGGAAATAGTAGTGGATCCAGCAAAGATAGAAGCAGTAATGTCTTGGAAGAAGCCAGAGAATGTTACGGAGATTCGGAGTTTTCTTGGTCTAGCCGGCTATTATCGGAGATTCATGAAAGATTTCTCTAAGATTGTAGGACCGCTTACAAAGCTCACTCAAAAGAAAACAAAGTTCATGTGGGATGTTAAGTGTGAGAACAACTTCCAAGAGTTGAAGAAAAGATTGACTACCGTACCTGTTCTTGCATTGCCTGAAGGGAGTCATGGTTTTGTAATCTATAGCGATGCTTCGAAAGAAGGATTGGGTTGTGTGTTGATGCAAAATGGTAGAGTGATTGCGTATGCCTCTAGGAAATGGAAGCCGTATGAATTGAACTACCCGACGCATGATTTGGAATTGGCAGCTATTGTGTTTGTACTCAAGAAATGGAGGCATTATCTGTGGGGTAACAAGTTTGAGGTATTTACTGATCACAAGAGCTTGAAATACTTGTTCACTCAAAAGGAGTTGAATATGAGGCAAAGGCGGTGGATGGAGCTTTTGGATGATTATAATTGCACAATCAATTATGTGCCCGGTAAAGCAAATGTAGTTGCAGATGCCTTAAGTAGGAAAGCAAGCATGGCAAAACTGGAAATCAAAGTGCAGGAGTTGTTAGAGGAAGCATTTTTGTGGAAACCACAATTGACTCGGAAAGGGTTACTTTTTGCCACTATGCAGGTTCAATCGACCTTATTGTATGAATTACGAGAGGCTCAATAGGAGGACCAACAATTTCAGAAGATTAAAGAGAGCAACGCAAATTTCAAGTTTCATGATGATGGTATTTGGAGGTTTAGGAATCGGATTTGTGTTCCTAATGAGCCAGAGCTAAAAAAGAAGATTCTTGAAGAAGCCCATAATTCAAGATACACTATTCACCCCGGTGGAACAAAGATGTACCGGGATTTGAAGCAACACTATTGGTGGAATAACATGAAGAGAGAGATCGCGGAGTTTGTGGCACGGTGTTTGACTTGCCAGAGAGTCAAAGCAGAACATCAATGACCCGCAGGTTTACTTCAACCGTTGGAGATTCCTCAATGGAAATGGGAACATATAACTATGGACTTTGTTATGGACCTGCCCAGGTCACAAAAGGGTCGTGACGCTGTTTGGGTCATAGTGGATAGATTGACTAAGTCGGCGCACTTCTTACCGATGAACAAGGAGGATAGTCCTGAGAGATTGGGAGATATGTATGTGGCGGAGATTGTAAGATTGAACAGGATGTCTGTGAGTATTGTATCGGATAGGATCCTCGTTTTACTTCCCTATTTTGGAAGAGATTAAGAAGCTTTGGGAACGAAGTTGAGTTTCAGCACGGCTTATCACTCTCAGACTTATGGACAATCGGAGATAACTATTCAGATTTTGGAGGATATACTGAGGGCGTACGTTTTAGACTTCGAGAAAGGTTGGGAGAAATATCTGTCTCTAGAGGAGTTCACTTATAATAATAGTTATCAGGCCACTATCGGAATGGCACCGTTTGAGGCATTGTATGGACGTAAGTGTCGATCGCCAATTAACTGGGATGAAGTAGGTAAGACTAAGACTTTTGACCCGACCCTTCTACCTGAACTTATGAAGACTATTGATGATATCCACCTCATCCGGAAACGGATGCTTACCACCCAAAGCAAGCAAAAGAGTTATGCAGACCGACGGAGACGGAGTCTAGAGTTTGAGGTCAGTGACAAGGTGTTCTTAAAGATATCGCCTCGGAGGGGACTGATTAAACACAACAAGGGTGGAAAGTTGAGCCCAAGGTTTGTAGGACCATTTGAGATAATTGAGAAGGTTGGCAAATTGGCGTATCGCCGGGCACTACCCTAAAACCTCTCCAATATTCACGACGTCTTTCATGTTTCAATGCTGCGGAAGTATCACCCTGATCCATCGCATATCTTGGAGCCAGAACCGTTGCAGCTTCGGGAGAACTTGTCTTATGAGGAGAAGCCCATTCGGATCCTAGACCAGCAAGATCGGGAGTTGCGCAACAAAACTATACCGATGGTGAAAGTGCTGTGGGATCATCATGGAGTTGAAGAAGCAACATGGGAAAGACGAGACCAGATGGAGCAACAGTATCCAGCTTTATTTCAAAGGTAATATTGAATTTCGGGATGAAATTCTTTTAAGGAGGGGAGGATGTGAGGCCCGACCTCGATTTGCGTGCGATAACTCATTTTGTGTGCATCAATCTAGATTTGCGTGCCATGACCTAGGTTTAAGAGTTATGTTTCGTTTTATGTGCCTTGCATTGGATTTCGTGCATTCATTTAGGGTTGCGTGCATTTACTTGGAAAATGTGCATTCGTCTCGTAGTTTTTGCCCTACCTCATAGTGCGTGCCCTAGACCTAAGAAAGCGTGCCCTCACGCTAATCAAGAAAGCATCTTACACAAAGCACTAGGTTATTAATTAATCCTACAAATTCCACTAACTATTATTAAATTACTAATTCAACCCACTAGAAGACAAAATCTCACAAAAAGCTAGACATTCCTTATTCTTTTGCACTTTCAACACACAATTAAATAATGCTCAAAATATGACAAAAAAATCAGATTTTTAGATGCCTTGGCCGACCACCATATGGGCTTTTGTGCTTGCTTGCTTAACTCAATTTAAATCCTAGACAATCTATGACAATTCTATGACACATTGCATAAAAAATTTAGCTCAAAAACTCCACCCAAAGCCTTCAAATCTCGACCAAATGCTCCTTGCCCATGCTAGGAATTTCAAAATGCTTCTTGAAGACATAAAAACCTGAATTGCAATGCCCAAGGCCGAATACATGCATCAACATTTGCAAAAGCTATCATTTTCATTCATTTCTCTCATTCTCCTCACATTTCTCTCTCTCCCTCTCATTCTTCTCTCTCTCTCTCAGCCTTGGCTGAGTTTCATCATTCCATAGCTCATCCTCATCATTCCATGGTGCATCAAGGCAAGCAAGTAGCTAAGAAACTCGACCAAGCAAGCTAGGTTGCAAGAAAACTCACATGCAAGCTCTTTGAGTCACCATTTCGGCCTAGGTGAGTTTGCTAGCTTCCATTTCTTTTATTCTTGTTCTAACCACATTCACCTACTAAGAACTTGGTCACTAAGCTAGGAAAAATAGAGAGAAATCGGGTGGTGTCTCGGCTAAGCAAGAAAGAAGACCAAATTTGTGCTTCATCAAAGTTTTGTGCATCTTCTTGTTGATTTGCTAAGGTGAGGGCTAAAACTTCTTGAAAATCTTTCAAAAATCCACATGCATGCTCTTAAATGTTTGTCTTTGCTTCTGTACTTGAGTTATATGTGCGTTCATAAGCTTTTACAACCATGCATGGCAAGATTTTGGCTTGAAGGTGATGATAGATGAAATCGGGTTTGGTGACAGCTTTCTGTTTTGTTGTTACGAGGTGAGTTTGGCTAGGAAAATGATGTTGAAAATGCATGAAAATTAGCAGGTAACTAGTTTTGCCAGTTTCGAACATTGTTCTCAGAAATAGGACAGAGCTAATTTTGAATCTAAGGTCCTCAAAATGGCAAATCATTAAAATGTGTCCAAATCTGGAAGTCTGGAAAAAAAAATGAAGCAGGTTTTGGCAGATGCACTGACCTTCTAGAACGAACCAATTTTGACTTAGTAAATGATGTCCAAAATGCATGAAATTTGTTTTTCTGCTATATTTTTCGGTTCTGGACATTTTTTCCAGAAATGGACTAAGGCTAAATCTCAACCTAAGGACCTCAAAAATGACAAGTATTGAAATGTGTGCAAATCTGGACAGTTTTGTGCAATCCCATTGTTTTGGCTATAACTATTGGACCCGAACTCTAAACGATGTCAGGTTTGTTTATGAATTTAGTTCACTTACTAAGATTTAATTTGACATCTTATTCAATGGAATTGGAGATTTTTTGCTTGTCTTAATGATTGTGAGAAATCAGTCTAATGCAGTAAGGGTTTCACTTAGTTATATGCTTAGAAAATTTGTTGTAACTTCTCTTGTGGTATTAAATGCTTGGGATTGTGGCATTGGATGTTGTGTGGACTGTTTTGAATACTTGGGGATATTTGAATTAATTGATGCATGGCTTGAGATTGATTTTGAGTCGACTTGAGGCTTAATCGCACGGGTAAGCACGAAATGGAAACCCTAGTGACTAGGTAAACTTGCTAAGTGTTGATCCTTTGGATATTGTGTGTAATTATATGTTTAGTAGGCTGCCCGTAGTTGCTCTTATAGCCCTAAATGTGATTTTGATCATTGCATGTTGACAAATAGGCCTTTCTTGCATCCGAACCTACGTAGATGTTGTTGCATGTCGAATAATCTTATCACTTGATTACGTGGACTTCGAAATGAGTTATATGGCTTGATTTACATGTGTTAAATGGCTGCCCGTTTAATGTTGATATAACTCCGTATGCCTTTCAAGTGCAATTACTTGTCTTATCGTGCCTTGCTTGTTTACTTGTCAATGTGCAATCGTATGACTGTTTGGAGGCAACCTACTTTGTTGTCCTCCTAATGTGATATATTAAATGTCATAAATGTGCATTGCATATAAGGTTGCAACCTTTCATTCTGGCGTGGTAGCGTTCACGCACACCGGGCGGCATCGGGCTTGCCGGTGCAACTGTAACTATCATTGTCCAATTCCCTCTCTCGCTTGGGGGCTAGACTTCCTCGGAGAGTTGGGTCGTAGGATTTCGGGGTACATCCGGAGTACACCCACTTGGCGTGATAAGGGGATGATTTGAAGTCAGCCGCAACAACTGACACAGGAAATGAACTGAGAGCAAAAGCTCACCTTATCCTTTTTACTATGTGTATAAGTACTCTCGCTTGGTTCCTAGAGGACCTCGGGGAGGAAAGACGGTTATTGTGTTCCTTTACTTTTGTATTATTGTTATGTACTTAATTGTGTTACATTCATGCTTGCAAAAGGATTTTCAAAACCTATTTCTCGTTCCCCCTCGCTGAGTTCATAAGGACTCACCCTCTTTTATCATCTCAGGTGAAGAAGATCAAGAATAGGTACCCGAGGACGACGTGCTTAACGATGATTCCTTGGAGTGATTGGCTCTCCTATGTGCTTTGCGTGATTATGGCTATTTGTGAACACTATGCTACTTGAAGACTATTTCTTTTATGTTGCTTGTTGTTTGTAATGTAAAAGACCCCCGTTGTAATTTGGGGTCTAATTTTGGTTTGTACTAATGATAACTAGACAGACACTACTGTGGTCATTTTTGCTATTATTATTGGCTAGTATCTATCATAGGTTTATGACGTATCAGGTAAGGACTAAGTAAACGAACCTATCCAATCTTGAGCAGGTACTCACTATTAAGCTAAGATCAACATGTACTTTTGTAATGAGGATTAACAAACAGACGAGACATAGTATCATACTAGTTTATTAATCAAACGAGACTCCGAGATAACCAATAGGCATTTCAATTGATGGTAAATAGTAATCTTAGTTGGAAATGAAATTGAGATTGGAAAATTTGAGGCATTTAGAGAATTAGGTCAAACTAAGGAGCCCAATTACAGCCGTTATGCTGCCGGTTTTCTGGAGAATTTGTGGAGTTTAGGCCAAAACGTTAAGTGTTAAATCTTCATAAATGGTTAAGTATGTGATATGACTTGAATGTTATATCACACCCTAGTCTAACCTTTAGAGGCTGGGTTGGGGTGTGACACACAACATACCGTTGCAAAGCACTCCGAGAGCTCTACGACGGGGGCAGCCAGCTTGCTCGCTGTGCCAGTTTTTGGAGCCCAAAATCGAACGTTTTCATTAGTTTCAGGCGATTTTTCTTCTTTTGCTCTGTTTTTCCGTCCCGGATCTTACGTCGTGAGCTGTTAAAAGGACGACAACTTTACTCATGGGACATTAGAGGGCCTTACAACGCGTCGATATCACATCTTACGAGGATGCTGCGTTGTTGAAGCGGATGGGTTGTCGTTAAGCCCATTGGGCCTTTTGAATGGGCCATCTCTCTAGGCTGGGACTGTAAATCGTTAACAAATAAAGGAATTGTGCACTCAACATGATGGGTGCGATCATACCAGCACTAATGCACCGGATCCCATCAGAACTCCGAATTTAAGCATGCTTGGGCGAGAGTAGTAGTAGGATGGGTGACCCCCTAGGAAGTTCTCGTGTTGCACCCCCTTTTCAAATTTTTTTGCCCTGGTTAGGGTTGCCAAAATACTTTATCCACCAAATTTCTATTACTGAATCCCACAGCACCTTGGGCAAGACAACTTCGTTTCACGTAGAGGCTGGGCCCGCAAACCGAGGGCTTAGGGCTTGTGACCAGGTCTCCGTCACTCTGGTGCCTATAACTTTTGATCCGTAAGGACTTACGCGGCGCATAACATACCGTTGGAAAGTTCTCCAAGAGCTCTACGACGGAAGCAGCTAGCCTGCTCGGCTGTGCCCATTTTTGGAGCCCAAAATCGAACGTTTTCATCAGTTTCGGCCACTTTTCTTCTTTTGCTCTGTTTTGCCGTCCCTGATCGTACGTCGTGAGCTGTTAAAAGGACGACAACCTAACTCGCGGGACATTAGAGGGCCCTACAACGTGTTGATATCACGTCTTGCTAGGATTCTGTGTTGTTGAAGCGGATGGTTGTTATTAAGCCCATTGGGCCTTTTGAATGGGCCATCTCTCTGGGGTGACTGTGAACCATCAACACATAAAGGATTTGTGCTCTCAACATGACGGGTGCGATCATACCAGCACTAATGCACTGGATCCCATCAGATCTTCGAAGTTAAGCGTGCTTGGGCGAGAGTAGTACTAGGATGGGTGACCCCTTGGGAAGTCCTCGTGTTGCACCCCCTTTTTCAATTTTTTTTGCTCCGGTTAGGGTTGCCAAGATACTTTATCGACCACATTTATATTACCAAATCACACGGCACCTTGGGCAAGACAACTTCGCTTCATGTAGAGGTTGGGCCCGCAAACCGAGGGCGTAGGGCTTGTGACCAGGTCTCCGTCGCTCTGGTGCCCATAACTTTTGATCTGTAAGGAGTTACGTGAATCACAACATACCGTTGGAAAGCTCTCCGAGAGCTCTACGACGGAGGCATCTAGCAAGCAAAGCTGTGCCCATTTTTGGAGCCAAAAATCGAACGTTTTCATCAGTTTCGGGCCACTTTTCCTCTTTTGCTCTGTTTTTCCGTCCCGGATCGTACATCGTGAGCTATTAAACGGACGACAACCTTACTCACGGGACATTAGAGGGCCCTACAACGAGTTGATATCACGTATTGCAAGGATGCTGCGTTGTTGAAGCGGATGGGTTGTCGTTAAGCCCATTGGGCCTTTTGAATGGGCCATCTCTCTGGGCTGCGACTGTGAACCATCAACACATAAAGGATTTGTGTCCACAACATGACGGGTGCGATCATACCAGCACTAATGCACCGGATCCAATCAGAACTCGGAAGTTAAGCATGCTTGCGCGAGAGAAGTACTAGGATGGGTGACCCCCTGGGAAGTCCTCATGTTGCACCCCCTATTTTTAAATTTTTTTCCCCGGTTAGGGTTGCCAAGATACTTTATCCATCACATTTCTATTATCGAATCCCACGGCACCTTAGGCAAGGCAACTTCGCTTCACGTAGAGGCTGGGCCCACAAACCGAGGGCGTAGGGCTTGTGACCAGGTCTCCATCGCTCCGGTGCCCATAACCTTTAATCTGTAAAGAGTTACGCGACGCACAACATACCATTGGAAAGCTCTACGAGAGCTCTACGACGGGGGCAGCAAGCCTGCTTGGCTGTGCCACTTTTTGGAGACGAAAATTGAACATTTTCATCAGTTTCTGGCAACTTTTCTTCTTTGGCTCTGTTTTTCCGTCTCGGATCGTATGTCGTGAGCTGTTAAAAGGATGACAACCTTACTCACGGGACATTAGAGGGCCCTACAATGCGTCGATATCACATCTTGCGAGGATGCTGCGTTGTTGAAGCGGATGGGTTGTCGTTAAGCTCACTCGGCCTTCTGAATGGGACATCTCTCTGGATTGGGACTGTGAACCACCAACACATAAAGGATTTGTGCCCTCAACATGATAGGTGCGATCATACCAGTACTAATACATCGGATCCTATCAGATCTCCGAAGTTAAGCGTGCTTGGGTGAGAGTAGTACTAGGATGGGTGACCCCCTGAGAAGTCCTCGTGTTGCACCCCCATTTTAAATTTTTTTTCCTCTGGTTAGGGTTGCCAAGATACTTTATCCACCACATTTCTATTATCGAATCCCATGGCACCTTGGGCAAGACAACTTCGCTTCACATGGAGGTTGGGCTGGCAAACTGAGGGTGTAGGACTTGTGACCAGGTCTCCGTCGCTCTGGTGTCCATAACTTTTGATCCGTAAGGAGTTACGCGGCGCACAGCATACCGTTACAAAGCTATCCGAGAGCTCTACGACGGGGGCCACAAGCTTGCTTTCTGTGCCCATTTTGGGAGCCCAAAATTGAACGTTTTCATTAGTTTCGGGTCACTTTTCTTCCTTTGCTCTATTTTTCCGTCCCGGATCGTACGTCGTGAGCTGTTAAAAGGACGACAACCTTAGTCGCAGGACATTAGAGGGCCCTACAATGCATCGATATCACGTCTTGCGAGGATGCTGCATTGTTGAAGCGGATGGGTTGTCGTTAAGCCCATTGGGCCTTTTGAATGGGCCATCTCTCTAGGCTGGGACTGTGAACCGTTAACAAATAAAGGAATTGTGACCTCAACATGACGGGTGCGATCATACCAGCACTAATGCACCGGATCCCATCAGAACTCCGAAGTTAAGTGTGCTTGGGCGAGAGTAGTACTAGGATGGGTGACCCCCAGGGAAGTCCTCATGTTGCACCCCTTTTTTCAAATTTTTTTGCCCTGGCTAGGGTTGACAAGATACTTTATCCACCAAATATCTATTACCGAATCCCACGGCACCTTGGGGAAGAGAACTTCGCTTCACGTAGAGACTGGGCCCGCAAACTAAGGGCGTAGGGCTTGTTACCATGCTTTTGTCGCTCCGGTGCCCATAACTTTTGATGGGTAAGGAGTTACGTGACGCACAACATACCGTTGCAAAGTTCTCCGTGAGCTCTACGACGGGGGCAGCTCGCTTGCTTGCTATGCCCTTTTTGGAGTCCAAAATTGAACGTTTTTATTAGTTTTGCGCCACTTTTCTTCTTTTGCTCTATTTTTTGATCCCGGATCGTACGTCGTGAGCTGTTAAAAGGACGACAACCTTACTCGCGGGACATTAGAGGGTCCTACAACGCGTCGATATCATGTCTTGCGAGGATGCTGCATTGTTGAAGCGAATGGGTTGTCGTTAAGCCCATTGGGCCTTTTGAGTGGGCCATCTCTCTAGGCTGGGACTGTGAACCGTTAACAAATAAATGAATTGTGCCCTCAACATGACGAGTGAGATCATACCAGAACTAATGCACCGGATCCCATCAAAACTCCGAAGTTAAGCGTGCTTGGGCGAGAGTAGTACTGGGATGGGTGACCCCCTGGGAAGTCCTCGTGTTGTACCCCCTTTTCAATTTTTTTTGCCCTGGTTAGGTTTGCCAAGATACTTTAGCAACCAAATTTCTATTACCTAAGCCCACGGCACCTTGGGCAAGACAACTTCGCTTCACGTAGAGGCTGGGCCCGCAAACTGAGGGCATAGGGCTTGTGACTGGGTCTCCATCGCTCCGGTGCCCATAACTTTCGATCCGTATGGAGTTACGCGGCACACAGCATACCGTTGCAATGCTCTCTGAGAGCTCTACGATGGGGGCAACCAGCTTGCTTGCTTTGCCCGTTTTTGGAGCCCAAAATCAAACGTTTTCATTAGTTTCGGTCCACTTTTCTTCTTTTTCTCTGTTTTTCAGTCCCGGATCGTACGTCGTGAGCTGTTAAAAGGATGACAACCTTAGTCGCGGGACATTAAAGGGCCCCACAATGCGTCGATATCACGTCTTGTGAGGATGCTGTGTTGTTGAAGCGGATGGGTTATCGTTAAGCCCATTGGGCTTTTTGAATGGGCCATCTCTCTATGCTGGGACTGTAAACCGTTAACAAATAAAGGAATTGTGCCCTCAACATGACGGGTACGATCATACCAGCACTAATGCACCGGATCCCATCAAAACTCCGAAGTTAAGTGTGCTTGGGCGAGAGTAGTACTAGGATGGGTGACCCCCAGGGAAGTCCTCGAGTTGCACCCCCCTTTTCAATTTTTTTTGCCATGGTTAGGGTTGCCAAGATACTTTATCCACCAAATTTCTATTACCGAATCACACGGCACCTTGGGCAAGACAACTTCGCTTCACGTAGAGGCTGGTCCCGCAAATTGAGGGCGTAAGGCTTGTGACCAGGTCTCTGTCGCTCCGGTGCCCATAACTTTTGATCGGTAAGGAGTTACTCGGCGCATAGCATACCGTTGTACAGCTCTCCGATAGCTCAACGACGAGGGCAGCTCGCTTGCTTGCTTTGCCCGTTTTTGGAGCCCAAAATCAAACGTTTTCATTAGTTTCGGGCCACTTTTCTTCTTTTGCTCTATTTTTCGATCCCGGATCGTACGTCGTGAGCTGTTAAAAGGACGACAACCTTACTCGCGGGACATTAGAGGGCCCTACAATGCGTCGATATCACGTCTTGCGAGGATGCTACGTTGTTGAAGCGGATGGGTTATCGTTAAGCCCATTGGGCCTTTTGAATGGGCCATCTCTCTAGGCTAGGACTGTGAACCGTTAACAAATAAAGGAATTGTGCCCTCAACCTGACGGGTGCGATCATACCAGCACTAATGCACTGGATCCCATCAAAACTCCGAAGTTAAGTGTGCTTGGGCGAGAGTAGTACTAGGATGGGTGACCCCCAGGGAAGTCCTCGTGTTGCACCCCCCTTTTCAATTTTTTTTGCTCCGGTTTGGGTTGCCAAGATACTTTATCCATCACATTTCTATTCTCGAATCCCACGGCAACTTGGGCAAGACAACTTCGCTTCACATGGAGGCTGGGCACGCAAACCGAGGGTGTAGGGTTTGTGACCAGGTCTCCGTCGCTCCGGTGCCTATAACTTTTGATCCGTATGGAGTTACACAGCGCACAACATACCATTGCAAAGCTCTCCAAGAGCTCTACAACAGGGGTAGCAAGTTTACTTGATGTGCCAGTTTTGGGTGCCCAAAATCGAACGTTTTCATTAGTTTCGTGCCACTTTTCTTCTTTTGCTCTGTTTTTCTATCCCGGATCGTACGTCGTGAGCTGTTAAAAGGACAACAACCTTAGTCGCGGGACATTAGAGGGCCATACAATGCGTCGATATCACGTCTTGCGAGGTTGTTGCGTTGTTGAAGCGGATGGGTTGTCGTTAAGCCCATTGGGCGTTTTGAATGGGCCATCTCTCTAGGCTGGGACTGTGAACCGTTAACAAATAAAGGAATTGTGCCCTGAACATGATGGGTGGGATCATACCGGCAAAAATGCACCAAATCCCATCAGAACTTTGAAGTTAAGTGTGCTTGGGCGAGAGTAGTACTAGGATGGGTGACCCCTTGGGAAGTCCTCGTGTTGCACCCCCTTTTCAATTTTTTTGCCCCAGTTAGGGTTGCCAAGATACTTTATCCGCCAAATTTCTATTACTGAATCCCACGGCACCTTGGGCTATACAACTTCGCTTCACGTAGAGGCTGGGACCGCAAACCGAGGGCATAGGGCTTGTGACCAGGTCTCCGTCGCTCTGGTGCCCATTACTTTTGATCCGTAAGGAGTTACGTGACACACAACATACCGTTGGAAAGCTCTCTGAGAGCTTTACGATGAAGGCAGCTAGCCAGCTACGTTGCGCCCATTTTTGAAGCCCAAAATCAAACGTTTTCATCAGTTTCGGACCACTTTTCTTCTTTTGCTCTATTTTTCCGTCCCTGATCGTACGTCGTTAGTTGTTAAAAGGACGACAATCTAACTCGCGGGACATTAGAGGGCCCTACAACGTGTTGATATCACCTCTTGGTAGGATTCTGCGTTGTTGAAGTGGATGGGTTATAATTAAGCCCATTGGGCCTTTTGAATGGGCCATCTCTCTGGGCTGCGAATGTGAACCATTAACACATAAAGGATTTGTGCCCACAACATGACGGGCGTGATCATACCAGCACTAATGCACCGGATCCCATCAGATCTTCGAAGTTAAGCGTGCTTGGGCGAGAGTCGTACTAGGATGGGTGACCCCCTGGGAAGTCCTCGTGTTGCACCCCCCTTTTCAATTTTTTTTGCTCCGGTTAGGGTTGCCAAGATACTTTATCCACCACATTTCTATTACCAAATCCCATGGCACCTCGGGCAAGACAACTTCGCTTCATGTAGAGGCTGGGCCTGCAAACCGAGGGCGTAGGGCTTGTGACCAGGTCTTCGTAGCTCCGGTGCCCATACCTTTTAATCTGTAAGGAGTTACGTGATGCACAACATACCGTTGGAAAGTTCTCCAAGAGCTCTACGATGGAGGAAGCTAGCCTGCAAAGTTGCGCCCGTTTTTGGAGCCCAAATTCGAACGTTTTCATCAGTTTCGGGCCACTTTTCTTCTTTTGCTCTATTTTTCTGTCCCGGATCGTACGTCGTGAGCTGTTAAAAGGACGACAACCTTACTCGCGGGACATTAGAGGGCCCTACAACGAGTTGATATCACGTCTAGCTAGGATGATGCGTTGTTGAAGCGGATGGGTTGTCGTTAAGCCCATTGGGCCTTTCGAATGGGCCATCTCTCTGGGCTGCGACTGTGAACCGTCAACACATAAAGGATTTGTGCCCACAACATGACGGGTGCGATCATACCAGCACTATTGCACCGGATCCCATCAGAACTCCGAAGTTAAGCGTGCTTGGGCGAGAGTAGTACTAGGATGGGTGACCCCCAGGGAAGTCCTCGTGTTGCACCCCCCATTTTCAATTTTTTTTGCCCCGGTTAGGGTTGCCAAGATACTTTATCCACCACATTTCTATTACCGAATCCCACAGCACCTTGGGCTAGACAACTTCGCTTCACGTAGAGGCTGGGCTTGCAAACCGAGGGCGTAGGGCTTGTGACCAGGTCTCCGTCGCTCCGGTGCCCATAACTTTTGATCCGTAAGGAGTTACGTGACGCACAACATACCATTGGAAAGCTCTCCTAGATCTCTATGATGGAGGCAGCTAGCCAGCTAAGCTGTGCCCTTTTTGGAGCCAAAAATCGAACGTTTTCATCAGTTTCGGGCCACTTTTATTCTTTTGCAATGTTTTTCTGTCCCGGATCGTATGTCCTGAGCTGTTAAAAGGAAGACAACCTTACTCGCGGGACATTAGAGGGCCATACAATGCATCGATATCACATCTTGCGAGGATGCTGCGTTGTTGAAGCGGATGGGTTGTCGTTAAGCCCACTAGGCCCTCTGAATGGGCCATCTCTCTGGGTTGGGACTGTGAAGCACCAACACATAAAGTATTTGTGCCCTCAATATGACGGGTGTGATCATACCAGCACAAATGCATCGGATCCCATCAGATCTCCGAAGTTAAGCGTGCTTGGGCGAGAGTAGTACTAGGATGGGTGACCCCCTAGGAAGTCCTCGTGTTGCACACCCCTTTTCAATTTTTTTTGCTCCGGTTAGGGTTGCCAAGATACTTTATCCACCAAATTTCTATTACCGAATCCCACGGCACATTGGGCAAGACAACATCGAGGGCGTAGGGCTTGGGACCAGGTCTCCGTCGCTCCGGTACCCATAACTTTCGATCCGTAAGGAGTTACGCAGCGCACATCATACCGTTGCAAAGCTCTCCGAGAGCTCTACGACGGGGGTAGCAAGCTTTCTTGCTGTGCCCGTTTTGGGAGCCGAAAATCGAACGTTTTCATTAGTATCGGGCCACTTTACCTCTTTTGCTCTGTTTTTCTATCCCGGATCGTACATCGTGAGCTGTTAAAAGGATGACAACCTTAGTCGCGAGGTATTAGAGGGCCCTACAATGCGTCGATATCACGTCTTGCGAGGATGCTGTGTTGTTGAAGCGGATTGGTTGTTATTAAGCCCATTGGGCTTTTGAATGGGCCATCTCTCTAGGCTGGGACTGTGAACCGTTAACAAATGAAGGAATTGTGCCCTCAACATGCTGGGTGCGATTATACCAGCACTAATGCACCGGATCCCATCAGAACTCCGAAGTTAAGTATGCTTGGGCGAGAGTAGGACAAGGATTGGTGACCCCCAGGGAAGTCCTCGTGTTGTACCCCCCTTTTCAATTTTTTTTGCCCTGGTTAGGGTTGCCAAGATACTTTCTCCACCAAATTTCTATTACCGAATCCCACGGCACCTTGGGCAAGACAACTTCTCTTTCCGTAGAAGTTGGTCCCGCAAACCGAGGGCGTAGGGCTTGTGACCAGGTCTCCGTCGCTCCGGTGCCCATAACTTTTGATCAGTAAGGAGTTACGCGGCGCACAGTATACCGTTCCGCAGCTCTCCGAGAGCTCTACGACGGAGGCATATTGCTTGCTCACTGTGCCCTTTTTGGAGCCCAAAATCGAACATTTTTATCTGTTTCGGGCCACGTTTCTTCTTTTGCTCTATTTTTCGGTCCCGGATCGTATGTTGTGAGCTATTAAAAGGATGACAACCTTACTCACGGGACATTAGAGGGCCCTACAACGCGTCGATATCACGTCTTGCGATGATGCTGAGTTATTGAAGCAGATGGGTTGTCGTTAAGCCCATTGGGCCTTTTGAATGGGCCATCTCTCTAGGCTGGGACTGTGAATCGTTAACAAATAAAGGAATTGTGCCCTCAACATGACGGGTGCGATCATACCAGCACTAATGCACCGGATCCCATCAGAACTTCGGAGTTAAGCGTGCTTGGGCGAGAGTAGTACTAGGATGGGTAACCCCTTGTGAAGTCCTCGTGTTGCACCCCCTTTTTCAATTTTTTTTGCTCCGGTTAGGGTTGCCAAGATACTTTATCCACCACATTTCTATTATCGAATCCCACGACACCTTGGGCAAGACAACTTCGCTTCACATGGAGGCTGGGCTTGCAAACCAAGGGCGTAGGGCTTGTGACTAGGTCTCCGTCGCTCCGGTCCCCATAACTTTTGATCCGTAAGGAGTTACGCGGCGCACATCATACCGTTGCAAAGCTCACCGAGAGTTCTACGACGGGGGCAGCAAGTTTTCTTGCAGTACCTATTTTGGGAGCCCAAAATCGAACGTTTTCATTAGTTTCGGGCCACTTTTCTTCTTTTTCTCTATTTTTCCATCCCGGATCGTATGTCGTGCGCTGTTAAAAGGACGACAACCTTAGTCGCGGGACATTAGAGGGCCCTACAATGCGTCGATATCACGTCTTGCGAGGATGCTGCGTTGTTGAAGCGGATGGGTTGTCGTTAAGCCCATTGGGCCTTTTGAATAGGCCATCTCTCTAGGCTGAGATTGAGAAGCGTTAACAAATAAAGGAATTGTGCCCTCAACATGACGGGTGCGATCATACCAGCACTAATGCACCGGATCCCATCAGAACTCCGAAGTTAAGTGTGCTTGGGAGAGAGTAGTACTGGGATGGGTGAGCCCCAGGGAAGTCCTCGTGTTGCACCCCCTTTTCAATTTTTTTTGCCCTGGTTAGGGTTGCCCAGATACTTTATCCACCAAATTTCTATTACCAAATCCCACGGCACCTTGGGCAAGACAACTTTGCTTCACGTAGAGGCTGGGCCCGCAAACCGAGGGTGTAGGGCTTGTGACCAGGTCTCCGTCGTTCCGATGCCCACAACTTTTGATCGGTAAGGAGTTACGCGGCGCACAGGATACCGTTGCACAGCTCTCTGAGAGCTCTATGACGAGTGCAGCTAGCTGGCTCGCTGTGCCCTGTTTGGAGCCTAAAATCGAACGTTTTTATTAGTTTCGAGCCACTTTTCTTCTTTTGCTCTATTTTTCTGTCCCGGATCGTACGTCGTGAGTTGTTAAAAGGATGACAACCTTACTCGCGGGACATTAGAGGGCCCTACAATGCGTCGATATCACCTCTTGCTAGGATGCTGCGTTGTTGAAGCGGATGGGTTGTCGTTAAGCCCATTGGGCCTTTTGAATGGGCCATCTCTCTAGGCTGGGACTGTGAACTGTTAATAAATAAAGGAATTGTGCCCTCAACATGACGGGTGCGATCATACCAGCACTAATGCACCGGATCCCATCAGAACTCCGAAGTTAAGCGTGCTTGGGCGAGAGTAGTACTAGGATGGGTGACCCCCTTGGAAGTCCTCGTGTTGCACCAGTGAGGCCCGACCCTGAATAACGTGTGTTATCTAGATTTGCGTGCCACATACTTAGAATTATATGACCGACCTTGGATTATGTGCCCTGGCTTGGTTTTCGTGCATACTTCGTCATACGTGCCTTGACTTAGAATTGTGTGCCCTAATCTTCGATGTACTGCATACCTAGATATACGTGTCTTGACCTTGAATTAGGTGCGATACCTAGATTTGCGTTGCTTGACCTAGATTTGCATGCTTGACCTAGGTTTAAGAATTGTGTTCGTTTTGTGTGCCATGCATTGAATAACGTGCATTCATTTAGGGTTGCGTGCATTTACTTGGAAAACATGCGTTCGTCTCATAGTTCGTGTTCTACCTCGTAGTGCGTGCCCTAGACCTGGGAAAGCGCACCCTTACGCTAAACAAGAAAGCATCTTATACGAAGCACTAGGTCATTAATTAATCCTACAAAATCTACTAACTATTATTAAATTACTAATTCAACCCACTAGAAGACAAAATCTCACAAAAAGCTAGACATTCCTTATTCTTTATTCCTTATTCTTTTTGCACTTTTCAAGACACAATTAAATAATGATCAAAAGTTGACAAAATTCAGCATTTTTATTAGCCTTGGCCGACCACTAAGTGGTGTTTTTGCATGCTTACTCAATTCAAATTGATTCTAAACAACTTATGACAATCCTATGACACAAATGCATAAAAAAATTGCTCAAAACCTCCTCAAATCTCTACCATACTCGACCAACTCTTCTTTGCCCATACTAGGAATTTTAAATATGCTATTGAAAACACAAAAATCAGGAATTTTAGAAGCCCAAGGCCGACCACTTGCATGAAGAAGTGCAAAAGCTTCACTCTTTGTCATTTCTCTCACTTTTCCTCACACTTCTCTCTCTCCCTCTCATTCTTCTCTCTCTCTCTCTCGGCCTTGGCTGAATCTCTTCACCTCTTAGCTCATCTTCATCATCATATGGTTAATCAAGACAAGCCACCAGCAAAGGAACTCAACCAAGCTAGCTAGGTTGCAAGAAAACGCACATGAAAGCTTTTGACTCACCATTTTCGGCCTAGGTAAGTTTCTTGGCTTCCATTTCTTTTCTTCTTGTTCTAACCACATGCATGTACTAAGAGCTTGGTCACTAAGCTAGGAAAAATAGAGAAAATCAAGTTGGAATCTCGGCTAAGCAAGGAAGAAGAAGAAATTTGTGCTTCAACAAGTTTTGTGCATCTTCTTGTTGATTTGCTAAGTTGAGGGCTAAAACCTTTTGAAAGTCCTTCAAAAATCCACATGCATGCTCTTAAATGTATGTCTTTGCTTCTGTACTTGAGTTATATGTGTGTTCATAAGCTTTTACAACCATGCATGGCAAGATTTTGGCTTGAAAGTGATGATAGGTGAAATCGGATTATGTGATAACTCTCTGACCTGTTGTTTCGAGGTGAGTCTGGCTAGGAAAATGATGTTGAAAAAGCATGAAAATTGGAAGGTGACTAGTTTTTCCAGTTTTAAACATTTTTCGTAGAATAGGCCAAAGCTAATTTCGACTCTAAGGTCCTTAAAATGGCAAAACATTAAAATGTGTCCAAATCTGGAAATCTGGAAAAATGAAGCAGGTTTTGGCAGATGCACTGACCTTGTAGAACTAACCAGATTTGACTTAGTAAATGATATCCAAAATGCATGAAATTCGGTGTGCTGATATATTTTTAAGTTCTGGACATTTTTGTCAGAAATGGACTAAGGCTAAATCTGATCCTAAGGACCTCAAAAACATCAATTATTGAAATGTGTGCAAATCTGGACAGTTTTGTGCTATCCCACTGTTTCGGCTATAACTATTGATCCCGAACTCCAAATGATGCAAGGTTTGTTTCTAATTTTAGTTCACTTCTTAAGCTTTAATTTAACATCTTATTCACTGGAAATGGATATTTTTTGCTTGTCTTAATGATTGTGGGAAAACAGCCTATTGCAGTGAGGGTTTCACTTGGTTGTATGCTTAGAAAAATTGTTGTAACTTCTCTTGTGGTATTAATTGCTTGGGATTGTGGCATTGGGATGTTGTGTGGACTGTTTTTAGTACTTGGGGATGTTTGAATTAATTGATGCATGGCTTGAGATTGATTTTGAGTTGACTTAGGGTTTAATCGCACGGGTAAGCACGAAATGGAAACCCTAATGATTAGGTAAACTTGCTAAGTGTTAATCCTTTGGATATTGTGTGGAATTATATGCTTAGTAGGCTGCCCATAGATGCCCTTATAGCCCTAAATGTGATTCTGATCATTGCAAGTTGACAAATAGGCCTTTCTTGCATCCGAGCCCACGTAAATGTTGTTGCATGTTGAATAATCTTAATATTTGATTACGTGGAATTTGAAATGAGTTATATGACTTGATTTACATGTGTTACATGGCTGCCCGTTTAATGTTCATATAACTCCATATGCTTTTCAAGTGAAATTACTTGTCTATTCGTGCCTCGCTTGTTTACTTGTCAATGTGCAATCTTATGACTGTCCGGAGGCAACCTACTTTGTTGTCCTCCTAATGTGATATATTAAATGTCATAAATGTGCATTGCATACAAGGTTGCAACCTTTCATTCTGGCGTGGTAGCGTTCACGCACACCGGGCAGCATCGGGCTTGCCGGTGCACCCGTGACTACCACTGTCCAATTCCCTCTCTCGCTTGGGGGCTATACTTCCTCGGAGAGTTGGGTCGTAGGATTTCGGGGTACATCCGGAGTACACCCACTTGGCGTGTTAAGGGGATGATTTGAAGTCGGCCACAACAACTGAGAGCAAAAGCTCACTGTATCCTTTTTCTATATGTATAAGTACTCTCGCTTGGTTCCTAGAGAACCTTGGGGAGAAAAGACTGGTAATTGTGTTCCTTTATTTTATATTATTGTTATGTACTTAATTGTGTTATATTCATGCTTGCAAAAGGGTTTTCATAAGTTGAACCGGAAAATGAGTTTCAAAACCTATTACTCGTTTCCCCCTCGCTGAGTTCATAAGGACTCACCCTCTTATATCATCTCAGGTGAAGAAGATCAAGAACAGGTACCCGAGGATGGTGTGCCTAACGATGATTCCTTGGAGTGATTGCTTGTCTTGTGTGCTTTCCGTGATTATGGCTACTTGTGAACTCTATGCTACTTGAAGACTATTTCTTTTATGTTGCTTGTTGTTTGTAATGTAAAAGACCCCCGTTGTAATTTGGGGTCTAATTTTGGTTTGTACTGATATTAACTAGACAGACACTAGACACTACTATGGTTATTTTGCTATTACTATTGCTAGTGGCTATAATAGGATTATGAAGTATTAGGTAAGGGCTAAGTAAAATGAACCAACGAAACCTTAAACAGGTACTCGCTATTAAGCTAAGATCAACAGGTACTTTTGTAACGAGGATAAAGCAAACAACGAGACATAGTATCATGCTAGGTTATAAATCAAACGAGACATCGAGATAACCAACAGGCATTTCAATTGATGTTAAATAGTAATTCTAGTTGGAAATGAAATTGAGATTGGAAAATTTTTGAGGCGTTTAGAGAAATAGGCCAAACCAAAGAGTCCAATTACAACCGTTATGCTGCCGGATTTCCGGAAAAACTTTTGGAGTTTTAGCCTAATCTTAAGCATTAATCATAGTGAAGCAGTTAAGTACGCAAAATGACTTGAAAGTTTAGCTCACACTTTAGTCTAGCCTCTATAGGCCGGGTTGGGACGTGACAGCACCCCACTTTTCAATATTTTTTCCCTAGTTAGGGTTGCCAAGATACTTTATCCACCAAATTTCTATTACCGAATCCCATGGCACCTTGGGCAAGACAACTTCGTTTCACGTAGAGGCTGGGCCGGCAAACTGAGGGCGCAAGGCTTGTGACCAGGTCTCCGTCGCTCAGGTGCCCATAACTTTTGATTCGTAAGGAGTTACGCATAGCACAGCATACCGATGCAAAGCTCTCCGAGAGCTCTACGACGGGGGCAGCCAGCTTGCTCGCTTTACATCTTTTTAGAGCCCAAAATCAAACGTTTTCATCAGTTTCGGGTAACTTTTCTTCTTTTCCTCTGTTTTTCCATTCTGGATCGTACGTCGTGAGCTGTTAAAAGGACGACAACCTTACTCGCGGGATATTAGAGGGCCCTACAATGCATCGATATCATGTCTTGCAAGAATGCTACGTTGTTAAAGCAGATGGGTTGTCGTTAAGCCCATTGGGCCTTTTGAATGGGACATCTATCTAGGCTGGGACTGTGAACCGTTAACAAATAAGGAATTGTGCCCTCAACATGACGGGTGCTGTAATACCCGAGCCCGGAATGTGAATTTTCTTTGTTTATTATTTTGAAAATTTTATTTCCTTAAATTCTTTGTGAATTAATTGTTACATTCTCGCCGACGCAACGTGCATTGCATTTAAGGAGCGATAGCTAGATAACGATTTCTAGTCCTCAGCAAATAGTGAAACTAATATTTAGATGACTTAAATTTTATATTTTAAATGTTGCTAGCTTTAATTGAACTTACCTTAGCTGAAACGGCTTTAAAACGCGCAAAATAGGGGCCTTTGACCAAGTTTTTTTAAGTTGTTGACCTTGACCTTTGACCTTTGACCATTTGTTACTTAAATAAGCTAAAACTAAGCAAAAAAAAAAAAAACAGCAGCAAACAGCCAGCAGCAGGCCGTGAGTTCCTTAGAGAAAAAAAAAAAAAACCTTTCACTTACCAAACGATCAATCTTAGCGTGTGCTCGTGCGGGGTGATTTCCGAGGCAACCAACGTTGTTTTCCTAGCGACTAGGAGTACCTAAGGTGAGGGAAGCATGTTATTTGCGCATTTATACGTTGTGTTTGTTAACTTTGTCAATTTTTAGATTTATCCGTAGATCGTTATTTAAAGCGATTTGATGCTTCTAGAATGTTCCTTAGCATTTGTAGAACATGTATTTATAGCTTTGTAACATTTTCTGCGGTTAAATGTTGTGATTGCAACTTGAATTGTGAAATGAATAGTATTTTATGAATAGTAAAACCTTGAAATGTTGAAATTGCGCTGTTATGCTTTCCGTTGATGTAGAAACGTGCTAGGTATGCTAGAATGTTAAAATGTGTGGTTTTTTTGGGTTGCGTAGAGGAAAAAACGAGAATTAAGCCTTTGGGAAAGTCGGGGTCGTTTAGGTCGACTTTAGCGTTTTCTCGTTTTGCGTGTTGGCATTGCTTCGGGAAGCCATGGAAGCACTTTTGGTGCGATTATGGCATTGGTTGGGTGTTTGGTTGATGTAGTTGTAGTTCAAACGAGAAAGGGGGAAATCGGGGCTTTGCGCGAGTTCTAGGGTAAAGTAAGGTTTCGGGGTCTTTAGACGTGCCTTATGGTGACCTAGGAGGGTTGGTGAAGTCGGTTTCCAGAACCCGTGGCTCGTTTGGAAATGGTAGTGCTTTGATAGTTGGGGCCGATTTGTGTTTTTGTGTGTTTTCTTGTCTTTATGCTTATAGAATGCTTAGAATTACTTGAATTACTTGTTTGAGTTGTTTTGGATTGAATTGCTTATCAAATTGCTGCTATTGCGTGCGAGAGTAACCTACTTTGTTATTCTCCCACGTGTGGCTTTATCGCTTGTTATCGT
Source organism: Ehretia macrophylla (assembly GCA_037974665.1). Lineage (NCBI taxonomy): Eukaryota > Viridiplantae > Streptophyta > Magnoliopsida > Boraginales > Ehretiaceae > Ehretia > Ehretia macrophylla. Next base: position 3,788,312 of record CM075780.1, read on the forward strand.
CTTGTATCGAGTCTTGCATTGCATAGTGTCTCGCGCGTGAGTGATGGGCCTCTCTGGGTAGCCTTGGGTTGCCAGTGTTGGTTGCTCTAGCTCCGCTGCTATTCCCTTTCTCGCTTGGGTTGCCTCCCAGGGAGATTTGGGTCGTAGGATTGATGGTTACTTCCGGGGTATTCCAAACTGGTGTTATAAGGTGGTTTGGGCCGGCGCGTCGTCATCGAATTCGTGTTTGAAAGTTGTTCGTGAAAAGAGTATCGTATCCTTTGAATGAGTGTTTGCAGCTTTAAATACTTGCCTTGCTTAATTGTTGGCTTTGGTTGTATCTTTATATGATTTGTATGTATTGCTTGGCTAATTGCATTGCATACTCCTCTCATCTCTGTCCTTGAGACCAATTGCCCTCGCTGAGCAATAGTTTTTGCTCATTCCTCTCTATACTATGTTTTTACAGGAGTAGTTGAGGCAGACCCTCTCGAGGTAATTGAGGAGGAGGAGCAGGTGGAGGTGTTTCCGTGATAGCACTCCTCTGCTTTGCTGGTGGTTGGTTACCAGTTTTGTGCAAACCTTGTTTGTTATGTATATTGCGTGAAGGACGCTTAATTTTGAGGCTTGTAGCCTTGTATGTATTTTCCTATTTTGAGACCTTTAATGGTCTTATGTTGTAATGGATTAAAGTCTGTAATGTTGTAACTTGTACTCTGATGACTAGTGAAGAAATGCATGCTAATGGCTAATGGTTTAGTGGCATAGGTACTTGTGTAGTATGCATAGCATTTTTGGTTTGGAAAGTTGGATAATAAGGAATGTATGTTTTATAGAAAGTTGGCTTGTTTTGATTATTTTATAGCTTTCGCAAGTATTATATTGTTTTTAGGGTTTTCGGATCGTCCGCGGTACAGAGGAGACTCTGTCCGTGTGTCGGGTCCGGGCTTGGCCTTTTGCGGGGTCGGGTCGGGGCGTGACATCTTTAGGTGGTATCAGAGCATGATAGTCTTGCATGAGCCGGGACATGATTCTCGGTCTGTGGGGTAAAGGTCTAAAATGCTAAAGTGTTTATGTATGATTGCTAAGTGAAAAGAAAATGTTCTAGCTTCACTTTGTGAACTTGGAGTGTTTATGTGTTTAAGTGAAATAGTTTGGCAAGTTGAACTTGTCTTATGTGAATTGTGTGATAGAATGTTGGATTGTTATTGATTTGAGTGTTATCTAATCTTATGTGTTATATTTCTGTCTATAAACTGCTTTTAAATGTTGCCAGCTATTGTGAGTTGCTACTATGCCGCCACGTCGTGGTACTCAAGGTATAGGATCAGATGAAGAGGCAGCGGAACAGGGTCAGCAGCCGTTGCTTGAGTAGTTTATGGCTACCATGACTACTGCAGTAGACCGGATCACACAGGTACTACATGAGCAGAGGCAGGACCGGATTAATCCCCAGGGTAATCAAGCTAATCCTGGTGAACAGGGGTACAGAGTTGAGAATAACCAGCTAGAGAAATTTCTGAGGCATGAGCCGGGAAAGTTCTTCGGAGAGCCTGATGATGAGGCGGCCGAGAGATGGATTAATCGTGTCGAGAAAATTTTCACCGCGTTGAGGTATACCGATGAGGCAAGAATAGACTATGCATCATTTTTATTTGAGGGTGATGCAGAGCAGTGGTGGAATACTGTTAGACTGAGGTGGGATTGTGAGGATGTTCCACACTTATGGGATGATTTTGTAAGTGAGTTCCGGGACAAATATATTCCCGAGATGGCTATGGAAAGACGGGAAGATGAGTTTGTGGCCCTGAAGCAGGGAAATATGTCTGTTGCACAGTACGAGGCTAGGTTTGTTAGCCTGTCGAGGTATATGCCCGAGTTGGTACGGCCAGCTAGAAGGATGATACATAGGTTTGTCCGTGGGTTGAGAATGGACATACAGTTGCATTTGACTGGACAGACCTACACTACTTTTCCCGAGGCATTTCAGGCAGCCTCGAAGTTTGAGAAACGGAAGGCTGATGTCACGCCCCGACCCAACCCCGCAAAAGGCCAAGCCCGGACCCGACACACGGACGGAGTCTCCTCTGTACCGCGGAAAATCCGAAAACCCTAAAAACAATATAACACTTGCGAAAGCTATAAAATAATCAAAACAAGCCAACTTTCTATAAAACATACATTTCTTATTATCCAACTTTCCAAACCAAAAATGATATGCATACTACACAAGTACTTATGCTACTAAACCATTAGTCATTAGCATGCATTTCTTCACTAATCATCAGTTACAAGTTACAACATTACAACTTTAATTCATTACAACATCAGACCATTAAAGGTCTCAAAATAGGAAAATACATACAAGGCTACAAGCCTCAAAATTAAGCTTCCTTCACGCAATATACATAACAACAAGGTTTGCACAAAGCTGGTAACCAACCACCAGCAAAGCAGGTAAGTGCTATCACGGAAACACCTCCACCTGCTCCTCCTCCTCAATTACCTCGAGAGGGTCTGCCTCAACTACTCCTGTAAAAAAACATAGTATAGAAAGGAATGAGCAAAAACTATTGCTCAGCGAGGGCAATTGGTCTCAAGGACGGAGATGAGAGGAGTATGCAATGCAATTAGCCAAGCAATACATACAAAACATATAAAGATACATCCAAAGCCAACAATAAAGCAAGGCAAGTATTTAAAGCTGCAAACACTCAATCAAAGGATACGATACTCTTTTCACGAACCACTTTCAAACACGAATTCGATGACGACGCGCCGGCCCAAAACAACCTTATAACACCAGTTTGGAATACCCCGGAAGTATCCATCAATCCTACGACCCAAATCACCCTGGGAGGCAACCCAAGCGAGAAAGGGAATAGCAACGGAGCTAGAGCAACCAACACTGGCAACCCAAGGCTACCCAGAGAGGCCCATCACTCACGTGCGAGACACTATGCCATACAAGACTCGATACAAGACAATAAACAAGCAATAAACAAGCGATAAACCACACGTGGGAGAATAACAAAGTAGGTTACTCTCGCACGCAATAGCAGCAATTTGAAAAGCAATTCAATCTAAAACAACTCAAACAAGTAATTCAAGTAATTCTAAGCATTCTATAAGCATAAAGACAAGTAAACACACAAAAACACAAATCGGCCCCAACTATCAAAATGCTACCATTTCCAAACGAGCCACGAGTTCTGGAAACCGACTTCGCCAACCCTCCTAGGTCACCATAAGGCACGTCTAAAGACCCCGAAACCTTACTTCACCCTAGAACTCGCGCAAAGCCCCGATTTCCCCCTTTCTCGTTTGAACTACACCTACAACAACCAAACACCCAACCAACGCCATATTCGCACCAAAAGTGCTTCCATGGCTTCCCGAAGCAATGCCAACACGCAAAACGAGAAAACGAAAAAGTCGACCTAAACGACCCCGACTTTCGCAAAGGCTTAATTCTCATTTTTTTCCACTACGCAACCCAAACAAACCACACATTTTAGCATTCTAGCATACCTAGCACATTTCTACATCAACGGAAAGCATAACGGCACAACTTCAACGTTTCAATGTTTTACTATTCACAAAGTACTATTCATATCACAATTCAAGTTGCAATCACAACATTTAACCGCAGAAAATGTTACAAAGCCATAAATACATGTTCTACCAATGCTAAGGAACATTTTAGAAGCATCAAATCGCTTTAAATAACGATCTACGGATAAATCTAAAAACTGATAAAGTTAACTAACACAACGTATAAATGCGCAAATAACATGCTTCCCTCACCTTAGGTACTCCTAGTCGCTAGGAAAACAACGTTGGTTGCCTCGGTAATCACCCCGCACGAGCTCTCGCGAAGAATGAAAGATTGGAAGTTGAAATCTTTTTTTTTTTTTCTCCCTCAAAGCTCACGGCCTGCTCTCTCTATTTGCTGCTGTTTTTTTTTTTTTTTTTGCCTATTATTTTAGCTTATAAGGTGTCAAATGGTCAAAGGTCAAAGGTAAAAGGTCAAACCACTTAAAACTTGGTCAAAGGCCCCTATTTCGCGTGTTTTAAAGCCGTTTCAGCTATGGTAAGTTCAAATAAAGCTAGCAATATTTAAAATATAAAATTTAAGTCGTCTAAATACTAGTTTCACTATTTGCTGAGGACTGGAAATCGTTATCTAGCTATCGCTCCTTAAATGCAATGCACGTTGCGTCGGCTAGAAAGTAACAGTTAATTCACAAAGAATTTAAGGAAATAAAATTTTCAAAATAATAAACAAATAAAATTCATATTCCGGGCTCGGGTATTACACCCTCTCCCCCTTAAAACAATTGCGCCCACGCAATTCTTACCTGGTCAACAAACAACTCCGGATACTGATCCCGAACTTGGAACTCTCTATCCCATGTCGCTTCCTCAAACCCATGATGATTCCACAGAACCTTCACTAACGGAATACTCTTTCTGCGAAGCTCTTGAATCTTCTGATCCACAATTCTAATCGGTTTCTCTTCGTAGGACAACTTCTCTTCAATCTGCAAAGGCTCTGGTTCAAGTACATGCGAAGGGTCTGGATGATACTTCTTCAACATAGACACGTGAAACACATCATGCAGTCGCGACAAGCTCGGAGGCAAAGCTAATCGATAAGCCAAAGGACCTACCTTTTCGGTGATCTCATACGGACCCACATACCTGGGACTAAGCTTCCCGCTCTTACCGTGCCGAATCAATCCCTTCCGTGGAGAAATCTTAAGAAACACCCAATCTCCCAAATCAAACTTAAGATCCCGACGGTGCTTATCCGCATAACTCTTCTGACGACTCTGAGCTATAAGCATACGCTGGCGAATAAGGTGAACATTATCTACCATCTTAATCATCTCTGGTAACACAGTCGGATCAACTGTTCTCATCTCTCCAACCTCTTCCCAATATAATGGGGATCTGCATTTCCGACCATACAATGCCTCGTAGGGAGCCATACCTATAGTAGATTGATAACTATTGTTGTAGGCGAACTCCGCTAAAGGCAAAAACTTCTCCCAATTCTTCCCAAAGTCTAGCACACATGCTCGAAGCATGTCTTCCAAAATCCTGATGGTTCTCTCAGACTGGCCATCAGTTTGCGGATGATATGCAGTACTGAAGCTCAACTTAGTTCCCATGGCCTCTTGCAACTTCTGCCAAAAACGAGATCTGAATCTGGGATCCCTATCTGACACTATACTCTGTGGCACTCCATGCAATCTCACAATATTAGCAACATACAATTCAGCTAGCTTATCAAGGCTATCCTGTTTGTTCACGGGAATAAAATGTGTAACTTTAGTCAAGCGGTCCACAACAACCCAAACAGAATCACATCCTCTCGGATATCTAGGAAGATCGGTCACAAGGTCCATTGTAATATGTACCCACTTCCATTGCGGAATCGATAACGGTTGTAGAAGTCCGGCTGGCCTCTGATGCTCAACTTTAACCCTCTGACAAGTCAAACATCTGGATACATACCCAGCAATCTCCCTCTTCATATTGTTCCACCAGAAGTGTTGCTTCAAATCTCTATACATCTTAGTACTGCCCGGGTGAATCGTGTACCTCGAATTATGTGCCTCGGACAGGATCTCATTCTTCAAAGTCGGATCATCAGGAACACATACTCTATCCCTGAATCTGAAAATGCCATCTGCATGTAATTTAAACTCCGACTCTCCCCCTTTAGCTTTTTCTTGGATCTTCAAGATGTGAGGATCAGTCTTCTGAGCCTCTCTGATCTGTGCTAGCAATCCTGACTGAATCTGTAAACTAGAAAACCGAATCCCTACCTCAGTAGCTTCTGGTTTCCATAAACAAATTTCTTCCAAAGTCTCCCAGTCCTTGATAATCAAGCTCGCAACAGTAGCCTTTCGGCTCAAAGCATCAGCAACAACATTTGCCTTACCTGGCACATAGTTAATAGAACAGTTATAACCACCCAATAGCTCTAGCCATCTCCGCTGCCTCATATTTAGATCCTTCTGTGAAAACAAATACTTGAGACTCTTGTGGTCAGTAAATATTTCAAATCTGCAACCCCACAAGTAATGACGCCACTTCTTCAATGCAAACACAACTGCAGCTAACTCAAGATCATGTGTAGGGTAATTGACTTCATAAGGTTTCAATTTCCTAGAAGCATAGGCAATCACCTTACCATTCTGCATTAAAACACAGCCCAATCCTTCTTTAGATGCATCACTGTAGACAACGAAGTTCTCTGTTCCCTCAGGTAAAGCTAGTATAGGAGCTGTAGTTAGTCTCTTCTTCAATTCCTGGAAACTGGATTCACACTTGGCATCCCAATTGTAAGCAACTTTCTTCCGAGTTAACTGGCTCAAAGGTCCAGAAATTTTAGAAAAGTCTTTAACAAATCTCCGGTAGTAACCTGCCAATCCAAGAAAACTCCGAATCTCTGGCACCGTCTCAGGTCTCTTCCAAGCTGAAACAACTTCAATCTTAGCTGGGTCCACTGAAATTCCTCGGTCTGAAATGATATGGCCTAGAAAAGATATCTGGTTCAACCAGAACTCACACTTGCTGAATTTAGCAAAAAGCTTGTTTTCCTGCAAAGTCTGAAGCACAATCCTCAAGTGTTGCTCATGTTCAGCCTCGTTCTTCGAATACACTAAAATGTCGTCAATGAAGATCACGACAAACTGATCAAGGTAAGGCCGAAAAACCCTCTGCATCAAGTCCATGAATGCGGCTGGTGCATTCGTCAATCCAAACGGCAAAACAACAAATTCATAGTGGCCATATCTAGTCCTGAATGCCGTCTTTGGTATATCGTCACTCCGAATTCTAAGTTGATAGTAACCCTGCCTCAAGTCAAATTTGGAGTAAACACTCGCACCCTGCAACTGGTCAAACAATTCTTCAATCAACGGCAAGGGGTATTTATTCTTAATCGTGACTTGATTAAGTCCCCTGTAATCAATGCATAACCGTAGCGTGCCATCTTTCTTTCTCACAAACAACACAGGTGCGCCCCACGGTGAAGAACTAGGTTGTATAAACCCTTTCTCAAGCAAGTTCTGAAGCTGAATTTTTAACTCCTGAAGTTCAGCCGATGCCATCCTGTAAGGACTCCTAGAAATTGGCGCAGTGCCTGGCACAAGATCAATCATGAACTCAATCTCCCTATCCGGTGGTAAACCCGGTAATTCCTCGGGAAATACACCAGGGAAGTCTCTAACAATCGGAACTTCATTCAAACTCAACTTATCAGCAGGCTGATTGATCAAATAGGCTAAGTAGGCTTCACAACCCCTATTCAACAACTTAGAAGTCTTGATCGCTGATAAAAGTGGAATGCGGGCAGCCCTGCAGTTCCCAATAATCTCTAGTACCGGTAGGTCAGGAACCTTAAGATAAACGATCTTTGTTCTACAATCCAACTGTGCATAATACTTTCCCAACCAGTCCATTCCCAAAATGATTTCAAAGTCACGGAATGGTAATATAATTAAATCAGCAGGAAATTTACGGTTCTCTATACATATATCACAAGATTTGCAAATAGATTCAGCAACAAATTTTGCACCCAAAGGAGTACTAACTTCAACTTCATGAGGCAAATTATCAATGCAAACATTCACAGATCGTGCACATGCAGGAGTTATAAACGAATGTGTAGCTCCAGGATCAATCAAAACTTTAACTGGCTGAGTATTGAGAAGAAAAGTACCTTCCACTATAGCTGTATTATCGGGCAGCTCCTCTGCATCCAGTGCAAAGACCCTAGCCTGAACTCTCTGTGCTGGTCGTGCACCTGCAGCCCTATTCTGAACACCTCGGCCTCCACCACGTCCCTGAACATTATTATATTTAGGGCAATCCCTCACCCTATGCTCATCACTGCCACAACCCGTACATTTCCCACTCTTCCTCCAGCAGTTAGCCTCAATATGCCCTGGTCGATTACAATAATCACACTGCTGATTTTGCCTAACCGCAGTGTTTCCTGTAGGTGCTGGGGCTCTGGCAGGGGTAGGAACTGTACCTCCCTGCGGAGGTCTGGTCACAGCTGGTCTAGCCTGAATCTGCTGCTGTGGCTGATACGAACGCTGCTGAGGACCCTGTGCAGAAGCCTGATACTGCCTCGGCTGACTCTGGCTGCTCTGGCCCAAAAACTGCTTCTTACTCGTCTGACTGCTCTCGGCTAACATCTCAGCCTTCCGTTTCTCAAACTTCGAGGCTGCCTGAAATGCCTCGGGAAAAGTAGTGTAGGTCTGTCCAGTCAAATGCAACTGTATGTCCATTCTCAGCCCACGGACAAACCTATGTATCATCCTCCTAGCTGGCCGTACCAACTCGGGCATATACCTCGACAGGCTAACAAATCTAGCCTCATATTGTGCAACAGTCATGTTTCCCTGCTTCAGGGCCACAAACTCATCTTCCCGTCTCTCCATTGCCATCTCGGGAATATATTTGTCCCGGAACTCACTTACAAAATCATCCCATAAGTGTGGAACATCCTCACAATCCCACCTCAGCCTAACAGTATTCCACCACTGCTCTGCATCACCCTCAAATAAAAATGATGCATAGTCTATTCTTGCCTCATCGGTATACCTCAAAGCAGTGAAAATTTTCTCCACTCGATTAATCCATCTCTCGGCCGCCTCATCATCCGGCTCCCCGAAGAACTTTCCCGGCTCATGCCTCAGAAATTTCTCTAGCTGGTTATTCTCAACTCTGTACCCCTGACCACCAGGATTAGCTTGATTACCCTGGGGATTAATCCGGTCCTGCCTCTGCTCATGTAGTACCTGTGTGATCCGGTCTACTGCAGTAGTCATGGTAGCCATAAACTGCTCAGGCAACGGCTGCTGACCCTGTTCTGCTGCCTCTTCATCTGATCCTATACCTTGAGTACCACGACGTGGCGGCATAGTAGCAACTTACAATAGCTGGCAACATTTAAAAGCAGTTTATAGACAGAAATATAACACATAAGATTAGATAACACTCAAGTCAATAACAATCCAATATTCTATCACACAATTCACATAAGACAAGTTTAACTTGCCAAACTATTTCACTTAAACACATAAACATACAAGTTCACAAAGTCATGCTAGAACATTTTCTTTTCACTTAGCAATCATTCATAAACACTTTAACATTTCAGACCTTTACCCCACAGACCGAGAATCATATCCCGGCTCATGCAAGACTATCATGCTCTGATACCACCTAAAGATGTCACGCCCCGACCCAACCCCGCAAAAGGCCAAGCCCGGACCCGACACACGGACGGAGTCTCCTCTGTACCGCGGAAAATCCGAAAACCCTAAAAACAATATAACACTTGCGAAAGCTATAAAATAATCAAAACAAGCCAACTTTCTATAAAACATACATTTCTTATTATCCAACTTTCCAAATCAAAAATGATATGCATACTACACAAGTACTTATGCTACTAAACCATTAGTCATTAGCATGCATTTCTTCACTAATCATCAGTTACAAGTTACAACATTACAACTTTAATTCATTACAACATCAGACCATTAAAGGTCTCAAAATAGGAAAATACATACAAGGCGACAAGCCTCAAAATTAAGCTTCCTTCACGCAATATACATAACAACAAGGTTTGCACAAAGCTGGTAACCAACCACCAGCAAAGCAGGTAAGTGCTATCACGGAAACACCTCCACCTGCTCCTCCTCCTCAATTACCTCGAGAGGGTCTGCCTCAACTACTCCTGTAAAAAAACATAGTATAGAGAGGAATGAGCAAAAACTATTGCTCAGCGAGGGCAATTGGTCTCAAGGACGGAGATGAGAGGAGTATGCAATGCAATTAGCCAAGCAATACATACAAAACATATAAAGATACATCCAAAGCCAACAATAAAGCAAGGCAAGTATTTAAAGCTGCAAACACTCAATCAAAGGATACGATACTCTTTTCACGAACCACTTTCAAACACGAATTCGATGACGACGCGCCGGCCCAAAACAACCTTATAACACCAGTTTGGAATACCCCGGAAGTATCCATCAATCCTACGACCCAAATCTCCCTGGGAGGCAACCCAAGCGAGAAAGGGAATAGCAACGGAGCTAGAGCAACCAACACTGGCAACCCAAGGCTACCCAGAGAGGCCCATCACTCACGTGCGAGACACTATGCCATACAAGACTCGATACAAGACAATAAACAAGCAATAAACAAGCGATAAACCACACGTGGGAGAATAACAAAGTAGGTTACTCTCGCACGCAATAGCAGCAATTTGATAAGCAATTCAATCTAAAACAACTCAAACAAGTAATTCAAGTAATTCTAAGCATTCTATAAGCATAAAGACAAGTAAACACACAAAAACACAAATCGGCCCCAACTATCAAAATGCTACCATTTCCAAACGAGCCACGAGTTCTGGAAACCGACTTCGCCAACCCTCCTAGGTCACCATAAGGCACGTCTAAAGACCCCGAAACCTTACTTCACCCTAGAACTCGCGCAAAGCCCCGATTTCCCCCTTTCTCGTTTGAACTACAACTACAACAACCAAACACCCAACCAACGCCATATTCGCACCAAATGTGCTTCCATGGCTTCCCGAAGCAATGCCAACACGCAAAACAAGAAAACGAAAAAGTCGACCTAAACGACCCCGACTTTCCCAAAGGCTTAATTCTCATTTTTTTCCACTACGCAACCCAAACAAACCACACATTTTAGCATTCTAGCATACCTAGCACATTTCTACATCAACGGAAAGCATAACGGCACAACTTCAACGTTTCAAGGTTTTACTATTCACAAAGTACTATTCATATCACAATTCAAGTTGCAATCACAACATTTAACCGCAGAAAATGTTACAAAGCCATAAATACATGTTCTACCAATGCTAAGGAACATTTTAGAAGCATCAAATCGCTTTAAATAACGATCTACGGATAAATCTAAAAACTGATAAAGTTAACTAACACAACGTATAAATGCGCAAATAACATGCTTCCCTCACCTTAGGTACTCCTAGTCGCTAGGAAAACAACGTTGGTTGCCTCGGTAATCACCCCGCATGAGCTCTCGCGAAGAATGAAAGATTGGAAGTTGAAATCTTTTTTTTTTCTCCCTCAAAGCTCACGGCCTGCTCTCTCTATTTGCTGCTGTTTTTTTTTTTTTTTTTTGCCTATTATTTTAGCTTATAAGGTGTCAAATGGTCAAAGGTCAAAGGTCAAAGGTCAAACCACTTAAAACTTGGTCAAAGGCCCCTATTTCGCGCGTTTTAAAGCCGTTTCAGCTATGGTAAGTTCAAATAAAGCTAGCAATATTTAAAATATAAAATTTAAGTCGTCTAAATACTAGTTTCACTATTTGCTGAGGACTGGAAATCGTTATCTAGCTATCGCTCCTTAAATGCAATGCACGTTGCGTCGGCTAGAAAGTAACAGTTAATTCACAAAGAATTTAAGGAAATAAAATTTTCAAAATAATAAACAAAGAAAATTCATATTCCGGGCTCGGGTATTACAGCTGAGATGTTAGCTGAGAGCAGTCAGCCGAGTAAGAAGCAGTATTTGGGCCAGAGCAGCCAGAGTCAGCCGAGGCAGTTTCAGGCTTCTGCACAGGGTTCTCAGCAGCGTCCGTATCAGCCACAGCAGCAGATTCAGGCTAGGCCAGCTGTGACTAGACCTCAGCAGGGAGCTACAGTTCCTACCCCTGCCAGAGCCCCAGCACCTACAGGAAACACTGCGGTTAGGCAAAATCAGCAGTGTGATTATTGTAATCGACCAGGGCATATTGAGGCTAACTGCTGGAGGAAGAGTGGAAAATGTACGGGTTGTGGCAGTGATGACCATAGGGTGAGAGATTGCCCTAAATATAATAATGTTCAGGGCCGTGGTGGAGGCCTAGGTGTTCAGAATAGAGCAGCAGGTGCACGACCAGCACAGAGAGTTCAGGCTAGGGTCTTTGCACTGGATGCAGAGGAGCTGCCCGATAATACAACTATTGTGGAAGGTACTTTTCTTCTCAATACTCAGCCAGTTAAAGTTTTGATTGATCCCGGAGCTACACATTCGTTTATAACTCCTGCATGTGCACGATCTGTGAATGTTTGCATTGATAATTTGCCTCATGAAGTTGAAGTTAGTACTCCTTTGGGTGCAAAATTTGTTACTGAGTCTATTTGCAAATCTTGTGATATATGTATTGAGAACCGTAAATTTCCTGCTGATTTAATTATATTACCATTCCGTGACTTTGAAATCATTTTGGGAATGGACTGGTTGGGAAAGTATTATGCTCAGTTGGATTGTAGAACAAAGATCGTTTATCTTAAGGTTCCTGACCTACCAGTACTAGAGATTGTTGGGAACTGCAGGGCTGCCCGCATTCCACTTTTATCAGCCATCAAGACTTCTAAGTTGTTGAATAGGGGTTGTGAAGCTTACTTAGCCTATTTGATCAATCAGCCTGCTGATAAGTTGAGTTTGAATGAAGTTCCGATTGTTAGAGACTTCCCTGGTGTATTTCCCAAGGAATTACCGGGTTTACCACCGGATAAGGAGATTGAGTTCGTGATTGACCTTTTGCCAGGCACTGCGCCTATTTCTAGGAATCCTTACAGGATGGCATCGGCCGAACTTCAGGAGTTAAAAATTCAGCTTCAGAACTTGCTTGAGAAAGGGTTCATACAACCTAGTTCTTCACCGTGGGGTGCACATGTGTTGTTTGTGAGAAAGAAAGACGGCACGCTACGGTTATGCATTGATTACAGGGGACTTAATTAAGTCACGATTAAGAATAAATACCCCTTGCCGTTGATTGAAGAATTGTTTGACCAGTTGCAAGGTGCGAGTGTTTACTCCAAATTTGACTTGAGGTAGGGTTACTATCAACTTAGAATTCGGAGTGACGATATACCAAAGACGGCTTTCAGGACTAGATATGGCCACTATGAATTTGTTGTTTTGCCGTTTGGATTGACGAATGCACCAGCCGCATTCATGGACTTGATGCAGAGGGTTTTTCGGCCTTACCTTGATCAGTTTGTCGTGATCTTCATTGATGACATTTTAGTGTATTCGAAGAACGAGGCTGAACATGAGCAACACTTGAGGATTGTGCTTCAGACTTTGCAGGAAAACAAGCTTTTTGCTAAATTCAGCAAGTGTGAGTTCTGGTTGAACCAGATATCTTTTCTAGGCCATATCATTTCAGATCGAGGAATTTCAGTGGACCCAGCTAAGATTGAAGTTGTTTCAGCTTGGAAGAGACCTGAGACGGTGCCAGAGATTCGGAGTTTTCTTGGATTGGCAGGTTACTACCGGAGATTTGTTAAAGACTTTTCTAAAATTTCTGGACCTTTGAGCCAGTTGACTCGGAAGAAAGTTGCTTATAACTGGGATGCTAAATGTGAATCCAGTTTCCAAGAATTGAAGAAGAGACTAACTACAGCTCCTATACTAGCTTTACCTGAGGGAACAGAGAACTTCGTTGTCTACAGTGATGCATCTAAAGAAGGATTGGGCTGTGTTTTAATGCAGAATGGTAAGGTGATTGCCTATGCTTCTAGGAAATTGAAACCTTATGAAGTCAATTACCCTACACATGATCTTGAGTTAGTTGCAGTTGTGTTTGCATTGAAGAAGTGGCGTCATTACTTGTGGGGTTGCAGATTTGAAATATTTACTAACCACAAGAGTCTCAAGTATTTGTTTTCACAGAAGGATCTAAATATGAGGCAGCGGAGATGGCTAGAGCTATTGGGTGGTTATAACTGTTCTATTAACTATGTGCCAGGTAAGGCAAATGTTGTTGCTGATGCTTTGAGCCGAAAGGCTACTGTTGCAAGCTTGATTATCAAGGACTGGGAGACTTTGGAAGAAATTTGTTCATGGAAACCAGAAGCTACTGAGGTAGGGATTCGGTTTGCTAGTTTACAGATTCAGTCAGGATTGCTAGCACAGATTAGAGAGGCTCAGAAGACTGATCCTCACATCTTGAAGATCCAAGAGAAAGCTAAAGGGGGAGAGTCGGAGTTTAAATTACATGCAGATGGCATCTTCAGATTCAGGGATAGAGTATGTGTTCCTGATGATCCGACTTTGAAGAATGAGATCCTGTCCGAGGCACATAATTCGAGGTATACGATTCACTCGGGCAGTACAAAAATGTATAGAGATTTGAAGCAACACTTCTGGTGGAACAATATGAAGATGGAGATTGCTGGGTATGTATCCAGATGTTTGACTTGTCAGAGGGTTAAAGTTGAGCATCAGAGGCCAGCCGGACTTCTACAGCCATTGTCGATTCCGCAGTGGAAGTGGGTACATATTACAATGGACCTTGTGACCAATCTTCCTAGATCTCTGAGAGGATGCGATTCTGTTTGGGTTGTTGTGGACCGCTTGACTAAAGTTACACATTTTATTCCCGTGAACAAACAGGATAGCCTTGATAAGCTAGCTAAATTGTATGTTGCTAATATCGTGAGATTGCATGGTGTACCACAGAGTATAGTGTCAGATAGGGATCCCAGATTCAGATCTCGTTTTTGGCAGAAGTTGCAAGAGGCCATGGGAACTAAGTTGAGCTTCAGTACTGCATATCATCCGCAAACTGATGGCCAGTCTGAGAGAACCATTAGGATCTTGGAAGACATGCTTCGGGCATGTGTGCTTGACTTTGGGAAGAATTGGGAGAAGTTTTTGCCTTTAGCGGAGTTCGCCTACAACAATAGTTATCAATCTACTATAGGTATGGCTCCCTACGAGGCGTTGTATGGTCGTAAATGCAGATCCCCATTATATTGGGAAGAGGTTGGAGAGATGAGAACAGTTGATCCGACTGTGTTACCTGAGATGATTAAGATGGTAGATAATGTTCACCTTATTCGCCAGCGTATGCTTACAGCTCAAAGTCGTCAGAAGAGTTATGCAGATAAACACCGTCGGGATCTTGAGTTTGATTTGGGAGATTGGGTGTTTCTTAAGATTTCTCCACGGAAGGGATTGATTCGGCACGGTAAGAGCGGGAAGCTTAGTCCCAGATATGTGGGTCCGTATGAGATCACCGAAAAGGTAGGTCCTTTGGCTTATCGGTTAGCTTTGCCTCCGAGCTTGTCGAGACTGCACAATGTGTTCCACGTGTCTATGTTGAAGAAGTATCATCCAGACCCTTCGCATGTACTTGAACCAGAGCCTTTGCAGATTGAAGAAAAGTTGTCCTACGAAGAGAAACCGATTAGAATTGTGGATCGGAAGATTCAGGAGCTTCGCAGAAAGAGTATTCCATTAGTGAAGGTTCTGTGGAATCATCATGGGTTTGAGGAAGCGACTTGGGAAAGAGAGGACCAAGTTCGGGATCAGTATCCGGAGTTGTTTGTTGACCAGGTAAGAATTGCGTAGGCGCAATTGTTTTAAGGGGGAGAGGGTGTAATACCCGAGCCCGGAATGTGAATTTTCTTTGTTTATTATTTTGAAAATTTTATTTCCTTAAATTCTTTGTGAATTAATTGTTACATTCTCGCCGACGCAACGTGCATTGTATTTAAGGAGCGATAGCTAGATAACGATTTCTAGTCCTCAGCAAATAGTGAAACTAATATTTAGATGACTTAAATTTTATATTTTAAATGTTGCTAGCTTTAATTGAACTTACCTTAGCTGAAACGGCTTTAAAACGCGCAAAATAGGGGCCTTTGACCAAGTTTTTTTAAGTTGTTGACCTTGACCTTTGACCTTTGACCATTTGTTACTTAAATAAGCTAAAACTAAGCAAAATATAAAAAAAAAACAGCAGCAAACAGCCAGCAGCAGGCCGTGAGTTCCTTAGAGAAAAAAAAAAACCTTTCACTTACCAAACGATCAATCTTCGCGTGTGCTCGTGCGGGGTGATTTCCGAGGCAACCAACGTTGTTTTCCTAGCGACTAGGAATACCTAAGGTGAGGGAAGCATGTTATTTGCGCATTTATACGTTGTGTTTGTTAACTTTGTCAATTTTTAGATTTATCCGTAGATCGTTATTTAAAGCGATTTGATGCTTCTAGAATGTTCCTTAGCATTTGTAGAACATGTATTTATAGCTTTGTAACATTTTCTGCGGTTAAATGTTGTGATTGCAACTTGAATGGGAAATGAATAGTGTTTTGTGAATAGTAAAACCTTGAAACATTGAAATTGCGCTGTTATGCTTTCCGTTGATGTAGAAACGTGCTAGGTATGCTAGAATGTTAAAATGTGTGGTTTTTTTGGGTTGCGTAGAGGAAAAAACGAGAATTAAGCCTTTGGGAAAGTCGGGGTTGTTTAGGTCGACTTTAGCATTTTCTCGTTTTGCGTGTTGGCATTGCTTCGGGAAGCCATAGAAGCACTTTTGGTGCGATTATGGCATTGGTTGGGTGTTTGGTTGATGTAGTTGTAGTTCAAACGAGAAAGGGGGAAATCGGGGCTTTGCGCGAGTTCTAGGGTAAAGTAAGGTTTCGGGGTCTTTAGACGTGCCTTATGGTGACCTAGGAGGGTTGGTGAAGTCGGTTTCCAGAACCCGTGGCTCGTTTGGAAATGGTAGTGCTTTGATAGTTGGGGCCGATTTGTGTTTTTGTGTGTTTTCTTGTCTTTATGCTTATAGAATGCTTAGAATTACTTGAATTACTTGTTTGAGTTGTTTTGGATTGAATTGCTTATCAAATTGCCGCTATTGCGTGCGAGAGTAACCTACTTTGTTATTCTCCCACGTGTGGCTTTATCGCTTGTTATCGTCTTGTATCGAGTCTTGCATTGCATAGTGTCTCGCGCGTGAGTGATGGGCCTCTCTGGGTAGCCTTGGGTTGCCAGTGTTGGTTGCTCTAGCTCCGCTGCTATTCCCTTTCTCGCTTGGGTTGCCTCCCAGGGAGATTTGGGTCGTAGGATTGATGGTTACTTCCGGGGTATTCCAAACTAGTGTTATAAGGTGGTTTGGGCCGGCGCGTCGTCATCGAATTCGTGTTTGAAAGTTGTTCGTGAAAAGAGTATCGTATCCTTTGAATGAGTGTTTGCAGCTTTAAATACTTGCCTTGCTTAATTGTTGGCTTTGGTTGTATCTTTATATGATTTGTATGTATTGCTTGGCTAATTGCATTGCATACTCCTCTCATCTCTGTCCTTGAGACCAATTGCCCTCGCTGAGCAATAGTTTTTGCTCATTCCTCTCTATACTATGTTTTTACAGGAGTAGTTGAGGCAGACCCTCTCGAGGTAATTGAGGAGGAGGAGCAGGTGGAGGTGTTTCCGTGATAGCACTCCTCTGCTTTGCTGGTGGTTGGTTACCAGTTTTGTGCAAACCTTGTTTGTTATGGATATTGCGTGAAGGACGCTTAATTTTGAGGCTTGTAGCCTTGTATGTATTTTCCTATTTTGAGACCTTTAATGGTCTTATGTTGTAATGGATTAAAGTTTGTAATGTTGTAACTTGTACTCTGATGACTAGTGAAGAAATGCATGCTAATGGCTAATGGTTTAGTGGCATAAGTACTTGTGTAGTATGCATAGCATTTTTGGTTTGGAAAGTTGGATAATAAGGAATGTATGTTTTATAGAAAGTCCGCGGTACAGAGGAGACTCCGTCCGTGTGTCGGGTCTGGGCTTGGCCTTTTGCGGGGTCGGGTCGGGGCGTGACAGGTGCGAAGTTAAGCGTGCTTGGGCGAGAGTAGTACTAGGATGGGTGACCCTGTGGGAAGTCCTCGTGTTGCACCCCCTTTTCAATTTTTTTTGCCCTGGTTAGGGTTGCCAAGATATTTTATCCACCAAATTTCTATTACCGAATCCCACGGCACCTTGGGCAAGACAACTTTGCTTCACGTAGAGGCAGGGCCCGCAAACCGAGGGCGTAGGGCTTGTGACCAGGTCTCCGTCGCTCTGGTGCCCATAACTTTTGATACGTAAGTACTTACGCAGCGCACAACATACCGTTGGAAAGCTCTCCGAGAGCTCTACGACGAAGGCACCTAGCCTACTCGGCAGCGCCCATTTTTGGAGCCCAAAATTGAACGTTTTTATCAATTTTGGGCCACTTTTCTTCTTTAGCTCTGTTTTTCCGTCCCGGATCGTACGTCGTGAGCTGTTAAAAGGACGACAACCTAACTCGTGGGACATTAGAGGGCCTACAACTCGTTGATATCACATTTTGCTAGGATGCTGCGTTGTTGAAGCGGATGGGTTGTTGTTAAGCCCATTGGGCCTTTTGAATGGGCCATCTCTCTGGGCTGTGACTGTGAACCATCAACACATAAAGGATTTGTGCCCACAACATGACGGTTGCGATCATACCAGCACAAATGCACCGGATCCCATCAGAACTCCGAAGTTAAGCGTGCATGGGCGAGAGTAGTACTAGGATGGGTGACCCCTTGGGAAGTCCTCGTGTTATGCCCCCCCTTTTCAATTTTTTTTACCACGGCTAGGGTTGCCAAGATACTTTATCCACCACATTTCTATTACCGAATTCCACGGCACCTTGGGCAAGACAACTTCGCTTCACGTAGAGGCTGGGCCCGCAAACCGAGGGCGTAGGGCTTGTGACCAGGTCTCCGTCGCTCCGGTGCCCATAACCTTTAATCTGTAAAGATTTACACGACGCATAGCATACCATTGGAAAGCTTTCCGAGAGCTCTACGATGGGGGCAATAAGCCTACTCGGCTGTGCCCCTTTTTGGAGCCCAAAATTGAACATTTTCATTAGTTTTGGGCCACTTTTCTTCTTTTACTATGTTTTTCCATCCCGGATCGTACATCTTGAGCAGTTAAAAGGACGACAACCTTACTCGCGGGACATTAGAGGGCCCTACAATGCGTCGATATCACGTCTTGCGAGGATGCTGCGTTGTTGAAGCGGATGGGTTGTCGTTAAGCTCATTGGGCCTTTTGAATGGGCCATTTCTCTAGGCTGTGACTGTGAACCATCAACACATAAAGGATTTGTGCCCTCAACATGACGAGTGCAATCATACTAGCACTAATGCACCGAATCCCATCAGATCTCTGAAGTTAAGCGTGCTTGGGCGAGAGTAGTACTAGGATGGGTGACCCCATGGGAAGTCCTCAGGTTGCACCCCCATTTTCAATTTTTTTTGCTTCGGTTAAGGTTGCCAAGATACTTTATCCACCACATTTCTATTACCGTATCCCACGGCACCTTGGGCAAGACAACTTCGCTTCACGTAAAGGCTGGGCCCGCAAACTGAGGGCGTAGGGCTTGTGACCAGGTCTCCGTCGCTCCGGTCCCCATAACTTTTGATCCGTAAGGTGTTACGCGACGCAAAGCATACCGTTGGAAAGCTATCCGAGAGCTCTACGATGGAGACAGCTGGCCTGCTCGGCTGCGCCCATTTTTGGAGCCCAAAATCAAACGTTTTCATCAGTTTCGGGCCACTTTTCTTCTTTTGCTATGTTTTTCTGTCCCGGATCGTACGTCGTGAGCTGTTAAAAGGATGACAACCTAACTCGCGGGACATTAGAGGGCCCTACAACGAGTTGATATCATGTCTTGCTAAGATGCTGCGTTGTTGAAGCGAATGGGTTGTCGTTAAGCCCATTGGGCCTTTTGAATGGGCCATCTCTCTGGGCTGTAACTGTGAACCGTCAACACATAAAGGATTTGTGCCCACAACATGACGGGTGCTGTCATGCCCCAACCCGGCCTGTAAGGTTAGACTAGGGTGTGATCTAGACATTCAAGTCACGTCTCGTACTTAATCGTTCATTAAAATTTAACACTTAATGTTTTAGCCTAAACTCCAAAATTTTCTAGAAAACCGGCAGCATAACGGCTGTAATTGGGTTCTTTGGTTTGACCTAATTCTCTAAATGCGTCAAATTTTTCAATCTCAATTTCATTTTCAAAAAGGATTACTATTTACCATCAATCGAAATGCCTATTGGTTATCTCGATGTCTCGTTTGATTAATAACCTAGCATGATACTATGTCTCGTTTGTTTGTTTATCCTCGTACAAAAGTACCTGTTGATCTTAGCTTAAAAGCGAGTACCTGTTTAAGATTGGATAGGTTCGTTTACTTAGCCCTTACCTAATACTTCATAATCCTATTATAGATACAAGCAGTAATAATAGCAAAATGACCATAGTAGTGTCTAGTGTCTGTCAAGTTAATATCAGTACAAACCAAAATTAGACCCCAAATTACAACAGGGGTCTTTTACATTACAAACATTGAGCAACATAAAAAGAAATAGTCTTCAAGTAGCATAGTTCACAAATAGCCATAATCACGCAAAGCACATAGGACAGGCAATCACTCCAAGGAATCATCGTTAGGCACATCGTCCTCAGGTACCTGTTCTTGATCTTCTTCACCTGAGATGATAAAAGAGGGTGAGTCCTTATGAACTCAGCGAGGGGGAACGAGAAATAGGTTTTGAAACTCATTTTTCGGTTCAACTTATGAAAATCCTTTTGCAAGCATGAATATAACACAATTAAGTACATAACAATAATATAAAATAAAGGAACACAATTACCCGTCTTTCCTCCCCGAGGTCCTCCAGGAACCAAGCGAGAGTACTTATACACATAGTAAAAAGGATACGGTGAGCTTTTGCTCTCAGTTCATTTCCAGTATCAGTTGTTGCGGTCGACTTCAAATCATCCCCTTATCACGCCAAGTGGGTGTACTCTGGATGTACCCCGAAATCCTACGACCCAAATCTCCGAGGAAGTCTAGCCCCCAAGCGAGAGAGGGAATTGGACAATGGTACGGTTGCACCGGCAAGCCCGATGCCGCCCGGTGTGCGTGAACGCTACCACGCCAGAATGGAAGGTTGCAACCTTATATGCAATGCACATTTATGACATTTAATATATCACATTAGGAGGACAACAAAGTAGGTTGCCTCCGGACAGTCATAAGATTGCACATTGACAAGTAAACAAGCGAGGCACGATAAGACAAGTAATTACACTTGAAAGGCATATGGAGTTATATGAACATTAAACGGGCAGCCATGTAACGCACGTAAATCAAGTTATATAACTCAATTCAAAGTCCACGTAATCAAATAATAAGATTATTCAACATGCAACAACATCTACGTGGGCTCGGATGCAAGAAAGGCCTATTTGTCAACATGCAATGATCGAAATTACATTTAGGGCTATAAGGGCAACTACGGGCAGCCTACTAAGCATATAATTACACCCAATATCCAAAGGATCAACACTTAGCAAGTTTACCTAGTCACTAGGGTTTCCATTCCGTGCTTACCCGTGCGATTAAGTCCCAAGTCAACTCAAAATCAATCTCAAGCCATGCATCAATTAATTCAAACATCCTCAATTATTAAAAACAGTCCACACAACATCCCAATGCCACAATCCCAAGCATTTAATACCACAAGAGAAGTTACAACAAATTTTCTAAGCATATAACTAAGTGAAACCCTCACTGCAATAGGCTGTTTTCTCACAGTCATTAAGACAAGAAAACAATATCCAATTCTAGTGAATAAGATGTCAAATTAACGCTTAAGAAGTGAACTAAAATCAGAAACAAACCTTGCATCATTTGGAGTTCGGGTCCAATAGTTATAGCCAAAACAGTGGGATTGCACAAAACTGTCCAGATTTGCACACATTTCAAGAATTGTCGTTTTTGAGATCCTTAGGGTCAGATTTAGCCTTGGTCCATTTCTGACACAAATGTCCAGAACTGAAAAATATAGAATTACACCAAATTGCATGCATTTTGGACATCATTTACTAAGTCAAAACTGGTTAGTTCTACAAGGTCAGTGCATCTGCCAAAACCTGCTTCATTTTTTCCTGACTCCCAGATTTGGACACATTTTAATGATTTGTCATTTTGAGGACCTTAGAGTCAAAATTAGCTTCGGCCTATTTCTGCGAAAAATGTTCAAAACTGGAAAAAATAGTTAGCTACCAATTTTCATGCATTTTTAACATCATTTGCCTAGCCAAATTCACCTCGTAGAAACAAGACAGAAAGCTGTCACCAAACCCGATTTCATCTTTCATCACTTTCAAGCCAAAATCTTGCCATGCATGGTTGTAAAAGCTTATGAACACACATATAACTCAAGTACAGAAGCAAGGACATATATTTAAGAGCATGCATGTGGATTTTTGAAAGGTTTCAAGAAGTTTTAGCCCTCACCTTAGCAAATCAACAAGAAGATGCACAAAACTTTGATGAAGCACAAATTTCTTCTTCTTCCTTGCTTAGCCGAGAGTCCAACTCGATTTTCTCTATTTTTCCTAGCTTAGTGGCCAAGTTCTTAGTAGGTGCATGTGGTTAGAACAAGAAGAAAAGAAATGGAAGCTAGCAAACTCACCAAGGCCGAAATGGTTGTTCAAAAAGCTTGCATGTGTGATTCTTGCAACTTAGCTAGCTTGGTCGAGTTCTCTACCTTCTTGCTTGCCTTGATGCACCATGGAATGATGAAGATGAGCAATGGTAAGATGAAACTCAGCCAATGCAGAGAGAGAGAGAGAAGAATAAGAGGGAGAGAGAGAAATGTGAGGAGAATGAGAGAAATGAAAAAAAATGAAGGCTTTTGCAATTGTTGATGCAAGTGTTCGGCCTTGAGCTTAGCAATTCTGATTTTTATGTCTTCAAGAAGCATTTTGAAATTCCTAGCATGGGCATGGAGCATCTTGTCGAGATTTGTGGTGCATTGGTAGTGTTTTTGAGCTTTTTTTTTTTTGCACTTGTGTCATAACTTGTCATAGATTTGTCTAGAATAAATTTTGAATTGAGCAAGCAAGCATAAATGCCACAAGGTGGTCAGCCAAGGCTTAAGAAATCTGATTTTTTTTGTCATCTATTGGAGTATTATTTAATTCTATGTTGAAAGTGCAAAAAGAATAAGGAATGTCTAGCTTTTTGTGAGATTTTGTCTTCTAGTGGGTTGAATTAGTAATTTAATAATAGTTAGTGGAATTTGTAGGATTAATTGATGACCTAGTGCTTCGTGTAAGGTGCTTTCTTGATTAGCGTGAGGGCACGCTTTCCTAGATCTAGGGCACGCACTACGAGGTAAGGCACGAACAACGAGACGAATGCACGTTTTCCAAGTAAATGCACGCAACCCTAAATGAATGCACGTAATTCAATGCATGGCACACAAAACGAACACAATTCTTAAACCTAGGTCAAGGCACGCAAATCTAGATTAAGGTACACGAAAGAAGGTATCGCACGCAAATCGAGGTCAGGCCTCACAGGTGCGATCATAGCAGCACTAATGCACCGGATCCCATAAGAAATCCGAAGTTAAGCATGCTTGGGCGAGAGTAGTACTAGGACGGGTGACCCCCTGGGAAGTCCTCGTGTTGCACGCCCCCTTTTACTTTTTTTGCCCTGGTTAGGGTTGCCAAGATACTTTATCCACCACATTTCTATTACCGAATCCCACAGCACCTTGGGCAAGACAACTTCGTTTCACGTAGAGGCTGGGCCCGCAAACCGAGGGCGTAGGGCTTGTGACCAGGTCTCCGTCGTTCCGGTACCCATAACTTTTGATCCGTAAGGACTTACGCGACGCACAACATACCGTTGGAAAGCTCTCCGAGAGCTCTACGATGAAGACAACAAGCTTGCTCGGCTGTGCCCTTTTTGGAGCCCAAAATTGAACGTTTTCATCAGTTTTAGGCCGCTTTTCTTTTTTTTCTATGTTTTTCCGTCCCGGATCGTACGTCGTGAGCTGTTAAAAGGACGACAACCTTACTCGCTGGACATTAGAGGGCCCTACAATGCGTCGATATCACGTCTTGCTAGGATGCTGCGTTGTTGAAGCGGATGGGTTGTCATTAAACACATTGGGCCTTTTGAATGGGCCATCTCTTTAGGCTGAGACTGTGAACCGTTAACAAATAAAAGAATTGTGCCCTCAACATGACGGGTGCGATCATACCTGACTAATGCCTCGGATCCCATCAGAACTCCGAAGTTAAGTGTGCTTGGGCGAGAGTAGTACTAGGATGGGTGACCCCCTGGGAAGTCCTCGTGTTGCACCCCCCTTTTCAATTTTTTTGCTTCGGTTAGGGTTGCCAAGATACTTTATCCACCACATTTCTATTATCGAATCCCACGGCACCTTGGGCAAGACAACTTCACTTCAGATGGAGGCTGGGACCACAAACCGAGGGCGTAGGGCTTGTGACCAGGTCTCCGGCGCTCCGGTGCCCATAACTTTTGATCCGTAAGGACTTACGCGGCGCACAGCATACCGTTGCAAAACTTTTCGAGAGCTCTACGACGATGGCAGCAAGCTTGCTTGCTGTGCCCATTTTGGGAACCAAAAATCGAACGTTTTCATTAGTTTCGGGCCACTTTTCTTCTTTTGCTCTATTTTTCCGTCCTGGATCGTACGTCGTGAGCTATTAAAAGGACGACAACCTTACTCGCGGGACATTAAAGGGCCCTACAATGCATCGATATCATGTCTTGCAAGGATGCTGCATTGTTGAAGTGGATAGGTTGTCGTTAAGCCCATTGGGCCTTTTGAATGGGCCATCTCTGTAGGCTGGGAATGTGAACCGTTAACAAATAAAGGAATTGTGCCCTCAACATGACGGGTGCGATCATACCAGCACTAATGCACCGGACCCATAAGAACTCCGAAGTTAAGCGTGCTTGGGCGAGAGTAGCACTAGGATGGGTGACCCCCTGGGAAGTCCTCGTGTTGCACCCCACTTTTCAATTTTTTTTGATCTATTTAGGGTTGCCAAGATACTTTCTCCACCAAATTTCTATTACCGAATCCCATGACACCTTGGGCAAGACAACTTCGCTTCACGTAGAGGCTGGGCCCACAAACCGAGGGCATAGGTCTTGTGACCAGGTCTCCGTTGCTCTGGTGCCCATAATTTTTTATCTGTAACGACTTACGCGGCACACAACATACCGTTGGAAAGCTCTACGAGAGCTCTACGATGTATGTAGCAAGCCTGCTCGGCTGTGCCCATTTTTGGAGCCCAAAATCGAACATTTTCATAAGTTTCGGGCCACTTTTCTTCTTTTGCTCTGTTTTTCCGTCCCGGATCGTACGTTGTGAGCAGTTAAAAGGACAACAACCTTACTCGCGGGACATTAGAGTGCCCTACAATGCGTCGATATCATGTGTTGCGAGGATGCTGCGTTGTTGAAGTGGATGGGTTGTCGTTAAGCACATTGGGCCTTTTGAATGGGCCATCTCTCTAGGCTGCGACTGTGAACCATCAACACATAAAGGATTTGTGCCCTCAACATGACCAGTGCGATCATACCAGCACTAATGCACCGGATCCCATCAGATCTCTGAAGTTAAGTGTGCTTGGGCGAGAGTAGTACTAGGATGGGTGACCCCCTGGGAAATCCTCGTGTTGCACCCTCCTTCTCAATTTTTTTTACTTCGGTTAGGGTTGCCAAGATACTTTATCCACCAAATTTCTATTACCGTATCCCACGGCACCTTGGGCAAGACAACTTCGCTTCACTTAGAGGCTGGGCCCGCAAACCGAGGGCGTAGGGCTTGTGACCAAGTCTCCGTCACTCCGGTGCCCATAACTTTTGATCTGTAAGGAGTTACGCAACGCAAAGCATACCGTTGGAAAGCTCTCCGAGAGCTCTACGACAAAGGCAGCTAGCCTGCTCGACTGCACCCATTTTTGGTTCCCAAAATCGAACGTTTTCATTAATTTCGGGCCACTTTTCTTCTTTTACTATATTTTTCTGTCCCGGATTGTACGTCGTGAGTTGTTAAAAGATGACAACCTAACTCGCGGGACATTAAAGGGCCCTACAACGAGTTGATATCACGTCTTGCTAGGATGCTGCGTTGTTGAAGCGGATGGGTTGTCGTTAAGCGCATTGGGCCTTTTGAATGGGCCATCTCTTTGGGCTGCGACTGTGAACCGTCAACACATAAAGGATATGTGCCCACAACATGACGGGTGCGATCATACCAGCACTAATGCACCAGATCCCCTCAGAAATCCAAAGTTAAGCGTGCTTGGGCGAGAGTAGTACTAGGATGGGTGACCCCCTGGGAAGTCCTCGTGTTGCACCCCTCCTTTTATTTATTTTGCCACAGTTAGGGTTGCCAAGATACTTTATCCACCATATTTCTATTACCGAATCCCATGGCACCTTGGGCAAGACAACTTCGCTTCACGTAGAGGCTGGACCCGCAAACCGAGGGCGTAGGGCTTGTAACCAGGTCTCCGTTGCTCTGGTGCCCGTAACCTTTAATTCATAAGGAGTTACGCGACGCATAGCATTCCATTGGGAAGCTCTTCGAGAGCTCTACGACGGGGGCAGCAAGCCTGCTCGGCTGTGCCCATTTTTGAAGCCCAAAATCGAATGTTTTCATCAGTTTCGGGCCACTTTTCTTCTTTTGCTCTATTTTTTCATCCCGGATCGTACGTCATGAGTTGTTAAAAGGATGACAACCCTACTCGTGGGAAATTAGAGGGCCCTACAATGCGTCGATATCACGTCTTGCGAGGATGCTGCGTTGTTGAAGCGGATGGGTTTTCGTTAAGCCCATTGTGCCTTCTGAATGAGCCATCTTTCTTGGTTTGGACTGTGAACCAATAACACATAAAGGATTTGTGCCCTCAACATGACGGGTGCGATCATAGCAGCACTAATGCACCGGATCCCATCAGATCTCCGAAGTTAAGCGTGCTTGGGCGAGAGTAGTACAAGGATGGGTGACACCCTGGGAAGTCCACGAGTTGTACCCCACTTTTCAATTTTTTTTGCTCCGGTTAGGGTTGCCAAGATACTTTATCCACCACATTTCTATTATCAAATCCCACAGCGCCTTGGGCAAGACAACTTCGCTTCACATGGAGCCTCGGCCTGCAAACCGAGGGCGTAGGGCTTGTGACCAGGTCTCCGTCGCTCCCGTGCCTATAACTTTTGATATGTAAGGAGTTACGCGGTGCATAGCACACCGTTGCAAAGCTCTCCGAGGTCTCTACGACGGAGGCAGCCAGCCTGCTTGCTATGCCCATTTTTGGAGCCCAAAATCAAACGTTTTCATTAGTTTCGGGCCACTTTTCTTCCTTTGCCCTGTTTTTGGGTCCCGGATCGTACGTCGTGAGTTGTTAAAGGGACGAAAACCTTACTCACGGGACATTAGAGGGCCCTACAATGTGTCGATATCACGTCTTGCGGGGTTACTGCGTTGTTGAAGCGGATGGGTTGTCGTTAAGCCCATTGGGCCTTTTGAATGGGCCATCTCTCTAGGCTGGGACTGTGAACCGTTAACAAATAAAGGAATTGTGCCATCAACATGACGGGTGCGATCATACCAGCACTAATGTACAGGATTCCATCAGAACTCCGAAGTTAAGCGAACTTGGGCGAGAGTAGTACTTGGATGGGTGGGCCCCTTGGAAGTCCTCGTGTTGCACCACCCTTTTCAATTTTTTTTCTCCAGTTAGGGTTTCCAAGTTAATTTATCCACCACATTTCTATTATCGAATCCCACGGCATCTTGGGCAAGACAACTTCGCTTCACGTGGAGGCTGAGCCTGCAAACCGAGGGCGTAGGGCTTGTGACCAGGTCTCCGTCACTGCGGTGCCCATAACTTTTGATCCGTAAGGAGTTACGCGGCGCACAGCATACCGTTGCAAAGCTCTCCGAGAGATCTACGACAGGGGCAGCTAGCTTGCTCGCTGTGCCTATTTTTGAAGCCCAAAATCGAACGTTTTCATCAGTTTCGGGCAACTTTTCATCTTTTGCTCGGTTTTTCCGTCCCGGATCGTACGTCATGAGCTGTTAAAAGGACGACAACCTTACTCGCAGGATATTAGAGGGCCCTACAATGCGTTGATATCACGTCTTGCGAGGATGCTACGTTGTTGAAGCGGATGGGTTGTCGTTAAACCCATTGGGCCTTTTGAAAGGGCCATCTCTCTAGGCTGGGACTGTGAACCGTTAACACATAATGGAATTGTACCCTCAATATGACTGGTGCGATCATACAAGCACTAATGCACCGGATCCCATCAGAACTCCGAAGTTAAGCGTGCTTGGGAGAGAGTAGTACTAGGATGGGTGACCCCCTGGGAAGTCCTCGTGTTGCACCCCCCTTTTCAATTTTTTTGGCTCCGATTAGGGTTGCCAAGTTATTTTATCCACCACATTTCTATTATCGAATCCCACGGCACCCTGGGGAAGACAACTTCGCTTCACGTGGAGGCTGGGCCCGCAAATCAAGGGCGTAGGGCTTGTGACCAGGTCTCCATCGCTCCGGTGCCCATAACTTTTGATCCGTAAGGTGTTATGCGGCGCACAGCATACCGTTGCAAAGCTCTCCGAGAGATCTACGACGGGGGCAACAATCTTGCTCGCTATGCCCATTTTTCGAGCCCAACATCTAACATTTTCATTAGTTTCGGGCCACTTTTCTTCTTTTGCTCTGTTTTTCCGTCTCGGATCGTACGTCGTGAGCTGTTAAAAGGACGAGAACCTTACTCACGGGACATTAGAGGGCCCTACATTGCACCGATATCACGTCTTGCGAGGATGTTGCATTGTTGAAGCGGGTGGGCTGTCGTTAAACCCATTATGCCTTTTGAATGGGCCATCTCTCTAGGCTGGGACTGTGAACCGTTAACACATAAAGGAATTGTGCCCTCAACATGACGGGTTCGATCATGCCAGCACTAATGCACCGGATCCCATCAGAACTCCGAAGTTAAGCGTGCTTGGGCAAAAGTAGTACTAGGATGGGTGACTCCCTGTGAAGTCCTCGTGTTGCACACCACTTTTCAATTTTTTTTGCTCCGGTTAGGGTTGCCAAGATACTTTATCCACCACATTTCTATTATCGAATCCCACGGCACCTTGGGCAAGACAACTTCACTTCACGTGGAGGCTGGGCCCGCAAACCGGGGGCGTAGGGCTTGTGACCAGGTCTCCGTCGCTTCGGTGCCCATATCTTTTGATCCGTAAGGAATGACACAGCGCAGAACATACCATTGCAAAGCTCTCCGAGAGTTCTACGACGGCGGCAGCCATCTTGCTCGCTGTGCCCTTTTTTTATCCCAAAATCGAACATTGTCATCAGTTTCGGGCCAGTTTTCTTCTTTTGCTCAGTTTTTGTATCCCGGATCGTACGTCGTGAGCTGTTAAAAGGACGACAACCGTACTCGCGGGACATTAGAGGGCCCTGCAATGCGTTGATATCACGTCTTGCGAGGATGCTGCGTTGTGGAAGCGGATGGGTTGTCGTAAAGCCCATTGGGCCTTTTGAATGGGCTATCTCTCTAGGCTGGGACTGTGAACCGTTAACACATAAAGGAATTGTTCCCTCAATATGACGGATGCGATCGTACCTGCACTAATGCACCGGATCCCATCAGAACTCTGAAGTTAAGTGTGCTTGGACGAGAGTAGTACTAGGATGGGTGACCCCCTGGGAAGTCCTCGTGTTGCACGCCCCTTTTCAATTTTTTTTGCTCCGGTTAGGGTTGCCAAGATACTTTATCCACCACATTTCTATTATTGAATCCCATGGCACCTTGGGCAAGACAACTTCACTTCACATGGAGGCTGGGCCCGCAAACCGAGGGCGTAGGACTTGCGACCTGGTCTCTGTCGCTCTGGTGCCTATAACTTTTGATCCGTAAGGAGTTACGTGGCGCACAGCATACCGTTGCAAAGCTCTCCAAGAGCTCTACGACTGGGGTAGCCAGCTTGCTCGCTGTGCCTTTTTTGGAGCCCAAAATCGAACGTTTGCATCAGTTTCATGCCACTTTTCTTTTTTTGCTCTGTTTTTCCGTCCAGGATCGTACGTCGTGAGCTGTTAAAAGGATGACAACCTTACTCGCGGGACATTAGAGGGCCCTACAATGCTTCGATATCACGTCATGCAAGGATGCTGCATTGTTGAAGTGTATGGGTTGTCGTTAAGCCAATTGGGCTTTTGAATGGGCCATTTCTCTAGGCTGGGACTGTGAACCGTTAACACATAAAGGAATTGTGCCCCCAACATGACGGGTGCGATCAAACCAGCACTAATGCATCGGATCCTATCAGAACTCCGAAGTTAAGCGCGCTTGGGCGAGAGTAGTACTAGGATGGGTGACCCCTTAGGAAATCCTCGTGTTGCAGCCCCCTTTTCAATTTTTTTTGCTCCAGTTAGGGTTGCCAAGATAATTTATCCACCACATTTCTATTATCGAATCCCACGGCACCTTGGGCAAGACAACTTCGCTTCGTGTGGAGGGTGGGCCCGCAAACCGAGGGCGTAGGGCTTGTGACCAAGTCTCCGTCGCTCTGGTGCCCATAACTTTTGATCCGTAAGGAGTTATGTGGCGCACACCATACCGTTACAAAGCTCTCCGAGAGCTCTACGACTGGGGTAGCTAGCTTGCTCACTATGCCCCTTTTTGGAGCCCAAAATTGGATGTTTTCATTAGTTTCAGGCCACTTTTCTTCTTTTGCTCTATTTTTTCGTCCTGGATCGTACGTCGTGAGTAGTTAAAAGGACGACAACCTTACTCGCGGGACATTAGAAGGCCCTACAACGCGTCGATATCACGTCTTGCGTTGATGCTGCGTTGTTGAAGTGGATAGGTTGTCGTTAAGCCCATTGGGCCTTTTGAATGGGCCATCTCTCTAGGCTGGGACTGTGAACCGTTAACACATAAAGGAATTATGCCCTCAACATGTCGGGTGCGATCATACCAGCACTAATGCACCGGATCCCATCAGAACTCCGAAGTTAAGCGTGCTTGGGCGAGAGTAGTACTAGGATAGGTGACCCCCTAGGAAGTCCTTGTGTTGCACCCCTCTTTTCAATTGTTTTTGCTCCGGTTAAGGTTGCGAAGATACTTTATCCACCACATTTCTATTATCGAATCCCACAGTAACTTGGGCAAGACAACTTCGCTTCACGTCGAGGCTGGGCCCGTAAACCGAGGGCGTTGGGCTTGTGACCAGGTCTCCGTCACTCCGGAGCCCATAACTTTTGATCCGTAAGGAGTTACGCGGTGCACAGCATACCGTTGCAAAGCTCTCCGAGAGCTCTACGATGAGGGTGGCCAGCTTGCTCGCTGTGTCCATTTTTGGAGCTCAAAATCGAACGTTTTCATCAATTTCGGGCCACTTTTATGCTTTTGCTCAATTTTTTCGTCCCGGATCGTACGTCGTGAGCTGTTAAAAGGACGACAACCTTACTCGCGGGACATTAGAGGGCCGTACAATGCGTCGATATCACGTCTTGCTAGGATGTTGCGGTGTTGAAGCGGATGGGTTGTCGTTAAGCCAATTGGGGCTTTTGAATGGGCCATGTCTCTAGGCTGGGACTGTGAACTGTTAACACATAAAGGAATTGTGCCCTAAACATGACGGGTGCGTTCGTACCAGCACTAATGCATCGGATCCCATCAGAACTCCGAAGTTAAGCAAGCTTGGGCGAGAGTAGTACTAGGATGGGTGACCCCCAGGGAAGTCCTCGTGTTGCACCCACCTTTTCAATTTTTTTTTGCTCCGGTTAGGGTTGCCAAGATACTTTATCCACCACATTTCTATTATCGAATCCCACGGTACCTTGGGCAATAAAACTTCGCTTCACGTGGAGCCTGGGCCCACAAACCGAGGGCGTAGGGCTTGTGACCAGGTCTCCGTCGCTCCGGTGTCCATAATTTTTGATCCGTAAGGAGTTACACGGCGCATAGCATACCGTTGCAAAGCTCTCTGAGAGCTCTACGACAGGGGCAGCTAGTTTGCTTGCTGTGCCCATTTTTGGAGCCCAAAATCGAACGTTTTCATCAGTTTCGGGCCACTTTTCTTCTTTTGCTCTATTTTTTCGTCCCGCATCGTACGTCATGAGCTGTTAAAAGGACGACAACCTTACTCACGGGCCATTAGAGGGCCCTACAACGCATTGATATAACGTCTTGCTAGGATGTTGCGGTGTTGAAGCGGATGGGTTGTCGTTAAGCCAATTGGGGCTTTTGAATGGGCCATGTCTCTAGGCTGGGACTGTGAACTGTTAACACATAAAGGAATTGTGCCCTAAACTTGACGGGTGCATTCATACCAGCACTAATGCATCGGATCCCATCAGAACTCCGAAGTTAAGCAAGCTTGGGCGAGAGTAGTACTAGGATGGGTGACCCCCTGGGAAGTCCTTGTGTTTCACCCACCTTTTCAATTTTTTTTTGCTCCGGTTAGGGCTGCCAAGATACTTTATCCACCACATTTCTATTATCGAATCCCACGGTACCTTGGGCAAGACAACTTCACTTCACGTGGAGGCTGGGCCCACAACCCGAGGGCGTAGGGCTTGTGACCAGGTCTCCGTCGCTCCGGTGTCCATAATTTTTGATCCGTAAGGAGTTACGCGGCGCATAGCATACCGTTGCAAAGCTCTCTGTGAGCTCTACGACAGGGGCAGCTAGTTTGCTTGCTGTGCCCATTTTTGGAGCCCAAAATCGAACGTTTTCATCAGTTTCGGGCCAATTTTCTTCTTTTGCTCTGTTTTTCCGTCCCGCATCGTACGTCATGAGCTGTTAAAAGGATGACAACCTTACTCGCGGGACATTAGAGGGCCGTACAACGCGTCGATATCACGTCTTGCGAGGATGCTGCGTTGTTGAAGCGGATAGGTTGTCGTTAAGCCCATTGGGCCTTTTAAATGGGCCATCTCTCTAGGCTCGAACTGTGAACCGTTAACACATAAAGGAATTGTGCCCTCAACTTGATGGGTGCGATCATACTAGCACTAATACACCGGATCCCATCAGAACTCCGAAGTTAAGCGTGCTTGGGTGAGAGTAGTACTAGGATGGGTGACCCCCTGGGAAGTCCTCGTGTTGCACCCCCTTTTTCAATTTTTTTTGCTCCGGTTAGGGTTGCCAAAATACTTTATCCTCCACATTTCTATTATCGAATCCCACGGCACCTTGGGCAAGACAACTTCTCTTCACGTGGAGGCTGGGCCAGCAAACCGAGGGCGTAGGGCTTGTGACTAGATCTCCATCGCTCCGGTGCCTATAACTTTTGATCCGTAAGGAGTTACGTGGTGCACATCATACCGTTGCAAAGTGCTCCGAGAGCTCTACGACAGGGGCAGCTAGCTTGCTCGCAGTGTGTGAGGCCTGACCTCGATTTGTGTGCGATGCCACGTTTCGTGTGCCCTAACCTAGATTTACGTGCCTTGACCTAGGTTTAAGAATTGTGTTCGTTTTGTGTGCCATGCTTTGAATTACGTGCATTCATTTAGGGTTGTGTGCATTTACTTGGAAAACGTACGTTCGTCTCATAGTTCGTGTCCTACCTCGTAGTGCGTGCCCTAGACCTACGAAAGCGTGCGCTCACGCTAATCAAGAAAGTATCTTACACGAAGCACTAGGTCATTAATTAATCTTACAAATTCTACTAACTATTATTAAATTACTAATTCAACCCACTAGAAGACAATATCTCACAAAAAGCTAGACATTCCTTATTCTTTATTCCTTATTCTTTTTGCACTTTCAACACACAATTAAATAATGCTCAAAA
Organism: Ehretia macrophylla; assembly: GCA_037974665.1. Taxonomy (NCBI): domain Eukaryota; kingdom Viridiplantae; phylum Streptophyta; class Magnoliopsida; order Boraginales; family Ehretiaceae; genus Ehretia; species Ehretia macrophylla. The sequence continues at coordinate 3,821,834 of CM075780.1, forward strand.
GATGACAAAAAATCAGATTTTTTATAGCCTTGGCCGACCACCACATGAGTTTTGTGCTTGCTTGCTCAATTCAATTTAATTCTAGACAACTTATGACAACTCTATGACACAAATGCATAAAAAAATTAGCTCAAAAACTTTTGCAAAAGCTTCCAATTCTCGACCAACTACTCCTTGCCCATGCTAAGAATTTCAAATTACATCTTGAAGACACAAAAAAGCTGAATTTTTGCTGCCCAAGGCCGAACATGCTTCATCAATTGCAAGGCTTTTGTTTTTTTTTTCATTTCTCTTATTTTCCTCTCATTCTTTTCTCTCTCCCTCTCATTCTTCTCTCTCTCTCTCGGCCTTGGCTGAGTTCCTTCACTTCATAGTTCATCTTCATCACACCATAGTGAATCAAGACAAGCAACAAGCAAAGAAACTCGCCTAAGCTAGCTAGGATGCAAGAATCACACATGCAAGCTTTTTGAGTCACCATTTCGGCCTAGGTGAGTTTACTAGCTTCCATTTTTTTCTTCTTGTTCTAACCACATGCATCTACTAAGAACTTGGCCACTAAGCTAGGAAAAATAGAGAAAATCGAGTTGGAGTCTTGGCTAAGCAAGGAAGAAGAAGAAATTTGTGCTTCATCAAGTGTTGTGCATCTTCTTGTTGATTTGCTAAGGTGAGGGCTAAAACTTCTTGAAAATCTTTCAAAAATCCACATGCATGCTCTTAAATGTATGTCTTTGCTTCTGTACTTGAGTTATATGTGTGTTCATAAGCTTTTACAACCATGCATGGCAAGATTTTGGCTTGAAGATGATGATAGATGAAATTGGGTTTGGTGACAGCCCTCTGACTTGTTGTTACGAGGTGAGTTTGGCTAGGCAAATGATGTTGAAAATTCATTAAAATTGGTAGGTAACTAGTTTTGCCAATTTTGAACATTTTTCGCAGAAATAGGCCAAAGACAATTTTGACACTAAGGTTCTCAAAATGGCAAATCATTAAAATGTGTCCAAATCTGGAAGTCTGGGAAAAATGAAGCAGGTTTTGGCAGATGCACTGACCTTGTAGAACGAACCAGTTTTTACTTAGTAAATGATGTCCAAAATGTATGAAATTTGGTGTGTTTCTATATTTTTCAGTTCTGGACATTTTTTTCAGAAATGGACAAAGGCTAAATCGGAACCTAAGGACCTCAAAAACGACAATTATTGAAATGTGTGCAAATCTGGACAGTTTTGTGCAATCCCACTGTTTTGGCTATAACTATTGATCTCGAACTCCAAATGATGCAAGGTTTGTTTCTGATTTTAGTTCACTTCTTAAGATTTAACTTGACATCTTATTTATAGGAATTGGAGATTTTTTTCTTGACTTAATGATTGTGGGAAAACAGCCTATTGCAGTAAGGGTTTCACTTAGTGTTATGCTTAGAAAAATTGTTGTAACTTCTCTTGTTGAATTAAATACTTGGGATTGTGGCTTTGGGTTGTTGTGTGGACTGTTTTGAATACTTGGGGATGTTTGAATTAATTGATTTATGGCTTGAGATTGACTTTGAGTTGACTTGGGGCTTAATCGCACGGGTAAGCACGAAATGGAAACCCTAGTGACTAGGTATGCTTGCTAAGTGTTGATCATTTGGATATTGTGAGAAATTATATGCTTAGTAGGCTGCCCGTAGTTGCCCTTATATCCCTAAATGTGATTTTGATCGTTGCATGTTGACAAATAGGCCTTTCTTGCATCCGAGCTCACGTATATGTTGTTGCATGTTGAATAATCTTATCATTTGATTACATGAACGTTGTAATGAGTTATATGACTTGTCTTACGTGTGTTACATGGCTGCCCGTTTAATGTTCATATAACTCCATATGCCTTTCAAGTGAAATTACTTGTCTTATCGGGCCTCGCTTGTTTACCTGTCAATGTGCAATCTTATGACTGTCCGGAGGCAACCTACTTTGTTGTTCTCCTAATGTGATATATTAAATGTCATAAATGTGCATTGCATATAAGGTTGCAACCTTTCATTCTGGCGTCGTAGCGTTCACGCACACCGGGCGGCATCGGGCTTGCCGGTGCAACCGTGACTACCGTTGTCCAATTTCTTCTCTCGCTTGGGGGCTAGACTTCCTCGGAGAGTTGGGTCGTAGGATTTCGGGGTACATCTGGAGTACACCCACTTGGCGTGATAAGGGGATGATTTGAAGTCGGCCGCAACAACTGACTGGAAATGAACTGAGAGCAAAAGCTCACCGTATCCTTTTTCTATATGTATAAGTACTCTCACTTGGTTCCTAGAGGACCTCGGGGAGGAAAGACTGGTAATTGTGTTCCTTTACTTTATATTATTGTTATGTACTTAATTGTGTTATATTCATGCTTGCAAAAGGATTTTCATAAGTTGAACCGGAAAATGAGTTTCAAAACCTATTTCTCGTTCCCCCTCGCTGAGTTCATAAGGACTCACCCTCTTTTATCATCTCAGGTGAAGAAGATCAAGAACAGGTACCTGAGGACGATGTGCCTAACGATGATTCCTTGGAGTGATTGCCTGTCCTATGTGCTTTGCGTGATTATGGCTATTTGTGAACTATGCTACTTGAAGACTATTTCTTTTTAAGTTGCTCAATGTTTGTAATGTAAAAGACCCCTGTTGTAATTTAGTGTCTAATTTTGGTTTGTACTGATAATTACTAGACATACACTAGACACTACTATAATCATTTGCTATTATTACTGCTAGTATCTATAATAGGATTATGAAGTATTAGGTAAGGGCTAAGTAAAATGAACCAACCAAATCTTAAGCAGGTACTCGCTATTAAGTTAAGATCAACAGGTACTTTTGTAATGAGGATAAACAAATAAACGAGACATAGTATCATGCTAGGTTATTAATCAAACGAGACACTGAGATAACCAGTAGGTATTTCAATTGATGGTAAATAGTAATCTTAGTTGGAAATGAAATTGAGAATGGAAAATTTGATGCGTTTAGAGAATTAGGTTAAACCAAATAGTCCAATTACAGCCGTTATGCTGCCGGTTTTTCGAAAAACTTTGGAGTTTATGCCAAAACGTTAAGTGTTAAATCTTCATAAACGGTTAAGTATGTGATATGACTTAAATGCTAGATCACACCCTAGTCTAACCTTTATAGGCCGGGTTGAGGCGTGACACAGTGCTTGTTTTTGGAGCCCAAAATCGAACGTTTTCATTAGTTTCAGGCCACTTTTCTTCTTTTGCCCTGTTTTTCTATCCCGGATCGTACGTCGTGAGCTGTTAAAAGGACGACAACCTGACTCGAGGGACATTAGACGGCCCTACAACGTGTCGATATCACGTCTTGCGAGGATGCTACGTTGTTGAAGCGGATGGGTTGTCATTAAGCCCATTGGGCCTTTTGAATGGGTCATCTCTCAAGGCTGGGACTGTGAACCGTTAACACATAAAGGAATTGTGCCCTCAACATGACGGGTGCGATCATACCAGCACTAATGCACCGGATCCAATCAGAACTCTGAAGTTAAGCGTGCTTGGGCGAGAGTAGTACTTGGATGGGTGACCCCCTGAGAAGTCCTCGTGTTGCACACCCCTTTTCAATTTTTTTTGCTCCGGTTAGGGTTGCCAAGATACTTTATCCACCACATTTTTATTATCGATTCCCACGGCAGCGTGGGCAAGATAACTTCGCTTCACGTGGAGGCTGGGCCTGCAAACCGAGGGCGTAGGGCTTGTAACCAGGTCTCCATCGCTCAGGTGCCCATAACTTTTGATCCGTAAGGACTTACGTGGCGCACAGCATACCGTTGGAAAGCTCTTCGAGAGCTCTACAACAAGGGCAGCCAGCTTGCTCGCTGGGCCCCTTTTTGGAGCCCAAAATTGAACGTTTTCATCAGGTTCGGGCCACTTTTCTTCTTTTGCTCTGTATTTCAGTCCCGGATCGTACGTCGTGAGCTGTTAAATGGATGACAACCTTACTCGCGGGACATTAGAGGGCCCTACAACGTGTCGATATCACGTCTTGCAAGGATGCTGCGTTGTTGAAGCGGATAGGTTGTCGTTAAGCCCATTGGGCCTTTTGAGTGGGCCATCTCTCTAGGCTGGGACTGTGAACCGTTAACACATAAAGGAATTGTGCCCTCAACATGATGGGTGCGATCATGCCAGTACTAATGCACCTGATCCCATCAGAACTCCGAAGTTAAGCGTGCTTGGGCGAGACTAGTACTAGAATGGGTGACCCCCTAGGAAGTCCTTGTGTTGCACCCCCCTTTTCAATTTTTTTTGCTCCGGTTAGGGTTGCCAAGATACATTATCCACCACATTTCTATTATCGAATCCCATGGCACCTTGGGCAAAACAACTTCGTTTCACGTGGAGGCTGGGACCGCAAACCGAGGGCGTAGGGCTTGTGACCAGGTCTCCGTTGCTCCGGTGTCCATAACTTTTGATCCGTAAGGAGTTACGCGGCGCACAACATTCCGTTGCAAAGCTCTCCGAGAGCTCTACGACCGGGGCAGGCAGCTTGGTCGCTGTGCCCCTTTTTGGAGCCCAAAATCGAACATTTTCATTAGTTTCGGGCCACTTTTCTTCTTTTGCTCTATTTTTCCGTCCCGGATTATACGTCGTGAGCAGTTAAAAGGACGACAACCTTACTCGTGAGACAATAGAGTGCCCTACAACGCGTTGCTATCACGTCTTGCGATGATGCTGTATTGTTGAAGCGGATGGGTTGTCGTTAAGCCCATTGGCCCTTTTGAATGGGCCATCTCTCTAGGCTGGGACTGTGAACCGTTAACACATAAAGGAATTGTGTCCTCAACATGACGGGTGTGATCATACCAACAATAATGCACCGGATCCCATCAAAACTCCAAAGTTAAGCATGCTTGGGAGAGAGTAGTACTAGGATGTGTGACCCCCTGGGAAGTCCTCTTGTTGCACCCCCATTTTCAATTTTTTTTGCTCCGGTTAGGGTTTCCAAGATACTTTATCAACCACATTTCTATTATCGAATCCCACGGCACCTTGGGCAAGACAACTTCACTTCACGTGGAGGTTGGGCCCGCAAACCGAGGGCATAGGGCTTGTGACTAGGTCTCCGTCGCTCCAGTGCCCATAACTTTTGATCCGTAAGGAGTTATGTGGCCCACAGCATACCGTTGCAAAGCTTTCCGAGAGCTCTACGATGGGGGCAGCCAGCTTACTCGCTGTGCCTTTTTTTGGAGCCCAAAATCGAATGTTTTGATTAGTTTCAGGCCACTTTTCTTCTTTTGCTCTTTTTTTCATCCCGGATCATACGTCGTGAGCTGTTAAAAGGACGACAACCTTGTTCGCGGGACATTAGAGGGCCCTACAACGCGTCGATATCACGTCTTGCGAAGATGCTGCGTTGTTGAAGCGAATAGGTTGTCGTTAAGCCCATTAGGCCTTTTGAATGGGCCATCTCTCTAGGCTGGGACTGTGAACCGTTAACACAAAAAGGAATTGTGCCCTCAACATGACGGGTGCGATCATACCAACACTAATGCATCGGATCCCATCAGAACTCCGAAGTTACGCGTGTATGGGCGATAGTAGTACTATGATGGGTGAGCCCCTGGAAAGTCCTCGTGTTGCATGCCCCTTTTCAATTTTTTTTGCTCCTGTTAGGGTTGCCAAGATACTTCATCCACCAAATTTCTATTACCGAATCCCACGGCACCTTGGGCAAGACAACTTCGCTTCACGAGGATGCTGGGCCCGCAAACCGAGGGCGCAGGGGTTGTGACCAGGTCTCCGTTGCTCCGGTGCCCATAACTTTTGATCCGTAAGAAGTTACACGGCCCACAGCATACCGTTGCAAAACTCTTCGAGAGCTCTAAGACAGGGGAAGCTAGCTTGCCTGCAGTGCCTATTTTTGGAGCCCAAAATCGAACGTTTTCATCAGTTTCGGGCCACTTTTCTTCTTTTGCTCTGTTTTTCCGTCCCAGATCGTACGTCGCGAGTTGTTAAAAGGATGACAACCTTACTCGCGGGACATTAGGGGGCCCTACAACACGTCAATTTTACGTCTTTGCTAGGATGCTGCGTTGTTGAAGCAGATGGGTTATCGTTAAACCCATTGGGCCTTTTGAATTGGCCATCTCTCTAGGCTGGGACTGTGAACTGTTAACACATAAAAGAATTGTGCCCTCAACATGACGGGTGCGATCATACCAGCACTAATGCACCGGATCCCATCAGAACTCCGAAGTTAAGCGTGCTTGGGCGAGAGTAGTACTAGGATGGGTGACCCCCTAGGATGTCCTCGTGTTGCACCCCCTTTCAATTTTTTTTTTGCTCCGGTTTGGGTTGCCAAGATACTTTATCCACCACATTTCTATTCTCGAATCCCACGGCACCTTGGGCAAGACAACTTCGCTTCACGTGGAGGCTGGGCCCGTAAACCGAGGGCGTAGGGCTTGTGATCAGGTCTCCGTCGCTCCGGTGCCCATAATTTTTGATCCGTAAGGAGTTCCGCGGCGCACAGTATACCGTTACAAAGCTCTCCGACAGCTCTACGAAAGGGGTAGCGAGCTTACTCGCTGCGGCCTTTTTGGAGCCCAAAATTGAACGTTTTCATTAGTTTTAGGCCACTTTTCTTCTTTTGCTCTGTTTTTCAGTCCCGGATAGTACGTCGTGTGTTAAAAGGACGACAACCTTACTCATGGGACATTAAAGGGCCCTATAATGTGTCGATATCACGTCTTGCGAGGATGCTACGTTGTTGAAGCAGATGGGTTGTCGTTAAGCCCATTGGGCCTTTTGAATGGGCCATCTCTCAAGGCTGGGACTGTGAACCGTTAACAAATAAAGGAATTTTGCCCTCAACATGACGGGTGCGATTATACCAGCACTAATGCGCCGGATCCCATCAGAACTCTGAAGTTAAGCATGCTTGGGCGAGAGTAGTACTAGGATGGTTGACCCCTTGGGAAGTCCTCGTGTTGCACCCCCTTTTCAATTTTTTTTGCCCTCGTTAGGGTTGCCAAGATACTTTATCCACCAAATTTCTATTACCGAATTCCACAGAACATTGGGCAAGACAACTTCGCTTCAGGTAGAGGCTGGGCCCGCAAACTGAGGGCGTAGGGCTTATGACCAGATCTCCATCGCTCTGGTGCCCATAACTTTTGATCCGTAAGGAGTTACGCAGCGCACAACATTCCGTTGCAAAGCTCTCTGAGAGCTCTACGACGGGGGTAGCTAGCTTGCTCGCTGTGCCCATTTTTGGAGAGCAAAATTGAACGTTTTCATCAGTTTCATGCCACTTTTCCACTTTTGTTCTGTTTTTTCATCCTAGATCGTACGTCGTGAGCTGTTAAAAGGACGACAACCTTACTCGCGGGACATTAAAGGGCCCTAAAATGCGTCGATATCACGTCTTGCGAGGATGCTGCGTTGTTGAAGCTGATGGGTTGTCGTTAAGCCCATTGGGCCTTTTGAATGGGCCATCTCTCTAGGATGGGACTGTGAACCGTTAACAAATAAAGGAATTGTGCCTTCAACATGACGGGTGCGATCATACCAGCACTAATGCACCGGATCCCATCCGAACTCCGAAGTTAAGCGTGCTTGGGCCAGAATAGTGCTAGGATGGGTGACCCCCTGGGAAGTCCTCGTGTTGCACACCCTTTTCAATTTTTTTTGTCCTGGTTTAGGTTGCCAAGATACTTTATCCACCAAATTTCTATTACCGAATCCCATGGAATATTGGGCAAGACAACGTCGCTTCACGTAGAGGCTGGACCCGCAAACCGAGGGCGTAGGGCTTGTGACCAAGTCTCCGTCGCTCCGGTGCCCATAACTTTTGATCCGTAAAGAGTTACGCAGTGCACAGCATACCGTTGCAAAGTTCTCTGAGAGCTCTACAACGGGGGCAGCCAGCTTGTTCACTGTGCCCATTTTTGGAGCCCAAAATCGAACGTTTTCATATGTTTTAGGCCACTTTTCTTCTTTTGCTCTGTTTTTTCATCCGGGATCGTACGTCGTGAGCTGTTAAAAGGACGACAACCTTACTCGCGGGACATTAGGGTGCCCTACAACGCGTCGATGTCACGTCTTGCTAGGATGCTGCGTTGTTGAAGTAGATGGGTTATCGTTAAGCCCATTGGGCGTTTTGAATTGGCCATCTCTCTAGGCTGGGACAGTGAACCGTTAACACATAAAGGAATTGTGTACTCAAGATGACGGGTGCGATCATACCAGCACTAATGCACCGGATCCCATAATAACTCCGAAGTTAAGCATTCTTGGGCGACAAAAGTACTAGGATCGGTGACCCCCTAGGATGTCCTCGTGTTGCACCCCTCTTTTCAATTTTTTTTGCTCCGGTTTGGGTTGCCAAGATACTTTATCCACCACATTTCTATTATCGAATCCCACGGCACCTTGGGCAAGACAACTTCGCTTCAGGTGGAGGCTGGGCCTGCAAACCGAGGGCATAGGGCTAGTGACCAGGTCTCCGTCGCTAAGGTGCCCATAACTTTTGATCCGTAAGGAGTTACGCGACGCACTACATACCGTTGCAAAGCTCTCTGAGAGCTCTACGACGGGGGCATCTTGCTTGCTGCTGTGCCCCTTTTTGGAGCCCAAAATTGAACGTTTTCATCAGTTTCAGGCCACTTTTCTTCTTTTGCTCTGTTTTTTCTTCGCAGATCGTACGTCGTGAGCTGTTAAAAGGACGACAACCTTACTCGCGGGACATTAGAGGGCCCTACAACGCGTCAATATCACGTCCTGCGAGGATTCTGCGTTGTTGAAGCGGATGGGTTGTCGTTAAGCCCATTGGACCTTTTCAATGGGCCATCTCTCAAGGATGGAACAGTGAGCCGTTAACAAATAAAGGAATTGTGCCTCAACATGACGGGTGCGATCATACCAGCACTAATGCACTGGATCCCATCAGAACTCCGAAGTTAAGCGTGCTTGGTCGAGAATAGAACTACGATGGGTGACCCCTTGGGAAGTCCTCGTGTTGCACACTCTTTTCAATTTTTTTTGCCTTGGTTATGGTTGCCAAGATACTTTATGCATCAAATTTCTATTACCGAATCCAATGGAACATTGGGCAAGACAACTTCGCTTCACGTAGAGGCTAGGCCAGCAAATCGAGGGCGTAGGACTTGTGACCAGGTCTCCGTCGCTCCGGTTCCCATAACTTTTGATCCGTAAGGAGTTACGCGGCGCATAGCATACCGTTGCAAAGCTCAATGAGAGCTCTACGACTTGGCCAGCCATCGTGCTCGCTTTGCCCCTTTTTGGAGCCCAAAATCGAACGTTTTCATCAGTTTCATGCCACTTTTCTTCTTTTTCTCTATTTTTTCGTCCCGGATCGTACGTCGTGTGCTGTAAAAAGGACGACAACCTTACTCGTAGGACATTATGGGGCCCTACAACACATCGATATCACGTCTTGCTAGGATGCTGCGTTGTTGAAGCAGATGGGTTATCGTTAATCCCCTTGGGCCTTTTGAAATGGCCATCTCTCTAGGCTGGAACTGTGAACCGTTAACACATAACGGAATTGTGCCCTCAACATGACGGGTAAGATCATACCAGCACTAATGCACCGGATGCCATCAGAACTCCGAAGTTAAGCGTGCTTGGGCGAGAGTAGTACTAGGATGGGTGACCCCCTGGGATATCCTCGTGTTGCACCCCTCTTTTCAATTTTTTTTCTCTGGTTTGGGTTGCCAAGATACTTTATCCACCACATTTCTATTATCGAATCCCACGGCACCTTGGGCAAGACAACGTCGCTTCACGTGGAGGCTGGGCCTGAAAACCGAGGGCGTAGGGCTTGTGACCAGGTCTCCGTCGCTCCAGTGCCCTTAACTTTTGATCCGTAAAGAGTTACGCGGCGCACAACATACCGTTGCAAAGGTCTCTGAGAGCTCTACGACGAGGTCAGCCAGCTTGCTCGGTATGCCCATTTTCGGAGCCCAAAATTGAACTTTTTCATCAATTTCAGGCAACTTTTTCTTCTTTTGCTCTGTTTTTTCATCCCGGATCGTACGACGTGAGCTGTTAAAAGGACGACAACCTTACTTGTGGGACATTAGAGGGCCCTACAACGTGTCGATATCACGTCTTGCGAGGATTCTGGGTTGTTTAAGCGGATGGGTTGTCGTTAAGCCCATTGGGCCTTTTGAATGGGCTATCTCTCTAGGATGGGACAGTGAACCGTTAACAAATAAAGGAATTGTGCCCTCAACATGAATGGTGGGATCATACCAGCACTAATGCACCAGATCCGATCAGAATTCCGAAGTTAAGTATGCTTGGGCGAGAGTAGTACTAGGATGGGTGACCCCCTAGGATGTCCTCGTGTTGCCCCCCTTTTCAATTCTTTTTGCTCCGGTTTGGGTTGCCAAGATACTTTACCCACCACATTTCTATTATCGAATCCCACGGCACCTTGGGCAAGACAACTTCGCTTCACGTGTAGGCTGGGCCGGCAAACCGACGGCGTAAGGCTTGTGACCAGGTCTCCGTCGCTCCGGTGCCCATAACTTTTGATCCGTAAGGAGTTACGCGGCGCACAGCATACCGTTGCAAAGCTCTCTGACAGCTCTACGAAAGGGGCACCGAGCTTGCTCGCTGTGCCCTTTTTGGAGCCTAAAATTGAATGTTTTCATCAGTTTTAGGCCACTTTTCTTTTTTTGCTCTGTTTTTCCGTCCCGGATCGTATGTCGTGAGCTGTTAAAAGGACGACAACCTTACTCTCGGGACATTAGAGGGCCCTACAATGTGTCGATATCACGTCTTGCGAGGATGCTGCTTTGTTGAAGCATATGGGTTCTCGTTAAGCCCATTGGGCCTTTTGAATGGGCCATCTCTCTAGGTTGGGAGTGTGAACCGTTAACAAATAAAGGAATTGTGCCCTAAACATGACGGGTGCGATCATACCAGCACTAATGCACCGGATCCCATCAGAACTCCGAAGTTAAGCGTGCTTGGGCGAGAGTAGTACTAGGATGGGTGACCCCCTGGGAAGTCCTCATGTTGCACCCCCTTTTCAATTTTTTTTGCCCTCGTTAGGGTTTCCAACATACTTTATCCACCAAATTTCTATTACCGAATCCCACGGAACATTGGGCAACACAACTTCGCTTCACGTAGAGGCTGGGCCAGCAAACTGAGGGCGTAGGGCTTGTGACCAGGTCTCCGTCGCTCTGGTGCCCATAACTTTTGATCCGTAAGGAGTTTCGCGGCACACAACATTCCATTGCAAAGCTCTCTGAGAGCTCTACGACGGGGGCAGCCAGCTTGCTCGCTGTGCCTGTTTTTGGAGCCCAAAATCAAACGTTTTCATCAGTTTCATGCCACTTTTCTTCTTTTGTTTTGTTTCTTCGTCCCGGATAGTACGTTGTGAGCTGTTAAAAGGACGACAACCATACTCGTGGGACATTATAGGTCCCTACAACGCGTCGCTATCACGTCTTATGAGGATGCTGCGTTGTTGAAGAAGATGGGTTGTCGTCAAACCATTGGGCCTTTTGAATAGGCCATCTCTCTAGGATAGGACTGTAAACCGTTAACAAATAAAGGAATTGTGCCCTCAACATGTCGGGTGCGATCATAACAGCACTAATGCTCCGGATCCCATCAGAACTCCGAAGTTAAGCGTGCTTGGGCGAGAATAGTACTAGGATGGGTGACCCCCTAGGAAGTCCTCGTGTTGCACCCCCTTTTCAATTTTTTTTGCCCTGGTTTAGGTTGCCAAGATACTTTATCCACCAAATTTCTATTACCAAATCCCACGGAATATTGGGCAAGATAACTTCGCTTCACGTAGAGGCTGGGCCCGCAAACCGAGGGCGTAGGGCTTGTGACTAGGTGTTCGTCGCAACGGTGCCCATAACTTTTGATCCGTAAGGAGTTACGCGGCACACAACATACCGTTGCAAATCTCTCTAAGAGTTCTACGACGGGGGTAGCGAGCTTGGTTGCTGAACCCATTTTTGGAGCCCAAAATCAAACGTTTTCATCAGTTTCAGGCCACTTTTCTTCTTTTGCTCTGTTTTTTCATCCCGAATCGTACATCGTGAGTTGTTAAAAGGACGACAACCTTAATCGCGGGACATTAGAGGGCCTTACAACGCGTCGATATCACGTCTTACGAGGATGCTACGTTGTTGAAGATGATAGGTTGTCGTTAAGCCCATTGGGCCTTTTGAATGGGCCATCTCTCTAGGATGGGACTGTGAACCGTTAACAAATAAAGAAATTGTGCCCTCAACATGACGAGTGCGATCATACCAGCACTAATGCACCGGATCCCATCAGAACTCCGAAGTTAAGCGTGCTTGGGCGAGAGTAGTACTAGGATCGGTGACCCCTTGGGAAGTCCTCGTGTTGTACCCTCTTTTCAATTTTTTTTGCCCTGGTTAAGGTTGCCAAGATACTTTATCCACCAAATTTTTATTACCAAAACCCACGGAACACTGGGCAAGACAACTTCGCTTCACGTAGAGGCTGGGCCCGCACACAGAGGGCGTAGGGCTTGTGACCAGGTCTCCGTCGCTTCGTTGCCCATATCTTTTGATCCGTAAGGAGTTACGCGGCGCACAGCATACCGTTGCAAAGCTCTATGAGAGCTCTACTACAGGGGCAGCCATCTTGCTCGATGTGCCCATTTTTGGTGCCGAAAATCGAACGTTTTCATCAGTTTCAGGCAACTTTTCTTCTTTTGCTCTTTTTCTTCTTCCCGGATTGTACGTCGTGAGCTGTTAAAAGCACGACAACCTTTCTTGCGTGACATTAGGGGGCCCTAAAATGCGTCGATATCACGTCTTGTTAGGATGATGCGTTGTTGAAGTAGATGGGTTATCGTTAAGCCCATTGGGCCTTTTGAATTGGCCATCTCTCTAGGCTGGGACTGTGAACCGTTAACACATAAAGGAATTGTGCCCTCAACATGATGGGCGCGATCATACCAGCACTAATGCACTGGATCCCATCAGAACTCCGAAGTTAAGCGTGGTTGGGCGAGAGTAGTACTAGGATGGGTGACCCCTTGGGATGTCCTCATGTTGCACCCCCCATTTCAATTTTTTTTGCTCCAGTTTGGGTGGCCAAGATACTTTATCCACCACATTTCATTATCAAATCCCATGATACCTTGGGCAAGACAACTACGCTTCACGTGGAGGCTGGGCCCGCAAACCGAGGGCGTAGGGCTTGTGACCAAGTCTCTATCGCTCCGGTGCCCATAACTTTTGATCCGTAAGGAGTTACGCGGTGCACAGCATACCGTTGCAAAGCTCTCCGACAGCTCTACGAAGGGGGCAGCGAGCTTTCTCTCTTTGCCCTTTTTGGAGCCCAAAATCGAACGTTTTCATCAGTTTCAGGCCACTTTTCTTCTTTTGCTCTGTTTTTTCGTCTCGGATCGTACGTCGTGAGTTGTTAAAAGGACGACAACCATACTCGCGGGATATTATAGGGCCCTACAACGTGTCAATATCGCATCTTGCGAGGATGCTGCGTTGTTGAAGCGGATGGGTTGTCGTTAAGCCCATTGAGCCTTTTGAATGGGCCATCTTTCTAGGATGGGACTATGAACCGTTAACAAATAAAGGAAATGTGCCCTCAACATGACGGGTGCGATCATACCAGCACTAATGCACTGGATCCCATCAGAACTCCGAAGTTAAGCGTGCTTGGGCAAGAGTAGTACTAGGATAGGTGACCCCCTGGGAAGTCCTCGTGTTGCACCCCTTTTCTAGATTTTTTGCCCTGGTTAGGGATGCCAAGATACTTTATCCACCAAATTTCTATTACCGAATCTCACGGAACATTGGGCAAGACAACTTCGCTTCACCTATAGGCTGGGCCCGCAAACCAAGGGCGTAGGGCTTGTGACCAGGTCTCCGTCGCTCCGGTGCCCATAACTTTTGATCCGTAAGGAGTTACGCGGAGCACAGCTTACCGTTGCAGAGCCCTCCGATAGCTCTACGAAGGGGGCAGCGAGCTTGTTGGCTTTACCCTTTTTGGAGCCCAAAATCGAAGGTTTTCATTATTTCAGGCCACTTTTCTACTTTGGCTCTATTTTTCCATCCCGGATCCTACGTCGTGAGTTGTTAAAAGGACGACAAGCTTACTCGCGGAACATTAGAGGGCCCTACAACGTGTCGATATCACGTCTTGCGAGGATGCTGCGTTGTTGAAGCTGATGGGTTGTCGTTAAGCCCATTGCGCCTTTTGAATGGGCCATCTCTGTAGGCTGAGACTGTGAACCGTTAACAAATAAAGGAGTTGTGCCCTCAACATGACAGGTGCCATCATACCAGCACTAATGCACCGGATCCCATCAGAATTGCGAAGTTAAGCATGCTTGGGCGAGAGTAGTACTAGGATGTGTGACCACTGGGAAGTCCTCGTGTTGCACCCACTTTTTAATTTTTTTTGCCCTGGTTAGGGTTGCCAAGATACTTTATTAACCAAATTTCTGTTTCCGAATCCCACGGAACATTAGGCAAGACAACTTCGCTTCACGTAGAGGCTCGGCCTGCAAACCGAGGGCGTAGGGCTTGTGACCAGGTCTCCGTCGCTCTGGTGCCCATAACTTTTGATCCGTAAGGAGTTACGCGGCGCACAACATACCGTTGCAAAGCTCTTTGAGAGCTCTATGACAGGGGCGGCCAGCTTGCTCGCTGTGCCCTTTTTGGAGCCCAAAATCGAACGTTTTCATTAGTTTCTGGCCACTTTTTTCTTTAACTCTGTTTTTTCGTCCCGGATCGTACGTCCTGAGCTGTTAAAAGGACGACAACCGTACTCGCGGGACATTAGGGGGCCCTACAACGTGTCGATATCACGTCTTGCTAGGATGCTACGTTGTTGAAGCGGATGGGTTGTCGTTAAGCCCATTGGGCCTTTTGAATTGGCAATCTCTCTAGGCTGGGACTGTGAAATGTTAACACATAATGGAATTGTGCCCTCAACATGACGAGTGCGATCATACCAGCACTAATGCACCGGATCCCATCAGAACTCCGAAGTTAAGCGTACTTGGGCAAGAGTAGTACTAGAATGGGTGACCACTTGGGAAGTCCTCGTGTTGCACCCACTTTTCAATTTTTTTTGCCCTGGTTAGGGTTGCCAAGATACTTTACCTACCATATTTCTATTATCGAATCCCACGGCACCTTGGGCAAGACAACTGCGCTTCACGTAGAGGCTGGGCCCGCAAACTGAGGGCGTAGGGCTTGTGACCAGGTCTCCGTCGCTCCGGTGCCCATAACTTTTGATCCGTAAGGAGTTACGCGGCGCACAGCATACCGTTGCAAAACTCTTTGAGAGATCTATGACAGGGGCGGCCAGCTTGCTCGCTGTGCCCATTTTGGAGCCCAAAATCGAACGTTTTCATCAATTTCATGCCATTTTTCCTCTTTTGGTCTGTTTTTTTGTCCCGGATTGTACGTCCTGAGCTGTTAAAAGGACGACAGCCTTACTCGCGGGACATTAGAGAGCCCTACACAGCGTCGAAATCACTTCTTGTGAGGATGCTGTGTTGTTGAAGCAGATGGGTTCTCGTTAAGCCCATTAGACATTTTCAATGGGCCATCTCTCTAGGCTGGGACTGTGAACCGTTAACAAATAAAGGAATGGTGCCCTCAACATGACAGGTGCAATCATACCAGCACTAATGCACCGGTTCCCATCAGAACTCTGAAGTTAAGCGTGCTTGGGCGAAAGTAGTACTAGGATGGGTGACCCCCGGGAAGTCCTCGTGTTGCACCCCCTTTTCAATTTTTTTTGCCCTGGTTAGGGTTGCCAAGATACTTTATCGACCAAATTTCTATTACCGAATCCAACGGAACATTGGGCAAGACAACTTCGCTTCACGTAGAGGCTGGGCCCGTAAACCGGGGGCGTAGGGCTTGTGACCAGGTCTCCATCGCTCTGGTGCCCATAACTTTTGATCTATAAGGAGTTACGCGGCGCACAGCATACCGTTGCAAAGCTCTCTGAGAGCTCTACAACAAGGGTAGCCAGCTTGCTCGCTTTGCCCTTTTTGGAGCCCAAAATCAAACGTTTTCATTAGTTTCAGTCTACTTTTCTTCTTTTGCTCTGTTTTTTCATCCCGGATCGTATGTCGTGAGCTGTTAAAAGGACGACAACCTTACTCGCGCAACATTAGGAGGACCTACAATGCGTCGATATGACGTCTTGCTAGGATGTTGCGTTGTTGAAGCAGATGGGTTGTCGTTAAGCCCACTGAGCCTTTTGAATTGGCCATCTCTCTAGGCTGGGACTATGAACTGTTAACACATAAAGGAATTGTGCCCTCAACATGATGGGTGCGATCATACCCGCACTAATGCACCGGATCCCATCAGAACTCCGAAGTTAACCGTGCTTGGGCGAGAGTAGTACTAGAATGGGTGACCACCTGGGATGTCCTCGTGTTGCATCCCCCTTTTCAATTTTTTTTGCTCCGGTTTGGGTTGCCAAGATACTTTATCCACCAAATTTCTATTAACGAATTCCACGGCACCTTGGGCAAGACAACTTCGCTTCACGTGGAGGCTAGGCCCGCAAATCGAGGGCGTAGGGTTTGTGACCAGGTCTCCGTCGCTCAGGTGCCCATAACTTTTGATCCGTAAGAAGTTACGCGGCGCACAGCATACCGTTGCAAAGCTCTCCGATAGCTCTACGAAGGGGGCAGCGAGCTTGCTCGCTGTGCCCTTTTTGGATCCCAAAATTGAACGTTTTCATCAGTTTCATGCCTCTTTTCCTCTTTTGCTCTATTTTTTAGTCCCGGATCGTACGTCCTGAGCTATTAAAAGGACGACAACCTTACTCGCGGGACATTAGAGGGCCTTACATTGCGTCGACATCACGTCTTGCGACGATGCTGTGTTGTTGAAGCGGATGTGTTCTCGTTAAGCACATTGGGCCTTTTGAATGGGCCATCTCTCTAGGATGGTACTGTGAACCGTTAACAAATAAAGGAATTGTGCCCTCAACATGACGGGTGCGATCATACCAGCACTAATGCACCGGATATCATCAGGACTCCAAAGTTAAGCGTGCTTGGGAGAGGGTAGTACTAGGATAGGTAACCCCCTGGGAAGTCCTCGTGTTGCACCCCCTTTTCAATTTTTTTTTCCCTGGTTTAGGTTGCCAAGATACTTTATCCACCAAATTTCTATTACCGAATTCCACGGAACATTGGGCAAGACATCTTCGCTTCACGTAAAGGCTGGGCTTGCAAACCGAGGGCGTAGGGCTTGTGACCAAGTCTCCGTCGCTCCGGTGCCCAGAACTTTTGATCCGTAAGGAGTTACGCAGCGCACAGGATACCGTTGTAGAGCTCTCCGATAGCTCTACGAAGGGGGCAGTGAGCTTGTTGGCTGTGCCCTTTATGGAGCCCAAAATCGAACATTTTCATTAGTTTCAGGCCACTTTTCTTCTTTTGGTATATTTTTTCATCCTGGATCGTACGTCGTGATCTATTAAAAGGACGACAACCTTACTCGCGGGACATTAGGGAGCCCTACAACACGTCGATATCACATCTTGCTAGGATGCTGCATTGTTGAAGCGGATGGGTTTTCGTTAAGCCCATTGGGCCTTTTGAATTGGCCATCTCTCTAGGTTGGGACTGTGAACTATTAACACATAAAGGAATTGTGCCCTCAACATGACGGGTGCGATCATACCAGCATTAATGCAACGAATCCCATCAGAACTCCGAAGTTAAGCGTGCTTTGGCGAGAGTAGTACTAGAATGGGTGACCCCCTGGGATGTCCTCGTGTTGCACACCCCTTTTCAATTTTTTTTGCCCCGGTTTGGGTTGCCAAGATACTTTATCCACCACATTTCTATTATCGAATCCCACGGCACCATGGGCAAGACAACCTCACTTCACGTGGAGGTTGGGCCTGCAAACCGAGGGCTTAGGGCTTGTGACCAGGTCTCCGTCTCTCCGGTGCCCAAAACTTTGATCCGTAAGGAGTTACGCGGCGCACTGTATACCGTTGCAAAGCTCTCCGACAGCTCTACGAAGGGGGCGCAGCGAGCAACTTTTTGGAGCCCAAAATCGAACGTTTTCATCAGTTTCATGCCACTTTTCCTCTTTTGCTCTGTTTTTTCGTCCTGGACCGTACGTCCTAAGCAGTTAAAAGGACGACAACCTTACTCACTGGACATTAAAGGGCCCTATAATGCGTCGATATCACGTCTTGCGAGGATGCTGTGTTGTTGAAGCGGATGGGTTCTCGTTAAGCCCATTGGGCCTTTTGAATGGGCCATCTTTCTAGGATGGTACTGTGAACCTTTAACAAATAAAGGAATTATGCCCTCAACATGACGGGTGCGATCATACCAGCACTAATGCACCGCATCTCATCAGGACTCCGAAGTTTAGCGTGTTTGGGCGAGAGTAGTACTAGGATGGGTAACCCCCTGGGAAGTCTTCGTGTTGCACCCCCTTTTCAATTTTTTTTGCCCTGCTTTAGGTTGCCAAGATACTTTATCCACCAAATTTCTATTACTGAATCCCACGGAACATTGGGCAAGACAACTTCGCTACACGTACAGGCTGGGCCCGCAAATCGAGGGCGTAGGGCTTGTGACCAGGTCTCCGTCGCTCCGGTGCCCATAACTTTTGATCCATAAGGAGTTACGCGGCGCACAACGTACCGTTGTAGAGCTCTCCGACAGCTCTACGAAAGGGGCAGCGAGCTTGTTGGCTGTGCCCTTTTTAGAGCCCAAAATCGAACATTTTCATCAATTTCAGGCAACTTTTCTAGTTTTGCTCTGTTTTCGGACCCGGATCTTACATCGTGAGCTGTTAAAAGAACAACAAGCTTACTCGTAGGACATTCGAGGGCCCTACAATGTGTCGATATCACGTCTTGCGAGGATGCTGTGTTGTTGAAGTAGAAGGGTTGTCGTTAAGCCTATTGCGCCTTTTGAATGGGCCATCTCTCTAGGCTGGGACTATGAACCGTTAACAAATAAAGGAATTGTGCCCTCAACATGACGGGTGCAATCATACCAGCACTAATGCACCGGATCCCATCAGAACTCCGAAGTTAACCGTGCTTGGATGAGAGTAGTACTAGGATGGGTGACCCGTGGGAAGTCCTCGTGTTGCACCCCCTTTTCAATTTTTTTTGCCCTTGTTAGGATTGCCAAGATACTTTATCCACCAAATTTCTATTACCGATTCTCACGGCACCTTGGGCAAGAAAACTTTGCTTCACGTACAGGCTGGGCCCGCAAACCGAGGGCGTAGGGCTTGTGACCAGGTCTCCGTCGCTCCGGTGCCCATAACTTTTGATCCGTACTGAGTTACGCGGCGCACAGCATACCGTTGTAGAGCTCTCCGACAGTTCTACGAAGGGGGCAGTGAGTTTGTTGGCTGTACCCTTTTTGGAGCCCAAAATCGAATGTTTTCATCAGTTTTAGGCCACTTTTCTACTTTTGCTCTGTTTTTGGGTCCCGGATCATATGTTGTAAGCTGTTAAAAGGACGACAAGCTTACTTGCGGGGCATTAGAGGGACCTAAAACTTGTCGATATCACGTCTTGCGAGGATGCTGCGTTGTTGAAGCAGATGGGTTATGGTTAAGCCCATTGCGCCTTTTGAATGGGCCATCTCTCTAGGCTGGGACAGTGAACTGTTAACAAAAAAAGGAATTGTGCCCTCAACATGACGGGTGCGATCATACCAGTACTAATGCACCGGATCCCATCAGAACTCCGAAGTTAAGCGTGCTTGGACGAGAGTAGTACAGGCATGGGTGACCCTTGGGAAGTCCTCGTGTTGCACCCCCTTTTCAATTTTTTTTGCCCTTGTTAGGGTTGCGAAGATACTTTATCTACCAAGTTTCTATTGCCGAATCCCACGGAACATTGGGCAAGACAACTTCGCACTACGTAGAGGCTGGGCCCGCAAACCGAGGATGTAGGGCTTGTGACCAGGTCTCCGTCGCTCCGGTACCCATAACTTTTTATCTATAAGGAGTTACGCGGTGCACAACATACCGTTGCAAAGCTCTCTGAGAGCTCTACGACAGGGGCATCCAGCTTGCTCGCTTTGCCCTTTTTGGAGCCCAAAATCGAACGTTTTCATTAGTTTCAGGCCACTTTCTTATTTTGCTCTGTTTTTTCATCCCGGATCGTACGTCGTGAGCTATTAAAAGAAAGACAACCTTACTCGCGGGGCATTAGAGGGCCCTACAACGCGTCGATATCACGTCTTGCTAGGATGCTGCGTTGTTGAAGCGGATGGGTTGTCGTTAAGCCCATTGGGCTTTTTGAATTGAACATATCACTAGGCTAGGACTGTCAACTGTTAACACATAAAGGAATTGTGCCCTCAACATGATGGGTGTGATCATACCAGCACTAATGCACCGGATCCCATCATAACTACGAAGTTAAGCGTGCTTGGGCGAGAGTAGTACTAGAGTGGGTGACCCCCTGGGATGTCCTCGTGTTGCACTCCCCTTTTCAATTTTTTTTGCTCCGGTTTGGGTTGCCAAGATACTTTATCCACCACATTTCTATTATCGAATCCCATTGTACCATGGGCAAGACAACTTCGCTTCACGTGAAGGCTGGGCCCGCAAACCGAGGGCGTAGGGCTTGTGACCAGGTCTACGTCACTCTGGTGCCCATAACTTTTTATTCGTAAGGAGTTACGCGGCGCACAGCATACCACAGCAAAGCTCTCCGACAGTTCTACGAAGGGGGCAGTGAGCTTGCTTGCTCTTCCTGTTTTTGGAGCCCAAAATTGAACGTTTTCATCAGTTTCATGCCACTTTTCCTCTTTTCCTCTGTTTTTTCGTCTCGGATCGTACGTCCTGAGCTATTAAAAGGACGACAACCTTACTCGCAGGACATTAGAGGGTCCTACAATGCGTCGATATCACGTCTTGTGAGGATGCTGTGTTGTTGAAGCGGATGGGTTCTCGTTAAGCCCATTGGGCGTTTTGAATGGGCCATCTCTCTAGGATGGTACTGTGAACTGTTAACAAATAAATGAATTGTGCTGTCAACAAGACGGGTGCAATCATACTAGCACTAATGCACCGGATCTCATCAGGACTCCGAAGTTAAGCGTGCTTGGGCGAGAGTAGTACTAGGATGGGTAACCCCCTGGGAAGTCCTCGTGTTGCACCCCCTTTTCAATTTTTTTTGCCCTGGTTTAGGTTGCCATGATACTTTATCCACCAAATTTTTTTTGCCGAATCCCACGGAACATTGGGCAAGACAACTTCGCTTCACGTAGAGGCTGAGCCCGCAAACCGAGGGCGTAGGGATAGTGACCAGGTCTCCGTCGCTCTGGTGCCCATAGCTTTTGATCCGTAAGGAGTTATGCGGAGTACAACATACCGTTGTAGATCTCTCCGATAGCTCTACGAAGGGGGCAGCGAGCTTGTTGGCTGTGCCCTTTTTGGAGCCCAAAACCGAACGTTTTCATCAGTTTTAGGCCACTTTTCTACTTTTGCTCTATTTTTCGGTCACAGATCGTACGTCGTGAGCTGTTAAAAGGACGACAAGCATACTCGCATGACATTAGAGGGCCCTACAACATGTCGATATCACGTCTTGCTAGGATGCTGCGTTGTTGAAGCGGATGGGTTGTCGTTAAGCCCATTGCGCCTTTTGAATGGGCCACCTCTCTAGGCTGGGACTGTGAACCGTTAACAAATAAAGGAATTGTGCCCTAAACATAACGGGTGCAATCTTACCAGCCCTAATGCACCGGATCCCATCAGAACTCCGAAGTTAAGCGTGCTTGGGTGAGAGTAGTACTAGGATGGGTGACCCCTGGGAAATCCTCGTGTTGCACCCCCTTTTCAATTTTTTTTGCCCTGGTTAGGGTTGCCAAGATGCTTTATCTACCAAATTTCTATTACCGAATCCAACGGAGCATTGGGCAAAACAACTTCGCTTCACGTAGAGGCTAGACCCGCAAACGAGGGCGTAGGGCTTGTGACCAGGTCTCCGTTGCTCCGGTGCCCATAACTTTTGATCCGTAAGGAGTTACGCGGTGCACAACATACCGTTGCAAAGCTCTCTGAGAGCTCTACGACAGGGGCAGTCAGCTTGCTCGATGCTCCCTTTTTGGATCCCAAAATCGAATGTTTTCATCAGTTTCATGCCATATTTCCTCTTTTGCTCTGTTTTTTTGTCCTGAATCGTACGTCCTGAGCTGTTAAAAGGATGACAACCTTACTCGCGGGACATTAGAGGGCCCTACAATGCGTCGATATCACGTCTTGCTAGGATGCTGCGTTGCTGAAGCAGATGGGTTGTCGTTAAGCCCACTGGGCCTTTTGAATTGGCCATCTCTCTAGGCTGGGACTATGAACTGTTAACACATAAAGGAATTGTACCCTCAACATGACGGATGCGATCATACCAGCACTAATGCACTGTATCCATCAGAACTCCGAAGTTAAGCGTGCTTGGGCGAGAGTTGTTCTAGAATGGGCGACCCCCTGGGATGTTCTCGTGTTGCACCCCCCATTTCAATTTTTTTTGCTCCGGTTTGGGTTGCCAAGATACTTTATCCCCACTTTTCTATTATCGAATCCCACGGCACCTTGAGCAAGACAACTTCACTTCACGTGGAGGCTGGGCCCGCAAACCGAGGGCGTAGGGCTTGTGACCAGGTCTCCGTCGCTCCGGTGCCCATAACTTTTGATCCGTAAGGAGTTACGCAGCGCACAGCATACCGTTGCAAAGCTCTCCGACAGCTCTATGAAGGGGGCAGCCAGCTTGCTCGTTGCGCCCATTTTTGGAGCCCAAAATAGAACGTTTTCATCAGTTTCTTGCCAATTTTCCTCTTTCACTATGTTTTTTCATCCCGGATTGTACGTCCTGAGCTGTTAAAAGGATGACAACTTTACTTTCGGGACATTAGAGGGCCCTACAATACGTCGATATCACGTATTGCGAGGATGCTGTGTTGTTTAAGCGGATGGGTTCTCGTTAAGCCCATTTGGCCTTTTGAATGGGCCATCTCTCTAGGATGGTACTGTGAACCGTTAACAAATTAAGGAATTGTGCCCTCAACATGGCGGGTGTGATCATACCAACACTAATGTACCAGATCTCATCAGGACTTCGAAGTTAAGCGTGCTTGGGCGAGAGTAGTACCAGGATGGGTAACCCCCTAGGAAGTCCTCGTGTTGCATCCCCTTTTCAATTTTTTTTGCCCTGGTTTAGGTTGCCAAGATACTTTATCCACCAAATTTCTATTCCCGAATCTCACGGAACATTGGGCAAGACAACTTCGATTGACGTAGAGGCTGGGCCCACAAACCGAGGGCGTAGGGCTTGTGACCAGGTCTCTGTCACTCCGGTGCCCATAACTTTTGATCCGTAAGGAGTTACGTGGCGCACAACATACCGTTGTAGAGCTCTTCGATAGCTCTACGAAGGCGGCAGCGAGCTTGTTGGCTATGCCCTTTTTGGAGCCGAAAATCGAACGTTTTCATCAGTTTCAGGCCACTTTTCAACTTTTGCTATGTTATTCGGTCCCGGATCGTACGTCGTGAGATGTTAAAAGGATGAAAAGCCTACTCGAGGGACATTAGAGGGCCCTACAACTTGTCGATATCACGTACTGCGAGGATGCTGCGTTGTTGAAGCGGATGGGTTGTCGTTAAGCCCATTGCGCCTTTTGAATGGGCTATCTCTCTAGGCTGGGACTGTGAATCGTTAACAAATAAAGGAATTGTACCCTCAACATGATAGGTGCGACCATACCAGCACTAATGCGCCGGATCCCATCAGAACTCCGAAGTTAAGTGTGTTTGGGCGAGAGTAGTACTAGGATGGGTGACCCGTGGGAAGTCCTCGTGTTGCACCCCCTTCTCAATTTTTTTTACCCTGGTTAGGGTTGCCAAGATACTTTATCTACCAAATTTCTATTACCGAGTCCAACGTAACATTGGGCAGGACAACTTCGCTTCACATAGAGGCTGGGCCCGCAAACCAAGGGCATAGGGCTTGTGACCAGGTCTCCGTCGCTCCGGTGCCCATAACTTTTGATCCGTAAGAAGTTACGTGGCATACAGCTCACCGTTGCAAAGCCCTTTGCGAGCTCTACGACAAGGGCAGCCAGCTTGCTCGCTGTGCCCTTTTTGGAGCCCAAAATCGAACATTTTCATTAGTTTCAGGCCACTTTTCTTCTTTTGCTATGTTTTTTAGTCCCGGATAGTACGTCGTGAGCTGTTAAAAGGACGACAACCTTACTCGCGCGACATTAAGGGGCCCTACAATGCATCAATATCACATCTTGCTAGGATGCTGCGTTGTTGAAGCATATAGGTTGTCGTTAAGCCCACTGGGCCTTTTGAATTGGCCATCTCTCTAGGCTGGGACTGTGAACTTTTAACACATAAAGGAATTGTGCCCTCAACATGACGGGTGCGATCATACCGACACTAATGCATCGGATCCCATCAGAACTCCGAAGTTAAGCGTGCTTGGGCGAGAGTAGTACTAGAAAGGGTGACCTAGTGGGATGTCCTCGTGTTGCACCCCCCTTTTCAATTTGTTTTGCTCCAGTTTGGGTTGCCAATATACTATATCCACCACATTTCTATTATCGAATCCCACGGCACCCTGGGCAACACAACTTCACTTCAGGTGGAGGCTGGGCCCGCAAACCTAGGGCGCAAGGCTTGTGACCAGGTCTCCGTCGCTCCGCTGCCCATAACTTTTGATCCGTAAGTAGTTACGCAGCGCACAGCATACCGTTGCAAAGCTCTCCGACAACCCACAAAGGGGGCAGCGAGCTTGCTCGCTGTGCCCATTTTTGGAGACCAAAATCAAACGTTTTCATCAGTTTCATGCCACTTTTCCTCTTTTGCTCTGTTTTTTTGTCCCGAATCGTACGTCTTGAGCTGTAAAAAGGACGACAACCTTACTCGCGGGACATTAGAGGGCCCTACAATGCGTCAATATCTCGTCTTGCGAGGATGCTGTGTTGTTGAAGCGGATGGGTTCTCGTTAAGCCCATTGGGCCTTTTGAATGGGCCATCTCTCTTAGATTGTACTGTGAACCGTTAACAAATAAAGGAATTGTGCCCTCAACATGACGGGTGCGATCACACCAGCACTAATGCACCGAATCCCATCAGAACTCCGAAGTTAAGCGTGCTTGGGCGAGAGTAGTTCTAGGATGGGTGACCCCTGGGAAGTCCTCGTGTTGCACCCCCTTTTCAATTTTTTTTGCCCTGGTTAGGGTTGCCAAGATACTTTATCTACCAAATTTCTATTACTAAATCCCACGGAACATTGGGCAAGACAACTTCACTTCACGTAGAGGCTGGGCCGGCAAACCGAGGGCGTAGGGCTTGTGACCAGGTCTTCGTCGCTCCGGTGCCCATTACTTTTGATCCGTAGGAAGTTACGTGGCGCACAGCATACCATTTCAAAGCACTTTGAGAGCACTACGAAAAGCTCGCTGTGCCCATTTTGGAGCCCAAAATCGAACGTTTTCATTAGTTTCAGGCCACTTTTCTTCTTTTGCTCTGTTTTTCGCCCCGGATCGTACGTCGTGAGCTGTTAAAATTACGACAATCTTACTCGCGCGACATTAGGGGGCCCTACAACGCGTAGATATCATGTCTTGCTAGGAAGCTGCGTTGTTGAAGCAGATGGGTTGTCGTTAAACCCACTGGGCCTTTTGAATTGGCCATCTCTCTAGGCTGGGACTGTGAACAGTTAACACATAAAGGAATTGTGCCCTCAACATGACGGGTGCGATCATACCAGCGCTAATGCACCGGATCCCATCAGAACTCCGAAGTTAAGCGTGCTTGGGCGAGAGTAGTACTAGAATGGGTGACCCCCTGGGAAGTCCTTGTGTTGCACCCCCTTTTCAATTTTTTTTGCCTTGGTTAGGGTTGCCAAGATACTTTATCTACCAAATCTCTATTACTGAATCCCGCGGAACATTGGGCAAGACAACTTCGCTTCACGTAGAGGCTGGGCCCGCAAACCGAGTGCGTAGGGTTTGTGACCAGGTCTCCGTCGCTCCGGTGCCCATAACTTTTGATCCGTAAGGAGTTACACGACGCACAGCATACCGTTGAAAAGCTCTCTGATACCTCTACGGAAAAATAGAGCAAAAGAAGAAAAGTGGTCTGAAACGGATGAAAACGTTCGATTTTGGTCTCCAAAAAGGGGCACAGCGAACAAGCTATCTGCCCCCGTCGTAGAGCTCTTAGAAAGGTTTGCAACGGTATGCTGTGCACCGCGTAACTCCTTACGGATCAAAAGTTATGGGCACCGGAGCGACGGAGACCTGGTCACAAACCCTACATCCTCGGTTTGCGGGCCCAGCCTCTACGTGAAGTTAAGTTGTCTTGCCCAATGTTCCATGGGATTCAGTAATAGAGATTTGGTGGATAAAGTATCTTGGCAACCCTAACCAGGGCAAAAAAAATTGAAAAGGGGGTGCAGCACGAGGACTTCCTAGGGGGTAACCCATTCTAGTACTACTCTCGCCCAAGTGCGCTTAACTTCGGAGTTCTGATGGGATCCGGTTCATTAGTGCTGCTATGATCGCACCCGTCATGTTGAGGGCACAATTCCTATATGTGTTAACGGTTCACAATCCCAGCCTAGAGAGATGGTCCAGTCAAAAGGCCCAATGGGCTTAACGACAACCCATCCGCTTCAACAACGCAGCATCCTCGCAAGACGTTATATCAACACGTTGTAGGGCCCTCTGACCTCCCGAGAGTCAGGGTGTCGTCCTTTGAACAGTTCACAACGTATGATCCGGGACGGAAAAACAGAGCAAAAGAAGAAAAATGGTTTGAAACTGATGAAAACGTTCGATTTTGGCCTCCAAAAATAGGCACATCGAACAAGCCGGCTGCCCCCGTCGTAGAGCTCTCAGAGAGCTTTGCAACGGTTTGCTGTGCGCCGCGTAACTCCTCACGGATCAAAAGTTATGAGTACCGGAGCGACGGAGACCTGGTCACAAACCCTACGCCCTCGGTTTATCGGGCCCAGCCTCTACGTGAAGCGAAGTTGTTTTGCCCAATGTTCCGTGGGATTCAGTAAAAGAGATTTGGTGGATAAAGTATCTTGGCAACCATAACCAGGGCAAAAAAAATTGAAAAGGGGGTGCAACACGGGGACTTCCAAGGGGGTCACCCATCCTAGTACTACTCTCGCCCAAGCACACTTAACTTCGGAGTTCTGATGGGATCCGGTGCATTAGTGCTGGGATGATCGCACCCGTAATGTTGAGGCCACAATTCCTTTATGTGTAAACTGCTCACAGTCCCAGCCTAGAGACATGGCCCATTCAAAAGGCCCAATGGGCTTAACGACAACCCATTCGCTTCAACAACGCAGCATACTTGGAAGACGTGATATCGACACGTTGTAGGGCCCTTTGATGTCCCGCGAGTCAGGTTGTCGTACTTTTAACAGTTCACGACGTATGATCCGGGACGGAAAAAAAGAGAAAAAGAAGAAAAGTGGCCTGAAACTGATGAAAATGTTCGAGTTTGGGCTCCAAAAATGGGCACAGCGAGCAAGCTAGCTGCCCCTGTCGTAGAGCGCTCAGAGAGCATAGGAACGGTATGCTGTGCGCCGCGTAACTCCTTACGAATCAAAAGTTATGGGCACCGGAGTGGCGGAGACCTTGTCACAAACCCTACGCCCTCGGTTTGCGGGCCCAGCCTCTACGTGAAGTGAAGTTGTCTTGCCCTATATTCCGTGCGATTCAGTAATAGAGATTTGGTGGATAAAGTATCTTGGGAACCCCGACCAGGGCAAAAAAAATAGAAAAGAGGGTGCAACACGAGGACTTCCCAAGGGGTCACCCGTCCTAGTACTACGCTCCCCGAAGCGTTCTTAACTTCAGAGTTCTAATGCGATCCGGTGCATTAGTGCTGGTATGATCGTACCCGTCATGTTGAGGACACAATTCCTATATGTGTTAACGGTTCACAGTCCTAGCCTAGAGAGATGGCCCATTCAAAAGCCCTAACGGGCTTAATGACAACCCATCCGCTTCAACAACGCAGGATCCACGCAAGACGTGATATCAACACGTTGTAGGGCCCTCTGATGTCCCGCGAGTCAGGTTGTCATCCTTTTAACAGTTCACGACGTACGATCCGGGATGAAAAAATAGAGCAAAATAAGAAAAGTGGGATGAAATTGACGAAAACGTTCGATTTTGGGCTCCAAAAATGGCACAGCGAAAGCTGGCTGCCTCGTCATAGAGCTCTCAGAGAGCTTCGCAATGGTATGTTGTGCGCAGCGTAAATCCTTTCGGATCAAAAGTTATGGGCACCGGAGCGACGGAGACCTGATCACAAACCCTACGCCCTCGGTTTATAGGGCCCAGCCTCTACGTGAAGCGAAGTTGTCTTGGCCAACGTTCCGTGGGATTTAGTAGTAGAGATTTGGTGGATAAAGTATCTTGGCAACTCTAACCAGGGCAAAAAAAATTGAAAAGGGGTGGCAACATGAGGACTTCCCAGGGGGTCACCCATCCTACTACTACTTTCGCCCAAGCACGCTTAACTTCGTAGTTCTGATGGGATCCGATGCATTAGTGCTGGTATGATCGCACCCGTCATGTTGAGGGCACAATTCCTTTATGTGTTAACTGTTCACAGTCCCAGCCTAGAGAGATGGTCCATTCAAAAGGCCTAATGGGCATAACGACAACCCATCTGCTTCAACAACGTAGGATCCTCGTAAGACGTGATATCAACACGTTGTAGGGTCCTCTGATGTCCCGCGAGTCAGGTTGTCCTCATTTTAACAGTTCACGACGTACTATCTGGGACGAAAAAACAGAGCAAAATAAGAGAAGTTGCCTAAAAATGATGAAAACGTTTGATTTTGGACTCCAAAAATGGCACAGCGAGCAAGCTGGCTACCTCGTCGTAGAACTCTTAGAGAGCTTTGCAACAGTATGTTGTGCGCAGCGTAACTCCTTAAGGATCAAAAGTTATGGGCACCGGAGCGATGGAGACCTGGTCACAAACCCTACGCCCTCGGTTTATCAGGCCCAGCCTCTACGTGAAGCGAAGTTGTCTTGGCCAATGTTCCGTGGGATTCAGTAATAGAGATTTGGTGGATAAAGTATCTTGGCAACCCCAACCAGGGCAAGAAAAATTGAAAAGGGGGTGCAACACGATAACTTCCCAGGGGGTCACCCATCCTCGTACTACTTTCGCCCAAACACGCTTAACTTCGGAGTTCTGATGAGATACGCTGCATTAGTGCTGGTATGATCGCACCCGTCATGTTGAGGGCACAATTCCTTTATGAGTTAACGGTTCACAGTCCCAACCTAAAGAGATGGCCGATTCAAAAGGCCCAATGGGCTTAACGACAACCCATACTCTTCAACAACGCAGCAACCTCCAAGATGTGATATCGACACGTTGTAGGGCCCAGGCACTACGTGAAGCGAAGTTGTCTTGCACAATTCTTCATGGGATTCAGTAATAGAGATTTGGTGGATAAAGTATCTTGGCAACCCTAACCAGGGCAAAAAAAATTGAAAAGGGGGTGCAACACGAGGACTTCGCAGGGGGTCACCCATCCTAGTACTACTCTCGCCCAAGCACACTTAACTTCGGAGTTCTGATGGGATCCGGTGCATTAATGCTGTTATGATCGCACCCGTAATGTTGAGGACACAATTCCTTTATGTGTTAATAGTTCACAGTCCCAGACTAGAGAGATGGCCCATTCAAAAGGCCCAATGGGCTTAACGACAACCCATCCGCTCCAACAACGCAGCATGCTTGCAAGACGTCATATCAACACGTTATAGGGCCCTCTGATGTTACGTGAGTCAGGTTGTCTTCCTTTTAATAGTTCACGACGAACGATCCGGGAGTGAAAAACAGAGCAAAAGAAGAAAAGTGGCCTGAAACTGAAGAAAATGTTCAATTTTGGTCTCCAAAAAGGGCACAGCAATCAAGCTGGCTGCCCCCGTCGTAGAGCTCTCAGAGAGCTTTGCAACGGTATCCTCTGCGCCGCGTAACTCCTTACGGATCAAAAGTTATGGGCACCGGAGCGACGGAGACCTGGTCACAAACCATACGCCCTCAGTTTGCGGGCCCAGCCTCTACATGAAATGAAGTTGTCTTGCCTAATGTTCCGTGGGATTCAGTAATAGAGATTTGGTGGATAAAGTATCTTGGCAACCCTAACCGGGGCAAAAAAAATTGAAAATGGGGTGCAACACGAGGACTTCCCAGGGGGTCACCCATCCTAGTACTACTCTCACCCAAGCACGGTTAACTTCGGAGTTCTTATGGGATCCGGTGCATTAGTGCTGGTATGATCGCACCTGTCATGTTGAGGGCACATTTCCTATATGTGTTAACGGTTCACAGTCCCAGCCTAGAGAGATGGCCCATTCAAAAGGCCCAATGGGCTTAACGACAACCCATCCGCTTCAACAACGCAGCATCCTCACAAGACGTGATATAAACACGTTGTAGGGTCCTCTGATGTCCCGCGAGTCGGGTTGTCTTCCTTTTAACAGTTCACGACATACGATCCGGGAGTGAAAAACAGAGCAAAAGAAGAAAAATGGCTTGAAACTGAAGAAAACGTTTAATTTTGGGATCCAAAAAGGGCACAACAAGCATGCTGGCTACCCCTATCGTAGAGCTCTTAGAGAGCTTTGCAACGGTTTGCTGTGCGCCGCGTAACTCCTTACGGATCAAAAGTTATGGGCTCCGGAGCAACGGAGACCTAGTCACAAACCCTACGCCATCGGTTTGCTGGCCCAGCCTCAACGTGAAGCGAAGTTGCCTTGCCCAATATTCCATGGGATTCGGTAACAGAGATTTGGTGGATAAAGTATCTTGGCAACCCTAACCAGGGCAAAAAGAATTGAAAATGGGGTGCAACACGAAGACTTCCCAGGGGGTCACCCATCCTAGTACTACTCTCGCCCAAGCACGCTTAACTTCGGAATTCTGATGGGATCCGGTGCATTAGTGTTGGTATGATCGTACCCGTCATGTTGAGGGCACAATTCCTTTATGTGTTAACTGTTCACAGTCCCAGCCTAAAGAGATGTCCCATTCATAAGGCCCAATGGGCTTAACGACAACCCTTCCGCTTCAACAACGCAGCACTCTCACCAGACGTGATATCGACACGTTGTATGGCCCTCTGATGTCCCGCGAGTCAGATTGTCGTCCTTTTAATAGTTCATGACGTACGATCCGGGACGGAAAAATAGAGCTAAAGAAGAAAAGTGGCCTGAAACTAATAAAAACATTTGATTTCGGGCTCCAAAAATGGGCTAAGCGAGCAAGCTGGTGGCCCATGTCGTAGAGCTCTTAGAGAGCTTTGCAACAGTATGCTGTACGCCGCGTAACTCCTTACGGATCAAAAGTTATGGGCACCGGAGCGACGGAGATCTGGGCACAAACCCGACGTCCTCGGTTTGCGGGCCCAGCCTCTAAGTGAAGCGAAGTTGTCATGCCCAATGTTTCGTGGGATTCAGTAATCGAGATTTGGTGGATAATGTATCTTAGCAACCCTAACTAGGCCAAAAAAAATTGAAAAATGGGTGCAACACAAGGACTTCCCAGGGGGTCACCCATCCTAGTACTACTCTCGGCCAAGCACGCTTAACTTCAGAGTTTTGATGGGATCCGGTGCCTTAGTACTCGTATGATCTCACCCGTCATGTTGAGGGCACAATTCCTATATGTGTTAACGGTTCACAGTCCCAGCCTAAAGAGATGGCCCATTCAAAAGGCCCAATCGGCTTAACGACAACCCATCCGCTTCAACAACGCGACATCCTCGCATGACGTGATATAAACACGTTATAGGACCCTCTGATGTCCTGCGAGTCAGGTTGTCATCCTTTTAACAGTTCACGACGTACGATCCGGGAGTGAAAAACAGAGCAAAAGTAGAAAAGTGGCCTGAAACTGAAGAAAACGTTCAATTTTGGGATCCAAAAAGGGCACAACGAGCATGCTGGCTGCCCCCGTCGTAGAGCTTTTAGAGAGCTTTGCAACGGTCTGTTGTGCGCCGCGTAACTCCTTACGGATCAAAAGTTATGGGCACCGGAGCGACGGAGACCTAGTCACAAACCCTACGCCCTCGGTTTGCGGGCCCAGCCTCTACGTGAAGCGAAGTTGTCTTGCCCAATGTTCCGTGGGATTCAGTAATAGAGATTTCATGGATAAAGTATCTTGGCAACCCTAAGCAAGGCAAAAAAAATTGAAAATGGGGAGCAACAAAAGAACTTCCCAGGGGGTGACCCATCCTAGTACTACTCTCGCCCAAGCACGCTTAACTTCGGAGTTCTGATGGGATCCGGTACATTAGTGCTGGTATGATCGCACCCGTCATGTGGAGGGCACAATTCCTTTATGTGTTAACGGTTCACAGTCCCAGCCTAGAGAGATGGCCTATTCAAAAGGACAAATGGGCTTAACGACAACCCATCCGCTTCAACAACGCAGCATCCTCACTGGACGAGATATCGACACGTTGTAGGGCCCTCTGTTGTCACGCGAGTCAGGTTGTCGTCCTTTTAACAGTTCACGATGTACGATCCGGGACAGAAAAACAGAGTAAAAGAAGAAAAGTGGCCTGAAACTGATGAAAATGTTCGATTTTAGGCTCCAAAAATGGGCACAATGAGCATGCTGGCTGCCCCCGTCGTAGAGCTATCAGAGAGCTTTGCAACGGTATGTTGTGCGCCGCGTAACTCCTTACGGATCAAAAGTTATTGCCACCGGAGCGACGGAGACCTGGTCACAAACCCTACGCCCTCGGTTTGCTGGCCCAGCCTCTACGTGAAACGAAGTTGTCTTGCCCAATGTTCCGTGGGATTCAGTAATAGAGATTTGGTGGATAAATTATCTTGGCAACCCTAACCAGGGAAAAAAAAATTGAAAAAGGGGTGCAACACGAGGACTTCCCAGGGGGTCACCCATCCTAGTACTACTCTCGCCCAAGCATGCTTATCTTCGGAGTTCTGATGGGATCCGGTGCATTAGTGTTGGTATGATCGCACCCATCATGTTGGGGGCACAATTCCTATATGTGTTAACGGTTCACAGTCCCAGCCTAAATAGATGGCTCATTCAAAAGGCCCAATGGGCTTAACGACAACCCATCTGCCTCAACAACGCAGCATCCTCGCAAGACGTGATTTGGACACGTTGTAGGGCCCTCTGATGTCCCGCGAGTCAGGTTGTCGTCCTTTTAACAGTTCACGACGTACGATCCGGGACGGAAAAACATAGCAAAAGAAGAAAAGTGGCCTGAAACTGATAAAAACGTTCGATTTTGGGCTCCAAAAATGGGCAAAGCGAGCAAGCTGGCTGCTCCCGTCCTAGAGCTCTCAGAGTGCTTTGCAATGGTATGTTGTGCGCCGCGTAACTCCTTACGGATCAAAAGTTATGGGCATCGGAGCGACGGAGACCTGGTCACAAACCCTACGCCCTCGGTTTGTGGGCCCAACCTCTACGTGAAGCGAAGTTGTCTTGCCCAATGTTCCGTGGGATTCAGTAATAGAGATTTTGTGGATAAAGTATTTTGGCAACCCTAACCAATGCAAAAAAAATTGAAAAGGGGGTGCAACACGAGGACTTCCCAGGGGGTCACCTATCCTAGTACTACTCTCACCCTAGCACGCTTAACTTCGGAATTCTTATGGGATCCGGTGCATTAGTGCTGGTATGATTGTACCCGTCATGTTGAGGGCACAATTGCTTTATGTGTTAACTGTTCACAGTCCCAGCCTAAAGAGATGTCCCTTTCATAAGGCCCAATAGGCTTAACGACAACCCTTCCGCTTCAACAACGCAGCACTCTCACCAGACGTGATATCGACACGTTGTATGGCCCTCTGATGTCCCGCGAGTCAGATTGTCGTCCTTTTAATAGTTCACGACGTACGATCCGGGATGGAAAAATAGAGCTAAAGAAGAAAAGTGGCCTGAAACTAATAAAAACGTTCGATTTTGGGCTCCAAAAATGGGCTAAGCGAGCAAGCTGGTGGCCCCTGTCGTAGAGCTCTCAGAGAGCTTTGCAACGGTATGATGTGCGCCGCGTAACTCCTTACGGATCAAAAGTTATGGGCACCGGAGCGACGGAGACCTGGGCACAAACCCGACGCCCTCGGTTTGCGGGCCCAGCCTCTAAGTGAAGCGAAGTTGTCATGCCAAATGTTTCGTGGGATTCAGTAATCGAGATTTGGTGGATAATGTATCTTAGCAACCCTAACCAGGGCAAAAAAAATTGAAAAATGGGTGCAACACAAGGACTTCCCAGGGGGTCACCCATCCTAGTACTACTCTCGGCCA
This sequence comes from Ehretia macrophylla, assembly GCA_037974665.1. Classification (NCBI taxonomy): domain Eukaryota; kingdom Viridiplantae; phylum Streptophyta; class Magnoliopsida; order Boraginales; family Ehretiaceae; genus Ehretia; species Ehretia macrophylla. The sequence continues at coordinate 3,856,180 of CM075780.1, forward strand.
AGCACGCTTAACTTCAGAGTTTTGATGGGATCCGGTGCCTTAGTACTCGTATGATCTCACCCGTCATGTTGAGGGCACAATTCCTATATGTGTTAACGGTTCACAGTCCCAGCCTAAAGAGATGGCCCATTCAAAAGGCCCAATCAGCTTAACGACAACCCATCCGCTTCAACAACGCGACATCCTCGCAAGACGTGATATAAACACGTTATAGGACCCTCTGATGTCCCGCGAGTCAGGTTGTCGTCCTTTTAACAGTTCACGACGTACGATCCGGGATAGAAAAATAGAGTAAAAGAAGAAAAGTGGCCTGAAACTGATGAAAATGTTCGATTTTGGGCTCCAAAAATGGGCACAGCGAGCATGCTGGCTGCCCCCGTCGTAGAGCTATTAGAGAGCTTTGCAACGGTATGTTGTGCGCCGCGTAACTCCTTACGGATCAAAAGTTATTGCCACCGGAGCGACGGAGACCTGGTCACAAACACTACGCCCTCGGTTTGCGGGCCCAGCCTCTGCGTGAAACGATGTTGTCTTGCCCAATGTTCCGTGGGATTCAGTAATAGAAATTTGGTGGATAAATTATCTTGGCAACCCTAACCAGGGAAAAAAAAATTGAAAAAGGGATGCAACACGAGGACTTCTCAGGGGGTCACCCATCCTAGTACTACTCTCGCCCAAGCATACTTGACTTCGGAGTTCTGATAGGATCCGGTGCATTAGTGTTGGTATGATCGCACCCATCATGTTGAGGGCACAATTCCTATATGTGTTAACGGTTCACAGTCCCAGCCTAAATAGATGGCTCATTCAAAAGGCCCAATGGGCTTAACGACAACCCATCTGCCTCAACAATGCAGCATCCTCGCAAGACGTGATTTGGACACGTTGTAGGGCCCTCTGATGTCCCGCGAGTCAGGTTTTCGTCCTTTTAACAATTCACGACGTACGATCTGGGACGAAAAAATAGAGCAAACGAAGAAAAGTGGCTTGAAACTGAAAAAGACGTTCGATTTTGGGCTCCAAAAATGGGCAAAGTGAGCAAGCTGGCTGCTCCCGTCCTAGAGCTCTCAGAGTGCTTTGCAATGGTATGTTGTGCGCTGCGTAACTCCTTACGGATCAAAAGTTATGGGCATCGGAGCGACGGAGACCTGGTCACAAACCATACGCCCTCGGTTTACGGGCCCAGCCTCTACGTGAAGCGAAATTGTCTTGCCCAATATTCCGTGGGATTCAGTAATAGAGATTTCATGGATAAAGTATCTTGGCAACCCTAACCAATGCAAAAAAAATTGAAAAGGGGTTGCAACACGAGGACTTCCCAGGGGGTCACCTATCCTAGTACTACTCTCACCCAAGCACGCTTAACTTTGAAGTTCTGATGGGATCCGGTGCATTAGTGCTGGTATGATCGCACCCGTCATGTTGAGGGCACAATTCCTTTATTTGTTAACGGTTCACAGTCCCAGCCTAGAGAGATGGCCAATTCAAAAGGCCCAATGGGCTTAACGACAACCCATATGCCTCATCAACGCAGCATGCTTCCAAGACGTGATATCGACACGTTGTAGGGCCTTCTGATGTCCCGCGAGTCAGGATGTCGTCCTTTTAACAGTTCACGACGTACGATCCGGGACGGAAAAATAGAGCAAAAGAAGAAAAGTGGCCTGAAACTGATTAAAACGTTAGATTTTGGGCTACAAAAATGGGCACAGCGAGCATGCTGGCTGTCCCCTTCGTAGAGCTCTCAGAAAGCTTTGCAACAGTATGTTGTGCACCGCGTAACTCCTTACGGATCAAAAGTTATGGGCACCGGAGCGACGGAGACCTGGTCATAAACCCTACGCCCTCGGTTTGCGGGCCCAGCCTCTACGTGAAGCGAATTTGTCTTGCCCAATGTTCCGTGCGATTCAGTAATAGAGATTTCGTGGATAAAGAATCTTGGCAACCCTAACCAGGGCAAAAAAAATTGAAAAGGGGGTGCAACACGAGGACTTCCCAAGGGGTCACCCATCCTAGTACTACTCTCGTCCAAGCACGCTTAACTTCGGAGTTCTGATGGGATCCGGTGCATTAGTGCTGGTGTGATCGCACCCGTCATGTTGAGGGCACAATTCCTTTATGTGTTAACGGTTCACAGTCCCAGCCTAGAGAGATGTCCCATTCAAGTGGCCCAATGGGCTTAACGACAACCCATCCGCTTCAACAACGCAGCATCCTCACCGGACGAGATATCGACACGTTGTAAGGCCCTTTGATGTCACGCGAGTCAGGTTGTCGTCCTTTTAACAGTTGACGACGTACGATCCGGGACGAAAAAACAGAGCAAAAGAAGAAAAGTGGCCTGAAACTGATGAAAACGTTCGATTTTGGGCTACAAAAATGGGCACAGCGAACATGCTGGCAGCCCCCGTCGTAGGGCTCTCAGAGAGATTTGCAACGGTATGTTGTGCACCGCGTAACTCCTTACGTATCAAAAGTTATGGGCACCGGAGCGGCGGAGACTTGGTCACAAACCCTACGCCCTCGGTTTGCGGGCCCAGCCTCTACGTGAAGCGAAGTTGTCTTGCCCAATGTTCCGTGGGATTCTGTAATCGAGATTTGGTGGATAATGTATCTTGGCAACCCTAACCAGGGCAAAAAAAATTGAAAAAATGGTACAACACGAGGACTTCCCAGGGGGTCACCCATCCTAGTACTACTCTCGCCCAAGCACGCTTAACTTCAGAGTTCTGATTGGATCCGGTGCATTAGTGCTGGTATGATTGCAACCTTTATGTTGAGGGCACAATTCCTATATGTGTTAACGGTTCACAGTCCCAGCCTAGAGAGATGGCACATTCAAAAGGCCCAATGGGCTTAACGACAACCCATCCACTTCAACAACGCGGCATCCTCGCAGGACGTGGTATAAACACGTTGTAGGACCCTCTGATGTCCCGCGAGTCAGGTTGTCGTCCTTTTAACAGTTCACGACGTACGATCCGGGAGTGAAAAATAGAGCAAAAGAAGAAAAGTGGCTTGAAACTGAAGAAAACGTTCAATTTTGGGCTCCAAAAAGGGCAAAACGAGCATGGTGGCTGCCCCCATCGTAGAGCTCTAAGAGAGCTTTGCAACGGTATGCTGTGCGCCGCGTAACTCCTTACGGATCAAAAGTTATGGGCACCGGAGCGACAGAGACCTGGTCACAAACCCTGCGCACTCGGTTTGCAGGCCCAGCCTAGAGAGATGGCCCATTCAGAATGCCCAATGGGCTTAACGACAACCCATCCGCTTCAACAACACATCATGCTTGCAAGACGTGATATCAACACGTTGTAGGGCCCTCTGATGTCCCGCGAGTCAGGTTGTCATCCTTTTAACAGTTCACGACGTACGATCCGGGACGGAAAAAAAGAGCAAAAGAAGAAAAGTGGCCTGAAACTGATGAAAAAGTTCAATTTTGGGCTCCAAAAAGGGGCCAGCGAGCATGCTGGCTCCCCCCGTCGTAGAGCTCTCAAAGAGCTTTTCAACGGTATGCTGTACGCGGCGTAACTCCTTACAGATCAAAACTTATGGGCACCGGAGCGACGGAGACATGGTCACAAACCCTGCGCACTCGGTTTGCAGTCCCAGCCTCAATGTGAAGCGAAGTTGTCTTGCCCAATGTTCCATGGGATTCAGTAATAGAGATTTCGTGGATAAAGTATCTTGGCAACCCTAACCAGGGCAAAAAAAGTTGAAAAGGGGGTGCAACACGAGGACTTCCCAGGGGGTTACACATCCTAGTACTACTCTCGCCCAAGCACGCTTAACTTCGGAGTTCTGATGGGATCCGATGCATTAGAGCTGGTATGATCGTACCCGTCATGTTGAGGGCACAATTCCTTTATGTGTTAACGGTTCACAATCCCAGCCTAGATAGATGGCCCATTCAAATGGCCCAATGGGCTTAACGACAACCCATCCGCTTCAACAACGCAACATCCTCACCGGACGAGATATCGACATGTTGTAGGGCCCTCTGATGTCACACGAGTCAGGTTGTCATCCTTTTAACAGTTCACGACGTACGATCTGGGACGGAAAAACATAGTAAAAGAAGAAAAGTGGCCTGAAACTGATGAAAGTTTTCGATTTTGGGCTCCAAAAATGGGCACAGCGAGCATGCTGGCTGTCCCCGTCGTAGAGCTCTTAGAGAGCTTTGTAACGGTATGCTGTGCGCCGTGTAACTCCTTACAGATCAAAAGTTATGGGCCCCAGAGCGACGGAGACCTGGTCACAAACCCTACGCCCTCGGTTTGCGGCCCAGCCTCTACATGAAACGAAGTTGTCTTGCCCAATGTTCCGTGGGATTCAGTAATAGATATTTGGTAGATAAAGTATCTTGGCAACCCTAACCAGGGCAAAAAAAATTGAAACGGGGGTGCAACATGAGTACTTCCCAGGGGGTCACCCATCCTAGTACTACTCTCGCCCAAGCATGCTTAACTTCCGAGCTCTGATGGGATCCGGTGCATTAGTGCTGGTATTATCTCACTCGTCAAGTTGAGGGCACAATTCCTATATGTGTTAACGCTTCACAGTCCCAACCTAGATAGATGGCCCATTCAAAAGGCCCAATGGGCTTAACGACAACCCATCCGCTTCAACAATGCAGCATCCTCGCAAGACGTGATATCGACACGTTGTAAGGCCCTCTGATGTCCCGCGAGTCAGGTTGTCATCCTTTTAACAGTTCACGACGTACGATCCGGGATGGAAAAACAGAGCACAAGAAGAAAAGTGGCCTGAAACTGATGAAAACATTCGATTTTGGGCTCCAAAAAGGGGCACAGCGAGCGAGCTGGCTGCTCCCGTCGCAGAGCTCCCAGAGAGCTTTACAACGGTATGCTGTGCGCCACGTAACTCCTTACGGATCAAAAGTTCTGGGCACCGAAGCGACGGAGACCTGGTCCCAAACCCCATGCTCTTGGTTTGCGGACCCATCCTCAACGTGAAGCGAAGTTGTCTTGCCCAATGTTCCGTCGGATTCAGTAATAGAGATTTGGTGGATAAAGTATCTTGGCAACCCTAACCAGGGCAAAAAAAATTGAAAAGGGGGTGCAACAGGAAGAGTTCCAAGGGGTTCACCCATCCTAGTACTACCCTCGCCCTAGCACGCTTAACTTCGGAGTTCTTATGGGATCCGGTGCATTTATGCTGGTATGATCGCACCCATCATGTTGAGGGCACAATTCCTTTATGTGTTAACTGTTCACAGTCCCAGCCTAGATAGATGTCCAATTCAGAAGGCCCAATGGGCTTAACGACAACCCATCGGCTTCAACAATGCAGCATCCTCACCAGACATGATATCGACACGTTGTAGGGCCCTCTGATGTCCGGCGAGTCAGGTTGTCGTCCATTTAACAGTTCACGACGTAGGATCCGGGACTAAAAAATAGAGCAAAAGAAGAAAAATGGCCTGAACCTGATGAAAACGTTCGATTTTAGGCTCCAAAAATGGGCACAGTGAGCTTGGTGGCCGCCCCCGTCATAGAGCTATCAGAGAGATTTGCAACGGTATGTTGTGCGCCGCGGAACTCCTTACGGATTAAAAGTTATTGGTACCGGAGCGACGGAGACCTGGTCACAAACCCTACGCCCTCGGTTTGCGGGCCCAGCCTCTACGTGAAACGAAGTTGTCTTGCCCAATGTTCCGTGGGATTCAGTAATAGAGATTTGGTGGATAAATTATCTTGGCAACCCTAACCAGGGCAAAAAAAATTGAAAAAGGGGTGCAACACGAGGACTTCCCAGGGGGTCACCCATCCTAGTACTACTCTCGCCCAAGCATGCTTAACTTCGGAGTTCTGATGGGATCCGGTGCATTAGTGTTGGTATGATCGCACCTGTGAGGCCCGACAGCGAATAACGTGTCTTACCTCGATTTGCGCGCCTTAGACGTAAAATTATATGACCGACCTAGGATTACGTGTCCTATCTTGGTTTTCGTGCATACCTCGTTATACTTGCCTTAACCTAGAATTGTGTGCCTTAATCCTTGATATACGTGCGATACCTAGATAAACATGCCATGACCTTAATTTATGTGCGAGACCTTGATTTGCGTGTGTCTCTTCGTTTCGTGTGCATTAACTTTGAACTGCGTGCCTTAACCTAGGTTTAAGAGTCGTGTCTTGAATTAAGTGCATTGCTTTGAATTACGTGCCTTATTTTGATCTACGTTCATTCACCTAGGATTGCGTGTGTTAGCATTAAAATCCGTGCACTTATCTTGAAGTATGTGCCTTAGTCTTGAAATACGTGTTGTACCTCATAGTTCGTGTCTTACCTCGTAGTTCGTGTCTACCTCGTAATTCGTGCCCTAGACCTTTGAATCCGTGCCACCACGTTAATCAAGAAAGAATCCTACACAAAGCACTAGACAATAAAATAATCCTACACAATCCACTAACCAATATTATATTCCTAATTCAAATTCTCTACAAACTCCACTAACAATAAAATAATACTAAACTATTCCTACATTTTCTACTATCTATTATTCTATTCATAATTCAACTCATCAACAAACATTCCTATATTTTATTCTACCTAGATTCCCTAATTTCCCAACATTCCTATGACAATTCTAATGACACAAATGCATAAAAAATTAGTCCTAGACAAACTATGACAAAACACTCAACACAATGCATAAAAATTGCCCAAAACCACCTCAATTTCCTCCCATTTTCGACCAAACCACTCATGGCCCATGCTAACATTTCAAAATGCCTCTTGAAGACATTAAAATCAGAATTGCTAAGCTCAAGGCTGAACCCATGCATCAACTTTTGCAAAAAGCCTCATTTTTCTCTCATTTCTCTCACTTTCCTCACATTTCTCTCTCTCCCTCTCATTTTCTCTCTCCATTTCGGTTTTTGCTGAGTTATTCATCTCCATAGCTTCTCTTCTTCACACCATAGCTAAACCAAGCAAGCCACAAGCAAAGGACCTCAACCGAACAAGCTTGGATGCAAAAATCACTCATGCATGTGCATTGAAGCTTCATTTTCGGCCTTGGTGAGTTTTTAAGCTCCATTTATTTTCTTCTTGTTCTAACCACATGCATGTACTAAGAACTTGGCCACTAAGCTAGGAAAAATAGAGAGAAATCGGGTGGTGTCTTGGCTAAGCAAGGAAGAAGAAGAAAATCGTGCTTCATCAAGTTTTGTGCATCTTCTTGTTGATTTGCTAAGGTGAGGGTTAAAAGCTTTTGAAAACTCTTTGAAATTTCACATGCATGTTCATAAATGTGTATATTTGCCTCTGTGTTTGAGTTATGTGGTCGTCCATGAGCTTAAACAACCATGCATGGCAAGATCTTGGCTTGAAAATGATGCTAGGTGAAGTCGAATTCTTGTGACAGCTCTCTGACCAGTCTGTTCGAGGTAAGTTTGGCTAAACAAATGATGTTGAAAATGCTTGAAAATTGGTGGGTGACTATTTTGGACAGTTTTGAACATTTTTCCCAGAAATAGGCCGAAGCTAATTTGGACTCTAAGGACCTCAAAATGGCAAATCATTAAAATGTGACCAAAACTGGAAATCTGGGAAAATGAATCAGGTTTTGGCAGATGCACTGACCTTGTGGAGCGAACCATGTTTGGCTTAGTAAATGTTGTCCAAACTGTATGAAAATTGGTGTGCTACTATATTTTTCAGTTCTGGACAATTTTGTCAGAAATGTACCAAAGCTAAAAATGACTCTAAGGACCTCAAAAACGTCAATTTCTGAAAAGTGTGCAAATCTGGACAGTTTTGTGCTACCTCACTGTTTCGGCCATAACTAATGATTCTGAACTCCAATTGATGCAAGGTTTGTTTCTGAGTTTAGTTAACTTCTTAAGCTTTAATTTGACATCTTATTCACTGAATTTGGAGATTGTTTGTTTACCCGATTGATTGTGAGAAAACAGCCTATTGCAGTGAGTGTTTCACTTAGCTATATGCATGGAAAACTATTGTAACCTCTCTTGTGGTGCTAATTGCTTGGAATTGTGATGTCGGAATATTGCGTGGACTGTTTTGAGTACTTGAGGATGTTTGAATTGAATGATGTATGACTCGGGAATGATGTTGAGTTGACTTAGGGCTTGAACACACGATCGTGCATGAAACGGAAACCCTAATGGCTAAGTAGTCTTACTAAGTGTTAATCATTGGATATTGTGTGAAAACTGTACGTTGCGTGGGCTGCCCGTAAATGTGTTATAACTTCAATTATGGTTTTTACCATTGCATGTTGTCAAATAAGCTTGTCTTGCTACCGAACCCACGTAAATGTTGTTGCATGTCGAATAATTCGTATCACTTGATTATATGAACTTCTTGATGAGTTATATGGCCTATTTTACATGTGTTACATGGCTGCCCGTTTAATGTTCATATGGCTCTATGTGTTCTACAAAGTGAAATTTCATGTCAAGCATGCCTCGTTCGTTTACTTGGCAATATATGATCTTGAAATTGCTCGGAGACAACCTACTTTGTTGTCCTCCTAATGTGAATTGTTAAAAGATATTAAATGGTTTATTTGAACATGATTACTTGGCTGCCCATTAAAGTTTAATTGCTTTCAAATGGATATATGAAATGATTATATGTTCTTACAATGCCTTATATGCCAATATGTCAAAATGTGATCATATACTTGCTAGGAGGCAACCTACTTTGTTGACCTCCTAATGTGAAATGTTAAATGACATAAATGGGCATTGTATACGAGGTTGCAACCTTTCGTGTGGCATGGTAGTGTTTCACGCACGCCGGGCGGCATCGGGCTTGCCGGTGTTACCGTGACTACCATGGTCCAATTCCCTCTCTCGCTTGGCATTTCACCCTCGGAGAGTTGGGTCGTAGGTTTCGGGGTACATCCGGAGTACACCCAATTGGGAGCGATAAGTGGATTATTGAAGTCGGCCGCACCAAATGAATCGAAATTGACATTGAGAGCAAATGCTCACCGTATCCTTTTTACAATGTGTATAAGTACTCTCGCTTGGTTCCTAGAGAACCTCGGGGAGGAAAGACTGGTATTCTTGTTCCTGTGCTTATATGTAAGTACTCTCGCTTGGTTCCTAGAGAACCTCGGGGAGGAAAGACTGGCATTTCTGTTCCCTTACTTTGTATCAGTTACTCGATTTGTTTCTTATAATTGCGTACCTTATTATTTGTAATACGTGACATGTTCTCAAAAAGAGTTTTCATAAATTGAACCGGAAAACGAGTTTCAAAACGTATTTCTCGTTCCCCCTCGCTGAGTTCATAAGGACTCACCCTCTTTTTCATCACAGGTGAAGAAGAACAGGTACAGGTACCCGAGGATGGTGTGCCTAACCATGAACCCCTGGAGTGATTGCCTGTCTTGTGTGCCTTGCGTGATTATGGCTATTTGTGAACTATGCTACTTGAAGACTATTTCTTTTATGTTGCTCGTTGTTTATTGATGTAAATGACCCCGTTGTAATTTGGGTCTAATTATGAGATTGTACTATCTATAACCGGACGAACTTTTATTTGGTTGTTTGCTTTCGTTTTCTTAATTAGTAGTTATCGTAGGCATTCAAACCACTAGATGAACGATCAACTAAGTTAATTCTATCTAATTTCACTTAGGTGTTCATTTGCAAACTAAAGGATAATAGGTACTTGCATGATAGGAAATTGAAAAATAAACAGGACATAGTTATCATGTTAGGCTTATTAACCAAACGAGACTTTCAAGGTAAACTAGTTAGCCAATCGGTTGGTGTCAAATAGGAGTCCTTAATGGAATTGGATTAATGATTGGAATAATTGAGGCGTTTAGCGAATTAGGTCAAACCAAATAGCCCAATTACAGCCGTTATGCTGCCGATTTACCGAAAAATTTTGGAGTTTAGGCCAAGAAGTTAAGTGTTAAATCTTCATGAACGGTTAAGTACGAGACGTGACTTGAATGTTTAGATCATACCCCAGTCTAACCTTTAAAGGCCGGGTTGGGCATGACAGCACCCATCATGTTGAGGGCACAATTCCTATAACTGTTAACGGTTCACAGTCCCAGCCTAGATAGATGGCCCATTCAAAAGGCCCAATGGGCATAATGACAACCTATCCGCTTCAACAACGCAGTATCCTCGCAAAACGTGATATCGACACGTTGTAGGGCCCTCTGATGTCCCGCTAGTCTCGTTGTCGTCCTTTTAACAATTCACGACGTACGATCCGGGATGGAAAAACAGAGCAAAAGAAGAATAGTTGCCTGAAACTGATGAAAACGTTCGATTTTGGGCACCAAAAATGGGCATAGCGAGCAAGCTGGCTGCTCCCATCGTAGAGCCCTCAGAGTGCTTTGCAACGGTATGTTGTGTGCCGTTTAACTCCTTACCGATCAAAAGTTATGGGCATCGGAGCGACGGAGACCTGGTCACAAACCCTACGCCCTCAGTTTGCGGGGCCAGCCTCTACCTGAAGCGAAGTTGTCTTGCCCAATGTTCCGTGGGATTCAGTAATAGAGATTTCGTGGATAAAGTATCTTGGCAACCCTAACCCGGGCAAAAAAAATTGAAAAAGGGGTACAACACGAGGACTTCCCAGGGGGTCGCCCATCCTAGTACTACTCTCGCCCAAGCACGCTTAACTTTGAAGTTCTGATGGGATCCGGTGCATTAGTGCTGGTATGATCGCACCCGTCATGTTGAGGGCACAATTCCTTTATTTGTTAACAGTTCACAGTCCAAGCCTAGAGAGATGGCCCATTCAAAAGGCCCAATGGGCTTAACGACAACCCATACGCTTTATCAACGCAGCATGCTTGCAAGACGTGATATCGACACGTTGTAGGGCCTTCTAATGTCCCGCGAGTCAGGTTGTCGTCCTTTTAACAGTTCACGACGTACGATTCGGGACGGAAAAATAGAACAAAAGAAGAAAAGTGGCCTAAAACATATGAAAACGTTCGATTTTGGGCTACAAAAATGGGCACAGCGAGCATGCTCGCTGCCCCCGTCGTAGAGCTCTTAGAGAGCTTTGCAACAGTATGTTGTGCGCCGCGTAACTCCTTACGAATCAAAAGTTATAGGCACCGGAGTGATGGAGACCTGGTCACAAACCCTACGCCATCTGTTTGCAGGCCCAGCCTCTACGTGAAGCGAAGTTGTCTTGCCCAATGTTCCGTGGGATTCAGTAATAAAGATTTCGTGAATGAAGTATCTTGGACACCTTAACCAGGGCAAAAAAAATTGAAAAGGGGGTGCAACACGAGGACTTCCCAGGGGGTCACCCATCCTAGTACTACTCTCACCCAAGCACGCTTAACTTCGGAGTTCTGATGGGATCCGGTGCATTAGTGCTGGTATGATCGCACCCGTCATGTTGAGGGCACAATTCCTTTATGTGTTAACGGTTCACAGTCCCAGCCTAGAGAGATGGCCCATTTAAAAGGCCCAATGGGCTTAACGACATCCCATCCGCTTCAACAACGCAGCATCCTCACCGGATGAGATATCGACATGTTGTAGGGCCCTCTGATGTCACGCGAGTCAGGTTGTCGTCCTTTTAACCGTTCACGACGTACGATCCAAGATGAAAAAACAGAGCAAAACAAGAAAAGTGCCTGAAATTGATGAAAACGTTCGATTTTGCTCTTCAAAAATGGGCACAACGAGTATGCTGGCTGCCCCAGTCGTAGAGCTCTCAGAGAGCTTTGCAACGGTATGCTGTGAACCGCGTAGCTCCTTACAGATCAAAAGTTATGGGCACCGGAGCGACGGAGACCTGGTCACAAACCCTACGCCCTCGGTTTGCGGGCCCAGCCTCTACGTGAAGCGAAGTTGTCTTGCCCAATGTTCCGTGGGATTCAGTAATCGAGATTTGGTGGATAATGTATCTTAGCAACCCTAACAAGGGCAAAAAAAATTGAAAAAGGGGTGCAACACGAGGACTTCCCAGGGGGTCACCCATCCTAGTACTACTCTCGCCCAAGCACGCTTAACTTTAGAGTTCTGATGGGATCCGGTGCATTAGTGCTGGTATGATCGCACCCATCATGTTGAGGGCACAATTCCTATATGTGTTAACGGTTCACAGTTCCAGCCTAGAGAGATGGCCCATTCAAAAGGCCCAATGGTCTTAACGACAACCGATCCGCTTCAACAACGTGGCATCCTCGTAAGACGTGATATAAACACGTTGTAGGACCCTCTGATGTCCCACGATTCAGGTTGTCGTCCTTTTAACAGTTCACGACGTACGATCCGGGAGTGAAAAACAGAACAAAATAAGAAAAGTGGCCTGAAACTGAAGAAAACGTTCAAATTTGGGCTCCAAAAAGGGCACAACGAGCTTGCTGGCTGGTCCCGTCGTAGAGCTCTTAGAGTGCTTTGCAACGGTATGCTGTGTGCCGCGTAACTCCATACGGATCAAAAGTTATTGGCACCAGAGCGACGGAGACCTGGTCACAAACCCTACGCCCTCGGTTTGCGGGCCCAGCCTCTACGTGAGGCGAAGTTGTCTTGCCCAATGTTCCATGGGATTCAGTAATAGAGATTTGGTGGATAAAGTATCTTGGCAACCCTAACCGGGGCAAAAAAAATTGAAAATGGGGAGCAACACGAGAACTTCACAGGGGGTCACCCATCCTAGTACTACTCTCGCCCAAGCACGCTTAACTTCGGAGTTCTGATGGGATCCGGTGCATTAGTGCTAGTATGATCGTACCCGTCATGTTGAGGGCACAATTCCTTTATGTGTTAACTGTTCACAGTCTCAGCCTAGAGAGATGTCCCATTCATAAGGCCCAATGGGCTTAACGACAACCCTTCTGCTTCAACAATGCAGCACCCTCACCAGACGTGATATCGACACGTTGTAGGGCCCTCTGATGTCCCGCGAGTCAGGTTGTCATCCTTTTAACAGTACACGACGTACGATCTAGGACGGAAAAACAGAGCAAAAGAAGAAAAGTGGCCTGATGAAAACGTTCGATTTTGGGCTCCAAAAAGGGGCACAGTGAGCAAGCTGGTGGCCCCCGTCGTAGAGCTCTCAGAGAGCTTTGCAACGGTACGCTGTGCGCCGCGTAACTCCTTACGGATCAAAAGTTATGGCCTCCAGAGCAACGGAGGCCTGGTCACAAACCCTACGCCCTCGGTTTGCAGGCCCAGCCTCTACGTGAAGCGAAGTTTTCTTGCCCAATGTTCCGCGGGATTCAGTAATAGAGATTTGGTGGATAAAGTATCTTCACAACCTTAACCAGGGTAAAAAAAATTGAAAAGGGGGTGCAACACGAGGACTTCCTTGGGGGTCACCCATCCTAGTACTACTCTCGCCCAAGCATGCTTAACTTCGGAGTTCAGATGGGATCCAGTGCATTAGTGCTGGTATAATCGCACCCGTCATGTTGAGGGCACAATTCCTTTATGTGTTAACGGTTCACAGTCCTAGCCTAGAGCGATGGCCCATTCAAAAGGCCCAATGGGCTTAACGACAACCCATCCGCTTCAACAACGCAGCATCCTCACTGCACGAGAGATCGACATGTTGTAGGGCCCTCTGATGTCACGCGAGTCAGGTTGTCGTCCTTTTAACAGTTCACGACGTACGATCCGGGATGGAAAAAACATAGTAAAAGAAGAAAAGTGGCCTGAAACTGATGAAAACGTTCGATTTTGGGCTCTAAAAATGGGCAAAGCTAGCATGTTGGCTGCCCTCGTCGTAGATCTCTCAGAGAGCTTTGTAACGGTATGCTGTGCGCCGTGTAACTTGTTACGGATCAAAAGTTATGGGCACTAGAGCGAGGGAGACCTGGTCACAAACCCTACGCCCTCGGTTTGCGGGCCCAGCCACTATGTGAAACGAAGTTGTCTTTCCTAATGTTCCGTGGGATTCAGTAATAGAGATTTGGTGGATAAAATATCTTGGCAACCCTAACCAGGGCAAAAAAAATTGAAAATGGGGTGCAACACGAGGACTTCCCAGGGGGTCACCCATCCTAGTACTACTCTCGCCCAAGCATGCTTAACTTCAGAGTTCTGATGGGATCCGGTGCATAAGTGCTGGTATGATCGCACCCGTCATGTTGAGGGCACAATTCCTATATGTGTTAACGGTTCACTGTCCCAGCCTAGATAGATGGCCCATTCAAAAGGCCCAATGGGCTTAACGACAATCCATCCGCTTCAAAAACGCAGCATCCTCGCAAGACGTGATATCAACACGTTGTAGGGCCCTCTGATGTCCCGCGAGTCAGGTTGTCGTCCTTTTAACAATTCACGACGTACGATCCGGGAAGAAAAAACAGAGCAAAAGTATAAAAGTGGCCTGAAACTGATGAAAACGTTCGATTTTGGGCTCCAAAAATGGGCATAGTGAGCAACCTGGCTGCTCCTGTCGTAGAGCTCTCAGAGAGCTTTACAACAGTAAGTTGTGTGCCGCGTAACTCATTACGGATCAAAAGTTATGGGCACCGGAGCGACGGAGACCTGGTCACAAACCCTACGCCCTCAGTTTGCGGGCTCAGCCTCTATGTGAAGCGAAGTTGTCTTGCCCAATGTTCCGTGGGATTCAGTAATAGAGATTTTGTGGATAAATAATCTTGGCAACCTTAACCAGGGCAAAAAAAATTGAAAAGGGGGTGCAACAGGAGGAGTTCCCAGGGGGTCACCCATCCTAGTACTACCCTCGCCCAAGCACGCTTAACTTCGGAGTTCTTATGGGATCCGGTGCATTAGTGCTGGTATGATCGTACCCATCATGTTGAGGGCATAATTCCTTTATGTGTTAACTGTTCACAATCCCAGCCTAGATAGATGTCTCATTAAGAAGGCCCAATGGGCTTAACGACAACCTATCCGCTTAAATAACGCCGCATCCTCACCAGACGTGACATCGACACATTGTAGGGCCCTCTGATGTCCGGCGAGTCAGGTTGTCGTCCTTTTAACAGTTCACGACGTACGATCCGGGATAAAAAAATAGTGCAAAAGAAGAAAAGTGGCATGAAACTGATGAAAACGTCCAATTTTGGGCTTCAAAAATGGGTACAGCGAGCATGCTGGCTGCCCCCGTCATAGAGCTATCAGAGAGCTTTGTAACGGTATGTTGTGCGCCGTGTAACTCGTTACGGATCAAAAGTTATGGGCACCGGAGCGACGGAGACCTGGTCACAAACCCTAAGCCCTCGGTTTGCGGGCCCAGCCTCTACGTGAAATGAAGTTGTCTTGCCCAAAGTTCCGTGGGATTCAGTAATAGAGATTTGGTGGATAAAGTATCTTGGCAACCCTAACCAGGGTAAAAAAATTTGAAAATGGGGTACAACACGAGGAGTTCCCAGGGGGTCACCCATCCTAGTACTACTCTCGCCCAAGCATGCTTAACTTCGGAGTTCTGATGGGATCCGGTGCATTAGTGCTGGTATGATCGCACCCGTCATGTTGAGGGCTCAATTCCTATATGTGTTAACGGTTCACAGTCCCAGCCTAGATAGGTGGCCCATTCAAAAGGCCCAATCGGCTTAACGACAACCCATCCGCTTCAACAACGCGACATCCTCGCAAGACGTGATATAAACACGTTATAGGACCCTCTGATGTCCCGCGAGTCAGGTTGTCATCCTTTTAACAGTTCACGACGTACGATCCGGGAGTGAAAAACATAGCAAAAGTAGAAAAGTGGCATGAAACTGAAGAAAACGTTCAATTTTGGTATCCAAAAAGGCCACAACGAGCATGCTGGCTGCCCCCGTCGTAGAGCTTTCAGAGTGCTTTGCAACGGTATGTTGTGCGCCGCGTAACTCCTTACAGATCAAAAGTTATGGGCACCGGAGCGACGGAGACCTAGTCACAAACCCTACGCCCTCGGTTTGCGGGCCCAGCCTCTACGTGAAGCGAAGTTGTCTTGCCTAATGTTCCGTGGGATTCAATAATAGAGATTTCATGGATAAAGTATCTTGGCAACCCTAAGCAGGGAAAAAAAATTGAAAATGGGGAGCAACACAAGAACTTCCCAGGGGGTGACCCATCCTAGTACTACTCTCGCCCAAGCACGCTTAACTTCGCAGTTCTGATGGGATCCGGTACATTAGTGCTGGTATGATCACACCCGTCATGTTGAGGGCACAATTCCTTTATGTGTTAACGGTTCACAGTCCCAGCCTAGAGAGACGGACCATTCAAAAGGCCCAATGGGCTTAACGACAACCCATCCGCTTCAACAACGCAGCATCCTTACCGGACGAGATATTGACACTTTGTAGGGCCCTCTGATGTCACACGAGTCAGGTTGTCATCCTTTTAACAGTTCACGACGTACGATCCGGGAGTGAAAAACATAGCAAAAGAAGAAAAGTGGCCTGAAACTGAAAAAAAATGTTCAATTTTGGGCTCCAAAAAGGGCACAACGAGCATGCTGGCTGTGCGCCGCGTAACTCCTTACGGATCAAAAGTTATGAGCACCGGAGCGACGTAGACCTCGTCGCAAACCTTACGTCCTCGGTTTGTGGGCCCAACCCCTACGTGAGGCGAAGTTGTCCTGCCCAATGGGCTTAACGACAACCCATCCGCTTTAAAAATGTAGCATCCTCGCAAGACGTGATATCAACATGTTGTAAGGCCCTCTGATGTCCCGCGAGTCAGGTTGTCGTCCTTTTAACAGTTCACGACGTACGATCCGGAACGGAAAAACAGAGCAAAAGTAGAAAAGTGGCCTGAAACTGATGAAAACGTTCGATTTTGGGCACTAAAAATGGGCACAACGAGTATGTTGGCTGCCCTCGTTGTAGAGCTCTCAGAGAGCTTTGTAACGGTATGTTGTGCGCCGTGTAACTCGTTACGGATCAAAAGTTATGGGCACCGGGGCGACGGAGACCTGGTCACAAACCCTACGCCCTCGGTTTGCGGGCCCAGCCTCTACGTGAAACGAAGTTGTCTTGTCCAATGTTTCGTGGGATTCAGTAATAGAGATTTGGTGGATAAAGTATCTTGGCAACCCTAACCAGGGCAAAAAAAATTGAAAAGGGGGTGCAACACGAGGACTTCCCAGGGGGTCACCCATCCAAGTACAACTCTCGCCCAAGCACGCTTAACTTCGGAGTTCTGATGGGATCCGGTGCATTAGTGCTGGTATGATCGCACCCGTCATGTTGAGGGCACAATTCCTATATGTGTTAACTGGTTCACAGTCCCAGCCTAGATAGATGGCCCATTCAAAAGGCCCAATGGGCTTAACGACAACCCATTCGCTTAAAAAACGCAGCATCATCGCAAGATGTGATATCAACACGTTGTATGGCCCTCTGTTGTCCCGCGAGTCAGGTTGTCGTCCTTTTAACAATTCACGACGTACGATCCGGGACAGAAAAACAGAGCAAACGTAGAAAAGTGGCCTGAAACTGATGAAAACGTTCGATTTTGGGCTCCAAAAACGGGCATAGCGAGCAACCTGGCTGCTCCTGTCGTAGAGCTCTCAGAGAGCTTTACAACAGTATGCTGTGCGCCGCGTAACTCCTTACGGATCAAAAGTTATGGGCACCGGAGCGACGGAGACCTGGTCACAAACCCTACGCCCTCAGTTTGCGGGCTCAGCCTCTATGTGAAGCGAAGTTGTCTTGCCCAATGTTCCATGGGATTCAGTAATAGAGATTTTGTGGATAAATAATCCTGGCAACCTTAACCAGGGCAAAAAAAATTGAAAAGGGGGTGCAACAGGAGGAGTTCCCAGGGGGTCACCCATCCTAGTACTACCCTCGCCCAAGCACGCTTAACTTCGGAGTTCTTATGGGATCCGGTGCATTAGTGCTGGTATGATCGTACCCGTCATGTTGAGGGAATAATTCCTTTATGTGTTAACTGTTCACAGTCCCAGCCTAGAGAGATGTCTCATTAAGAAGGCCCAATGGGCTTAACGACAACCCATCCGCTTAAATAACGCCGCATCCTCACTAGACGTGATATCGACACGTTGTAGGGCCCTCTGATGTCCCGCTAGTCAGGTTGTCGTCCTTTTAACAGTTCACGAGGTACAATCCGGGTTGAAAAAACAGAGCAAAACAAGAAAAGTGGCATGAAACTGATGAAAACGTTCGATTTTGGGCTCCAAAAATGGGCACTGCGAGCATGCTGGCTGCCCCCGTCGTATAGCTATCAGAGAGCTTTGCAACGGTATGTTGTGCGCCGCGTAACTCGTTACGGATCAAAAGTTATGGGCACCGGAGCGACGGAGACCTGGTCACAAACCCTACGCCCTCGGTTTGCGGGCCCAGCCTCTACGTGAAATGAAGTTGTCTTGCCCAATGTTCCGTGGGATTCAGTAATAGAGATTTGGTGGATAAAGTATCTTGGCAACCCTAACCAGGGAAAAAAATTGAAAATGGGGTACAACACGAGAGTTCCCAGGGGGTCACCCATCCTAGTACTACTCTAGCCCAAGCATGCTTAACTTCGGAGTTCTGATGGGATCTGGTGCATTAGTGCTGGTATGATCGCACCCGTCATGTTGAGGGCACAATTCCTATATGTATTAACGGTTCACTGTCCCAGCCTTGATAGATGGCCCATTCAAAAGGCCCAATGGGCTTAACGACAACCCATCCGCTTTAAAAATGTAGCATCCTCGCAAGACGTGATATCAACACGTTGTAGGGCCCTCTGATGTCCCGCGAGTCAGGTTGTCGTCCTTTTAACAGTTCACGACGTACGATCCGGAACGGAAAAAAAGAGCAAAAGTAGAAAAGTGGCCTAAAACTGATGAAAACGTTCGATTTTGGGCACTGAAAATGGGCACAGCGAGTATGCTGGCTGCCCTCGTCGTAGAGCTCTCAGAGAGCTTTGTAACGGTATGTTGTGCGCCGTGTAACTCGTTACGGATCAAAAGTTATGTGCACCGGAGCGACGGAGACCTGGTCACAAACCCTACGCCCTCGGTTTGCGGGCCCAGCCTCTACGTGAAACGAAGTTGTCTTGTCCAATGTTCCGTGGGATTCAGTAATAGAGATTTGGTGGATAAAGTATCTTGGCAACCCTAACCAGGGCAAAATAAATTGAAAAGGGGGTGCAACACGAGGACTTCCTAGGGGGTCACCCATCCTAGTACAACTCTCGCCCAAGCATGCTTAACTTCGGAGTTCTGATGGGATCCGGTGCATTAGTGCTGGTATGATCGCACCTGTCATGTTGAGGGCACAATTCCAATATGTGTTAACGGTTCACAGTCCCAGCCTAGATAGATGGCCCATTCAAAAGGCCCAATGGGCTTAACGACAACCCATCCGCTTAAAAAACGCAGCATCCTCACAAGACGTAATATCAACACGTTGTATGGCCCTCTGTTGTCCCACGAGTCAAGTTGTCGTCCTTTTAACAGTTCACGACGTACGATCCGGGACGGAAAAACAGGGCAAAAGTAGAAAAGTGGCCTGAAACTGATGAAAACGTTCGATTTTGGGCTCCAAAAACGGGCATAGCGAGCAAGCTGGCTGCTCCTATCATAGAGCTCTCAGAGAGCTTTACAACAGTATGCTGTGCGCCGCGTAACACCTTACGGATCAAAAATTATTGGCACCGGAGCGACAGAGACCTGGTCACAAACCCTACGCCCTCGGTTTGCGGGCCCATCCTCTACGTGAAACGAAGTTGTCTTGCCCAATGTTCTGTGGAATTTAGTAATAGAGATTTGGTGGATAAAGTATCTTGGCAACCCTAACCAGGGCAAAAAAAATTGAAAAGGGGGTACAACACGAGGACTTCCCAGGGGGTCACCCATCCTAGTACTACTCTCGCCCAAGCATGCTTAACTTCGGAGTTCTGATGGGATCCGGTGCATTAGTGCTAGTATGATCGCACCCGTCATGTTGAGGGCACAATTCCTATATGTGTTAACGGTTCACTATCCCAGCCTAGATAGATGGCCCATTCAAAAGGCCCAATGGGCTTAACGACAACCCATCCGCTTAAAAAACGCAGCATCCTCGCAAGACGTGATATCAACACGTTGTAGGGCCCTCTGATATCCCGCGATTTGGGTTGTCGTCCTTTTAACAGTTCACGACGTACGATCCGGGACGGAAAAACAGAGCAAAAGTAGAAAAGTGGCCTGAAACTGATGAAAACGTTCGATTTTGGGCTCCAAAACGGGCATTGCGAGCAACCTGGCTGCTCCTGTCGTAGAGCTCTCAAAGAGCTTTACAACAATATGCTGTGCGCTGCGTAACTCCTTACGGATCAAAAGTTATGGGCACCGGAACGACGGAGACCTGGTCACAAACTCTACGCCCTCAGTTTGCGGGCCCAGCATCTACGTGAAGCGAAGTTGTCTTGCCCAATGTTCCGTGGGATTCAGTAATAGAGATTTTGTGGATAAAGAATCGTGGCAACCCTAACCAGGGCAAAAAAAATTGAAAAGGGGGTGCAACAGGAGGTTCCCAGGGGGTTACCCATCCTAGTACTACCCTCGCCCAAGCACGCTTAACTTCAGAGTTCTTATGGGATCCGGTGCATTATTGCTGGTATGATCGCACCCGTCATGTTGAGGGCACGATTCCTTTATGTGTTAACTGTTCACAGTCCCAGCCTAGAGAGATGTCTCATTTAGAAGGCCCAATGGGCTTAACGACAACCCATCCGCTTCAACAACGCCGCATCCTCACCAGACGTGATATCGACACGTTGTAGGGCCCTCTGATGTCCGGCGATTCAGGTTTTCGTCCTTTTAACCATTCACGACGTACCATCCGGGACGAAAAAATAGAGCAAAACAAGAAAAGTGGCATGAAACTGATGAAAACGTTCGATTTTGGGCTCCAAAAATTGGCACTGCGAGCATGCTGGCTGCCCCCGTCGTATAGCTATCAGAGAGCTTTGCAACGGTATGTTGTGCACCGCGTAACTCGTTACGGATCAAAAGCTATTGGCACCGGAGCGACGGAGACCTGGTCACAAACCCTACGCCTTCGGTTTGCGGGCCCAGCCTCTACGTGAAACGAAGTTATCTTGCCCAATGTTCCGTGGGATTCAGTAATAGAGATTTGGTGGATAAAGTATCTTGGCAACCCTAACCAGGGCAAAAAAAATTGAAAAGGGGGTGCAACACGAGGACTTCCCAGGGCCTCACCCATCCTAATACTACTCTCGCCCAAGCATGCTTAACTTCGGAGTTCTGATGGGATCCGGTGCATTAGTGCTGGTATGATCGCACCCGTCATGTTGGCAGATCGTACGTCGTGAACTGTTAAAAGGACGACAACTTGACTCGCGGGACATCAGACGGCCCTACAACGTGTCGATATTACGTCCTGTGAGGATGTTGAGTTGTTGTAGCGGATGGGTTGTCGTTAAGCCCATTGGGCCTTTTGAATGGGCCATCTCTCTAGGCTGGCACTGTGAACCGTTAACACATATAGGAATTGTGCCCTCAACATGATGGGTGCGATCATACTAGTACTAATGCACCGGATCCCATCAGAACTCCGAAGTTAAGCGTGCTTGGGCGAGAGTAGTACTAGGATGGGTGACCCCGTGGGAAGTCCTCGTGTTGCACCCCCTTTTCAATTTTTTTTGCCCTGGTTAGGGTTGCCAAGATACTTTATCCACCAAATCTCCATTACTGAATCCCACGGAACATTGGGCAAGTCAACTTCGCTTCACGTAGAGGCTGGGCCCACAAACCGAGGGCGTAGGGTTTGTAACCAGGTCTCCGTCGCTCCGGTGCCCATAACTTTTGATCCATAAGGAGTTACGCGGCGCACAGCAGACCGTTGCAAAGCTCTCTAAGAGCTCTACGATGGGGGCAGCCAGCTTGGTCGCTGTGCCAATTTTTGGAGCCCAAAATCAAATGTTTTCATCAGTTTCAGGCCACTTTTCTTCTTTTGCCCTGTTTTTTCGTCCTGGATCGTACATCGTGAATTGTTAAAAGGATGACAACCTGACTTACGGGACATCAGAGGGCCCTACAACGTGTTGATATCACGTCTGGTGAGAATGCTGCGTTGTTGAAGTGGATGGGTTGTCGTTAAGCTCATTGGGCCTTTTGAATGGGCCATCTCTCTAGGCTAGGATTGTGAACAGTTAACACATAAAGGAATTGTGCCCTCAACATGACGGGTGCAATCATACCAGCACTAATGCACCGGATCCCATCAGAAATCCGAAGTTAAGCGTGCTTGGGCGAGAGTAGTACTAGGATGGGTGACCCCCTGGGAAGTCCTCGTGTTGCATCCCCTTTTCAATTTTTTTTGCCCTGGTTATGGTAGCCAAGATGCTTTATCCGCCAAATCACTATTACTGAATCCCACGAAACATTGGGCAAGACAACTTCGCTTCACGTAGAGGCTGGGCCCGCAAACTGAGGGCGTAGGGTTTGTGACCAAGTCTCCGTCGCTCGGTGCCCATAACTTTTGATCCGTAAGGAGTTACACGGCGCATAGCATACCGTTGCAAAGCTCTTTGAGAGCTCGAGGACGGGGGTAGCCAGCTTGCCTGCTGTGGCCGTTTTTGGAGCGCAAAATCGATCGTTTTCATCAGTTTCAGGCCACTTTTCTTCTTTTGCTCTTTTTTTTCGTCCCGGATCGTACGTCGTAAATTGTTAAAAGGACGACAACCTGACTCACGGGACATCAGAGGGCCCTACAACATGTCGATATCATGTCTGGTGAGGATGCTGTGTTGTTGAAGCGGATGGGTTGTCGTTAAGCCCATTGGGCCTTTTGAATGGGACATCTCTCTAGCCTCGGACTGTGAACAGTTAACACATAAAGGAATTGTGCCCTCAACATGACGGGTGTGATCATACCAGCACTAATGCACCGGATCCCATTAGAACTCCGAAGTTAAGCGTGCTTGGGCGAGAGTAGTACTACGATGGGTGACCCCCTGGGAAGTCCTCGTGTTGCATCCCCTTTTCAATTTTTTTTGCCTAGGTTATGGTTGCCGAGATACTTTATCCACCAAATCTCTATTACTGAATCCCACGAAACATTGGGCAAGACAACTTCGCTTCACGTAGAGGCTGGGCCCGCAAACCGAGGGCGTAGGGTTTGTGACCAAGTCTCCATCGCTCCGGTGCACATAACTTCTGATCCGTAAGGAGTTACGCGGAATACAACATACCGTTGCAAAGCTCTCTGAGAGCTCTACGACGGGGGCAGCTGGCTTGCTCGCTGTGCTTGGTTTAGGAGCCCAAAATCGAATGTTTTCATCAGTTTCAAGCCACTTTTCTTTTTTTGCTCTGTTTTTCCGTCTCGGATCGTACGTCGTAAACTGTTAAAAGGATGACAACCTGACTCGTCGGACATCAGAGGTCCCTACAACTTGTCGATATCACATCTGGTGAGGATGCTGCGTTGTTGAAGCGGATGGGTCGTCGATAAGCCCATTGGGCATTTTGAAAGGGACATCTCTCTAGGCTGGGACTGTGAACAGTTAACACATAAAGGAATTGTGCCCTCAACATGACGGGTGCGATCATACCAGCACTAATGCACCGGATCCCATCAGAACTCCGAAGTAAAGCATGCTTGGGTGAGAGTAGTACTAGGATGGGTGACCCCCTGGGAAGTCCTCATGTTGCATCCCCTTTTCAATTTTTTTTGCCGTGGTTAGGGTAGCCAAGATACTTTATCCACCAAATCTCTATTACTGAATCCCACGGAACATTGGGCAAGACAACTTCTCTTCACGTAGAGGCTGGGCCCATAAACCGAGTGCGTAGGTTTTGTGACCAGGTCTCCGTTGCTCCGGTGCCCATAACTTTTGATCCGTAAGGAGTTACGCGGTGCACAGCATACCGTTGCAAAGCTCTCTGAGAGCTCTACGACGGGGGCAGCCAGCTTGCTCGCTGTGCCCATTTTTGGAGCCCAAAATCGAACGTTTTCATTAGTTTCAGGCCACTTTTCTTCTTTTGCTCGGTTTTTTCATCCCGAATCGTACGTCGTAAACTGTTAAAAGGACGACAACCTGACTAGCGGGACATCAGAGGGCCTTACAACATGCCGATATCAAGTCTGGTGAGGTTGCTACGTTGTTGAAGCGGATGGGTTGTCGTTCAGCCATTTGGGCCTTTTGAATGGGACATATCTCTAGGCTGGGACTGTGAACAGTTAACACATAAAGGAATTGTGCCCTCAACATGACAGGTGCGATCATACCAGCACTAATGCACCGGATCCCATCAGAACTCCGAAGTTAAACGTGCTTGGGCGAGAGTAGTACTACGATGGGTAACCCCCTGGGAAGTCCTCGTGTTGCACCCCCTTTTCAATTTTTTTTTGCCCCGGTTAGGGTTGCCAAGATACTTCATCTACCAAATCTCTATTACTGAATCCCAGAGATCATTGGGCAAGACAACTTCGCTTCACGTAGAGGCTGGGCCTGCAAACCGAGGGCGTAGGGTTTGTGACCAGGTCTCCGTCGCTCCGGTGCCCATAACTTTTGATCCGTAAGGAGTTACGCAGCGCACAGCATACCATTGCAAAGCTCTCTGAGAGCTCTACGATGGGGGCAGCCAGCTTGCTCGATGTGCCCGTTTTTGGAGCCCAAAATCGAATGTTTTCATCAGTTTCAGGCCACTTTTCTTCTTTTGCTCTGTTTTTCCGTTCCAGATCGTACGTCGTGAACTGTTAAAAGGACGAAAACCTGACTCGCGGGACATCAGACGGCCCTACAACGTGTCGATATCACGTCTTGCGAGGATGCTGTGTTGTTGAAACGGATGGGTTGTCGTTAAGCCCATTGGGCCTTTTGAATGGGCCATCTCTTTAGGCTGGGACTGTGAACTGTTAACACATATAGGAATTCTGCCCTCAACATGACGGGTACGATCATGCCAGTACTAATGCACCGGATCCTATCAGAACTACGAAGTTAAGTGTGCTTGAGCGAGAGTAGTACTAGGATGGGTGACCCCCTAGGAAGTCCTCGTGTTGCACCCCCTTTTCAATTTTTTTTGCACTGGTTAGGGTTGCCAAGATATTTTATCCACCAAATCTCTATTACTGAATCCCACAGAACATTGGGCAAGACAACTTCGCTTCACGTAGAGGCTGGTCCCGCAAACCGAGGGCGTAGGGTTTGTGACCAGGTCTCCGTCACTCCGTTGCCCTTAACTTTTGATTTGTAAGGAGTTACGCTGCGCACAGCATACCGTTGCAAAGCTCTCTGGTGCTCTACAACAGGGGCAGCTAGTTTGCTCGCTTTGCCCATTTTTGGAACCCAAAATCAAATGTTTTCATCAGTTTCAGGCCACCTATCTTCTTTTGCCCTGTTTTTCAGTCCCGGATCGTACGTCGTGAACTGTTAAAAGGACGACAACCTGACTCGCGGGACATCAAATGGCCCTACAACGTGTAGATATCACGTCTTGCGAGGATGCTGCGTTGTTAAAGCGGATGGGTTGTCGTTAAGCCCATTGGGCCTTCTGAATGGGCCATCTCTCTAGGCTGGGACTGTGAACCGTTAACACATATAGGAATTGTGCCCTCAACATGACGGGTGCGATCATACCAGCACTAATGGACCGGATCCAATCAGAACTCCGAAGTTAAGCGTGCTTGGGCGAGAGCAGTACTAGGATGGGTGACCCCCTGGGAAGTTGTGAGGCCCAACCCCGATTTTGGTGCGAAACCTAGCTTCGTGTGCCCTAACCTAGATTTGCATGCCATGACCTAGGTTTAAGAATTGTGTTCATTTTATGTGCCATACATTGAATTACGTGCATTCAATTAGGGTTGCGTGCATTTACTTGAAAAACGTGCGTTCGTCTCGTAGTTCGTGTCCTACCTCGTAGTGCGTGCCCTAGACCTAGAAAAGCGTGCCATCACGCTAATCAAGAAAGCATCTTTCTCGGAGCACTAGACTATTAAACAATCCTACAAAATCCACTATCAATATAATAATCCTAATTCAACTCACTAGAAGACAAAAAATGAACCAAACACTAAACATTCTTCATTCTTTATTCCTTATTCTTTTTGCACTTTCAAGACACAATTAATTAATGATCAAAGTTGACAAAAAATTCAGATTTGAAGCTAGTATTGGCCGACCATACCATGGTGTTTGCACAATTACACAATTAAATATGCATGTTTAGACAAACTATGACACAAATGCATAAAAAAATGACCAAAACCACCTCAAATCTCTCTCTTGCTCGACCAAAGACTCATAGCCCATGCTAGCATTTCAAATTTACACCTTGAAGACACAAAAAATTCAGATTTGGAAGCCCAAGGCCGACCAATGCTTGGATGAAAGTAAAAGAGTTTTATTCTTGTCATTTCTTCATTTCTCTTTCACTCTTTCTCTCTCCCCTCTCATTTTCCTCTCTCATTCTCGGCCTTGGCTGAGTTCTTCATATTCTTAGCTTCTCTTCTTCACACCATAGCTAAGCAAAGCAAGCTACAAGCAAAGAACCACAAGTGAGCTAGCTAAGGAGTAAAAATCATACTTGCATGTGCTTTGGAGTCTTCTATTCGGCCTAGGTGAGTTTCTTGACATCCATTTCTTTTCTTCATGTTTTAACCTCATGCATGTACTAAGAGATTGATCATTAAGCTAGGAAAAATAGAGAAAAACTAGTGGGGATTTCGGCTAAGCAAGGGAAAGGAGAAGATTTGAGCTTCAACAAGGTTTTTGAACATCTTGTGGTTGATTGCTAAGGTGAGGGTTAAAACCTTTTGAAAACTCTTCAAAAATTCACATGCATGCTCATAAATGTGTGTATTTGCTTCTTTACTTGAGCTATATGGCCGTTCATAAGCTTAAACAACCATGCATGGCAAGATCTTGGCTAGAAAATGATGCTAGGTGAAGTCGAAATTGTTGACAGCTCTCTGACCAGTCTGTTCGAGGTAAGTTTATCTAGGAAAATGAGGTTGAAAATACTTGAAAATTGGTAGTTGACTAGTTTGGACAGTTTTGAAAATTTTTCCCAGAAATAGGCCGAAGCTAATTTTGATTCTAAGGTCCTCAAAATGGCAAATCTTTAAATGTGACCAAATCTGGAAATCTAGAAAAATGAAGCAGGTTTTGGCAGATGCACTAATCTTGTGGAACAAACCATATTTGACTTATTAAATGATGTCAAAAATGCATTAAATTTGGTTTTGCTGCTATATTTTTCAGTTCTGGACAATTTTGTCAGAAATGGACCAAGGCTAAAACGGACCCTAAGGACCTCAAAAACGTCAATTATGGAAATGTGTGCAAATCTGGACAGTTTTGTGCTATCTCACTGTTTCGGCTATATCTAATGATCCCGAACTCCAATTGATGCAAGGTTTGTTTCTGATTTTAGTTATCTTCTTAAGCTTTAATTTGACATCTTATTCACTGGATTTGGAATTTGTTTGCTTATCCTATTGATTGTGAGAAAACAGCCTATTGCAGTAAGGGTTTCACTTAGCTATATGCTTGGAAAAATTATTGTAACCTCTCTTGTGGTGTTAATTGCTTGGAATTGTGGTGTTGAGATGTTGTGTGGACTGTTTTGAGTACTTGAGGATGTTGAATTATATGATGCATGGTTTGAGGTTGACTTTGAGTTTGGTTGAGGCTCAAATTGCACAAATATGTACGAAATGGAAACCCTAATGACTAGGTAGTGTTGCTAAGTGTTGATCTCTTGGTTATTGTGTGGAAATTATATGCTTAGTGGGCTACCCATAAATGTTTTATAACTTCAAATGTGAATTTGACCACGGCATGTTGTCAAATAAGCTTTTCTTGCTACCAAACCCACGTAGATGTTGTTGCATGTTGAATAATCGTATCACTTGATTACATGGACTTCTTAATGAGTTATATGGCCTGTTTTACATGTGTTACATGGCTGCCCGTTTAATTTTAATATAACTCTATATGCCTTTCAAGTGAAATTTCATGTCTTATCGTGCCCTGCTTGTTTATCTGTCAATGTGCAATCTTATGACTGTCCAGAGACAACCTACATTGTTGTCCTCCTACTGTGATATATTACCTGTCATGAATGTGCATTGCATACAAGGTTGCAATATTTCCTGTTGGCATGGTAGCGATCACGCACACCGGGCGGCATCGGGCTTGCCGGTGCACCCGTGACTACCATGGTCCCATTCCCTCTCTCGCTTGGGGGCTAGACTTCCTCGGAGAGTTTGGTCGTAGGATTTTGGGGTACATCTAGAGTACACCCACCTGGCGTGTTTTGGGGTTATTTGAAGTCGGTTGCAACAACTGATCCTGGAACTGATCTGAGAGCAAAAGCTCACTGTATCATTTTTAATATGTGAATAAGTACTCTCGCTTGGTTCTAGAGAACCTCGGGGAGAAAAGACCGGTATTCCTGTTTCTGTACTTATATTTCTGTTATATTCATGTTTGAAAAAGGGATTTTCATAGGTTTAACCAGAAAATGAGTTTCAAAACTTATTTCTCGTTCCCCCTCGCTGAGTTTATAAGGACTCATCCTCTTTTATCATCTCAGGTGAAGAAGAACAGGTACAGGAACCCGAGGACAATGTGCCTAGTAATAAACCCCTGGAGTGATTACCTGTCTTGTTTGCTTTGCTTCATTATGGCTACTTGTGATCATTGTGTTACTTGAAGACTATTTCCTTTATGTTGCTCAAATGTTGTGATGTAAAAGACCCCCGTTGTAATTTGGGGTCTAATTTTGGTTTGTACTTATATTAAGTAGACTGATGCTAGACATGACACTACTATGATCGTTTTGCTTTTAATACTGCTAGTATCTATCTTAGGTTATAATGCTTTAGTTAAAGAACTAAGTAAATGAACTTATCCAATCTTAACAGGTACTTGCTATTGACCTAAGATCAACAGGTATATGTGTAACGAGGACAAATAAACAAACGAGACATAGTATCATGCTAGGTTATAAATCAAACGAGACGTCGAAATAACCAATAGGCAATTCAATTGATGGTAAACTAGTAGTCTTAATTGGAAATGAATTTGAGATGGTCAATTTTGAGGCGTTTAGAGAATTAGGTTAAACCAAAGGGCCGATTACAGCCGTTATGCTACCGGTTTTTCAGAAAAATCTTGGAGTTTGGACTAAATCATTAGGTGTTAATCTTCATAAACAGCTAAGTACGTGATATTACTTGAATATTAGTTCACACCCTAGTCTAACCTTATAGGTTGGGTTGGGGCGTGACACCTTAGAAGAAATGGTATCAGAGCTTAGATTGCTTAAGCCGGGTTTAACTCTCGGACCGTAGGTAGAGCCCTAAGATAATTAGGATGACTTGTTTATGTGTTGTTGTGTGATAAATGTGCCTTCTATGTTCAATGTGCTTAAGTGATTTACATGCCTTAAATGTTTTTAGAATTGTTCCTATATTATGTTGCATATCTTATGCATTAGATTCTTAATTATCGTATTTCAATAAATTGTGCCTATAGATGGCTGGCCCTAGTACCCGTACTACTAATAGGAGCGGTGAACCTCAAGAGACCGGGGATGCCTATCAGACTAATCCCGGTATAGCTATGTTTAATATGATGGCAAATGCCATGGATCGTATATCACGTGTGATGGAGCGTCAGGATGCTCGTGAAGCCAACAACAACAACAGGAATGAGGGTAACCATGGGAGACATAGCAGAATGAGGGAATTCCTGGACTTTCGCCCGTCTAAATTCTATAGGGAAGCTGATGATGAGAAAGCAGAGGCTTGGATGTCTGAGATCGAGAAGATTTTCAGGCCACTTGATTATACAGATGAAGAGAAAGTGGAGTTTGATGTATTTTTGTTGCACGGGGATGCTGAGCATTGGTAGCACATTGTAGAGGCACTGTGGGAGACTGATCAGACACCTCGCTTGTGGGGTAATTTCGTTAAGGTATTTAAGGAAAAATATGTACCTGCAGTTTCCATGCAGAGGCAGATCGAGGAGTTCATGCACTTGACCCAGGGTAATATGACGGTAGCCCAGTACGAGGCACGTTTTGATCGACTATCCCGTTATGCTCAATACATGGTTTGTGCTCCGGAGGCAAAAATGTGGAAATTTACTGTTGGATTGAGGCCAGAGATTCAGGACCAGTTAGCTTCTCATGACTTCGATACTTATTCTGCTCTCTTTGCTGCTGCCTCTCGAGTTGAGAAGAGGAAACTAGATGGAGCCGGTTCGAGTCAGCCAAACAAGAAACCATTTCAGCCTCCAGGTCAGCAGAGGAAATTCCAGAGTCAGGGTTGTAATCAGGGCCAGAGCCAAAACAGACCAGGGAATAACCGTGGCCCGACGAAAGCGCCATCAGCCTCTTCAGCCCGCAGATCCACAGGTAGTTCACCTGCTACTCAGTCCGTCATCTGTTCTTATGGTGACATAAAGGGGCATACCGAGGCCTAGTGTTGGAGGAAGTCGGGACGATGTATGAGGTGCGGCAGTGATCAGCATCAGATCAAGGATTGCCCTAAACGTCAGGCAAGGCAGAATCAGGGTAAACCAGCCGGTAAAGGCAAGACTCCAGTTCCTAGGGTCCAGGCTCGAGCTTATGCTTTTGAGTGCGAGGAGATTCCAGATGAGACCGCTATTGTTGAAGGTACATTCTTCATACTGAATCAACCTATTAAGGTATTAATTGATCCAGGTGCTACTCATTCATTTATTACTCCCTTATGTGTGGAACGTGTGAAATTGAAAGTTGTATGTTTGCCATACGAAGTAGAAGTTGGTACTCCAATGGGTTCTAAACTTGTAACTAGTTCAGCCTGTAAAGCATGTAAAATCCAAATTAAGGATAGGGAATTCTCAGCCAATGTTATTGTATTACCTTTTCAAGATTATGAGGTCATTTTAGGGATGGACTGGCTGGCAAAACATCATGTCCAACTGGATTGCCGGGCGAAGATTATAACGTTCCGGGTACCTGATCAACCAATACTGGAGATTGTGGGTCAAAGAGATTTCACCGGGAGTTCCATTATTTCATCTACAAAAGCAGTGAAGTCCTTGAGGAAAGGGTGTAGCAGATACTTGGCTTACCTTATCAACAAGCCGTCGGATAAAGCTAAGTTGGAGGAGATGCCTGTGATCAAAGACTATGCAGATGTGTTCCCTGAAGAATTACCCGGTTTACCCCCGAATCGGGAAATCAAGTTTGTTATAGAGTTGCTGCCTGGCACCCAGCCGATATCTAAAGCTCCTTATCGTATGGCACCGGCCGAGCTACAAGAATTGAAGGACCAATTGCAAGGATTGCTGAAGAAGGGGTTTGTACAACCGAGTTCTTTGTCGTGGGGTGCACCAGTTCTATTTGTAAAGAAGAAAGACGGAACGTTGAGGCTATGTATTGACTACCGAGGATTGAACCAAGTGACTGTCAAGAATAAATACCCACTTCCCCTAATTGATGAGTTATTTGATCAACTGCAAGGAGCCAAATTGTATTCGAAACTCGACTTGAGGCAAGGATATTATCAGTTGCGGATCAAGAAGGAAGATGTGCCTAAAACGGCTTTCAGGACAAGATATGCACATTATGAATATGTAGTGATGCCTTTTGGACTAACTAATGCCCCTGCAGCTTTTATGGATTTGATGCATAGGGTGTTTCAACCCTACTTGGACCAATTTGTGGTGATCTTCATTGATGATATTTTGGTATAATCGAAATCGGAGGCGGTGCATGAGCAACATCTGCGGTTGGTACTGCAGAAACTTCGAGAGCACCAATTGTATGCAAAGTTTAGCAAGTGTGAATTTTGGTTGCAGCAGATTGCATTTTTTGGGGCATATCATATCCCAGGAGGGAATAGCGGTGGATCCAGCAAAGATTGATGCAGTGATGTCTTGGAAGAAGCCAGAAAATGTTACAGAGGTTCGGAGTTTTCTTGGTCTAGCCGGCTATTATTGGAGGTTCGTAAAGGATTTCTCTAAGATTGCAGGACTGCTTACAAAGCTCACTCAAAAGAAAACCAAGTTCGTGTGGGATGATAAGTGTGAGAGCAGCTTCCAAGAGTTGAAGAAACGATTGACTACCGCACCAGTTCTTGCATTGCCTGAAGGGAGTCAAGGTTTTGTAATCTATAGCGATGCTTCGAAAGAAGGACTGGGATGTGTATTGATGCAAAATGGAAGAGTTATTGCATATGCTTCTAGGAAACCAAAGCCGTATGAGATGAATTACCCGACGCATGATTTAGAGTTAGCGGCTATTGTGTTTGCACTCAAGAAATGGAGGCATTATCTGTGGGGTAACAAGTTTGAGGTATTTACTGATCATAAGAGCTTGAAATACTTGTTCTCTCAAAAGGAGTTGAATATGAGGCAAAGGCAGTGGATGGAGCTTTTGGATGATTATAACTACTCAATCAATTATGTGCCCGGTAAAGCGAATGTAGTTGCAGATGCCTTAAGCAGAAAGGCAAGCGTGGCAAAATTGGAGGTCAAGGTACAGGAGTTGTTGGAGGAAGCATTTCTATGGAAACCCCAATTGACTCAGAAAGGGTTACTTTTTGCCACTACCCAAGTTCTATCAACTTTGTTGTTTGAATTACGAGAGGCTCAACAGAAGGATCAACAATTTCAGAAGATTAAGGAAAGCAACGCAGATTTCAAGTTTCATGATGATGGTGTTTGGAGGTTTAGGAACCGGATTTGTGTTCCCAATGACCCAGAGCTGAAAAAGAAGATTCTTGAGGAAGCCCATAATTCAAGATATACTATTCACCCCGGCAGAACAAAGATGTATCGGGATTTGAAGCAACACTATTGGTGGAATAACATGAAAAGAGAAATTGCGGAGTTTGTAGCACGGTGTTTGACTTGCCAGAGAGTCAAAGCAGAATATCAACGACCCGCAGGTCTACTTTAGCCGTTGGAGATTCCTCAATGGAAATGGGAGGATATAACTATGGATTTTGTTATGGACTTGCCCAGATCACAAAAGGGTCGTGATGCCGTTTGGGTTATAGTGGATAGATTGACTAAATCGGCGCACTTCTTACCAATGAACAAGGAGGATAATCCTGAGGAATTGGGAGATATGTATGTGGTGGAGATTGTAAGATTGCACGGGATGCCTGTGAGTATTGTATCGGATAGGGATCCTCGTTTTACTTCCCGATTTTGGAAGAGATTGCAAGAAGCTTTGGGAACGAAATTGAGTTTTAGCACGGCTTATCACCCTCAGACGGATGGTCAACCGGAGAGAACTATTCAGATTCTGGAGGATATGCTGAGGGCGTGTGTTTTAGACTTCGGGAAAGGTTGGGAGAAATATTTATCTCTAGCGGAGTTCTCCTACAACAATAGTTATCAGGCCACTATCGGGATGGCCCCATTTGAGGCGCTGTATGGACGTAAGTGTCGATCCCCGATTTACTGGGATGAAGTAGGTGAGACGAAGACTTTTGACCCGACCCTTTTACCTGAACTTATGAAGACTGTTGATAATATCCACCTCATTCGGAAACGGATGCTTACCGCCCAGAGCAGGCAGAAGAGTTATGCAGACCGACGGAGACGGAGTCTCGAGTTTGAGGTTGGCAACAAGGTATTCTTGAAGATATCACCCCGGAGGGGACTAATTAGGCATGGCAAGTGTGGAAAGTTGAGCCCGAGATTTGTGGGACCATTTGAGATAGTTGAGAAGGTTGGCAAATTGGCGTATCGCCTAGCGCTACCCCAGAACCTCTCCAATATTCACGACGTCTTTCATGTTTCGATGCTGCGGAAGTATCATCCTGACCCGTCGCATATCTTAGAGCCAGAACCGTTGCAGCTTCGGGAAAACTTGTCTTACGAGGAGAAGCCCATTCGGATCCTAGACCAGCAGGATCGGGAGTTGTGCAACAGAACTATACCTATGGTGAAAGTACTGTGGGATCATCATGGAGTCGAAGAAGCAACGTGGGAAAGGAGAGACTAGATGGAGCAGCAGTACCCAGCATTATTTCAACGTAATATTGAATTTCAGGACGAAATTCTTTTAAGGAGGGGAGGATGTGAGGCCCGACCCCGATTTGCGTGCAAAACATAGCTTCGTGTGCCCTAACCTAGATTTTCGTGCCATGACCTAGGTTTAAGAATTGTGTTCATTTTATGTGCCATACATTGAATTACGTGCATTCAATTAGGGTTGCGTGCATTTACTTGAAAAACGTGCGCTCGTCTCGTAGTTCGTGTCCTATCTCGTAGTGCATGCCCTAGACCTAGGAAAGCGTGCCTTCACGCTAATCAAGAAAGCATCTTTCACGGAGCACTAGACTATTAAACAATCCAACAAAATCCACTATCAATATAATAATCCTAATTCAACTCGCTAGAAGACAAAAAATGCACCAAACACTAAACATTCTTCATTCTTTATTCCTTATTCTTTTTGCACTTTCAAGACACAATTAATTAATGATCAAAGTTGACAAAAAATTCAGATTTGAAGCTAGCATTGGCCGACCATACCATGGTGTTTGCACAAGGTTGAACAATTACACAATTAAATATGCATGTTTAGACAAACTATGACACAAATGCATAAAAAAATGACCAAAACCACCTCAAATCTCTCTCTTGCTCGACCAAAGACTCATAGCCCATGCTAGCATTTCAAATTTCCACCTTGAAGACACAAAAAAATCAGATTTGGAAGCCCAAGGCCGACCAATGCTTGGATGAATGCAAAAGAGTTTTATTCTTGTCATTTCTTCATTTCTCTTTCACTCTTTCTCTCTCCCCTATCATTTTCCTCTCTCATTCTCAGCCTTGGCTGAGTTCTTCCTCTTCTTAGCTTCTCTTCTTCACACCATAGCTAAGCATAGCAAGCTACAAGCAAAGAACCACAACCGAGCTAGCTAAGGAGTAAAAATCATAATTGCATGTGCTTTGGAGTCTTCTATTCGGCCTAGGTGGGCTTCTTGACATCCATTTCTTTTCTTCATGTTTTAACCTCATGCATGTGCTAAGAGATTGATCATTAAGCTAGGAAAAATATAGAAAAACTAGTGGGGATTTCGGCTAAGCAAGGGAAAGGAGAAGATTTGAGCTTCAACAAGGTTTTTGAACATCTTGTGGTTGATTGCTAAGGTGAGGGTTAAAACCTTTTGAAAACTCTTCAAAAATTCACATGCATGCTCATAAATGTGTTTATTTGCTTCTGTACTTGAGCTATGTGGCCGTTCATAAGCTTAAACAACCATGCATGGCAAGATCTTGGCTTGAAAATGATGCTAGGTGAAGTCGAAATTGTTGACAGATCTCTGACCAGTCTGTTCGAGGTAAGTTTATCAAGTAAAATGATGTTTTAAATGCTTGAAAATTGGTAGGTGACTATTTTGGACAGTTGTGAACATTTTTCTCAGAAATAGGCCGAAGCTAATTTTGACTCTAATGTCCTCAAAATGGCAACTCTTTAAAATGTGACCAAATCTGGAAATCTGGAAAAATGAAGCAGGTTTTGGCAGATGCACTGACCTTGTGGAACGAACCATATGTGACTTAGTAAATGATGTCCAAAATGCATGAAATTTGGTGTGATGCTATATTTTTTGGTTCTGGACAATTTTGTCAGAAATGGACCAAGGCTAAAACTGAACCTAAGGACCACAAAAACGTCAATTATGGAAATGTGTGCAAATCTGGACAGTTTTGTGCTATCTCACTGTTTCGGCTATATCTAATGATCCCGAACTCCAATTGATGCAAGGTTTGTTTCTGATTTTAGTTATCTTCTTAAGATTTAATTTGACATCTTATTCACTGGATTTGGAGTTTTTTTGCTTATCCTATTGATTGTGAGAAAACAGCCTATTGCAGTAAGGGTTTCACTTAGCTATATGCTTGGAAAAATTATTGTAACCTCTCTTGTGGTGTTAATTGCTTGGAATTGTGGTGTTGAGATGCTGTGTGGACTGTTTTGAGTACTTGAGGATGTTGAATTATATGATGCATGGTTTGAGGTTGACTTTGAGTTTGGTTGAGGCTCAAATTGCACAAATATGCACGAAATGGAAACCCTAATGACTAGGTAGTTTTGCTAAGTGTTGATCTCTTGGTTATTGTGTGGAAATTATATGCTTAGTGGGCTACCCGTAAATGTTTTATAACTTCAAATGTGAATTTGACCATGGCATGTTGTCAAATAAGCTTTTCTTGCTACCGAACCCACGTAGATGTTGTTGCATGTTGAATAATCGTATCACTTGATTACATGGACTTCTTAATGAGTTATATGGCCTGTTTTACATGTGTTACATGGCTGCCCGTTTAATTTTAATATAACTCTATATGCCTTTCAAGTTAAATTTCCTGTCTTATCATGCCCTGCTTGTTTATCTGTCAATGTGCAATCTTATGACTGTCTAGAGGCAACCTACTTTGTTGTCCTCCTACTGTGATATATTACCTGTCATGAATGTGCATTGCATACAAGGTTGCAACCTTTCCTGTTGGCATGGTAGCGATCACGCACACCGGGCGGCATCGGGCTTGCCGGTGCACCCGTGACTACCATGGTCCCATTCCCTCTCTTGCTTGGGGGCTAGACTTCCTCGGAGAGTTAGGTCGTAGGATTTCGGGGTACATCCGGAGTACACCCACCTGGCGTGTTTTGGGGTTATTTGAAGTCGGCCGCAACAACTGATCCTGGAACTGATCTGAGAGCAAAAGCTCACTATATCCTTTTTAATATGTGAATAAGTACTCTCTCTTGGTTCCTAGAGAACCTCGGGGAGGAAAGACCGGTATTCCTGTTTTTGTACTTATATTTCTGTTATATTCATGTTTGAAAAATGGATTTTCATAAGTTTAACCGGAAAATGAGTTTCAAAACTTATTTCTCGTTCCCCCTCGCTGAGTTCATAAGGACTCACCCTCTTTTATCATCTCAGGTGAAGAAGAACAGGTACAAGAACCCGAGGACAATGTGCCTAGTGATGAACCCCTGGAGTGATTACCTGTCTTGTTTGCTTTGCTTGATTATGGCTGCTTGTGATCATTGTGTTACTTGAAGACTATTTCCTTTATGTTGCTCAAATGTTGTGATGTAAAAGACCCCCGTTGTAATTTGGGGTCTAATTTTGGTTTGTACTTATATTAACTAGACTGATGCTAGACATGACACTACTATGATCGTTTTGCATTTAATACCGCTAGTATCTATCTTAGGTTATGACGCTTTAGTTAAAGAACTAAGTAAATGAACTTATCCAATCTTAACAGGTACTTGCTATTGAGCTAAGATCAACAGGTATATGTGTCACGAGGACAAATAAACAAATGAGACATAGTATCATGCTAGGTTATAAATCAAACGGGACGTCGAAATAACCAATAGGCAATTCAATTGATGGTAAACTAGTAGTCTTAATTGGAAATGAATTTGAGATGGTAAATTTTGAGGCGTTTAGAGAATTAGGTTAAACCAAAGGGCCGATTACAACCATTATGCTGCCGGTTTTCCGGAAAAATTTTGGAGTTTAGACTAAATCATTAGGTGTTAATCTTCTTAAACAGCTAAGTACGTGATATTACTTGAATGTTAGTTCACACCCTAGTCTAACCTTATAGGTCAGGTTGGGGCGTGACAGAAGTCCTCGTGTTGTACCCCCTTTTCAATTTTTTTTGCCTTGGTTAGGGTTGCCAAGATACTTTATCCACCAAATCTCTATTACTGAATCCCACGGAACATTGGGAAAGACAACCTCGTTTCACGTAGAGGCTGGGCCCGCAAACCGAGGGCGTAGGGTTTGTGACCAGGTCTCCGTCGCTCCGGTGCCTATAACTTTTGATCCGTAAGGAGTTACACGGTGCACAACATACCGTTGCAAAGCTCTCTGAGAGCTCTACGTCGGGGGCAGTAAGCATGCTTGCTATGCCTAATTTTGGAGCCCAAAATCGAACGTCTTCATCAGCTTCAGGCCACTTTTCTTCTTTTGCTCCGTTTTTTCGACCCGGATCGTACGTCGTGAACTGTTAAAAGGACGACAACCTGACTCACGGGACATCAGAGGGCCCTACAACGTGTTGATATCACGTCTTGCAAGCATGCTGCTTTGTCGAAGCGGATGAGTTGTCGTTAAGCCCATTGGGCCTTTTGAATGGGCTATGTCTCTAGGCTGGGACTGTGAACAGTTAACACATAAAGGAATTGTGCCCTCAACATGACGGGTGCGATCATACCAGCACTAATGCACCGGATCCCATCAGAACTACGAAGTTAAGCGTGCTTGGGCGAGAGTAGTACTAGGATGGGTGACCCTCTGCGAAGTCCTTGTGTTGTACCCCCTTTTCAATTTTTTTTGCCCTGGTTAGGGTTGCCAAGATACTTTATCCACCAAATCTCTATTACTGAATCCCACGGAACATTGGGAAAGACAACTTCGCTTCACGTAGAGGCTAGGCCTGCAAACCGAGGGTGTAGGGTTTGTGACCAGGTCTCCGTCGATCCGATGCCCATAACTTTTGATCCGTAAGGAGTTACGCGGCGCACAGCATACCGTTGCAAAGCTCTCTGAGAGCTCTACGACGGGGGCATCCAGCTTGCTCGCTATGCCCATTTTTGGAGCCCAAAATCGAACGTTTTCATCAGTTTCAGGCCACTTTTCTTCTTTTGCTCTGTTTTTCCGTCCCGGATCGTACGTCGTGAACTGTTAAAAGGACGACAACCTGACTCGCGGGACATCAGAGGGCCCTACAACGTGTCGATGTCACCTCTTGTAAGCATGCTGCGTTGTTGAAGCGGATGGGTTGTTGTTAAGCCCATTGGGCCTTTTGAATGGGCCATCTCTCTAGGCTGGGACTGTGAGCTGTTAACACATAAAGGAATTGTGCCCTCAACATGATGGGTGCGATCATACCTGCACTAATGCACCGGATCCCATCAGAACTCTGAAGTTAAGTGTGCTTGGACGAGAGTAGTACTAGGACGGGTGACCCCCTGGGAAGTCCTCGTGTTGCACCCCCTTTTCAATTTTTTGCCTTGGTTAGGGTTGCCAAGAAACTTTATCTACCAAATCTCTATTACTGAATCCCACGGAACATTGGGCAAGACGACTTCGCTTCACGTAGAGGCTGAGCCCGCAAACCGAGGGTGTAGGGTTTGTGACCAGGTCTCTGTCGCTCCGAAGCCCATAACTTTTGATCCGTAAGGAGTTACGCGGCGCACAGCATACCGTTGCAAAGCTCTCTGAGAGCCCTACGACGGGGGCAGCCACCTTGCTCGCTTTGCCCAATTTTGGAGCCCAAAATCGAATGTTTTCATCAGTTTCATGCCACTTTTCTTCTTTTGCTCTGTTTTTCCGTCCCAGATCGTACGTCGTGAACTGTTTAAAGGACGACAACCTGACTCGCGGGATATCAGAAGGCCTTACAACGTGTCGATATCACATCTTGCGAGGATGCTGCGTTGTTGAAGCAGATGGGTTGTCATTAAGCCCATTGGGCCTTTTGAATGGGCCATCTCTCTAGGCTGGGAGTGTGATCCGTTAACACATAAATAAATTGTGCCCTTAACATGACGGGTGCGATCATACCAGCACTAATGCACCGAATCTCATCAGAACTCCGAAGTTAAGTATGCTTGGGCGAAAGTAGTACTAGGATGGGTGACCCCCTGGGAAGTCCACGTGTTGCACCCCTTTTACAATTTTTTTTGCCCTGGTTAGGGTTGCCAAGATACTTTATCCACTAAATCTCTATTACTGAATCCCACGGAACATTGGGCAAGACAACTTCGCTTCACATAGAGGCTGGGCCCGCAAACAGATGGCGTAGGGTTTGTGACCAGGTCTCCGTCACTCCGGTGCCCATAACTTTTGATCCGTAAGGAGTTACGCGGCGCATAGTGTACTGTTGCAAAGCTCTCTAAGAACTCTACGACGGGCGTACCCAGGTTGCTCGCTGTGCCCGTTTTTGGATACCAAAATTGAACGTTTTCATCAGTTTCAGGCCACTTTTCCTCTTTTGCTCTATTTTTCAATCTCGGATCGTACGTCGTGAACTTTTAAAAGGACGACAACCTGACTCACGGGACATCAGAGGGCCCTACAACGTGTCGATATCACGTCTTGCAAGGATGCTGGGTTGTTGAAGTGGATGGGTTGTCGTTAAGCCCATTAGGCCTTTTGAATGGGCCATCCCTCTAGGCTGGGACTGTGAACCGTTAACTCATAAAGGAATTGTGTCTTCAACATGACGGGTGCGATAATACCTGCACTAATGCATCGGATCCCATCAGAACTCTGAAGTTAAGCGTGCTTGGGCGAGAGTAGTACTAGGATGGGTGACCCCCTGGGAAGTCCTAGTGTTGCACCCCCTTTTCAAAATTTTTTGCCCTGGTTAGGGTTGCCAAGATACTTTATCCACCAAATCTCTATTACGGAATCCCACGAACATTGGGCAAGACAACTTCGCTTCACGTAGAGGCTGGACCCACAAATCGAGGGCGTAGGGTTTGTGACCAGGTCTTCGTCGCTCCGGTGCCCATAACTTTTGATCCGTAAGGAGTTACGCGGTGCACAGCATACCGTTGCAAAGCTCTCTGAGAGCTCTACGATGGGGGCATCCAGCTTGCTCGCTATGCCCCGTTTTGGAGCCTAAAATCGAACGTTTTCATCAGTTTCAGGAAACTTTTATTCTTTTGCTCTGTTTTTCAGTCCTGAATCGTACATCATGAACTGTTAAAAGGACGACAACCTGACTCGCGGGACATCAGAGGGCCCTACAATATGTCGATATCACGTCTTGCAAGGATGCTGCGTTGTTGAAGCGGATGGGTTGTCGTTAAGCCCATTGGGCCTTTTGAATGGGCCATCTCTCTAGGCTGGGACTGTGAACCGTTAACACATAAAGGAATTGTGCCCTCAACATGATGGGTGCGATCATACCAGCACTAATGCACCGGATCCCATCAGAACTTCGAAGTTAAGCGTGCTTGGGCAAGAGTAGTACTAGGATGGGTGACCACCTGGGAAGTCCTCGTGTTGCACCCCCTTTTCAATTTTTTTTGCCCTGGTTAGGGTTGCCAAGATACTTTATCCACCAAATCTCTATTACTGAATCCCACAGAACATTGGGCAAGACAACTTCGATTCACGTAGAGGCTGGGCCAGCAAACCAAGGGCGTAGGGTTTATGACCAGGTCTCCGTGCTTTGGTGTCCATAACTTTTGATCCGTAAGGAGTTACCCGGCGCACAGCGTACCGTTGCAAAGCTCTCTGAGAGCTCTATGATGGGGGCAGCTAGCTTGCTCGCTGTGCCCATTTTTGGGGTCCAAAATTGAACATTTTCTTCAGTTTTAGGCCACTTTTCTGCTTTTGCTCTGTTTTTCCGTCCCCGATCGTACGTCGTGAACTATTAAAAGGACGACAACCTGACTCGCGGGACATCAGAGGGCCCTACAGCGTGTTGATATCACGTCTTGCAAGCATGCTGCGTTGTTGAAGTGGATGGGTTGTCGTTAAGCCTATTGGGCCTTTTGAATGGGCTATCCCTCTAGGCTGCGACTGTGAACAGTTAACAATTAAGGAATTGTGTCCTCAACATGACGGGTGCGATCATACCAGCACTAATACACCGGATCCCATCAGAACTCCGAAGTTAAGCGTGCATGGGCGAGAGTAGTACTAGGATTGGTGACCCCCTGGGAAGACCTCGTGTTGCACCCTCTTTTCAATTTTTTTCGCCCTGGTTAGGGTTGCCAAGATACTTTGTCCACCAAATCTCTATTACTGAATCCACGGAACATTGGGCAAAACAACTTCGCTTCACGTAGAAGCTGGGCCCGCAAACCGAGGGCGTAGTATTTGTGACCAGGTCTCCGTCGCTCTAGTGCCCATAACTTTTGATCCGTAAAGAGTTACGCGGCCCACAGCATTCCGTTGCAAAGCTCTCTGAGAGCTCTACGACTGGGGTAGCCAGCATGCTCGCTGTGCCCATTTTTGGAGAACAAAATCGAACATTTTCATCAGTTTCAGGCCACTTTTCTTCTTTTGCTCTGTTTTTCCGTCCCGGATCGTACGTCGTGAACTGTTCAAAGGATGACAACCTGACACGCGGAACATCAGAGGGCCCTACAACGGGTCAATATCACGTGTTGCGAGGATGCTGCGTTGTTGAAGCGGATGGGTTATCGTTAAGCCCATTGGGCCTTTTTGAATGGGCCATATCTCTAGGCTGGGACTGTGAACCATTAATACATAAAGGAATTGTGCCCTCAACATGACGGGTACGATCATACCTGCACTAATGCACCGGATCCCATCAGAACTCTGAAGTTAAGCGTGCTTGGGCGAGAGTAGTACTAGGACGAGTGACCCCCTGGGAAGTCCTCGTGTTGCACCCCCTTTTCAATTTTTTTGCCTTGGTTAGGGTTGCCAAGATACTTTATCCACCAAATCTCTATTACTGAATCCCACGGAACATTGGGCAAGGCAACTTCGCTTCACGTAGAGGCTGGGCCAGCAAACGAAGGGCGTAGGGTTTGTGACCAGGTCTCCGTCGCTCCGGTGTCCATAACTTTTGATTCGTAAGGAGCTACCTGGGGCACAGCAAACTGTTGCAAAGCTCTCTGAGAGCTCTATGATGGGGGCAGCCAGCTTGCTCGCTGTGCCCATTTTTGGGGCCCAAAATTGATCGTTTTCATTAGTTTTAGGCCACGTTTCTACTTTTGCTCTATTTTTCCGTCCCGTATCGTACGTCATGAACTTTTAAAAGGACGACAACCTGACTCGCGGGACATCAGAGGGCTCTACAACGCGTCGACATCACGTCTTGGTAGGATGCTGCGTTATTGAAGCGGATGGGTTGTCCTTAAGCCCATTAGGCCTTTTGAATGGCCCATCTCTCTAGGCTGGGTCTGTGAACCGTTAACACAAAAAGGAATTGTGCCCCCAACATGACGGGTGCGATCATACCAGCACTAATGCGCCGGATCCCATCAGAACTCTGAAGTTTAGTGTGCTTGGGCGAGAGTAGTACTAGGATGGGTGAGCCCCTGGGAAGTCCTCGTGTTGCACCCCCTTTTCAATTTTTTTTGCCCTAGTTAGGGTTGCCAAGATACTTTATCCACCAAATCCTTATTACTGAATCCCACGGAACATTGGGCAAGACAACTTCGCTTCACGTAGAGGCTGGGCCCGCAAACAGATGGCGTAGGGTTTGTGACCAGGTCTCCATCACTCCGGTGCCTATAACTTTTGATCTGCAAGGAGTTACGCAGCGCACAGCATACTGTTGCAAAGCTCTCTGAGAACTCTACGACGGGCGCACCCAGGTTGCTCGCTATGCCCATTTTTGGAGACCAAAATCGAACGTTTTCATTAGTTTCAGGCCACTTTTCCTCTTTTACTCTGTTTTTCAATCCCGGATCATACGTCGTGAACTGTTAAAGGGATGACAACCTAACTCGCGGGACATCAAAGGGCCCTACAACTTGTCAAAATCACGTCTTGCGAGGATGCTGTGTTGTTGAAGCGGATGGGTTGTC
Organism: Ehretia macrophylla; assembly: GCA_037974665.1. Lineage (NCBI taxonomy): Eukaryota > Viridiplantae > Streptophyta > Magnoliopsida > Boraginales > Ehretiaceae > Ehretia > Ehretia macrophylla. The sequence goes on from CM075780.1 coordinate 3,899,602, forward strand.
GTTAGACCCATTGGGCCTTTTGAATAGGCCATCTCTCTAGGTTAGGACTGTGAACCGTTAACACATATAGGAATTGTGCCCTCAACATGACGAGTGCGACCGTACCAGCACTAATGCACCGGATCCCATCAGATCTCCGAAGTTAAGCGTGCTTGGGCGAGAGCAGTACTAGGATGGGCGACCCCCTGCGAAGTCCTCGTGTTGCACCCCTTTTCAATTTTTTTTGCCCTGGTTAGGGTTGCCAAGATACTTTATCCACCAAATCTCTATTGCTGAATCCCACGAAACATTGGGCAAGACAACTTCGCTTCACGTAGAGGCTGGGCCCTCAAACCGAGGGCGTAGGGTTTGTGACCAGGTCTCCATCGCTCCGGTGCCCATAACTTTTGATCCGTAAGGAGTTACGCGGCGCACAGCATACCGTTGCAAAGCTCTCTGAGAGCTCTACGACGGGGGCAGCCAGCTTGCTCTCTGTACCCGTATTTGGAGCCCAAAATCGAACGTTTTCATCAGTTTCAGGCTACTTTTCTACTTTTGCTCTATTTTTCCGTCCCGGATCGTACGTCGTGAACTGTTAAAAGGACGACAACCTAACTCGCGGGACATTAGAGGTCCCTACAACTTGTCGATATCACGTCTTGCAAGCATGCTACGTTGTTGAAGCTGATGGGTTGTCGTTAAGCCCATTGGGCCTTTTGAATAGGCTATCTCTCTAGGCGGGGTCTGTGAACAGTTAACACATAAATGAATTGTGCCCTCAACATGACGGGTGCGATTATACCAGCACTAATGCACCGGATCCCATCAGAACTCCGAAGTTAAACGTGCATGGGTGAGAGTAGTACTAGTATGGGTGACCCCCTTGGAAGTCCTCGTGTTGTACCCCCTTTTCAATTTTTTTTGCCCTGGTTAGGGTTGCCAAGATACTTTGTCCACCAAATCTCTATTACTGAATCCCACGGAACATTGGGCAAGACAACTTCGCTTCACGTAGTGGCTGGGCCCGCAAACTGAGGGAGTAGGGTTTGTGACCAAGTCTCCGTCGCTCCGGTGCCCATAACTTTTGATCCGTAAGGAGTTACGCGGCGCACAGCAAACCGTTGCAAAGCTCTCTGAGAGCTCTACGACGGGGGCAGCCAGCATGCTCGCGTTGCCCATTTTTGGAGCCCAAAATCGAACATTTTCATCAGTTTTAGGCCACTTTTCTTCTTTTACTATGTTTTTCCGTCCCGGATCGTACGTCGTGAACTATTAAAAGGACGAGAACCTGACCCGCGGGACATCAGAGGGCCCTACAATGTGTCGATATCATGTCTTCCGAGGATGCTGCGTTGTTGAAGCAGATGGGTTATCGTTAAGCCCATTGGGCCTTTTTGAATGGGCCATCTCTCTAGGCTGGGACTGTGAACCGTTAACACATAAAGGAATTGTGCCCTCAACATGACGGGTGCGATCATACCAGCAATAATGCACCGGATCCCATCAGAATTCCAAAGTTAAGCTTGCATGGGCGAGAGTAGTACTAGGAGTGGTGACCCCTTAGGAAGTCCTCGTGTTGCACCCCATTTTCAATTTTTTTTGCTCTAGTTAGGGTTGCCAAGATACTTTGTCCACCAAATCTCTATTACTGAATCCCGCGGAACATAGGGCAAGATAACTTCGCTTCACGTAGAGGTTGGGCCCGCAAACCGAGGGCGTAGGGTTTGTGACCAGGTCTCCGTCGCTCCGGTGCCCATAACTTTTGATCCGTAAGGAGTTACGCGGCGCACAGCATGCCGTTGCAAAGCTCTCTGAGAGCTCTACGACGGGGGTAGCCAGCATGCTCGCGTTGCCCATTTTTGGAGCCCAAAATTGAACATTTTCATCAGTTTTAGGCCACTTTTCTTCTTTTACTATGTTTTTCCATACCGGATCGTACGTCGTGAAATGTTAAAATGACGAAAACCTGACCCGCGGGACATCAGAGGGCCCTACAACGTGTCAATATCACGTCTTGCGAGGATGCTGCGTTGTTGAAGCAGATGGGTTGTCGTTAAGCCCATTGGGCCTTTTGAATGGCCCATCTCTGTAGGCTGGGACTGTGAACCGTTAACACATAAAGGAATTGTGTCCTCAACATGACGATTGCGATCATACTAGCACTAATGCACCGGATCCCATCAGAACTCCGAAGTTAAGCGTTCTTGGGCGAGAGTAGTACTAGGATGGGAGACCCCTTGGGAAGTCCTCGTGTTGCACCCGCTTTTCAATTTTTTTTGCCCTGGTTAGGGTTGCCAAGATACTTTATCCACCAAATCTCTATTACTGAATCCCACGGAACAATGGGCAAGACAACTTCGCTTCACGTAGAGGCTGGGCCAGCAAACCAAGGGTGTAGGGTTTGTGACCAGGTCTCCGTCGCTCCGATGCCCATAACTTTTGATCCGTAAGGAGTTACGCGGCACACAGCAAACCGTTACAAAGCTCTCTCAGAGCTCTACGACGGGGGCAGCCAGCTTGCTTGCTGTGCCCGTTTTTGGAGCCAAATTCGAACGTTTTCATAAGTTTTAGGCCACTTTTCTTCTTTTGCTCAGTTTTTTCCGTACCGGATCATACGTCGTGAACAGTTAAAAGGACGACAACCTGACTCGCAGGACATCAGAGGGCCTTACAATGTCTCGATATCACGTGTTGCGAGGATGCTACGTTGTTGAAGCAGATGGGTTGTCATTTAGCCCATTGGGCCTTTTGAATTGGCAATCTCTCTAGGCTGGGACTGTGAACCGTTAACACGTATAAGAATTGTGCCCCCAACATGACGGGTGTGATCATACCAGTACTAATTCACCGAATCCCATCAGAACTCTGAAGTTAAGCGTGCATGGGCAAGAGTAGTACTAGTATGGGTGACCCCCAAGGAAGTCCTCGTGTTGGACCCCCTTTTCAATTTTTTTTGCCCTGGTTAGGGTTGCCAAGATACTTTATCCACCAAATCTCTATTACTAAATCTCACGAAACATTGGGCAAGACAACTTCTCTTCATGTAGAGGCTGGGCCCGCAAACCGAGGGCGTAGGGTTTGTGACCAGGTCTCCGTCGCTCCGATGCCCATAACTTTTGATCCGTAGAGATTTACGCGCCGCACATCATTCCGTTGCAAAGCTCTCTGAGAGCTCTAGGACGGGGGCAGCCAACTTGCTCACTTTGCCCGTTTTTGGAGCCCAAAATCGAACATTTTCGTTAGTTTCAGGCCACTTTTCTACTTTTGCTCTGTTTTTTCGTCCTGGATCATACGTCGTGAACTGTTAAAAGGACGACAACCTGACTCGCGGCACATCAGAGGTCCCTACAACGTGTCAATATAACGTCTTGCGAGGATGCTGCGTTGTTGAAGCGGATGGGTTATCTTTAAGCCCATTGAGCCTTTTGAATGGGCCATCTCTCTAGGCGGGGACTGTGAACAGTTAACACATAAAGGAATTGTGCCCTCAACATGACGGGTGTGATCATACCAGCACTAATGCACCGGATCCCATCAGAACTTCGAAGTTAGGCGTGCTTGGGCGAGAGTAGTACTAGGATGGGTGACCCCGTGGGAAGTCCTCGTGTAGCACCCCCTTTTCAATTTTTTTTGCCCTGGTTAGGGTTGTCAAGATACTTTATCCACCAAATCTCTTTTACTAAATCCCACGGAACATTGGGTAAGACAACTTCGCTTCACGTAGAGGTTAGGCCGGAAAACCGAGGGCGTAAGGTTCGTGACCAGGTCTCCGTCGCTCCGGTGCCCATAACTTTTGATCCGTAAGGAGTTACGCGGTGCACAGCATACCGTCGCAAAGCTCTCTGAGAGCTCTACGACGGGGGTAGCCAGCTTGCTCGCTGTGCCCTTTTTGGAGTCCAAAATCGAACGTTTTCATCAGTTTCAGGACACTTTTCTTCTTTTGCTTAGTTTTTCCATTCCGTATCATACGTCTTGAACTGTTAAAAGGACGACAACCTGACTCGCGGCACATCAGAGGTCCCTACAACGTGTCAATATAACGTCTTGCGAGGATGCTGCGTTGTTGAAGCGGATGGGTTGTCGTTAAGCCCATTGGGCCTTTTGAATGCGCCATCTCTCTAGGCTGGGACTGTGAACAGTTAACACATAAAGGAATTGTGCCCTTAACATGACGGGTGCGATCATACCAGCACTAATGCACTGGATCATATCAGAACTTCGAAGTTAAGCGAGTTTGGGCGAGAGTAGTACTAGGATGGGTGACCCCCCGGGAAGTCCTCGTGTTGCACCCCATTTTCAATTTTTTTTGCCCTGGTTAGGGTTGCCAAGATACTTTATCCACCAAATCTCTATTACTGAATCCCACGGAACATTGGGCAAGACAACTTCGCTTCACGTAGAGGCTGGGCCCGCAAACCGAGGGCGTAGGGTTTGTGACCAGTTCTCCGTCGCTCCGGTGCCCATAACATTTGATTCGTAAGGAGTTACGCGGTGCACAACATACCGTTGCAAAGCTCTCTGAGAGATCTACGACGGGGGCAGCCAGCTTGCTCGCTGTGCCTATTTTTGGAGCCCAAAATCGAACGTTTTCATCAGTTTTCGGCCACTTTTCTTCTTTTGCTCTGTTTTTCCGTCCCGGATCATACAACATGTCGACATCACGTCTTGCTAGGATGCTGCGTTGTTGAAGTGGATGGGTTGTCGTTAAGCCCATTGGGCCTTTTGAATGGGCCATCTCTCTAGGCTGGGACGGTGAACAGTTAACACATAAAGGAATTGTGCCCTCAACATGACAGGTGCGATCATACCAGCACTAATACACCAGATCCCATCAGAACTCCGAAGTTAAGCATGCTTGGACGAGAATAGTACTAGGATGGGTGACCCCCTGGGAAGTCCTCGTGTTGCACTCGCTTTTCAATTTTTTTTACCCTGGTTAGGGTTGCCAAGATACTTTATCCACCAAATCTCTATTACTGAACCCCACGGAACATTGGGCAAGACAACTTCGCTTTACGTAGAGGCTGGGCCCGCAAACCGAGGGCGTAGGGTTTTTGACTAGGTCTCTGTCGCTCCAGTGCCCATAACTTTTGATCCGTAAGGAGTTATGCGGCGGAGAGCATACCGTTGCAAAGCTCTCTGAGTGTTTTATGATGGGGGCAGCCAGCTTGCTCGCTGTGCCCATTTTGGAGCCCAAAATCGAACGTTTTCATCATTTTCAGGCCACTTTTCTTCTTTTGCTCTGTTTTTCCGTCCTGGATCATACGTTGTGAACTGTTAAAAGGAAGACAACCTGACTCGCGGGACATCAGAGGGCCCTACAACTTGTCGATATAACGACTTGCGAGGGTGCTGCGTTGTTGAAGCGGATGGGTCGTCGTTAAGCCCATTGGGCCTTTTGAATGGGCCATCTCTCTAGGTTGGGACTGTGAACCATTAACACATATAGGAATTGTGCCCTCAACATGACGTGTGCGATCATACCAGCACTAATGCACCGGATCCCATCAGAACTCTGAAATGAAGCGTGCTTGGGCGAGCATAATACTAGGATGGGTGACCCCCGGGGAAGTCCTCGTGTTGCACTCCCTTTTCAATTTTTTTTGCCCTGGTTAGGGTTGCCAAGATACTTTATCCCCCAAATCTCTATTACGGAATCCCACGGAACATTGGGCAAGACAACTTCGCTTCACGTAGAGGCTGGGCCAGCAAACCGAGGGCGTAGGGTTTGTGACCAGGTCTCTGTCCCTCCGGTGCCCTTAACTTTTGATCCGTAAGGACTTACGCGGCGCAAAGCATACCGTTGCAAAGCTCTCTGAGAGCTCTACGACAGGGGCAGCCAACTTGCTCGCCGTGCCCCTTTTTGAAGCCCAAAATCGAATGTTTTCATCAGTTTCAGGCCACTTTTCTACTTTTGCTCTATTTTTCCTTCCCGGATCATACGTCGTGAACTGTTAGAAGGACGACAACCTGACTCGCGAGACATCAGAGGGCCCTACAACGTGTCGATATCACGTCTTGCTAGGATGCTCCGTTTTTTAAGCAGATGGGTTGTCGTTAAGCCCATTGGGCCTTTTGAATGGGCCATCTCTCTTCGCTGGGACTGTGAACCGTTAAAACATATAGGAATTGTGCCCTCAACATGACGGGTGCGATCATACCAGCACTAATGCACCGGATCCCATCAGAACTCTGAAGTTAAGCGTGCTTGGGCAAAAGTCGTACTAGGATGGGTGACCCCTTGGGAAGTCCCCGTGTTGCACCCCCTTTTCAATTTTTTTTGCCCTGGTTAGGGTTTCCAAGATACTTTATCTACCAAATCTCTATTACTGAATCCCACGGAACATTGGGCAAGACAACTTTGCTTCACGTAGAGGCTGGGCCCGCAAACCGAGGGCGTAGGGTTTGTCACCAAGTCTCCATCGCTCTAATGCCCATAACTTTTGATCTGTAATTGTTACGCGGCGCACAACATACCATTGCAAAGCTCTCTAAGAGCTCTACGACAGGGCCAGCCAGCTTGCCCGCTGTGCCCGTTTTTGGAGCCCAAAATCGAACGTTTTCATCTGTTTCAGGCCACTTTTCTACTTTTGCTCTATTTTTTCATCCCGGATCGTACGTCGTGAGCTGTTAAAAAGATGACAACCTGACTCGCGGGACATCTGAGGGCATTACAACGTGTCGATATCACGTCTTGCAAGCATGATGCGTTGTTGAAGAGGATGGGTTGTCGTTATGCCCATTGGGCCTTTTGAATGGGCCATCTCTCTAGGCTGGGACTGTGAACAGTTAACACATAAAGGAATTGTGCCCTGAACATGACAGGTGCGATCATACCAGGACTAATGCACCGGATCCCATCAGAACTCCGAAGTTAAGCGTGCTTGGGCGAGAGTAGTACTAGGATGGGTGACCCCCTAGGAAGTCCTCGTGTTGCACCACCTTTTCAATTTTTTTTGCCCTGGTTAGGGTTGCCAAGATACTTTATCCACCAAATCTCTATTACTGAATCCCACGGAACATTGGGCAAGACAACTTCGCTTTAGGTATAGGCTGGGCCCGCAAACCGAGGGCGTAGGGTTTGTGACCAGGTCTCCGTCGCTCTAGTGCCCATAACTATTAATCCGTAGGTAGTTACGCGGCGCACAGCATACCGTTGCAAAGCTCTCTGAGAGCTCTACGACAGGGGCAGCGAGCATGCTCGCTGTGCCCGTTTTTTGAGCCCAAAATTGAACGTTTTCATCAGTTTCAGGCTACTTTTCTTCTTTTGCTCTGTTTTTCCGTCCCGGATCGTACGTCGTGAACTGTTAAAAGGAAGACAACCTGACTCACGGGACATCAGAGGGCCCTACAACGTGTCGATGTTATTTCTTGCAAGCATGCTGCGTTGTTGAAGCGGATGGGTTGTCGTTAAGCCCATTGGGCCTTTTGAATGGGCCATCTATCTAGGCTGGGCCTGTGAACAGTTAACACATAAAGGAATTGTGCCCTCAACATGACAGGTGCGATCATACCAGCACTAATGCATCGGATCCCATCAGAACTCCTTAGTTAAGCGTGCTTGGGCGAGAGTAGTACTAGGATGGGTGACCCCCTGGGAAGTCCTCGTGTTGCACCCCCTTTTCAATTTTTTTTGCCCGGGTTAGGGTTGACAAGATACTTTATCCACCAAATCTCTATTACTGAATCCCACTGAATATTGGGCAAGACAACTTCGCTTCACGTAGAGGCTGGACTCGCAAACCGGGGGCGTAGGGTTTGTGACCAAGTCTCTGTCGTTCTGGTGCCCATAACTTTTGATCCGTAAGGAGTTACGCGGCGCACAGTATACCTTTGCAAAACTCTCTGAGAGCTCTATGACGGGGGCAGCTAGCATGCTCGCTATGCCCATTTTTGGAGCCCAAAATCGAACGTTTTCATCAGTTTCAGGCCACTTTTCTTCTTTTGCTCTGTTTTTCCGTCCTGAATCGTACGTCGTGAACTGTTAAAAGGATGAAAAGCTGACTCGTGGGACATCAGAGGGCCCTACAACGTGTCGATATCACGTCTTGCAAGCATGCTGTGTTGTTGAAGCGGATGGGTTATCGTTAAGCCCATTGGGCCTTTTGAATGGGCTATCTCTCTAGGCTGGGACTGTGAACAGTTAACACATAAAGGAATTGTGCCCTCAACATGACGGGTGCGATCATACCAGCACTAGTGCACCGGATCCCATCAGAACTTCGAAGTTAAGCGTGCTTGGGCGAGAGTGGTACTAGGATGGGTGACCCCCCGGGAAGTCCTCGTGTTGCACCCCCTTTTCAATTTTTTTTTCCCTGGTTAGGGTTGCCAGGATACTTTATCCACCAAATATCTATTACTGAATCCCACGGAATATTGGGCAATACAACTTTGCTTCACGTAGAGGCTGGGCCCGCAAACCGGGGGCGTAGGGTTTGTGACCAGGTCTTCGTCGCTCCGGTTCACATAACTTTTGATCCGTAAGGAGTTACGCGGCGCACAACATACCGTTTCAAAGCTCTCTAAGAGCTCTACGACGGGGGCAGCTAGCTTGCTCGTTGTGCCCATTTTTGGAGCCCAAAATCGATCGTTTTCATCAGTTTCAGGCTACTTTTATTATTTTGCTTTGTTTTTCCTTCCCGGATCATACGTTGTGAACTGTTAAAAAGACAACAACCCGACTCGCTGGACATCAGAGGGCCCTACAACATGTCGATATAACGTCTTGCGAGGATGCTGCGTTGTTAAAGTGGATGGGTTGTCGTTAAGCCCATTGGGCCTTTTGAATGGGCCATCTCTCTAGGCTGGGACTGTGAACTGTTAACACATATAGGTATTGTGCCCTCAACATGACGGGTGCGATCATACCAGCACTAATACAATGGATCCCATTAAAACTCTGAAATTAAGAGTGATTTGGCGAGAGTAGTACTAGGATGGGTGACCCCTTGGGAAGTCCTCGTGTAGTACCCCCTTTTCAATTTTTTTTTGCCCTGGTCAGGGTTGCCAAGATACTTTATCCACCAAATCTCTATGACTGAATCCCACGGAAGATTGGGCTATACAACTTCGCTTCACGTAGAGGCTGGGCCCGCAAACCGAGGGCGTAGGGTTTGTGACCAGGTCTCCGTCGCTCCGGTGCCCATAACTTTTGATCCGTATGGAGTTACGCGGCGCACAGCATACCGTTACAAAGCTCTCTGAGAGCTCTACAACGGGGGTAGCCAGCATGCTCACTGTGCCCATTTTTTGAGCCTAAAATCGAACGTTTTCATCAATTTCAGGCCACTTTTCTTCTTTTGCTATGTTTTTCCATCCCGGATCATACGTTGTGAACTGTTAAAAGGACGACGACTGTCACGCCTCAACCCGGCCTATAAAAATTAGACTAGGGTGTGATATAAACATTCAAGTCACGTCTTGTATTTAACCGTTAATGAAGATTTAACACTTAACGTTTTGGCCTAAACTCCAAAAATTTTCGGTAAACCGGTAGCATAACGACTGTAATTGGGCTCTTTGGTTTGACGTAATTCTCTAAACGCCTCAATTATTCCAATCATTAATCCAATTCCATTAAGGACTCCTATTTGTCACCAACCGATTTGCCTACTAGTTTATCTTGAAAATCTCGTTTGGTTAACAAGCCTAACATGATAACTATGTCCCGTTTATTTGTCAATTTCCTATCATGCAAGTACCTATTATCCTTTAGTCTGAAAATGAGCACCTAAGTGAAATTAGATAGAATTAACTTAGTTGATTGTTCATCTAGTGGTTTGAATGCCTACGATAACTACTAATTAAGAAAACGAAAGCAAACAACCAAATAAAAGTTCGTCCGGTTATAGGTAGTACAATCCCAGAATAAGACCCAAATTACAACGGGGTCATTTACATCAATAAAATGAATAGTTTGCAATCAAACACAACATCCATATAGCAATCACTTTCAGGCAAAGCACAAAAGCACGTAGGGACAGGCAATCACTCCAAGGAATCATCGTTAGGCACATCGTCCTCGGGTACCTGTTCTTGATCTTCTTCACCTGAGATGATAAAAGAGGGTGAGTCCTTATGAACTCAACGAGGGGGAACGAGAAATACGTTTTGAAACTCATTTTTCGGTTCAATTTATGAAAACTCTTTTTGAAAACATGTCACGTATTACAAATAATAAGGTATGCAAATATATGAAGCAAATCGAGTAACAGATACATTTACCAATCATTTCAAGGATACGGTGAGCAGTTGTTCTCAATTTCAATTTCGATACAATTGTTGCGGCCGACTTCAATAATCCACTTATCGCTCCCAATTGGGTGTACCCCGGATGTACCCCGAAACCTACGACCTAACTCTCCGAGGGTGAAATGCCAAGCGAGAGAGGGAATTGGACCATGGTAGTCACGGTAACACCGGCAAGCCCGATGCCGCCCGACGTGCGTGAAACACTACCATGACACACTGAAAGGTTGCAACCTCGTATGCAATGCACATTTATAACATTTAACATATCACATTAGGAGGACAACAAAGTAGGTCGCCTCCGAGCAGTTATAAGATCGCACGTTGTCAAGTAATCAAACGAGGCACGATAAGACAAGTAATATCAATTGAAAGGCATATAGAGCCATATGAACATTAAACGGGCAGCCATGTAACACATGCAAGTCAAGCCATATAACTCATTTCGAAGTCCACGTAATCAAGTGATACGATTATTCAACATGCAACAACATCTACGTGGGTTCGAATACAAGAAAAGCCTATTTGTCAACATGCAATGATCAAAATTACATTTAAGCTTATAAGGGCAACTACGGGCATCCTACTAAACATATAATTCCACACAATATCCGAATGATCAACACTTAGCAAAACTACCTAGTCGTTAGGGTTTCCATTTTGTGCATATTCGTGCAATTTGAGTCTCAAACCAACTCAAAGTCAATCTCAAGCCATGCATCATATAATTCAACATCCTCAAGTACTCAAAACTGTCCACACAACATATCAACACCACAATTCCAAGCAATTAACACCACAAGAGAGGTTACAATAATTTTTCCAAGCATATAGCTAAGTGAAACCTTTACTGCAATAGGCTGTATTCTCACAATCAATAGGATAATAAAAAATTCTCCAAATCTAGTTAATAAGATGTCAAATTAAAGCTTAAGAAGTTAACTAAAATCAGAAACAAACCTTGCATAAATTGGAGTTCGGGATCATTAGATATAGCCGAAACAGTGGAATAGCACAAAACTGTCCAGATTTGCACACTTTTCAGTAATTGACGTTTTTGAGGTCCTTAGGGTCAGTTTTAGCCTTAGTCCATTTCTGACAAACTTGTCCAGAACTGAAAAATATAGTAGTACCAAAAATTTCATGCATTTTGGACAACATTTACTAAGTCAAATATGGTTCGTTCCACAAGGTCAGTGCATCTGCCAAAACCTGCTTCATTTTTCCAGATTTCCAGATTTGGACACATTTTAAAGATTTGCCATTTTGAGGACCTTAGAGTCAAAATTAGCTTCGGCCTATTTCTGGGAAAAAAAGTTCAAAACTGTCCAAATTAGCCACCTACCTATCGTCAGGCATTTTCAACATTATTTTCCTTGCTAAACTTACCTCGAAACAAACTGGTCCGAGAGCTGTCAACAATCCGACTTCACCTATCATCACTTTCAAGCCAAAATCTTGCCATGCATGGTTGTTTAAGCTTATGAACGAACATATAACTCAAGTACAGAAGAAAATACACACATTTATGAGCATGCATGTGGATTTTTGAAGAGTTTTCAAAATGTTTTAGCCCTCACCTTAGCAATCAACCCAAAAGATGCACAAAAACTTGTTGAAGCTCGAAACTTCTTCTTCTTCTTCTTAGCCGAGATTCCAACTTGGTTTTCTCTATTTTCCTAGCTTAGTGACCAAGATCTTAGTACATGCATGAGGTTAGAAAAAGAAGAAAAGAAATGGAAGCTTAAAAACTCACCAAGGCCGAAAATGGTGACTCAAAATGCTTGCATGTATGTTTCTTGCATCCTAGCTTCTTTGGGTGAGTTTCTTTACTTGTTGTTTGTCTTGATGCACCATAGGATGATGAAGATGAGCTAAGGGATGAAGAAACTCAGCCCAAAACCGAGATGGAGAGAGAGAATGAGAGGGAGAGAGAGAAGGTTGAGGAAGAAAGAAGAAATGACAAAAAAAATGAAAGCCTTTGCAATCTTCAAGCATGTGGTCGGCCTTGGGCCATTAAAATCTGATTTTTGTGTCTTCAATGTGTGATTTTAAAATGTTTAGCATGGGCAAAGGTGGTTTGGTTGAGCCAGGTAGAGGATTTAGGTGGTTTTAAGCATTTTTTTTATGTATTGTGCTAAGTGTTTGTCATAGTTTGTCTAGGACTAATTTTTTTAATGCATTTGTGTCATTAGAATTATCATAGGAATGTTGGAAAATTAGGGAATGTAGGTAGAATAAAATATAGGAATGTTTGTTGATGAGTTGAATTATGAATAGAATAATAGATAGTGGAAAATGTAGGAATAGTTTAGTATTATTTTATTGTTAGTGGAATTTGTAGAGAATTTGAATTAAGAATATAATATTGGTTAGTGGATTGTGTAGGATTATTTTAGTGTCTAGTGCTTTGTGTAGGATTCTTTCTTGATTAACGTGGTGGCACGGATTTCTAGATCTAGGGCACGAATTATGAGGTAGACACGAACTACGAGGTAAGACACAAACTTCAAGACTAATGCACGTAATCCTAGGAGAATGCACGTAAACCAATGCAAGGCATGTAATTCAATGCAATGCATGCAAATCAAGGCATGACTCTATATCTAGGTTAAGGTACGCAGTTCAAGGTTAGGGCACGTATATCTAGGTATCGCACTTAAATCGAAGTCAAGGCACGTAAGACGAGGCATGCACGAAATCCAAGACAGGGCATATAATCCAAGGTCGGTCATACAGTTCTGGGTCTAAGGCACGCAAATCGAGGTAAGGCATGTTATTCAGGGTCGGGCCTCACATTCTCCCCTCCTTAAAAGAATTTCGTCCCGAAATATATTCTTGCCTATTGAGGTAATTTAGACGGATTCTAACCCTTGTTATTCTTCCTACTCCGGTTCGTCCCGTGTTTGGTGATCTTTTACTGCAACCAATTCACTTCTTATTTCTCCAATCATTTAGTTCAGTGGGACCTTTACATTTACAGTTCGTTTCTTTGAACGACTCTATTCTTCATTTGATCTTAAGTTTAAGTTCATTAATTAAGGTTAGAATCTCCAAACATAGTAATCAAAGCTGCATTGGTATTCTAACGATATAACTATGACTCCAAAATCATGACTTCTGTTGTATCAATCTCGCATTCATACCTCAAAAGGATTGTCACAATAATACCGCGATCTTATGGTTACATACACTAATTTCAAGATGATAGGTTTATATCAGATTTATATATCCTACCAACTAGTTTCAAAATTGTTAACACGTAGGACCTACACATGTTATGGATCATTTCTACGATACGACCCTATCTTCAAGAAGAACTCACCAAACAACTAATCCATCTCAAATCGTCATCTATCGACAATATCATAATCCTTATCTCGTAGGTATGTTAAATTAACAAATCTTCTAATGACTAGTCTCCCGGTTACAGGCTCCTATTCACTAACCTCATTTTTCGGCTTTGTTAACCTTCACGCTCGCAATCAACGAGAAAGACCATTGAGATTCGTTAAACTCAAACTCTAAGGTTTATTAGGTACCACCAACAAATCGTCATTGAAATTGCATGGGTAAACTAATCATGTAGCACTAGTTCAACTTTTCAAGTAAGCTTCATCAGCTTGTGATCCACAATTCATTTCCTTATTCAAATCTCTAATTTCAAGTCACAAGGCTTCAGAATTTTCTTTTAATCTTACCTAAAACTCCTAAGGCGAATAGTTTCAACCTCAAATAAATTTCACTCACCTCAATCCAAGGTTACGTCATACTTAAGAAGACAATGGTCCTACTCACTTAGCAACCTAGTCATCCCTTCGAACACTTAATGCCAGCCAATATATCTACAACATTAATGTTACTAGGCTGGGTTCATAGCTATGTAAGTGATATCAATTCTCTACTAGGTTACCGGTCATACAACAACAATCCTAGGACTATCAATGGGTACCAAAATGATCTAGCTCATAAGATACTTACCATACTAATCCAAGTAGCTTATTACATGAAATAACTTCAAGGATATGTCATCATAAGAATTATAACCACAAGTCATCTTACAATATAATCTAATAGAATTTCAAAAGTAATCAACCACTCATTTAATTATCACTATAAGATTCACCCTCTATTCAACAACCACGATTCGAAGTCTACCAACCGCTAGTTTCTAGAAGTGAAACGGTGCACATAGATACGGTGGTCTAACAATTGTCTTTTGGGTTATCATGACTCTGATTCATCTCTATCTTACTCTCTTCATTTACATGTTCAACTAGCTAAGAGCATCAAGACTCATCGACCTTAGGTCATAGGGTTCACCATGAATCATCCTGCATACTCACTATTAGCTATTTAGGATTTCAAATCATACCCTAACGACTCCACCTTGCAACCAGATGCTTAATATCATTTCGATGGTTTATATAATAGGTCCATCGGTATTATTTAGGGATATATGCTTCCTAATATCCTCTAGGGTATCCAAATAACGAGAGCATAGAATGACTTACTTCGCATAATCATAACTAAATCCGAGGGGACAATAATTTAATACCATGATTCTTAAAATCACCAATATCCAACTTATGACCTTAGCAACATTAGTCATCTAATGCATAATTCAATACCTTACACTTCTATTTCGACCTAACATTTAGGTGTAGTCTTCCGAACACGAGTTCTATTTACGTGAATTCCTCGATTCTAGCATCCTTATATCTTGTTATATTATAAAATCATCAACCTTGTTAAATTCGGTCTCAAGAGTTGCCTACATGTTTTGAGGTTATCCATTGTTAAGTCACTCAAATACACTATCCATGTCTCAACAATCTAACCCCTAAAAGTAACTATCGTCAACTTCCACGAATTTATCTTTTAATTTCTAGGTCATGATCTCAACACTTAGTGAACTTGAAACTCGCTAGTATACACCATATCAGATTCATCAATGCTTAATTCCAATCAAGTAAGGATTCAATCGTACGAGTATATTGCTAACTTCTTAGATAGTCTATCAAGCCAATTTCAAGATGTGAGAAATGGATTCAAAGAAACTTCCAAGTCAACTTCCACTATCAGCACATGAGAATATATACTACTCTACATATTTAATAGTATGTTCTTATATCTTAAGCGAAGTTGTATGTCATTAAACTTTATACTTGAACCATAATTAGAAAAACAGTTTAACGGAATCAATAACTTCATAGCTATAAAATTGACAACTTAATCACATGTATAGGTATTCCAAAAATAAGGAGATAACTTTACCTCAACAATTATACCCGTGCTACCCATTTTATACATATGCATATCCGATAATACATACTATCCATCAAGTACCTGTGAAGATGCCAGAATTCTCTAACCGAGACTTTTCGTTCTTCCTGCATGAATTCACTTCCCTGAAAGTTCTAATCCTAACTATCTATGTGTATAAACAGTCATTCATGGTTATATAACATGCACATGTATGAAGGAAGGAGTATAAAAGCATGCATGCATTATTGAGGACGTGTCGGTGTGCATGATACATAATACATATATTCCACAAAGGCACATAATATTCAATGCTCAAACAATTAAAGCACATTAGCACACATTAACACACATAAACAAGACATCATAATTACCTTAGGGCTTCTACCCATGGTCCGAGAGTTGAACCCGACTAACGCCTAGTTACTAAACTAGGCTCTGATACCATTCTAATATAAGGTGTCATGCCCCAACCCGGCATATAAAGGTTAGACTAGAGTGTGATCTAAACATTCAAGTCACGTCTTGTACTTAACCGTTCATGAAGATTTAACACTTAACGTTTTGGCCTAAACTCCAAAATTTTTCGGTAAACCAGTAGCATAACGACTGTAATTGGGCTCTTTGGTTTGACCTAATTCTCTAAACGCCTCAATTATTCCAATCATTAATCCAATTCCATTAAGAACTCCTATTTGTCACCAACTGATTTGCCTACTAGTTTATCTTGAAAATCTCGTTTGGTTAATAAGCCTAACATGATAACTATGTCCTGTTTATTTGTCAATTTCCTATCATGCAAGTACCTATTATCTTTTAGTTTGCAAATGAGCACCTAAGTGAAATTAGATAGAATTAACTTAGTTGATTGTTCATCTAGTGGTTTGAATGCCTACGATAACTACTAATTAAGAAAACGAAAGCAAACGACC
This sequence comes from Ehretia macrophylla, assembly GCA_037974665.1. Classification (NCBI taxonomy): domain Eukaryota; kingdom Viridiplantae; phylum Streptophyta; class Magnoliopsida; order Boraginales; family Ehretiaceae; genus Ehretia; species Ehretia macrophylla. Next base: position 3,916,026 of record CM075780.1, read on the forward strand.
AAATAAAAGTTCGTCTGGTTATAGGTAGTACAATCACAGAATTAGACCCAAATTACAACGGGGTCATTTACATCAATAAAATGAATAGTTTGCAATCAAACACAACATCCATATAGCAACCACTTTCAGGCAAAGCACAAAAGCACGTAGGGACAGGCAATCACTCCAAGGAATCATCGTTAGGAACATCGTCCTCAGGTACCTGTTCTTGATCTTCTTCACCTGAGATGATAAAAGAGGGTGAGTCCTTATGAACTCAGCGAGGGGGAACGAGAAATACGTTTTGAAACTCATTTTTCGGTTCAATTTATGAAAACTCTTTTTGAAAACATGTCACGTATTACAAATAATAAGGTACGCAAATATATGAAGCAAATCGAGTAACAGATACATTTACCAATCATTTCAAGGATACGGTGAGCAGTTGTTCTCAATTTCAATTTCGATACAATTGTTGCGGCCGACTTCAATAATCCACTTATCGCTCCCAATTGGGTGTACTCCGGATGTACCCCGAAACCTACGACCTAACTCTCCGAGGGTGAAATGCCAAGCGAGAGAGGGAATTGGACCATAGTAGTCACGGTAACACCGGCAAGCCCGATGCCGCCCGACGTGCGTGAAACACTACCATGACACACTGAAATGTTGCAACCTCGTATGCAATGCACATTTATAACATTTAACATATCACATTAGGAGGACAACAAAGTAGGTCGCCTCCGAGCAGTTATAAGATCGCACGTTGTCAAGTAATCAAACGAGGCACGATAAGACAAGTAATATCAATTGAAAGGCATATAGAGCCATATGAACATTAAACGGGCAGCCATGTAACACATGCAAGTCAAGCCATATAACTCATTTCGAAGTCCACGTAATCAAGTGATACGATTATTCAACATGCAACAACATCTACGTGGGTTCGGATACAAGAAAAGCCTATTTGTCAACATGCAATGATCAAAATTACATTTAAGCTTATAAGGGCAACTACGGGCATCCTACTAAACATATAATTCCACACAATATCCGAATGATCAACACTTAGCAAAACTACCTAGTCGTTAGGGTTTCCATTTTGTGCATATTCGTGCAATTTGAGTCTCAAACCAACTCAAAGTCAATCTCAAGCCATGCATCATATAATTCAACATCCTCAAGTACTCAAAACTGTCCACACAACATCTCAACACCACAATTCCAAGCAATTAACACCACAAGAGAGGTTACAATAATTTTTCCAAGCATATAGCTAAGTGAAACCTTTACTGCAATAGGCTGTTTTCTCACAATCAATAGGATAATCAAACATTCTCCAAATCTAGTTAATAAGATGTCAAATTAAATCTTAAGAAGTTAACTAAAATCAGAAACAAACCTTGCATCAATTGGAGTTCGGGATCATTAGATATAGCCGAAACAGTGGAATAGCACAAAACTGTCCAGATTTGCACACTTTTCAGTAATTGACGTTTTTGAGGTCCTTAGGGTCAGTTTTAGCCTTAGTCCATTTCTGACAAACTTGTCCAGAACTGAAAAATATAGTAGTACCAAAAATGTCATGCATTTTGGACAACATTTACTAAGTCAAATATGGTTCGTTCCACAAGGTCAGTGCATCTGCCAAAACCTGCTTCATTTTTCCAGATTTCCAGATTTGGACACATTTTAAAGATTTGCCATTTTGAGGACCTTAGAGTCAAAATTAGCTTCAGCCTATTTCTGGGAAAAATTTTCAAAACTGTCCAAACTAGCCACCTACCTATTTTCAAGAATTTTCAACATCATTTTCTTAGCTAAACTTACCTCGAAACAAACTGGTCCGAGAGTTGTCAACAATCCGACTTCACCTATCATCACTTTCAAGCCAAAATCTTGCCATGCATGGTTGTTTAAGCTTATGAACGAACATATAACTCAAGTACAGAACCAAATACACACATTTATGAGAATGCATGTGGATTTTTGAAGAGTTTTCAAAATGTTTTAGCCCTCACCTTAGCAATCAACCCAAAATATGCACAAAAACTTGTTGAAGCTCGAAACTTCTTCTTCTTCTTCTTAGCCGAGATTCCAACTTGGTTTTCTCTATTTTCCTAGCTTAGTGACCAAGCTCTTAGTACATGCATGAGGTTAGAACAAGAAGAAAAGAAATGGAAGCTTAAAAACTCACCAAGGCCGAAAATGGTGACTCAAAATGCTTGCATGTGTGTTTCTTGCATCCTAGCTTGCTTGGGTGAGTTTCTTTGCTTGTTGTTTGTCTTGATGCACCATAGGATGATGAAGATGAGCTAAGGGATGAAGAAACTCAGCCCAAAACCGAGATGGAGAGAGAGAATGAGAGGGAGAGAGAGAAGGTTGAGGAAGAAATAAGAAATGACAAAAAAAAAAATGAAAGCCATTGCAATCTTCAAGCATGTGGTCGGCCTTGGGCCTTTAAAATCTGATTTTTGTGTCTTCAATGTGTGATTTTAAAATGTTTAGCATGGGCAAAGGTGGTTTGGTTGAGCAAGGTAGAGGATTTAGGTGGTTTTGAGCATTTTTTTATGTATTGTGCTAAGTGTTTGTCATAGTTTGTCTAGGACTAATTTTTTAAATGCATTTGTGTCATTAGAATTGTCATAGGAATGTTGGGAAATTAGGGAATGTAGGTAGAATAAAATATAGGAATGTTTGTTGATGAGTTGAATTATGAATAGAATAATAGATAGTGGAAAATGTAGGAATAGTTTAGTATTATTTTATTGTTAGTGGAGTTTGTAGAGAATTTGAATTAGGAATATAATATTGGTTAGTGGATTGTGTAGGATTATTTTAGTGTCTAGTGCTTTGTGTAGGATTCTTTCTTGATTAACGTGGTGGCACGGATTTCTAGATCTAGGGCACGAATTATGAGGTAGACACGAACTATGAGGTAAGACACGAACTTCAAGACTAATGCACGTAATCCTAGGAGAATGCACGTAAACCAATGCAAGGGATGTAATTCAATGCAATGCACGCAAATCAAGGCACGACTCTATATCGAGGTTAAGGTACGCAGTTCAAGGTTAGGGCACGTATATCTAGGTATCGCACTTAAATCGAAGTCAACGCATGTAAGACGAGGCGTGCACGAAAACCAAGACAGGGCATATAATCCAAGTTCGATCATACAGTTCTGGGTCTAAGGCACGCAAATAGAGGTAAGGCACGTTATTCGGGATCTGGCCTCACAACAACATGACTCGCGGGACATCAGAGGGCCCTACAACATGTCGATATAACGTCTTGCGAGGATTCTGCGTTGTTGAAGCGGATGGGTTGTCGTTAAGCCCATTAGGCCTTTTGAATGGTCCATCTCTCTAGGATGGGACTGTGAACCGTTAACACATATAGGAATTGTGCCCTCAACATGACGGGTGCGATCATACCAGCACTAATGCACCGAATCCCATCAGAACTCCGAAGTTAAGCGTGCTTGGGTGAGAGTAGTACTAGGATGGGTGACCCCCTGGGAAGTCCTCGTGTTACACCCCTTTTTCAATTTTTTTTGCCCTGGTTACGGTTTCCAAGATACTTTATCTACCAAATCTCTATTACTGAATCCCACAGAACATTGGGCAAGACAACTTCGCTTGACGTAGAGGCTGGGCCCGCAAACCGAGGGCGTAGGGTTTATGACTAGGTCTCCGTCGCTCCGGTGCCCATAACTTTTGATCCGTAAGGAGTTACGCGGCGCACAGCATACCGTTGCAAAGCTCTGAGAGCTCTACGACGGGGGCAGCCAGCTTGCTCGCTGTGCCCGTTTTTGGAGCCCAAAATCGAACGTTTTCATCAGTTTCAGGCCACTTTTCTTCTTTTACTCTGTTTTTCCGTCCCGGATCATACGTCGTGAACTGTTAAAAGGATGACAACCTGACTCGCGGAACATCAGAGGGCCCTACAATGTGTTGACATAACGTCTTGCGAGGATGCTGCGTTGTTGAAGTGGATGGGTTGTCGTTAAGCCCATTGGGCCTTTTGAATGGGCCATCTCTCTAGGCTGGGACTGTGAACCGTTAACACATAAAGGAATTGTGCCCTCAACATGACGGGTGCGATCATACCAGAACTAATGCACCGGATCCCATCAGAACTCCGAAGTTAAGCGTGCTTGGGCAAGAGTAGTACTAGGATGGGTGACCCCCTGGGAAGTCCTCGTGTTGCACCCCCTTTTCAATTTTTTTTGCCCTGGTTAGGGTTGCCAAGATATTTTATCCACCAAATCTCTATTACTGAATCCCACGGAACATTGGGCAAGACAACTTCGCTTCACATAGAGGCTAAGCCCGCAAACCGAGGGCGTAGGGTTTGTGACCAGGTCTTCGTCGCTCCGGTGCCGATAACTTTTGATCCATAAGGAGTTATGTGGCGCACAGCATACCGTTGCAAAGCACTCTGAGAGCTCTACGATGGGGGGAGCCAGCTTGCTTGCTATGCCCATTTTTGGAGCCCAAAATCGAACGTTTTCATCAGTTTCAGGCTACTTTTCTTCTTTTGCACTGTTTTTCCGTCCCGGACCGTACGTCGTGAACTGTTAAAAGAACGACAACCTGACTCGCGGGGCATCAGAGAGCCCTACAACGTGTCCATATCACGTCTTGCAAGCATGCTGCGTTGTTGAAGCGGATGGGTTGTTGTTAAGCCCATTAGGCCTTTTGAATAGGCCATCTATCCAGGCTGGGACTGCGATTAGTTAACACATAAAGGAATTGTGCCCTCAACATGACGGGTGCGATCATACCAGCACTAATGCACCGGATCCCATCAGAACTCTGAAGTTAAGCGTGCTTGGGCGAGAGTAGTATTAGGATGGGCGACCCCCTGGGAAGTCCTCGTTTTGCACCCTCTTTTCAATTTTTTTTGCCCTAGTTAGGGCTGCCAAGATACTTTATCAACCAAATCTCTATTACTGAATCCCACGGAACATTGGGCAAGAAATCTTCGCTTCACGTAGAGGTTGGGCCCGCAAACCGAGGGCGTAGGGTTTGTGACCAGGTCTCCATCGCTCCGGTGCCCATAACTTTTGATCCGTAAGGAGTTACGCAGCGCACAGCATACCGTTGCAAAGCTCTCTGAGAGCTCTACGACGGGGGCCACTAGCTTGCTCGCTGTGCCCATTTTTGGAGCCCAAAATTGAACGTTTTCATCAGTTTCAGACCACTTTTCTTCTTTTGCTATGTCTTTCGGTCCCGGATTGTACGTCGTGAACTGTTAAAAGGACGACAATCTGACTCGCGGGACATTAGAGGGCCGTACAATGTGTCGATATCACGTCTTGTGAGGATGCTGCGTTGTTGAAGCGGATGGGTTTTCGTTAAGCCCATTGGGCCTTTTGAATGGACCATCTCTCTAGGCTGGGACTGTGAACCGTTAACACATATAGGAATTGTGCCCTCAACATGACGGGTGCAATCATACCAGCACTAATGCACCGGATCCCATCAGAACTCCGAAGTTAAGCTTGCTTGGGCGAGAGTAGTACTAGGATGGGTGACCCTCTGGGAAGTCCTCGTGTTGCACCCCCTTTTCAAATTTTTTTTCTCTGGTTAGGGTTGCCAAGATATTTTATCCACCAAATCTCTATTACTGAATCCCACAGAACATTGGGCAAGACAACTTCGCTTCATGTAGAGGCTGGGCCCGCAAACCGAGGGCGTAGGGTTTGTGACCAGGTCTCCGTCGCTCCTGTGCCCACAACTTTTGATCCGTAAGGAGTTACGCGGCACACAACATACCGTTGCAAAGCTCTCTGAGAGCTCTACGAGTGCGCAGCCAACTTGCTCGCTATGCCAATTTTTGGAGCCCAAAATCGAACGTTTTCATCAGTTTCAGGCCACTTTTCTTCTTTTGCTTTGTTTTTCCGTCCCGGATCGTACGTCGTGAACTGTTAAAAGGACGACAACCTGACTCGCGGGACATCAGAGGGCCCTACAACGTGTCGATATCACGTCTTGCAAGCATGCTGCGTTGTTGAAGCAGATAGGTTGTCGTTAAGCCCATTGGGCCTTTTGAATGGGCCATCTCTCTAGGCTAGGACTATGAACAGTTAACACATAAAGGAATTGTGCCCTCAACATGACGGGTGTGATCATACCAGCACTAATGCACCGGATCCCATCAGAACTCCGAAGTTAAGCGTGCTTGGGCGAAACTAGTACTAGGATGGGTGACCCCCTGGGAAGTCCTCGTGTTGCACCCCCTTTTCAATTTTTTTTACCCTGGTTAGGGTTGCCAAGATACTTTATCCACCAAATCTCTATTACTGAATCCCACAGAACATTGGGCAAGATAAATTCGCTTCACGTAAAGGCTGGGCCCGCAAACTGAGGGCGTAGGGTTTGTGACCCGGTCTCCGTCGCTTCGATGCCCATAACTTTTGATCGTAAGGAGTTACGCGGTGCACAGCATACCGTTGCAAAGCTCTCTGAGAGCTCTACGACGGGGTAGCCAGCATGCTCGTTGTGCCCATTTTTGGAGCCCAAAATCGAACGTTTTCATCAGTTTTAGGCCACTTTTCTTCTTTTGCTCTGTTTTTTCATCCTGGATCGTACATCGTGAACTTTTAAAAGGATGACAACCTGACTCGCGGGACATCAGAGGGCCCTACAACGTGTCGATATCACGTCTTGCGAGGATGATGCATTGTTGAAGCGGATTGGTTGTCGTTGAGCCCATTGGGACTTTTTGAATGGGACATCTCTCTAGGCTGGGACTGTGAACCGTTAACACATATAGGAATTGTGCCCTCAACATAACGGGTGCGATCATGCCAACACTAATCTACCAGCTCCCATCAGAACTACGAAGTTAAGCGTGCTTGGGCGAGAGTAGTACTAGGACGGGTGACCCCCTAGGAAGTCCTCGTATTGCACCCTCTTTTCAATTTTTTTTGCCTTGGTTAGGGTTTCCAAGATACTTCATCCACCAAATCTCTATTACTGAATGCCACGGAACATTGGGCAAGACAACTTCATTTCACATAGAGGCTGGGCCCGTAATCCAAGGGCGTAGGGTTTATGACCAGGTCTCAGTCGCTCCGGAACCCATAACTTTTGATCCGTAAGGATTTACGCGGCGCACAGCATACCGTTGCAAAGCTCTCTGAGAGCTCTACGACGGGGGCCACTAGCTTGCTCGCTATGCCCATTTTTGGAGTCCAAAATCGAACATTTTCATCAGTTTCAGACCACTTTTCTTCTTTTGCTATGTTTTTCGGTCCCGAATCGTACGTCGTGAACTGTTAAAAGGACGACAACCTGACTCGCGGGACATTAGAGGGCCGTACAACGTGTCGATATCACGTCTTGTGAGGATGCTGCGTTGTTGAAACGGATGGGTTGTCGTTAAGCCCATTGGGCCTTTTGAATGGACCATCTCTCTAGGCTGGGACTGTGAACCGTTAACACATATAGGAATTGTGCCCTCAATATGACGGGTGCAATCATACCAGCACTAATGCACCGGATCCCATCAGAACTCCGAAGTTAAGCTTGCTTGGGCGAGAGTAGTACTAGGATGGGTGACCCTCTGGGAAGTCCTCGTGTTGCACCCCCTTTTCAAATTTTTTTTCTCTGGTTAGGGTTGCCAAGATATTTTATCCACCAAATCTCTGTTATTGAATCCCACAGAATATTGGGCAAGACAACTTCGCTTCATGTAGAGGCTGGGCCCGCAAACCGATGGCGTATGGTTTGTGACCAGGTCACCGTCGCTCCTGTGCCCATAACTTTTGATCTGTAAGGAGTTACGCGGCACACAACATACCGTTGCAAAGCTCTCTGAGAGCTCTACGAGGGCGCAGCCAACTTTCTCGCTATGCCAATTTTTGGAGCCCAAAATTGAACGTTTTCATCAGTTTCAGGCCACTTTTCTTCTTTTGCTTTGTTTTTTCGTCCCGAATCGTACGTCGTGAACTGTTAAAAGGACGAAAACCTGACTCGCGGGACATCAGAGGGCCCTACAACGTGTCGATATCACGTCTTGCAAGCATGCTGCGTTGTTGAAGCAGATAGGTTGTCGTTAAGCCCATTGGGCCTTTTGAATGGGCAATCTCTCTAGGCTAGGACTATGAACAGTTAACACATAAAGGAATTGTGCCCTCAACAGGACGGGTGTGATCATACCAGCACTAATGCACCGGATCCCATAAGAACTCCGAAGTTAAGCGTGCTTGGGCGAAACTAGTACTAGGATGGGTGACCCCCTAGGAAGTCCTCGTGTTGCACCCCCTTTTCAATTTTTTTTACCCTGGTTAGGGTTGCCAAGATACTTTATCCACCAAATCTCTATTACTGAATCCCACAGAACATTGGGCAAGATAAATTCGCTTCACGTAGAGGCTGGGCCCGCAAACTGAGGGCGTAGGGTTTGTGACCCGGTCTCCGTCGCTGCGATGCCCATAACTTTTGATCGTAAGGAGTTACGCGGCGCACAGCATACCGTTGTAAAGCTCTCTGAGAGCTCTACGACGGGGCGGCCAGCATGCTCGTTGTGCCCGTTTTTGGAGCCCAAAATCGAACGTTTTCATCAGTTTTATGCCACTTTTCTTCTTTTGCTCTATTTTTTCGTCCTGGATCGTACGTCGTGAACTTTTAAAAGGAAGACAACCTGACTCGCGGGACATCAGAGGGCCCTACAACGTGTCGATATCACGTCTTGCGAGGATGATGCATTGTTGAAACGGATGGGTTGTCGTTGAGCCCATTGGGACTTTTTTAATGGGCCATCTCTCTAGGCTGGGACTGTGTACCGTTAACACATATAGGAATTGTGCCCTCAACATAACGGGTGCGATCATGCCAACACTAATCCACCGGCTCCCATAAGAATTACGAAGTTAAGCGTGCTTGGGCGAGAGTAGTACTACGACGGGTGACCCCCTAGGAAGTCCTCGTATTGCACCCCCTTTTCAATTTTTTTTGCCTTGGTCAGGGTTGCCAAGATACTTCATCCACCAAATCTCTATTACTGAATGCCACGGAACATTGGGCAAGACAACTTCATTTCACATAGAGGCTGGGCTCGTAATCCGAGGGCGTAGGGTTTATGACCTGGTCTCAGTCGCTCCGGAGCCCATAACTTTTGATCCGTAAGGATTTACGCGGCGCATAGCATACCGTTGCAAAGCTCTCTGACAGCTCTACGACGGGGGCTGCCAGCATGCTCATTGTGCCCATTTTTGGAGCCCAAAATCGAACATTTTCATTAGTTCCAGTCCACTTTTCTTCTTTTGCTCTATTTTTTCGTTCCGTATCGTACGTCGTGAACTGTTAAAAGGACGACAACCTTGCTCGCAGGACATCAGAGGGCCCTACAACCTGTCGATATCTCATCTTGCAAGCATGCTGCGTTGTTGAAGCGGATGGGTTATCGTTAAGCCCATTGGGCCTTTTGAATGGGCCATCTCTCTAGGCTGGGACTGTGATTAGTTAACCCATATAGGAATTGTGCCCTCAACATGACAGGTGCGATCATACCAGCACTAATGCATCGGATTCCATTAGAACTCCGACGTTAAGCGTGCTTGCGCGAGAGTAGCACTAGGATGGGTAACCCCCTGGGAAGTCCTCGCGTTGCACCCTCATTTCAATTTTTTTTGCCCTGGTTAGTGTTGCCAAGATAAATTATCCACCAAATCTCTATTACTGAGTCCCACAGAATATTGGGCAAGACAACTTCCCTTCACGTTGAGGCTGGGCCCTTAAACCGAGGGCGTAGGGTTTGTGACCAGGTCTCCGTCGCTCTGGTGCCCTTAACTTTTGATCCGTAAGGAGCAACGCCGCGCACAATATACCGTTGCAAAGCTCTCTGAGAGCTCTACGACGGGGGTAGCTAGCTTGCTTGCTGTGCCCATTTTTGGAACCCAAAATCGAACGTTTTCATCAGTTTCAGGCCACTTATCTTCTTTTGCTTTGTTTTTTCGTCCCGGATCGTGCGTCGTGAACTGTTAAAAGGAAGACAACCTGAATCGCGGGACATCAGAGGGCCTTATAACGTGTCGATATCACGTCCTGCGAGGATGCTGCGTTGTTGAAGCAGATGGGTTGTCGGTAAGCCCATTGGGCCTTTTGAATTGGCCATCACTCTAGGCTGGGACTATGAACCGTTAACACATAAAGGAATTGTACCCTCAACATGACGGGTGCGATCATACCAGCACTAATGCACCGGATCCCATCAGAATTCCGAAGTTAAGCGTGCTAGGGCGAGAGTAGTACTAGGATGGGTGACCCCATGGGAAGTCCTCGTGTTGTACCCCCTTTTCAATTTTTTTTGCCCCAGTTAGGGTTGCCAAGATACTTCATCCACCAAGTTTCTATTACTGAATCCCACGGAACATTGGGCAATACAAATTCACTTCACGTAAAGGCTGGGCCCACAAATCGAGGGCGTAGGGTTTATGACCAGCTCTCCGTCGCTCAGATGCCCATAACTTTTGATATGTAAGGAGTTACGCGGCGCACATCACGCCGTTGCAAAGCTCTCTGAGAGCTCTACGATGGGGCAGCCAGCATGCTCGCTGTGCCCGTTTTGGGAGCCCAAAAACGAACGTTTTCATCAGTTTCAGGCCACTTTTCTAATTTTGCTCTGTTTTTTCATCTCGAATCGTACGTCGTGAACTGCTAAAAGGATGACAACCTGACTCGCGGGACATCAGAGGGCCCTATAACGTATCGATATCACATCTTGCAAGCATGCTGCATTGTTGAAGCGGATGGGTCGTCGTTAAGCCCATTGGGCCATCTCTCTAGGTTGGGACTGTCAACAGTTAACACATAAAGGAATTGTGCCCTCAACATAACGGGTGCGATCATACCAGCACTAATGCACCGAATCCCATCAGAACTCCGAAGTTAAGCGTGCTTGGGCGAGAGTAGTACTAGGATGGGTGACCCCCTGGGAAGTCCTCGTGTTGCACCCCCTTTTCAATTCTTTTTGCCCCGGTTAGGGTTGCCAAGATACTTCATCCACCAAGTTTCTATTACTGAATCCCACGGAACATTGGGCAAGACAAATTCACTTCACGTAGAGGCTGGGCCCACAAACCGAGGGCGTAGGGTTTATGACCAGGTCTCCGTCGCTCCGATGCCCATAACTTTTGATATGTAAGGAGTTACGCGGCGCACATCACACCGTTGCAAAGCTCTCTGAGAGCTCTACGACGGGGCAGCCAGCATGCTCGCTGTGCCCGTTTTGGGAGCCCAAAATTGAACGTTTTCATCAGTTTTAGGCCACTTTTCTTCTTTTGCTCTGTTTTTTCGTCCCAGATCGTACGTCGTGAACTTTTAAAAGGATGACAACCTGACTCGCGGGACATCAGAGGGCCCTACAACGTGTCGATATCATGTCTTGCGAGGATGCTGCATTGTTGAAGCGGATGGGTTGTCGTTAAGCCCATTGGGCCTTTTTAAATGGGCCATCTCTCTAGGCTGGGATTGTGAACCGTTAACACATATAGGAATTGTGCCCTCAACATAACGGGTGCGATCATACATACACTACTGCAACGGATCCCATCAGAACTCCAAAGTTAAGCTTGCTTGGGCGAGAGTAGTACTAGGACGGGTGACCCCCTGGGAAGTCCTCGTGTTGCACCCCCTTTTCAATTTTTTTTGCCCTGGTTAGGGTTGCCAAGATACTTTATCCACCAAATCTCTATTACTGAATCCCACGGAACATTGGGCAAGACAACTTTGTTTCACATAGAGGCTGGACCCGCAAACCGAGGGCATAGGGTTTGTGACCAGGCCTCCGTCGCTCCGGTGCCCATAACTTTTGATCCGTAAGGAGTTACGCGGCGCACAACATACCGTTGCAAAGATCTCTGAGAGCTCTACGACAGGGGTAGCTAGCATGCTCGTTGTGCACATTTTTTGAGCCCAAAATTGAACATTTTCAACAGTTCCTGGCCACTTTTCTTCTTTTGCTCTGTTTTTTCATCCCGGATCGTACGTCGTGAACTGTTAAAAGGACGAAAACTTGACTCGCAGGACATCAGAGGGCTCTACAACGTGTCGATATCACGTCTTGCATGCATGCTGCGTTGTTGAAGCTGATGGTTTGTCGTTAAGCCCATTGGGCCTTTTGAATGGGCCATCTCTCTAGGCTGGGACTGTGATTAGTTAACACATAAAGGAATTGTGCCCTCAACATGACGGGTGCAATCATACCAGCACTAATGCATCGGATCCCATTAGAACTCCGAAGTTAAGCATACTTGGGCGAGAGTAGTAGTAAGATGGGTGACCCCCTGGGATGTCCTTGCGTTGTACCCCCTTTTCAATTTTTTTTGCCCTGGTTAGGGCTGCCAAGATACTTTATCCACCAAATCTCTATTACTGAGTCCCACGGAATATTGGGCAAGACAACTTCCCTTCACGTAGAGGCTGGGCCCGCAAACCGAGGGCATAGGGTTTGTGACCAGGTCTCCGTCGCTCCGGTGCCTATAACTTTTGATCCGTAAGGAGTTACGCGGCGCACAGCATAGCGTTGCAAAGCTCTCTGAGAGCTCTACGTCGGGGGCAGCTAGCTTGCTTGCTGTGCCCATTTTTGGAGCCCAAAATTGAACGTTTTCATCAGTTTCAGGCCACTTTTCTTCTTTTGCTCTGTTTTTCCACCCCGGATCGTACGTCATGAACTGTTAAAAGGACGATAACCTAACTCGCGGGACATCAGAGGGCCCTATAACGTGTCAATATCACGTCTTGCGAGGATGGTGCGTTGTTGAAGCGGATGGGTTGTCGTTAAGCCCATTGGGCCTTTTGAATGGGCCATCTCTCTAGGCTGGGACTGTGAACTGTTAACACATATAGGAATTGTGCCCTCAACATTATCGGTGCGATCATACCAGCACTAATGCACCGGATCCCATCAAATCTACGAAGTTAAGCATGCTTGAGCGAGAGTAGTACAAGGATGGGTGACCCCCTGGGAAGTCCTCGTGTTGCACCCCCTTTTCAATTTTTTTTGCCCTGGTTAGGGTAGCCAAGATACTTTATCCACCAAATCTCTATTATTGAATCCCACGGAACATTGGGCAAGACAACTTCGCTTCACGTAGAGGCGGGGCCCGCAAACCGAGGGCGTAGTGTTTGTGACCAGGTCTCCGTCGCTCCGGTGCCTATAACTTTTGATCCGTAAGGAGTTACGCGGTGCACAGCATACCGTTGCAAAGCTCTCTGAGAGATCTACAATGGGGACGGCCAGCATGCTGGCCGGGCCCATTTTTGGAGCCCAAAATCGAATGTTTTCATTAGCTTCAGGCCACTTTTCTTCTTTTGCTCTGTTTTTCCGCCCAGGATCGTACGTTGTGAACTGTTAAAAAGAAGACAACCTTATTCATGTGACATCAGAGAGCCCTACAACGTGTCTATATCACGTCTTGCGAGGATGCTGCGTTGTTGAAGTGAATGGGCTGTCGTTAAGCCCATTGGGCCTTTTGAATGGGCCATCTCTCTAGGCTGGGACTGTGAACCGTTAACACATAAAGGAATTGTGCCCTTAACATGATGGGTGCGATCATACCAGCACTAATGGACCAGATCCCATCAGAACTCCGAAGTTAAGCGTGCTTGGGCGAGAGTAGTGCTAGGATGGGTGACCCTCTGGGAAGTCCTCGTGTTGCACCCCGTTTTCAATTGTTTTTGCCCTGGTTAGGGTTGGCAAGATACTTTATCCACCAAATCTCTATTACTGAATCCCACGGAATATTGTGCAAGACAACTTCGCTTCACGTAGAGGTTGTGCCCGCAAACCGAGGGCGTAGGGTTTGTGACCAGGTTTCCGTCGCTCCGGTGCCCATAACTTTTGATCGGTAAGGAGTTACGCAGTGCACAGCATACCGTTGCAAAGCTCCCTGAGAGCTCTACGACTGGGACAGCTAGGTTGCTCGTTGTGCCCATTTTTAGAGCCCAAAATCGAACGTTTTCATCAGTTTCAGGCCACTTTTCTTCTTTTGCTCTTTTTTTCCGTCCTGGATCGTACGTCGAGAACTGTTAAAAGGACGACAACCTGACTCGCAGGACATCAGAGGGTGCTACAACAAGTCGATATCACGTCTTGCAAGCATGCGGCGTTGTTGAAGCGGATGGGTTGTCGTTAAGCCCATTGGGCCCTTTGAATGGGCCATCTCTCTAGGCTGGGACTGTGAACTGTTAACACATAAAGGAATTGTGCCCTTAACATGATGGGTGCGATCATACCAGTACTAATGGACTAGATCCCATCAGAACTCCGAAGTTAAGCGTGCTTGGGCGAGAATAGTACTAGGATGGGTGACCCTCTGGGAAGTCCTCGTGTTGCACCCCGTTTTCAATTGTTTTTGCCCTGGTTAGGGTTGGCAAGATACTTTATCCACCAAATCTCTATTACTGAATCCCTCAGAATATTGTGCAAGACAACTTCGCTTCACGTAGAGGTTGTGCCCGCAAACCGAGGGCGTAGGGTTTGTGACCAGGTTTCCGTCGCTCCGGTGCCCATAACTTTTGATCTGTAAGGCGTTACGCGGTGCACAGCATACCGTTGTAAAGCTCCCTGAGAGCTCTACGACTGGGACAACTAGGTTGCTCGCTGTGCCCATTTTTAGAGCCCAAAATCGAACGTTTTCATCAGTTTCAGGCCACTTTTCTTCTTTTGCTCTCTTTTTTCGTCCTGGATCGTACGTCGAGAACTGTTAAAAGGATGACAACCTGACTCGCAGGACATCAGAGGGTGCTACAACAAGTCGATATCATGTCTTGCAAGCATGCGGCGTTGTTGAAGCGGATGGGTTGTCGTTAAGCCCATTGGGCCTTTTGAATGGGCCATCTCTCTAGGCTGGGACAGTGATTAGTTAACACATAAAGAAATTGTGCCCTCAACATGATGGGTGCGATCATACCAGCACTAATGCACCGGATCCAATCAGAACTCTGAAGTAAAGCATGCTTGGGCGAGAGTAGTACTAGGATGGGTGACCCCTTGGGAAGTCCTCGTGTTGCACCCCCTTTTCAATTTTTTTTGCCCGGGTTAGGGATGCCAAGGTACTTTATCCACCAAATCTCTATTACTGAATCCCAGAGAACATTGGGCAAGACAACTTCGCTTCACGTAGTGGTTGGGCCCGCAAACCGAGGGCGTAGGGTTTGTGGCCAGGTCTCCGTCGCTCCGGTGCCCATAACTTTTGATCCGTAAGGAGTTACGCGGCGCACAGCATACTGTTGCAAAGCTCTATGAGAGCTCTACGACGGGGGCAGCCAGCTTGCTCACTGTGCCCGTTTTTGGAGCCCAAAATCGAACATTTTCATCAGTTTTAGGCCACTATTCTTCTTTTGCTCTATTTTTCCGTCCTAGATCGTACGTCGTCAATAGTTAAAAGGAAGACAGCCTGACTCACGGGACATCAGAGGGCCCTACAGCGTGTTGATATCACGTCTTGCGAGGATGTCGCGTTGTAGAAGAGGATGGGTTGTCGTTAAGCCCATTGGGCCTTTTGAATGGGCCATCTCTCTAGGATGGGATTGTGAACCGTTAACACATATAGGAATTATGCCCTCAACATGACGGTTGTGATCATACTAGCACTAATGCACCGGATCCCATCAGAACTCCAAAGTTAAGCGTGGTAGGGCGAGAGTAGTACTAGGATGGGTGACCCCCTGGGAAGTCCTCGTGTTGTACCCCCTTTTCAATTTTTTTTGCCATGGTTAGGGTTGCCAAGATACTTTATCCACCAAATCTCTATTACTGAATCCCACGGAACATTGGGCAAGACAACTTCGTTTCACGTAGAGGCTGGGCCCGCAAACCGAGGGTGTAGGGTTTGTGACCAGTGCTGGTATTATCTCACCCGTCATGTTGAGGGCACAATTCCTATATGTGTTAACGGTTCACAGTCCCAGCCTAGATAGATGGCCCATTCAAATGGCCCAATGGGCTTAACGATAACCCATCCGCTTCAACAACGCAGCATCCTCGTAAGACGTGATATCGACACGTAGTAAGGCCCTCTGATGTCCCGCGAGTCAGGTTGTTATCCTTTTAACAGTTCACGACGTACGATCCGGGACGGAAAAACAGAGCACAAGAAGAAAAGTGGCCTGAAACTGATGAAAACAATCAATTTTGGGCTCCAAAAAGAGGCACAGCGAGCGAGCTGGCTGCTCCCGTCGCAGAGCTCTCAGAGAGCTTTACAACGTTATGCTGTGCGCCGCGTAACTCCTTACGGATCAAAAGTTCTGGGCACCAGAGCGACGGAGACCTGGTCCCAAACCCTACGCCCTTGGTTTGCGGACCCATCCTCTACGTGAAGCGAAGTTGTCTTGCCCAATGTTTCGTCGGATTCAGTAATAGAGATTTGGTGGATAAAGTATCTTGGCAACCCTAACCAGGGCAAAAAAAATTGAAAATGGGGTGCAACAGGAAGAGTTCCAAGGGGTTCACCCATCCTAGTACTACCCTCGCCCTAGCACGCTTAACTTCGGAGTTCTTATGGGATCCGGTGCATTTGTGCTGGTATGATCGCACCCATCATGTTGAGGGCACAATTCCATTATGTGTTAACTGTTCACAGTCCCAGCCTAGATAGATGTCCCATTCAGAAGGCCCAATGGGCTTAACGACAACCCATCCGCTTCAACAATGCAGCATCCCCACCAGACATGATATCGACACGTTGTAGGGCCCTCTGATGTCCGGCGAGTCAGGTTGTCGTCCATTTAACAGTTCACGACGTAGGATCCGGGACTAAAAAGCAGATCAAAAGAAGAAAAGTGGCCTGAAACTGATGAAAACGTTCGATTTTAGGCTCCAAAAATGGGCACAGCGAGTATGGTGGCCGCCCCCGTCATAGTGCTATCAGAGAGCTTTGCAACGGTATGTTGTGCGCCGCGTAACTCCTTACAGATTAAAAGTTATTGGCACCGGAGCGACGGAGACCAGGTCACAAACCCTACGCCCTCGGTTTGCGGGCCCAGCCTCTACGTGAAACGAAGTTGTCTTGCCCAATGTTCCGTGGGATTCAGTAACAGAGATTTGGTGGATAAATTATCTTGGCAACCCTAACCAGGGCAAAAAAAATTGAAAAAGGGGTGCAACACGAGGACTTCCCAGGGGGTCACCCATCCTAGTACTACTCTCGCCCAAGCATGCTTAACTTCGGAGTTCTGATGGGATCCGGTGCATTAGTGTTGGTATGATCACACCCATCATGTTGAGGGCACAATTCCTATAACTGTTAACGGTTCACAGTCCCAACCTAAAAAGATGGCCCATTCAAAAGGCCCAATGGGCATAACGACAACCCATCCGCTTCAACAACGCAGCATCCTCGCAAGACGTGATATCGACACGTTGTAGGGCCCTCTGATGTCCCCCTAGTCTGGTTGTCATCCTTTTAACAGTTCACGACGTGCGATCCAGGATTGAAAAACAGAGCAAAAGAAGAAAAGTTGCCTGAAACTGATTAAAACGTTCGATTTTGGGCTCCAAAAATGGGCATAGCGAGCAAGCTGGCTGCTCCCGTCGTAGAGCTCTCAGAGTGCTTTGCAACGGTATGTTGTGCGCCGTGTAACTCCTTACGGATCAAAAGTTATGGGCATCAGAGCGACAGAGACCTGGTCACAAACCCTACGCCCTCGGTTTGCGGGCCCAGCCTCTACCTGAAGCGAAGTTGTCTTGCCCAATGTTCCTTGGGATTCAGTAATAGAGATTTGGTGGATGAAGTATCTTGGACACCCTAACCAGGGCAAAAAAATTTGAAAAGGGGGTGCAACACGAGGACTTCCCAAGGGGTCACCCATACGCTTCATCAACGCAGCATGCTTGCAAGACGTGATATCGACACGTTGTAGGGCCTTCTGATGTCCCGCGAGTCAGGTTGTCATCCTTTTAACAGTTCACGACGTACGATCCGAGACGGAAAAATAGAGCAAAGGAAGAAAAGTGGCCTGAAACTAATGAAAACGTTCGATTTTGGGCTACAAAAATGGGGACAGCGAGCATGCTCGCTGGCCCCGTCGTAGAGCTCTTAGAGAGCTTTGCTACAGTATGTTGTGCGCCGCGTAACTCATTACGGATCAAAATTTATAGGCACCGGAGTGACGGAGACCTGGTCACAAACCCTACGCCATCTGTTTGCAGGCCCAGCCTCTACGTGAAGCGAAGTTGTCTGGCCCAATGTTCCGTGGGATTCAGTAATAAAGATTTCGCGGATGAAGTATCTTGGACACCCTAACTAGGGCAAAAAAATTTGAAAAGGGGGTGCAACACGAGGACTTCCCAGGGGATCACCCATCCTAGTACTACTCTCGCCCAAGCACGCTTAACTTCGGAGTTCTGATGGGATCCGGTGCATTAGTGCTGGAATGATCGCACCCGTCATGTTGAGGGCACAATTCCTTTATGTGTTAACGGTTCACAGTCCCAGCCTAGAGAGATGGCCCATTTAAAAGGCCCAATCGGCTTAATGACAACCCATCCGCTTCAACAACGCAGCATCCTCACCGGATGAGATATCGACACGTTGTAGGGCCCTCTGATGTCACGCAAGTCAGGTTGTCGTCCTTTTAACCGTTCACGACATATGATCCAAGACGAAAAAACAGAGCAAAAGAAGAAAAGTGGCCTGAAAATGATGAAAACGTTCGATTTTGGTCTTCAAAAATGGGCACAAAGAGTATACTGGCTGCCCCAGTCGTAGAGCTCTCGGAGAGCTTTGCAACGGTATGCTGTGCACCGCGTAGCTCCTTACGGATCAAAATTTATGGGCACCGGAGCGACGGAGACTTGGTCACAAACCCTACACCGTCGGTTTGCGGGCCCAGCCTCTACGTGAAGCGAAGTTGTCTTGCCCAATGTTCTGTGGGATTCAGTAATCGAGATTTGGTGGATAATGTATCTTAGCAACCCTAACCAGGGCAAAAAAAATTGAAAAAGGGGTGCAACATGAGGACTTCCCAGGGGGTCACCCATCCTAGTACTACTCTCGCCCAAGCACGCTTAACTTTAGAGTTCTGATGGGATCCGGTGCATTAGTGCTGGTATGATCGCACCCGTCATGTTGAGGGCACAATTCCTATATGTGTTAACGGTTCACAGTCCCAGCCTAGAGAGATGGCCCATTCAAAAGGCCCAATGGGCTTAACCACAACCGATCCGCTTCAACAACGCGGCATCCTCGCAAGACGTGATATAAACACGTTGTAGGACCCTCCGATGTCCCGCGATTCAGGTTGTCGTCCTTTTAACAGTTCACGACGTACGATCCGGGAGTGAAAAACAGTGCAAAATAATAAAAGTGGCCTGAAACTGAAGAAAACGTTCAATTTTGGGCTCCAAAAACGGCACAACGAGCTTGCTGGCTGGCCCTATCGTAGAGCTCTTAGAGAGCTTCGCAACGGTATGCTGTGTGCCACGTAACTCCTTACGGATCAAAAGTTATTGGCACCAGAGCGACGGAGACCTGGTCACAAACCCTACACCCTCGGTTTGCGGGCCCAGCCTCTACGTGAGGCGAAGTTGTCTTGCCCAATGTTCCGTGGGATTCAGTAATAGAGATTTGGTGGATAAAGTATCTTGGCAACCCTAACCGGGGCAAAAAAAATTGAAAATGGGGAGCAACACGAGAACTTCATAGGGGGTCACCCATCCTAGTATTACTCTCGCCCAAGCACGCTTAACTTCGGAGTTCTGATGGGATCCGGTGCATTAGTGTTGGTATGATCGTACCCGTCATGTTGAGGGCACAATTCCTTTATTTGTTAACTATTCACAGTCTCACCCTAGAGAGATGTCCCATTCATAAGGCCCAATGGGCTTAACGACAACCCTTCCGCTTCAACAATGCAACACCCTCACCAGACATGATATCGACACGTTGTAGGGCCCTCTGATGTCCCGAGAGTCAGGTTGTCATCATTTTAACAGTACACGACGTACGATCCGGGACGGAAAAACAGAGCAAAAGAAGAAAAGTGGCCTGATGAAAACGTTCGATTTTGGGCTCCAAAAAGGGGCACAGCGAGCAAGCTGGTGGCCCCCGTCGTAGAGCTCTCAGAGAGCTTTGCAACGGTACGCTGTGCGCCGCGTAACTCCTTACGAATCAAAACTTATGGCCTCCAGAGCGACGGAGGCCTGGTCACAAACCCTACGCCCGCGGTTTGCGGGCCCAGCCTCTACGTGAAGCGAAGTTGTCTTGCCCAATGTTCCGTGGGATTCAATAATCAAGATTTGGTGGATAATGTATCTTAGCAACCCTAACCAGGGCAAAAAAAATTTGCAAAAGGGGTACAACACGAGGACTTCCCAGGGGGTCACCCATCGTAGTACTAGTCGCGCCCAAGCACGCTTAACTTCGGAGTTCTGATGGGATCCGGTGCATTAGTGCTGGTATGATCGCACCCATTATGTTTAGGGAATAATTGCTTTATGTGTTAACGGTTCACAGTCCCAGCCTAGAGAGATGGCCCATTCAAAAGTCCCAATGGGCTTAACGACAACCCATCCGCTTCAACAACACATCATGCTTGGAAGACGTGATATCAACACATTGTAGGGGCCTCTGACGTCCCGTGAGTCAGGTTGTCATCCTTTTAATAGTTCACGACATACGATCCAGGACGGAAATACAGAGCAAAAGAACAAAAGTGGCCTGAAACTGATGAAAACGTTCGATTTTGGGCTCCGAAAAGGGGCACAGCGAGCATGCTGGCTGCCCCCGTCGTCGAGCTCTCAAAGAGCTTTGCAACGGTATACTGTGCGCCGTGTAACTCCTTACAGATCAAAAGTTATGGGCACCGGAGCGACGAAGACCTGGTCACAAACCATGCACACTCGGTTTGCAGGCCCAGCCTCTACGTGAAGCGAAGTTGTCTTGCCCAATGTTCCGTGGAATTCAGTAATAGAGATTTCGTGGATAAATTATCTTGGCAACCCTAACCAGGGCAAAAAAAATTGAAAATGGGGTGCAACACGAGGACTTCCCAGGGGGTCACCCATCCTAGTACTACTCTCGCCCAAGCACGCTTAACTTCGGAGTTCTATTGAGATCCGGTGCATTAGTGCTGGTATGATCGCACCCGTCATGTTGAGGGCACAATTCCTTTATATGTTAACGGTTCACAGTTCCAGCCTAGAGAGATGGCCCATTCAACAGGCCCAATGGGCTTAACGACAACACATCCGTTTCAACAACGCAGCATCCTCACCGGACGAGATATCGACACGTTGTAGGGCCCTCTGATGTCACACGAGTCAGGTTGTCGTCCTTTTAACAGTTCACGACGTACGATCCGGGTCGAAAAAACAGAGTAAAAGAAGTAAAATGGCCTGAAACTGATGAAAATGTTCGATTTTGGGCTCCAAAAGTGGTCACAACGAGCATGCTGGCTGCCCCCATCGTAGAGCTCTTAGAGAGCTTTGTAACGGTATGCTGTGCGCCGTGTAACTCCTTACAAATCAAAAGTTATGGGCACCGGAGCGGCAGAGACCTTGTCACAAACCCTACGCCCTCGTTTTGCGGGCCCAGCCTCTACGTGAAACGAAGTTGTCTTGCCCAATGTTCCGTGGGATTTAGTAATGGAGATTTAGTCGATAAAGTATCTTGGCAACCCTAACCAGGGCAAAAAAAATTGAAAAGGGGGTGCAACACGAGGACTTCCCAGGGGGTCACCTATCCTAGTACTACTCTCGCCCAAGCATGCTTAACTTCGGAGTTCTGATGGGATCCGGTGCATTAGTGCAGGTATGATCGCACCCGTCATGTTGAGGGCACAATTCCTTTATGTGTTAACGGTTCACAGTTCCAGCATAGAGAGATGGCCCACTCAAAAGTTCCAATGGGCTTAACGATAACCCATCCGCTTCAACAACGCAGCATCCTCACCGGACGAGATATCGACACGTTGTAGGGCCCTCTGATGTCACGCGAGTCAGGTTGTCGTCCTTTTAACAGTTCACGATGTACGATCCGGGACGAAAAAACAGAGTCAAAGAAGAAAAGTGGCCTGAAACTGATGAAAGTGTTCGATTTTGGGCTCCAAAAATGGGCACAGCGAGCATGCTGGCTGCCCCCATCGTAGAGCAATCAGAGAGCTTTGCAACGGTATGTTGTGCGCCGCGTAACTCCTTACGGATCAAAAGTTATTGGCACCGGAGCGATAGAGACCAGGTCACAAACCCTACGCCCTCGGTTTGCGGGCCCAACCTCTACGTGAAAAGAAGTTGTCTTGCCCAATGTTCCTTGGGATTCAGTAATAGAGATTTGGTGGATAAATTATCTTGGCAACCCTAACCAGGGCAAAAAAAATTGAAAAAGGGGTGCAACAAAAGGACTTCCAAGGGGTTACCCATCGTAGTACTACTCTCGCCCAAGCATGCTTAACTTCGGAGTTCTGATGGGATCCGGTGCGTTAGTGTTAGTATGATCGCACCCATCATGTTGAGGGCACAATTCCTATATGTGTTAACGGTTCACAGTCCCAGCCAAGATAGATGGCCCATTCAAAAGGCCCAATGGGCTTAACGACAACCCATCCGCTTCAACAACGCAGCATCTTCGCAAGACGTGATATCGACACATTGTAGGGCCTTCTGATGTCCCGCGAGTCTGGTTGTCATCCTTTTAACAGTTCACGACGTACGATCCGGGATGGAAAAATAGAGGAAAAGAAGAAAAGTGGCCGGAAACTGATGAAAACGTTCGATTTTGGGCTCCAAAAATGGGCACAGCAAGCAAGCTGGCTGCTCCCTTCGTAGAGCTCTCAGAGTGGTTTACAACGGTATGTTGTGCGTCGCGTAACTCCTTACGGATCAAAAGTTATGGGCATCGGAGCGACGGAGACCTGGTCACAAACCCTACGCCCTCGGTTTGCCTGCCCAGCGTCTACGTGAAACGAAGTTGTCTCGCCCAATGTTCCGTGGGATTCAGTAATAGAGATTTCGTGGATAAAGTATCTTGGCAACCCTAACTAGGGCAAAAAAAATTGAAAAGGGGGTGCAACACGAGGACTTCCCAGGGGGTCACCCATCCTAGTACTACTCTCGCCCAAGCACGCTTAACTTCGGAGTTCTGATGGGATCCGGTGCATTAGTACTGGTATGATCGCACCTGTCATGTTGAGGGCACAATTCCTTTATGTGTTAACGGTTCACAGTCCTAGCCTAGAGAGATGGCCCATTCAAAAGGCCCAATGGGCTTAACGACAACCCATCCGCTTCAACAACGCAGCATCTTCACCGGACGAGATATCGACACGTTGTAGGGCCCTCTGATGTCATGCGAGTCAGGTTGTCGTCCTTTTAACAGTTCACGACGTACGATCCGGGAGGAAAAAATAGAGTAAAAGAAGAAAAGTGGCCTGAAACTAATGAAAACGTACGATTTTGGGCTCCAAAAATGGGCACAGCGAGCATACTGGCTGCCCCCGTCGAAGAGCACTCAGAGAGCTTTGTAACGGTATGCTGTGCGCCGTGTAACTCCTTACGGATCAAAAGTTATGGGCACCGGAGCGATGGAGACTTGGTCACAAACCCTACGCCCTCGGTTTGCAGGCCCAGCCTCTACGTGAAACGAAGTTGTCTTGCCCAATGTTCCGTGGGATTCAGTGATAGATATTTGGTTGATAAAGTATCTTGGCAACCCTAACCAGGGCAAAAAAAATTGAAAAGGGGTGCAACACGAGGACTTCCCAAGGGGTCACCCATCCTAGTACTACTCTCGCCCAAGCACGCTTAACTTCGAAGTTCTGATGGGATCCAGTGCATTAGTGCTGGTATGATCGCACCCGTCATGTTGAGGGCACAATTCCTTTATTTGTTAACGGTTCACAGTCGCAGCCTAGAGAGATGGCCCATTCAAAAGGCACAATGGGCTTAACGATAACCCATACGCTTCATCAACGCAGCATGCTTGCAAGACGTGATATCGACACATTGTAGGGCCCTCTGATGTCACGCGAGTCAGGTTGTCGTCCTTTTAACAGTTCACGACGTACTATCCGGGATGGAAAAATAGAGCAAAAGAAGAAAAGTGGCATGAAACTAATGAAAACGATCGATTTTGGGCTACAAAAATAGGCAAAGCGAGCATGCTGGCTGCCCTCGTCATAGAGCTCTCAGAGAGCTTTGCAACGGTATGCTGTGCGCCGCGTAACTCCTTACGGATCAAAAGTTATGGGCACCGGAGCGACGGAGACCTTGTCACAAACCCTACGCCCTCGGTTTGCAGGCCCAGCCTCTACGTGAAGTGAAGTTGTCTTGCCCAATGTTCCCTGGGATTCAGTAATAGAGATTTCGTGGATAAAGTATCTTGGCAACCCTAACTAGGGCAAAAAAAATTGAAAAGGGGGTGCAACACGAGTACTTCCCAGGGGGTCACCCATCCTAGTACTACTCTCACCCAAGCACGCTTAACTTCGGAGTTCTGATGGGATCCGGTGCATTAGTGCTGGTATCATCGCACCCGTCATGTTGAGAGCACAATTCCTTTATGTGTTAACGGTTCACAGTCCCAGCCTAGAAAGATGGCCCATTCAAAAGGCCCAATGCGCTTAACGACAACCCATCCGCTTCAACAATGCAGCATCCTCAACGGAAGAGATATCGACACATTGTAGGGCCCTCTAATGTCAAGGGAGTCAGGTTGTCGTCCTTTTAACAGTTCACGACATACGATCCGGGACAGAAAAACAGAGTAAAAGAAGAAAAGTGGCATGAAACTGATGAAAACCTTCAATTTTGGGCTCCAAAAATGGGCACAACAAGCATGCTGGCTGCCCCCATCGAAGAGCGCTCAGATAGCTTTGTAACGGTATGCTGTGCGCCGTGTAACTCCTTACGGATCAAAAGTTATGGGCACCGGAGCGACGGAGACCTAGTCACAAACACTACGCCCTCGGTTTACGGGCCCAGCCTCTCCATGAAACGAAGTTGTCTTGCCCAATGTTCCATGGGATTGAGTAATAGAGATTTGGTGGATAAAGTATCTTGGCAACCCTAACCAGGGCAAAAAAAATTGAAAAGGGGGTGCAACAAGAGGACTTCTCAGGGGGTCACCCATCCTAGTACTACTCTCGCCCAAGCACGCTTAACTTCGAAGTTCTGATGGGATCCGGTGCATTAGTGCTAGTATGATCGCACCCGTCATGTTGAGGGCACAATTCCTTTATCTGTTAACTGTTCACAGTCCCAGCCTAGAGAGATGGCCCATTCAAAAGGCCCAATGGGCTTAACGACAACCCATACGCTTCATCAACACAGCATGCTTGCAAGACGTGATATCGACACATTGTAGGGCCCTCTGATGTCGCGCGAGTCAGGTTATCGTCCTTTTAATAGCCCACGACGTATGATCCGGAATGAAAAATAGAGCAAAAGAAGAAAAGTGGCCTGAAACTGATGAAAACGTTCGATTTTGGGCTACAAAAATGGGCACCACGAGCATGCTGGTTGCCCCCGTCGTAGAGCTCTCAGAGAGCTTTGCAACGGTATGTTGTGCGCCGCGTAACTCCTTACGGATCAAAAGTTAAGGGCACCAGAGCGACGGAGACCTGGTCACAAACCCTATGCCCTCGGTTTGCAAGCCCAGCTTCTATGTGAAGCGAAGTTGTCTTGCCCAATGTTCTGTGGGATTCAGTAATAGAGATTTCGTGGATAAAGTATCTTGGCAACCCTAACCAAGGCAAAAAAAATTGAAAAGGGGGTGCAACACGAGGACTTCCTAGGGGGTCACCCATCCTAGTACTACTCTCGCCCAAGCATGCTTAACTTCGGAGTTCTGATGGGATCCGGTGCATTAGTGCTGGTATGATCGCACCAGTCATGTTGAGGGAACAATTCCTTTATGTGTTAACGGTTCACAGTCCCAGCCTAGAGCGATGGCCCATTCAAAAGGCCCAATGGGCTTAACGACAACCCATCCGCTTCAACAACGCAGCATCCTCACCGGACGAGAGATCGACATATTGTAGGGCCCTCTGATGTCACACGAGTCAGGTTGTCGTCCTTTTAACAGTTCATGACATATGATCCGGGATGGAAAAAACATAGTAAAAGAAGAAAAGTGGCCTAAAACTGATGAAAACGTTTGATTTTGGGCTCCAAAAATGGGCACAGCGAGCATGCTGGCTGCCCCCATCGTAGAGCTCTCAGAGAGCTTTGTAACGAAATGTTGTGCGCCGTTTAACTCTTTACGGATCAAAAGTTATGGACACCGGAGCGACGGAGACCTGGTCATAAACCCTACGCCCTCGGTTTGCGGGCCCAGCCTCTACGTGAAATGAAGTTGTCGTGCCCAATGTTCTGTGGGATTCAGAAATAGAGATTTGGTGGATAAAGTATCTTGGCAACCCTAACCAGGGCAAAAAAAATTGAAAAGGGGGTGCAACACGAGGACTTCCCAGGGGGTCACCCATCCTGGCACTACTCCCACCCATGCATGCTTAACTTCGGAGTTCTGATGGGATCCAGTGTACTAGAGCTGGTATGATCGCACCTGTCATGTTAAGGGCACAATTCCTTTATGTGTTAACGTTTCACAGTCCTAGCCTAGAGAGATGGCCCATTCAAAAGGCCCAATGGGCTTAACGACAACCCATACGCTTCATCAACGCAGCATGCTTGCAAGACGTGATATCAACACGTTGTAGGGTCCTCTGATGTCCCGCGAGTCAGGTTGTCGTCCTTTTAACAGTTCACGACGTACGATCCGGGACGAAAATATAGAGCAAAAGAAGAAAAGTGACCTGAAACTGATGAAAATGTTCAATTTTGGGCTACAAAAATGGGCACATCAAGCATGCTGGTTGCTCCCGTCGTAGAGCTCTCAGAGAGCTTTGCAACGGTATGCTGTGCGCCGCGTAACTCCTTACGGATCAAAAGTTATGGGCACCGGAGCGACGGAGACCTGGTTACAAACCCTACACCCTCGGTTTGCAAGCCCAGCCTCTACGTGAAGCGAAGTTTTCTTGCCCAATGTTCCACGGGATTCAGTAATAGAGATTTGGTGGATAAAGTATCTTCCCAACCTTAACCAGGGCAAAAAAAATTGAAAAGGGGGTGCAACACGAGGACTTCCTTGGGGGTTGCCCATCCTAGTACTACTCTCGCCCAAGCATGCTTAACTTCGGAGTTCTGAAGGGATCCGGTGCATTAGTGCTGGTATGATCGCACCCGTCATGTTGAGGGCACAATTCCTATATGTGTTAACGGTTCACTGTCCCAGCCTAGATAGATGGCCCATTCAAAAGGCCCAATGGGCTTAACGACAATCCATCCGCTTAAAAAACGCAGCATCCTCGCAAGACGTGATATCAACACGTTGTAGGGCCCTCTGATGTCCCGCGAGTCAGGTTGTCGTCCTTTTAACAATTCACGACGTACGATCCGGGACGGAAAAACAGAGCAAAAGCAGAAAAGTGGCCTAAAACTGATGAAAACGTTCGATTTTGGGCTCCAAAAACGGGCATAGCGAGCAACCTGGCTGCTCTTGTCGTAGAGCTCTCAGAGCGCTTTACAACAGTATGCTGTGCGCCGCGTAACTCCTTACGTATCAAAAGTTATGCGCACCGGAGCGACGGAGACCTGGTCACAAACCCTACGCCCTCAGTTTGCGGGCCCAGCCTCTATGTGAAGCGAAGTTGTCTTGCCCAATGTTCCGTGGGATTCGGTAATAGAGATTTTGTGGATAAATAATCTTGGCAACCTTAACCAGGGCAAAAAAAATTGAAAAGGGGGTGCAACAGGAAGAGTTCCCAGGGGGTTACCCATCCTAGTACTACCCTCGCCCAAGCACGCTTAACTTCGGAGTTCTTATGGGATCCGGTGCATTAGTGCTGGTATGATCGTACCCATCATGTTGAGGGCACAATTCCTTTATGTGTTAACTGTTTACAGTCCCAGCCTAGAGAGATGTCTCATTAAGAAGGCCCAATGGGCTTAACGACAACCCATTCGCTTCAATAACGCCGCATCCTCACCAGACGTGATATCGACACGTTGTAGGGCCCTCTGATGTCCGGCGAGTCAGGTTGTCGTCCTTTTAACAGTTCACGACGTACTATCCGGGATGAAAAAACAGAGCAAAAGACGAAAAGTGACATGAAACTGATGAAAACGTTCAATTTTGGGCTCCAAAAATGGGCACAGCGAGCATGCTGGCTGCCCCCGTCGTAGAGCTATCAGAGAGCTTTGCAACAGTATGTTGTGCGCCGCGTAAGTCATTACGGATCAAAAGTTATGGGCACCGGAGCGACGGAGACCTGGTCACAAACCCTACGCCCTTGGTTTGCGGGCCCAGCCTCTACGTGAAATGAAGTTGTCTTGCCCAATGTTCCGTGGGATTCAGTAATAGAGATTTGGTGGATAAAGTATCTTGGCAACCCTAACCAGGGAAAAAAAATTGAAAATGGGGTACAACACGAGGAGTTCCCAAGGGGTCACCCATCCTAGTACTACTCTCGCCCAAGCATGCTTAACTTCTGAGTTCTGATGGGATCTGGTGCATTAGTGCTGGTATGATCGCACTCGTCATGTTGATGGCACAATTCCTTTATTTGTTAACGGTTCACAGTCTCAGCCTAGATAGATGGCCCTCTGATGTCCCGCGAGTCAGGTTGTCGTCCTTTTAACAGTTCACGACGTACGATCCGAAACGGAAAAACAGAGCAAAAGTAGAAAAGTGGCCTGAAACTGATGAAAACATTCGATTTTGGGCTCTAAAAATGGGCACAGCGAGCATGTTGGCTGCCCTCGTCGTAGAGCTCTCAGAGAGCTTTGTAACGGTATGTTGTGCGCAGTGTAACTCGTTACGGATCAAAAGTTATGGGCACCGGAGCGACAGAGACCTGGTCACAAACCCTACGCCCTCGGTTTACGGGCCCAGCCTCTACGTGAAACGAAGTTGTCTTGTCCAATGTTCCGTGGGATTCAGTAATAGAGATTTGGTGGATAAAGTATCTTGGCAACCCTAACCAGGGAAAAAAAAATTGAAAAGGGGGTGCAACACGAGGATTTCCCAGGGGGTCACCCATCCTAGTACAACTCTCGCCCAAGCATGCTTAACTTCGGAGTTCTAATGGGATCCGGTGCATTAGTGCTGGTATGATCGCACCCGTCATGTTGAGGGCACAATTCCTATATGTGTTAACGGTTCACAGTCCCAGCCAAGATAGATGGCCGATTCAAAAGGCCTAATGGGCTTAACGACAACCCATCCGCTTAAAAAACGCTGCATCCTCGCAAGACGTGATATCAACACGTTGTAAGGCCCTCAGTTGTCCCGCGAGTCAGCTTGTCGTCTTTTTAACAGTTCACGACGTACGATCCGGGACGGAAAAACAGAGCAAAAGTAGAAAAGTGGCCTGAAAATGATGAAAACGTTCGATTTTGTGCTCCAAAAAGGGGCACAGCGAGCAAGTTGGATGCTCCTGTCGTAGAGCTCTCAGAGAGCTTTACAACAGTATGCTGTGCACCGCGTAACACCTTATGGATCAAAAGTTATTGGCACCGGAGCGACGGAGACCTGGTCACAAACCCTACGCCCTCGGTTTGCGGGCCCATCCTCTACGTGAAACGAAGTTGTCTTGCCCAATGTTCTGTGGGATTTAGTAATAGAGATTTGGTGGATAAAGTATCTTGGCAACCCTAACCAGGGCAAAAAAAATTGAAAAGCGGGTACAACACGAGGATTTCCCAGGGGGTCACCCATCCTAGTACAACTCTCGCCCAAGCATGCTTAACTTCGGAGTTCTGATGGGATCCGGTGCATTAGTGCTGGTATGATCGCACCCGTCATGTTGAGGGCACAATTCCTATATGTGTTAACGGTTCACTATCCCAGCCTAGATAGATGGCCCATTGAAAAGGCCCAATGGGCTTAACGACAACCCATCCGCTTAAAAAATGCAGCATCCTCGCAAGACGTGATATCAACACGTTGTAGGGCCCTCTGATGTCCCCCGATTCGGGTTGTCGTCCTTTTAACAGTTCACGACGTACGATCCGGGACGGAAAAACAGAGCAAAGGTAGAAAAGTGTCCTGAAACTGATGAAAACGTTCGATTTTGGGCTCCAAAAACGGGCACAGCGAGCAACCTGGCTGCTCCTGTCGTAGAGCTCTCAGAGAGCTTTACAACAATATGCTGTGCGCCGCGTAACTCCTTACGGATCAAAAGTTATGGGCAACGGAACGACGGAGACCTGGTCACAAACCCTACGCCCTCAGTTTGCGGGCCCAGCCTCTACGTGAAGCGAAGTTGTCTTGCCCAATGTTTCGTGGGATTCAGTAATAGAGATTTTGTGGATAAAGAATCTTGGCAACCCTAACCAGGGCAAAAAAAATTGAAAAGGGGGTGCAACAGGAGGAGTTTCCAGGGGGTTACCCATCCTAGTACTACCCTCGCCCAAGCACGCTTAACTTCGGAGTTCTTATGGGATCTGGTGCATTAGTGTTGGTATGATCGCACCCATCATGTTGAGGGCACAATTCCTTTATGTGTTAACTGTTCACAGTCCCAGCCTAGAGAGATGTCTCATTCAGAAGGCCCAATGGGCTTAACGACAACCCATCCGCTTCAACAACGCCGCATTCTCACCAGACGTGATATCGACACGTTGTAGGGCCCTCTGATGTCCGGCGAGTCAGGTTGTCGTCCTTTTAATCGTTCACGACGTACGATCCAGGATGAAAAAATAGAGCAAAAGTAGAAAAGTGGCATGAAACTGATGAAAACGTTCGATTTTGGGCTCCAAAAATGGGCACTGCGAGCATGCTGGCTGCCCCCGTCGTATAGCTATCAGAGAGCTTTGCAACGGTAAGTTGTGCACCGCGTAACTCGTTACGGATCAAAAGCTATTGGCACTGGAGCGACGGAGACCTGGTCACAAACCCTATGCCCTCGGTTTGCGGGCCCAGCCTCTACGTGAAACGAAGTTATCTTGCCCAATGTTCCGTGGGATTCAGTAATAGAGATTTGGTGGATAAAGTATCTTGGCAACCCTAACCAGGGCAAAAAAAATTGAAAAGGGGGTGCAACACGAGGACTTCCCAGGGGCTCACCCATCCTAATACTACTCTCGCCCAAGCATGCTTAACTTCGGAGTTCTGATGGGATCCGGTGCATTAGTGCTGGTATGATCGCACCCGTCATGTTGGCAGATCGTACGTCGTGAACTGTTAAAAGGACGACAAACTGACTCGCGGGACATCAGACGGCCCTACAACGTGTCAATGTTACGTCCTGTGAGGATGTTGAGTTGTTGTAGCGGATGGGTTGTCGTTAAGCCCATTGGGCCTTTTGAATGGGCCATCTCTCTTGGCTGGGACTGTGAACCGTTATCACATATAGGAATTGTGCCCTCAACATGACGGGTGCGATCATACCAGCACTAATGCACCGGATCCCATCAGAACTCCGAAGTTAAGCGTGCTTGGGCGAGAGTTGTACTAGGATGGGTGACCACCTGGGAAGTCCTCGTGTTGCACCCCCTTTTCAATTTTTGTTGCCCTGGTTAGGGTTGCCAAGATACTTTATCCACCAAATCTCCATTACTAAATCCCACGGAACATTGGGCAAGACAACTTCGCTTCACGTAGAGGCTGGGCCCGCAAACCGAGGGCGTAGGGTTTGTAACCAGGTCTCCGTCGCTCCGGTGCCCATAACTTTTTATCCATAAGGAGTTACGCGGCGCACAACAGACCGTTGCAAAGCTCTCTGAGAGCTCTACGATGGGGGTAGCCAGCTTGGTCGCTGTGCCCATTTTTGGAGCCCAAAATCGAATGTTTTCATCAGTTTCAGGCCACTTTTCTTCTTTTGCTCTGTTTTTCCGTCCCGGATCGTACATCGTGAATTGTTAAAAGGACGACAACCTGACTCGCTGGACATCAGAGGGCCCTACAACGTGTCGATATCACGTCTGGTGAGAATGCTGCGTTGTTGAAGTGGATGGGTTGTCGTTAAGCTCCTTGGGCCTTTTGAATGGGCCATCTCTCTAGGCTAGGATTGTGAACAATTAACACATAAAGGAATTGTGCCCTCAACATGACGGGTGCCATCATACCAGCACTAATGCACCGGATCCCATCAGAACTCCGAAGTTAAGCGTGGTTGGGTGAGAGTAGTACTAGGATGGGTGACCCCCTGGGAAGTCCTCGTGTTGCATCCCCTTTTCAATTTTTTTTGCCCTGGTTATGGTTGCCAAGATGCTTTATCCGCCAAATCTCTATTACTGAATCCCACGAAACATTGGGCAAGGCAACTTCGCTTCACGTAGAGGCTGGGCCCGCAAACCGAGGGCGTAGGGTTTGTTACCAGGTCTCCGTCGCTCCGGTACCCATAACTTTTGATCCGTAAGGAGTTACACGGCGCATAGCCTACCGTTGCAAAGCTCTTTCAGAGATCTAGGACGGGGGCAGCCAGCTTGCTCGCTGTGCCCGTTTTTGGAGCTCAAAATCGATCGTTTTCATCAGTTTCAGGCCACTTTTCTTCTTTTGCTCTTTTTTTTCGTCCCGGATCGTATGTTGTAAATTTGTTAAAAGGACGACAACCTGATTCACGGGACATCAGTGGTCCCTACAACGTGTCGATATCATGTCTGGTGAGGATGCTGTGTTGTTGAAGCAGATGGGTTGTCGTTAAGCCCATTGGGCCTTTTGAATGGGACATCTCTCTAGCCTCGGACTGTGAACAGTTAACACATAAAAGAATTGTGCCATCAACATGACGGGTGTGATCATACCAGCACTAATGCACCGGATCCCATTAGAACTCCGAAGTTAAGCGTGCTTGGGCGAGAGTAGTACTACGATGGGTGACCCCCTGGGAAGTCCTCGTGTTGCATCCCCTTTTCAATTTTTTTTGCCCAGGTTATGGTTGCCGAGATACTTTATCCACCAAATCTCTATTACTGAATCCCACGAAACATTGGGCAAGACAACTTCACTTCACGTAGAGGCTGGGCTCGCAAACCGAGGGCGTAGGGTTTGTGACCAAGTCTCCATCGCTCCGGTTCACATAACTTCTGATCCGTAAGGAGTTACGCGGCATACATCATACCGTTGCAAAGCTCTCTGAGAGCTCTACGACGGGGGCAGCAAGCTTGCTCGCTGTGCCCGGTTTAGGAGCCCAAAATTGAATGTTTTCATCAGTTTCAGGCCACTTTTCTTCTTTTGCTCTGTTTTTCCGTCTCGGATCGTACGTCGTAAACTGTTAAAAGGACGACAACCTGACTCGTGGGACATCAGAGGGCCCTACAACTTGTCGATATCACATCTATTGAGGATGCTGCGTTGTTGAAGCGGATGGGTTGTCGATAAGCCCATTGGGCCTTTTGAAAGGGACATCTCTCTAGGCTGGGACTGTGAACAGTTAACACATAAAGGAATTGTGCCCTTAACATGACAGGTGCGATCATACCAGCACTAATGCACCGGATCCCATCAGAACTCCGAAGTAAAGCATGCTTGGGTGAGAGTAGTACTAGGATGGGTGACCCCCTGGGAAGTCTTCATGTTGCATCCCCTTTTCAATTTTTTTTGCCGTGGTTAGGGTTGCCAAGATACTTTATCCACCAAATCTCTATTACTGAATCCCACGGAACATTGGGCAAGACAACTTCTCTTCACGTAGAGGCTGGGCCCGTAAACCGAGTGCATAGGTTTTGTGACCAGGTCTCCGTCGCTCCGGTGCCCATAACTTTTGATCCGTAAGGAGTTACGTGGTGCACAGCATACCGTTGCAAAGCTCTCTGAGAGCTCTACGACGTGGGTAGCCAGCTTGCTCGCTGTGCCCATTTTTGGAGTCCAAAATCAAACGTTTTCATTAGTTTCAGGCCACTTTTCTTCTTTTGCTCTGTTTTTTCGTCCCGAATCGTACATCGTAAACTGTTAAAAGGACGACAACCTGACTAGTGGGACATCAGAGGGCCTTACAACATGTCGATATCAAGTCTGGTGAGGATGCTACGTTGTTGAAGCGGATGGGTTGTCGTTCAGCCATTTGGGCCTTTTGAATGGGACATCTCTCTAGGCTGGGACTGTGAACAGTTAACACATAAAGGAATTGTGCCCTCAACATGACAGGTGCGATCATACCAGCACTAATGCACCGGATCCCATCAGAACTCCGAAGTTAAACGTGCTTGGGCGAGAGTAGTACTACGATGGGTAACCCCCTGGGAAGTCCTCGTGTTGCACCCCCTTTTCAATTTTTTTTTGCCCCGGTTAGGGTTGCCAAGATACTTCATCTACCAAATCTCTATTACTGAATCCCAGAGATCATTGGGCAAGACAACTTCGCTTCACGTAGAGGCTGGGCCTGCAAACCGAGGGCGTAGGGTTTGTGACCAGGTCTCCGTCGCTCCGGTGCCCATAACTTTTGATCCGTAAGGAGATACGCAGCGCACAGCATACCATTGCAAAGCTCTCAGAGAGATCTATGACGGGGGCAGCCAGCTTGCTCGATGTGCCCATTTTTGGAGCCCAAAATCGAATGTTTTCATCAGTTTCAGGCCACTTTTCTTCTTTTGCTCTGTTTTTCCATTCTGGATCGTACGTCGTGAACTGTTAAAAGGACGACAACCTGACTGGCGGGACATCAGACGGCCCTACAACGTGTCGATATCACGTCTTGCGAGGATGCTGTGTTGTTGAAACGGATGGGTTGTCGTTAAGCCCATTGGGCCTTTTGAATGGGCCATCTCTCTAGGCTGGGACTGTGAACCGTTAACACATATAGGAATTCTGCCCTCAACATGACGGGTGCGATCATGCCAGTACTAATGCACCGGATCCCATCAGAACTACGAAGTTAAGTGTGCTTGGGCGAGAGTAGTACTAGGATGGGTGACCCCCTAGGAAGTCCTCGTGTTGAACACCCTTTTCAATTTTTTTTGCACTGGTTAGGGTTGCCAAGATATTTTATCCACCAAATCTCTATTACTGAATCCCACGGAACATTGGGCAAGACAACTTCGCTTCACGTAGAGGCTGGTCCCGCAAACCGAGGGCGTAGGGTTTGTGACCAGGTCTCCGTCACTCCGTTGCCCATAACTTTTGATCTGTAAGGAGTTACGCGGCGCACAGTATACCGTTGCAAAGCTCTCTGAGAGCTCTACAACAGGAGCAGCTAGCTTGCTCGCTTTGCCCATTTTTGGAACCCAAAATCAAATGTTTTCATCAGTTTCAGGCCACTTATCTTCTTTTGCCCTGTTTTTCAGTCCCGGATCGTACGTTGTGAACTGTTAAAAGGACGACAACCTGACTCGCGGGACATCAGAGGGCCCTACAACGTGTTGATATCACGTCTTGCCAGGATGCTGCGTTGTTGAAGCGGATGGGTTGTCGTTAAGCCCATTGGGCCTTCTGAATGGGCCATCTCTAGGCTGGGACTGTGAACCGTTAACACATATAGGAATTGTGCCCTCAACATGACGGGTGCGATCATACCAGCACTAATGCACCGGATCCAATCAGAACTCCGAAGTTAAACGTGCTTGGGCGAGAGCAGTACTAGGATGGGTAACCCCTTGGGAAGTTGTGAGGCCGGACCCCGATTTGCGTGCGAAACCTAGCTTCGTGTGCCCTAACCTAGATTTTCATGCCATGACCTAGGTTTAAGAATTGTGTTCATTTTATGTGCCATACATTGAATTACGTGCATTCAATTAGGGTTGCGTGCATTTACTTGAAAAACGAGCGTTTGTCTCGTAGTTCGTGTCCTATCTCGTAGTGCGTGCCCTAGATCTAGAAAAGCGTGCCTTCACGCTAATCAAGAAAGCATCTTTCTCGGAGCACTAGACTATTAAACAATCCTACAAAATCCACTATCAATATAATAATCCTAATTCAACTCACTAGAAGACAAAAAATGAACCAAACACTAAACATTCTTCATTCTTTATTCCTTATTCTTTTTGCACTTTCAAGACACAATTAATTAATGATCAAAGTTGACAAAAAATTCAGATTTGAAGCTAGCATTGGCCGACCATACCATGGTGTTTGCACAATTACACAATTAAATATGCATGTTTAGACAAACTATGACACAAATGCATAAAAAAATGACCAAAACCACCTCAAATCTCTCTCTTGCTCGACCAAAGACTCATAGCCCATGCTAGCATTTCAAATTTACACCTTGAAGACACAAAAAATTCAGATTTGGAAGCCCAAGGCCGACCAATGATTGGATGAAAGCAAAAGAGTTTTATTCTTGTCATTTCTTCATTTCTCTTTCACTCTTTCTCTATCCCCTCTCATTTTCCTCTCTCATTCTCGACCTTGGCTGAGTTCTTCATCTTCTTAGCTTCTCTTCTTCACACCATAGCTAAGCATAGCAAGCTACAAGCAAAGAACCACAACTGAGCTAGCTAAGGAGTAAAAATCATACTTGCATGTGCTTTGGAGTCTTCTATTCGGCCTAGGTGAGTTTCTTGACATCCATTTCTTTTCTTCATGTTTTAACCTCATGCATGTACTAAGAGATTGATCATTAAGCTAGGAAAAATAGAGAAAAACTAGTGGGGATTTCGGCTAAGCAAGGGAAAGGAGAAGATTTGAGCTTCAACAAGGTTTTTGAACATCTTGTGGTTGATTGCTAAGGTGAGGGTTAAAACCCTTTGAAAACTCTTCAAAAATTCACATGCATGCTCATAAATGTGTGTATTTGCTTCTTTACTTGAGCTATATGGCCTTTCATAAGCTTAAACAACCATGCATGGCAAGATCTTGGCTTGAAAATGATGCTAGGTGAAGTCGAAATTGTTGACAGCTCTCTGACCAGTCTGTTCGAGGTAAGTTTATCTAGGCAAATGAGGTTGAAAATGCTTGAAAATTGGTAGTTGACTAGGTTGGACAGTTTTGAACATTTGTCCCAGAAATAGGCCGAAGCTAATTTTGATTCTAAGGTCCTCAAAATGGCAAATCTTTAAAATGTGACCAAATCTGGAAATCTAGAAAAATGAAGCAGGTTTTGGCAGATGCACTAACCTTGTGGAACAAACCATATTTGACTTATTAAATGATGTCAAAAATGTATTAAATTTGGTTTGCTGCTATATTTTTCAGTTCTGGACAATTTTGTCAGAAATGGACCAAGGCTAGAACTGACACTAAGGACCTCAAACACGTCAATTATGGAAATGTGTGCAAATCTGGACAGTTTTGTGCTATCTCACTGTTTCGGCTATATCTAATGATCCCGAACTCCAATTGATGCAAGGTTTGTTTTTGATTTTAGTTATCTTCTTAAGCTTTAATTTGAAATCTTATTCACTGGATTTGGAGTTTGTTTGCTTATCCTATTGATTGTGAGAAAACAGCCTATTGCAGTAAGGGTTCCACTTAGCTATATGCTTGGAAAAATTATTGTAACCTCTCTTGTGGTGTTAATTGCTTGGAATTGTGGTGTTGAGATGTTGTGTGGACTGTTTTGAGTACTTGAGGATGTTGAATTATATGATGCATGGTTTGAGGTTGACTTTGAGTTTGGTTGAGGCTCAAATTGCACAAATATGTACGAAATGGAAACCCTAATGACTAGGTAGTTTTGCTAAGTGTTGATCTCTTGGTTATTTTGTGGAAATTATATGCTTAGTGGGCTACCCGTAAATGTTTTATAACTTCAAATGTGAATTTGACCATGGCATGTTGTCAAATAAGCTTTTCTTACTACCAAACCCATGTAGATGTTGTTGCATGTTGAATAATCGTATCACTTGATTACATGGACTTCTTAATGAGTTATATGGCCTGTTTTACATGTGTTACATGGCTGCCCGTTTAATTTTAATATAACTCTATATGCCTTTCAAGTGAAATTTCATGTCTTATCGTGCCCTGCTTGTTTATCTGTCAATGTGCAATCTTATGACTGTCCAGAGGCAACCTACTTTGTTGTCCTCCTACTGTGATATATTACCTGTCATGAATGTGCATTGCATACAAGGTTGCAATATTTCCTGTTGGCATGGTAGCGATCACGCACACCAGGCGGCATCGGGCTTGCCGGTGCACCCGTGACTACCATGGTCCCATTCCCTCTCTCGCTTGGGGGCTAGACTTCCTCGGAGAGTTGGGTTGTAGGATTTCGGGGTACATCCATAGTACACCCACCTGGCGTGTTTTGGGGTTATTTGAAGTCGGTTGCAACAACTGATCCTGGAACTGATCTGAGAGCAAAAGCTCACTGTATCCTTTTTAATATGTGAATAAGTACTCTCGCTTGGTTCTAGAGAACCTCGGGGAGAAAAGACCGGTATTCCTATTTCTGTACTTATATTTCTGTTATATTCATGTTTGAAAAATGGATTTTCATAAGTTTAACCGGAAAATGAGTTTCAAAACTTATTTCTCGTTCCCCCTCGCTGAGTTTATAAGGACTCATCCTTTTTTATCATCTCAGGTGAAGAGGAACAGGTACAGGAACCCGAGGACAATGTGCCTAGTGATAAACCCCTGGAGTGATTACCTGTCTTGTTTGCTTTGCTTCATTATGGCTACTTGTGATCATTGTGTTACTTGAAGACTATTTCCTTTATGTTGCTCAAATGTTGTGATGTAAAAGACCCCCGTTGTAATTTGGGGTCTAATTTTGGTTTGTACTTATATTAAGTAGACTGATGCTAGACATGACACTACTATGATCGTTTTGCTTTTAATACTGCTAGTATCTATCTTAGGTTATAACGCTTTAGTTAAAGAACTAAGTAAATGAACTTATCCAATCTTAACAGGTACTTGCTATTGAGCGAAGATCAACAGGTATATGTGTAACGAGGACAAATAAACAAACGAGACATAGTATCATGCTAGGTTATAAATTAAACGGGACGTCGAAATAACCAATAGGCAATTCAATTGATGGTAAACTAGTAGTCTTAATTGGAAATGAATTTGAGATGGTCAATTTTGAGGCGTTTAGAGAATTAGGTTAAACCAAAGGGCCGATTACAGCCGTTATGCTACCGGTTTTTCAGAAAAATTTTGGAGTTTAGACTAAATCATTAGGTGTTAATCTTCATAAACAGCTAAGTACGTGATATTACTTGAATATTAGTTCACACCCTAGTCTAACCTTATAGGTCGGGTTGGGGCGTGACACCTTAGAAGAAATGGTATCAGAGCTTAGATTGCTTAAGCCGGGTTTAACTCTCGGACCGTGGGTAGAGCCCTAAGATAATTAGGATGACTTGTTTATGTGTTGTTGTGTGATAAATGTGCCTTCTATGTTCTATGTGCTTAAGTGATTTACATGCCTTAAATGTTTTTAGAATTGTACCTATATTATGTTGCATATCTTATGCATTAGATTCTTAATTATCGTATTTCAATAAATTGTGCCTATAGATGGCTGGCCCTAGTACCCGTACTACTAATAGGAGCGGTGAACCTCAAGAGACCGGGGATGCCTATCAGACTAATCCCGGTATAGCTATGTTTAATATGATGGCAAATGCCATGGATCGTATATCACGTGTGATGGAACGTCAGGATGCTCGTGAAGCCAACAACAACAACATCAACAACAGGAATGAGGGTAACAATGGGAGACATAGCAGAATGAGGGAATTCCTAGACTTTCGCCCGTCTAAATTCTACAGGGAAGCTGATGATGAGAAAGCAGAGGCTTGGATGTCTGAGATCGAGAAGATTTTCAGGCCACTTGATTATACAGATGAAGAGAAAGTAGAGTTTGATGTATTTTTGTTGCACGGGGATGCTGAGCATTGGTGACACACTGTAGAGGCACTGTGGGAGATTGATCAAACACCTCGCTTGTGGGGTAATTTCGTTAAGGTATTTAAGGAAAAATATGTACCTGCAGTTTCCATGCAGAGGCAGATCGAGGAGTTCATGCACTTGACCCAGGGTAATATGACGGTAGCCCAGTACGAGGCACGTTTTGATCGACTATCCCGTTATGCTCAATACATGGTTTGTGCTCCGGAGGCAAAAATGTGGAAATTTACTGTTGGATTGAGGCCAGAGATTCAGGACCAGTTAGCTTCTCATGACTTTGATACTTATTCTGCTCTCTTTGCTGCTGCCTCTCGAGTTGAGAAGAGGAAACTAGATGGAGCCGGTTTGAGTCAGCCAAACAAGAAACCATTTCAGCCTCCAGGTCAGCAGAGGAAATTCCAGAGTCAGGGTCGTAATCAGGGCCAGAGCCAAAATAGACCAGG
Source organism: Ehretia macrophylla (assembly GCA_037974665.1). Taxonomy (NCBI): domain Eukaryota; kingdom Viridiplantae; phylum Streptophyta; class Magnoliopsida; order Boraginales; family Ehretiaceae; genus Ehretia; species Ehretia macrophylla. The sequence goes on from CM075780.1 coordinate 3,956,208, forward strand.
GAATAACCGTGGCCCGACGAAAGCGCCATCAGCCTCTTCAGCCCGTAGATCCACAGGTAGTTCACCTGCTACTCAGTCCGTCAGCTGTTCTTATTGTGACAGGAAGGGGCATACCGAGGCCCAGTGTTGGAGGAAGTCGGGACGATGTATGAGGTGCGGCAGTGATCAGCATCAGATTAAGGATTGCCCTAAACGTCAGGCAGGGCAGAATCAGGGTAAACCAGCCGGTAAAGGCAAGACTCCAGTTCCTAGGGTCCAGGCTCGAGCTTATGCTTTTGAGTGCGAGGAGATTCCAGATGAGACCGCTATTGTTGAAGGTACATTCTTCATACTGAATCAACCTATTAAGGTATTAATTGATCCGGGTGCTACTCATTCATTTATTACTCCCTTATGTGTGGAACGTGTGAAATTGAAAGTTGTATGTTTGCCATACGAAGTAGAAGTTGGTACTCCAATGGGTTCTAAACTTGTAACTAGTTCAGCCTGTAAAGCATGTAAAATCCAAATTAAGGATAGGGAATTCTCAGCCAATGTTATTGTATTACCTTTTCGAGATTATGAGGTCATTTTAGGGATGGACTGGCTGGCAAAACATCATGTCCAACTGGATTTCTGGGCGAAGATTATAACGTTCTGGGTACCTGATCAACCAATACTGGAGATTGTGGGTCGAAGAGATTTCACCGGGAGTTCCATTATTTCATCTACAAAAGCAGTGAAGTCCTTGAGGAAAGGGTGCAGCAGATACTTGGCTTACCTTATCAACAAGCCGTCGGATAAAGCTAAGTTGGAGGAGATGCCTGTGATCAAAGACTATGCAGATGTGTTCCCTGAAGAATTACCCGGTTTACCCCGAATCGGGAAATCAAGTTTGTTATAGAGTTGCTGCCTGGCACCCAGCCGATATCTAAAGCTCCTTATCGTATGGCACCGGCCGAGCTACAAGAATTGAAGGACCAATTGCAAGGATTGCTGAAGAAGGGGTTTGTACAACCGAGTTCTTCGTCGTGGGGTGCACCAGTTCTATTTGTAAAGAAGAAAGACGGAACGTTGAGGCTATGTATTGACTACCGAGGATTGAACCAAGTGACTGTCAAGAATAAATACCCACTTCCCCTGATTGACGAGTTATTTGATCAACTGCAAGGAGCCAAAGTGTATTCGAAACTCGACTTGAGGCAAGGATATTATCAGTTGCGGATCAAGAAGGAAGATGTGCCTAAAACGGCTTTCAGGACAAGATATGGACATTATGAATATGTAGTGATGCCTTTTGGACTAACTAATGCCCCTGCAGCTTTTATGGATTTGATGCATAGGGTGTTTCAACCCTACTTGGACCAATTTGTGGTGATCTTCATTGATGATATTTTGGTATAATCGAAATCGGAGGCGGTGCATGAGCAACATCTGCGGTTGGTACTGCAGGAACTTCGAGAGCACCAATTGTATGCAAAGTTTAGCAAGTGTGAATTTTGGTTGCAGCAGATTGCATTTTTGGGGCATATCATATCCCAAGAGGGAATAGCGGTGGATCCAGCAAAGATTGATGCAGTGATGTCTTGGAAGAAGCCAGAAAATGTTACAGAGGTTCGGAGTTTTCTTGGTCTAGCTGGCTATTATTGGAGGTTCGTAAAGGATTTCTCTAAGATTGCAGGACTGCTTACAAAGCTCACTCAAAAGAAAACCAAGTTCGTGTGGGATGATAAGTGTGAGAGCAGCTTCCAAGAGTTGAAGAAACGATTGACTACTGCACCAGTTCTTGCATTGCCTGAAGGGAGTCAAGGTTTTGTAATCTATAGCGATGCTTCGAAAGAAGGACTGGGATGTGTATTGATGCAAAATGGAAGAGTTATTGCATATGCTTCTAGGAAACCAAAGCCGTATGAGATGAATTACCCGACACATGATTTAGAGTTAGCGGCTATTGTGTTTGCACTCAAGAAATGGAGGCATTATCTGTGGGGTAACAAGTTTGAGGTATTTACTGATCATAAGAGCTTGAAATACTGGTTCTCTCAAAAGGAGTTGAATATGAGGCAAAGGCAGTGGATGGAGCTTTTGGATGATTATAACTGCTCAATCAATTATGTGCCCAGTAAAGCGAATGTAGTTGCAGATGCCTTAAGCAGAAAGGCAAGCGTGGCAAAACAGGAGGTCAAAGTGCAGGAGTTGTTGGAGGAAGCATTTCTGTGGAAACCCCAATTGACTCAGAAAGGGTTACTTTTTGCCACTACCCAAGTTCTATCAACTTTGTTGTTTGAATTACGAGAGGCTCAACAGAAGGATCAACAATTTCAGAAGATTAAGGAAAGCAACGCAGATTTCAAGTTTCATGATGATGGTGTTTGGAGGTTTAGGAACCGGATTTGTGTTCCCAATGACCCAGAGCTGAAAAAGAAGATTCTTGAGGAAGCCCATAATTCAAGATATACTATTCACCCCGGCAGAACAAAGATGTATCGGGATTTGAAGCAACACTATTGGTGGAATAACATGAAAAGAGAAATTGCGGAGTTTGTAGCACGGTGTTTGACTTGCCAGAGAGTCAAAGCAGAATATCAACGACCCGCAGGTCTACTTCAGCCGTTGGAGATTCCTCAATGGAAATGGGAGGATATAACTATGGATTTTGTTATGGACTTTCCCAGATCACAAAAGGGTCGTGATTCCGTTTGGGTTATAGTGGATAGATTGACTAAATCGGCGCACTTCTTACCGATGAACAAGGAGGATAGTCCTGAGGAATTGGGAGATATGTATGTGGTGGAGATTGTAAGATTGCACGGGATGCCTGTGAGTATTGTATCGGATAGGGATCCTCGTTTTACTTCCCGATTTTGGAAGAGATTGCAAGAAGCTTTGGGAACGAAATTGAGTTTTAGCACGGCTTATCACCCTCAGACGGATGGTCAATCGGAGAGAACTATTCAGATTCTGGAGGATATGCTGAGGGCGTGTGTTTTAGACTTCGGGAAAGGTTGGGAGAAATATTTATCTCTAGCGGAGTTCGCCTACAACAATAGTTATCAGGCCACTATCGGGATGGCCCCATTTGAGGCGCTGTATGGACGTAAGTGTCGATCCCCGATTTACTGGGATGAAGTAGGTGAGACGAAGACTTTTGACCCGACCCTTTTACCTGAACTTATGAAGACTGTTGATAATATCCACCTCATTCGGAAATGGATGCTTACCGCCCAGAGCAGGCAGAAGAGTTATGCAGACCGACGGAGACGGAGTCTCGAGTTTGAGGATGGCAACAAGGTATTCTTGAAGATATCACCCCGGAGGGGACTAATTAGGCATGGCAAGGGTGGAAAGTTGAGCCCGAGATTTGTGGGACCATTTGAGATAGTTGAGAAGGTTGGCAAATTGGCGTATCGCCTAGCGCTACCCCAGAACCTCTCCAATATTCACGACGTCTTTCATGTTTCGATGCTGCGGAAGTATCATCCTGACCCGTCGCATATCTTAGAGCCAGAACCCTTGCAGCTTCGGGAAAACTTGTCTTACGAGGAGAAGCCCATTCGGATCCTAGACCAGTAGGATCGGGAGTTGTGCAACAGAACTATACCTATGGTGAAAGTACTGTGGGATCATCATGGAGTCGAAGAAGCAACGTGGGAAAGGAGAGACTAGATGGAGCAGCAGTACCCAGCATTATTTCAAGGTAATATTGAATTTCAGGACGAAATTCTTTTAAGGAGAGGAGGATGTGAGGCCCGACCCCGATTTGCGTGCAAAAACTAGCTTCGTGTGCCCTAACCTAGATTTGCGTGCCATGACCTAGGTTTAAGAATTGTGTTCATTTTATGTGCCATACATTGAATTACGTGCATTCAATTAGGGTTGCGTGCATTTACTTGAAAAACGTGCGCTCGTCTCGTAGTTCGTGTCCTATCTCGTAGTGCATGCCCTAGACCTAGGAAAGCGTGTCTTCACGCTAATCAAGAAAGCATCTTTCACGGAGCACTAGACTATTAAACAATCCTACAAAATCCACTATCAATATAATAATCCTAATTCAACTCGCTAGAAGACAAAAAATGCACCAAACACTAAACATTCTTCATTCTTTATTCCTTATTCTTTTTGCACTTTCAAGACACAATTAATTAATGATCAAAGTTGACAAAAAATTCAGATTTGAAGCTAGCATTGGCCGACCATACCATGGTGTTTCCACAAGGTTGAACAATTACACAATTAAATATGCATGTTTAGACAAACTATGACACAAATGCATAAAAAAATGACCAAAACCACCTCAAATCTCTCTCTTGCTCGACCAAAGACTCATAGCCCATGCTAGCATTTCAAATTTCCACCTTGAAGACACAAAAAAATCAGATTTGGAAGCCCAAGGCCGACCAATGCTTGGATGAATGCAAAAGAGTTTTATTCTTGTCATTTCTTCATTTCTCTTTCACTCTTTCTCTCTCCCCTCTCATTTTCCTCTCTCATTCTCGGCCTTGGCTGAGTTCTTCCTCTTCTTAGCTTCTCTTCTTCGCACCATAGCTAAGCATAGCAAGCTACAAGCAAAGAACCACAACCGAGCTAGCTAAGGAGTAAAAATCATACTTGCATGTGCTTTGGAGTCTTCTATTCGGCCTAGGTGAGTTTCTTGACATCCATTTCTTTTCTTCATGTTTTAACCTCATGCATGTGCTAAGAGATTGATCATTAAGCTAGGAAAAATAGAGAAAAACTAGTGGGGATTTCGGCTAAGCAAGGGAAAAGAGAAGATTTGAGCTTCAACAAGGTTTTTGAACATCTTGTGGTTGATTGCTAAGGTGAGGGTTAAAACCTTTTGAAAACTCTTCAAAAATTCACATGCATGCTCATAAATGTGTGTATTTGCTTCTGTACTTGAGCTATGTGGCCGTTCATAAGCTTAAACAACCATGCATGGCAAGATCTTGGCTTGAAAATGATGCTAGGTGAAGTCGAAATTGTTGACAGATCTCTGACCAGTCTGTTCGAGGTAAGTTTATCAAGTAAAATGATATTTTAAATGCTAGAAAATTGGTAGGTGACTATTTTGGACAGTTGTGAACATTTTTCTCAGAAATAGGCCGAAGCTAATTTTGACTCTAATGTCCTCAAAATGGCAACTCCTTAAAATGTGACCAAATCTGGAAATCTGGAAAAATGAAGCAGGTTTTGGCAGATGCACTGACCTTGTGGAACGAACCATATGTTACTTAGTAAATGATGTCCAAAATGCATGAAATTTGGTGTGCTGCTAGATTTTTCGGTTCTGGACAATTTTGTCAGAAATGAACCAAGGCTAAAACCGAACCTAAGGACCACAAAAACGTCAATTACGGAAATGTGTGCAAATCTGGACAGTTTTGTGCTATCTCACTGTTTTGGCTATATCTAATGATCCTGAACTCCAATTGATGCAAGGTTTGTTTCTGATTTTATTTATCTTCTTAAGCTTTAATTTGACATCTTATTCACTGGATTTGGAGTTTTTTTTCTTATCCTATTGATTGTGAGAAAACAGCATATTGCAGTAAGGGTTTCACTTAGCTATATGCTTGGAAAAATTATTGTAACCTCTCTTGTGGTGTTAATTGCTTGGAATTGTGGTGTTGAGATGCTGTGTGGACTGTTTTGAGTACTTGAGGATGTTGAATTATATGATGCATGGTTTGAGGTTGACTTTGAGTTTGGTTGAGACTCAAATTGCACAAATATGCACGAAATGGAAACCCTAATGACTAGGTAGTTTTGCTAAGTGTTGATCTCTTGGTTATTGTGTGGAAATTATATGCTTAGTGGGCTACCCGTAAATGTTTTATAACTTCAAATGTGAATTTGACCATGGCATGTTGTCAAATAAGCTTTTCTTGCTACCGAACCCACGTAGATGTTGTTGCATGTTGAATAATCGTATCACTTGATTACATGGACTTCTTAATGAGTTATATGGCCTGTTTTGCATGTGTTACATGGCTGCCCGTTTAATTTTAATATAACTCTATATGCCTTTCAAGTGAAATTTCCTGTCTTATCATGCCCTGCTTGTTTATCTGTCAATGTGCAATCTTATGACTGTCTAGAGGCAACCTACTTTGTTGTCCTCCTATTGTGATATATTACCTGTCATGAATGTGCATTGCATACAAGGTTGCAACCTTTCCTGTTGGCATGGTAGCGATCACGCACACCGGGCGGCATCGGGCTTGCCGGTGCACCCGTGACTACCATGGTCCCATTCCCTCTCTTGCTTGGGGGCTAGACTTCCTCGGAGAGTTGGGTCGTAGGATTTTGGGGTACATCCGGAGTACACCCACCTGGCGTGTTTTGGGGTTATTTGAAGTCGGCTACAACAACTGATCCTGGAACTGATCTGAGAGCAAAAGCTCACTGTATCCTTTTTAATATGTGAATAAGTACTCTCGCTTGGATCCTAGAGAACCTCGGGGAGGAAAGACCGGTATTCCTGTTTTTGTACTTATATTTCTGTTATATTCATGTTTGAAAAATGTATTTTCATAAGTTTAACCGGAAAATGAGTTTCAAAACTTATTTCTCGTTCCCCCTCGCTGAGTTCATAAGGACTCACCCTCTTTTATCATCTCAGGTGAAGAAGAACAGGTACAGGAACCCGAGGACAATGTGCCTAGTGATGAACCCCTGGAGTGATTACCTGTCTTGTTTGCTTTGCTTAATTATGGCTGCTTGTGATCATTGTGTTACTTGAATACTATTTCCTTTATGTTGCTCAGATGTTGTGATGTAAAAGACCCCCGTTGTAATTTGGGGTCTAATTTTGGTTTGTACTTATATTAACTAGACTGATGCTAGACATGACACTACTATGATCGTTTTGCATTTAATATCGCTAGTATCTATCTTAGGTTATGACGCTTTAGTTAAAGAACTAAGTAAATGAACTTATCCAATCTTAACAGGTACTTGCTATTGAGCTAAGATCAACATGTATATGTGTCACGAGGACAAATAAACAAATGAGACATAGTATCATGCTAGGTTATAAATCAAACGGGACGTCGAAATAACCAATAGGCAATTCAATTGATGGTAAACTAGTAGTCTTAATTGGAAATGAATTTGAGATGGTCAATTTTGAGGCATTTAGAGAATTAGGTTAAACCAAAGGGCCGATTACAACCATTATGCTGCCGGTTTTCCGAAAAAATTTTGGAGTTTAGACTAAATCATTAGGTGTTAATCTTCATAAACAGCTAAGTACGTGATATTACTTGAATGTTAGTTCACACCCTAGTCTAACCTTATAGGTCAGGTTGGGGCGTGACAGAAGTCCTCATGTTGCACCCCCTTTTCAATATTTTTTGCCTTGGTTAGGGTTGCCAAGATACTTTATCCACCAAATCTCTATTACTGAATCCCACGGAACATTGGGAAAGACAACCTCATTTCACGTAGAGGCTGGGCCCACAAACCGAGGGCGTAGGGTTTGTGACCAGGTCTCTGTCGCTCCGGTGCCTATAACTTTTGATCCGTAAGGAGTTACGCGGTGTACAGCATATCGTTGCAAAGCTCTCTGAGAGCTCTACGTCGGGGGCAGTAAGTATGCTTGCTATGCCCAATTTTGGAGCCCAAAATTGAACGTTTTCATCAGCTTCAGGCCATTTTTCTTCTTTTGCTCTGTTTTTTCGACCCGGATCGTACGTCGTGAAATGTTAAAAGGACGACAACCTGACTCGTGGGACATCAGATGGCCCTACAACGTGTCGATATCACGTCTTGCAAGCATGCTACTTTGTTGAAGCGGATGAGTTGTCGTTAAGCCCATTGGGCCTTTTGAATGGGCTATGTCTCTAGGCTGGGACTATGAACAGTTAACACATAAAGGAATTGTGCCCTCAACATGACGGGTGCGATCATACCAGCACTAATTCACTGGATCCCATCAGAACTCCGAAGTTAAGCGTGCTTGGGCGAGAGTAGTACTAGGATGGGTGACCCCCTGCGAAGTCCTTGTGTTGCACCCCCTTTTCAATTTTTTTTGCCCTGGTTAGGGTTGCCAAGATACTTTATCCACCAAATCTCTATTACTGAATCCCATGGAACATTGGGAAAGACAACTTCGCTTCACGTAGAGGCTAGGTGTAATACCCGAGCCCGGAATGTGAAAATTCTTTGTTTATTATTTTGAAAATTATATTTCCTTAAATTCTTTGTGAATTAATTGTTACTTTCTTGCCGTTGCAACGTGCATTGCATTTAAGGAGCGATAGCTAGATAACGATTTCTAGTCCTCAACAAATAGTGAAACTAGTATTTTGATGACTTAAATTGTATATTTTAAATGTTGCTAGCTTTAATTGATCTTACCTTAGCTAAAATGGCTTTAAAACGCTCAAAATAGGGCCCTTTGACCAAGTCTTAAGTAGTTTGACTTAGCCCTTTGACCCTTTGACCATTTGACTCTTAAATAAGCAATTAACTAAGCAAAATAAAAAGAAAAACAGCAGCTAGGCAGAACCAAAGCTGACCGAAACAAGAGAGAAAGAAAAAAAAAATTCAACCTTCCAATCGATCAATCTTCGCGTGAGCTCGTGCGGGGTGATTTCCGAGGCAACTAGCGTTTTTTTCCTAGCGACTAGGAGTACCTGAGGTGAGGGAAGCATGTTATTTGCGCATTTATACGTTGTGTATGTTAACTTTGTCAATTTTTAGATTTATCCGTAGATCGTTATTTAAAGCGATTTGATGCTTCTAGAATGTTCCTTGGCATTTGTAGAACATGTATTTATAGCTTTGTAACATTTTCTGCGGTTAAATGTTGTGATTGCAAATTAAATTGTTAATTGAATAGTGTTTTGTGAATAGTAAAACCTTGAAACGTTGAAGTTGCGCTGTTATGCTTTCTGTTGATGTAGAATTCTGCTAGGTACGCTAGAATGCTAAAATGTGTGGTTTGTTTGGGTTGCGTAGTGGAAAAAACGAGAATTATGCCTTTGGGAAAGTCGGGGTCGTTTAGGTCGACTTTAGCGTTTTCTCGTTTTGTGTGTTGGCATTGCTTCGGGAAGCCATGGAAGCACTTTTGGTGCGATTATGGCGTTGGTTGGGTGTTTGGTTGTTATAGTTGTAGTTCAAACGAGAAAGGGGGAAATCGGGGCTTTGCGCGAGTTCTAGGGTAAAGTAAGGTTTCGCGGTCTTTAGACGTGCCTTATGGTGACCTAGGAGGGTTGGCGAAGTTGGTTTCCAGAACTCGTGGCTCGTTTGGAAATGGTAGCGTTTTGATAGTTGGGGCCGAGTTTGTGTTTTTGCTTGTTTTCTTGTCTTTATGCCTATAGAATGCTTAGAATTACTTGAAATACTTGTTTGAGTTGTTTTGGATTGAATTGCTTATCAATTGCTGCTATTACGTGCGAGAGTAACCTACTTTGTTATTCTCCCACGTGTGGCTTATCGCTTGTTTATCGCCTTGTATCGAGTCTTGCATTGCATAGTGTCTCGCGCGTGAGTGATGGGCCTCTCTGGGTAGCCTTGGGTTGCCAGTGTTGGTTGCTCTAGCTCCGCTGCTATTCCCTTTCTCGCTTGGGTTGCCTCCCAGGGAGATTTGGGTCGTAGGTTGATGGATACTTCCGGGGTATTCCAAACTGGTGTTATAAGGTGGTTTGGGCCGGCGCGTCGTCATCGAATTCGTGTTTGAAAGTTGCTCGTGAAAAGAGTATCGTATCCTTTGATTGAGTGTTTGCAGCTTTAAATACTTGCCTTGCTTTATTGTTGGCTTTGGTTGTATCTTTATATGATTTGTATGTATTGCTTGGCTAATTGCATTGCATACTCCTCTCATCTCCGTCCTTGAGACCAATTGCCCTCGCTGAGCAATAGTTTTTGCTCATTCCTCTCTATACTATGTTTTTACAGGAGTAGTTGAAGCAGACCCTCTCGAGGTAATAGAGGAGGAGGAGCAGGTGGAGGTGTTTCCGTGATAGCACTTCTCTGCTTTGCTGGTGGTTGGTTACCAGTTTTGTGCGAACCTTGCTTGTTATGTATATTGCGTGGAGGTCGCTTAATTTTGAGGCTTGTAGCCTTGTATATATTTTCTAGTTTGAGGCCTCTATGGTCTTATGTTGTATAAGTTGGAAGAATGTAAAGTTGTAACTTACACTCTTGTGACTAGTAAGAAAATGCATGCTATTGGAATTGATTAGTGGCATAAGTACTTGTGTAGTATGCATATCATTTTTGGTTTGGAAAGTTGGATAATAAGAAATGTATGTTTTTGAAGAAAGTTGGCTTGTTTTGATTATTAGATGGCTTTCGCAAGTGTTATATTGATTTTAGGGTTTTCGGATCGTCCGCGGTACAGAGGAGACTCAGTCCGTGTGTCGGGTCCGGGCTTGGCCTTTTGCGGGGTCGGGTCGGGGCGTGACACTAGGCCCGCAAACCGAGGGCGTAGGGTTTGTGACCAGGTCTCCGTCGATCCGATGCCCATAACTTTTGATCCGTAAGGAGTTACGCGGCGCACAGCATACCGTTGCAAAGCTCTCTGAGAGCTCTACGATGGGGGCATCCAGCTTGCTCGCTGTGCCCATTTTTGGAGCCCAAAATCGAACATTTTCATCAGTTTCAGCCCACTTTTCTTCTTTTCCTCTCTTTTTCCGTCCCGGATCGTACGTCGTGAACTGTTAAAAGGACGACAACCTGACTCGCGGGACATCAGAGGGCCCTACAACGTGTCGATATCACGTCTTGCAAGCATGCTGCGTTGTTGAAGCGGATGGGTTGTCGTTAAGCCCATTGGGCCTTTTGAATGGGCCATCTCTCTAGGCTGGGACTGTGAACAGTTAACACATAAAGGAATTGTGCCCTCAACATGACGGGTGCGATCATACCTACAATAATGCACCGGATCCCATCAGAACTCTGAATTTTAGCGTGCTTGGGCGAGAGTAGTACTAGGACGGGTGACCCCCTGGGAAGTCCTCGTGTTGCACCCCCTTTTCAATTTTTTTGCCTTGGTTAGGGTTGCCAAGAAACTTTATCTACCAAATCTCTATTACTGAATCCCACGGAACATTGGGCAAGACAACTCCGCTTCACGTAGAGGCTGAGCCCGCAAACCGAGGGTGTAGGGTTTGTGACCAGGTCTCTGTCGCTCCGAAGCCCATAACTTTTGATCCGTAAGGAGTTACGTGGCGCACAGCATACCGTTGCAAAGCTCTCTGAGAGCCCTACGACGGGGGCAGCCAGCTTGCTCGCTTTGCCGAATTTTGGAGCCCAAAATCGAATGTTTTCATCAGTTTCATGCCACTTTTCTTCTTTTGCTCTGTTTTTCCGTCCCATATCGTACGTCGTGAACAGTTTAAAGGACGACAACCTGACTCGCGGGATATTAGAAGTCCTTACAACGTGTCGATATCACGTCTTGCGAGGATGCTGCGTTGTTGAAGCAGATGGGTTGTCATTAAGCCCATTGGGCCTTTTGAATGGGCCATCTCTCTAGGCTGGGACTGTGATCCGTTAACACATAAAGGAATTGTGCCCTTAACATGACGGGTGCGATCATACCAGCACTAATGCACCGGATCTCATCAGAATTTAGAAAGTTAAGTATGCTTGGGCGAAAGTAGTACTAGGATGGGTGACCCCCTGGGAAGTCCACGTGTTGCACCCCTTTTACAATTTTTTTTGCCCTGGTTAGGGTTGCCAATATACTTTATCCACCAAATCTCTATTACTGAATCCCACGGAACATTGGGCAAGACAACTTCGCTTCACGTAGAGGCTGGGCCCGCAAACAGATGGCGTAGGGTTTGTGACCAGGACTCCGTCACTCCGGTGCCCATAACTTTTGATCCGTAAGGAGTTACGCGGCGCACAGTATACTATTGCAAAGCTCTCTGAGAACTCTACGACGGGCATACCCAGGTTGCTCGCTGTGCCCGTTTTTGGATACCAAAATCGAACGTTTTCATCAGTTTCAGGCCACTTTTCGTCTTTTGCTCTGTTTTTCAATCTCGGATCGTACGTCGTGAAATTTTAAAAGGACGACAACCTGACTCACGGGACATCAGAGGGCCCTACAACGTGTCGATATCACGTCTTGCGAGGATGCTGGGTTGTTGAAGTGGATGGGTTGTCGTTAAGCCCATTAGGCCTTTTGAATGGGCCATCCCTCTAGGCTGGGACTGTGAACCGTTAACACATAAAGGAATTGTGCCTTCAACATGACGGGTGCGATAATACCAGCACTAATGCATCGGATCCCATCAGAACTCTGAAGTTAAGCGTGCTTGGGCGAGAGTAGTACTAGGATGGGTGACCCCCTGGGAAGTCCTAGTGTTGCACCCCCTTTTCAAATTTTTTTGCCCTGGTTGGGGTTGCCAAGATACTTTATCCACCAAATCTCTATTATGGACTCCCACAGAACATTGGGCAAGACAACTTCGCTTCACGTAGAGGCTGGGCCAACAAATCGAGGGCGTAGGATTTGTGACCAGGTCTCCGTCGCTCTGGTGCCCATAACTTTTGATCCGTAAGTAGTTACGCGGTGCACAGCATACCGTTGCAAAGCTCTCTGAGAGCTCTACGACGGGGGCATCCAGCTTGCTCGCTGTGCCCCTTTTTGGAGCCTAAAATCGAACGTTTTCATCAGTTTCAGGATACTTTTCTTCTTTTGCTCTATTTTTCAGTCCTGAATCGTACATCATTAACTGTTAAAAGGACGACAACCTGACTCGCGGGACATCAGAGGGCCCTACAATGTGTCGATATCACGTCTTGCAAGGATGCTGCGTTGTTGAAGCGGATGGGTTGTCGTTAAGCCCATTGGGCCTTTTGAATGGGGCTCTCTCTAGGCTGGGACTGTGAACCGTTAACACATAAAGGAATTGTGCCCTCAACATGATGGGTGCGATCATACCAGCACTAATGCACCGGATCCCATCAGAACTTCGAAGTTAAGCGTGCTTGGGCGAGAGTAGTACTAGGATGGGTGACCCCCTGGGAAGTCCTAGTGTTGCACCCCCTTTTCAAATTTTTTTGCCCTGGTTGGGGTTGCCAAGATACTTTATCCACCAAATCTCTATTACTGAATCCCACAGAACATTGGGCAAGACAACTTCGATTCACATAGAGGCTGGGCCAGCAAACCAAGGGCGTAGGGTGTGTGACCAGGTCTCCGTCGCTTTGTTGTCCATAACTTTTGATCCGTAAGGAGTTACCCGGCGCACAGCATACCGTTGCAAAGATCTCTGAGAGCTCTATGATGGGGGCAGCCAGCTTGCTCGTTGTGCCCATTTTTGGGGCCCAAAATTGGACATTTTCTTCAGTTTTAGGCCACTTTCTACTTTTGATCTGTTTTTCCGTCCCCGATCGTACGTCGTGAACTATTAAAAGGACGACAACCTGACTCGCGGGACATCAGGGGGCCCTACAGCTTGTTGATATCACGTCTTGCAAGCATGTTGCGTTGTTGAAGTGGATGGGTTGTCGTTAAGCCTATTGGGCCTTTTGAATGGGCTATCTCTCTAGGCTGCGACTGTGAACAGTTAACAATTAAGGAATTGTGTCCTCAACATGACGGGTGCGATCATACCAGCACTAATGCACCGGATCCCATCAGAACTCCGAAGTTAAGCGTGCATGGGCGAGAGTAGTATTAGGATTGGTGACCCCCTAGGAAGTCCTCGTGTTGCACCCTCTTTTCAATTTTTTTTGCCCTGGTTAGGGTTGCCAAGATACTTTGTCCATCAAATCTCTATTACTGAATCCACGAAACATTGGGCAAAACAACTTCGCTTCACGTAGAGGTTGGGCACGCAAACCGAGGGCGTAGTGTTTGTGACCAGGTCTCCGTCGCTCTAGTGCCCATAACTTTTGATCCGTAAGGAGTTACGTGGCCCACAGCATTCCGTTGCAAAGCTCTCTGAGAGCTCTACGACTGGGGCAGCCAGCATGCTCGCTGTGCCCATTTTTGGAGCCCAAAATCGAACATTTTCATCAGTTTCAGGCCACTTTTCTTCTTTTGCTCTGTTTTTCCGTCCCGTATCGTACGTCGTGAAATGTTCAAAGGACGACAGCCTGACCCGCGGGACATCAGAGGGCCCTACAACGGGTCAATATCACGTCTTGCGAGGACGCTGCGTTGTTGAAGCGGATGGGTTATCGTTAAGCCCATTGGGCCTTTTTGAATGGGCCATCTCTCTAGGCTGGGACTGTGAACCGTTAACACATAAAGGAATTGTGCCCTCAACATGACGGGTGCGATCATACCTGCACTAATGCACCGGATCCCATTAGAACTCTGAAGTTAAGCGTGCTTGGGCGAGAGTAGTACTAGGACGGGTGACCCCCTGGGAAGTCCTCGTGTTGCACCCCCTTTTCAATTTTTTTTGCCTTGGTTAGGGTTGCCAAGATACTTTATCCACGAAATCTCTATTACTGAATCCCACGGAACATTGGGCAAGACAACTTCGCTTCACGTAGAGGCTGGGCCAGCAAACCAAGGGCGTAGGGTTTGTGACCAGGTCTCCGTCGCTCCGGTGTCCATAACTTTTGATCCGTAAGGAGCTACCCGGGGCACAGCAAACTGTTGCAAAGCTCTCTGAGAGCTCTATGGTGCGGGCAGCCAGCTTGCTCGCTGTGTCCATTTTTGGGGCCCAAAATTGATCGTTTTCATTAGTTTTAGGCCACGTTTCTACTTTCGCTCTGTTTTTCCGTCCCGTATCATACGTCATGAACTGTTAAAAGGACGACAACCTGACTCGCGGGACATCAGAGGGCCTTACAACGCGTCGACATCACGTCTTGGTAGGATGCTGCGTTATTGAAGTGGATGGGTTGTCCTTAAGCCCATTAGGCCATTTGAATGGCCCATCTCTCTAGGCTGGGTCTGTGAACCGTTAACACATAAAGGAATTGTGCCCTCAACATGACGGGTGCGATCATACCAGCACTAATGCACCGGAGCCCATCAAAACTCTGAAGTTTAGTGTGCTTGGGCGAGAGTAGTACTAGGATGGGTGACCCCCTGGGAAGTCCTCGTGTTGCACCCCCTTTTCAATTTTTTTTGTTCTAGTTAGGGTTGCCAAGATACTTTATCCACCAAATCTCTATTACTGAATCCCACGGAACATTGGGCAAGACAACTTCGCTTCACGTAGAGGTTGGGCCCGCAAACAGATGGCGTAGGGTTTGTGACCAGGTCTCCGTCACTCCGGTGCCCATAACTTGTGATCCGCAAGGAGTTACGCGGCGCACAGCATACTGTTGCAAAGCTCTTTGAGAACTCTACGACGGGCGCACCCAGGTTGCTCGCTGTGCCCATTTTTGGAGACCAAAATCGAACGTTTTCATTAGTTTCAGGCCACTTTTCTCTTTTGCTCTATTTTTCAATCCCGGATCATACGTCGTGAACTGTTAAAAGGATGACAACCTGACTCGCGGGACATCAAAGGGCCCTACAACATGTCGGTATCACGTCTTTCGAGGATGCTGTGTTGTTGAAGCGGATGGGTTGTCGTTAGACCCATTGGGCCTTTTGGATAGGCCATCTCTCTAGGTTAGAACTGTGAACTATTAACACATATAGGAATTGTGCCCTCAACATGACGGGTGCGACCATACCAGCAGTAATGCACCGGATCCCATCAGATCTCCGAAGTTAAGCGTGCTTGGGCGAGAGCAGTACTAGGATGGGCGACCCCCTGCGAAGTCATCGTGTTGTACCCCCTTTTCAATTTTTTTTACCCTGGTTAGGGTTGCCAAGATACTTTATCCACCAAATCTCTATTGCTGAATCCCACGGAACATTGGGCAAGACAACTTCGCTTCACGTAGAGGCTGGGCCCTCAAACCGAGGGCGTAGGGTTTGTGACCAGGTCTCCGTCGCTCCAGTGCCCATAACTTTTGATCCATAAGGAGTTACGCGGCGCACAGCATACCGTTGCAAAGCTCTCTGAGAGCTCTACGACGGGGGCAGCCAGCTTGCTCTCTGTGCCCGTATTTGGAGCCCAAAATCGAATGTTTTCATCAGTTTCAGGCCATTTTTCTACTTTTGCTCTATTTTTCCATCCCGGATCGTACGTCGTGAACTGTTAAAAGGACGACAACCTAACTCGCGGGACATTAGAGGTCCCTACAACCTGTCGATATCACGTCGTGCAAGCATGCTACGTTGTTGAAGCTGATGGGTTGTCGTTAAGCCCATTGGGCCTTTTGAATGGGCTATCTCTCTAGGAGGGGTCTGTGAACAGTTAACACATAAATGAATTGTGCCCTCAACATGACGGGTTCGATTATACCAGCACTAATGCACCGGATCCCATCAGAACTCCGAAGTTAAACGTGCATGGGTGAGAGTAGTACTAGTATGTGTGACCCCCTTGGAAGTCCTCGTGTTGTACCCCCTTTTCAATTTTTTTTGCCCCGGTTAGGGTTGCCAAGATACTTTGTCCACCAAATCTCTATTACTGAATCCCACGGAACATTGGGCAAGACAACTTCGCTTCACGTAGTCGCCGGGCCCGCAAACTGAGGGAGTAGGGTTTGTGACCAAGTCTCCGTCGCTCTGGTGCCCATAACTTTTGATCCGTAAGGAGTTACGCCGCGCACAGCAAATTGTTGCAAAGCTCTCTGAGAGCTCTACGACGGGAGAATCCAACATGCTCGCGGTGCCCATTTTTGGAGAACAAAATCGAACATTTTCATCAGTTTTAGGCCACTTTTCTTCTTTTACTATGTTTTTCCGTCCCGGATCGTACGTCGTGAACTGTTAAAAGGACGACAGCCTGACCCGCTGGATATCAGAGGGCCCTACAACGTGTCGATATCACATCTTTCGAGGATGCTGCGTTGTTGAAGTGGATGGGTTATCGTTAAGCCCATTGGGCCTTTTTGAATGGGCCATCTCTCTAGGCTGGGACTGTGAACCGTTAACACATAAAGGAATTGTGCCCTCACCATGACGGGTGCGATCATACCAGCACTAATGCACCAGATCCCATCAGAACTCCAAAGTTAAGCGTGCATGGGCGAGAGTAGTACTAGGATTGGTGACCCCCTAGGAAGTCCTCGTGTTGCACCCCCTTTTCAATTTTTTTTGCCCTAGTTAGGGTTGCCAAGATACTTTGTCCACCAAATCTCTATTACTGAATCCCACGGAACATAGGGCAAGACAACTTCGCTTCACGTAGAGGTTGGGCCCGCAAACCGAGGGCGTAGGGTTTGTGACCAGGTCTCTGTCGCTCCGGTGCCCATAACTTTTGATCTGTAAGGAGTTACGCGGCGCACAGCATGCCGTTGCAAAGCTCTCTGAGAGCTCTACGACTAGGGCTGCCAACATGCTCGCTGTGCCCATTTTTGGAGCCCAAAATCGAACGTTTTCATCAGTTTCAGGCCACTTTTCTTCTTTTGCTCTATTTTTTTCCCGAATCGTAAATCGTGAAATGTTAAAATGACGAAAACCTGACCCGCGGGACATCAGAGGGCCCTACAACGTGTCAATATCACGTCTTGCGAGGATGCTGCGTTGTTGAAGCGGATGGGTTATCGTTAAGCCCATTGGGCCTTTTTGAATGGGCCATCTCTCTAGGCTGGGACTGTGAACCGTTAACACATAAAGGAATTGTGCCCTCAACATGACGGGTGTGATCATACCAGCACTAATGCACCGGATCCCATCAGAACTTCGAAGTTAAGCGTGCTTGGGCGAGAGTAGTACTAGGACGGGTGACCCCCTGGAAGTCCTCGTGTTGCACCCTTTTTTCAATTTTTTTTGCCCTGGTTAGGGTTGCCAAGATACTTTATCCACCAAATCTATATTACTGAATCCCACGGAACATTGGGCAAGACAACTTCGCTTCACGTAGAGGCTGGGCCAGCAAACCAAGGGTGTAGGGTTTGTGACCAGGTCTCCGTTGCTTTGGTGTCCATAACTTTTGATCCGTAAGGAGTTACCCAGCGCACAGCATACCGTTGCAAAGCTCTCTGAGAG
The DNA here is from genome assembly GCA_037974665.1 of Ehretia macrophylla. Taxonomy (NCBI): domain Eukaryota; kingdom Viridiplantae; phylum Streptophyta; class Magnoliopsida; order Boraginales; family Ehretiaceae; genus Ehretia; species Ehretia macrophylla. Next base: position 3,974,164 of record CM075780.1, read on the forward strand.
CACTATGATGGGGGTAGCCAGCTTGCTCGCTGTGCCCATTTTTGGGGCCCAAAATTGAACATTTTCTTCAGTTTTAGGCCACTTTTCTACTTTTGCTCTGTTTTTCCGTCCCCGATCGTACGTCGTGAACTATTAAAAGGACGACAACCTGACTCGCGGGACATCAGGGGGCCCTACAGCTTGTTGATATCACGTCTTGCAAGCATGCTGCGTTGTTGAAGCGGATGGGTTGTCGTTAAGCCTATTGGGCCTTTTGAATGGGCTATATCTCTAGGCTGCGACTGTGAACAGTTAACAATTAAGGAATTGTGTCCTCAACATGACGGGTGCGATCATACCAGCACTAATGCACCGGATCCCATCAGAACTCCGAAGTTAAACGTGCATGGGCGAGAGTAGTACTAGGATTGGTGACCCCCTGGGAAGTTCTCGTGTTGCACCCTCTTTTCAAATTTTTTTGCCCGGATTAGGGTTGCCAAGATACTTTGTCCACCAAATCTCTATTACTGAATCCACGGAACATTGGGCAAGACAACTTCGCTTCACGTAGAGGCTGGGCCTGCAAACCGAGGGCATAGTGTTTATGACCAGGTCTCCGTCGCTTTAGTGCCTATAACTTTTGATCCGTAAGGAGTTACGCGGCCCACAGCATTCCGTTGCAAAGCTCTCTGAGAGCTCTACGACTGGGGCAGCCAGCATGCTCGCTGTGCCCATTTTTGGAGCCCAAAATCAAACATTTTCATCAGTTTCAGGCCACTTTTCTTCTTTTGCTCTGTTTTTCCATCCCGGATCGTACGTCGTGAACTGTTCAAAGGACGACAACCTGACCCGCGGGACATCAGAGGGCCCTACAATGGGTCAATATCACGTCTTGCGAGGATGCTGCGTTGTTGAAGCGGATGGGTTATCGTTAAGCCCATTGGGCCTTTTTGAATGGGCCATCTCTCTAGGCTGGGACTGTGAACCATTAACACATAAAGGAATTGTGCCCTCAACATGACGGGTGCGATCATACCTGCACTAATGCACCGGATCCCATCAGAACTCTGAAGTTAAGCGTGCTTGGGCGAGAGTAGTACTAGGACGGGTGACCCCCTGGGAAGTCCTCGTGTTGCACCCCCTTTTCAATTTTTTTGCCTTGGTTAGGGTTGCCAAGATACTTTATCCACCAAATCTCTATTACTGAATCCCACGGAACATTGGGCAAGACAACTTCGCTTCACGTAGAGGCTGGGCCAGCAAACCAAGGGCGTAGGGTTTGTGACCAGGTCTCCGTCGCTCCGGTGTCCATAACTTTTGATCCGTAAGGAGCTACCCGGGGCACAGCAAACTGTTGCAAAGCTCTCTGAGAGCTCTATGAAAGGGGCAGCCAGCTTGCTCGTTGTGCCCATTTTTGGAGCCCAAAATTGATCGTTTTCATTAGTTTTAGGCCACGTTTCTACTTTTGCTCTGTTTTTGCCGTCCCGTATCGTACGTCATGAACTGTTAAAAGGACGACAACCTGACTCGCGGGACATCAGAGGGCCCTACAATTCGTCGACATCACGTCTTCGTAGGATGCTGCGTTATTGAAGCGGATGGGTTGTCCTTAAGCCCATTAGGCCTTTTGAATGGCCCATCTCTCTAGGCTGGGACTGTGAACCGTTAACACATAAAGGAATTGTGCCCTCAACATGACGGGTGCGATCATACCAGCACTAATGCGCCGGATCCCATCAGAACTCTGAAGTTTAGTGTGCTTGGGCGAGAGTAGTACTAGGATGGGTGACCCCCTGGGAATCCTCGTATTGCACCCCCTTTTCAATTTTTTTTGCCCTAGTTGGGGTTGCCAAGATACTTTATCCACCAAATCTCTATTACTAAATCCCATGGAACATTGGGCAAGACAACTTCGCTTCACGAAGTGGCTGGGCCCGTAAACAGATGGCGTAGAGTTTGTGACCAAGTCTCCGTCACTCCGGGGCCCATAACTTTTGATCCGCAAGGAGTTACACGGCGCACAGCATACTGTTGCAAAGCTCTTTGAGAACTCTACGATGGGCGCACCCAGGTTGCTCGCTGTGCCCGTTTTTGGAGACCAAAATCGAACGTTTTCATTAGTTTCAGGCCACTTTTCCTCTTTTGCTCTGTTTTTCAATCCCGGATCATACGTCGTGAACTGTTAAAAGGACGACAACCTGACTCGCGGGACATCAAAGGGCCTTACAACATGTCGATATCACGTCTTGCAAGGATGCTGTGTTGTAGAAGCGGATGGGTTGTCGTTAGACCAATTGGGCCTTTTGAATAGGCCATCTCTCTAGGTTAGGACTGTGAACCGTTAATACATATAGGAATTGTACCCTCAACATGACGGGTGCGACCATACCAGCACTAATGCACCGGATCCCATCAGATCTCCGAAGTTAAGCGTGCTTGGGCGAGAGCAGTCCTAGGATGGGCGACCCCCTGCGAAGTCCTCGTGTTGCACCCCCTTTTCAATTTTTTTTACCCTGGTTAGGGTTGCCTAGATACTTTATCCACCAAATCTCTATTGCTGAATCCCACGGAACATTGGGCAAGACAACTTCGCTTCACGTAGAGGCTGGGCCCTCAAACCGAGTGCATAGGGTTTGTGACCAGGTCTCCGTCGCTCCGGTGCCCATAACTTTTGATCCATAAGGAGTTACGCGGCGCACAGCATACCGTTGCAAAGCTCTCTGAGACCTCTACGATCGGGGCAGCCAGCTTGCTCTCTGTGCCAGTATTTGGAGCCCAAAATCGAACATTTTCATCAGTTTCAGGCCACTTTTCTACTTTTGCTCTATTTTTCCGTCCCGGATCGTACGTCGTGAACTGTTAAAAGGACGACAACCTAACTCGCGGGACATTAGAGGTCCCTACAACCTGTCGATATCACATCTTCCAAGCATGCTACGTTGTTGAAGCTGATGGGTTGTCGTTAAGCCCATTGGGCCTTTTGAATGGGCTATCTCTCTAGGCGGGGTCTGTGAACAGTTAACACATAAATGAATTGTGCCCTCAACATGACGGGAGCGATTATACCAGCACTAATGCACCGGATCCCATCAGAACTCCGAAGTTAAACGTGCATGGGTGAGAGTAGTACTAGTATGGGTGACCCCCTTGGAAGTACTCGTGTTGTACCCCCTTTTCAATTTTTTTTGCCCTGGTTAGGGTTGCCAAGATACTTTGTCCACCAAATCTCTATTACTGAATCCCACGGAACATTGGGCAAGACAACATCACTTCACGTAGTGGCTGGGCCAGCAAACTGAGGGAGTAGGGTTTGTGACCAAGTCTCCGTCGCTCCGGTGCCTATAACTTTTGATCCGTAAGGAGTTACGCGGCGCATAGCAAACCGTTGCAAAGCTCTCTGAGAGCTCTACGACGGGGGCAGCCAGCATGCTCGCGGTGCCCATTTTTGGAGCCCAAAATTGAACATTTTCATAAGTTTTAGGCCACTTTTCTTCTTATATTATGTTTTTCCGTCCCGGATCGTACGTCGTGAACTGTTAAAAGGACGACAACCTGACCCGCAGGACATCAGAGTGCCCTACAACATGTCGATATCACGTCTTCCGAGGATGCTGCGTTGTTGAAGCGGATGGGTTATCGTTAAGCCCATTGGGCCTTTTTGAATGGGCCATCTCCCTAGGCTGGGACTGTGAACCGTTAACACATAAAGGAATTGTGCCCTCAACATGAAGGGTGCGATCATACCAGCACTAATGCTCCGGATCCTATTAGAACTCCAAAGTTAAGCGTGCTTGGGCGAGAGTAGTACTAGGACGGGTGACCCCCTGGGAAGTCCTCGTGTTGCTCCCCCTTTTCAATTTTTTTTACCCCGGTTAGGGTTGCCAAGATACTTTATCCACCAAATCTCTATTACTGAATCCCACTGAACATTGGGCAAGACAAATTCGCTTCAGCTAGAGGCTGGGCCAGCAAACCAAGAGCGTAGGGTTTGTGACCAGGTCTCCGTCGCTCCGGTGCCCATAACTTTTGATCCGTAAGGAGTTACGCGGCGCACAGCATACCATTGCAAAGCTCTCTGAGAGCTCTATGACGGGGGCAGCCAGCTTGCTCGCTGTGCCCATTTTTGGAGCTGAAAATGGAACGTTTTCATCAGTTTCAGGCCACTTTTCTACTTTTGCTCTGTTTTTCCGTCTCGGATGGTACGTCGTGAACTGTTAAAAAGACGACAACCTGACTCGCAGGACATCAGAGGGCCCTACAACGTGTTGATATCATGTCTTGTGAGGATGCTGCATTATTGAAGTAGATGGGTTGTCGTTAAGCCCATTGGGCCTTTTGAATGGCCCATCTCTGTAGGCTGGGACTGTGAACCGTTAACACATAAAGGAATTGTGTCCTCAACATGACGGGTGCGTTCATACCAGCACTAATGCACTGGATCCCATCAGAACTCCGAAGTTAAGCATGCTTGAGCGAGAGTAGTACTAGGATGGGAGACCCCCTGGGAAGTCCTGGTGTTGCACCCCCATTTCAATTTTTTTTGCCCTGGTTAGGGTTGCCAAGATACTTTATCCACCAAATCTCTATTACTGAATCTCACGGAACATTGGGCAAGACAACTTCGCTTCACGTAGAGGCTGAGCCCGCAAACCGAGGGCGTAGGGTTTGTGACCAGGTCTCCATCGCTCCGATGCCCATAACTTTTGATCCGTAAGGAGTTACGCGTCACACAGCAAACCGTTACAAAGCTCTCTGAGAGCTCTACGACGGGGGCAGCCAGTTTGCTCGCTGTGCCCGTTTTTGGAGCCCAAAATCGAACGTTTTCATAAGTTTCAGGCCACTTTTCTTCTTTTGCTCAGTTTTTTCCGTACCGGATCATACGTCGTGAACAGTTAAAAGGATGTCAACCTGACTCGCAGGACATCAGAGGGCCTTACAATGTGTCGATATCACGTCTTGCGAGGATGCTGCGTTGCTGAAGCAGATGGGTTATCGTTTAGCCCATTGGGCCTTTTGAAAGGGCAATCTCTCTAGGCTGGGACTGTGAACCGTTAACACATATAAGAATTGTGCCCCCAACATGACGGGTTTGATCATACCAGCACTAATGCACCGAATCCCATCAGAACTCTGAAGTTAAGCGTGCATGGGCAAGAGTAGTACTAGTATGGGTGACCCCCGAGGAAGTCCTCGTGTTGGACCCCCTTTTCAATTTTTTTTGCCCTGGTTAGGGTTGCAAAGATACTTTATCCACCAAATCTCTATTACTGAATCTCCCGGAACATTGGGCAAGACAACTTCGCTTCACGTAGAGGTTGGGCCCGCAAACCGAGGGCGTAGGGTTTGTGACCAGGTGTCCGTCGCTCCGATGCCCATAACTTTTGATCCGTAGGGATTTACATGCCGCACAGCATACCGTTGCAAAGCTCTCTGGGAGCTCTACGACGGGGGCAGCCAACTTGCTCGCTTTGCCCGTTTTTGGAGCTTAAAATCGAACATTTTCGTTAGTTTCAGGCCACTTTTCTACTTTTGCTCTGTTTTTTCGTCCCGGATCATATGTCGTGAACAGTTAAAAGGACGACAACCTTACTCGCTGGACATCAGAGGGCCCTACAATGTGTCGATATAACGTCTTGCCAGGATCCTGCGTTGTTGAAGCGGATGGGTTATCTTTAAGCCCATTGAGCCTTTTGAATGGGCTATCTCTCAAGGCGAGGACTATGAACAGTTAACACATAAAGGAATTGTGCCCTCAACATGACGGGTGTGATCATACCAGCACTAATGCACCGGATCCCATCAGAACTTCGAAGTTAAGCGTGCTTGGGCGAGAGTAGTACTAGGATGGGTGACCCCGTCGGAAGTCCTCGTGTTGCACCCCCTTTTCAATTTTTTTTGCCCTGGTTAGGGTTGTCAAGATACTTTATCCACCAAATCTCTTTTATTAAATCCCACGGAACATTGGGCAAGACAACTTCGCTTCACGTAGAGGTTAGGCCGGAAAACCGAGGGCGTAAGGTTTGGGACCAGGTCTCCGTCGCTCCGGTGCCCATAACTTTTGATCCGTAAGGAGTTACGCGGCGCACAACATACCGTCGCAAAGCTCTCTGAGAGCTCTACGACGGGGGCAGCCAACTTGCTCGCTATGCCCTTTTTGGAGTCCAAAATCGAACGTTTTCATCAGTTTCAGGACACTTTTCTTCTTTTACTTAGTTTTTCCATTCCGTATCATACGTCGTGAACTGTTAAAAGGACGACAACCTGACTCGCGGCACATCAGAGGTCCCTACAACGTGTCAATATAACGTCCTGCGAGGATGCTGCGTTGTTGAAGCGGATGGGTTGTCGTTAAGCCCATTGGGCCTTTTGAATGCGCCATCTCTCTAGGCTGGGACTATGAACAGTTAACACATAAAGGAATTGTTCCCTTAACATGACGGGTACGATCATACCAGCACTAATGCACTGGATCATATCAGAACTTCGAAGTTAAGCGAGTTTGGGCGAGAGTAGTACTAGGATGGGTGACCCCCCGGGAAGTCCTCGTGTTGCACCCCATTTTCAATTTTTTTTGCCCTGGTTAGGGTTGCCAAGATACTTTATCCACCAAATCTCTATTACTGAATCCCACGGAACATTGGGCAAGACAACTACGCTTCACGTAGAGGCTGGGCCCGCAAACCGAGGGCGTAGGGTTTGTGAGCAGTTCTCCGTCGCTCCGGTGCCCATAACATTTGATTCGTAAGGAGTTACGCAGTGCACAACATACCGTTGCAAAGCTCTATGAGAGATCCACGACGGGGGCAGCCAGCTTGCTCGCTGTGCCTATTTTTGGAGCCCAAAATCTAACGTTTTCATCAGTTTTCGGCCACTTTTCCTCTTTTGCTCTGTTTTTCCGTCCCGGATCATACGTCGTGAATTGTTAAAAGGAAGACAACCTGACTCGCAGGACATCAGGGGGCCCTACAACATGTCGATATCACGTCTTGCTAGGATGCTGCGTTGTTGAAGCGGATGGGTTGTCGTTAAGCCCATTGGGCCTTTTGAATGGGCCATCTCTCTAGGTTGGGACGGTGAACAGTTAACACATAAAGGAATTGTGCCCTCAACATGACAGGTGCGATCATACCTGCACTAATACACCGGATCCCATCAGAACTCCGAAGTTAAGCGTGCTTGGATGAGAATAGTACTAGGATGGGTGACCCCCTGGGAAGTCCTCGTGTTGCACTCGCTTTTCAATTTTTTTTACCCTGGTTAGGGTTGCCAAGATACTTTATCCACCAAATCTCTATTACTGAATCCCACGGAACATTGGGCAAGACAACTTCGCTTCACGTAGAGGCTGGGCCCGCAAACCGGGGGCATAGGGTTTGTGACTAGGTCTCCGTCGCTCCAGTGCGCATAACTTTTGATCCGTAAGGAGTTATGCGGCGGAGAGCATACCGTTGCAAAGCTCTCTGAGTGCTCTACGATGGGGGCAGCCAATTTGCTCAATGTGCCCATTTTTGGAGCCCAAAATCGAACGTTTTCATCAGTTTTAGGCCACTTTTCTTCTTTTGCTCTGTTTTTCCGTCCTGGATCATACGTTGTGAACTGTTAAAAGGACGACAACCTGACATACGGGGCAGCAGAGGGCCCTACAACTTGTCGATATAACGACTTGCGAGGGTGCTGCGTTGTTGAAGCGGATGGGTCGTCGTTAAGCCCATTGGGACTTTTGAATGGGCCATCTCTCTAGGTTGGGACTGTGAACCATTAACACATATAGGAATTGTGCCCTCAACATGACGTGTGCGATCATACCTGCACTAATGCACCGGATCCCATCAGAACTCTGAAGTGAAGCGTGCTTGGGCAAGCATAATACTAGGATAGGTGACCCCCTGGGAAGTCCTCGTGTTGCATTCCCTTTTCAATTTTTTTTTCCCTGGTTAGGGTTGCCAAGATACATTATCCCCCAAATCTCTATTACGGAATCCCACGGAACATTGGGCAAGACAACTTCGCTTCACGTAGAGGCTGGGCCCGCAAACCGAGGGCGTAGGGTTTGTGACCAGGTCTCCGTCGCTCTGGTGCCCATAACTTTTGATCCATATAGAGTTACGCGGTGCACAGCATACCATTGCAAAGCTCTCTGAGAGCTCGACGACGGGGGCAGCCAGCTTGCTCGCTGTGCCCGTTTTTGGAGCCCAGAATCAAACGTTTTCATCAGTTTCAGGCCACTTTTCTTCTTTTGCTCTGTTTTTATTTCCTGGATCGTACGTCGTGAACAGTTAAAAGGACTACAACCTGACTCGCGGGACATCATAGGGCCCTACAACATGTCGATATCAAGTCTTGCGAGGATGCTGCGTTGTTGAAGCGGATGGGTTGTCGTTAAGCCCATTGGGCCTTTTGAATGGGCCATCTCTCTAGGTTGGGACTGTGAACCGTTAACACATATAGGAATTATGCCCTCAACATGACGGGTGCGATCATACCAGCACTAATGCATCGGATCCCATCATAACTCTGAAGTTAAGCGTGCTTGGGTGAGAGTAGTACTAGGATGGGTGACCCCTAGGGAAGTCCTCGTGTTGCACCCCATTTTCAATTTTTTTTGCCCTAGTTAGGGTTGCCAAGATACTTTATCCACCAAATCTCTATTACTGAATCCACGGAACATTGGGCAAGACAACTCCGCTTCACGTATAGGTTGGGCCCACAAACCGAGGGCGTAGGGTTTGTGACCAGGTCTCCGTCGCTCCGGTGCCCATAACTTTTTATCCGTAGGGAGTTACGCGGTGCACATCATACCGTTGCAAAGCTCTCTGAGAGCTCTACAACAGGGTCAGCGAGCATGCTCGCTGTGCCCGTTTTTGGAGCCCAAAATCGAACGTTTTCATCAGTTTCAGGCCACTTTTCTTCTTTTGCTCTGTTTTTCCGTCCCGGATCGTACGTCGTGAACTGTTAAAAGGACGACAACCTGACTCGCGGGATATCAGAGGGCCCTACAACGTGTCGATGTCATGTCTTGCAAGCATGCTGCGTTGTTGAAGTGGATGGGTTGTCGTTAAGCCCATTGGGCCTTTTGAATGGGCTATCTCTCTAGGCTGGGCCTGTGAACAGTTAACACATTAAGGAATTGTGCCCTCAACATGACAGGTGCGATCATACTAGCACTAATGCATCGGATCCCATCAGAACTCCGTAGTTAAGCGTGCTTGGGCGAGAGTAGTACTAGGATGGGTGACCCCCTGGGAAGTCCTCGTGTTGCACCCCCTTTTCAATTTTTTTTGCCCAGGTTAGGGTTGACAAGATACTTTATCCACCAAATCTCTATTACTAAATCCCACTGAATATTGGGCAAGACAACTTCGCTTCACGTAGAGGCTGGACTCGCAAACCGGGGGCGTAGGGTTTGTGACCAAGTCTCTGTCGTTCTGATGCCCATAACTTTTGATCCGTAAGGAGTTACACGGCGCACAGTATACCTTTGTAAAACTCTCTGAGAGCTCTATGACGGGGGCAGCTAGCATGCTCGCTATGTCCATTTTTGGAGCCCAAAATTGAACGTTTTCATCAGTTTCAGGCCACTTTTCTTCTTTTGCTATGTTTTTTCGTCCCGAATCGTACGTCGTGAACTGTTAAAAGGACGACAACCTGACTCGCGGGATATCAGAGGGCCCTACAACGTGTCGATATCACGTCTTGCAAGCATGCTGTGTTGTTGAAGCGGATGGGTTATCGTTAAGCCCATTGGGCCTTTTGAATGGGCTATCTCTCTAGGCTGGGACTGTGAACAGTTAACACATAAAGGAATTGTGCCCTCAACATGATGGGTGCGATCATACCAGCACTAGTGCACCGGATCCCATCAGAACTTCGAAGTTAAGCGTGCTTGGGCGAGAGTGGTACTAGGATCGGTGACCCCCTGGGAAGTCCTCGTGTTGCACCCCCTTTTCAATTTTTTTTTCCCTGGTTAGGGTTGCCAGGATACTTTATCCACCAAATATCTATTACTGAATCCCACGAAACATTGGGCAAGACAACTTCGCTTCACGTTGAGGTTGGGCCCGCAAACCGGGGGCGTAGGGTTTGTGACCAAGTCTCCGTCACTCTGGTTCACATAACTTTTGATCCGTAAGGAGTTACGCGGTGCACAACATACCGTTTCAAAGCTCTCTAAGAGCTCTACGACGGGGGCAGCTAGCTTGCTCGTTGTGCCCATTTTTGGAGCCCAAAATCGATTGTTTTCATCAGTTTCAGGCCACTTTTATTATTTTGCTTTGTTTTTCCTTCCCGGATCATACGTTGTGAACTGTTAAAAGGACAACAACCTGACTCGCTGGACATCAGAGGGCCCTACAACATGTCGATATAACGTCTTGCGAGGAAGCTGCGTTGTTAAAGTGGATGGGTTGTCGTTAAGCCCATTGGGCCTTTTGAATGGGCCATCTCTCTAGGCTGGGACTGTGAACCGTTAACACATATAGGTATTGTGCCCTCAACATGACGGGTGCGATCATACCAGCACTAATACAATGGATCCCATCAAAACTCTGAAGTTAAGCGTGCTTGGACGAGAGTAGTACTAGGATGGGTGACCCCTTGGGAAGTCCTCGTGTTGCACCCCCTTTTCAATTTTTTTTTGCCCTGGTCAGGGTTGCCAAGATACTTTATCCACCAAATCTCTATGACTGAATCCCACGGAAGATTGGGCTATACAACTTCGCTTCACGTAGAGGCTGGGCCCGCAAACCGAGGGCGTAGGGTTTGTGACCAGGTCTCCGTCGCTCCGGTGCCCATAACTTTTGATCCGTAAGGAGTTACGCGGCGCACAGCATACGGTTACAAAGCACTCTGAGAGCTCTACGACGGGGGCAGCCAGCATGCTCGCTGTGCCCATTTTTGGAGCCTAAAATAGAACATTTTCATCAATTTCAGGCCACTTTTCTTCTTTTGCTCTGTTTTTCCATCCCGGATCATACGTTGTGAACTGTTAAAAGGACGACGACTGTCACGCCTCAACCCGGCCTATAAAAATTAGACTAGGGTGTGATCTAAACATTCAAGTCACGTCTCGTACTTAACCGTTAATGAAGATTTAACACTTAACGTTTTGGCCTAAACTCCAAAAATTTTCGGTAAACCGGTAGCATAACGACTGTAATTGGGCTCTTTGGTTTGACGTAATTCTCTAAACGTCTCAATTATTCTAATCATTAATCCAATTCCATTAAGGACTCCTATTTGTCACCAACCGATTTGCCTACTAGTTTATCTTGAAAATCTCGTTTGGTTAATAAGCCTAACATGATAACTATGTCCCGTTTATTTGTCAATTTCCTATCATGCAAGTACCTATTATCCTTTAGTTTGAAAATGAGCACCTAAGTGAAATTAGATAGAATTAACTTAGTTGATTGTTCATCTAGTGGTTTGAATGCCTAAGATAACTACTAATTAAGAAAACGAAAGCAAACAACCAAATAAAAGTTCGTCCGGTTATAGGTAGTACAATCCCAGAATTAGACCCAAATTACAACGGGGTCATTTACATCAATAAAATGAATAGTTTGCAATCAAACACAACATCCATATAGCAATCACTTTCAGGCAAAGCACAAAAGCACGTAGGGACAGGCAATCACTCCAAGGAATCATCGTTAGGCACATCGTCCTCGGGTACCTGTTCTTGATCTTCTTCACCTGAGATGATAAAAGAGGGTGAGTCCTTATGAACTCAGCGAGGGGGAACGAGAAATACGTTTTGAAACTCATTTTTCGATTCAATTTATGAAAACTCTGTTTGAAAACATGTCACGTATTACAAATAATAAGGTACGCAAATATATGAAGCAAATCGAGTAACATATACATTTACCAATCATTTCAAGGATACAGTGAGCAGTTGCTCTGAATTTCAATTTCGATACAATTGTTGCGGCCGACTTCAATAATCCACTTATCGCTCCCAATTGAGTGTACTCCGGATGTACTCCGAAACCTATGACCCAACTCTCCGATGGTGAAATGCCAAGCGAGAGAGGGAATTGGACCATGGTAGTCACGGTAACACCGGCAAGCCCGATGCCGCCCGGCGTGCGTGAAACACTACCATGCCACACTGAAAGGTTGCAACCTCGTATGCAATGCACATTTATAACATTTAACATATCACATTAGAAGGACAACAAAGTAGGTCGCCTCCGAGCAGTTATAAGATCGCACGTTGTCAAGTAATCAAACAAAGCACGATAAGACAAGTAATTTCACTTGAAAGGCATATAAAGCCATATGAACATTAAACGGGCAGCCATGTAACACATGCAAGTCAAGCCATATAACTCATTTCGAAGTCCATGTAATCAAGTGATACGATTATTCAACATGCAACAACATCTACATGGGTTCGGATGCAAGAAAAGCCTATTTGTCAACATGCAATGATCAAAATTACATTTAAGCTTATAAGGGCAACTACGGGCAGCCTACTAAACATATAATTCCACACAATATCCGAATGATCAACACTTAGCAAAACTACCTAGTCGTTAGGGTTTCCATTTTGTGCATATTCGTGCAATTTGAGCCTCAAACCAACTCAAAGTCAATCTCAAGCCATGCATCATATAATTCAACATCCTCAATTACTCAAAACAGTCCACACAACATCTCAACACCACAATTCCAAGCAATTAACACCACAAGAGAGGTTACAATAATTTTTCCAAGCATATAGCTAAGTGAAACCTTTACTGCAATAGGCTGTTTTCTCACAATCAATAGGATAATCAAAAAATCTCCAAATCCAGTGAATAAGATTTCAAATTAAAGCTTAAGAAGTTAACTAAAATCAGAAACAAACCTTGCATCAATTGGAGTTCGGGATCATTAGATATAGCCGAAACAGTGGAATAGCACAAAACTGTCCAGATTTGTACACTTTTCAGTAATTGACGTTTTTGAGGTCCTTAGGGTCCATTTTAGCCTTAGTCCATTTCTGACAAAATTGTCCAGAACTGAAAAATATAGTAGTAAAAAAAAATTTCATGCATTTTGGACATCATTTACTAAGTCAAATATGGTTCGTTCCACAAGGTCAGTGCATCTGCCAAAACCTGCTTCATTTTTCCAGATTTCCAGATTTGGACACATTTTAAAGATTTGCCATTTTGAGGACCTTAGAGTCAAAATTAGCTTCGGCCTATTTCTGGGAAAAAAATTTCAAAACTGTCCAAATTAGCCACCTACCTATCGTCAGGCATTTTCAACATCATTTTCCTTGCTAAACTTACCTCGAAACAAACTGGTCCGAGAGCTGTCAACAATCCGACTTCACCTATCATCACTTTCAAGCCAAAATCTTGCCATGCATGGTTGTTTAAGCTTATGAACGAACATATAACTCAAGTACAGAAGAAAATACACACATTTATGAGCATGCATGTGGATTTTTGAAGAGTTTTCAAAATGTTTTAGCCCTCACCTTAGCAATCAACCCAAAAGATGCACAAAAACTTGTTGAAGCTCGAAACTTCTTCTTCTTCTTCTTAGCCGAGATTCCAACTTGGTTTTCTCTATTTTCCTAGCTTAGTGACCAAGATCTTAGTACATGCATGAGGTTAGAACAAGAAGAAAAGAAATGGAAGCTTAAAAACTCACCAAGGCCGAAAATGGTGACTCAAAATGCTTGCATGTGTGTTTCTTGCATCCTAGCTTCTTTGGGTGAGTTTCTTTGCTTGTTGTTTGTCTTGATGCACCATAGGATGATGAAGATGAGCTAAGGGATGAAGAAACTTAGCCCAAAACCGAGATGGAGAGAGAGAATGAGAGGGAGAGAGAGAAGGTTGAGGAAGAAAGAAGAAATGACAAAAAAAATGAAAGCCTTTGCAATCTTCAAGCATGTGGTCGGCCTTGGGCCATTAAAATCTGATTTTTGTGTCTTCAATGTGTGATTTTAAAATGTTTAGCATGGGCAAAGGTGGTTTGGTTGAGCAAGGTAGAGGATTTAGGTGGTTTTAAGCATTTTTTTTATGTATTGTGCTAAGTGTTTGTCATAGTTTGTCTAGGACTAATTTTTTAATGCATTTGTGTCATTAGAATTGTCATAGGAATGTTGGAAAATTAGGGAATGTAGGTAGAATAAAATATAGGAATGTTTGTTGGTGAGTTGAATTATGAATAGAATAATAGATAGTGGAAAATGTAGGAATAGTTTAGTATTATTTTATTGTTAGTGGAGTTTGTAGAGAATTTGAATTAAGAATATAATATTGGTTAGTGGATTGTGTAGGATTATTTTAGTGTCTAGTGCTTTGTGTAGGATTCTTTCTTGATTAACGTGGTGGCACGGATTTCTAGATCTAGGGCACGAATTATGAGGTAGACATGAACTACGAGGTAAGACACAAACTTCAAGACTAATGCACGTAATCCTAGGAGAATGCACGTAAACCAATGCAAGGCATGTAATTTAATGCAATGCATGCAAATCAAGGCATGACTCTATATCTAGGTTAAGGTACGCAGTTCAAGGTTAGGGCACGTATATCTAGGTATCGTACTTAAATCGAAGTCAAGGCACGTAAGACGAGGCGTGCACGAAATCCAAGACAGGGCATATAATCCAAGGTCGGTCATACAGTTCTGGGTCTAAGGTACGCAAATCGAGGTAAGGCACGTTATTCAGGGTCGGGCCTCACATCCTCCCCTCCTTAAAAGAATTTCGTCCCGAAATTCATTCTTGCCTATTGAGGTCATTTAGATGGATTCTAACCCTTGTTATTCTTCCTACTCCGGTTCGTCCCGTGTTTGGTGATCTTTTACTGCAACCAATTCACTTCTTATTTCTCCAATCATTTAGTTCAGTGGGACCTTTACATTTACAGTTCGTTTCTTTGAACGACTCTATTCTTCATTTGATCTTAAGTTTAAGTTCATTAATTAAGGTTAGAATCTCCAAACATAGTAATCAAAGCTGCATTGGTATTCTAACGATATAACTATGACTCCAAAATCATGACTTATGTTGTATCAATCTCGCATTCATACCTCAAAAGGATTGTCACAATAATACCGCGATCTTATGGTTACATACACTAATTTCAAGATGATAGGTTTATATCAGATTTATATATCCTACCAACTAGTTTCAAAATTGTTAACACGTAGGACCTACACATGTTATGGATCATTTCTACGATACGACCCTATCTTCAAGAAGAACTCACCAAACAACTAATCCATCTCAAATCGTCATCTATCGACAATATCATAATCCTTATCTCGTAGATATGTTAAATTAACAAATCTTCTAATGACTAGTCTCCCGGTTACAGGCTCCTATTCACTAACCTCATTTTCCGGCTTTGTTAACCTTCACGCTCGCAATCAACGAGAAAGACCATTGAGATTCGTTAAACTCAAACTCTAAGGTTTATTAGGTACCACCAACAAATCGTCATTGAAATTGCATGGGTAAACTAATCATATAGCACTAGTTCAACTTTTCAAGTAAGCTTCATCAGCTTGTGATCCACAATTCATTTCCTTATTCAAATCTCTAATTTCAAGTCACAAGGCTTCAGAATTTTCTTTTAATCTTACCTAAAACTCCTAAGGCGAATAGTCTCAACCTCAAATAAATTCCACTCACCTCAATCCAAGGTTACGTCATACTTAAGAAGACAATGGTCCTACTCACTTAGCAACCTAGTCATCCCTTCGAACACTTAATGCCAGCCAATATATCTACAACATTAATGTTACTAGGCTGGGTTCATAGCTATGTAAGTGATATCAATTCTCTACTAGGTTACCGGTCATACAACAACAATCCTAGGACTATCAATGGGTACCAAAATGATCTAGCTCATAAGATACTTACCATACTAATCCAAGTAGCTTATTACATGAAATAACTTCAAGGATATGTCATCATAAGAATTATAACCACAAGTCATCTTACAATATAATCTAATAGAATTTCAAAAGTAATCAACCACTCATTTAATTATCACTATAAGATTCACCCTCTATTCAACAACCACGATTCGAAGTCTACCAACCGCTAGTTTCTAGAAGTGAAACAGTGCACATAGATACGGTGGTCTAACAATTGTCTTTTGGGTTATCATGACTCTGATTCATCTCTATCTTACTCTATTCATTTACATGTTCAACTAGCTAAGAGCATCAAGACTCATCGACCTTAGGTCATAGGGTTCACCATGAATCATCCTGCATACTCACTATTAGCTATTTAGGATTTCAAATCATACCCTAACGACTCCACCTTGCAACCAGATGCTTAATATCATTTCGATGGTTTTTATAATAGGTCCATCTGTATTATTTAGGGATATATGCTTCCTAATATCCTCTAGGGTATCCAAATAACAAGAGCATAGAATGACTTACTTCGCATAATCATAACTAAATCCGAGGCGGCAATAATTTAATACCATGATTCTTAAAATCACCAATATCCAACTTATGACCTTAGCAACATTAGTCATCTAATGCATAATTCAATACCTTACACTTCTATTTCGACCTAACATTTAGGTGTAGTCTTCCGAACACGAGTTCTATTTACGTGAATTCCTCGATTCTAGCATCCTTATATCTTGTTATATTATAAAATCATCAACCTTGTTAAATTCGGTCTCAAGAGTTGCCTACATGTTTTGAGGTTATCCATTGTTAAGTCACTCAAATACACTATCCATGTCTCAACAATCTAACCCCTAAAAGTAACTATCGTCAACTTCCATGAATTTATCTTTTAATTTCTAGGTCATGATCTCAACACTTAGTGAACTTGAAACTCGCTAGTATACACCATATCAGATTCATCAATGCTTAATTCCAATCAAGTAAGGATTCAATCGTACGAGTATATTGCTAACTTCTTAGATAGTCTATCAAGCCAATTTCAAGATGTGAGAAATGAATTCAAAGAAACCTCCAAGTCAACTTCCACTATCAGCACATGAGAATATATACTACTCTACATATTTAATAGTATGTTCTTATATCTTAAGCGAAGTTGTATGTCATTAAACTTTATACTTGAACCATAATTAGAAAAACAGTTTAACGGAATCAATAACTTCATAGCTATAAAATTGACAACTTAATCACATGTATAGGTATTCCAAAAATAAGGAGATAACTTTACCTCAACAATTATACCCGTGCTACCCATTTTATACATATGCATATCCAATAATACATACTATCCATCGAGTACCTGTGAAGATGCCAGAATTCTCTAACCGAGACTTTTCGTTCTTCCTGCATGAATTCACTTCCCTGAAAGTTCTAATCCTAACTATCTATGTGTATAAACAGTCATTCATAGTTATATAACATGCACATGTATGAAGGAAGGAGTATAAAAGCATGCATGCATTATTGAGGACGTGTCGGTGTGCATGATACATAATACATATAGTCCACAAAGGCACATAATATTCAATGCTCAAGCAATTAAAGCACATTAGCACACATTAACACACATAAACAAGACATCATAATTACCTTAGGGCTTCTACCCATGGTCCAAGAGTTGAACCCGACTAACGCCTAGTTACTAAACTAGGCTCTGATACCATTCTAATATAAGGTGTCATGCCCCAACCCGGCCTATAAAGGTTAGACTAGAGTGTGATCTAAACATTCAAGTCACGTCTTGTACTTAACCGTTCATGAAGATTTAACACTTAACGTTTTGGCCTAAACTCCAAAATTTTTCGGTAAACCGGTAGCATAACGACTGTAATTGGACTCTTTGGTTTGACCTAATTCTCTAAACGCCTCAATTATTCCAATCATTAATCCAATTCCATTAAGAACTCCTATTTGTCACCAACCGATTTGCCTACTAGTTTATCTTGAAAATCTCGTTTGGTTAATAAGCCTAACATGATAACTATGTCCTGTTTATTTGTCAATTTCCTATCATGCTAGTACCTATTATCTTTTAGTTTGCAAATGAGCACCTAAGTGAAATTAGATAGAATTAACTTAGTTGATTGTTCATCTAGTGGTT
This sequence comes from Ehretia macrophylla, assembly GCA_037974665.1. NCBI lineage: Eukaryota > Viridiplantae > Streptophyta > Magnoliopsida > Boraginales > Ehretiaceae > Ehretia > Ehretia macrophylla. Next base: position 3,992,186 of record CM075780.1, read on the forward strand.
TGAATGCCTACGATAACTACTAATTAAGAAAACGAAAGCAAACGACCAAATAAAAGTTCGTCTGGTTATAGGAAGTACAATCCCAGAATTAGACCCAAATTACAACGGGGTCATTTACATCAATAAAATGAATAGTTTCCAATCAAACACAACATCCATATAGCAACCACATTCAGGCAAAGCACAAAACCACGTAGGGACAGGCAATCACTCCAAGGAATCATCGTTAGGCACATCGTCCTCGGGTACCTGTTCTTGATCTTCTTCACCTTAGATGATAAAAGAGGGTGAGTCCTTATGAACTCAGCGAGGGGGAACGAGAAATACGTTTTGAAACTCATTTTTCGGTTCAATTTATGAAAACTCTTTTTGAAAACATGTCACGTATTATAAATAATAAGGTACGAAAATATATGAAGCAAATCGAGTAACAGATACATTTACCAATCATTTCAAGGATACGGTGAGCAGTTGTTCTCAATTTCAATTTCGATACAATTGTTGCGGCCGACTTCAATAATCCACTTATCGCTCCCAATTGGGTGTACTCCGGATGTACCCCGAAACCTACGACCTAACTCTCCGAGGGTGAAATGCCAAGCGAGAGAGGGAATTGGACCATGGTAGTCACGGTAACACCGGCAAGCCCGATGCCGCCCGACGTGCGTGAAACACTACCATGACACACTGAAAGGTTGCAACCTCGTATGCAATGCACATTTATAACATTTAACATATCACATTAGGAGGACAACAAAGTAGGTCACCTCCGAGCAGTTATAAGATCGAACGTTGTCAAGTAATCAAACGAGGCACGATAAGACAAGTAATTTCACTTGAAAGGCATATAGAGCCATATGAACATTAAACGGGCAGCCATGTAACACATGCAAGTCAAGCCATATAACTCATTTCGAAGTCCACGTAATCAAGTGATGTGATTATTCAACATGCAACAACATCTACGTGGGTTCAGATGCAAGAAAAGCCTATTTGTCAACATGCAATGATCAAAATTACATTTAAGCTTATAAGGGCAACTACGGGCAGCCTACTAAACATATAATTCCACACAATATCCAAATGATCAACACTTAGCAAAACTACCTAGTCGTTAGGGTTTCCATTTTGTGCATATTCGTGCAATTTGAGTCTCAAACCAACTCAAAGTCAATCTCAAGCCATGCATCATATAATTCAACATCCTCAAGTACTCAAAACAGTCCACACAACATCTCAACACCACAATTCCAAGCAATTAACACCACAAGAGAGGTTACAATAATTTTTCCAAGCATATAGCTAAGTGAAACCTTTACTGCAATAGGCTGTTTTCTCACAATCAATAGGATAATCAAAAATTCTCCAAATCTAGTTAATAAGATGTCAAATTAAAGCTTAAGAAGTTAACTAAAATCAGAAACAAACCTTGCATCAATTGGAGTTCGGGATCATTAGATATAGCCGAAACAGTGGAATAGCACAAAACTGTCCAGATTTGCACACTTTTCAGTAATTGACGTTTTTGAGGTCCTTAGGGTCAGTTTTAGCCTTATTCCATTTCTGACAAAATTGTCCAGAACTGAAAAATATAGTAGTACAAAACATTTCATGCATTTTGGACATCATTTACTAAGTCAAATATGGTTCGTTCCACAAGGTCAGTGCATCTGCCAAAACCTGCTTCATTTTTCCAGATTTCCAGATTTGGACACATTTTAAAGATTTGCCATTTTGAGGACCTTAGAGTCAAAATTAGCTTCAGCCTATTTCTGGGAAAAACTTTCAAAACTGTCCAAACTAGCTACCTACCTATTTTCAAGAATTTTCAACGTCATTTTCCTAGCTAAACTTACCTCGAAACAAACTGGTCCGAGAGCTGTCAACAATCCGACTTCACTTATCATCACTTTCAAGCCAAAATCTTGCCATGCATGGTTGTTTATGCTTATAAACGAACATATAACTCAAGTACAGAACCGAATACTCACATTTATGAGCATGCATGTGGATTTTTGAAGAGTTTTCAAAATGTTTTAGCCCTCACCTTAGCAATCAACCCAAAAGATGCACAAAAACTTGTTGAAGCTCGAAACTTCTTCTTCTTCTTCTTAGCCGAGATTCCAACTTGGTTTTCTCTATTTTCCTAGCTTAGTGACCAAGCTCTTAGTACATGCATGAGGTTAGAACAAGAAGAAAAGAAATGGAAGCTTAAAAACTCACCAAGGCCGAAAATGGTGACTCAAAATGCTTGCATGTGTGTTTCTTGCATCCTAGCTTGCTTGGGTGAGTTTCTTTGCTTGTTGTTTGTCTTGATGCACCATAGGATGATGAAGATGAGCTAAGGGATGAAGAAACTCAGCCCAAAACCGAGATGGAGAGAGAGAATGAGAGGGAGAGAGAGAAGGTTGAGGAAGAAATAAGAAATAACAAAAAAAAATGAAAGCCATTGCAATCTTCAAGCATGTGGTCGGCCTTGGGCCATTAAAATCTGATTTTTGTGTCTTCAATGTGTGATTTTAAAATGTTTAGCATGGGCAAAGGTGGTTTGGTTGAGCAAGGTAGAGGATTTAGGTGGTTTTGAGCATTTTTTTATGTATTGTGCTAAGTGTTTGTCATAGTTTGTCTAGGACTAATTTTTTAAATGCATTTGTGTCATTAGAATTGTCATAGGAATGTTGGGAAATTAGGGAATGTAGGTAGAATAAAATATAGGAATGTTTGTTGATGAGTTGAATTATGAATAGAATAATAGATAGTGGAAAATGTAGGAATAGTTTAGTATTATTTTATTGTTAGTGGAGTTTGTAGAGAATTTGAATTAGGAATATAATATTGGTTAGTGGATTGTGTAGGATTATTTTAGTGTCAAGTGCTTTGTGTAGGATTCTTTCTTGATTAACGTGGTGGCACGGATTTCTAGATCTAGGGCACGAATTACGAGGTAGACACGAACTACGAGGTAAGACACGAACTACGAGACTAATGCACGTAATCCTAGGAGAATGCACGTAAACCAATGCAAGGCATGTAATTCAATGCAATGCACGCAAATCAAGGCACGACTCTATATCGAGGTTAAGATACGCAGTTCAAGGTTAGGGCACGTATATCTAGGTATCGCACTTAAATCGAAGTCAAGGCACGTAAGACGAGGCGTGCACGAAAACCAAGACAGGGCATATAATCCAAGTTCGATCATACAGTTCTGGGTCTAAGGCACGCAAATCGAGGTAAGACACGTTATTCGGGATCTGGCCTCACAACAACATGACTCGCGGGACATCAGAGCGCCTTACAACGTGTCGATATAACGTCTTGCGAGGATTCTGCGTTGTTGAAGCGGATGGGTTGTCGTTAAGCCCATTAGGCCTTTTGAATGGGCCATCTCTCTAGGCTGGGACTGTGAACCGTTAACACATATAGGAATTGTGCCCTCAACATGACGGGTGCGATCATACCAGCACTAATGCACCGGATCCCATCAGAACTCCGAAGTTAAGCGTGCTTGGGCGAGAGTCGTACTAGGATGGGTGACCCCCTGGGAAGTCCTCGTGTTACACCCCCTTTTCAATTTTTTGCCCTAGTTAGGGTTTCCAAGATACTTTATCTACCAAATCTCTATTACTGAATCCCACAGAACATTGGGCAAGACAACTTCGCTTGACGTAGAGGCTGGGCCCGTAAACCGAGGGCGTAGGGTTTGTGACTAGGTCTTCGTCGCTCCGGTGCCCATAACTTTTGATCCGTAAGGAGTTACGCTGCGCACAGCATACCGTTGCAAAGCTCTGAGAGCTCTACGACGGGGGCAGCCAGCTTGCTCGCTGTGCCCGTTTTTGGAGCCCAAAATCGAACGTTTTCATCAGTTTCAGGCCACTTTTCTTCTTTTACTTTGTTTTTCCGTCCCGGATCATACGTCGTGAACTGTTAAAAGGACGACAACCTGACTCGCGGAACATCAGAGGGCCCTACAATGTGTTGACATAACGTCTTGCGAGGATGCTGCGTTGTTGAAGTGGATGAGTTGTTGTTAAGCCCATTGGGCCTTTTGAATGGGCCATCTCTCTAGCCTGGGACTGTGAACCGTTAACACATAAAGGAATTGTGCCCTCAACATGACGGGTGCGATCATACCAGAACTAATGCACCGGATCCCATCAGAACTTCGAAGTTAAGCGTGCTTGGGTGAGAGTAGTACTAGGATGGGTGACCCCGTGGGAAGTCCTCGTGTTGCACCCCCTTTTCATTTTTTTTGCCCTGGTTAGGGTTGCCATGATACTTTATCCACCAAATCTCTATTACTGAATCCCACGGAACATTGGGCAAGACAACTTCGCTTCACATAGAGGCTAAGCCCGCAAACCGAGGGCGTAGGGTTTGTGACCAGGTCTCCGTCGCTCCTGTGCCGATAACTTTTGATCCATAAGGAGTTACGCGGCGCACAGCATACCGTTGCAAAGCTCTCTGAGAGCTCTACGACGGGGGCAACCAGCTTGCTTGCTATGCCCACTTTTGGAGCCCAAAATTGAACGTTTTCATCAGTTTCAAGCTACTTTTCTTCTTTTGCACTGTTTTTCCATCCCGGACCGTACGTCGTGAACTGTTAAAAGGACGACAACCTGACTCGCGGGACATCAGAGGGCCCTACAACGTGTCGATATCACATCTTGCAAGCATGCTGCGTTGTTGAAGCAGATGGGTTGTCGTTAAGCCCATTAGGCCTTTTGAATGGGCCATCTATCCAGGCTGGGATTGCAATTAGTTAACACATAAAGGAATTGTGCCCTCAACATGACGGGTGCGATCATAACAGTACTAATGCATCGGATCCCATCAGAACTCTGAAGTTAAGCGTGCTTGGGCGAGAGTAGTATTAGGATGGGCGACCCCCTGGGAAGTCCTCGTTTTGCACCCTCTTTTCAATTTTTTTTGCCCTAGTTAGGGCTGCCAAGATACTTTATCCACCAAACCTCTATTACTGAATCCCACGGAACATTGGGCAAGAAAACTTTGCTTCACGTAGAGGTTGGGCCCGCAAACCGAGGGCGTAGGGTTTGTGACCAGGTCTCCATCGCTCCGGTGCCCATAACTTTTGATCCGTAAGGAGTTACGCGGCGCACAGCATACCGTTGCAAAGCTCTCTGAGAGCTCTACGACGGGGGCCACTAGCTTGCTCGCTTTGCCAATTTTTGGAGCCCAAAATCGAACGTTTTCATCAGTTTCAGACCACTTTTCTTTTTTTGCTATGTTTTTCGGTCCCGGATCGTACGTCGTGAACTGTTAAAAGGACGACAACCTGAATCGCGGGACATTAGAGGGCCGTACAACGTGTCGATATCACGTCTTGTGAGGATGCTGCGTTATTGAAGCGGATGGGTTGTCGTTATGCCCATTGGGCCTTTTGAATGGGCCATCTCTCTAGGCTGGGAGTGTGAACCGTTACCACATATAGGAATTGTGCCCTCAACATGACGGGTGCAATCATACCAGCACTAATGCACCGGATCCCATCAGAACTCCGAAGTTAAGCTTGCTTGGGCGAGAGTAGTACTAGGATGGGTGACCCTCTGGGAAGTCCTCGTGTTGCACCCCCTTTTCAATTTTTTTTGCTCTGGTTAGGGTTGCCAAGATATTTTATCCACCAAATCTCTGTTACTGAATCCCACAGAACATTGGGCAAGACAACTTCGCTTCATGTAGAGGCTGGGCCCGCAAACCGAGGGCGTAGGGTTTGTGACCAGGTCTCCGTCGCTCCTGTGCCCACAACTTTTGATCTTAAGGAGTTACGCGGCACACAACATACCGTCGCAAAGCTCTCTGAGAGCTCTACGAGGGCGCAGCCAACTTGCTCACTATGCCAATTTTTGGAGCCCAAAATCGAACGTTTTCATCAGTTTCAGGCCTCTTTTCTTCTTTTGCTTTGTTTTTCCGTCCCGGATCGTACGTCGTGAACTGTTAAAAGGACGACAACCTGACTCGCGGGACATCAGAGGGCCCTACAACGTGTCGATATCACGTCTTGCAAGCATGCTGCGTTGTTGAAGCAGATAGGTTGTCGTTAAGCCCATTGGGCCTTTTGAATGGGCCATCTCTCTAGGCTAGGACTATGAACAGTTAACACATAAAGAAATTGTGCCCTCAACATGACGGGTGTGATCATACCAGCACTAATGCACCGGATCCCATCAGAACTCCGAAGTTAAGCGTGCTTGGGCGAAACTAGTACTAGGATGGGTGACCCCCTGGGAAGTCCTCGTGTTGCACCCCCTTTTCAATTTTTTTTACCCTGGTTAGGGTTGCCAAGATACTTTATCCACCAAATCTCTATTACTGAATCCCACGGAACATTGGGCAAGATAAATTCGATTCACGTAGAGGCTGGGCCCGCAAACTGAGGGCGTAGGGTTTGTGAGCAGGTCTCCGTCGCTCCGATGCCCATAACTTTTGATCGTAAGGAGTTACGCGGCGCACAGCATACCGTTGCAAAGCTCACTGAGAGCACTACGACGGGGCAGCCAGCATGCTCGTTGTGCCCGTTTTTGGAGCCCAAAATCGAACGTTTTCATCAGTTTTAGGCCACTTTTCTTCTTTTGCTCTGTTTTTTCGTCCTGGATCGTACGTCGTGAACTTTTAAAAGGATGACAACCTGACTCGCGGGACATCAGAGGGCCCTACAACGTGTCGATATCACGTCTTGCGAAGATGATGCATTGTTGAAGCGGATGGATTGTCGTTGAGCCCATTGGGACTTTTTGAATGGGCCATCTCTCTAGGCTGGGACTGTGAACCGTTAACACATATAGGAATTGTGCCCTCAACATAACGGGTGCGATCATACCAACACTAATCCACCGGCTCCCATCAGAACTACGAAGTTAAGCGTGCTTGGGCGAGAGTAGTACTAGGACGGGTGACCCCTTAGGAAGTCCTCGTATTGCACCCCCTTTTCAAATTTTTTTGCCTTGGTTAGGGTTGACAAGATACTTCATCCACCAAATCTCTATTACTGAATGACACGGAACATTGGGCAAGACAACTTCATTTCACATAGAGGCTGGGCCCGTAATCCGAGGGCGTAGGGTTTATGACCAAGTCTCAGTCGCTCCGGAGCCCATAACTTTTGATCCGTAAGGATTTACGCGGCGCACAGCATACCGTTGCAAAGCTCTCTGAGAGCTGTACGACGGGGGCTGCCAGCTTGCTCGTTGTGCCCATTTTTGGAGCCCAAAATTGAACGTTTTCATCAGTGCAGGCCACTTTTCTTCTTTTGCTCTATTTTTCCGTCCCGTATCGTACGTCGTGAACTGTTAAAAGGACGACAACCTGGCTCGCAGGACATCAGAGGGCCCTACAACCTGTCGATATCACGTCTTGCAAGCATGCTGCGTTGTTGAAGCGGATGGGTTGTCGTTAAGCCCATTGGGCCTTTTGAATGGGCCATCTCTCTAGGCTGGGACTGTGATTAGTTAACCCATATAGGACTTGTGCCCTCAACATGATGGGTGCGATCATACCAGCACTAATGCATCGGATCCCATTAGAACTCCGAAGTTAAGCGTGCTTGGGCGAGAGTAGCACTAGGATGGGTAACCCCCTGGGAAGTCCTCGCGTTGCACCCTCTTTTCAATTTTTTTGCCCTGGTTATTGTTGCCAAGATAATTTATCCACCAAATCTCTATTACTGAGTCCCACAGAATATTGGGCAAGACACCTTCGCTTCACGTTGAGGCTGGGCCCGCAAACCGAGGGCGTAGGGTTTGTGACCAGGTCTCCGTCGCTCTAGAGCCCATAACTTTTGATCCGTAAGGAGCAACGCCGCGCACAGCATACCGTTGCAAAGCTCTCTGAGAGCTCTACGACTGGGGTAGCTAGCTTGCTCGCTATGCCCATTTTTGGAACCCAAAATCGAACGTTTTCATCAGTTTCAGGCCACTTATCTTCTTTTGCTCTGTTTTTTCGTCCCGGATCGTGCGTCGTGAACTGTTAAAAGGAAGACAACCTGAATCGTGGGACATCAGAGGGCCCTACAACGTGTCGATATCACGTCTTGCGAGGATGCTACGTTGTTGAAGCGGATGGGTTGTTGGTAAGCCCATTGGTCCTTTTGAATTGGCCATCACTCTAGGCTGGGACTGTGAACCGTTAACACATAAAGGAATTGTACCCTCAACATGACGGGTGCGATCATACCAGCACTAATGCACCGGATCCCATCAGAACTCCGAAGTTAAGCGTGCTTGGGCGAGAGTAGTACTAGGATGGGTGACCCCATGGGAAGTCCTCGTGTTGCACCCCCTTTTCTTTTTTTTTTTGCCTTGGTTAGGGTTGCCAAGATACTTTATCCACCAAATCTCTATTACTGAATCCCACAGAACATTGGGAAAGACAACTTCGCTTCACGTAGAGGCTGGGCCCGCAAACCGAGGGCGTAGGGCTTGTGACCAGGTCTCCGTCGCTCCGGTGCCCATAACTTTTGATCCGTGACGAGTTACGCGGCACACAGCATACCGTTGCAAAGCTCTCTGAGAGCTCTATGAGGGCGCAGCAAGCTTGCTCGTTGTGCCCATTTTTTGAGCCCAAAATTGAACGTTTTCATCAGTTTCAGGCCAATTTCTTCTTTTGCTCTGTTTTTTCGTCTCGAATCGTACGTCGTGAACTGCTAAAAGGATGACAACCTGACTCGCGGGACATCAGAGGGCCCTACAACGTGTCGATATCACGTCTTGCAAGCATGCTGCATTGTTGAAGCGGATGGGTCGTCGTTAAGCCCATTGGGCCTTTTGAATGGGCCGTCTCTCTAGGTTGGGACTGTCAACAGTTAACACATAAAGGAATTGTGCCCTCAACATAACGGGTGCGATCATACCAGCACTAATGCACCGGATCCCATCAGAACTCCGAAGTTAAGCGTGCTTGGGCGAGAGTGGTACTAGGATGGGTGACCCCTTGGGAAGTCCTCGTGTTGCACCCCCTTTTCAATTCTTTTTGCCCCGGTTAGGGTTGCCAAGATACTTCATCCACCAAGTTTCTATTACTGAATCCCACGGAACATTGGGCAAGACAAATTCACTTCACGTAGAGGCTGGGCCCATAAACCGAGGGCGTAGGGTTTATGACTAGGTCTCCGTCGCTCCGATGCCCATAACTTTTGATATGTAAGGAGTTACGCGGCGCACATCACACCGTTGCAAAGCTCTCTGAGAGATCTACGACGGGGCAGCCAGTATGCTCGCTGTGCCCGTTTTGGGAGCCCAAAATCAAACGTTTTCATCAGTTTTAGGCCACTTTTCTTCTTTTGCTCTGTTTTTTCATCCCGGATCGTACGTCGTGAACTTTTAAAAGGATGACAACCTAACTCGCGGGACATCAGAGGGCCCTACAACGTGTCGATATCATGTCTTGCGAGGATGCTGCATTGTTGAAGCGGATGGGTTGTCGTTAAGCCCATTGGGCCTTTTTAAATGGGCCATCTCTCTAGGCTGGGATTGTGAACCGTTAACACATATAGGAATTGTGCCCTCAACATGACGGGTGCGATCATACAAACACTAATGCATCGGATACCATCAGAACTCCGAAGTTAAGCGTGCTTGGGCGAGAGTAGTACTAGGACGGGTGACCCCCTGGGAAGTCCTTGTGTTGCACCCCCTTTTCAATTTTTTTTGCCCTGGTTAGGGTTGCCAAGATACTTTATCCACCAAATCTCTATTACTGAATCCCATGGAACATTGGGCAAGACAACTTTGTTTCACATAGAGGCTGGACCCGCAAACCGAGGGCGTAGGGTTTGTGACTAGGCCTCCGTCGCTCCGGTGCCCATAACTTTTGATCCGGAAGGAGTTACGCGGCGCACAACATACAGTTGCAAAGCTCTCTGAGAGCTCTATGACGGGGGCAGCCAGCATGCTCGTTGTGCCCATTTTTTGAGCCCAAAATTGAACGTTTTCAAAAGTTCCAGGCCACTTTTCTTCTTTTGCTCTGTTTTTTCATCCCGGATCGTACGTCGTGAACTGTTAAAAGGACGAAAACCTGACTCGCAGGACATCAGAGGGCTCTACAACGTGTTGATATCACGTCTTGCAAGCATGCTGCGTTGTTGAAGCGGATTGGTTGTCGTTAAGCCCATTGGGCCTTTTGAATGGGCCATCTCTCTATGCTGGGACTGTGATTAGTTAACACATAAAGGAATTGTGCCCTCAACATGACGGGTGTGATCATACCAGCACTAATGCATCGGATCCCATCAGAACTCCGAAGTTAAGCGTGCTTGGGCGAGAGTAGTACTAAGATGGGTGACCCCCTGGGATGTCCTCGCGTTATACCCCCTTTTCAATTTTTTTTGCCCTGGTTAGGGCTGCCAAGATACTTTATCCACCAAATCTCTATTACTGAGTCCCACGGAATATTGGGCAAGACAACTTCGCTTCAAGTAGAGGCTGGGCCCGCAAATCGAGGGCGTAGGGTTTGTGACTAGGTCTCCGTCGCTCTCGTGCCTATAACTTTTGATCCGTAAGGAGTTACGCGGCGCACAGCATACCGTTGCAAAGCTCTTAGAGAGCTCTACGACGGGGGCAGCCAGCTTGCTCGCTGTGCCCATTTTTGGAGCCCAAAATTGATCGTTTTCATCAGTTTCAGACCACTTTTCTGCTTTTGCTCTGTTTTTCCGCCCCGGATCGTACGTCATGAACTGTTAAAAGGACGATAACCTAACTCGCGGGACATCAGAGGGCCCTATAACGTGTCGATATCACGTCTTGCGAGGATGGTGCGTTGTTGAAGCGGATGGGTTGTCGTTAAGCCCATTGGGCCTTTTGAATGGGCCATCTCTTTAGGCTGGGACTATGAACTGTTAACACATATAGGAATTGTGTCCTCAACATGATGGGTGCGATCATACCAGCACTAATGGACCAGATCCCATCAGAACTCCGAAGTTAAGCGTGCTTGGGCGAGAGTAGTGCTAGGATGGGTGACCCTCTGGGAAGTCCTCGTGTTGCACCCCGTTTTCAATTTTTTTTGCCCTGGTTAGGGTTGGCAAGATACTTTATCCACCAAATCTCTATTATTGAATCCCACGGAATATTGTGCAAGACAACTTCGCTTCACGTAGAGATGTGCCCGCAAACTGAGGGCGTAGGGTTTGTGACCAGGTTTCCGTCGCTCCGGTGCCCATAACTTTTGATTTGTAAGGAGTTACGCGGTGCACAGCATACCGTTGCAAAGCTCCCTGAGAGCTCTACGACTGGGGCAGCTAGGTTTCTCGCTTTGCCCGTTTTTAGAGCCCAAAATCGAACGTTTTCATCAGTTTCAGGCCACTTTTCTTCTTTTGCTCTCTTTTTCCGTCCTGGATCGTACGTCGAGAACTATTAAAAGGACGACAACCTGACTCGCAGGACATCATAGGGTGCTACAACATGTCGATATCACGTCCTGCAAGCATGCGGCGTTGTTGAAGCGGATGGGTTGTCGTTAAGCCCATTGGGCCTTTTGAATGGGCCATCTCTCTAGGCTGGGACTGTGATTAGTTAACACATAAAGAAATTGTGCCCTCAACATGACGGGTGCGATCATACCAGCACTAATGCACCGGATCCCATCAGAACTCCGAAGTTAAGCATGCTTGGGCGAGAGTAGTACTAGGATGGGTGACCCCTTGGGAAGTCCTCGTGTTGCACCCCCTTTTCAATTTTTTTTGCCCGGTTTAGGGATGCCAAGGTACTTTATCCACCAAATCTCTATTGCTGAATCCCACAGAACATTGGGCAAGACAACATCGCTTCACGTAGTGGTTGGGCCTACAAACCGAGGGCGTAGGGTTTGTGGCCAGGTCTCTGTCGCTCCGGTGCCCATAACTTTTGATCCGTAAGGAGTTACGCGGCGCACAGCATACTGTTGCAAAGCTCTATGAGAGCTCTACGACGGGGGCAACCAGCTTGCTCACTGTGCCCGTTTTTGGAGCCCAAAATCGAACATTTTCATCAGTTTCAGGCCACTTTTCTTCTTTTGCTCTGTTTTTCAGTCCCAGATCGTACGTCGTGAACTGTTAAAAGGACGACAACCTGACTCACGGGACATCAGAGAGCCCTACAACGTGTTGATATCACGTCTTGCGAGGATGCCTCGTTGTAGAAGCAGATGGGTTGTCGTTAAGCCCATTGGGCCTTTTGAATGGGCCATCTTTCTAGGATGGGACTGTGAACCGTTAACACATATAGAAATTGTGCCCTCAACATGACGGGTGCGATCATACCAGCACTAATGCACCGGATCCCATCAGAACTCGAAAGTTAAGCGTGCTAGGGCGAGAGTAGTACTAGGATGGGTGACCCCCTGGGAAGTCCTCGTGTTGCACCCCCTTTTCAATTTTTTTTGCCATGGTTAGGGTTGCCAAGATACTTTATCCACCAAATCTCTATTACTGAATCCCACGGAACATTGGGCAAGACAACTTCGTTTCACGTAGAGGCTGGGCCCGCAAACCGAGGGTGTAGGGTTTGTGACCAGGTCTCCGTTGCTCCGGTGCCCATAACTTTTGATCCGTAAGGAGTTACGCGGCGCACAGAATACCGTTGCAAAGCTCTTTGAGAGCTCTACGACAGGGGCAGCCAGCATGCTCGCTGTGCCAATTTTTGGAGCATAAAATCTAACGTTTTCATCAGTTTCAGGCTACTTTTCTTCTTTTGCTCTGTTTTTCCGTCCCGGATCGTACGTCGTGAACTGTTAAAAGGACGACAACCAGACTCAAGGGACATTAGAGGGCCCTACAACATGTCGATATCACGACTTGTAAGCATGCTGCATTGTTGAAGCGGATGGGTTGTCGTTAAGCCTATTGGGCCTTTTGAATGGGCCATCTCTCTAGGCTGGGACTGTGAACCATTAACAAATATAGGAATTGTGCCCTCAACATGACCGGTGCGATCATACCAGCAGTAATACACCGGATCCCATCAGAACTCCGAAGTTAAGCGTGCTTGGGCGAGAGTAGTACTAGGATGGGTGACCCCCTGGGAAGTGCTAGTGTTGCACCCCTTTTTCAATTTTTTTTGCCCTGGTTAGGGTTGCCAAGATACTTTATCCACCAAATCTCTATTACTGAATCCCACGGAACATTGGGCAAGACAACTTCGCTTCACGTAGAGGTTGAGCCCGCAAACCGAGGGTGCAGGGTTTATGACCAGGTCACCGTCGGTCCAGCGCCCATAACTTTTGATCCGTAAGGAGTAACGCGGCGCACAGCATACCGTTGTAAAGCTCTCTGAGAGCTCTACGACGGGGGCAACCAGCATGCTCTCTGTGCCCCTTTTTGGAGCCCAAAATCAAACGTTTTCATTAGTTTCAGGCTACTTTTATGCTTTTGCTCTGTTTTTCTGTCCCGGATCATACGTCGTGAACTGTTAAAAGGACGACAACCTGACTTGCAGGACATTAGAGGGCCCTACAACGTGTCAATATCACATCTTGCAAGCATGCTGCGTTGTTGAAGCGGATGGGTTGTCGTTAAGCCCATTGGGCCTTTTGAATGGGCCATCTTTCTAGGCTAGGACTGTGATTAGTTAACACATAAAGGAATTGTGCCATCAACATGACGGGTGCGATCATACCAGCACTAATGCACGGGATCCCGTCAGAACTCCGAAGTTAAGCGTGCTTGGGCGAGAGTAGTACTAAGATGGGTGACCCCTTGGGAAGTCCTCGTGTTGCACCCCCTTTTCAATTTTTTTTGCCCTGGTTAAGGTTGCCAAGATACTTTATCCACCAAATCTCTATTACTGAATCCCATGGAACATTGGGCAAGACAACTTCGCTTCACGTAGAGGCTGGGCCCGCAAACCGATGGCGTATGGTTTGTGACCAGGTCTCCGTCGCTCCGGTGCCCATAACTTTTGATCTGTAAGGAGTTACGCGGCGCACATCATACCGTTGCAAAGCTCTCTGAGAGCTCTACGACAGGGGCAGCCAGCCTGCTCACTGTGCCAATTTTTGGAGCCCAAAATCGAACGTTTTCATCAGTTTCAGGTCACTTTTCTTCTTTTGCTCTATTTTTTCGTCTCGGATCGTACGTCGTGAACTGTTAAAAGGACGACAACCTGACTCGCGGGACATCAGAGGGCCCTAAAACGTGTCGATATCACGTCTTGCAAGCATGCTGCGTTGTTGAAGCGGATGGTTTGTCATTAAGCCCATTGGGCCTTTTGAATGGGCCATCTCTCTAGGCTAGGACTGTGAACCGTTAACACATATAGGAATTGTGCCCTCAACATGACGGGTGCGATCATACCAGTAGTAATGCACCGGATCCCATCAGAACTCCGAAGTGAAGCGTGCTTGGGCTAGAGTAGTACTAGGATGGGTGACCCCTTGGGAAGTTCTCGTGTTGCACCCCATTTTCAATTTTTTTTGCCCTGGTTAGGGTTGCCAAGATACTTTATCCACCAAATCTCTATTATTGAATCCCACGGAACATTGGGCAAGACAACTTCGCTTCACGTAGAGGCTGGGCCCGCAAACCGAGGCATAGGGTTTGAGACCAGGTCTCCGCCGCTCCAATGCCCATAACTTTTGATCCGTAAAGAGTTACGCGGCGCACAGAATACCGTTGCAAAGCTCTCTGAGAGCTCTACGACGGGAGCAGCCAGCTTGCTTGCTGTGCCCATTATTGGAGCCCAAAATTGAATGTTTTCATCAGTTTCAGGCCACATTTCTTCTTTTGCGCTGTTTTTTCGTCCCAGATCGTACGTCATGAACTGTTAAAAGGACAACAACCTGACTCGCGGGATATCAGAGGGCCCTACAACGTGTCGATATCATGTCTGGTAAGGATGCTGCGTTGTTGAAGCGGGTGGGTTGTCGTTAAGCCCGTTGGGCCTTTTGAATGGGCCATCTCTCTAGGTTGGGACTGTGAACCGTTAACACATATAGGAATTGTGCCCTCAACATGACGGGTGCGATCATACCAGCAGTAATGCACCGGATCCCATCAGAACTCCGAAGTTAAGCGTGTTTGGGCGAGAGTAGTACTAGGATGGGTGACCCCTTGGGATGTCCTCGTGTTGCACCCCATTTTCAATTTTTTTTGCCCTGGTTAGGGTTGCCAAGATATTTTATCCACCAAATCTCTATTACTGAATCCCAAGGAACATTGGACAAGACAACTTGTCGCGCCCCAACCCGGCCTATAAGGTGAGACTAGGGTGTGAACTTAACTGTTTATGAAGCCTAAACTCGAAATTTTTTTGAAAAACTAACAGCATAATGGCTGTAATCGAGCTCTTTGGTTTGACCTAATTCTCTAAACGCCTCAATTATTCCAATCATTAACCCAATTCCATTAAGGACTCCTATTTGTCACCAACCGATTTCCCTACTATTTTATCTTGAAGGTCTTGTTTGGCTAATAAGCCTAACATGATAACTATGTCCCGTTTATTTGTCAATTTCCCATCATGCAAGTACCTATTATCCTTTAGTTTGCAAGTGAGCACCTAAGTGAAATTAGATAGAATTAACTTAGTTGATTGTTCATCTAGTGGTTTGAATGCCTACGATAACTACCAATTAAGAAACGAAAGCAAACCACCAAATAAAAGTTTTTCCGGCTATAGGTAGTACAATTCCAAAATTAGACCCAAATTACAACGGGGTCATTTACATCAATAAAATGAATAATTTGCAATCAAACACAACATCCATATAGCAACCACTTTCAGGCAAATCACAAAAGCACGTAGGGACAGGCAATCACTCCAAGGAATCATCTATAGGCACGTTGTCCTCGGGTACCTGTACCTGTTCTTCTTCACCTGTGATAAAAAGAGGGTAAGTCCGTATGAACTCAGCGAGGGGGAACGAGAAATACGTTTTGAAACTCATTTTTTGATTCAATTTATGAAAACACTTTTTCAAAACATGTCACGTATTACAAATAATAAGGTACGCAAATATATGAAACAAATCGAGTAACAGATACATTTACCAATCATTTCAAGGATACGGTGAGCAGTTGCTCACAATTTCAATTTCGATACAATTGTTGGGCCGACTTCAATAATCCACTTATCGCTCCCAATTGGGTGTACTCCGGATGTACCCCGAAACCTACAACCCAACTCTCCGAGGGTGGAATGCCAAGCGAGAGAGGGAATTGGACCGTGGTAGTCACGGGAGCACCGGCAAGCCCTATGCCGCCTGACGTTCGTGAAACGCTACCATGCCACAATGAAAGGTTGCAACCTCGTATGCAATGCACATTTATAACATTTAACATATCACATTAGGAGGACAACAAAGTAGGTCGCCTCCGAACAGTTATAAGGTCGCACGTTGTCAAGTAGTCAAACAAGGCACGATAAGACAAGTAATTTCACTTGAAAGGCATATAGAGCCATAAGAACATTAAACGGGCAGCCATGTAACACATGTAAGTCAAGCCATATAACTCATTTCGAAGTCCACGTAATCAAGTGATTCGATTATTCAACATGCAACAACATCTACGTGGGTTCGGATGCAAGAAAAGCCTATTTGTCAACATGCAATTATCAAAATTACATTTAAGCTTATAAGGGCAACTACGGGCAGCCTACTAAACATATAATTCCACAAAATATTCAAATGATCAACACTTAGCAAAACTACCTAGTCATTAGGGTTTCCATTTCGTGCATATTTGTGCAATTTGAGCCTTAACCAAACTCGAAGTCAATCTCAAACCATGCATCATATAATTCAACATCCTCAAGTACTCAAAACAGTCCACACAACATCTCAACACCACAATTCCAAGCAATTAACACCACAAGAGAGGTTACAATAATTGTTTCTAAGTACAACATTAAGTGAAACCCTTGCTGCAATAGGCTGTTTTCTCACAATCAATAGGATAATCAAACAATCTCCAAATCCAGTGAATAAGATATAAAATTAAAGATTAAGAAGTTAACTAAAATCAGAAACAGACCTTGCATCAATTGGAGTTCGGAATCATTAGATATAGCCGAAACAGTGGAATAGCACAAAACTGTCCAGATTTGCACACTTTTCAGTAATTGACGTTTTTGAGGTCCTTAGGGTCAGATTTAGCCTTGGTCCATTTCTGACAAAATTGTCCCGAACTGAAAAATCTAGAACAAACCAAATTTCATGCATTTTGGACATCATTTACTAAGTCAAATATGGTTCGTTCCACAAGGTCAGTGCATCTGCCAAAACCTGCTTCATTTTTCCAGATTTCCAGATTTGGACACATTTTAAAGATTTGCCATGTTGAGGACTTTAGAGTCAAAATTAGCTTCGGCCTATTTCTGGGAAAAATGTTCAAAACCGTCCAAACTAGTTACCTACCAATTTTCATGCATTTTAAACATCATTTTCCTAGCTAAAATTACCTCGAAACAGACTGGTCAGAGAGCTGTCAACAATCCGACTTCACCTAGCATCACTTTCAAGCCAAGATCTTGCCATGCATGGTTGTTTAAGCTTTTGAACGACCATATAACTCAAGTACAGAAGCAAAGACATAAATTCATGAGCATGCATGTGAATTTTTGAAGGATTTTCAAAAGGTTTAGCCCTCACCTTAGCAATCAACCCAAAAGATGCACAAAAACTTGTTGAAGCCCAAATATCTTCTTCTTCTTCCTTAGCCGAGATTCCAACTTGGTTTTCTCTATTTTTCATAGCCTAGTGATCAATCTCTTAGTACATTCATGTGGTTAGAACAAGAAGAAAAGAAATGGAAGCTTAAAAACTCACCAAGGCCGAAAATGGTGACTCAAAAGACTTGCATGTGTGTTTCTTGCATCCTAGCTTGCTTGGGTGAGTTTCTTTGCTTGGTGTTTGTCTTGATGCACCATAGGATGATGAAGATGAGCTAAGGGATGAAGAAACTCAGCCCAAAACCGAGATGGAGAGAGAGAATGAGAGGGAGAGAGAGAAGGTTGAGGAAGAAAGAAGAAATGACAAAAAAATGAAAGCCTTTGCATCCTTTAAGCATGTGGTTGGCCTTGGGCCATTAAATTCTGATTTTTGTGTCTTCAATGTGTGATTTTAAAATGTTTAGCATGGGCAAGGATGGTTTGGTTGAGCAAGGTAGAGGATTTAGGTGGTTTTGAGCATTTTTTTATGCATTGTGCTAAGTGTTTGTCATAGTTTGTCTAGGAATAATTCTTTATGCATTTGTGTCATTAGAATTGTCATAGGAATGTTGGGAAATTAGGGAATCTAGGTAGAATAAAATATAGGAATGTTTGTTGATGAGTTGAATTATGAATAGAATAATAGATAGTGGAAAATTTAGGAGTAGTTTAGTACTATTTTATTGTTAGTGGAGTTTGTAGAGAATTTGAATTACGAATATAATATTGGTTAGTGGATTGTGTAGGATTATTTTAGTGTCTAGTGCTTTGTGTAGGATTCTTTCTTGATTAACGTGGTGGCACGGATTCCTAGATCTAGGGCACGAATTACGAGGTAGACACGAACTACAAGATAAGACATGAACTTCAAGACTAATGCACGTAATTCAAGACACGACTCTTAAACCTAGGTTAAAGCCCGCAGTTCAAGGTTAATGCACATGAAATGAAGAGACACATGCAAATCAAGGTCTTGCACGTAAATTAAGGTCATGACATGTTTATCTAGGTATCGAACGTATATCGAGGATTAGGGCACACAATTCTAGGTTAAGGCACGTATAACGAGGCATGCACGAAGACCAAGACAGGGCACGTAATCTAAGGTCGGTCATATAATTTTAGGTCTAAGGCGAGCAAATCGAGGTATGACACGTTATTCGGGGTCAGGCCTCACACAACTTCGCTTCACGTAGAGGTTGGGCCCGCAAACCGAGGGCGTAGGGTTTGTGACCAGGTCTCCGCTGCTCTGGTGCCCATAACTTTTGATCCGTAAGGAGTTACGCGGCGCACAGCATACCGTTGCAAAGCTCTCTGAGAGCACTACGACGAGGGCAGCCAGCTTGCTCGTTGTGCCCATTTTTGGAGCCCAAAATCGAACGTTTTCATCAGTTTCAGGCCACTTTTCTTCTTTTGCTCTGTTTTTCTGTCCCGAATCGTACGTTGTGAACTGTTAAAAGGACAACAACCTGACTCGCGGGACATCAGAGGGCCCTACAACGTGCCGATATCACGTCTGGTAAGAATGCTGCGTTGTTGAAGCGAATGGGTTGTCGTTAAGCCCATTGGGTCTTTTGAATGGGACATCTCTCTAGGCTGGGACTGTGAACCGTTAACACATAAAGGAATTGTGCCCTCAACATGACGAGTGTGATCATACCAGCACTAATGCACCGGATCCCATCAGAACTCCGAAGTTAAGCGTGCTTGGGCGAGAGCAGTACTAGGATGGGTGACCCCCTGGGAAGTCCTCGTGTTGCACCCCCTTTTCAATTTTTTTTGCCCTGGTTAGGGTTGCCAAGATACTTTATCCACCAAATCTCTATTATTGAATCCCACGGAACATTGGGCAACACAACTTCACTTCACGTATAAGCTGGGCCCACAAACCGAGGGCGTAGGGTTTGTGACCAGGTCTCCGTCGCTCCGGTGCCCATAACTTTTGATCCGTAAGGAGTTACGCGGCGCACAGCATACCGTTCCAAAGCTCTCTGATAGCTCTATGACGGAGGAAGCCAGCTTGCTTGCTGTGCCTATTTTTGGAACCCAAAATTGAACGTTTTCATCAGTTTCAGGCCACTTTTCTTCTTTTGCTCTCTTTTTCCGTCCCGGATCGTACGTCGTGAACTGTTAAAAGGACAACAACCTGACTCGCAGGACATCAGAGGGCCTCACAATGTGTCGATTTCACGTCTTGCGAGGACACTGCGTTGTTGGAGCGGATGGGTTGTCGTTAAGCCCATTGGGCCTTTTGAATGGGCCATCTCTCTAGGCTGGGACTGTGAACAATTAACACATAAAGGAATTGTGCCCTCAACATGACGGTGCGATCATACTAGCACTAATGCACCGGATCCCATCAGAAGTCCGAAGTTAAGCGTGCTTGGGCGAGAGTAGTACTAGGATGGGTGACCCCATGGGAAGTCCCCGTGTTGCACCCCCTTTTCAATTTTTTTTGCCCAGGTTAGGGCTGCCAAGATACTTTATCCACCAAATCTCTATTACTGAATCACACGGAACATTGGGCAAGACAACTTCGTTTCACATATAGGCTGGGCCCGCAAACCGAGGGCGTAAGGTTTGTGACCAGGTCTCCGTCGCTCCGGTGCCCATTGCTTTTGATCCGTAAGGAGTTACGCGGAGCATAGCATACCGTTGCAAAGCTCTCTGAGAGCTCTACGACGGGGACAGCATCCTCGCTGTGCCCATTTTTGGAGCCCAAAATTGAACGTTTTCATCAGTTTCAGGCCACTTTTCTTCTTTTGCTCTGTTTTTCCGTCCCGGATCGTACGTCGTGAACTGTTAGAAGGACGACAACATGACTCGTGGGACATCAGACGGCCCTACAACGTGTCGATATCACGTCTTGCAAGCATGCTGCGTTGTTGAAGCGGATGGGTTGTCGTTAAGCGCATTGGGCCTTTTGAATGGGCCATCTCTCTAGGCTGGGACTGTGATTAGTTAACACATAAAGGAATTGTGCCCTCAACATGACGGGTACGATCATACCAGCACTAGTGCACCGGATTCCATTAGAAATCCGAAGTTAAGCGTGTTTGGGTGAGAGTAGTACTAGGATTGGTGACACCTTGGGAAGTCCTCGTGTTGCACCCCCTTTTCAATTTTTTTTGCCCAGGTTAGGATTGCCAAGATACTTTATCCACCAAATCACTATTACTGAATCCCACGGAACATTAGGCAAGACAACTTCGCTTCGCGTAGAGGCTGGGCCCGCAAACTAAGTGCGTAGGGTTTGTGACTAGGTCTCCGTCGCTCCGGTGCCCATAACTTTTGATCCGTAAGGACTTACGCGGTGCACAGCATACTGTTGCAAAGCTCTCTGATAGCTCTACAACGGGAGCAGCCAACTTGCTCACTGTGCCTATTTTTGGAGCCCAAAATTGAACGTTTTCATCAGTTTCAGGCCACTTTTCTTCTTTTGCTCTCTTTTTTCGTCCCGGATTGTACGTCGTGAACGGTTAAAAGGATGACAGCCTGACTCGCGGGACATCAATGGGCCCCACAACGTGTCGATATCACGTCTTGCGAGGATGCTGAGTTGTTGAAGCAGATGGGTTATTGTTAAGCCCATTGGGCCTTGTGAATGGGCCATCTCTCTAGGCTGGGACCGTGAACCGTTAACACATTTAGGAATTGTGCCCTCAACATGACGGGTGCGATCATACCAGCACTAATGCACCGGATCCCATCACAACTCCGAAGTTAAGCGTGCTTGGGCGAGAGTAGTACTAGGATGGGTGACCCCCTGGGAAGTCCTTGTGTTGCACCCCCTTTTCAATTTTTTTTGCCGTGGTTAGGGTTGCCAAGATACTTTATCCACCAAATATCTATTACTGAATCCCACGGAACAATGGGCAAGACAACTTCGTTTCACATAGAGGCTGGGCCCGTAAACCGAGGGCGTAGGATTTGTGACTAGGTCTCCGTCGCTCCAGTGCCCATAACTTTTGATCCGTAAGGAGTTACGCGGCGCAAAGCATACCGTTGCAAAGCTCTCTAAGAGCTCTACGACCGGGGTAGCCAGCTTGCTCGCTCTGCCCATTTTTGGAACCCAAAATTGAACGTTTTCATCAATTTCAGGCCACTTTTCATCTTTTGCTCTGTTTCTCCGTCCCGGATCGTATGTCGTGAACAGTTAAAAGGACGACAACCTGACTCGCGGGACATCAGAGAGCCCTACAACATGTCGATATCACGTCTGGTGAGGATACTACGTTGTTGAAGCGGATGGGTTGTCGTTAAGCCCATTGGGCCGTTTGAATGGGCCATCTCTCTAGGCTGGGACCGTGAACCGTTAACACATAAAGTAATTGTGCCCTCAACATGACGGTGCGATCATACTAGCACTAATGCACCGGATCCCATCAGAAGTCCGAAGTTAAGCGTGCTTGGGCGAGAGTAGTACTAGGATGGGTGACCACCTAGGAAGTCCTCGTGTTGCACCCCCTTTTCAATTTTTTTTGCCAAGGTTAGGGCTGCCAAGATACTTTATCCACCAAATCTCTATTACTGAATCACACGGAACATTGGGCAAGACAACTTCGTTTCACATAGAGGCTGGGCCTGCAAACCGAGGGCGTAGGGTTTGTGACCAGGTCTCCGTCGCTTCGGTGCCCATTACTTTTGATCCGTAAGTAGTTATGCGGCGCATAGCATACCGTTGCAAAGCTCTCTGAGAGCTCTACGACGGGGGCAGCATCCTCGTTGTGCCCATTTTTGGAGCCCAAAATGGAACATTTTCATCAGTTTCAGGCCACTTTTCTTCTTTTGCTATGTTTTTTCGTCCCGGATCGTATGTCGTGAACTGTTAGAAGGACGACAACCTGACCCGTGGGACATCAGACGGCCCTACAACGTGTCGATATCACGTCTTGCAAGCATGCTGCGTTGTTGAAGCGGATGGGTTGTCGTTAAGCCCATTGGGCCTTTTGAATGGGCCATCTCTCTAGGCTGGGACTGTGATTAGTTAACACATAAAGGAATTGTGCCCTCAACATGACGGGTGCGATCATACCAGTATTAGTGCACCGAATCCCATCAGAAATCCGAAGTTATGCGTGTTTAGGTGAGAGTAGTACTAGCATGGGTGACACCTTGGGAAGTCCTCGTGTTGCACCCCCTTTTCAATTTTTTTTGCCCAGGTTAGGGTTGCCAAGATACTTTATCCACCAAATCACTATTACTGAATCCCACGGAACGTTAGGCAAGACAACTTCGCTTCGCGTAGAGGCTGGGCCAACAAACCAAGTGCGTAGGATTTGTGACTAGGTCTCCGTCGCTCCGCTGCCCATAACTTTTGATCCGTAAGGGCTCACGCGGCGCACAGCATACAGTTGCAATGCTCTCTGATAGCTCTACGACGGGAGCAACCAACTTGCTCACTGTGCCTATTTTTGGAGCCCAAAATTGAACGTTTTCATCAGTTTCAAGGCCACTTTTCTTCTTTTGCTCTCTTTTTCCGTCCCGAATTGTACGTCGTGAACGGTTAAAAGGATGACAACCTGACTCGCGGGACATCAGAGGGCCCCACAACGTGTCGATATCACATCTTGCGAGGATGCTGTGTTGTTGAAGCAGATGGGTTGTTGTTAAGCCCATTGGGCCTTTTGAATGGGCCATCTCTCTAGGCTGGGACTGTGAACCGTTAACACATATAGGAATTGTGCCCTCAATATGACGGGTGCGATCATACCAGCACTAATGCACCGGATCCCATAACAACTCCGAAGTTAAGCGTGCTTGGGCGAGAGCAGTACAAGGATGGGTGACCCCCTGGAAGTCCTCGTGTTGCACCCCCTTTTCAATTTTTTTTGCCCTGGTTAGGGTTGCCAAGATACTTTATCCACCAAATCTCTATTACTGAATCCCATGGAACATTGGGCAAGACAACTTCGTTTCACGTAGAGGCTGGGCCCGTAAACCGAGGGCGTAGGATTTGTGACTAGGTCTCCGTCGCTCCGGTGCCCATAACTTTTTATCCGTAAGGAATTACGCGGCGCAAAGCAAACCGTTGCAAAGCTCTCTAAGATCTCTACGACGGGGGTAGCCAGCTTGCTCGCTCTGCCCATTTTTGGAGCCCAAAATTGAACGTTTTCATCAATTTCAGGCCACTTTTCTTCTTTTGCTCTGTTTCTCCGTCCCGAATCGTATGTCATGAACAGTTAAAAGGACGACAATCTGACTCGCGGGACATCAGAGGGCCCTACAACATGTCGATATCACGTCTGGTGAGGATGCTGTGTTGTTGAAGCGGATGGGTTGTCGTTAAGCCCATTGGGCCTTTTGAATGGGCCATCTCTCTAGGCTGGGACTGTGAACCGTTAACACATAAAGGAGTTGTGCCCTCAACATGACGGGTGCGATCATACCAGCACTAATGCACCGGATCCCATCACAACTCCGAACTTAAGCATGCTTGGGCGAGAGTAGTACTAGGATGGGTGACCCCTCGGGAAGTCCCCATGTTGCACCCCCTTTTCAATTTTTTTTGCCCTGGTTAAGGTTGCCAAGTTACTTTATCCACAAAATCTCTATTACTGAATCCCACGAAACATTGGGCAAGACAACTCCGTTTCACGTAGAGGTTGGGCCCGCAAACCGAGGGCGTAGGATTTGTGACCAGGTCTCCGTTGCTCCGGTGCCCATAACTTTTGATCCGCAAGGAGTTACGTGGCGCACAACATACCGTTGCAAAGCTCTCTGAGAGCTCTACGACAGGGGTAGCCAGCTAGCTCGCTGTGCCCTTTTTTGGAGCTCAAAATTGAACGTTTTCATCAGTTTCAGGCCACTTTTCTTCTTTTGCTCTGTTTTTCCGTCCCAGATCGTACGTCATGAACTGTTAAAAGGATGACAACCTGAATTGCGGGACATCAGAGTCCCCTACAATGTGTCGATATCACGTCTTGCGAGGATGCTGCGTTGTTGAAGCAAATGGGTTGTCGTTAAGCCCATTGGGCCTTTTGAATGGGCCATCTCTCTCGGCTGGGACTGTGAACCGTTAACACATAAAGGAATTGTGCCCTCAACATGACGGGTGTGATCATACCAGCACTAATGCACTGGATACCATCAGAACTCCGAAGTTAAGCATGCTTGGGCGAGAGTAGTACTAGGATGGGTGACCCCTTGGGAAGTCCGCATGTTGCACCCCCTTTTCAATTTTTTTTGCCCTGGTTAGGGTTGCCAAGATACTTTATCCACCAAATCTCTATTACTAAATCCCACGGAACATTGGGCAAGACAACTCCGTTTCACGTAGAGGCTGGGCCCGCAAACCGAGGGCGTATGGTTTGTGACTAGGTCTCCGTCGCTCCGGTGCGCATTACTTTTGATCCGTAATGAGTTACGTGGTGCATAGCATACCGTTGCGAAGCTCTCTGAGAACTCTACGACGGGGGCAGCTAGCATCCACACTGTTCCCATTTTTGGAGCCCAAAATCGAACGTTTTCATCAATTTCAGGCCACTTTTCTTCTTTTGCTCTGTTTTTCTGTCCCGGATCGTACGTGATGAACAATTAAAAGGACGACAACCCGACTCGCTGGACATCAGAGGGCCCTACAACGTGTCGATATCAAGTCTTGCAAGCATGCTGCGATGTTGAAGCGGATGGGTTGTCGTTAAGCCCATTGGGCCTTTTGAATGGGCCATCTCTCTAGGCTGGGACTGTGATTAGTTAACATATAAAGGAATTGTGCCCTCAACATCACTTGTGCGATCATACCAGTACTAATGCACCAGATCCCATCTGAACTCCGAAGTTAAGCGAGCTTTGGCGAGAGTAGTACAAGGATGGGTGACCCCCTTGGAAGTCCTCGTGTTGCACCCCCTTTTCAATTTTTTTTGCCCTGGTTAGGGTTGCGAAGATACTTTATCCACCAAATCTCTATTACTAAATCCCACGGAACATTAGGCAAGACAACTTCGCTTCACGTAGAGGCTGGGCCAACAAACCGAGTGCGTAGGGTTTGTGACCAGGTCTCCGTCGCTCCAGTGCCCAAAACTTTTATTCCATAAGGAGTTACGTGGCGCACAGCATACCGTTGCAAAGCACTCTGAGAGCTCTACGACGAGGGCAACCAGCTAGCTCGCTGTGCCCGTTTTTGGAACCTAAAATTGAATGTTTTCATCAGTTTCAACCCACTTTTCTTCTTTTGCTCTATTTTTTCACCCCGGATCGTACGTCGTGAACTGTTAAAAGGACGACAACCTGACTCGTGGGACATCAGAGGGCCCTACAACGTGTCGATATGACGACTTGCAAGCATTCTGCATTGTTAAAGTGGATGGGTTGTCGTTAAGCCCATTGGGCCTTTTGAATGGGACATCTCTCTCGGCTGGGATTGTGAACAATTAACACATAAAGGAATTGTGCCCTCAACATGATGGGTGCGATCATACCAACAGTAATGCACCGGATCCCATCAGAACTCCGAAGTTAAGCGTGCTTGGGCGAGAGTAGTACTAGGATGGGTGACCCCCAGGAAGTCCTCGTGTTGCACCCTCTTTTCAATTTTTTTTGCCCTGGTTTGGGTTGCCAAGATACTTTATCCACAAAATCTCTATTACTGAATCCCATGGACCATTGGGCAAGACAACTTCGTTTCACGTAGAGGCTGGGCCTGCAAACCGAGGGCGTAGGGTTTGTGACCAGGTCTCCGTCGCTCAAGTGCCCATAACTTTTGATCCGTAAGGAGTTACGCGGTGCACAGCATACCGTTGCAAAGCTCTCTGAGAGCTCTACGACGGGGGCAGCCAGCTTGCTCGCTGTGCCCGTTTTTGGAGACCAAAATTGAACGTTTTCATCAATTTCAGGCCACTTTTCTTCTTTTGCTCTGTTTTTCCGTCCTGGATCGTACTTCGTGAATTGTTAAAAGGACGACAACCTAACTCGCGGGACATCAGATGGCCCTACAACTTGTCGATATCACGTCTGGTGAGAATGCTGCGTTGTTGAAGCGGATGGGTTTCCGTTAAGCTCATTGGGCCTTTTGAATGGGCCATCGCTCTAGGCTGGGACTCTGAACCATTAACACATATAGGAATTGTGCCCTCAACATGACAGGTTCGATCATACCAGCACTAATGCACCGGATCCCAACAGTACTCCTTAGTTAAGCGTGATTGGGCGACAGTAGTACTAGGATGGGTGACCCCTTGGGAAGTCCTCGTGTTGCACCCCCTTTTCAATTTTTTTTGCCCTGGTTAGGGTTACCAAGATACTTTATCCACCAAATCTCTATTACTAAATCCAACAGTACATTGGCCAAAACAACTTCGCTTCACGTAGAGGCTGGGCCCGCAAACCGAGGGCGTAGGGTTTGTGATCAGGTCTCCGTCGCTCCGGTGCCCATAACTTTTGATCCGTAAGGAGTTACATGGCGCATAGCATACCGTTGCAAAGCTCTCTGAGAGCTCTACAATGGGGGCAGCAAGCTTGCTCGCTTTGCCCATTTTTGGAGCCCCAAATCGAACGTTTTCATCAGTTTCCAACCACTTTTCTTCTTTAGCTCTATTTTTCAATCCCGGATCGTACATCGTGAACAGTTAAAAGGACGACAACCTGACTCGCGGGACATCAGAGGGCCCTACAATATGTCGATATCACGTCTTGTAAGAATGTTGCGTTGTTGAAGCGGATGGTTGTCGTTAAGCCCATTGGGCCACTTGAATGGGCCATCTCTCTAGGCTGGGACTGTGAACCGTTAACACATATAGGAATTGTGCCCTCAACATGACAGGTGCGATCATACCAGCACTAATGCACAAGATCTCAACAGAACTCCGAAGTTAAGCGTGCTTGGGCGAGAGTAGTACTAGGATGGTTGACCCCCTGGGAAGTCCTCGTGTTGCACCCTCTTTTCAATTTTTTTTACCTTGGTTTGGGTTGCCAAGATACTTTATCCACCAAATCTCTATTACTGAATCCCACGGAACATTGGGCAAGACAACTTCGTTTCACGTAGAGGCTGGGCCTGCAAACCGAGGGCGTAGGGTTTGTGACCAGGTCTCCGTCGCTCAAGTGCCCATAACTTTTGATCCGTAAGGAGTTACGCGGTGCACAGCATACCGTTGCAAAACTCTCTGAGAGCTCTACGACGGGTGCAGCCAGCTTGCTCGCTGTGCCCTTTTTTGGAGACCAAAATCGAATGTTTTCATCAATTTCAGGCCACTTTTCTTATTTTGCTCTGTTTTTCCGTCCTGGATCGTACATCGTGAACTGTTAAAAGGACGACAACCTGACTCGCGGGACATCAGATGGCCCTACAACTTGTCGATATCACGTCTCGTGAGAATGCTGCGTTGTTGAAGCGGATGGGTTATCGTTAAGCCCATTGGGCCTTTTGAATGGGACATCTCTCTCGGCTGGCACTGTGAACCGTTAACACATAAAGGAATTGTGCCCTCAACATGACGGGTGCGATCATACCAGCATTAATGCACCGGATCCCATCAGAACTCCAAAGTTAAGCGTGCTTGGGCGAGAGTAGTACTAGGATGGGTGACCCCCTGGGAAGTCCTCGTGTTGCACACCCTTTTCAATTTTTTTTGCCCTGGTTAGGGTTGCCAAGATACTTTATCCACCAAATCTCTATTATTGAATCCCACAGAACATTAGGCAAGACATCTTCGCTTCATGTAGAGGATGGGCCTACAAACCGAGGGTGTAGGGTTTGTGACCAGGTCTCCGTCGCTCTGGTGCCCTTAACTTTTGATCCGTAAGGAGTTACGCGGCGCACAACATACCGTTGCAAAGCTCTCTGAGAGCTTTACGACGGGGGCAGCCAGCTTGCTCGTTGTACCCCTTTTTGGAGCCCAAAATTGAACGTTTTCATCAGTTTCAAGCCACTTTTCTTCTTTTGCTCTGTTTTTCTGTCCCAGATCGTACGTCGTGAACTGTTAAAAGAACGACAACCTGACTCGCTGGACATCAGAGGGCCCTACAAAAAGTCGATATCACGTCTTTCGAGGATGCTACGTTGTTGAAGCGGATGGGTTGTCGTTAAGCCCATTGGGCCTTTTGAATGGGCCATCGCTCTAGGCTGGGACTCTGAACCGTTAAAACATATAGGAATTGTGCCCTCAACATGACAAGTGCGATCATACCAGCAATAATGCACCAGATCCCAACAGTACTCCGAAGTTAAGCGCGCTTGGGCGACAGTAGTACTAGGATGGGTGACCCCTTGGGAAGTCCTCGTGTTGCACCCCCTTTTCAATTTTTTTTGCCCTGGTTAGGGTTGCCAAGATACTTTATCCACCAAATCTCTATTACTAAATCCCACAGTACATTGGGCGAAACAACTTCGCTTCACGTAGAGGCTGGGCCCGCAAACCGAGGGCGTAGGGTTTGTGACCAGGTCTCCATCGCTCCGGTGCCCATAACTTTTGATCCGTAAGGAGTTACGTGGCGCATAGCATACCGTTGCAAAGCTCTCTGAGAGCTCTACGATGGGGGCAGCAAGCTTGCTCGCTTTGCCATTTTTGGAGCCCCAAATCGAACGTTTTCATCAGTTTCAGACCACTTTTCTTCTTTAGCTCTGTTTTTTCGTCCCGGATCGTACCTCGTGAACTGTTAAAAGGATGACAACCAGACTCGCGGGACATCAGAGGGACCTACAACATGTCGATATCACGTCTTGCAAGCATGTTGCGTTGTTGAAGCGGATGGGTTGTCGTTAAGCCCATTGGGCCATTTGAATGGGCCATCTCTCTAGGCTGGGACTGTGAACCTTTAACACATATAGGAATTGTGCCCTCAACATGACAGGTGCGATCATACCAGAACTAATGCACCGGATCCCAACAAAACTTCGAAGTTAAGCGTGCTTGGGCGAGAGTAGTACTAGGATGGGTGACCCCTTGGGAAGTCCTCGTGTTGTAC
This sequence comes from Ehretia macrophylla, assembly GCA_037974665.1. Taxonomy (NCBI): domain Eukaryota; kingdom Viridiplantae; phylum Streptophyta; class Magnoliopsida; order Boraginales; family Ehretiaceae; genus Ehretia; species Ehretia macrophylla. The sequence continues at coordinate 4,021,726 of CM075780.1, forward strand.
CCCCTTTTAAATTTTTTTTGCCCTGGTTAGGGTTGCCAAGATACTTTATCCACCAAATCTCAATTACTGAATCCCACGGAACATTGGGCAAGACAACTTCGCTTCACGTAGAGGCTGGGCCGGCAAACCGGGGGCGTAAGGTTTGTGACCAGGTCGCCGTCGCTCCGATGCCCATAACTATTGATCCGTAAGGAGTTACGTGGCGCACAGCAAACCGTTGCAAAGCTCTTTGAGAGCTCTACGACGGGGGCATCCAGCTTGCTCGCTTTGCCCATTTTTGGAGCCCAAAATCGAACGTTTTCATTAGTTTCAGGCCACTTTTCTTCTTTTGCTTTGTTTTTCCGTCCCGGATAATACATCGTGAATTGTTAAAAGGACGACAACGTGACTCGCGGGACAACAGAGGGCTCTAAAACGTGTCGATATCACGTCTGGTGAAGATGCTACGTTGTTGAAGGGGGTGGGTTGTCGTTAAGCCCATTGGGCCTTTTGACTGGGCCATCTCTCTAGGATGGGACTGTGAAAAGTTAACACATAAAGGAATTGTGCCCTCAACATGACGGGTGCGATCATACCAGCACTAATGCACCAGATCCCATCTGAACTCCGAAGTTAAGCGTGCTTGGGCGAGAGTAGTACTAGAATGGGTGACCCTCTGAGAAGTCATCGTGTTGCACTCCTTTTTCAATTTTTTTTGCCCTGGTTAGGGTTGCCAAGATACTTTATCCACCAAATCTCTATTACTGAATCCCACTGAACATTGGGCAAGACAACTTCGCTTCACGTAGAGGCTGGGCCCGCAAACCGAGGGCGTAGGGTTTGTGACCAGGTCTCCGTCGCCCCGGTGCCCATAACTTTTGATCCGTAAGGAGTTACGCGGCGCACAACATACCCCTGCAAAGCATTCTGAGAGCTCTACGACGGGGGCAGCCAGCTTGATCGTTGTGCCCATTTTTGGAGCCCAAAATTGAATGTTTTCATCAGTTTCAGGACAGTTTTCTTCTTTTGCTCTGTTTTTCCGTCTCGGATCATACGTCGTGAACTGTTAAAAGGATGACAACCTGACTCGCGGAACATCAGATGGCCCTACAACTTGACGATATCACGTCTGGTGAGAATGCTGCGTTGTTGAAGCGGATGGGTTGTCGTTAAGCCCATTGGGCCTTCTGAATGGGCCACCTCTCTAGGCTGGGACTGTGAACAGTTAACACATAAAGGAATTGTGCCCTCAACATGACGGGTGCAATCATACCAGCACTAATGCACCGGATCCCATCAGAACTCCGAAGTTAAGCGTGCTTGGGCGAGAGTAGTACTTGGATGGGTAACCCCTTGGGAAGTCCTCGTGTTGTACCCCCTTTTCAATTTTTTTTGCCCTGGTTAGGGTTGCCAAGATACTTTATCCACCAAATCTCTATTACTGAGACCCACAGAACATTGGGCAAGACAACTTCGCTTCACGCAGCGCCCGCAAACCGAGGGCGTAGGGTTTGTGACCAGGTCTCCGTCACTCCGGTGCCCATAACTTTTGATCCGTAAGGAGGTACGCGGCGCACAACATACCGTTGCAAAGCTCTCTGAGATCTCTACGAAGGGGGCAGCCTGTTTGCTCGCTTTCCCCATTTTTGGAGCCTAAAATCGAAAGTTTTCATCAGTTTCAGGCCACCTTTCTTCTTTTGCTCTATTTTTTCGTCCCGGGTCGTACGTCGTGAACAGTTAAAAGTACGACAACCTGACTCGCCGGACATTAGAGGGCCCTACAACGTGTCGATATCACGTCTTGCGAGGATGCTATGTTGTTGAAGCGGATGGGTTGTCGTTAAGCCCATTGGGCATTTTGAATGGGCCATCTCTCCAGGCTGGGACTGTGAAGCGTTAACACATATAGGAATGGTGCCCTCAACATGATGAGTGCGATCATACCAGCACTAATGCACCAGATCCCATCAGAACTCTGAAGTTAAGCGTGCTTGGTCGAGAGTAGTACTAGGATGGGTGACCCCTTGGGAATTCCTCGTGTTGCACCCCCTTTTCAATTTTTTTTGCCCTGATTAGGGTTGCCAAGATACTTTATCCACCAAATCTCTATTACTGAATCCCACGGAACATTGGGCAAGACAACTTCGCTTCACGTAGAAGTTGGGCCCGCAAACCGAGGGCGTAGGGTTTGTGACCAGGTCTCCGTCGCTCCGGAGCCCATAACTTTTGATCCGTAAGGAGTTACACGGCGCACAGCATACCGTTGCTAAGCTCTCTGAGAGCTCCACGACGAGGGCAGCTAGCTTGCTCGCTGTGCCCATTTTTTGTGTCCAAAATCGAATATTTTCATCATTTTCAGGCCAATTTTATTCTTTTGCTCTGTTTTTCCGTCCCGGATTGTACGTCGTGAACTGTTAAAAGGATGACAACTTGACTTGCGGGCATCAGAGAGCCCTACAACATGTCGATATCACGTATGGTGAGGATGCTGCGTTGTTTAAGTGGATGGGTTGTCGTTAAGCCCATTGGGACTTTTGAATGGGCCATCTCTATAGGCTGGGACTGTGAACAGTTAACACATAAAGGAATTGTGCCCTCAACATGACGGGTGCAATCATACCAGCACTAATGCACCGGATCCCACCAGAACTCTGAAGTTAAGCGTGCTTGGGGGAGAGTAGTATTAGGATGGGTAACCCCCTGGGAAGTCCTCGTGTTGCACCCCCTTTTCAATTTTTTTTGCCCTGGTTAGGGTTGCCAAGATACTTTATCCACCAAATCTTAATTATTGAAACCCACGGAATATTGGGCAAGACAACTTCGCTTCACGTAGAAGCTGGGCCCGCAAACCGAGGGCGTAGGGTTTGTGACCAGGTCTCCGTCGCTCTGGAGCCCATTACTTTTGATCCGTAAAGAGTTACAAGGCGCACAGCATACCGTTGCAAAGCTCTCTGAGAGCTCTACTACAGGGTAGCTAGCTTGCTTGCTGTGCCCATTTTTGGAGCCCAAAATTGAATATTTTTATCAGTTTCAGGCCACTTTTATTCTTTTGCTCTATTTTTTCGTCCCGGATTGTACGTCGTGAACTGTTAAAAGGACGACAACCTGACTCGCGGGACTTCAGAGAGCCCACCAACATGTCGATATCACGTCTGGTGAGGATGCTGCGTTGTTGAAGTGGATGGGTTGTCGTTAAGCCCATTGGGCCTTTTGAATGGGCCATCTCTCTAGGCTGGGACTGTGAACAGTTAACACATAAAGGAATTGTGCCCTCAACATGACGGGTGCAATCATACCAGCACTAATGCACCGGATCCCATCAGAACTCCGAAGTTAAGCGTGCTTGGGGGTGAGTAGTACTAGGATGGGTAACCCCCTGGGATGTCCACGTGTTGCACCCCCTTTTCAATTTTTTTTGCCCTGGTTAGGGTTGCCAAGATACTTTATCCACCAAATCCCTATTATTGAAACCCACGGAACATTGGGCAAGACAACTTCGCTTCACGTAGAGGCTGTGCCCGAAAACCGAGGGCGTAGGGTATGAGACCAGGTCACCGTCGCTCCGGTGCCCATAACTTTTGATCCATAAGGAGTTACGCGGCGCACAAAATACCTTTGCAAAGCTCTCTGAGAGCTCTACGAAGGGGAGAGCCTGCTTGCTCGCTGTGCCCATTTTTGGAGACCAAATTCGAACGTTTTCATCAATTTCAGGCCATTTTTCTTCTTTTGCTCTATTTTTCCGTCCCGGATCGTACGTCGTGAACTGTTTAAAGGACGACAACCTGACTCACGGGACATCAGAGGGCCCTACAACGTGTCGATATCACGTCTTGCGAGGATGCTGCGTTGTTGCAGCGGATGGGTTGTCGTTAAGCCCATTCGGCCTTTTGAATGGGCCATCTCTCCAGGATAGGACTGTGAAGCGTTAACACATATAGGAATTGTGCCCTCAACACGACAGGTGCGATAATATCAGCACTAATGCACCGGATCCCATCAGAACTCCGATGTTAAGCGTGCTTGGGCGAGAGTAGTACTAGGATGGGTGACCCCTTGGGAATTCCTCGTGTTGCACCCCATTTTCAATTTTTTTTGCCCTGGTTAGGGTTGTCAAGATACTTTATCCACCAAATCTCTATTACTGAATCCCACGGAACATTGGGCAAGACAACTTCGCTTCACGTAGAGGCTGGGCCAGCAAACCGAGGGCGTAGGGTTTGTGACCAGGTCACCGTCGCTCCGGTGCCCATAACTTTTGATCCGTAAGGAGTTACGCGGCGCACAGCAAACAGTTACAAAGCTCTCTGAGAGCTCTACGACGGGGTTAGCCAGCTTGTTTGCTTTGCCCTTTTTGGAGCCCAAAATTGAACATTTTCGTCAGTTTTAGGCCACTTTTCTTCTTTTGCTATGTTTTTCCGTCCCGGATCGTACATCGTGAACTGTTAAAAGGACTACAACCTGACTCGCGGGACATCAGAGGGCCCTGCAACGTGTCGATATCACGTCTTGCAAGCATGCTGCATTGTTGAAGCGGATGGGTTGTCGTTAAGCCCATTGGGCCTTTTGAATGGGCCATCTCTCTAGGCTAGGACTGTGAACCGTTAACACATATAGGAATTGTGCCCTCAACATGACAGGTGCGATCATACCAGCACTAATGCACCGGATCCCATCCGAAATCCAAAGTTAAGCGTGCTTGGGCGAGAATAGTACTAGGTGGGTGACCCCCTTGGAAGTCCTCATGGTGCATCCACTTCTCAATTTTTTTTGCCCTGGTTAGGGTTGCCAAGATACTTTATCCACCAAATCTCTATTGCTGAATCCCACGGAAAATTGGGCAAGACAACTTCGCTTCACGTAGAGGCTGGGCCCGCAAACCGAGGGCGTAGGGTTTGTGACCAGGTCTCCGTCGCTACGGTGCCCATAACAGTTGATCCGTAAGGAGTTACACGGCACACAACATACCGTTGCAAAGCACTCTGAGAGATCTACGAAGGGATCAACCTTCTTGCTCACTGTGCCCCTTTTTGGAGCCCAAAATCGAATATTTTCATCAGTTTCAGTCCAATTTTCTTCTTTTGCTCTATTTTTCCTTCCCGGATCGTACGTCGTGAACGGTTAAAAGGACGACAACCTGACTCGCGGGACATCAGAGGGCCCTACAACGTGTCGATATCACGTCTTGCTAGGATGCTGCGTTGTCGAAGCGGATGGTTTGTCGTTAAGCCCATTGGGCCTTTTGACTGGGCCATCTCTCCAGGCTGGGTCTGTGAAGCGTTAACACATATAGGAATTATGCCCTCAACTTGACGGGTGCAATCATACCAGCAATAATGCACCGGATCCAATAAGAACTCCGAAGTTAAGCGTGCTTGGGCGAGAGTAGTACTAGGATGTGTGACCCCTTGGGAATTCCTCGTGTTGCACCCCCTTTTCAATTTTTTTTGCCCTGGTTAAGGCTGCCAAGATACTTTATCCACCAAATCTCTATTACTGAATCCCAAGGAACATTGGGCAAGATAACTTCATTTCACATAGAGGCTGGGCCCGCAAACCGAGGGCATAGGGTTTGTGACCAGGTCTCCGTCGTTTCGTTGCCCATAACTTTTGATCCGCAAGGAGTTACGAGGCGCACAACATACCGTTGCAACGCTCTCTGAGAGCTCTACGACGGGGGCAGTCAGCTTGCTTTCTTTGCCCATTTTTGGAGCCCAAAATCGAATGTTTTCATCAGTTTCACGCCACTTTTCTTCTTTTGCTCTGTTTTTCCATCCCGGATCGTACGTCATGAAATGTTAAAAGGACGACAACCTGACTCGCGGGACGTCAGAGGGCCCTACAGCGTGTCGATATCACGTCTTGGAAGCATGCTGCGTTGTTGAAGTGGATGGGTTGTCGTTAAGCCCATTAGGCCTTTTGATTGGGCCATCTCTCTAGGCTGCGACAGTGAACCGTGAACACATATAGGAATTGTGCCCTCAACATGACGGGTACTATCATACCAGCACTAATGCACCGGATTCCATCAGAACTCCGAAATTAAGCGTGCTTGGGCGAGAGTAGTACTAGGATGGGTGACCCGCTGGGAAGTCCTCGTGTTGCACCCCATTTTCAATTTTTTTTTGGCCTGTTTTGGGTTGCCAAAATACTTTATCGACCAAATCTCCATTACTGAATCCCACGGAACATTGGGCAAGATGACTTTGCTTCACGTAGAGGCTGGGCCCACAAACCGAGGGCGTAGGGTTTGTGACTAGGTCTCCGTCGCTGCGGTGCCCATAACTTTTGATCAGTAAGGAGTTACGCGGTGCATAGTAAACCCTTGCAAAGCTCTCTGAGAGCTCTAGGACGGGGGCAGTCAGCTTGCTCTCTTTGCCCATTTTTGGAGCCCAAAATCGAATATTTTCATCAGTTTCACGCCACTTTTCTTCTTTTGCTCTGTTTGTCCATCCCGGATCGTACGTCATGAATTGTTAAATGGACGACAACCTGACTCGTGGGACATCAGAGGGCCCTACAGCGTGTCGATATCACGTCTTGCAAGCATGCTGCGTTGTTGAAGCGGATGGGTTGTCGTTAAGCCCATTGGGCCTTTTGAATGGCCCATCACTCTAGGCTGGGACTGTGAATAGTTAACACATAAAAGAATTGTGCCCTCAACATGACGGGTGCAATCATACCAGCACTAATGCACCGGATCCCATCAGAACTCCGAAGTTAAGCGTGCTTGGGCGAGAGTAGTACTAGGATGGGTAACCCCCTGGGAAGTCCTCGTGTTGCACCCCCTTTTCAATTTTTTTTGCCCTGGTTAGGGTTGTCAAGATACTTTATCCACCAAATCTCTATTACTGAAACCCACGGAACATTGGGCAAGACAACTTCGCTTCACGTAGAGGCTGGGCCCACAAACCGAGGGCGTAGGGTTTGTGACCAGGTCTCCGTCGCTCCAGTGCCCATAACTTTTGATCCGAAAGGAGTTACACGGCGCACAACAAACCGTTGCAAATCTCTCTGAGAGCTCTACGAAGGGGGCAACCTGCTTGCTCGATGTGCCCCTTTTTGGAGCCAAAAATCGAACGTTTTCATCAGTTTTAGGCCACTTTTCTTCATTTGCTCTATTTTTTCGTCCCGGATCGTACGTCGTGAACGGTTAAAAGGACGACAACCTGACTCGCGGCACATCAGAGGGCCCTGCAACATGTCGATATCACGTCTGGCGAGGATGCTGTGTTGTTGAAGCGGATGGGTTGTCGTTAAGCCCATTGGGCCTTTTCAATGGGACATCTCTCTAGGCTGGGATTGTGAACAGTTAACACATAAAGGAATTATGCCCTCAACATGACGGGTGCGATCATACCTACACTAATACACCGGATCCCACCAGAACTGCGAAGTTAAGCATGCTTGGGCGAGAGTAGTACTAGAATGGGTAACCCCATGGGAAGTCCTCGTGTTGCACCCCATTTTCAATTTTTTTTGCCCTGGTCAGGGTTGCTAAGATACTTTATCCACCAAATCTCTATTACAGAATCCCACGGAACATTGGGCAAGACAACTTCGCTTCACGTAGAGGCTGGGCCCGCAAACTGAGGATATAGGGTTTGTGACCACGTCTCCGTCGCTCCGGTGCCCATAACTTTTGATCCGTAAAGAGGTACACGGCGCACAACATACCGTCGCAAAGCTCTCTGAGAGCTCTACGACGGGAACAGCCACCTTGCTTGCTGTGCCCATTTTTGGAGCCCAAAATCGAACGATTTCATCAGTTTCAGGCCACTTTTCTTCTTTTGCTCTGTTTTTCTGTCCCGGATCGAACGTCGTGAACTGTTAAAAGGACGACAACCTAACTCACGGGGCATCAGACGGCCCTACAACGTGTCGATATCACGTCTTGCGAGGATGCTACGTTGTTGAAGCGGATAGGTTATCGTCAAGCCCATTGGGCCTTTTAAATGGTCCATCTCTCTAGGCTGCGACGGTGAACCGTTAACACATATAGGAATTGTGCCCTCAACATGACAGGTGCGATCATACCAGCACTAATGCACCGGATCCCATCAGAACTCCGAAGTTAAGCGTGCTTGGGCGAGAGTAGTACTAGGATGGGTGACCCCCTGGGAAGTCCTCGTGTTGCACCCCCTTTTCAATTTTTTTTGCCCTGGTTTGGGTTGCCAAGATGCTGTATCGACCAAATCTCTATTACTGAATCCCACGGAACATTGGGCAAGACAACTTCGCTTCACGTAGAGGCTGGGCCCGCAAACCGAGGGCGTAGGGTTTGTGACCAGGTCTCCGTCGCTCAGGTGCCCATAAATTTTGATGTGTAATGAGTTACGCGGCGTACAACATACCGTTGCAAAGCTCTCTGAGAGCTCTACGACGGGGGCAGCTAGCTTGCTCGCTGTGCCCCTTTTTGGAGCCCAAAATTGAACGTTTTCATCAGTTTCAGGCCACTTTTCTTCTTTTGCTCTATTTTTCTGTCCCGGATCGTACGTCGTGAACGGTTAAAAGGATGACAACATGACTCACGGGATATCAGAGGGCCCTAAAACGTGTCGATATCATGTCTGGTGAGGATGCTGCGTTGTTGAAAGGGGTGGGTTGTCGTTAAGCCCATTGGTCCTTTTGACTGGGCTATCTCTCTAGGCTGGGACTGTGAACAGTTAACACATAAAAGAATTGTGCCCTCAACATGACGAGTGCGATCATACCAGTACTAATGCACCCGATCCCATCTGAACTCTGAAGTTCACCGTGCTTGGGCGAGAGTAGCACTAGGATGGGTGACCCCCTAAGAAGTCCTCGTGTTGCACCCCATTTTCAATTTTTTTTGCCCTGGTTAGGGTTGCCAAGATACTTTATCCACCAAATCTCTATTACTGAAACCCACGAAACATTGGGCAAGACAACTTCGCTTCACTTAGAGGCTGGGGCCTGCAAACTGAGGGCGTAGTGTTTGTGACCAGGTCTCCGTCGCTCCGGTGCCCATAACTTTTGATTCGAAAGGAGTTACACGGCGCACAACATACCGCTGCAAAGCTCTCTGACAGCTCTACAAAGGGGGCAACCTGCTTGCCAGCTGTGCCCCTTTTTGGAGCCCAAAATTGAACGTTTTCATCAGTTTCAGGCCACTTTTCTTCTTTTGCTCTATTTTTCCGTCCCGGATTGTACGTCGTGAATGGTTAAAAGGACGACAACCTGACTCGCGGGGTATCAGAGGGCCCTACAATGTGTCGATATCACGTCTTGCGAGGATGCTGTGTTGTTGAAGCGGATGGGTTGTCGTTAAGCCCATTGGGCCTTTTGAATGGGCCATCTCTCCAGGCTGGGACTGTGAAGCGTTAACACATATAGGAATTATGCCCTCAACATGATAGGTGTGATCATACCAGCACTAGTGCACCGGATCCCATCAGAACTCCGAAGTTAAGCGTGCTTGGGCGAGAGTAGTACTAGGATGGGTGACCCCTTGGGAATTCCTCGTGTTGCACCCCCTTTTCAATTTTTTTTGCCCTGGTTAAGGCTTCCAAGATACTTTATCCACCAAATCTCTATTACTGAATCCCACGGAACATTGGGCAAGACAACTTCATTACACGTAGAGGCTGGGCCCGCAAACCGAGGGCATAGGGTTTGTGACCAGGTCTCCGTCGCTTCGGTGCCCATAACTTTTGAACCGAAAGGAGTTACATGGCGCACAACATACCGTTGCAAAGCTCTCTGAGAGCTCTACAACGGGGGCACTCAGCTTGCTCTCTTTGCCCATTTTTGGAGCTCAAAATCTAATGTTTTCATCAGTTTCACGTCACTTTTCTTCTTTTGCTCTGTTTTTCCATCCCGGATCGTACGTCGTGAACTGTTAAAAGGACGACAACCTGACTCGCGGGACATCAGAGGGCCCTACAGCGTGTCGATATCACGTCTTGCAAGCTTGCTGCATTGTTGAAGGGGATGCGTTGTCGTTAAGCCCATTGGGCCTTTTGAATGGCCCATCTCTCTAGGCTGGGACTGTGAACAGTTAACACATAAAGGAATTGTGCCCTCTACATGATGGGTGCGATCATACTAGCACTAATGCACCGGATCCCATCAGAACTCCGAAGTTAAGCGTGCTTGGGCGAGAGTAGTACTAGGATGGGTGATCCCATGGGAAGTCCTCGTGTTGCATCCCCTTTTCAATTTTTTTTGCCCTGGTTAGGGTTGCCAAGATACTTTATCCACCAAATCTCTATTATTGAATCCCACAGAACATTGGGCAAGACAACATCATTTCACGTAGAGGCTGGGCCCGCAAACCGAGGGCGTAGGGTTTGTGACCAGGTCTCCGTCGCTTCGGTGCCCATAACTTTTGATCCGTAAGAAGTTACACGTCGTAAAGCATACCGTTGCAAAGCTCTCTGAGAGCTCAACGACGGGGGCAGCGAGCTTGCTCGCTGTGCCCATTTTTGGAGCCCAAAATCGAACGTTTTCATCAGTTTTAGGCCACTTTTCTTCTTTTGCTCTATTTTTTCATCCCGGATCGTACGTCGTGAACTGTTTAAAGGACGACAACCTGACTCGCAGGACATCAGAGGTCCTTACAACTTGTCGATATCCCGTTTTGCGAGGATGCTGCATTGTTGAAGCAGATGGGTTGTCGTTAAGCCCATTGGGCCTTTTGAATGGGCCATCTCTCCAGGCTGGGACTGTGAACCGTCAACACATAAAGGAATTGTGCCCTCAACATGACGGGTGCGATCATACTAGCATTAATGCACCGGATCCCATCAGAACTCCGAAGTTAAGCGTGCTTGGTCGAGAGTAGTACTAAGATGGGTGACCCACTAGGAAGTCTTCCTGTTGCACCCCATTTTCAATTTTTTTTGCCCTGGTTAGGGTTGCCAAGATACTTTATCAACCAAATCTCTATTACTGAATCCCACGGAACATTGGGGAAGACAACATCGTTTCACGTAGAGGCTGGGCCCGCAAACTGAGGGCGTAGGGTTTGTGACCAGGTCTCCGTCGCTTCGGTGCCATTAACTTTTGATACGTAAGGAGTTACGCGGCGCAAAGCATACCGCTGCAAAGCTCTCTGAGAGCTTTACGAGGAGGGCAGCCAGTTTGCTCGCTGTGCGTTTTTTTAGAGCCCAAAATCGAACATTTTCATCAGTTTTAGGATACTTTTCTTCTTTTCCTCTGTTGTACCGTCCCGGATCGTACGTCGTGAACTGTTAAAAGGATGACAACCTGACTCGCAGGATGTCAGAGGGCCCTACAGCGTGTCGATATCACGTTTTGGAAGCATGCTGCATTGTTGAAGTGGATGGGTTGTCGTTAAGCCCATTAGGCCTTTTGATTGGGCCATCTCTCTAGGCTGCGACAGTGAACCGTTAACACATATAGGAATTGTGCCCTCAACATGACGGGTACGATCATACCATCACTAATGCACCGGATTCCATCAGAACTCCGAAATTAAGCGTCCTTGGGCGAGAGTAGTACTAGGATGGGTGACCCCCTGGGAAGTCCTCGTGTTGCACCCCATTTTCAATTTTTTTTGGCCTGTTTTGGGTTGCCAAAATACTTTATCGACCAATTCTCCATTACTGAATCCCACGGAACATTGGGCAAGACGACTTTGCTTCACGTAGAGGCTGGGCCCGCAAACCAAGGGCGTAGGGTTTGTGACTAGGTATCCGTCGCTCCGGTGCCCATAACTTTTGATCAGTAAGGATTTACGCGGTGCACAGTAAACCCTTGCAAAGCTCTCTGAGAGCTCTACGACGGGGGCAGTCAGCTTGCTCTCTTTGCCCATTTTTGGAGCCCAAAATCGAATGTTTTCATCAGTTTCACGCCACTTTTCTTCTTTTGCTCTGTTTGTCCATCCCGGATCGTACGTCATGAATTGTTAAAAGGACGACAACCTGACTCGTGGGACATCAGAGGGCCCTACAGCGTGTCGATATCACGTCTTGCAAGCATGTTGCGTTGTTGAAGCGGATGGGTTGTCGTTAAGCCCATTGGGCCTTTTGAATGGGCCATCACTCTAGGCTGGGACTGTGAACAGTTAACACATAAAAGAATTGTCCCCTCAACATGACGGGTGCAATCATACCAGCACTAATGCACCGGATCCCATCAGAATTCCGAAGTTAAGCGTGCTTGGCCGAGAGTAGTACTAGGATGGGTAACCCCCTGGGAAGTCCTCGTGTTGCACCCCCTTTTCAATTTTTTTTGCCCTGGTTAGGCTTGCCAAGATACTTTATCCACCAAATCTCTATTATTGAAACCCACGGAACATTGGGCAAGACAACTTCGCTTCACGTAGAGGCTGGGCCCACAAACCGAGGGCGTAGCGTTTGTGACCAGGTCTCCGTCGCTCCAGTGCCCATAACTTTTGATCCGAAAGGAGTTACACGGCGCACAACAAACCGTTGCAAATCTCTCTGAGAGCTCTACGAAGGGGGCAACTTGCTTGCTCGATGTGCCCCTTTTTGGAGCCAAAAATCGAACGTTTTCATCAGTTTTAGGCCACTTTTCTTCATTTGCTCTATTTTTTCATCCCGGATCGTACGTCGTGAACGGTTAAAAGGACGACAACCTGACTCGCGGCACATCAGAGGGCCCTGCAACATGTCGATATCACGTCTGGCGAGGATACTGTGTTGTTGAAGCGGATGGGTTGTCGTTAAGCCCATTGGGCCTTTTCAATGGGACATCTCTCTAGGCTGGGATTGTGAACAGTTAACACATAAAGGAATTCTGCCCTCAACATGACGGGTGCGATCATACCTGCACTAATGCACCGGATCCCACCAGAACTCCGAAGTTAAGCATGCTTGGGTGAGAGTAGTACTAGAATGGGTAACCCCCTGGGAAGTCCTCGTGTTACACCCCATTTT